>CM062928.1:7941977-9191977 GCA_031878705.1 Tapirus indicus
AGGAATTGGCTAACTATGGAGGGTTAGGCCCTCTAGGCTCAGCAAGTCCCCAGGTGTCAAAGCATCAGAATATAGAAATTAAAAGACGTGGTTAACATTAAGACAAAGTAGGCTCACTGATCCTTAGCAATTTTGAAATTCAGTTTGGCAATTGTAGGAACTTCCTTGATTAATTATTAATGCCTGAGAATAATACTTCTTGGCTCTTGGCTTTGTCCTCTGTGACCTTGGTTCTGACCCACGGGTCAGCTTTCCTTTTCCATGAACAGTAGCTCATGTTTGTAGCTGAGCAATTCTCTTGGCCTCACTTCTGCCGGTAGTATTCAGGGGTCGAAAGGCCTCTTCTCAATCTGTATCCTTCATATGCCCCTTAGTCAAAGCATGTGACATTTCTGCAAGAGACAAAGTCATACCCATACATCTCTGGCAGAGAAGCACTCCTCTATTTCGGGATCCTAGGAGAGACTAGGAACAATGTCCTTAAGCTTCCTGATTCTCAACTGTTTGATAAGAGGATGCTGGAGGCACACTGTTTATCTTTTTAAAGGACCTTTTGTGTGACTGAATACACTGAGGCACCACCTTTGATCTTTCTGAGGTCTTAACAAAAGGTTTTACAGTCATACCCTTGGCTTTATCTTTTGACCAAGTTTTCCTGGCAGTGGACTGGATTTTATGTTCTCTTAAAAGCTTTTCATGAATTTTAGTATTGCTGGAAAGGTTGAGGGTTTATAAAATCATCAAATCTTGGCTATTTTTTTCTTCAACAGTTTGTCTTTCCATTTATCCATCTCTTCTTGCATGTTACTATAACATCTAGAAGAAACAACGTGGCCCCTTCAACACTTTGCTTAGACATCTCCTTAGCTAGATCACCACCTTCATTAGGCATATTCTCTACTTTCCACATAACTGCAGGCAATAATGTTGCTAAATTTCTGCCTTTATACAGCAATCGCCTACTCTTCACGTGCTTTTGAGCCTTCACATTCAGCATTCTTAAAGTTCATATTTCTACTAAAAATGTGCTTAATGCAATTTTAGCTTTGTCTAACAAGTTAATCAAAATCCTTCTAGCCTCTTTCCACTTTCTGGTTCCAAAGTTATTCTCACATTTTTAAGTATTTGTTATAATAGCACTCCGCTCCTGGAACCAAAATCTGTATTAGTTACCCATTTTTGTGTAACAAATTACTCCCATGTTTAGTGGCTTAAAATAACAAATATTTATTATCTCACAGTTTAGTGGTTAAGAATCTGGGTGCAAGTTTCTGGGTGTCTGTGACTCAAACCTTCTGCCTTGGCTGCCATCAAGCTATTGGCTGAGGTACAGTCACCTCAAGACACAACTGGGGCTGAAAGATCTGTCTCCAACTCTCCCATTAGGTTATTGGCAGTCTTCAGAAGATCTGCTTCCAAGCTCAACTCATGTGGACTCTACACAGGGATTCCTTGTGCCATGACAGCTGGCTTCCCCAGAACAAGTAATCAAAGAAAGAGAGACTGAAAGAGTGTTCAAGAAAGCAAGTCATTATCTTTTTATAAGTGAATATCAGCCGAAGCATCTCATCCCCTCTTCCCTAGTCTATTTGTCAGACGTGAGTACATCAGTCCAGCCAAGGGAAGGGTATTACAAATATACATGAATACCTGGAAACATTGGTCACTGTGAACCAGCATAAGGGTTCCCAACCAATGCAAATTTTGCTAATGAGATACATGCAGATCTAGGCTTTATCCTGAATAAATTCTACCAATTTATTTTTGTGAGTCTTTTTAGGATTTTTGTAGATCTGGGAGGACTGTCACTCAGAATGGCCATTTGCAAATTTGTCAATATGAGCATGTAAGGTAATTGTTTCTTCAATGGCCTCCCAATGAGAAAGAGATGGTTAAATCAAAAGGAGAGATTAGGATTTGCTGCCACTCTCACCACCCTAATTGGTGTCAGAAGCGGTGTTCAAATAAGGAATGTGATATCTCTGGCCTCACTAAAAGGATAGAGAATGTAGGAGAGTCAACTATCCTGTCTCTAACTCTTTGCAAAGCATCCTCTCCATTATCTCTTTTATGCTAGAAAATAGACTCTTTTAAAATAGAAAAGAGATGAGTAGGTAAGCCATGCCGGGCATTCCGATGGGCAATTGCCAAATGTGATGGGAAGCAAAACAACTGAAGCAGGGTTTCCTGACTACTATAATGATCTTTACACAAAATGTAAGGCTATCAGTTAAGAATCAATTTCCACTGGAACCTATGGAGATATATAAAGGTAATGACTTCTGCTCTCAAATATGTTCTAGTGTTTAGTACATTTAAGATGATTTTCCAAACCACAACTGTAAGCGTCATAACATGGTACATTGTGTATAGGATATTTTGGATTATGTCCAACCTAAATTTTTGAGGGGTTGGTATGTTATTTTGGTAAGAGCCATTTTGTTTTTACAATGAGGCAGATAATGGTCTAAATCTTGGCTTTGTCATTTATTTTAAATAAATATTAATATCTGTCTTATAGGATGTTTTTGCAGATTAAAGGAGAAAATAGTATTAAAGTTCCAAATAGAGCTTGTCATATAGAAAACCCTCAAAACATAATTGACTTCCTCTTCCCCCTTGTTAGCAAAGCATGCTTGCCTTGTGTTCCCTCTCTAGATGCCAGATTTTTATTAATTTGCCTTTTAAGTTCAATCATTTTAAACATATGTAATAACTCCTGAGAAAGATCTACTATTGAACTTATTTCATACTCATTTCTGTACAAAACACAATGCGAAGGTTAAAGAGTTCTGAGTAAGATGGAGTTAACCATGGTTTAATTTCTAGAGAAAAAGCAGGTTGGTAGGTTTAATTGGTGTGCATTGTCAGGGCTGAAAAAATTGAAATCTTGGTGTGTGGGTCACTTCACTTGCAAAATAACAAGGGACCACAGAGAAGTAAATCTAAGAATGTCGAACATGTTTATATATATTTATATATCAAATTACATTTGAACTTGTATTTAATATAACTCCAATTTTTAATCTACTTTAGTTCTTGAATAGGTAAATGCCAACATGAAAATGTAGTTCAAGGAAGGTTTTTCTAGTAGATTTGAGTAGAGTGAATTTGACAAAGAAAAGGGCAAAAGACAAAGAGAAAGTTGACATATCTAAAATTGAAAAAGGGAATAGATATAACAAACTCCCTAGTGTTTAAATCACTGAGTGATTCATAAGCCTATTTATATCATGTCAGTTACAATTGATTGCAAGAGTAACTCATATAAAACATGTATCTAAATTACTAAGAATTGTGTTTATATGTGTCATTTTAATTGGTATATATCACTTTGCGATATCATACAATGTGGTGTTTTGTTGGAAATTCAATTACAACAACTAAATAGCTTATTCAGGGAACTCTTGGGCAGAATTTTTTATGTGAGATATTCTAAGGATTAACTAGATGATTCACTTAGTGTATAGTGTATGTAACTGTTTTTCACTGAGCAAACCAAGCCATTATTTCCATAGACTTCTCTGAGAGAATGTTGGTCCAAATTGTTGACACTAAAAAAATCTCATTCATTCATTAATAGTCTGCTCTACTGGAATTGTCTACTAGCTTAAACTGCTGAGCAGACCAATGAAAAATACGCAATGTGGGAGGATAAGATTGCAGATGATCATGCTGTTCAGAAAACATGTAGGGCATTTTATATCTCATCCCCTTAGAGTGTTTAGAACCATCTATTTCTAGAACCACACAGACCTAGTATTCTTGGTTTGAAACTCAGCTTGAAGTGTATTCTTTAGACCATTATGACTCTGTTGGACATATTCTTTTATGTCAACAAAATGCTTGGGAAATAGTCCTTCCTCACGCCTATTGAATTTTTCCATCTCTGTTCTTCAAGTCCATCACTTTTGGTAGACAGTCAAATATTCTCTTCCAATTCCTTTTGGATAATTTCCAACAGCTCTCCCAAAGTATTTTCTCCTTCACTTGCTCTTGGCTCAACATAAAATGCCTTGGAGTCCCTAACGACTTTAATGTTCATAAAAGTGTTTATTTTCTCTCCCAGTTTTGACAGCAATTTATATCAGTACCTTCATGCTTCAAAATTTTCTCAGAGTTATTTTTAACTGGATTATTTCCCCTGTCTCATTTAGTCTTTCTTTATAAAGGAAGGTTGGGGAACTGAGCCCTTCTCGTGCAAGCCATTACAGTGAAAGAAGTTCACTTGTTTCCACAGCCCCATTTATTGTGCTGTAATTATCTAGTGAAACATGAAATCAGATCTAGATTTAAGCATATTAAGAGCAAAATTCTAACTTTTGAAGAGTGCTACATCCCATCTATTTAAATTTAAGTGACTCAAATGTGGTTCACAAACCTAACCTAGAAACTAGTGTTTTGGTAAATTCCTACGGTTGTAATAATGGACAGTATTTCCTATTTTATATTATTACTTTCAGTAACGCTTCCATCAATGGTAGGTTATTCTGGAAAAAGTCCAGTAGAGAATGTAGAAATTGTGTTTGATGTATTTTGACATGAGATCTTTCTTATCATGAATGAAGCTTGGGAGATTACACATTTTAAAGTGGGCAATGAATCTGTAATTTTAACCTAAAAGGGACTTGCTAAACAGATAATATCATTTATCAGTTTTTTTACAAATGAGGACATGTAGTCCAGTGGGGTTAAGTGATGATAAAAGACTACATTATTAATGACAAACACAGGAGAGTCCATAACCCTCTGTTGATTTTTCCTTCAGGGCTCTTTGCCATGAAAGTTTTGCTGAGATTACTCTCACTGTTGCAAATTAGGCCATTAGAGCAGTTTATTTGTGTTTCCGTCATCTGGAAAACTTTACTTGCTTTGTATGTAACAAAGATGGAAACCTGGAAAATGGTAATGGCATTGGCTCTTTCTATCTATCTCAACACCAAAGGGACTTCTTTGTTGGCCGGTTGTTTATGCATTACTTCTCATCCCAGTAGAAATGAGACTGCTTTTCACTGCTCTCAAGGAATATTTCTAATAGCTCCTTCTTAACAATGCTACTCAAGGCATGGCCCTAGCGGGGCACCTCTGTGTGAACTGTATGCTGCTGTTCCATGCAAGACAAGGAAGAAATTGTAAGATTGCATAAGAAAATTTGTAGCAATTTGTCACTGCTGCAACTTCCAAGTCAGAGAATTCTTATTGTAGAACAGAATATAGAATAATTCAGTTGCTGCCAAATGCAATTGATTACTCTTGTGTTAGAGGACCATTTTGTGGTCCATTAAAGATATGATATTTTTTAAAATGGTCCTTCAATGCATAATTTGAGCAGCACTGCTCTAGAGAAATGAGAATTCAGGGTTTGGTAGCTTCTATTACCATTGACTGCTTAAATATTTATTTGGTTTCAATTCCCCATAGCCTTGTCTTCTCAAGGTAGCACACACTTCAGATATCTCTACAATAATGGAAATCATTGCCTAAAGGACAGAAAGTAACTATGGTCTTAGCTCACCTGTGAGTCCACCAAGAGTTACTTGTTATTAATGGGTATATTGGGTGGGAAGCTAGAAAACTATAAAACAACCCAAGAGGCTTGTTTTGATTTTCTTCCTGACTGGAGGAAACGGAAACAATGGGAAAATATTGTATTCATTTGCTAATTCCTAGGGGAGAGCATACAACTTTTCTTGGAGATGAGAAATATTGAAGTATTTGCAGTTTCTTAACAATGTAGTTTTTCTCAGGGGATAAAAGAATGAGGAGAGGAAAGCAGAAAGGATCCCCATTCAGTGACAATATGAAAACACTTTTTCAGATAACCCTGGAAATCAGGGGGTTTGAAATACATAAGCAACCTCTCATCCATCTCTAAAAATGTGTTGAACTATAAGGATTTTATGAGGTTTCAAAATATGCTCTTGAAAATTAGGAAAATGAATAAGCAAAATATCAGCATCAAAGAAATATTCTGTAATTATTGTAAAAGTCAATAGGAAGGGTCAGGGAAAGTGATGGAACATCTATGTCGGAACTTAGAGAGTTGAAAAAAATTTTTGCTTGGATAGCAAGCACTTTTAAGGAGGTTGTTAGAACTGTTTGAGCTCATTGTATATGTAAACTCTAAGAATGCGATCTCAGAATGGAAAATTTAGGGTCAGAATGTCAGAAAGTCTCCTTGAAAGATCGACTTAAAGTTTTCCTAGGCTCTGTAAGAATAACTATAAATTTTGTAATAATAAATATCATTTGTATGCCTCATTACAGTTTGGGAGAATGTTCACATTGATTTTTCTCATTTCATACATATGGCAGGTAAATAAAAGAGTTATTATTTCCATTTCACAGATGAGGAAATTGGAGTATCAATATAAATTGAAGGAGCAGTTCTCTACATACCAAATTTTGTTTTGTTTTTTCCTATAATAACCTCTAAGAGGACATAGAATATGTGTTTTGTGTTTCTTACCCCCTCCCCTCCTAAATTCAGGACACACGGCAGGTGAGGGTGAATAACAGTTCCACTATTCAAAAATATATAGAATAACCTGACTGTTATTTTTCACATTCTTATGCTTTTTGTCAAGGTGTCCTGTTTTCAGTCAGATAACATTTCTTCTAAAGACATTCTAAATATATTCAGTCAATGTAACGATATTCAGTCAATCAGAGAACTGTGATAAACGAAATTACATTTTATGTTTCACTTTTTCAGCTATTGTTATTGTTTTGATGTCTTTATTTCACAACTTAGAAAATGGTAACCTGAATAAGTTCAGGTATATTTCAAGATTATTTGAAAAATCAAGGAAATATTATTTTGGAGATATCTGGAAATTTATCAGAAAATAGGTAGAGGAATAAAACCTAGCATTTCTATCTTATTAAACAATAATAGGATATAATAACTATTTTTTAAAGGTTAATTGGGAAGTCATAAAAGTTACATAATGGAAGTTAGAAATATTTCATTACAAAGAAATTCATAAAACTCTTCTGGCTTATTTTCGGCTTTCACTTACATCATTTTTGAATGCATCTTCAAATAAGTATTGAATGTGTTCAAAAAGTAACCCAAAACCATAAATAATTTGGTTGAAGTCAATAAAATCTAAATGGTGTTTTTGAAATTCTATATGAGAATTTTTGCTTTAGTTTATCCCATGATTTGTGATATTTTTGACAGTCATCGATTGTCACATTTTTAAAATTTTGCTTAATGCTAATCATTTCCTTTGCCTACTAAATGCATTACTTCAATGTCATTCTTTCTCTCCTAACTGTACCAATTTGATGAATTGCTTTGAAACTAACATTATCAACATGCTAGCTATTGTCAACCTACAAATACAGAAACCAACTTAAGAGGCAAAGCGTTTATTTGGGATCAAAGAACTGCAATTTGGGGAACACAGATTAGGTAGAAACCCAAATGCTGCCTGGCTAGGAAGTAAAAGTCAGGGGCTTTTAAAGACAAAGAAAGGTTGTACTACAAACAATTCTTATTGGAGTTGGAGGCAGAGAGCTAGTCTTGGCTAAACATTGATTGACTATTGATTCCATCTTCAGAAAGTCCACAATCACCAGTATTTGTGATCAGGGTGTCTGTTCTCCTGCTGACTTCTCAAACAGTTGCTTGTAGAACAACTCCATTTTGGCCCAGTCCAAAAGCTTGGCCCAGTCCAAGGTTGAAGACAGCAGGCAGTTTCTCTGGAAAGACAGCTCCCACTCCATTTTAAATGGCCCCACGATAGTCAATTTTGATAGTATCCAGCTATAAAAGACTATTGCATATTTCATAATTAGTATATAAACCCTCAAGATACATTTCCAACCAGTAGAAAATATATGGTGGGGGTTTCATGTATAAAATCAGTGAATATCTTTCCCCAATGAGACAGAGGAAACTGATTCAGATCCTTGCCCTCATTCCTTCTGTATGGAAAGTCTAGGTTAAGCACAGTCTAAAATTCCCAAGGAATGTTTTTAAAGTCTCTTTTTACAAAGATTTGCTTGTAATTGTGACCCATATATAAGATATAGAGTCAGGAGCAAAACCCTGCGATGGGAAGAGCAGGAAAGAGAGAAAGAATAGTATGTTAATAGGAAATGAAAGCTAAAGAAGAGTATAGAGAAATCTTGTGTATTTACAGTGGTAAAGGCCAGGGAGATGGGAGAATGGGGAAGAGTTGTTAGAAAATTTCTTTCTTCCATTTGAAAATCCCAATTCATTCTTTCTACAACATATACAGTCTATCCTGTGCAAAGCATTGTGTTAGATAATGGAGGCCCATGTTCAACACAGCACTTTTCCTCAGCTCTTACATCTAATCAGGCATGCATTTATACCCATCCTAACTTCATCCATCACTATCACTTCAGTCACTGTCCAATCCTTCATTATCTCTTGTGTAGATCATTATAACCCTCCATTTTTTAACTCCAACATCCTCCCAATTTTAATCTCCCCATCGATGTTAATTTTTCTAAAAGACAAATATAATTATATTTAGAAATATCACCTAAACATTTAGATGTACACATCTTTTTATAAGATCAAGGTCATGCTCCTCAGTCTTGCATCTGAGGGCCTTTAAAACCAATCCTACTTGTTTTTCTCAACCTCTGCACCCTCATTTCCAGGTATTTGCCTCTGCTGCTCTCATGCATTGGCCATTGGTAACTTGGTGTCAGTGCCTTGGGTGACATATACACCATTCTTTCTGTTTTTGTGACTTTGATAACATTTCTCTCTTTGCTTAAGACAATTTTCCCCCATTAGGCTTTCAAATCAGGGAATATGTCCTCTTTTCAATGAATCTTTCCTGACTTCCTTACACAGAGTTAATTGCTTTATTTTGTGGACTCCATAAAGTAATTTTGCTTATCTCCACTACAGCGGGACACATTGTCTTGCAATTATACTGCTTGACTACTGTGGATTCCTCGAGGTTGGAAACTCCTTATTTCCTTTTTTATTGCATATATCTAACTTAATGACTGGTCTATATCAGATACTTAATAAATATAAAATAAATGATTGAACACTCCTTAACAATTTGTGTCTGCATAAGTCAATATCCCAGGAACAAGAAAATATATTATTCCTTATAGCTTTTAAAAAGCAGGCAATTGAGCTTAAGATACAGCTCTTATTCTATGTAGAGAGAAAAAACAAAAACTATGTACATCTTTCCACATGGCTCAGCCTACACACATGTGCAAACACACACACACACACACACACACTCATAAGGAAAGCACCATTTGGAGAAGGTAATCGCCCCAGGTTAAACTCTGTCAATCTCTAGGTCTTGGAAGGTGAGCAGGTGGAGAAATGTCTGTCTTGGGGAGACCAATCAGCCCACAACCATCTCCATCAACTCCTCACCCAGCAAGCCTTTCATGTTGCCCTGATAACATTTAGCCATTGCTAGGAAAGCAACTGGACTGTTGCTGGTGATTTCCCTGATGAAGAAGCATGCAGTGATTGTCCAAAGAAACTGAGGCAAGAGGCAAGAGGAGAACATAATAATTTTCTTTCAGTTCGTCTCTTTGTGCCTCCAGCCTCCATCTGCTCCAAGTGGCAGGCACCGCCTCACCACTCAATACACACATCAGATTCAAAATAGACTATGACGAATAAACAAAAGGCAATAGGATATATTGGAGCATATGAGGAAGCCATTTGGTTTAAAACTAATTCGGCCTGAACTTGTTTTCCCAGAAAGGCCTGAAGTGGCCTGTTGAGCATGCATTGTACATCTCCTTTAAACATTTACAATGTCTCAAAGACAAGAATGATGCCCTTAAAGATAGGGATGTGGCTTCCCCCAGTATTGGCATTTCCTTAAGGATGAGGATCTCTTCCTAGAAACTAAGGGTTAATTACTAGCCTGCTGTGCTCACCTTGTGAACACTGACCTGCTGTGCTAGCAAAACAATCTTGTGACTGTTGTAAAAGGGATATTCCTGCCATATGTGATGTATGCTCTTTGTTCCAAGACAGTATATAACCGCTCTGTGTGCTTCACTTATCTGGTGTGCTTCCTTCCTTGGGGGGAGTCTATAATCCTCACAGCTGGCTCACAATAAACTCACCTCAAATTTTGATTTGTAGATTGATTCCAGATTATTTGTGTTGACAACTTCAATCTGTGAAGTCCTGAAATCCATAATTCCGTTTCACTTCTCTAATTTCTGCAGGGATGTGTTCAATGGGGAGAGACAACAGCCCATGCTAGATTGTCAGTCTTAAAAGAAACAAACCAAAATGTTAACGGAGACGATGTGTGGGTAGAAGGATCTTAGAAAAATTCATATATTTGATTTTTAAACAGTTTTGGTATAAGGTAAATCATTACTTTGCATTTTCATGTTGTGAGCTAAAAGATTCTTTAGGGATCATGGAGCATAGCATTTCATTTTGTCTATAACTAAGCTGAGGGCCAAAGGAATAACATTACTTGAAAAAGGCCATAGAGCTAGTTGGTGGCAGGACTTGAGTTCTTTCTAGCTGGCCAATAGCACTTTGCACAGCACCGTATTGCTTTCCTTAAAATAAGACGAATTCTTAGAAAAACTAATTTAAGTCAGGTGAATAGATGAAGTGAATTAAGCAAAACGAAGCTATATGATATGCTTAGACAAACAGACCCTATGTGATCAAGATCAGGAAGCTGTTAGTTGTCTTGGACGATGCTTTAATGAAATCTTCAGGATGAAAGGGACATCTTAATTTCAACCATTTCAAATACATAAGATTATTTATTTTGTTCAACCTATTTTTAATGAGATATGAACAGTATAAAATTAGAGCCACTCAAAAATGGTGATAAAAACAGCTTTGTTCTTGCAAATTTAACAGTTTAAAGTGACAATAACTTCAGATGATGAATTGAATAAGCATATGTTGTTCAGTGCAATTACTGTCTATTTGGTGTGATAAGGTGATTATATGGGTTCCATCGTGAGGTGAAGCACAATTAGAAATCCTGAGCTAGGTTATTCCTGTCCATCTTCCTGGTTGTTGTTGTTGTTTTTATTTTGGTGAGGGAACTATTGAGGGTAACAGGAAATTATCAACTAGTTCTTTCTTATGTGCACAGACCTCCAGCTTTGGCACTGATTATGTTTTATACAAATTACTGTGGAAAATGATTCTTTGATAGGTGATTGCAATCAGGATGATAATATATAATTTTGATTAATCAAGGAAGTTTGATTAATTTCAGTGTTGATCATAGCATAATCCCATGCTAGAATAAAATGATGTTTACTGTCATTTGAGATGAATAATATCTCACGGTGAATTTAGCATTTGTGAAGTTCCCCAAACTTTGAACTGAAGTTATTTAACATTTCTAGTTATTTTTATTGATGAATATAAATAATGTTTTATTGTTTTTAAAAGTCTAAATTCCCAAACTCATTATAATATATAAAGGCACACTAAGAAAGACATCCCCAAAAAGGTGTTATTTAAGATCATTCTGTTTCCTTCCTTCCTTCCACCAAAACCTTGCATAGCCAAAGTATTATTCACTTTCTATTGATATGATCAGGTTTTCACTCTATTATATTTAATTAATCCATTACTTTTTACCTAAAATTACATTGCAGTTTATATTTCACTGGTGTTCGTATATGATTTTCATCCCTTGAGACTTAAAAGTTAGGTAATATTGTTCACCCCAACCATTAATAATCAACAAATCAACTTTGCTTTTAGTTGACTCTCATCTTTGCCAGACAATCTTTTTTTTTTGATTTCTGAATATAACCTGGATCAGTCACGACTATATCTATTTCACCATTTCTTATATTCTTATTTTCATCTGTCACCAGGTTCTCACATAATGACCCAATTTTTCACCTTATTCAAAGTAGCTGCACCGTGGATCATCTCAAGGTCAGGTCTTTTTCAGGTCAAAAAATTTTTGTTATTGTTTATGGTAAATATTTAATGGGTTCCATCAGCAACTCCAGTACAAGTTTTCTTGAAAGGGAGACAGAATCAAGCTACCCAGGAGTTCATGAGATGTGGGGTCACTGAGGAGGCCCCCAAAGTCTCTGACCCCACTCCATACACCCCATGGCCCAGTACAATGAGGGCTGGGCTGATAGGATGTGAAGAGAGAGAAAAGGAATGCAGACTGAGGGAAATACAGGCCTGCAGGAGGCAGGAAAGGAGGGCAGGAGACTGTCCCTACACAGAAGGGCTAGAACTACACATTCAAGTTCTCAATCTCACTGTGTAGCGAGAACCAGATGAGCGTCTCCCCATCTGTCTTTTGGGAACCCCTCCCCAAGTGGTCTTCTGTCACCTATGTTCTATCTTCCCCATTTTGTATTCTAAATTCTGCAATTCAAATCCAAGTTCTGTCCTCTCTCATTATCTATCTAAAGCACTGCTCATCCTCCAGTTATCAACCACCCAATTTTATGGTTTTACACCATAAAACAGTGTTCTATTGTCACTCCAGTATGCTCATTTTCCATACTTAGTGTTTTTTCTAACTTTGTATTTGTTTATATTTGATTTCTCCATCTAATATATAAACTCTATGAGTGCAGAAAGCTTTCCTGTTCTGCTTACTGCTATATTTCCAGAATCAAGGATAAGATTTCATCTATAATGGATATTAAAAAAGAAATATTGAGTACATGAATGAATGTTCTAATCCTCCCTTATTAACTCTCACTTTTATTTCAATGATTCTATTAAAGATAATCTGTTTTTTAATTCTAATCGTATCTGAAGATTCATTCAGTCTAAGTCTAGGTACAGGACAATTCCCAGTCTCCTAAATATAATGTCCTTCATACATCTGTGTCTTTTTTTTTTTTTTTTAATGTTCTTAAAGCTCTCCCTTTAAATTTTTAAAACAGAGTTTATGACATGGACACTGGAGTCAGACTGCTTGGTATTGTATTTACAATTCCACCACTTACTAGTTGTTGCGCTTGGACAAATTCCTCAAATTTTTTCACCTCACTTTCTCATCTTCTGTGTTTATATTAACAATACCATCTCATAGATTTATTCTGGGTATTTAATGAGGTCAGACATGATGGTTCTCAGAATACTACCTGACTCATTAAAATTCACATTAATGTGAGCATTTTTATCATAAGAAACTAATTCTTATTTGTCTTTAAAACTTCTTGATAGAGGACCCAGCCCAGTGGTGTAGTGGTTAAATTCACATGCTCCACTTTAGTGGCCTGGGGTTCATGGGTTCAGATCCTGGGTGCAGACCTACACATCACTCATCAAGCCATGCTGTGGTGGTGTCCCATATACAGAATAGAGGAGACTGGCACAGATGTTAGCTCAGGAACAACCTTCCTCAGATGAAAAGAGGAAAGTTGGCAACAGATATTAGCTTAGGGCCAATCTTACTCACACACACACAAAATTCTCAATAGAGAGGGAGAAGGTGAGAGAATTGGAGAAAGCATTTAGATGATTTTCTCTTCCATAGTGTTAGTATTTTCATATGACCCATCTGCATTTCTCCCTTTTGGATATGTGAAATATCCCTGTATGATCACAATAATCTTTTATTTCTTTGCTAGAATAGTCATGATTTCTTTTTATTTGCTACTACAAGCATCCAAACTAAACAATAGCAACTGGACTTTACTTAAGGCCTTTTCCTTTTAGTTTATTATTCCAACAGTCTACACTACCAGTTCTATTTCCTTGCCAAACTTTTCACCCTTACTGTTCAAATCTGGCTTCTTTATCCATCAAATTAATTAATCTGGCAAGAATGTCTAAATGTTTTCCCTGGAAACCCATAGATAGCATCCTTCTTTACCCTATCAGAAAGATAATGAGTATAGGTTAATTCATGAACCCACTGGAGAACAAGTACCCCTTTTAGCTAGCTCCAAGACTGGGAAAGAAGACAAGATACACAGGTGAGGTCTAGATATAGAAGTAATGTTGAATTTAACATACTAGATACCATTCAAATAATTTCCTACTCTACGTGGATATGAAAGGTAGATTTCTAGAAACAAATGTAATAAATTAGGAGTCAATTTAAAAAACTGCATTGTCTCCATACAGTACTAATGAAATAATTGCTTAAATGGCAAAAGAAGAAACTTGGGGTGCAGAACAACATTGTTAAGAGACAAGTTGCAGGGAAGAATACAGATACAGGAGAGACTTATGCTCCAGTTCAGACTGGTGATTTTAGCTAGCTCATACTACAAAATGGCAAAGAACATTATACAAGGAATATGGGAACATATGGTATTACCAACTTCACTGTTGTCTGAGAGATAGGTCAGCATCAGCATGTGCTCTCCGAGATCAATGCGTTGGGTTTGAAGCACAAGGCCAGCCAAGCACCATTGTGCAAGAGGAAGAAATGCACACAAGAGAAAAATTGATGACCATTTCCAAATAAAGTCAATACATTGAACAGCAACTTCAAGACCAAAGAGGGACTGGAATCAGAGCGTCCTTGGATTTGGTTGACAGAGCCTGAGCTAAATATAATATTTTGTAGTTTTAACTGTAACTCCTGTCTTCCTCACACCTACTGCTCCACCTTGGTACAGCCTAACAGTCAAGTGGCTATTTTCCTCTCTTCCCTTCTGCCTAATAACACTTCCTGGACTTTTTCTTTGTCTTCCCCTTTCCCTCCATTAGAATGGATGATTTCTGAGACCCAGGCCATAATCATTTATCCATCTCTGTCTTATGAAAATTAGCCTTCTCTGGCTCAGTCATTACCCTTTCAGAATGGCTACTGCACTTATATTTCTGACTCTGATCAAGGCAATGATTTCTAACTGTGTCTGGTATATTATCAATAATCTATTTCCAGCACAACAAGGAAATATGTGTAATTGTTTCCTCTCATAAAATCATTCCCCATTTTCCCATTTCTGTTAATGGCCATATTATTCTCTTTCTTCCAAATCATAATCCCTTGACTCAATTGCTTTCCCATTCTTTCTCCTTCACTTGCCATTGATCAAATGATCTTTTAGATGATTTCTCAAATTTATCTCCTTCTCTCCATTTTTACTGTTTCATAAGGCATCTTCAAATCTTAAATGTCCTCCGCTTTTCCATACCCAACAAATTCTTGAAATTTCAGTCCATGCTCCATCCTTCTTAAATGTCTTACTAACCTACTTCGTAATCTGGCTTCCCTTTGTCTAATTCCTTTTGACTTACTGATCTTATTATTAACCTGTTATTCATGTGTATGATCTTGTTGCTGTCCATACATTGTATGTCAAAAGGAGTAAAATTTCTTTATGGGTAGATTCTTTATCTTTACTTAATTTGTTTTGTCTTTCTCTTTATACGGACTAATAGATGTTAAGAAAATTAGAGTAGTTCTATGATGTTAAGATAAGACAACAGGCAAAGATTTACTTAACGGCTGCAATCTCAGTATAAGACTGTTCATTGAAACCCATTCATTCAATCAACCATTAATTAATATAAATTTATCCCTTTAATGATTCATTCATTTATTTTTGAAAAACACTTATTTTGAGTACTTGCTATGTGTCATGCACTGATGCTGGCACTGTGGGTATTAAAATAAAGCATAGTCCCTGACCATGTAATCCTCAATATCTAGTAAGGAAAACAGTTATTATAAAAAAGATTTTATACTGTCATCATGATTGATATGATACAGTTAAAAATAGGATGTTCTGTGAAGAATATTTATGAAAAATATTGAAACCACATAAGTATATTATTTTATAAACTTTCAATAACATTAACAAGGAAACCATCACTAATTTATCATAGAAAATATATGCACAGCTGCAGAATAGTTTCCGGCAATAATTGGTACCAATGCACATTTGTTTTAATATTATGTATTTATATTATTATCATGGGTGAAATGAGGAAATTAATACATTTACTAAAGAATTAAAACATAAAAATACTACCATGTAAACTGTAGTTATTACTATCTGAAAGCTTTACTTTCTGTTTAGATAATCTATCAACAATCAAACAATTACAAATTATTAAAACATAAAAATACTACCATGTAAACTGTAGTTATTACTATCTGAAAGCTTTACTTTCTGTTTAGATAATCTATCAACAATCAAACAATTACAATTTGTGTAATCTACTTTATATAAATATTTAGGGAGAATTGTGCTGCTACTACTAATTTTCAAAGATTTTTAATTAAACTACTTGTAATAAATGTAATGATTAATTGAATTAATTAATTTTTCCAGTAAAGAATCTTGCTAATAAATTTCAGAAATTTATGTGATGGAAAAACAATAAGGTTTCAATTTCAAGATGTATTTATTTCTTTTGAAAAACACATTATAATCATGCTTTACATTTCCAAAACCTTTCTCGGATTTCACACTTATCTGTATGTTGACTTTTACTAAAGTAGCTAACAGAAATTGAGGTATGTATTATGTTTTCATTCCAATAATGATGTAATTTCCAAAAGCTATAAATAAATGGGCATGTGTCTATTTTTTATTTTTGATAGAAGCAATTTGCAGAACATTTTTCTCCCTCATTATCTTTTTAGACTCAATCTCTTTTTCAAATTGTTTTATCTGATGGTTTCTAGTATCTTCATCATGTTACTTTCTAAAGATTTATCCTCTTAAAATATCACTAAGAATTATCTTTTACTGATTTATATTCATCACGTGTGGTTCTAAATCAAATGAAGACAAATGCAAGGTAAAACAAATAGCATATTTTGATCTTCATCACCTTTTTTCTTTTACTATATACTTTTCAAAGGCTATGTAAGAGAAAGTAAAATGTATCCTGTACATTATTTTATGATGTCTCATTAAAGAAGAAGAAAATGAAGATTTATTAAGAAAATAACTAACTTAAAACAAAGAAATTGCTTAGAAAAGTGCTCCTAGAATATAAAGTGATTTTCTTGGACAGCTAGATATAAACTTGTCGAGGTCAAAGAGACTCAGTCTTGTTCTCTTGTATATTTTACACTTAACTACTGTCACCTGCATCTTCTCTCTTCTTCTCCTTTAACTAATTGGTGAGTGTTGATTAATCAGAACATAAGAATATGAACATAAAGCAACTCTCTCCACCTCAAGTCCAGGTTTTCCTTTATTCAACAAATCCTGAAGATGTTGAATTTCATTTTGTTTGTTGGTGAAAGTATTATGTTGGTCAATAGAGATAATCTAGTTAGAAATATCTTTACATCTAAGAATGAATTGTTTGACGAAAAACCACAAATACCCTTCCTTTGAGCAAAATTTTATAGAAGTTAAGTGTACTTTGAACCCACTAAGAGGCATGGAGTTTGTTTTCTAAAATATCAGATGAACTTATTATAGGCCAGTTTTATTTTTGGCATGTTCTAAAAAAAGGACCACAGGTCAAGAGTGTAGTAAATTTGTACTTTATTCTTAAAAATGAGAATCAGGCAGAATGAAAGTGTTTGGTTGAATGTCATTTAATTATATCTTTGAAGAGATGAAATGCCGTATTAGAAATAAACACCATTATCTGAAAGACACATTATTTTCAATTGAGAAACTTGGTTTTTGATATAAGAAACACGAACAAAGACAAAATATTAAAAAACAAACTAAAATAAGAATTTTAGGAATTCACACATAAATGAAAGTATCTTTTTTCCACATGTTCTATTTTAGTTTAGAGCTGCTGTTTCCTTGAACAGGTGCTTGTTAAGCAAGGAAAATGATTTAAATGAATGTTTTACAATTTAAAGAACACATTTAATAGCATTGTCAGTAGTAGCTTTATGAATGCTGTACATATTACCTTAAAAGATAAAATATAATTGAACACAGAAAAAAATAGTCTCTATGACTAAATTATAGCTAAAAAAATTGGCATACAAGCATGTTAAAACAAAATTAAAACATTGAGAACTGTTTTTCTCCTGCCACACTGTGAAATTCATAATTTTAGCTGAAAGTACAATGTCCTTTACTTCAGAGAATTTTCCACCACCTAATTTGCAGACAATTTCCCTAAAAAAATGTAAAGAATAAGTAACTAGAATTAAAAGTTTAAGAAAGTACCTCTCTAGTCTGGTGATGTGTCCACAGGATCGTTTTCAGCATTACAGTAAAGCCTCCGTTGGAGGAAATATATTTGAGAATATCTTTAGAAACCAATTTTATTATATATTATAGTTAATCTGTTAGTTTCCTATTGTTGCTGTAACAAATCACCACAAATTTAGTAGATTAAAACAACACAAATGTATTATCTTACAGCTGTGGAGGTCAGAGAATGTGAATTGGGTTTCACTAGGTTAAAGTCAACGCATTGCAGGCTGTGTTCCTTCTGGAGGCTTTGGGGAGAATCCATTCCTCTGCCTTTTGCAGGTTCTAGAATCTGCCCGTATTCTTTGGCTCCTGACCTCCTTCTTCATCTTCAAAGCCAGCAGCGTAGCATCTTCAAATCTCTCTCTGACCCTCCTTCTGTCGTCACATTTCCTTCTCTGACTGTGATTCCCCTGCCTCTCTCTTTCTCTTACTAGGACCCTTGTGATTACATTATGTAGGCCCACCTGGATAGTCCAGGATAGCTCCCCGTCTCAAAATCCTAATTTAACCACATATGCAAAGGCTTTGTTATATAAATTTAATATATTCACAGATTCCGGGGATTGGGAGGTAGACATCATTGTGGGAGAGTCATTATTCTGTCTACTGTGGTTACATATGTGGAAAGGTTATTTAAGAATCTCAGTCTGTTTCATTTACTTAATTTTGTTTTATGGTGATACAGTGAGATAAGTATGATGAAGGGGAATATTGTCATTTAAACTGCCGTCCCCATATTCCTCAGCTTGTGACCTCAATAGGATTATGAGCTGTAGTGGCTATTTTAATGTCCTTGTGAATTTCACACAAATAATGACAAAGGAGGCTTTTTGAGGAAAGGAGGTAAAATATTATTAGCAGCAATTAACTATTGGCATTAGAATTGTTTTAAATATTTTAAAGAATTGGTGAGGACTATTTTAAATATTTTATCATCATTCTCCCCATTTTATGGATAACAAAACATAACTGGGGCTTTGAAAGATTAAGGAACTTAAACCAAAACCACACAGCTAATAAGTGTCAGGCCCCGGTCTACTGAATCTGAATTTTGAATGACTGCAGCATACTCTCTGTTAATTTGCTACATTTCTTCCCTCTGAATTTATCACACAAGTGAGAAATCTTAATCACCTTTGTAAGTTTTCAGTCTATGGTTAATACATTTGCTAATATTACTCATTTTGAAATGTCAAGCAGATGCCTTAAGCCCTATTATATATAAGCCCTATAATATATTATATTGAACACTTCTGTTTCTGCAAAATTGATCTTAAATTAAATATGGAGGAGTTACTCTTTTTAATTTTATGCTGATGATTATTTTCCTAACAAACTGTTTCCTACCTGATAATTAGTGATGTTGAACATCTTCCCATGTGCCTGTTGGCCATCTGTATGTCTTCTTTAGAAAATGTCTGTTTAAATTCTTTGCCCATTTTTTAATCAGATTGTTTGGTGTTTGCTATTGAGTTCTTTGACTTTTTTCTATATTTTAGATATTAACCCCTTATAGCATATATGATTTGCAACTTTTTTTTTTCATTCAGTAGGTTGACTTTTCATTTCTTTGATGCTTTCCTTTACTGTGCAGAAGCTTTTTAGTTTGAGGTGATCCCTTTCATTTATTTTTGCTTTTGTTGCGTTTGTTTTTGCAGTCAGATCCAAAAATTCAAAGCCAAGACCAATGTCAAGAAGCTTACTGCCTCTGTACTATTCTAGTAGTTTTATAGTTTCAGGTCTTACATTCCAGTCTTTAATCCATTTTGAGTTCATTTTTGTGAATGATGTAAGATAATGGTCTAGTTTCATTCTTTTGCATGTGGCTGTCCAGTTTTCCCAATACCATGTATTGAAGAGACTGTCTTTTCCCCATTGTATCTTCTTGGCTTCTTTGTCATAAATTAATTGACGATATATGTGTGAGTTTATTTCTGGGCTCTCTATTCTGTTCCATGTGTCTGTTTTTATGTCAACACCATACTGTTTTGATTATTACAGCTTAGTCATATAGTTTGAAATCCAGGGGCATGACACCTCCAGCTTTGTTCTTCTGTCTCACTAATTATCAGGAAAAAGCAAATCAAAACCACAATGAAATATCCCCTCCTACCTGTTTGAACCACTGTTATTAAAAAGACAAGTAGCAGCAAGTGTTGGAGAGGATGTGGAGAAAAGGGAACCCTAGTATACTGTTGGTGGGAATATAAATTGGTACAGCCATTATGGAAAACAGCACAGAGATTTCTCAAAAAATTAAAGATAGAACTACCATATGACCCAGTTATACCACTCCTGGGTATTTATCTGAAGAAAACAAAAGCACTAATTTGAAAAGATATGTGCATCCAAATGTTTATTGCAGTACTATTTACAATTGCTAAGATATGGAAACAACCTAAGTGCCCATCAATAGATGAATGGATAAAGAAGATGTGGTATAGGTATACAATGGAATACTACTCAGCCACAAAAAATAAAGAAATTTTGCCATTTGCAACAACATCAATGGTCCTTGAGCATATTATGTTAAGTGAAATAAGTCAGACCGAGAAAGACAAACACTGTATGATTTCACTTATATGTGGAAGATAAAAAACAAATGAACAAACCAAACAAACTCATAGATACAGAGAACAGATTGTTGGTTATCAGAGAGGAAGGGGCTTGAGGAATAGATAAAATAGGTGAGAGGGATGAGTTGTATGGTGACAAATGGTAACTAGACTTTTTGTGGTGATCACTTTGTAGTGTATACAAAGAGCAAATTGTTATGTTGTACACCTGAAACTAATGTAATGTTATGTACAAATACTACCTCAACAAAAACAAACAAAAAACCACAAAAATTTATCCTATCTGATGTGGGAGAAGAGTATGTAATATATAAATTTTGGAGTAGGAAAGATGTACTTTTACCATTTCCTTGTTGTCTGATCTTAGGGAAATTATGATATTTTGAGACCTCAGTTTTCTGTTTGACATATTGGTGATAAATAATACTTGTTTTAGAAATGTGCTGCTCTTTATAAATTACATAATAGCAAGCAGTTTTCTGTTTTCAAGATGATGAGGTGGGCCACTATTTTTATCCACTCTCCCCCCCTAAATACCGTTGATAATGTAAAGGATAATTAAATACAATAGGAAAGTTATTGCAGTAGTGCTGGGAAATAGAAAAAGTAAGATATATGGAGGACAACCTGCAAATAATTTAAAGATGACATTAAGGAGAAGAAACCACCACCAATCAGTTAGGAAAATAATGACTAATATTGATTGAGCAATGACCTGTATTAAGCATGTTGTAAATTCTTTGTTGGTACTAGTTCATTTAATCCCTAGGTACTTAGTACTTAATTAATTAGGTACTATAGCTATCACCATTTTATGTATGAGAGAATCGAGGCAAAAATAATTTAAGTAACTTATGTAAGAACACACTGCTACTAAGTGACCATGTTGAGATTTTTAACCCAGAAAGTTTGGCTTCAGAGGCCATGATTTTAACTCTGCACTCTTGCTTTCTCACTGACATCAGAGTGATCCTCTTGAGTGACAAGTTGACAGTGTTAACCATCAGAGTTTCTGGAAACCTTGATACTCAGAGAAGCACAGGTGAGGTAGGGGCATGTCTTGGGAAAATTGTGAAGATGGGGGCCAAATCAAATGCAAGGATCTGTGGACTATGCCCTTGCCCAGCACATGGTGCTCATTCCCAAGGTAAGTGTTTATCTTCAAGACTCATTGAACTCAGAGATTTTGCTAAATTAAGTAGCAAATTAGATAGAAAGAAAGGACTCATGTGGAGGGTGTGAAAGACAAGAGCAATGGTAATAGAAAAAAAAGAAAACATTCCTTTCTTCCTACTTAAACACATCTCTCATCATAAAAACTAGTACATTTTTTAATCTATAGTATGAGTTTTGTTAGCAAGTAAGGCTCTCATGCAGGGCCAGCTTCTTGGGCATTTGTTTTGTGCAGTCTCATAGGGCCTTGCCTTCAGAAGAGCCAACACTTGGTTTAGGCCTCTGCTGTCTCCATTGAGTTCTCCTTAATAATTTTACCTTTCAACTTGATTGTGTAAGTAAAGTCAGATGGGGCAAAAGAGTATGCAAGTGAGCAGAAAAGATCTGGGCAATGCATGCCTGCTACTATTCCTGCCATCCCATTCACACACAGCATTCACAGTGCCCCATGAGCACAGAAATCAGGTGGACTCACAATGTGTAGGGGTTCCTCAAGACAAAATGGGTACAAGCTAAGTGTGTTTGCATCCATCAGTGGGTAAACCATTAGCTCCAAGAGGCCATGCTTCAAATGCAGTAAGAAGGCAATGGCATTCTGAGAAACACAAACAACAAAGGAACCCTATCATCTTCTTTCTTGTTTGTGTTACATTTCTGTGTTAGTCAGTAATCTACACAGAGAATGATGACAAAAGAAAGGGAAAGAGAGCAACTCATAGTTCCTTTCCTTTCAGCCCTTCCTTGCCTATCAGTAGGGCAAAGGTAGAGTGTGTTGGTGGTATGTATATGTATCAAGAAATGAAACAAAATCATTTGAGTGACTTCTGTGCAGTGTTTCCATGGTTTTGGTAAGAAAAATTACATATGTGTGTCAGGGCTACTATGTACAAATTGTACAATATTTGTGATTCCACATATGAGTTAAATTCTCTTATATTTACACTTAAAAATGGCATTGTACAATATAAAGATGAACAGTAGAGTTCATGCTAATAATTTACAATTTAAATTTTTCTTTACTTGCAATGACATTAAATAACAAATAGAAAATACTATGGCAATTAGGGAGAGCTCACAAAGAAAGAAAAAACCTTCATGTTTTTGTAACTGTAATGGGAGTATTTTTTTGCATTTTGAACATTTTGATTTTGCACCAGGTCCCACAAATGAGGTCGGCAGCTTTGCATCCAGGGAATACTGAGTGGCCCAATAATCTCAGGAGACTGCCTACTCTAGATGGCCATTCCATGATCTTGAGGAAACTATAATGAGTACTCAGAACAAGGAATTCTTTTTTTTTTTTCTAAAGAAGTTGGATTTTATTTATTTATTGTTTTTGTAGGGAAGATTCACCCTGAGCTAACATCCGTAGCCAAACTTCCTCTTCTTTTTCTTTCCTCCCAAAGCCCCAGTGCATGGTTGTCTATCCTAGTTTTAAGTTTTTCTAGTTCTTTTATGTAAGCCACCACCACAGCATGGCAGGCAACTGACAGATGGGTGGTGTGGTTCCGCAACCGGGAAGTGAACCCGGGCCACCGAAGCAGTGAGCACTGAACTTTAACGACTAGGTCATCAGGGCTGGCTCAAGGAATTCTTAATGAAAGAAAATTCTGCCGTTTTAGCCATTCCCGTGAAGGAAATAAACCAGAAATTTGTAGGCATGAGGATTTAAACAGAAGCAGGATTGAGAGAGCTTTTAGACCAGTGGGAAGGAAGGGGCTTCTCGGCCTTTGAGTTTAACGAGTTTTTGTTATTGTTTGGTTAACCTTATTAATATGATCATTTTTTGCAAGCATATATATATATATATATATGGTAGGAGAATATCACCATCTTTAGTGATATGGAAATTCTTTAAATTAATTCATTACATGTAAATTGCTTACAACAAAGTAAGTATTCAATAAATTTTAATCATCACCCTGCTCATTGTTATTTAACTCTCAAAATAACCCTGAGATGAGTATCATTATTATCCTCATTTTATAAATGATAAAGTTGAAGATTAGAGAGATTAAGTACCTCGTCCATGACTACATAGCTAGTTATTGGCAGAACTGGACATCAAACCTGTATTCATGAGAAAGATCCCTTTATGTTCCTTGAATTCCTCATCTCTAATGATCTTGTCCTTCATGCCACCTTAGCCACTGACATCTATGCTCATATTGTAGATCTTAATAATTGATCCTTAATAATAGCTAATGGCACCTCCTCCATATGCAGAATTTCAAGAACCTCACTCTCTGACTACTACCTTCTAATTTCCTGCTATTTCACTCTATTACTAGAAATTCTTTGAAACCACCCTAGCTGATAAACTTTTGAACCAATTCTACAATCTTTTCCTGTCCATTAGCAGCCTCATTGTCTCACCTCTCTTTTGCATACACTTATAATTCACTCATAACTTTCTTCTTCAGTCACACTCAACCTGACATAATTTCAACCATCTTTTAAATCCGAGTCATTGCTACTGCACGCATGCAACACAACTCACGTTTACCCATCTCACTTTAAATTTATCTTAAATTTCAAATTTACCCCCAGTGATTCCTGATAATCTTAGTTTCCTTAGTTAATTTGTTCTCCTACATTCCAGAGGTATCAGTTCACACTTTCTATTTACCCCTCAAACTTCTAAAGCCACCTCCAACCTCTGTCTTCCCTGTTCTTGGTTGTTGACCTTGACTCTTTAAAGAAAATATGGGCAATTTGATGTTCCACATGCTGCCATGAATATCTAACTCACCTCCCTACAACTGAATCTGCACCCTGTGCCTTGTCTCCTATTTCTGCAAATGTTGCTGCTCCCCTTCTTCTTTCCATTTATTCAAAGTCTTTATTTTTGAAATAATTGATTCCCTCTTTCTCTTATATTATTTTTTTCTCTTTCTACTAGATCATTTCCATCACCAAATCATTAATCTCTAAAATTATCCATGTTACAAAAACCAAAAAATATTAAGAACAACAACAAACCCCTCATTTAACCTCATATCACTCTCCGGTTACTACACTATAGCTATTTCCTGTCTACCCTGTAAGACTTCTAATGTTGTCTACAAATGCTTCATCCACTTTTACTCCTCTAGGTTGATCTTGAATACACTATAATCCGAAGATGCTTACCTCCAATATTCTTCTAAAAGAGTTCTTATAAGGGTCATCAATTATCTCCATTTTAGTAAATCCAAGGTTAATTTTCAATCTTTATTTTTCTAAACTTCTCATCAGCACTTGACAGGACTGATCATTTTCTCATATTGATATTCTCCTTTCCTTGACTCCTTGGTTCTCCTCCTACCCCTCTGGCTACTCTTTCTCATCCTACTTTGTTGGTTCAAACCTTAAATTGCTGGAGGGCCTGAGAGCTCAGTTCTCAGAACACTTGTTTTCTATGTATGACTTATTGCCTAGATAACCTCACTCAGTCTGGCCATTGTTTATAAAGATTATCTTTATGTTGGCAACTCCCAATTTACATCTCCAGTCTAGTCCTTTACCTGACCTACAGAACAATATATCCAGTGCTGACTTGACCCTGTATTTAGATGACTAATATTTATCTCAAATATTACATGCACAAAATATTGTTGATTTATGCTCACCCAATGAGTGGATCCCCCATCTTACTCATCTCAGTGAATGATCTTCAATTGTACACACCCAATTCATAAGCAAAGCCTGCCAACTCTAGCTTCAGAATATGTTCAGAATATGACCACTACTCACTTATTTCAGCATTTGTGTTAAGTTCAAGTACTCATAATATCCCATCTGGACTATAGCAATAGACCCCCATCTGATCATCCTGCCCTACTCTTGGGGGTTGGACAGCTTCCTCCTAATCATTCTGCACTGCTCTGAATGGGTGAAGGAACAGAGGGGAGCAAAATACCACAAAATTTTCTACGATTTTGGATGCAGCTTTTTTTTCTTTTCTTGATGTGTGTTATATTTTTCATTAATAAATAGATTTTCTTCTTTAAGGTATACTTTTTTTTGTTTGCTTTTTGGTTGCTTCAGCTTCTTAACTGGTTTCTAGAGTTCTCAAAATCCATTTTGGTCCTTATATCATTGTTAATTTAGTGTCTCAGTGGGGAAATGAGGGCCTGAAGCTTCCTAATCTGCCATATTGCTGATGCTACTTCTCAGGGTTATTTTTCATTTGAGCCATTCTAGTAAGTGTGTAATGGTATCTTGTTCTTGTTTTAATCAGCAAATCTCTAATAACAAGAGATGTTGTTAAGCATATTTTCACATGATTCTTTGTCATCTGTGTGTCTTCTTTGTTGAAGAGTCTTTTCAGATCTTTTGCCCACTTTACAATTGGTTTGTTTTCTTATTGTTGAGTTTTAAGAGGACTTCTATTCAACTGCTTTATCATGTGTTTTGCAAATATTTTCTCCCAGTCTGCTTCTTGTCTTTTTACTCTTTTAACAGTGCCTTTCACAGTTTTTAATCTTAATAAAGTCTAAATTATAGACCTTTTAAATTTAATGAATCATGTTTTTTGTGTTCCCTGATTCATTTTAATTCTTAGAATTAATTATTTCTGGTAATGTTAGATATTTATTTCTTGGCTTTCTTCCTTATTAAAATGTAAATTCCTTGAGAGTAGACACATTGCCATATTCATAGTATATTCCTACATGTAGACTATGATGTCACATAATAGTATTCAATAAATCATTGATGAATAGTTGAATAATTGTATGAGCATATGAATACATTATATGTAGTTATTTAAATACATATATAAATAAATGTATAAATACAAAGCCTTGTTCTAATCTAATATTTTCCATACATTTAACACATGCCTCTATCAATAAAAAGTTAGCTCTCACACTCAATATGTGTGAATATGTATACATTAAAAATTTTACCTATTTTTAACGTATGTATGTACTACTGTCTTGGTTTCTTTAACCATGAAATAATAAAAAATAATTGCATAAATATTTCATAGACTTTTAAAATATTTTCTTCTGAAATATCAACTTTGGAAACCACTGCCTAAAAACATTATGTCCTCCTATTTCCCATTTTATATAAAAGAGGGTACCATCACAGTATTAATCTAGATCTTTCAAGATTGTAATTACAGATATCACAGAAGTATCGCTGGGTGAAGGAGAGATATGGAGCACTCTTCTATGTCTTTTCTACTTAATCTGTCTCTAAATCCATATCTTTAATTTTGACCCCATGGTTTCTCTTTAGTGTGTTAGATCAGGTGTTTACCTAGTCTGAGATAATTTGATATCATGCTCTTCCAGGTCACTCTACACATCTCAGGAATGGCAGAGGTCAACCTAGTAGATTAGAAGGGGAAAGAATTAACATTTGGTAAGAGGCCCATAAATCATTTTCCATAAGTCTTAAGTCAGATAAATAGAGTTGCTCAGATGCCTCTGCTTCACAGAAGTTTCCAGTGCTTTGGAAGTTAGAGTTTACAAATTATTCTGTAATTTTTTTTAACAGAGAAAGAAAGAGAGAGAGAAAGAGAAGTGTTGAATAGTGTCTCTCCAAATTCATGTTCACCCAGAACATGTGAATATGACCTTATTTGGAAAAAAAGTTTTGCAGATGTAATTAGATAAGACAAGATGAGGTTACACTGGATTGGGGTTGGGCCCTAATCCCATGTAACTGATGTTCTTATAAGAGGGAAATTTGAGCACAGAAACAGACGCTTAGGGGTAAAGGCTCTGTCAGAGGGAGGCAGAGATTGGACTGGCATGATGCATCTACAAGCCATGGAATATCAAGGATTGCCAGCACCCACCAGAAGCTAGAAGAGGCAAGGAATAATTCTTCCCTAGAACCTTCAGAGGGAACCTGGTCCTGCTGACACCTTGATTTTGGACTTCTATCCTCCAGAATTAAAAGAAGACATTTTCTGTTGTAATTATCATGGCAGACCTAGGAAACTGATAATACATATATCTCTGAGGTTTAACTTTCTGTGACTCTTTTGAACATTATTTTTTAAATTGTTAACAATAGTAAGTAAAACTAACAATGACTAGTTAATAAATATTAAAAGTACCAGGTTTTTTCGCTAAGTGCTTTTACACGTGGGTGTTAGTTAAAGGTAACACTGTCAACTAAAGAAGAAGCATTATATTCATATTTCAATAGGTGAAATTGAGACTCAAAGTAGATAAGTAATTTCAGAAGACCAGCAAGTGGCAAAGCAAGGACTCATATCCTGGTGTCTGTTACTCCAAGCCTCAGGTTCCCAATGATAATACTACATTTGAAGTCAAACTTTCAAGATATAGTTACATATTCATTTTACTGCAGCTTGTTTAAATATATTGCCACTCAATTTTTAGCAAAAGTTTGGCACATTTAAGCAGTCTATAAATACTTATTGAATGAGTGAATACATTGCAGCATTTTATATATGATATTTCTAAAAATTTTTTTCGGCTGCAACATGTAGAAATACATTTTAAAATGTGAAGTAAAACTGATTTTATGTCATAGTGTCTGTCACCCAAAACCAAACTCCTTTTCTAATGAAAGCAGCTGCCTTCAAAAGTACAGAAATCAACACAAACATTTCTAGGGGCCTCTAAGACCCATAAACTACTTACCAAGCACGAAGAGCTTTTCTTCTAAGAATGCTCAAATGGATTATAAAACAATACATTACTTTTATGTTCTCACAGCCCATTAAATCTTTTTTAACACAGTATTCTTTTGAATCAGTAAATTTTGAGTATGCTAAAGTACTGGCACTTGCTCTAGTTTTCATTGCAGTAGGGGACTATTATTCAATTGCTTTTATCTTTTATTGTTATCTCTACAAACAGTATTAATTCCTCAGTTTAAAAACATTGAAATAAGAATATCTATTTTTTTACTAACGCAAAGCAAGATTTTAGTCTTGTTCTTTTGGAAAGAACATAAAATCTTATTGTATGCCTAACCCCTCCTGTCCAAAAGCAGCAAGCAGCTGATCAAATGCTTCACTTCTTGGATATCATGGATTTAAGAATTTAAAAGAGTCTCACTTGGGAATTTAACGTATCCAGGAAACATCTGATGTGGATTGAATTATGTACGCCCAAAAGATACGTTGAAGCCCTAAGCCCCAATATCTGTGAATGTGACCTTATTTGGAAATGGGGTCCTTGCAGATGTAATCAAGTTAAGGTTATGTTCCATTAGGGTGGGCCCTAATCTAACATGACAGGTGTTCTCATAGGAAGAGAAAACAGAAACACAGAGAGGTGGATGCCTTGTGAAGACACAGAGACGCAGAGGGACAATGGGCATGTGAAAATGGAGGCAGAAATGGAAGTTACACTGCCATAACCCAAGAACGCTTGGGACTGCCAGAAGCTGGGAGAGGCAAGGAAGGATCCTCCTCCAGAGCCTTCAAAAGGAGCGTGTCAACAACATCTTGATGTTGAATTTCCAGTCTCCAGAGCTTCAAGAGAGTAAATCTCTGCTGTTTTAAGCCACTCAATTAGTTATGGCAACCCTAGGAAACTAAAACAGTATCTAAAATTTTTCTAATATTTCCAGACCGAGATGATTATATATGTCAAGAATCTTAGTGCTTATCTTTCCTATCATTCTAAGGAATATGGGGCATTAAATCTAACCAAGAGAGTTTCTGGCTGCTGAACAATTCTTAGGTTTCAATCAGTGAGTAAATAATTATTACACACATACTTAGCCCTCTGAATTGCCTTCACTGCTATGAGGAAGCACACATAAGCTATGGGACATTTTCCTCAGAAAAATTATGAGAGACATGCAAGAAACATTTGAAATACCCTAATTTTTTTTAAGTCAATTCTCCTAGGTAGTTGGTTTTCTGACACATTGCATGTGGCGTACTGCCCTCTTCCTGCAATGGGCACTATCTGATATATTGAACATGCAGTATTACTTCCAATTCAATTGGCAGAAGATATCTATTGCAGTTATATCAATCATATTGTTTGAATGTTGCAACAGACCTCAAAGAAGATGTTGAGGTGATTGTGGCTTGGTAATTTGGGCTATTGCTGTCCAAGGAAGACAAAATGTATACAAATTTCAGTCTCTGTCTAACTAAGCTAGACACATCTTCCAGAGAATGTATTCCCTACTTCTTATCTTTAATAAGGCATCTAAAAAGTAGGCAAAATACCCTTGGATCTCCCTATTTTTTTCATTGCAAATACTGCCACTAATTTCTTATAGTTTTCACTGTAGTCTCTTCTATTTGATACACCAGGCAAGGAGTCATCATGGATTCCTTGGCAGGCTTTTAATTCATAGAGCTTGTCACAAAACCTTGGTGATTGTAAACTCATGTGTGGTTGAATACTAAGCTATTTTCTGGGAAATGATGACTTTTTTTATTGCAGTATAATTGACATATAACGTTATGTTAGTTTCAGGTGTACAACATAATGATTCAATATTTGTATATATTGCAAAATGATTTTAAAAAGGTTGATTTTTTTTAAGGTAACCATTTCCTGGCACTCACGTGATATGGCCCTACCTCCAGATCATAGTCCAATTCAGGAAAAAGCACCAGGCTCAAGGTGTTCCCATAACTGTTCCATTCACCAGGATTCTGGAACTGGAAAACTAGGATTCTTTTCCTTGTCATACAGTTTGGGAAACAGGAAAAGTTATCTGCTTAAAAAATTAGAATGATGACAACATGTATAGAGGAGTAGAGATAGGAGCATAAGTTACTTTCTGAGGCCCAGCTACATTCCTGCTTTGATCCTCATAACTAATTCCTGAATTAGCTCAAGTGAGTTTCCATAAATTGCAACCAAGTAGTCTTAACTAGTGCATTGATTCATGGTGGAATGTAGCATACATTTTTAGCTGTGAGAGGATGGAACTTTATATGTTATCTGGGTGTCATCATTTTTCCCTTCCTTTCTCCGACTGGGCAGAAAGTCATTTTGTCTACCATTCTGATTGTGGGAGAGGGGTGGGTAGGGGCAGAAAGAATGTTTGGGGTCCCCTTCATGTTGTTTGTAGACCATCTCTTCCTGTAAGACTTAACACTTCTCACCTCTCTCTACTCTTATTCTCATTTTCATCCAGACTAAAGAATGACATCTGATTGGCAAATCTGGAAAAGGAAACTGAGCATTTGTAGCCAACTCCTTTTCCTCATATTCTTTTTGTGATATTTGATTTGCAGAGAATGTGTGCTTTCCACAATGCTATAAGTTTCAGAGTATCAGGTCTTATCTCTTGGGGAGGAAGAGGAATACAGGAAGAGGGGGAAGTTGAGCTAAAAACAGCAACATCTTGTGTATTGGGCCAAATACTTAGAAACCTCAATGGGCAATCCATTTTTGGAGAGATCCATAACACTAGGATATTGACAGTTCAAGGCATTTTTGTCTTCCTTGCTGTGCAATGACATTATGGTACTTTTTAGGAGGTTTTTATAGTTGTGCAGGTGGTGATCTGCTTATCTACTGCTGTGTAACAAACCATCCCAAAACTTTAGACAGTGTATCCTTGTGGCATCACGTGGGCAGCTGGGACTGGAACATCCACTTCCAAGATGGCATCTTCACACACAAACCTGGTGACTCCATGTTCCTTGGCCTTCCTCTCTCTCACGGTGATAAAACACCCAGTGTTTTATCCTTAAGTCTTTCTTAATATGGATTGAGCTTCTCACAGCATGATGGTCTCAGGTAGTTACACTTTTTAAATCATAACTGGCTTCCACAAGGAGTACTGCAAGAGATCCACATGGAAGCCATAAGGCTTCTCACAATGTACCTTTAGAAATCCCACTGCTGCCATATTTTATTTGTTAAACAAGTAACCAAGACTACTCAGATTCAAGAGGAGAGAATTAGACTCTACATCTTGATGGGAACATGGCAAGATCACAGTGCACAAGAACATAGTAAACTAAAATTGGCCACACCTTACTTGTAACATTTGCAACGTGGGCTTTGGTATTTAATGTAAGCCAAGGGGATTTTTATCTTGACCAGTCATTGTTTCATATAGCAGCTTTGTCAAATGTCAAGTGATCATTTCTATAAAGCTGAGTTGTAAAAATCACCCCTAAGTCGTACAAATGGTACAGTTTTCAGCAAAACTGCAGGACTTTAGCAAAGGCACATGGACCTCAGCAAAATCAAGCTGAGGCCCTCGACAAAGGTGGAGCCCAGAAGAAGTACAGACTGTAGGGGCCTCAACTCAAGTCTTGTGTGATATGTGGCCTCAGTATATGCTGGCTATGGTGGTTTCACCAGTTTAATTGTGCACTAAGTTTAGAGAAAAGGCATACTTTTGTTTTTAATGTAGCTACAAGTTGAAGCTGCTTGACTTTTGACTATATAAAATAAGGTTTTGCTAAGCAAATGTGGATAAAGGAAAATAATTTTGATCATCATGGAAATTATCTTTGCAGAAACAGGACTTTTAAACAATAAATACTTCTTCCCACCATTAACATGCAAGGCAGCTGAGTCCTGTGTGCTCTGTATAACACACTGAGTTTTAGCAAAGTTTTAGGTTTAAATTTTTTGACTGTCCAAAATAGTTAACACTAGCTCAGCTGATCCAAATTTAATTCGGCAGTTAGGATCACACTGGGGATTTTCTAGAGATTAATTTTGTATTCAGGTTAAAGAGGCAACCTCACAACCTGATTTTAGGTTAGCTCTGGATTTTTTGACAGCTAGGAGGGAAAAATCATCTCTAAGATGTAAGTTTCTCAGGCCTAAATATTTTCATAGCAAGAGGCAATAGAAACACTCCCTGTGGCATAGGATGGAAACACCCACACACAATCCAGTACTGGTACAAGGACAGCAAATTAATGGATTGGTACACAGAACAAATGTAAGGGGAAAGCATTCAGTCTTTGACCATTAAATATGATGCTGGCCCTGGACTTTTCATAGCTTGTTGAGTGCTTATTTTTTGTTGTTTTTGTTTTTGTTTTGTTTTGTTTTATGAAACGGTTTTGGATTTTGTCAAATGCTTTTTCTGCATCTATTGAAATGATCATGTGGATTTTGTCCTTTGTTTTGAATTATGAATACAATGATGTCTTACACTGATTGGTTTTTTGTAACTTAAACCAACTTTGCATTCCAGGGTTAAATAATGTATAATCCGGGATAAAAAATGACTTAACTGATCGGTGCACAATCCTTTTGATATGTTGTTGAATTTGATTAGCTGATATATTGAGTGTTTTTGCATTCATATTCACAAAAGATATTAGCCTAATATTTACTTTCCTTGTGATGCCTTTGTCTAGTTTTAGTATCAAGGTAATATTGAGCTCAAACAATGAATTGGAAGTGCCTAGTTTTTGTAAGGGCTTTTGAAGGATTGATATAGTTCTTTTTTAAACATTTGGTAAAATTCATCAATGAAGCCAGATGGGCCAAGATTTTTTTTCAAGACTATTGCAGAGCAAGTTGAAACACCACAACTTTCCTTATCATTAGGAAGTATTTAACTACTAACTCAATTTCTTTACCTCTTATAGATCAATTCAGATTTTCCATTTCTTCTTGAGTCAGTTTAAGTAGTTTGCTTCTTTCTAATGATTTGTCCATTTTATCTAAGTGATCTAGTTTTTTGGCTTAAAATTCCCTTATAATACTTTTTACTTCTCTATGGTCCATATTGATATTCTTTCTTTCATTCTCGGTTTTCGTATTTGATTCATCTCTTTTTTTTCTTAGTCCATCTATAAAAAGGTTTGGCAATTATGTTAACCTTTTCAAAGAATCAATTTTTGGTTTCATTGATTTTTCCCCATTGTTTTTCTATTTTCCATTTCACTATTTCCACTCTAGTGTTTATTTTTTCCTTAGTTCTGCTTGCTCTGGGTTAGTATTCTCTTCTGTTTTTAGTTTCCTAAGGTGGAAGGCTAGGTTATTGATTTGAAATCTTCCTATTTTGCTAATAGAAGCATTTATAGCAATAAATTTCCTTCTAGACACTGTTTTAGCTGCATATCAAAAGTTTTTTGCTTTCTATTATCATTTTCATTCATCTCAAAGGAATTTCCAATTTCCCTTGTGACGTCTATTTTGATCCATTTGTTATCAAGAAGTTGCAACAATCCAACCATTGTTAAGTGTTGTCTTGTTTAATTTGCACATTTGTGAATTTCCTAAATTTTCTTGTTATCCACTTCTAACTTAATTCCACCATGGTGAAAGAACAAACTTTTTATTATTTCAATACTTTTTAAAATAATAGAGGCTTGTTTTATGGCCTAACATACGATCTGTCGTAGAAAAAGTGCATGTACACTTGAGAAGAGTATACATTCTGCTGTCATTGGGTGAAGTGTTCTACAGATATTTGTTAGGTCTAGGTGGTTTCCAGTGTTGTTTAAGCCTGTTATTTCCTTACTGATCTTCTTCAAAGTTGTTTTATCCATTGAAAGTACAGTATTGATATCTTTCTTATTTTTGACATATATTTTTCTCTTCAGTTCTGTTCATTTATGCTTTATGTATTTTCAGGCTCTGTTGTTATGTGCATAAATAATTATACCTACTGTGCCTTACTGAGGGAATAACCCTTTATCATTATGAAAGTCCTTTATCTCTAGTAACAATATTTGTCTTAAAATCTATTTTGTTTGGTATTAATGTAGTGACTCCATTTCTTTGATTTGCTGTTTGCATGGTATACATTTTTTTCATCCTTTTACTTTCAATCTATTTGTGTCTTTGCATATAAAGTGTATCTCTTGTAGACACCATATAGTTGGATCACTTTTTAAAATCCACTGTGTCAAATTCTGTCTTTCCATTGGAGTGTTTAGACCATTTACATTTAATGTGATTACTGATAAGATAGGATTTACGTTTGTCATTTTGATATTTGTTTTCCATAGGTCTTTTGTCCTTATTGTTCCTCTATTCCTCCATTCCTGTTTTTTTTTTAATGTTAAATACATATACATATATTTTTGGTATACCATTTTTAATTTCCTTATTGTTAAATTTACTATATTTTTAGAAGTACTTTTGCTTTTGATTGCCCTGGGTTACAATTAACATTTAAACTTAATATAATTTAATTCAATTTAACACCAACTTCATTTCAATAGCATAAAAACCTTTGCTGTAATGTAGCTCCATCCCTTTTGTGCTGTTACTGTCAAACAAATTGCATCTTAATAAATTATAGGCTCATGAGCACATTTTTATAGTTATTGTTTAATGCAGCTATGTTTATATCATACAAAGAAAAATAGTTACAAACAAAATACATTTATACCACCCATCCTTTATATTCTTTATGTTTACAAATGTAGTGAACTTTACCAGAGATGTCTATTTCTTCTTATTGATTCAAATTACTATCTAGGTCTTTTCACTTTAGCCAAAAATACTCCTTTTAGTATTTCTGGTAGGATAAACCATCTGGTGACAATTTATGTTAGTTTTTGTTTATCTGGGAATGTCTTCATTTCTTCTCCAGTTTTGAGATATTGTTGCAATGAATATAGAAAGCATTGTTGACAGTCATTTTTTTTTCAGCACTTTGTATTTGCCTTTCCACTGCTCTCTAGTTTCAATGAATTTGGAGGATAAATTAGATGCTAATCTTGTTGAAGATTCCCTTATACATAATGAGTCATTTTTCTCTTGCTGCTTTCAAGATTCTCTCTTTTTTATTGGCCTTTGACAGTTTGACTAAGATATGTCTAGGTGTAGATCTCTTTGAGTTAAACTTACATGAATTTCATTGAGAATCTTTGAATTTTATGTTGATTCTTAAATCCAGTTTGGGAAGTTTTAGAACAGTATTTCTTCCAATACTCTTTCTGCTCTTGTCTCTCTCTCTTTTCCCTATGGAACTTTTATAATACCTATGTTGGTATCCTTGAGAATACCCACAGGTCTGAGACTCAGTTTATTTTTCTTTATTGTTTGAGATTAGATAATCTCAACTGACTTATATTCAAGTTCACCAATTCTTTCTTCTGTAAGCTTAAATCTTATGCAGAGCTACTCTAGCAATTTTTTTTTCATTTCAGTTATTATACATTGCAAGTGCAGAATTTCTCTTTGATTTTTTTTTATAATTTCCATCTTGATTGATATTCTCTGTTGCTTATACATTTTTCTCAGATTTTCTTTAATTCTTTAGACGATCCCTTTAGTTACCATTAGTTCTTTGAACATACTTAAAATAGCTGATTTATTGTCTTTGTATAGTAAGTATGACATCTGGGCTTCCTCAGGGAAAATTCCTATTGATTATTTTTTAATTATTTTTTCTATTTTGGGGTCAGAATTTCCTGTTTCTTTGTGTCTCATTTTTTTGTTGTTGTTGAAAACTGGATATTTTAAATAATATAAGGTAGCAACATGCATTCAAGCACTTACCCCTCTCAGGTTTTTTGGTTGTTACAGTTTACACTTGTTGCTATTTGCATAATGACTTTAGTGGGTGAATTCTATTAAGTCTATATTCTTCATCATGTGTGGACACTGAAGTGTTTGCTCATTTAACTTACTGGACAGAGCCAATTATTGGACAGAGCTTTCCTTAAATGTTTTAAACCGCTGTGTCTCCAATCCCTTGCCAAAGAACTCTGTGTGTGTGTGTCTGTGTGTGTGCACGCCATCAACATTGTGGCAGTTTAAAACTCTACTTTATCCTTTACATTTTCTCCATGCAGAGCATCTATGTCAACCAGAAATGGAAGTTTTGGACTTTGTTAGTTCTTCCTGAGTGCACATACACCCCTGAGATGTGTGAGGTCTTTTGGTTCTCCAGGAATATTTCGGGGGTTTTCAAAGCCTCGTATGAGCATGTCATTTCCTAGATTTTCCTTTTAAGTTTTTGGCTAGCCTCTTTTTTGCCACAAGTAGTACCACTGCCTTAGTAGATGCAATGTTAAACAATCTCTGCTCATCATTTTTGACAAACACCCAGGAGATAGGGCTTTTCTCACTGAGCTATCTCTGAATTAGATCAAATAAAGACAAGACCCATGAATGTGTCTTTTTAAAGGACCAGTCTGACAGGTTAATGTGTGATAATTCTCTGGGGATGAGACTTTCTGAGGTACTTCAAACTTATTTGGCTCCTAACAATGGCTTCTAGACTGCTTTTTCACAGATAACATGGTCTGAAGCTGCTAGTTTTCAAGACTACAGCAGAGCAAGTTGAAGCAACACAAAACTGATTAACATTACTGAAATTCAACCATTTTTTCCTTAAACAAACACTTCTGGGATTGTTGTAGCCTTTGATTAGTTTCAGAGTTCTGAAAACGTTGGTTTTGACAATTCCTCCAGTGTTTGCATTGTTTTTATGAAGGAGTAGATTTTTGAAATCTAAATTCTGCCTTTCTGAAAGGACTTCTTATGAATGTTGCTAGAATTTTAGTGTTGTATTTGTCTTTATGCATGTTGTTTTTGGAGAACTTTTATGATGCCATTTGAGCCCACTGCAGTGCACCTCTGATAAGAAACATTGAACCTGTGGCCGAACAAAAGATGCTGTGTGATATAAAAATGAGAGTATATGTTTCAGCTCTGGGCAAAGAATGACCTTGGACCTGATATCATTAATATACTCTTTTGATAAATTTTGGAGATTTCTGAGGGAAAAAAATCTGTATCAGTCAACATTAGTCCAACGAAAAGAGCTTAAAGAGTGGTTAATATTAGGGAACCACTTTATACAGATGTCAGCAGGACTGTCATATTAGGCTGCTCACTCCTCCCTTAAGAGGATGACTACTTACCTAGTCAACAATTGCCTTAAGTTTACCAACACTGGATTAAGAGAACCTAGCCTTGAGAATGTTATTCAGGATTGTTTCCTCCCAATTTATGGTGCCTTCTTTTGTGTAAAGGGACTTCTATTTATGAACACATCTGGCCATTTTAAACCAATTTTCTAATCATTACACCTGAGAAAATGAGTAACTTAGCTGATTATTGGGTTTGGCAGGAGAAACTGCATATCAGCTCGTATTATTTTTATCCTTCTTTTTTAGAAACAGGTCTGCCTACAGGAATCTAGCTCTGCCCTGCTCCTCCAAGCTGTGAGTTTTATTAGAGAGCTACTCCTTGGGGGAGCCCTTCAGCAGTGAATAAATGGTTGCCCCATTACTATTTGATTCTGTATTAATAAGCCTAGTTGGCTTTAGATCCTAACTTACATTCTTAAATATCAGTGTTAATTTTCATTTGGTTCAGAACTTCATAAGGAAGTGGGAGGTTTTTACTGGATCTCCTCAAGGTCCCCTGTGTATCTTTTTATATATCTGTTAAAGTCTGCAGTCAATATGAAAAATAATAATACAATGCAACAACCAATATTACCAGACTTCATTAAAAATGTGATAATTAAGGAAATCTTCTGTTCATAAAGATCTAAGCTTAAGAACAAATTATGCATTTTACTAGCTATGTGACTTTAAATACTTCATATAAACTCTCCAAATCTCCAGTTTTGTCATCTTCCACATAAGAATATAGTGACACTGACTTTATCACATTTGGGGGCTATTAAATTAAGATAATGGTTCTAAAAATGTGTTTTGAGATTTAAAAAATACCAAAAAAAAAAAAGCATATTGGCACTGAGAGTTGGTGTATAGAATATACTTGGCCAGAAATGGAGGAAATGGAGAGTAGTCACCAAAAACATTGATTATGCATGAAGAGAGGATATGACATGGGAATGGTAAATTTAGAGAAGTTGGAAGAGAGGCATAAGTCTTAAGGAATAATTGTCACATTGAACTTAAATTCTTTGTTTTAATATCTCTCTTCCCTATAGGCTATGAGTACAAATATCTTATTTATCTTTATTTCCCCAGAGCCTGGAATGAAGTAGGAACTCAATAAATTTGGCTTAATTGAACTTACTGACTGCAGGTAAATAAACAGGCTAAAGAATGCATGCTAGACCCTCTTTACCTGTAGATTAAACCAGGTAGAAAAGCAATTATGAAAGAGACTAGAGATAATGCCATGCTTCAAGAAGACAGATATGACAGGAAAAGTTTATCCTCTATTCTTATGCTGCCTATACCATGATCTTAATTTATTTCAATTATCTATTCTACTTTAGATACTGTGCCAGACTCTGAAGATACAGAGAAGATTAGAAGACATCTTTTGACCTCAAGAAGCTTAGATTCCTATGATATAGAAATTTCATTAAATGCCATATCCAAGATACACATGAGAATAGCAACTTACTAAGCAATTTACTGTACATGGACATTTCAAAGTTCTCTCTTTAAATTCACACACAAGGCCCATGTGATTGGTAGTTAATGCTCTATTTTACAGATAAATAGACTGAGGCTTAGAGAAGTTGTTGAATTTTCTGAGGGTATGAAGTTTTGGAATTGGCTTAGCCAACATTTGAAAGTAGCTTGTTGGACTCCAAATTTAGTGCTTCTTCTAGTGTTATGCATGATTTTCTATGAGGAAATCATGAAATGCCTTGAGAAACAGAGATGAAAATGGGAAAATATAGGTTGATAAACTCAATGATAGGAAAGAATAGCATGACTATATGTAATCATCCTCAAGGAAAAGTGCATTTTAAAACAGGAAAGTGGAAAAATGTCAACAAACAGAATAACTGTAGATTCAGTTGAGCTAGAGGTTTCTCAATGAGGCCTTTCAAATCCTTACGTATGTTTCCAGGCCCTATCATAGACCAGTCCTCTGGGAAGCAGTAGTGGCTCCTACAAATGTCTGGAGCAGAACTATTGAAAAGAATTCTGTTGAGTGCACTAAGGAAATCTTGCCCTGAACTCCAGAATTTGAACTGTAGAATCATTGTAGTGAAATGATAAATGCTTGAAGGAGGGGTTTCTTAATTCTTCCTTCCCTCTAAGGCCTGAAATTTAAACATATACCAGGGAAGAATTTCCAGTAATTTAGGTTGTACTATTTTACTTCCAACTTCTAAATTAATCTTTCCTCTGATTAATTTTTAATATGTTATTTACTTGAAAATTAAGTACAGTGTAACATAGCTGCCAAGAAGTAGGCCAATGGAATGAGTGAAGAGCAGATTTCCTGTTAACAATTCTGCATGATACATAGCATGGAAAAGTAATCAATTTTGATTGGAGATATTGTCTCCAGGGAAACTAGTAAAAATGAGCTTTCTTTGCTTCTTGTAGCAATATTATTGAAGCTACGGAAATTGGGGTCATAAAGGGTTGATAGTTATTCTTTGGGGGTTTCCTCCTCATTACATCTCTAACTCTACATATCTTTTCTAAATGTGTACTTGCCGTATTGCTTCAGAGGAATTAAACATGTCTTAAAAAGAGTTTGAAAAGGTTTTTGTTTTTCCCGTTAAATATTAGAAGCAAGGACATATCAAAACTGAAGTATTTACTTTAGCATAATTTGTGACCTAATGCTCAAGAGTTACCACTATTGGAGGTGAAAATATTTTAAAACGTGAAAGTCATAATATCTAACATTATAATACAACCAGAAAAATGAGCTAATAGGTACATTTGTTCCAGATATATGTTTTTCTAGTGATTATCCATTTAGGCAGGATATCTACATTTAATCTTGCACTTCAACATAGACTTGCTCATCATCAGCTTCATCACATATACAAAAAGGAATCTCTTTCTTGCCTTTGTAGCATCATGTATCTTCCAGTTTTCTTTATCATGTGAGACTTTAGATACAAAGCTTTGTCTGAAATGTTTACAAGACCTAACCTTAGTCTCTGACTATAGTGTGCTCAGTGGTTTGGGGCCAGTTGTTTCATTTTACTGAACTCTCAGTGTCCAAATCAGGGAATCATATAATATTATCTTTTAAGTCTCATCAAGGTAGAAACTTTTGATACTAATAATTTTTTGTCTCTAGGTTAAGTAACATATCCTGAGATGAATTTATGCATACCTACACATATCTTGAGGGTGTATTTTAAGAAAGCTCCTGTTATATAATTTAAGAACTCTTAAAACTGAATTTGGAGTGCTTTGTTGTTTTCACTTGTCATGTGAAGAAACAAAGATCACAGAGTAAATGATTTATAGGTCATTCAGCTTGTAAGATGCAGAACAGAACTTTATATCAGATTTTCAGATTCTAATTCCAGTACTTGTCTTTCTGTTTTAATTTTATATCCCATTTTGTCTGTGCATGTCAGGTATCCTGACTTATTTTACAAATTTCTTAGTGCTAGTAATGATGCATTAACTTAATTGCTGGATCTTATAGTATAAATGAAATAGATTATAATTTATATACTGATTTTCAATGTGGGTAGAAGTATTACATCAGGACAGCTGACCAGTTGTGGCCTGCCTCTCAACTTATCCTGACACACTTTGAATATTTACGTCAGTCTGAAGGCATGGTTCTGGTTTGATGAAGGTGGAAATATATTCTTACATTTGAGCTGAATTTATAAAGGAAACAGTTTTTAGATGACCATAAAGAACTAAAGTTTGGAGACAAACCAAGCAAATTCCCTGATGGTGTTAGTCAGCACAGTTAATGGTAAGCCATGATTATCATAAGGACCACTGGACATTCCTTATTTTGAGCTCTCCAAGGCCCCCTTCACTCTGTCCAGCACCCACACTCTTTCTTCCCTTTTTGTTCCTCAATACGTTCTTACGCTATTGAGTTCACAGCTACTCTTTGTTAAAATATATTAAATGCTTCCAATTATATTCAAAATGAAACTCAAAGGCTTTACCATGGGCCCTAAAAATCTGTGTGAGCTTATTTTCCCAACCTGTTTGCCATGATCCATCCACACAATGGGCTTCTTTTGATCTTCTTTTTATTCCTGGGACATATTAAGTTCATTCACATCTTAGCACCTATACACTTATCTTTCCTCATGTCTGGAGTGCCTTAAATTCTGTTTAAAGACAGAATTCCATGTGTCCAGCTTCTTAGTCATTCAGGGTTCAACTCATATATCCTCTTTTCAGAGAACCCTTTTCAACCATTCAATCCAAAGAAAAACAATTCTCTTTTACCTCCATTACTGTCATTCCTACTGCCTAATCCTCTTTTACATTGTTTCTTTATTTGCACATTGTATGTCTTCTGTGTTCTCTACCTTTCAAGAATTTAAGCCTCATGCTGGATAAGACTATGTCTTATTCATGGTTATATTTTCTGCATCTGGAAGAGCCTGCCACCTAGTATTGCCAATAAATATTTGTTGAATGAATGAATTAGGTTAAGCAGATATTTGACCCCATTTCTATTCTCACACACGTGCACACACATACAGATACACACCCCTTCTCCTAACCTGACCAAAGGACAAATAGCACTCTTGAAGGGAGGAGGCTAGGACAATAGTCTTACTCTCTCTGCAGAAGCATGGGAAGGTATGCTTTCTAAAGTCAGTCCTCTTACAAAAGAAGGCATTTGTCTCAATATGATCAAAGGGAGACATCCATGTTTAATGCTCTGGTTGTGTGACATGTCCAGTGCTGATTTTACAGATACTACCTTAACAATCCTTGATTTAAGATGAAGCATGAATCTCAAGGACAAAAAAGGTAAGAAAACATGACCAAGCATGCTAAAAAGCATATAGTCAATGGGAAAAGACAAGGATTATTATTAAGAGTAAATAAAGTCAAAGTTAATAGGAGGCATTTCTGGGAAAAGGATGATAATGGAGATTAAACAATCTCACTATTAAAATGGGAGAAGGAACATGAAATCTATAATTATACTAAATAATGAAGATGTCAAAGAATTTTCAAAAATTTATTATCAATTAAAATGTCAAAATATGCTTTAAAATAAGAAAACTATTTATCTTAACAATTATGATGAATATGGAAGGAATAAAACAATATAATACACTTAGAAAATTTAAGGGAATGCCCATATCTTCTGTATGTGAAGAGGGCCTGAAATAATTAAGTGAATCATTTAAAATCTCTAATTGACATTGGAAGAAGAAACTAGGGTTATGTCTATATTTAGGACAGTTTGAGATTAGTCTCTTCAAAATATATATTGTACATTTATTTTCCTTTTTTAAAAAGGATGTTCATTTATTAATATTTAATTTAACCTTTTATTAAACAAACATTTTTCAAGAACCCAATACATGTCATGAAATAAGAATATTGAGAATGCAGAAATAAACATGAGAGGATGATGTCAAGATGGCAGCATAGGCAGACTTTGAACTCGCCTCCTCCATGGACACAGCAAATTTATGACTACTCTTGGAACAATCATCCCTGAGAGAGAACTGGATACTGGATAAAAAGAACCCCCACAACAAGAGACAGTGCTGACTGAGTTAGAAGAGGCAGAAACTCCTTTCTGGAGAGAAAAAAAAGCCACCTTCATGAGTCAAGGCACTTCACAGCTGGCTGGGAGTAATCCTAAGGTACAAAGCCTTCCCTGGAAGAGCAGGAGATCTGAGCAGGGGAACATTACTGCTATAAACAGCTTTTTAACTGAGCACAGCTGAGATGAGTGTCATAATATCTGGCTTTGCTGGCTACTAACAACAATAAAGAATAACCCCAGAAAAGCTATTGGACATAAGGGAAAGAAAGTCTGCTCTTAAATGGCCCACACACTAATTCACCCCTTTCAGAAAGAAACCTAAAATCACCAGAAAGAAAGATACACAGTCCTTTGGTGAAAAGAGACTCACCTGATAGGCACTGGGTGCATATTGGTGAGAGGTGAGATTTCTCCATGGACTGAGATGTTGCTGGCAGCCATTATTGTGACCTAGTACACATGTGCTGACACAGATGCTGGCAGAAGCCTTTGGAGTTCTTCCCTGGCCTGTTATATCAGGGTCTACCCCACCCACTAGAGCACACATTTAATTCAGGTCAGCCAGGGCAGGCAGCCCTCCCTAGGGACTGGCTCCACCCAACAGTAAGGACTCTGGAAACTTATGGGTCTGCATAGGCAGAGTGCCTGAAAGTTTTACAGACAGGCAGGTGAATGTGTCCACCTCTGCAGGGCAGGGTGTGTGCAAGGAGAGGGTGGAGTGTGTGGGGCATTGGAGGAGTGTGTGGGGCTTATGCAGTGGGGTGACTGGGTCCACTTCAGTGGGTTGGGATGTGCACATAGGACAGGACTGTGTTGACACTGTGTGTGGTCAGGTCTCGTAGCTGCAGCAGACTTGTGCTTCTCAAACAGCCACATAGGGGATCAGCCCCACCTTCCAAAGGCCCTCCAAATGGGATACTCGCATGCCTGGGGCCAACCTCACTTAGCTGCAATCCTGAGAGAGCTGAAAACAGCCCTATGGGCCAGAGGCCTACAGCATTTGTAAGCCCCTGAGCCTAGCAACCAGCCACTCTGGGGGACTACTAACTTAACAGAAAAACTATAACAGGAATGTATTATTAGACCTTGCAGCCAAATATGCTGGGGCTCCCCATGCCCAATAAAGTGACTGAAGAGTTCATAGCAGACACACATGGCTGAGCACTACAACCAGCTGGCCAGGGGGGCAGCCTAGACTCCCAGGGCACCTGCAGCAAGAGCAACTCTGCTGCAAAGGAAGGACACACATAGCCCACACAGGGGACACTCCTGGAACGTTTGGAACTAGTGATGAGAGGGGAGCACACTGCTGGATCTCATAAGGCATCACTTACATAAGGCCATCTTCCATGGCTGACCTACATAATACATAGGTATAAAGACAGAAAATAAGGCAAAATGAGGAGACAAAGGAATACATTCCAAGTAAGAGAACAGTACAAAACCCCAGAAAAGGAACAAAAAGAAACAGAAATAATCTACCTGACAAAGAATTTAAACAAAAAGTCATAAGGATGCTCACAGATCTTGGGAGAAGAATGGATGAACTCAGTTCAGAATTTCAACAAAGAATTGGAAAATATCAAAAAGAACCAATTAGAAATGAAGAATACAATATTGGAAATGAAAAATTCACTAGAAGGACTTAAAAGCAGAGTAGATGATAAAGAAGAACTGATCAGTGAGCTGGATAAAAGAATAGAGGAAATCACCCAAGCAGAACAGATAAATGAAAAAAGAATTTAAAAGAATGAGGACAGTCTAAGGGACCTCTGGGACAACATCAAGCACACTAACATCTATATTATAGGTAACCCAGAAGGAGAAGAGAGAGACAAAGGGGCAGAGAATCTATTTGAAGAAATAATAGCTCAAAACTTTCCTAACCTCAGGAAGGAAACAGACAGCCAGGTACAGGAAGCACAGAGAGCACTAAAATCCCAAAGAGCCCAGACCAAAATACATTATAATGAAAATGCCAAATTAAAGATAAAGAGAGAATCCTAAAATTTGCAAGAGAATGGCAAGAAGTTACATATGAAGGAAACCCCATAAGGCTATCAGGTAACTTCCCAGCAGAAACCTTACAGGTTGGAAGAGAGTGGCACAATATATTTAAAGTACTGAAAGGAAAAGACCTACAACCAAGAATACTCTACCTGGCAAGGTTATCATTCAGAATGGAAGGAGAGATAAAGTGTTTCCCAGACAAGCAAAAACTAAAGGAGTCTATCACCAACAAACCAACCTTACAAGAAATGCTAAAAGGACTTTTTAAAGTTAGAATGAGAAGACCACAAATGGCAATAAGAAAATTTAAATAAAAGCAATAAAATCAATGGTAAAGGCAAACATACAGTAAATGTAGCAGATCAACCACCTATGAAGATAATATGAAGGTCAAAAGACAAAAGCACTAAAATTATGTATTTCCATGATAAGAGGGTAATGGATACACATGCATAAAAAAAGAGGCTAGATGTGATATTAAGAACACAAAATGTAGGAGGAGGGGAGTAAACAAATAGAGCTTTTAGCAAGAGGTCAAACTAAAGAGACAGTCAAGTTAATATAGATTGCTATATACATAGGTTATTATATATGAACCTCACAGTAATCACAAACCAGAAACCTATAATAAATACACAAAAAATTAAGAGAAAGGAACCTAAACATAATACAAAAGAAAACCATCAAACCACAAGGGAAGAGAGCAAGAGAAGAAGAAAGGAACAGAAAAGAACTACTAAAACACCCAGAAAAAAGTAACAAATGGTAATAAGGACATCTTTAAATGTCAATGGACTAAATGCTGGAATCAAAAGGCATAGGGTGGCTGACTGGATAACAAAACAAGACCCATATATATGCTGCACACAAGAGTCACACTTCAGACCTAGAGACACTCACAAACTGAAAATGAAGGAATGGAAAAAGATACTCCATGCAAATGGCAATGAAAAGAAAGCTGGGGTAATAATACTTAGCTCAGACAAAATAGACTGTAAAACAAAAACTGTAACAAGAGACAAGGAAGGGCACTACATAATGATCCAGGGAACAATCAAACAAGAGGACATAACACTCATAAACATCTATGCATCCAACATAGGAATAGCTAAATATATAAAGCAATTACTTACAGACATGAAAGGAAAAATAGACAGTAACACAAGAATAGTAGGGGAATTTCACATTCCACTTACACCAATGGATAGATCATCCAGACAGAAGATCAATAAGAAAACATTGGCCTTAAATGACACATTAGACCAGACAAACGTAGTAGATATATACAGAATGTTCCATCCACAAAACACAAAATACACATTCTTTTCAAATGTACATGGAACATTCTCTAGAATAGATTGCATATTAGGCCACAAAACAAGTCTCAGTAAATTTAAGATTGAAATCATGCCAGGCATCTTTTCTGAGCACAATCATATGAAACTAGAAATCAACTACCTGAAGAAAACCAGAAAAGCTACAAATATGTCAAGATTAAACAAAATCCTACTGAGCAATGTTTGGATCAATGAAGAAATCAAAAAACACCTGGAGACAAATAAAAATGAAAATGCAATATGCCAAAATTTATGGGATGCAGCAAAATTGGTTCTAAGAAGGAAGTTTATAGCAATACAGGTCTACCTCAACAAACAAGAAAAAACTCAATAGAAACAATCTAACAGTACACCTAAATTAACTAGAAAAAGAAGAAAAAATAAAGCCCAAAATCAGAAGAAGAAGGAAATAATAAAAATCAGAGCAGAGATAAATGAAATAGAGATTTAAAAAAACAATAGAAAAACATCAATGAAACCAAGAGCATGTTCTTTGAAAAGATAAACAAAATTGACAAACCTTTAGCTAGACTCACCAAGAAAAATGAGAGAAGGCTCAAATAAATAAAATCAGAAGTGAAAGAGGAGAAATTATAATGGACATCTCAGAAATACAAAAGATTATAAGAGAATACTATGAAAAACTATATGCCAATAAATTGGATAATCCAGAAGAACTGGACAAATTATTAGAATCATACCACTTTCCAAAACTGAGTAAATTAACAATAGACAATTTGAATAGACTAAACACCAGTAAGGAGATCAAAACAGTAATCAAAAATCTGCCCCAAAATAAAAGTCCAGGACCAGATGGCTTCCCCGGTGTATTTTACCAAACATTCAAGTAAGATTTAATACCTAACCTTCTTAAACTCTTCCAAAAAATTGAAGAGAAGGGGAAGCTTCCTAACATTCTACAAAGCCAATATTACCCTGTTACCAAAACCAGACAAGGACAACACATAGAAAAGAAAATTACAGGCCAATATCACTGATGAAGACCAATGCAAAAATGCTCAACAAAATTCTAGCAAATCGAGTACAATAATATATTAAAAAGATCATATGCCATGATCAAGTGGGATTTCTTTCAGGGATGTAGGAATGGTTTAACATCTGCAAATCAGTCAATGTCATCCACCACATTAACAAAAAGGAGGAATAAAAATCACATCATCACATCAATAGATAGAGAGAAAGCACTTGACAAGATACTGCATCCATTTATGATAAAAACTCTGAATAAAATGGGTATAGAATGAAAGCATCTCAACATAATAAAGGCCATATATGACAATCCCACAGCTAATATCATTCTCAATGGAGAAAACCTGAAAGCTATCCCTCTAAGAACAGGAACCAGACAAGGATGCCCACTTTCACCACTCTTATTTAACACAGTATTTGAAGTCTTAGCTAGATCAATCAGGCAAGAAAAAGAAATAAAAGGGATCCAAATTGGAATGGAAGAAGTGAAACTGTCACTATTTGCAGATGGCATGATTTTACATTGAGAAAACCCTAAAGAATCCACCAAAAAACTTTTAGAAATAATAAATGAACATGGTAAATTGGAAGGATACAAAATCAACATACATAAATCAGTTGTGTTTCTATACATTAACAATGAAGTAGCAGAAAGAGAAATTAAGAATACAATCCCACTCACAATTTCAACAAAAAGGATAAAATACCTAGCAATAAACTTAACCAAACAGGGAAAGATCTGTATACTGAAAACTATAAAACACTATTGAAAGAAATTGAAGAAGATACAAAGAAATGGAAAGATATTCTGTGCTCTTGGATTGGAAGAACTAACATGGTTAAAATGTCCATACTTCCTAATGCACCCTACAGATTCAGTGTAGGGATTCAGCAATCCCTAACAAAGTTCCAAGAACACTCTCACAGAAATGGAACAAAGAATCCTAAAATTTATATGGAACAAAAAAAGACCCCAAACAGCAAAAGGAATCCTGAGGAAAAACAGCAAAGCTGGATGTATCATACTCCCTGATTTCAAAATATACTACAAAGCTATAGTAACCAAAGCAGCATGGTACTGGCACAAAAACAGACACACAGATCAAGGAAACAGAATTGAGAGCCCAGAAACAAACCCACACATCTATGGAAAGCTAATTTTTGACAAGGGAGCCAAGGACATAAAAGGGAGAAATGAAAGTCTCTTCAATAAATGGTATTGGGAAAAGTGGACAGCCACATGCAGAAGAATGAAAGTAGACCATTATCTTACTCCATTCCCCAAAATTAACTCAAAATGGATTAAAGACTTGAATGTAAGACCTAAAACCGTGAAACTTCTAGAAGAAAACATACGCAGTATGCTCTTCAACATCAGTCAGCAGCATATTTTCAAGTACCATGTCTGACGAGGCAAGAGAAAAAAGAGGAAAATAAACAAATGGGACTACATCAAACTAAAAAACTTCTGCACATCAAAGGAAACTATCAACAAAATGAAAAGACAATCTAACAATTGGGAGAAGATATTTGCAAGTGATGTATCTGATAAAGGCTTAATATCCAAAATATATAAAGAACTCGTACATCTCAACAACAAAAAGCTAACAACCCAATTTAAAAATGGGCAAAAGATCTGAACAGGCATTTCTCCAAAGAAGATAGACAGATGGGCAACAGGCACATGAAAAGATGTTCAGCATTACTAATAGGGAAATGAAAATCAAAACTACAATGAGATATCATCTCACTCCTGTCAGAATGACTGCAATTAACAAGACAGGAAATAACAAGTGTTGGACAGGATGTGGAGAAAAGAAAACTCTCATACACTGCTGGTGGGAGTGAAAACTGGTGCAGCTACTATAGAAAACAGTATTGAGATGCCTCAAAAAAAAAAAAAAGAATAGGACTACCATATGATCCAGCTATTCCACTGCTGGGTATTTATCCAAAGAACACAAAAACATGCTTGAAAAAGATACATGGACCCCTATGTTCATTGCAGCATTATTCACAATAACCAAGACTTGGAAGCAACCTAGGTGCCCATCAAGGGACAAATGGATAAAGAAGATGTGGTATATACATACAATGGAATACTACTCAGCCATAAGAAATGACAAAATCCAACCATTTGTGACAACATGGATGGACCTTGAAGGTATTACACTAAGTGAAATAAGTCAGAGGGAGAAAGTCAAATATCATATTATCTCATTCATAAATAGAAGATAAGAACAACAACAAACAATCAGATAGAGACAGAGATTGGATTGGTGGTTACCAGAGGGGAAGGGAGGACTGAGGAGTGCAAAAGGGGTGATTAGGCACATGTGTGTGGTGATGGATTGTAATTAGTCTTTGGGTGGTGAAGATGATGTAATCTACCCAGAAACTGAAATACAATGGTATACAACTGAAATTTACATAATGTTATAACTCACTGTTAAAATAAGTAAATATTTTAAAAAGAAATAAACACGACTAAAACAAGAGCGACTTCCCTGAGAAATTTCAACTGTATAAAAGATGCAAAGAAAAACAGAATTTTGTAAAACAAAGCTGGAAAAATAAAAGAAGTCTTGCCATAATACTATGGGAATTTAGATGATGAGTAACTAATGAAGCAAGTAATTATGAGATAGAATACCTTGAAGGACGAGAAGTCAGGGAAGGGACTCGGGGGTGGGAGAGTGGAGGTAAATTTTACAGAAAAAAGAAATAGTTAAAAGCAGTGGTGCACACATTTTGCATTTGTAACATGCTTTAGAATACTAGATATTTTTTAGTAACACACATAAAGTGATGAAAAAATCTCATAAAATCATTATATGAGAGTAATAAACACAACACAATCATCATCTCACTATAACAGCATCCTAAACTGTCTATAACGGTGTCTGTGGTTATCACACTGTTGAAATGGTGGTCCTCCAGTATTGTATTGCTCTTTCGATTGAATTGTTTACTGCCCAGACTAAGCTTTCTTATATACTCACAAAGAAGCTGTTATTGATCCAAGGAAATAAGAGTTTGTCTATATTGGTGGTTTGGCATTAAATATCCTATCTCTGTCTTATAGCAAACACAACCCTCTCTACCCTTTATTGAGTGACCTCCTCTGCTAAACAGTCTTTCTGACAGACCTTATCATGACAGAAAGTATTTTCAGTTGTATCAAATACATTTTTAAAAAGGATCGAAATCTGGCCACATATCTGTATATTATTTGTTGCTCATTGATGAAGAAACACTGTAATATATATAATGCATGCTGAGAAGTTCAGTTTATCTAAAACCTATGTGAAGTTGAGTGGTTGAAGTTCAGCTAAAATGCATATAAAGTTGAGTGATATGAGTTTGAATGGGAAAAAAAAGGAATCAGATTGCGAAGTCCTTTGAATGCCCCACTAAGAAAATTAAATTCTCTTTACTAGGCAATGGAGTCAATCTATACAAACTATACTTTAGAAAAATTAATCTATGAAGCTAAATATACTATATAGGCCAGGATGAAATGGGGATAGTGAAGATAGCATGTCCCATTAGAATGTTGTCTTCAGAGCAGGCACTATTAGTTTAAATAGAAGAGATGGCTGAGAGAATAAAGTGGAAGAGAGTATAATTTGCTACCCCAAAATGTGTCTCTTTGGATTGATTATTTTTAACAACAAAAGACTCAGGAAGAAACTTTGACCTTCCCTCTAAGTGCCTAAAACAATTTAAGACAAAAGCCCTGTTTCAGAAAGGAGCTAACATCATAGATGATTATAATGTAATATGAACTAGGTGTGGTAGACAGGGTGTGATCTAACGAGATCTATTATACCAAAGTCCTTTCCATGTACCATTGTCTCTGCAAAGTATAACAAATATTTGTTTAACAAACATTTGCTTTTCTACCTCCATGTGAATTGCCTTCCTCCCCTTTGAAGTACCAAGCTACTACCCCCAACATCCTCCTTTATCTTTACCTGAAGATGGTATTTAAGTGGTGGCTTCAGCCATTTTGACAAGTTATTCAGTTTTCTTGGGTTTCTCACATGTATACATGTTATTAAACTTGTTTGATTTTCTCCTAGCATTCTGTCTTATGTCAATTTAATTCTTAGACCAGCCAGAAGAACCTGGAAGTGTAAGGGAATATTTCTTCCTCTCCTACAATAGCGTCTATGAAAACTGCAACAAACTAGATCTAACACTACCTGGAATGTTGAAAATCTACAATACATGCTATGTTTGGGAACATTTGCTATGGTAATGGACTGTGAGATGGTATCACTTTCATCATTATCACACCAACATTTTAATCCTGTCTAACGTTTGTGTAGATTGTAACCCCCTTTGAGGATATCAATAAATTATGGCCAAGAATTTCTTTGTCTATTTCTACACTCTTCAGAGTGAGTTAGAAGGTGCTCTGTGGCCTGGGGGCTGTCAATCTTTAAGACTGCTGGTGCATAAGCTATTGTGGAATCCAGAAACCTTTCAGGTAATAGCATTGTTTCCTCTGCTTGATGTGATTTAATGGTAATCAATGTCACTTACCAACTCATTAAAAAGCCTTCTTCACAGCTCCTCAAAAACTAAAACCTGGGGGAGTTGAATCTTTCCAGTCAATTAAAAGACAAAGGTATTCAACATTTTTTCCAAATACAATTTAAAATGAGCACAGAAAAGAATAGATAAGTTAAAATATTAGTATTTGAAAGCTCTGCTTTAATTTGACATCATTTTATTAATCTAAAAAAATTAAAAAATATATAAATTGAAGGCTACTATTCAAAGAAAACTTAAACTTTCAATTCTCACAACTTAAACCAAAAAATTTAGAATAGTCATGCAAAGTTTGCCCTCTAAATTGCAAAAACATCATCTTCTCATTCTTAAGGGCATTTTCAGTTTGATCTTCTTCAAAGTGGGGAGACAGAATTAAAAGCCTATAATTATATAATAAAGGAATTGTATAATTACCTATTATTGATGAAAGCAGTTATAATACAACCCTCCGATCTGAATTAAATTTCTTGATATATTCAGTCAACTTTTTAAATTGTTTTGCCTTTTGTTTCCTGTTTTGTCTCTGTAGCTTATGTTACTGTACAACTCACCATATTTTCCTGGAAATGTGGTCTTAACTAGAGGGAGCATTTGTGAGATTTGTGGGAAAATTAAATAAAATTTACTTTTTTCTTCCTCTGAGTCTTCATGAACTTTTTCCAAAGGGAAATAATTTTTCAAAAAGAGTGAAATAAAGGGAGCTGAGAGCTGCATAACTCAGCTGCTCTGTGTATACCTGAAGACTTCCTATTGCTTCCAAGTGAGAAGCACTACTGGAGATGAAATAGAGAAGGGATTTATTTTCTATATTGAAAGAGCATGCAGTTCTATAGCCAGTTTCACTGGAGTCATCTTGTTTTATTTGTAGAGAAAATTTAATTGCCATAGTGCAGAGAAAACTTCTTATGTCTCACCAGAAAAACAAAATAAGACAAAGAACAACAACAAAACAGAAATTCCAAAATAGCATTAATTCAGTGTCATGGAAAACTTTCCACTTGTAGGCTTTTCTTCTATTTCTAGCCATTTTAAAATAGGTATGTGGAAGAAACTGTTATGATAATTATGTTGATATAATTCTGTGTTTGACATTTGTGGGGTCCACCTGGGGTCATAGTGGTTAAGTTCACATGCTCTGTTTCAGCGGCCTGGCATTCACAGGTTTGGATCCTGGGCATGGACCTACTCACCACTCATCAAGCCCTGCTGAGGTGGTGTTCCATATAGAAGAGCTACAACTCTACAACTATGATATACAACTATGTGCTGGGACTTTGGGGAGAAAAAAAGAAAAAGAGGAAGATTGGCAACGATGTTAGCACAGGGCCAATCTTCCTCAAAAAAAAAAAAGGAAAGAAACTTGTATTGGAACATTAACTTATAATTATCTTCTTGGCAAATTTAAACAGACTTTCATTAAAGATTGTGAGTGGTAACTCTCAGCTCTCTCATATCTCAAGAAAGGACTAGTCTTTTAGTCTAAATTATTTTTCAGAGAATGGGAAAACATTAAAATGTTTTTAAAGTTATCACTTTCTTATTTATTCTACAATATCTATTGTATAGAAATTTTTTTCTGACAGTTTGAAATTAAATACAGGTTGCTGAAATAACCAGTTCAAATTTCTTTCTTTGTGTTTTCTGGTAATTAGGACAAAAACAAATGACCCCCAAAAGAGAAGACACACATATTTCCATTCATATATACACATTCACAACTGGTATACTTGACAGAGACAATTAGAGGAAATGTCTTTAAAAATCTATCCAACTTGCTTATAAACACACCTGATTTGAGTGACAAGATTACTAGATAAAACAAAAATTTATAGGCCCAGATAAAAAGGTTTTTATATTAAAATGATAGTATTCAAGCATAATTATGATTTTTTTTTTTTGTTATTGTATATAACTACTTTAATTGTGGTGTAAGGGAAGAAGAAATATTCCTCTACCCTTCTAAGTTCTTCTGGCTCATCTAGGAATTAACATGACAGGAGACAAAATAACAGCAGAAAATCAAACAAAGTTTAATAACATGTATACATGGGAGAAACCCAGGAAAACTAAGTAACTCACCAAACTGGCTGAAACCACCACTTTAAATACCATCTTCAGCTAAAGAGAAAAGAGGATGTTGGGGGTAGTGGTTTGGGACTTCAAAGTAGAGGAAGGCAATTCACATGGAGATGGAAAAGCAAATGTTTCGTAAACAAATGTTTACTGTGTCTTGCAAAGACAATGGGACATGGAAAGGACTTTGATCAAATGGGTCTTTCTAGGTTTCTCCCTGTCTACCACACCTAGTTCATATTGTACTGTAGTTATCTATGGAGATAGCTCCTTCCTGAAACAGGTCTTCTGTCTTAAATTCTTTTAGGCAGTTAGAGGGAAGGTCAAAGTTTCTGAGTCTTATGTTCTTAAAAATAATCTAGCCAAAGAGACAAATTGGGGGTAGCAAATTCTGCTACCCTACAGTGGTCTTGAAAAGCAGCAATTGGATTTTACATTTTCTAGTCAAACAAGATAACATTCACTATGACAAGTGGAAACATACTTACCAACTTCTCTACTCCCATCCTTTCAAACCAGGTCAGACCCTCCATTGTCATTAATTTTGTTATTCAAGAATAAGTTGCCTTGACTGCATATGCACCTTTCTGTATAGGGAGTGAGGGATGGGGTGAAGGGGGAGAGAGAAAATTAGATCCTACTTTCTCATGTATGATGATGAACATTGAGGAATTAAGCATTCACAGTTTTTACCACACTAAATTTTACCAGCAATGATGCATTTTATTGTTTCTTATCATAAAGCCACTACCAGAAAAATGTATTTTATTAAGATATGTTTATTAAGTAGCATTCAATTTTATTTCTTATTTCCTCTTCATCAAAGCCATATAAGGCTGCCAATTTCTGCACTTGTTCAGAATGAGATCACCACTTTTACTATCTCAATTGAATTCTACCATCAAGGGTGATAATATCACCTGATAAGAATCTTATTAATTGCAGGTAAATACAAAATTTTAGTAAGCCTATTTGCTTAAGAAAAGAGGAAAATGAAATGAAAAACAAAAGGAAATGAGATCACTTTTCATGTGATAGGCATTATAAGTGATGATTTCATTCTGTCATTCCATCAAACAGAAGAATTCAGTACTGCAGATTTCACAGAGGAAGAATTTGGGGCTTGGAGAACATATCTTCTAAGATTTGAGATCTAGTAAGTGTGAGATACAAGCTTAAAATGCATGCAGTCTGACCACATTCTTACTCAGTAAGATATATTGACATATAGATTTATCACAGATAAATATATTGTTTCCATTAGTCTTTGAAAATATATTGAAAACTCACATTGGTAATTTAAAGTCTTAGGGGAATTAATGCTATAAACTACTTAATAAAAGAACCACTACTCCTTAAATCCTCACTTCTCACCAAAATATTGACTGGTTTAGAGACTATATGGATGTTCTTTATCAAGATTTTTTTGCTTTTGTTATTGTTTTAGTTTTTTATGTGAATAAGCCAAATATCTGTGAAGGTCACAGAAGAACAAGATTTATATGATGAAAATGTTTTCCTGCTAAACACCCTTAAAGAGAGAATAAGATAATAAAAAAAAATCTAACCTCTACAATTTGTAAAATTGGAGATTCATTTTACAAAAATGTAAATATTTTGAGAAACTGGTAATATTGCAACTCTGCTTTTTATTTTGGTCTTTGATGTATTGCTATAAGTGTCTTCTATTTCCACAGAAAAACACTTGACAAAGCAAAATGACTTTAATTGCAACAAGACATTTGATTGATTAGACCTGTCTACTTTTCACTGCAATTTCATTTCCTTTTGATGCAACATTAGCATTTACTTTTTTATTAGAATCTTTTAAACCATTTTTGTGAAATGCTAACAGGAGTTTTAATACTAAAATATGTTCAATATAACCTTATTGGTGACTGAAATCAGTTTGTTAAATTAAAGTTTAGTTCCAGAGTTTGTTTAACATTTATTCATTTATAAGTCATTTAATGAACATTTATTGATCATGTCTTAGACATTGTCTAGACAGTGAGGATTCAATGATAAGTAAGAAATTAAAAATAAAAGCTGTCATTCATGGTCCTTATTGTTTCATAGAGTGGAGAGATATTTAAACAATGATCATAAAATATGATGCATTCTATAGTAGAATTTGATATAGAGTATTATGAGAACATTCAAATGAGGGGAGTCGATTTTGTTTGCTGTTTGTACTAGAATAAATAGTGCCCCCTCAGAATTTACATCCATCTGGAACTTCAGAATGTGACCTTATTTGGAAATAGAGTCTTTGTAATCAGTTAAGTTAAAATGAGGTTGTACTGGATTAGATGGGCTGTAAATCCAAGATGACTGGTGTCCTTATTATGAAGAGGGAAATCTGGATACAGAGACACAGGGAGAGAACATGGCCTCTGAAGAAGAAGGCAGAGATTGACGTTGCTGTGCCAAGTCAAGAACTTCCTGGGGCCACTGGATAGTGGAAGAGACAAGGAAAGATTCTCCCCTAGAGCCTTTGGAAGGAGCAAAGCCTTGTTTACACCTTGATTCTACACTTCTAGTCCTCAGAACTGTGAAAGAATATATTTCTGTTGTGTTGTCTCCTAGTTTATGGTAATTTTAATGTTGACCCTCAGAAGCTAACACAGATTTTAGTACCAGAAGCTGGATGCCTCTATAACAAATACCTAAAAATGTGGAAGTAGCTTTGGAATTGGGTAGAAAGACTGGAAAAATTTTAAGGTGCATGATTGAAAAATCATAGATTGCCTTGAAGAGACAGTTTACAGAGATAAGAATGTCAAAGGCAATTCTGGTGAGGGATCAGAAGGAAGTAAAAAGTAAGTTAGAGAAATCTTCTGTTGTCTTAAAGAATTACATATATGATCATCAACAGAATACTGGTAGAAATATGAACATTAAAGGTGCTTCTAGTGAGGTTTCAGAAGGAAAGAAGAAATGTTATTGAACTTTGGGAGGCAAACGATCCTTGTTATACAGTGGCCCAAAACTTGGCTAACTTAAGTTCTAGTGTTGTGTGGAGAGTATAACTTGTAGACTATAAACTTAGATATTTAGCTGAGGAAATTCCCAACAAACTCTGCAATGTGTGGCCTGGTTTCTCCTTGAGATTATAGCAAAATGCAAGGGGAAAGAGATAAGTTGAGGTAGAAACTGTTAAGCAAAAATGAACCAGCACTTAATAATTTGGTAAAATTTTCAGCCTATCCAGAGACAGTGCTCTGGAGCCATGTCCAAGGGTGGGGTTTAATAAACTTTTGATGAAGAGATTATGTGTGCGACACATGGATCCAATCACTCATCTCAGGAGAAGCCAGGAATAGAAATGGCTTATAGAGGAAGGATCTGTAGAGAAACTTCCTGTCTAATAGTATGGATTCCTTTGACATAGATGGAACACTGACAAGGTTTTTGAGAATGTTATATCAGCAGGAACACTGCCAGCTTCGACTGAAAGGGACAGAGACAGGATGCAATGAAGGAAGGCTGTTGATCTTCTGGGATTATGTAGACAAGAAACAGGTTGATAGAACTACTCAGGTACAAACACATGCTACCTTTCAAGAAAAAGGAAAATTTACTTTGATGGAAGAGGCAGAGGCCAGATAGGCAGGCCCAGAGGCACAGGATAATGGGACTTCTGTAGGCTCAGAGAATGAGCTGACAATCCCTCCTTGACCCCAAAAGGCAGAGCCTCCATGAACCCAGGGGTGGATGGAAGAGCAGAGAATTCTTTGCAGGCCTTGAAACCTAGTGAAATTTACCCTGCTGGGTTCCAAATTTTCTTTAGGCCAATGACTCCTTTATTCTTGCATTTTCTCCTTTTCAGAATGTGAACATCTAACCTATGCCTGTCCCCTTATTGTACTTTGAAATCTGATAATTCATTTTCTAGTCTCATAGGTCCACAGATAGTGAGGAATTTTGTCCTAGGATGTATCATACTCAAAATCTCATCCATAGATGATATAGATTATTTAGATGTTGAAATTTGGAACTTTTTGAATTGATATTCACATGAGATTTTAGAGTTAATGTTCAAATGGATTAAGACCTTTGAGATGTTGGGAGGGGGTGGATGTATTTCACATATGTAAGGGATGTGGATTTTTGGGGGCTAGAGTGTGGATTCTACTGGGTTGAATAGCATCCTCTTAAAATTCATGTCCACCCAGAACCTCAGGATGTGACATTATTTGGAAATAGGGTTTTTGCAGAATTAATAGTTATGTTAAAATAAGGTCAAACTGGGTTAAGGTGGACCCTAAATTCAATATGACTGGTGTCCTTAGAAGAAGAGGGAAATTTGGATACAGAGACATGGAGGCACACAGGGATAAGGCAGTCACATGAAGACAGAGGCAGGGATTGGAGTTATGTTGCCTCAAACTGAGGAATGCCTAAGACCACCAGAGGCTGGAAGAGGCAAAGAGGGAATCTTCTTTTAAAACTTTAGAGGGAGTGTGGCCCTGCTGACACCTTTAATTCAGACTTATGGCTTCCAGAATTGTGAGGGAAGAAATTTCTGCTGTTTTAAGCTACCGAGTTTGTGGTACTTTGTTATAACAGTCCTAGCAAATTAATACTGTGGAGAATACACCACGGAGGTCTTCACAGAGGAGGAAATGCTTAAGTTGACTTTTGAGGGATAAATAAAATAGCCCCCCTTATCTTCAGGAGATATGTTCCAAGACCCCCAGTGGATGCCTGAAACCACAGATAGTACCAAACCTTACAGGTGCTTAGTTTTTTTCTATACATTCATGTCTATGATGAAGTTTAATTTATAAATTAGGCACAGAAAGAGATTAACAACAATACCTCATAATAAAATAGAACAATATTCTGTAATAAGTTGCCAGCATCAGTACTCTGGTGCTTTGGGGTCATTATTAAGTAAAATTAGGGTTACTTAAACACAAGCTCTGTGATACCTCAGCAGTTGATCTAATAACCAAGATGGCTACTAAGTGATTAATGGGGTGAATAGAGTATACAGAGTGGATACACTGGACAAAGGGATGATTCACATCCTGAGTGAGATGGAGCAGGACAGCACGAGATATCTTTATGCTACTCAGAACAGTGCACAATTTAAAACTTATGAATTGTTTATTTCTGGAATTTTCCATTTACTATTTTTGGACCATGGTTGACAATAGATAATGGAAAATGTGGAAAGTGATAAGGAAGGGCTAATGTATGTGTTTTATAGGCAGACAAGAGTAAAATGTATGTGATAAGAAATGGACGCCCAAATCCTAAAAAATTCAAGAAATTTAATGTCTGAAGCAAATGGTGGCTTCAGGAGTCCCACAAAAGTAGCACAAAAACAACAATGTCTCAACTGTCAAATTTATGAGATTGAATAGCATTGAAGCTGTGGAAATTAATAAACAGAAATCTCATTAAATTGGAATTGGGAGGCCAAAAAGGGCGGCTCTCATCCCCTACTCCATGGCAAAACCCAAAAGGAAGAAGAAAGACTTCCTCTTCTTGACTGGCAAGGAGCTCAGCCAATAAGAGACTGTCACAACTCAGCCAATGAAGAGCCAGTACACCTGGAACTCCTTGTTCACAATAGCCCTCCCAACATCCCCCTTCTCTCTATAAAAGAGTTTCTCCTCCCTTGCTGCTGGGGCTTTTGCACATGGCTCCATCCTTGCAGACCCCAAATTGCAATTTTTTTCTGATCCCAAATAAACCCATTTTTTTCCTTTACTGTGGTGAGGAAAATTAGCCCTGAGCTAACATCCATTGCCAATCCTCCTCTTTTTGCTTGAGGAAGATTGTCCCTGAACTAACATCCGTCCCCATTTTCCTTTACTTTATATGGGATGCTGCCACAAAATGGCTTGACAAGTGATGAGTAGGTCTGTGCCCGGGATCCGAACCTGCAAACCCTGGGCCACTGAAGCGGAGCATGAAAACTTAACTGCTACACCACTGGGCCAGCCCAGAATAAAGCCATTTTTGCTGGAGAAATAATTAGCTATTTGTTTGGGGCAAATTTGTCATTATTTCAGCATAATCATTTTATAATTTATTTATGTTTCTCTGCATACGAATAGTTTATTACTTTTATTGCTGAGTAGGAGTCCATTGTATGAATGTAACACTATTTTTTTATATGTTTACCTGTTGATGAACACAGAGTTGTCCCAGTTTTTGACCATTACCAAGAGAATTGCTATGAACATTTGTGTAAAAATATTTGTGTGAGTGTTATGGGCTGAATAACATCCCCCTAAAATTCGTGTTTAAGTCTTAACTCCTGATATCACATAATGTGACTGTATTTGGAGATAAGGTCTTTAAAGAGGTAGTTAAGTTAAAATGAAATCATTAGAGTGTGGACCCTAATCCAATATGACTCATGTCCTTAAAAGAAAAGGAAATTTGGACACAGTCAGTGTCTTATGTGAAGACACAAGGGAAAGATGGCCATCTACAAGCCAAGAAAAGAGGTCTCAAAAGAAACCAACCATGCCAAAACCTTGACCTCAGACTTGTAGCCTCCAGAATTGTGAGAAAATAAATTTCTGTTGTTTAAGTTACCCAACCTGTGGTAGTTTATTATGGCAGACCTAGCAAACTAATACAGTAAGCATATGCTTTCATTTTCTTATGTAACATCTAGGAGTGTAATGTCTGGGTTGTATTGTAGGTGCAAGTTTGAACTTTTTAAGAAACTGCCCAACTGTTTTCCAAAGTGGAGATACAATTTTAAATCCCCACCTTCAGTATATGAGAATTCCAATTTTTCCACGTTCTTGACAATGTGTGGTATGGTCAGTCTTTTTAATTTTCCCATATTAGTGGAGGTGTAGTTATGTCTTATTGCAATGTTCATTTACACTTCCCTAGTGACTAATGATGTTGCACATCCTTTTTTTTCTTCAGAAGATTGGCCCTGCACCAACATCTGTTGCCAATTTTCCTCTTTTTTTCTCCCCAAAGCCTCAGTACCTTGTTGTATATGTCATAGTTGTAGAGTTACAACTCTTTTATATGGGAGGCAGCCTCAGCATGGCTTGATGAGTGGTGAGCAGGTCAGTGCCCAGGATCCAAACTGGTGAACCCCTGGCCACCGAAGCAGAATACGTGAACTTAACTGCTATGCCACCAGGCCGGCCCCTGAACATCTTTTTTATCTTTGATATTTAAAAACAAAACAAAGTAAGTTAAATTCAAAGATCAGATTTTGACTTCATTAGAAGTAAAGGGAGAAAAATGTTTCTATTTATCATGACCATCTACTTTTTACAAATTAATGCATTTTTTTCTTGAAACACCCCCACTCTTGATCTAAACTGCCTGCAGAGTTTAAGGGAAAAAAAGTGGAGATGAGTAAATATGTTTTACAAATAAGAAATTCCTCTCATTGATATCCATTAAAGGATCCTATACTTAAATTCTCAGTTTGGGCCCTTTACGCTAGATTATATTTTGGATTGCATCTTGATTATATGCTACATTTAGACCATATCAAAGAAATTCGGAATTTATTCCTAAGTATTTTGGTGTCATAGCTCCTTCAGGCTTGGCAATGCTGTAGCCCCCTGCCATTCTGTACTAATAAGACTCTGGTTCTCTAGTATGCATTTGAATGGAACAACTAAGTGATATTAGCTTGACTTCTTTTTATTCTCTCTACACATTTTATGTAACTGATTTACTAATGCATGAGTGACCAAAGTGCTATCATTTGTGGCTAAGTAAAAGAATGCTGATAAAGATTCCCTGGTTTCAAATCCTATCTCTACCACTTATTAGGTGTGTGGCTTTGGGTAAGTTGCATAACTCCTCTCTGCCTCAGTGTCCTCATTTATAGAATGGAGATTATAATGGTATCTCCATTCTAGAATAATTAAGCATATTAAACAAATAGCATATTAAATAAATAAATATAAACATTACTTAGGATGTACAATAGGTACTAAGGATATGATATTATGAGTTTGTCTTACAGTAACTATAGTTAATAATTTCAACTTCTGGACACTATTGTAACATTTAGCAAAATAATATAAGCAAAAGGACCTGGAACATGGTGTTTCCAATGAGTGAAGCACCTCTTCACTCTCTGATTTCCATTGCAATGAACTTCAGGGGGTTCTCAAATTATGTTTTTGTGGCTATTGAAAATCTTATCAAGATAAAGAAATGTTGACACAAAAAGAGTTGATCTAAATTGTTTTTTATTACAAAGGCAACTCAAATTATAATAAGACAAACCTTGGTAGATTTTTCTTATTCTCTTAACATCATTTTAGTTCAGCCAAAAGGGGCCAAGTGCCAATTCTAAAGTATTTCCTGGAATGTCAGATCAATCAAAGCGCTTGGTGTTCTTTATCCACGTTTTGGATTCAATATCTGTGGATCCTATAAACAAAATAAATGAAAAAAATCAATCAAGTTTCTTGACTGCTGAGGAATTGTAGCTTTGCATTTCTTAATTTATGTACACCTTTAAAGGTCAGCCAAAACATTATGTGTAAAAGAATAAATACACACACTAAAATGAATGGTAGTTAATTAAAAGTAAAAGGGATGAGAAATTTGAATTTTTACTTTTTTTTTTAAACTGCTTGGAGGGTTCTTATCTTTTAATAAGTGGTTGGGACAAATGCTTATTGATGTTGGTGGATAAAGATATTGAAAGAGAGAATGAACTTTATTTGAGAAAAATATTTCAGATGGAAATATCACATATTACTTCCCCACAGACAATTTTTATTTACTAAGAGTTCTCTAAAAATGCATTTTGCCAATTTTAATTATCTGACCATTAAGAAGAATGGTTTTCTCTTGCAGGCAGCTAAGAGAATTTCCAGCACTTTAATGTGTTTAGAGAAGCCAAAACGAGTTATTATTTTATTTTTAATTCAAACTTGGCTTAGATATGGTCCTCTAGGAGACATACTGGAAGACATTTGGTTTTGAAAAAATAATAATGACAATATTAAAGGTTTATGTTATCCACTAATTGTTTTTTCTTTTCCATCCCCAACAGCTGAAAATGCCTCTTGGTGAATTTTCCAAGTGTTGAATGTGTCAAATTTGCACCTGCAGATTTACATGAATGTGCTTCCAGTAAGCTTCATGCTGAACAGTACATGGTGAATGCTATGAAAACAGATGGACCTAGGGACAGCTGGAGTCTGAGAAGAAAAATGAAAATAACAAAAGCAACAGCAGCAAAAATCTGGCAAATATATATGTAGTTATCTTTCACTGGATTAGGGAGCACAGTAGGTATTTTCAGCATAAAAACACCAGCAGCTGAATTACAACTAGGAGAGAAATTGCACAGGCTCCTTAAATCAATAACCCAACTAAAATAACATGGAATAATGATGTATAATCCCAGGTGCTTCTAAAATAAACTAGGCACAATTCTCCCAGGGCCAGCCCTCAAACTCCACCATTAGTCTTGTCTTCTCAAAATTCATTATCTGTTGTATCCTTTCATCAAGTTCTATAGATTATCCCTTCAACTTGATTCTCTAATTACAGAAGTTTCTCATTCCCATAGCCGACAATTAGTCTCCTCATTATTTCAAACTTAAGTTATTGCAAAGATTTCCTGCTGCTAGCAAGGCAAGATGGCATAATGGAGACCATGCATAATTTTTAAAATATAGTTCTAATCGTAACTAATCGTAATTTGTTTAACTCCTCCAAACCTTAGCTATCTGATTTAAGAATAAGACCAATAATTCCTTCCTTCTGGAACTGTGGAGGAATCAAAGGGACAAGACAAATGGAGTTTAGGTTGTACAGCTAGTAATACACTAAACTATGGGTCAAAGGAAAGCAGTTTACATAAAAGAAGCCATTATAGAGGCTGGTATTCTATGAAGTTCCCTTATTTCTGACTCAAGCTCAAGGTTAATTTCACAAAAATATTCTGTCTTATTTCCTTTGACAATTAAAAAAATGTCAAATGTATTAAATATTGATTAGGGCTATAAGAACCTATGTATTGGTTATCTTCCACTGCCTCTCCAGATCCATCCTCTACCATTCCATCAACTTCTATCTGCCCTGAGATGGGAAGAGTGAAAGAGTCAAGACCTGTTAGAACGATATTGTCATGGTTCAGGAATAGATACTGATAGTTTGAACTAAAATGGATATGCTAAAGAATGGTCAAATTTTAAATATTTTGAACACAGAAATAAGAGCTTATGCAGTTTGAGAGGATATCCAATGAGAAGGAGAAGGTGAGGGGGTGGGAAGATTCAAAGATGATTTTTAGGGTTCTTGTTTGAGGAACAGAGTAAAAAGCCAAGTTATTTAGGAGTTTGAAAATCCTAGGAGAAAACAAATTTAGGGACAGATACATATAAATCTGGAAGGAAATAGAAGATATAATAATTTTTTCATCTACAATGGCATTATTTAAAAAGATTTCACTTCATTCCATTCTACATATACCTGAATTTCTGGATTTTAATTAGGATATATGTCTTTTATATTAATATTAACAATTCATCACTTTTTATACTGTCTACAAAAAACTGGCTTTAAACAGAAAGATAAGAATAGATAGTAATAATAAAAATATACAATGAAAACACCAGTCAAAAGAAATCTGGAGGGACTATACTAATAACAAAGTTAGACTTTGGAATGATGAATGTTACCAGGGAAAATGAGAAATACTTCGTGTTAATAAAAGGGCCAATTCATCAAGAGGACATAGCAATCCTAAATGTGTATAAGTCTAGTATGAGTGCTTCAAAATATATGAAAATGTCAAAATATATACAAAAAATGATATAACTTGAAAGAAAAAATAGAAAATCCACAATTATATATGAGATCTCATCCCTCTTCTCTGTCATTGAAAGAACAAGTAGATTAAAAGTCAATAATCATATAATACACTTGAACAACATTAGCAAGCAACTGGACATAACTAATGTTTATAGAACACTTTAGCTGCCCATCGCAGAATACACACCTGCTCTAGTGCTCTTGGAACATTCACCAAAATAGACCACATTTTGGGCCATAACAGTAAGTCTTAATAAATTTAAAAGGGTTAAAACCATAGAAATTATGTTCTCTGGCCACAATGGAATCAAACCATAAATCAATAGCAGAAAGATGACTGGCAAAATTCAAATATTGATGGCAAAGTTAAATAGTATCTTTTAAAATAAGACATATTTTAGAGAAAAAAATCACAAAGGACATTAGAAAATATTTTGAAGTAAATGAAAATAAAAACACACCCTATTAAATTTGTAGTATCAGCTAAAGCAATACTTATAAAAATTTTATAGCAGTTTTGGTATTAAAAAAGAAACAAAGGATTAAAATTCACGATATAGGCTTCTTCCTTAGGAAACTAGAAAAAAATGAGTAAATTAAACTCAAAGAAAGAAGAATGAATAAAAAAATAATAAAGATAAGAGCAGATATCAATGAAAGAGAAAACAGAAAAAAAAGACAGAAAATCAATGGAATGGTTCTGATGGCGGAAGGGGATTGATTGCAAGGGGACATAAGAGTGACGGGAAGACTCCTAATCTCGATTGTGGCATTAGTTAAATGACTGCGCACCTTTGTTAGAACTCATCAAACTGTATCTTAGGAATGGTAAACTTTATACATCAAAAAAGCTTGCTTAAAAATGTTATTCACATTATTTATTCCAAATACAACGTCTTTATTGTTTATATGTATTTTAACATATCCTCGCGTTCAATGGCTGGGTTTTTCACTTCCTTGAAATATTTTTAATAAGCTTTTTATTTTAGAATAGTGTTACATTTATAGAAAAGTTGCGAAAACAATTCCTGTACACCCTGCACTCTGTTTTCCCTATTGTTAATATCTTACATTGGTAGGGTACATCTGTCACCACTAATGAACTTATGTTGATATATTATCATTAACTATACTTCATACTTTATTCATATTTCCTTAGTTTTAAACTAACATCCTTTTCCTGTTCCAGGATCCCATCCAGGATACCATAGTACATTTAGCTGTCATGTTCGCTTAGGCTTATCTTGACCGTGATGTTTCTCAGACCTTGATTTTGATGATCTTAGAGGTTTTGAGGAGTACTGGTCAGGTATTTTGTAAAATGTCTCTCAACTGAGATTTATCTGATATTTTTCTTATAGTTAGGCTGGGATTATGTGTTTTATAGAGGAGACCATAGAGGTAAAGTCCCATTTTCATTACATCATGTCAAGGGTATATACTATTAACATGGCTTATCATGTTGATGCTGACACTTATCATCTGGTTGAGGTAGTGTTAGGTTTCTCATTGTAGAGTTATTCCTTTTTCCCTCTTTCCATACCGTACTCTTTGGAAGGAAGTCACTATGAGCAGTACACATTTAAGGAGAGGAGAATTATGCTCAAAATCCTTGAGAGCAGAGTGTTTACATAAATGTTTTGGAAATCTCCACAGGAGATGTATCTCCTCTGCTTCCATGTTATAGTCTGAATGTGCTTGTCCCCCCAAAATTCTTATGTTGAAATCTTAATGCCCAATGTGATGCTTCAGGAGACGATGTCTTTAGGAAGTGCTTAGGCCACGAGGGTGGAGCCTCATGAATGGTTCATGAATTAGTGTTCTTATAACAGAGACCCCACAGAGCTCCCTAGCCCCTTCTACTGTGTGAGGACACAGTGAAAAGATAGCTGTCTATGAACCAGGAAGTCCTCACTAAACACTGAATCTGCTGGCACCATCATCCTGGACTTTCCCACCTCCAGAACTGTGAGGAATGAATGTCTGTTATTTACATGCCACCCATCCAAAATATTTATGATATTTTGTTATAGTAGCCTGAATGAAGTAAGACACCCCCATTAAATTATTCATGTATTTAATAATTTATTTATGTCAGTATGGACTCGTGGATATTAATTTTAAACTCTGGGTGACCATCCAATGCAGCATAATTTTTTTGTTGCTCAAATTGCTCCAGCTTTGGTCACTGAGAGCTCTTTCAATTGGCTCCTGTGCCCTTTCGACATACTCTCTTGGTTGTGTGTTTTTGTGTGTTTGTTTTCGTTTCTTGAGTTCCTTCTTACTTTCTGGCACTAAAATATGCTGAAGGCTTATCTTGCATATTTCCTATCTCAGCCCTAGAGTAGCTATTTCTCCAAGGAACTATGCTTCTTTTTGTTGGAGAATGATATTAGACACCAAGATCTGGGCACTAGTTGTAGTCATTGCTACTGGAATGTGGTTACTTCTGTGGCCTCTCAGCTGCCAGAGCAAGAAAATATAAATGTCTTTGTGAATTTTAATTAACAGAAATTTATACTTTTAATGTGCAAATTTCAATTTTTTAATGTTCTGTGTAATAGATCTTTCACTGTTCCAAATTGATGGATATTTAAATTATTATTATTTTTTAAAGTATATTATTTCATTTTCCACACACTTACATTTTGATCTTCAATCTTCTTGATTTTGTTATTTGTGTATGTCATGATTTACGAGTCAAACTTTATTTTTTCCATATAGATGTCTAATTACCCTAGAATAATTTATTTAAAGACTAACATTTTTCCATAAATAACTGGTAATGAGTTTGTATCCAGAATGTTAAAAGAACGCTTGCATAGCAGTAAGATTAGGGACAATAACCTAGAAGAAATCTGGTCATGAAACTTTAATTTTTTTTAATATAAATTAAGGGTTTATTACAAAATACAAAATGTTAGTTTCTCATTGTCAGTCATTCAAGAAAACAAGGCCATGAGCCCTGGGTGGTGGGTGGGCTAAAAGCCAGACTCAGGAGTGGGTCCACAGGCACTGGTTCACAGACTCCAGCAGTGGTGTTCTCCAGGGCAGCTGGTCCCTGCTCCTTATCACAAGCTCCTTGCTCACTGCATGCTCCGAGGCATGGGTCCTTTGTGTAATGTGCACATCTATCTTGAAATGTTGAAGAATGGGTCACAGCAGCTTGACTTTGATGGACAGGCCAAGAAAGATGATCATGCTACCGTGTGGAATGGTGGGTGTGAAAGCCACGGCCACCATGCTCTTGAGGTCGCTCACCTGAACCCAGACTTGCTCTGCTACATTCAATTCTTCTTCTTCTTTTTTTTTTTTTTTTTTTTTTTTTGGTGAGTAAGCTTGGCCCTGAGCTAACATCTGTTGCCAGTCTTCCTCTACTTTGTATATGGGACACTGCCACAGCATGGCTTGATGAGCGATATGTAGGTCAGTGCCTGGGACCTGAACCCGTGCAAACCCCAGGCCACCGTCCAAAGTGGAGCATGTGAACTCAACCACTACACCATCATGCCAGCCCCATACATCCAGTTCTTGTAGGGCCAGTGGATGCTCTGTGTCATTGATGGAGTGAATCAGATCGAAGATCTCACGCATGGTGGTGTTGTCTGGAACCTGGTGAGCCTCCTTGCCCAGCGTCACCGGCTGCACCTCAGAGCACTCATTGATGAGGGGGTTTGTGTTTAATTTAAAAAAACTTTAGGGAATAATTCTGTGGTTAAAATATTTGTTTCCTCAACTTCTTTTAGTAGATATAAATATATTTTCAAAATAGCTGTTTTTTCCCCTCCATTCCTTTCCGTAAATAAAATCTTCATTGGGAAATATTAAAGTGTCAACTGGCTCTTCTTTTTTATTTCATTTTGGTTTTTTTTCTAATACACATATATATATAGATAGATAGATACATAGCTATAGATGTATTATATATAAAATATTTTATATATTTATTAATATATTTATTAATTATCAAATATTAATATTAAATTATTAATAATAATTTATTAATATTTATTAAATAAGGATTATATGTATAAATAAAACTAGGGTACCGAGTCATCAAATAAATATATGAAAACTTCACCTGTTTCATTAGTTGTCAAGTAAGTGAAAATTAAAACCACTGTGAGATACCACTATTTAATGATGAGAACAATTGAAGATTAAAAGACTGAAAATATGTGGTGGTGAAGACATGGACACAAAAGACTTCTTATTCACAACTGTGGATGGGTTTACTGGTACAACTCCTTTGAAAAACTATTAGCATTACCTACTAAATGTGAGCATATTCAGATATATACTCCATAGAAATGAGTGTACCTGTGAACCAGACATGTACAGGAATGGTCATAGCAGGTTTAAAAGCCCCTGTGAGAAACAAACTAAAAACACATTAAGAAAAGCATGGAGAAATTCATCCTGTTATATTCATAGAATGTAAAACCAAACTATTATGAAAATAATGATCAGAATATCCAGACTTACAAAAAAACACAAAGAACAGGGGCTGGCCCCGGTGGCATAGTGGTTAAGTTCGTGTGCTCCAGTTCGGAAGCCTGGGATTTGCAGATTCGGATCCTGGGTGTGGACCCACACAGCGCTCATCAAGCCATGCTCTGGCAGTGTCCCACATACGAAATAGAGGAAGATTGGCACAGATGTTAGCTCGGGGACAATCTTCCTCACCAAAACAAAAACACCCACATCCTTTACAATTTCATTTACATAAAGTTCAAAGATAAGCAAAGCTTATATAGTGTTAGAAAATGAGAGTATTTTCCTTGGGGTGGAAAAAGAGTATAGTGTTCAGGAAGAGGCTTGTCTATCTTCTTGGGTGTTGGTAACAGTCTATTTCTTGACTTAGGTGGTATTTACATGAGTGTCTTTAGGTCTATGATAATTCATAGATCTGTGGACTTAAAATTATGAACTTTTCTGTATGTATGTGATGTTTCAATTAAAAAGGTTAAAAATGCATTGCACAGAAATAGGAAGAAAAGGGAGTTTAAAGTCTGTAAACAAGGTGGTATGCCTCACTGTCACCGCATAACACGGGATCAGCTTCATCTGCAAATCAAAAGTGTCGCTTGAAATAAAGATGAATTTAGGGTTTTGTGACACAAAGATGCCAAAGGCACACTCTTTTAGAGGTAAGTTGTGCTGCAGAGAAGGGGGTCAGGAATTAAAATAAGTGACGTGTATACTCTGATCTGAAGTGTGCCTGTTTTAAGGATGTGGAAAGAGTGTTATATTTCTCCCTTGAAAATGACTCCTAAATACAGAGAACAGGAATAAAGGCAATAATTACAAAGATTTTTTTCTTTGTAAATCCATATTTCATGTGCATTAATAACAATTTATACAGATTAATGATATTTTGATGAACACCAAAGCAGTTAATGATTAATCTAGGTATTATAGAATGCTTCTGCTTGAGATAATATTTCACAGTCCTGACATTAGCACAATCTGTCTGGCTCTTACATTTATGCATATTTAGATGAAATTGCACAGAATGTTGTATGTTGAACACTAATAATGTACTCAACAAATGCATTATTGTGAAATGAAATGTTTTTACTCACATTTTAGAAACATATTTCTTAGTAAATACATTCATTTTTTTAGTCTTTCCTGGACTTAGGTGAGTTTGAGTTTACTTTTATTATGAGTTTAAGATATGCAGTAGTTTTATTTATCTAGTAAAATAGCATAAGTTCCTTTTTCTAATTTCTACTGCCTATGGTCTAAGTGTAAAGACCATGTAGTTAAATTGTCAGTTGGAAATTATTCTAAACTGTAATAGTAATCCTGGCTTTATTTAATAATATAGTGAAAATATTTCTTCTGAGAACTCCTGAAGTTTGTGTGGTTGCTTGGCCTACAATGCAGGTAGTATTTTTGTCTTTTTTTCTAAATTTTGTAATTTTAACATGAATGGCACTTAAAAACATCCAGGTTCTTCTAAACTCTTATTAGCAATAGCTTCCCTAAACTGAATGGTACTATATACTTAAGAATGATAAACTGTATGGAGATTTCACAAAAGTTCAAAAATAGAACTACAATATGATACAGCACTCTCACTTCTGGGTATCCAAAAGAATTGAAATAAGAATCTAGAAGAGATATTTGCATTCCCTTGTTCATTGCAGCATAATTCAACAATAGTCGAGATGTGTAAACAACCTAAATGTCCATTGACAGATGAATGGAGATAGAAAACATAGCATACACATACAACAGAATATTATTCAACCATAGAAAGAAGGAAATTCTGCCATATGTGAAGACATGGATGAAACTTGAGACATTATGCTCAGTGAAATAAACCAGTCACAGAAGGACAAATACTGTATGATTTTACTTATATGAGTTATCTGAAAGAGTCAAACTAATAGGAGAAGAATAGTAGTTGCCAGGGACTGGGGGAGGGGAAAATGGGGAGTTGCTGTTCAATAGGTATAAAGTTTCAGTCATGCGAAATGAATAAATTCTAGAGATCTGCTTTACTACACTGTGCTTATAATTAACAATACTGTGTCGTACACTTAAACTTGTTAAAAGGGTAGATTTCATGTTAAGTGTTCCTAGAACAATGAAAACAAATGCATAAATGAAAACATAAAATTTTGACTCCAAAATCAAAGGACTAATGGCAGTATTTGTGAATTGCAGTGTTGATTATGTGTGTAGAAAATGCTATCAGCCCACTTCCAATCACTGTCTCTAGACACAGTCTTGTCCTCTCTAATGGAACAAAATACCTAGACAGATTTAGTCTAGGGACTGCTTTACTATTTTGTTGTTCTTCTTCTTATTATTATTAAGTTATTTTTCTGTGTCCACATTTTCATTTGGGTTTCAGATGGTTGATGTTGCAGAAATCTATCTCTGGATAAATGTACTCATATTTTGTAAAACCAGGAATTCTTAGTAAATTAGAGACTGAATATTAATTTTCTATAACTTTTCTAAATTTATCTAATTAATTCTTTTAATCAAATTATTTAATATTTTTGTTACATCACTGATTTAACTTCAGATTTCACAAAATAGAGTGAATTTCAAATCTAAAACAATATTATATGATTTCACATACATTTCTTCTGTAATTCAGTTTTATTAAGAGTTTATTATTTCTGTTTTCAGATGATGAAAGACTGTCTCAAAGTTTTAGCAACCTTACCCAAAGTCTCATGAATAATAAGTGGAAGAATTGGCAATGACTCCAGGACTCTCTTACTAAAGATAACGTCCTTGTCACTAGTCCATTCTATTAAAAAGTACATTTTGCAGGTCACTGCTACCACCGAATAGTCTACCCAAGAGAAGGAGTTCTATAATCAAATATAGTCAGGAAATGATGCATACAGCCTCATCCTCTTGGACACATACATGAGCATTATCAAAGTTCTGAGAATTTCTTCAGTGACACAATTTTATTCTACCACAGGATTCCCCAATTTATTTGATTCCAAGTCCTTGTCACCAATTAATATCCTTGTAGAACAAGCTTTCTGAGGAAAATGTTTGAAAACGGAGTGCTATATCACAACTGTTTATTTTTAAAATTTCATTTATAATAATCATGACTGGAATACTCATGATTTCTAAAACATAGATGAACTTGAAAATATTATGTTAAGTGAAAGAGTGCAGACACAAAAGGCCACATATCTTATGATTCCGTCTGTCCAAAATGTCCAGAGTAGGGAAATAATCCATAGTGATAGAAAGCAGGTTAGTGGAAGGGAAAATGGAGAGTGACTGTTAATGAGGATGGGGTTTCTTTATGGGGTTGTGAAAATTTTCTGGAATTACACGGTGGAGAAGTTTGCACAACCCTGTGACTATACTAAAAATCAGTGAATTGTACACTTTAAAAGGACAAATTTATTGCATGAGAATTACATTTCAACAATGCTGTTATGGGAAACAAATAGAAGCAAGAAGAAATATACATGGTTATTAAACATAGTATTAACTAAATAAATTGAAATTCAAACTGATTGATAACATTTTTATTTTAAAACTTAGTGAATTTAAAAAGTGATTACATTCTCTACCTAGCATGACCTTGGGAGACAGAGGGATCAGAGTATGAAATGAAGCCCAACATTTACCAACTCCATGAGGCTGGACACGCAATTTAGTTTTGTTGTTGTTGACAGCGATTGCTTTGTTGTAAAATAGGGATAGTAACATCCGCCGTCATTGAGTTGTTGTGAGTGCTAGGGACATAACTTAGGTCAAGCGCCTTGCCTTGATGTGGCACAGAGTTGGTGTTCAATATCTTTTAGCTTCCAGCAATGATATGCCAAAGATGAAGCACGTTCTCTGTTGCCAATTCTCTCACTCTGCCCATAGCTGGCTGGGAAGCCAGACAAGGGAGTGGGGGAAAGGAAAGGTAAGGAGAGACTGGGGCTATCCCCAACTAAAGATGGAGAGGCCATTTTCTGTGATTGTGGTTACCCATGGGATATGATTCTGGGGGTATAGGGTAGATGGAAGATACTTTTTATTGTATATTTTTATGTACTATTTTTTTAATATTACTATTTTTAATTACACAATTATGTAAGTTTTCAAAAACAAATCAGTGGAAAAAAAAGAAAATACCGATGAACTAAAAGATAAAAAGTCAAATTAAAGTCTCCCAAGATTCCCCTCCCCAGAAACAACTATACTTAATATACACATTTTATTCCATCCCTTAGGTCTTTATTCGTGTGTCTGTTTTCCTAATTTTCTTTCTTGGTCAAAATGCCTTGTGTGCTTTATTGCCCTCACTCATCTGTTGGTTGTTATGCATTTTTTTGATGAGGCTGTGTCTGGTCGCACACCCAGCTGGGTGCACAGTGTGGGGTAGGTTGTGGAGAGACCAAAGAAAAAACTTGGGGATGGTGAACAAGACAGGTTTATTGGAGTTACTTACAGGGAGGTCCAGTGGTGGCCGGCTGGACAGCAATGTGCACCCACAACCATGGTTGGGAAGGGAGTTGCTTAGATAGGCAGGGAACACAATGGCTATATGTTTGCCACGAGGGGCTGTCCCTGGTATGACCAGCATTCCCAGGAACAGTGGGTCACATGGAGGGGCTGTGTCCCTTGAAGAGGCGATGTTCTTTAAGTGAGATAATGTAAGATCTGGGCTGGCCAGGCCCTGGATTGTTACAAATCCCAACAGCTGGGTTTCTTGCCCAAAAGGGAATCAGAAGGACACATGGTTGCAAGGGGCTTGTGGCTTTGTCTGAGCAAGCAAGGCCCAGGCCCTACAGGCTGTGAAATTGTGAATTCTGGGGAATTGTCACTGGCTCAATTGAAGGAAATAAGAGCAAGAAACTCAGAGGATAAGAACTCTCTTACATCGAATACTTTCCATCGTTTCTGGTTTCATGGAAGCAAAGAATAGGTCTGGCTCCATTACATCCTCTCTCTTTTTGAAAACATTTTAATTAATTAATTTATTTTATTGGGGCCACATTGGTTTATAACATTATATAAATTTTGGGTGTATTCTATGTTCTATTTCTTTGTGCTACGTACATAATTTTATTTTAGCATATGTACGTGTAATTTTCATCATAATTAAAAAGGATAATCTGCCATTTTATTTAGATTATCATCACTTTCTAAAAAGTGAATACACTGAAAATGGGAAGGAATCAGTGAGATGCCACTTGTAGTATTGAAAACTGGTTCAACTTTATCTGGATAACAGTTTGAGGGCCTCAAGGTATTTATATCAATCGTTCTAATAATTCTTTCAGAAATCTATCATAATGAAAAATACAAAAAGAAAACAAATTTTTATGAATATTAATGCCATTTTTAAAGCGTCGAGAGTTTAGCTCAGCTACTCCATGGTATTGCTGCCTTGGCATCCATTTTGTTTGGCCAAGTGGTCTGTGGGGACCTTAAATTGACACTAGCCCCTCCTGCAAACACATGTCCTCAGAGTCACAAGCAAATGTGAGTTCTTGATATGACTCCACCAGCAGCCCATGTGACCAACAGTCTCCCGCAATTCCTTAGGCCTTTCCCTTGTGTGCCCCTTAGATAAGAACCCCATGGAGCTTACCAAAACTCTATTTTTTCTCATTTGATTCGACCAATCAGCCCTTATCCCAGGAACCCCACAGCACTCCACCCACAGACACTAATTGCTCTCTCTGTCTGCACTCTGCCTTGACCTCCCTGTGTGGCCCCTAGAAGTGTACCATGTACTTCCTCCAAGATCTGTGAGTAATAAACCTATTTCAATTTCTCTTGTGGTCTTTTGTTGAACTATGGCTTACCATAGTGCATCCCAGGGTTCTGCTTAACAAATGCTAATTTAACAAAGTCAGGACATAAGGTTACTTATAATGGTAAAACTGGAAGCAGATTAAATGACCAACAATTAGAATATGATTAAGTAAATCATAGTTCATTTACCAGATGGGATATTATGCACTCATTAAAATAATTAAAAAAAAACATTGTGATGATACACACTGTTTTTTAAAAAATGCCAAGTAAATAATTATAATATAAAAGTTCCTGTACACAATAACTTAGACTATGTAAAATATTCATGAAAAATATGCTTGAAAAGAAATCTACAGAATCACCAAATACAAACAGAGATAATTTTTGGTTGATGAGATTATGTGGTTTTTTTCTTGCTTATTGATAAATTTATTTCCAAAATTTGCACAATAAATATGTTTTATAAGTACATAAAATATTTTGAAGAGTTAAGTAGAAGAGTTACAATCTAACATAAAAGATAATCTAATAGGGTCAAATTAGATATTTTTGCAAAGTCCAGGAAAATAATGCCAAATACCAGTAAAAATAAAATATAATAATGACAGCTATTAACATTATTTGCACATGTACTACATTATAGACAATGTTCTAAGAGAGTTTCATGAATGAATTATCTAAATTATGATAACCACCCTATGACATAGTACTATTTTCAACTTCATTTAATATTTCAGGAAGATGGAGCAATTTAAGAATAAGAAAATTGCTCAGCTAGCAAGTGTTGGACTCAAGATTTAAACCCAGGCTAGCTCCAATAAGCTAAACACTAATATAATAAAATTAGCAATGTTTGTGCTTAATATATTCCAGTATGCCTAATAATTGTTCTGACAAATAATAAAAAAGAGCACTAATAGTATTTTAACCTTTGGAGCTTTAGTCAAAGAAAAGAAGATTTATACACAAATACATGAACACACAAATTCACAAATGAAACCATAATGATTAATTTTCATGACTTTCTAAATGCCCTTTGTGAATAATTTACAATAAATGACTTACTTGCTCTACAGAAAAGATATGCATTTGTTAATTAAACTTGACTTTATTTATATGACTTCTATTTTAAGGGTGAAATTTTACCATATCGCTTGTGATAAGCAAGGCATTCAGAACCTAAAGATGGTGACTTGAAAAGTGTAAGGACAAAATAAAATAAAACAGAAAGGCTCAAATATATTCAAGCATGTATTCTAGACAACTTGAGTCTAGATACATAGGAACTTTTATGTTAAGCCTACGGTTCCTTTCTTAATTTACCTAATGTGTTTTGTAAGGACCTTACATCACTAAATTCTCCGACAATACTTCTCCTCCATTCTAGACATAAATTCTTGCCCAAAAAGTGGTGAAACAATCTGAAATTTCCATTACTTTAAAGAAAGTTCCAGTTTAAATTAAAGCTATCAATGTCATAAGAAAGAGTTTTCCTTTAATAAGCAATTCATTAGCACTTAACCTTGAATCTTACTCAACACACACACACACACACACATTTCTACACACAACTGCCTTTAAAACGCTCTAATAAATTAGGGGGATTGTATATAGAATTCTAGTTGTGGCTAATTCTCAACTATTAAAAATATTGCCTTTACTTTGTGCAAAAAGTAAAATGATACTGGAATCAGAAGCTTGTGCATATATTTTATGTCTGTAAACACTTATAATGTGAGCGAGAAGCCTGCTCGGAAGAGATTAAGAACCTCACCTTAGCTCTTCTTTGGAATCATTCTTTTGGACTGTTTTTCAAGATCTAGCGGTATTACTCCATTCACTCCAATAGTTACTGCCTAGTAGGACTCTAATGGACTGAAAGAGTTAATAAAGCTTCCAAGTGACACAGCATCAGCAAGCAATTTATTACCAATTGAAAGATTCTAACCAACTACACAATCCCAAAACAGATCTTTATAGAACAGCACTTAATACTTTCACTTCACGTCACACTGAAGTACTGATATCAACTCCCTAAGCAAAGCAGCCATCCCTATTTAAATAAAAATGCTATTTGTTTAGACAAACCTTACAGCAAATTTCCCCAAACTTCTAATCCTAGGAAATGCAACCCTTGCAAAAAAGTTTCTAGAGACATCTAATCCTCCATATTTTTTCTTTCTGATATTAACCAGGGTTAATGATGGGCTATCTATGCTTCCAAAATATACTTTTTAAAATATTCACTGCACTTTTATCAACTTTATTAAATACCAGGGATATTGAACACCACAAATAAAATGTGTCTCTCTGTGAAGAAGTAAGGAAATACTGAAGCCAGATTCTTAAGTTTTGTGATCTTGAAAAATAATTTAAATATTCTGAGCCTTGTCTTGTCGTTTCTATAATAACATGGCTACTTCTGTGTTCCTTTCTAGCATTGATGTTCAATGATTCCAATTGGGTTTGTGTTTGTGCATGTTTTTTACGTCCTATTTTCAGAAGTTTGACATTCTGCTATTTCCTAACAAAATTGTTCTTGGTGATAAACGCCCCCAGTGAAATACCACCTCCTGCAACAGCATTGGCTGTCTTGCTTGCTGCAGTCTGATGGGATTTATGTTTCTTTGTCAAGAATAGTACATTTCTGTTCAAAACTCTTTTACTATGCATCTACTTTGAACATGGGACTCCAGGAAATGACCAAAAAACACAGTATATACAATTAAATTTGTCTTCCAACTGTAATGTTGGATCAAAGAGTCAGGAAAGAGCCTGGTAAACATTTACCATGTAGTGGGGGAGAAAGACAGATACAATATACACAACAATGGCATTATAATGATACAGACATAAATCAGAATTCTGATGCTATATTAATTGTGTGAACTTAGAAATTTTATTAACCTCACTTATTCTTGGTTTCCTCTGTTATAAAAGGTGGATGATGATAACTGAATTGTATGCTTTTATGTAAGGACTAAATGGGGTTGTGTCTTAAAAAAGTTGGCATATAATAATGGTGTTGCTTTGTAAGTTTCCTGATTTTCTCCCATTAGAACCATCCCCGTCTTTCTCTTCCTAGTTAATGGTAACTGCATCCTTCCAGTTAGTCCAAACATGGACTTATTACTGACTCCTCTTTACCACACACATCACATCCAATGCACACAGAAAACTTGCGTGTTCCACTTTCTCTATACTTCTCTCTAGCCTCTACAATTATCCTGGACCAAGGCATCTTCATTTCTTACCTAACTACTCTCCTTTCCACATAGTTCATTCTCAATATATCCATCAGAATGACACCACATAGTTCATTCTCAACATATCCATCAGAACGATACCTTTTAAGTCTAATTAAGCCACTCCTTTGCTAAAATCATTCTACCATCTTCTCAACTCACTAAGATTGCAAATCAAAGTTCTTAAAATGGCCATAATAACCTGAATAATTAGATTCACATCCTCAATACCTCCACTTTTTCTTTGGCCTCAATATTTACCTCTTTATCTCCCCTTTCCTTATTCCAGCCAACATGGCCATAGTCCTGAATATGCCAATCAAGTTCCAATCTCAGAACCTTCGCACTTGCTCTTCATGAGTTTTAAACGCCTTTGCCAGATATCTGTATGGCTCACTTCTTTTAGGGACCAGTTTAAATGCCACACGATTAGAGTCTTTTCTGGCCATATAATTTATACTAGTAAAATGTCCTGTAATCGGATTTTCTTTACCTACCCTTAATTATCTCCATAGTCCCACCTGACACAGCAAACATGCAGTATTTTCCAGTTTATTCCCTGTCTTTTCTATATGCAATATCAGTTTCATGAAGGCAAGGTATCTGTCTGTTTTGCTTTCTTCTGTATCCAGGTGTCTAATGAATGTCTGATATTTGATAGGAGGATGATGCATATCTCTCCAAAGAATAAATAGCAGGATAGGTCATACAGCAGAATGTATGTTTGCAATAATGTTCCATGTGTAAAAGGAAGAATCAGAAACAAAAGAACTCAGAAGATAAAATAATTATCCTTGCAAAATATATTTGAGGGAATCTAGATTTTAGAAGCTTTAATCCAGCAGATAAACATACAATACACACACACACACACACACACACACACACACACATAACATCAAAATACCTCCTTCCTAAATACTAAGCAGAGTATTAGACAGGGAAGATGCTCAATAACTGTTTGTTGAATGGATGGGTGAAGTAAAAGATGAATGGGGATGGATAGATGGATGGATGGATGATAAATGAATAAAAGAATTAAACTAAAATATTCCTGAGTTTAAAATAAGTGAAGAAGAGTGTGGAGACACGCTAGGCACATTGTCTCACATGAATGAGAACATTACCCTTAGAAAGACATGGACTCAGTAAGGAGACTGTTTTGCCTGCTGGAGAAAGTTTATAATAAGAGACACTTTTGCACAGTAAAAAAGGTACCGGCTTGGGAGCTAAGCCAAGCTGGTTTCATTTCATAGGTCTGCTATTTCACATCTGGATAACTGTAAGTGAATTTCTTAACCTATAAAAGCCTCAGTGTTCTCATCTGCAAACACAGGCGTTTATGTGATATTGTCGTCACAAGGTCTTGATATAATGTATGAAAGGTACTGAAATATAATAGGTGATCATGAATGGTAACTAATATGATTTGGAGGGCAACCTGTATCACGTTGTTTTTGGTAAACCACCTAGCCTTGAGCTCTATGTTGTCCTTTAAAAGCAAACATTTTTAAGAAATCAGTGGAAAGTTTAGTTTGAAGAAAACAAAGCTCATTTCATATAATTCCACATTTTCTGTGCCGATTAAATAATGCAGTACTTTAGAGATTATGATATTTTACACATCAGCTAGTCCCAGGTTTAAATGTATTGTACTGGTTAATATAGAGGCTTTATAATCAGATTTGTGTTTCATTTGGTGCTCCGCCACACACATCTGTTTGACATTGGGCAAGTTAATTAACTTTCTAAGGCTCAATGATCTCACCTCCAAAACAAGGATTAAAAACACCTACATCTTAGGGTTGTTGTGAAGCCTGAAAAGTACTGTTTATAAAAAGCTCTTAACCTGATGTAAATGAGCTTACACTCAATTATTCTTCACAACAAACTATGAGGTAAGTAATATTATTATCCCCATTTGCAGAGGAAAATAGGAGGCACTGAGTGAGGACGTAATTCGCTCAAGGTCACAAATTCGCTCAAGGTGAAAGGGCTGGATTTGCAACTAGGGAATCTACTTCTAGAATACCGCTTCCTTATATTGCCTCTCTATATACTCCTTGTAGGAACGTACAATGACATTGAACTCATTTGAAAAAAGGAGGGTGTTCAACATTTCTTATACTCCTAGAAGCCAGCACAAGCCCCACACATACTACCTCAGCTGGAGTGCTGTGACTTACAGTCTAACGAGAACTAGAAACAGGACAATGCAGATTGTTTCTCCCATGGGAAAGTATTTTCAATTTCATCTTAGAATTTGAGGGAATAATAGGAGATGCTGTGATAAGCTGTGACTTTTATTTAACTGTTGGATTTTATCTAGTCTGTAATGTGACAGATATTTATAATGATATGTGTAATATCTAGGAAAAGATGGGAAGTGACAGGTTTTGAAGGAAACTGAAACAAATTTGATTTTATGACATTTGTGTCTACGGTCACATTCTGCTGTTTATCATCTCTGTGACTTGGGATGATTCCCTTCATCTTCCCGATCCTCACTTTCTTTATGCATAAAATCTGAAAATTCAGAGTTGTGACCAACAAATGAAATAATATACACTAAAACAGCTTTCAAAACATAAACATTGACCGATTGTCAGCTTGGTTAGCAATAAATCATGACAATTTCAGTTTTGAATAAGTGATCTGTTCAACCCACAAACTCCACTCTACATCTTCATCTTAGGGAGATGAATTATTACCTGTGTAGCAGTTCTCTAAAGATAGAGTTAAGCCATGAAACTTAAAAAAAAAAGAATAGCCTGTTTTCCTCCAGAGAGTTATTAATCTAATATTTGACACATTGCCATGCCTCTTTCAACATAATGTATGGAACCTAATTTCGTTTTTTTAACGACTCATAATTATGAGAAAACTGAGTACTGAACAGAATATCATATAGTGATCCTGCCAGAGGTGATGAAAGCAAGGGACTGCTATCTCACCAAGTACCCTCTTTGTATGGTCTTTACTTTTGGGCACCTTTGATCAAATTGTTACCTGTTTCATTTCTTGTGCCCAGGATCTTTCATACTAAATGTGGCTTCCTGTCAGTTCTTCTATTTATTTTCTAAAATCTGCTGTGGAAGAGAATGTTTCAAAACAAGTGCATCAAGATTATTGCAACAGAGTCATTAGGTTTGGAGTGGAAGTCAAGAGTTTCTTCTAGAATAAGACTCACAGGTTTTAACAAAAAAAAAAAATGATTGGATGGCTGGTGAATCTCCATAAAGATTGGGTCTTAGCTGGCTAACTGATTTTTCAGGAAATCTTACCTTCAGATAACTGGGGTGTATAATACGTTCTCAAAATATCGGCAGCATCGTGTCTTGATAGGGTGAAAAAAGTCCATGATTACTCTTACAAAATATTATAAATAGTTTGGAAAATAGACAAAAAATCCCAGGCTTCATTGTTAAAACTACGCAGTTACTTTGGGTCAAAAAGAATCCTGACGTTCATGTGTAGAAATGCCCTGCTCCAGCTGAAGGTAGTTGCTTAAAGAAGAACCTTAGTTTTCATTTCTAGAAACAGACCAACAACAACAAAATGAATGAATAACTAATTTATTTTAAATATGAATGCTGCTTGCCTTAAAAACAAACATTTTTAGATACTGTAAACATCGTTTTCAGCACATTTAGATATTTGGACTTAATATATGCAAACAACTTTCTGAATTTCAAAACGAAGAAAGCAGAGAAACATCTCATTTAAAAATATATTTGACAAGTTTAGATTACTGAGGAAAAAACTCCTCTTTTGGGCTTTCGAAATTGTCTGCAGCATATGCCTAATTACCCCCTCTACATAAAGGAGGAGGGTTTTGTTTAGCCATATTTACAATGTGTTCTTACTCTCAAATTACATGTTTAACCACAAAAATGATAAGGCACAATGAATGTCACGTTACTTTCATCCCAAATAGAAAAGGGAATAAAAGAGTAGGTGAGTGTGTATAGTTCAGTTATCAGGGCTAGTTCTGCTACTGTATTTGCTTTTCTACAAATTCTTTAAGTTCCTCTGTTACATTCTGTGCTTATCTTGTAATGGAATATTACAGAGCAAATTAACTTTTGTTTGTCAGGATTGTTTTAAAGGTACAGTGAAGCTTCCTGTGACCAATTTCCATTACAAAATTAGCTTGAACTGCAGGAATGCTCTGAAAAAGTTTGTGGATAATAAATGGACCAAAGATAAAAGCTTTCTCACTAATGAGAGAAAGAAATAGTCAATACTGCTGACCTGCGGTCGGTCTTATCTTCCTTCAGGAAAAGTGAATTTACTTGCATTTACTTTTCAAGCTATTATTAATTCTTAACTTTGAAAGATTTTGGAATTAATGATATATTCTTTAAGGTGCGAAAATGTTTATTCTCAGAAGATGTTGAGTTACCTAAAAGATAATACAATGAATTATATAAAATTATTGATGCCATGAATCTTTGCATCTCATAGATATTGGTCTATTTTCAATTTGGAAAAAATGTAGAAATATTTTATTTCTTGTATGTTTATCATTCATTTGATAAAAAGTGGAAATTTTTATAAAAAAATTTTGAAGATGGTAAGTGGATGCAGGTGTGGCTAAAGCTGTCCTTGTATAACGAATTTTGGTTGGAAAAAATCTTTAGCTTCCCCCACACAACATGCTCTTTAGTCATATTATGTGTGCTTTTTAAACAGTTATTTAAGCAAGTGCAAAGGTGAAGTGTTGAAAGAAAACAGGCATATTGAGTTGCTCATTATTCAAGCTGCTGCCTCTTTCCTTTGAGAATACAAGCAAAGTGATACTTACCACACATTATAATCCTCACAGAAGTACACACAAAGAGAGAGAGCAAGAAACTATGAAAAAAAATGAACTGAGTACAATCTAAGACTATTTTATTTTTTTAGTATATTAAAATGTAATACTTCAGGTTTAATTTTTGCCTTTAATTTCTGCCATAAGTTTCAAGGATTTGAAATATTAGATTAGCAATTTGCAACTAAAGGCATATAGTTGTAAAATTAAAGCTACAGAAGTTACTGTTTAGGTTATAGCAAAGTTGAAGAGATCCTCCTCATTTTTTCCACTATTTATTCTAGAAATGCCTATAGTGATTTTGCAGCTGAGCAATTCTTGTGCTGATTTGTATCATTAACCTCTTCCAGACTAATCTTCTCAAAATACAACTATTGTCAAAACAGAGTTTCTCTGATCAAATATCTTCACATTCCAAGTCTATATTAGATTCTAAAAAATAGCATAAAATCCAAACCTTCAGTAAAGTTGTCTCAATTTATCATTCTATTCCTATTAACCATTACTCCTTTTCATATGCTCCAACACTCCAGCTAAGTCAAGCTACCTGCCATTCTGGAAATATACACTTGTGTGTGTGCATGCTGGCACTTCTACTTGAAATCCCCATATTGTTTACTTCATAGCTCATCTTAGCTCTCACTTGTTTTTAATCCCTCTTATCCTTTCCGCCAGAAGTAATCAACTCCTTTCCTGAAGTGTTCTAATACTTGAATTCTTTCAAATAGCATGGAGAATATTTTATTTATATATACATGTAAATAAAGTTTATTTATATATGCAATATATGAATATATATGTACATATAATATACATGTACATGAATACATGTGTGTATGTGTATGCGTATACACACATGTATACATGTGTATGCGTATACGCACATATACACGTAGATTTGTGTTCATAACATACACAACCCATTAGTCATGTTCAAAATCATGTTTTCTTTACCCTGAACCGACACCTCTCATAGAGCTTAACATTATCGTGAACATAGGTATGCGACACATAGTGAGGGAAATACTGAACGAGTGGCAAATATATAAACTTTAACAAAGAATGTGTTGATACTTTTCTCCCTATCTCAACATATTCTCTTTTGTCAGAGTGAATGATTTGTTTCCCTTCATTGAATCATTTCTCCCTGATTTAATGGTTTGAGTATAAAATTCTATGTTGTACACAGAATGAGCAACAGGAGAGTATAATGGTTAAAAGTGCTAGCATTGGAGTCGAGGTTTAAATCTTGGCTTCTCTCCATAATATTTGAGTGTCCTTGTGTAAATCCTTTAACCTCTTTGTGCCTCAATGTCCTCATGTAGAATATGTGGGTGACAATAGTCCTCATTTTGTAGTGTCATTATGGGCATTAGGTGAGAGAATATATGAAACAGTCTGAGGATTGTTTCTAGTATATAGCACGAGCTCAGTAAATGTTAGCTGTTATTATTCTTGTACGTCATAAAATCACATTATTTTATTTATTGCATATATTCCACATGATTTTTATGAAATAACAGCAATTTAGTACACTTATTTGCATTGATGTATTTGTCGAGTGTTTTATACAAATGTCCTCATCGAGTATTTACACATAGCCAAAAAAGTATATACTGTTTTAGATTTGTAAGACGTTTCAAACAGTTACTGTGAGAAAAATTAAGTTTATGTAAAATTTTATCAAAAGCAAATACCACTTTACTAATAGACATGTTAGGAAAAAAACACCCACACACATATTTAAGACAATTGTTAGCAGCTAAATGCACAAAATGGTAGTGTTTGACAAAAAGCATCAGTCCAAATATGCATTTAAAGGCAGCTTACAGAGTTCCGATGTTCTGGGGTTACGTGAAACCACTGAGCTCCAGGTGCTGTGGTGCCACCACCCACTTCCCAACTGTGTCAGCACACTCAGCGGCAAGTAAGGGAGGACAGTGGAGCTCCAGGGCCAGCACTTGAGCCACCTGTGATACCAGAAGCCTCACCACTGTAACCGGTCTGCAGGAGGCTGTAATTAGAATCAATTATCCACATTGAATTAAAAGACAATTAAGATATCTTTGTCTTACATACATATCTACCTCAGTCCTGACCCAACTCTCTTTAAGTCATCACCTCAGTTTTTGTCTCCTTTCTACTTCTCCTAACCTCACACTCTTCCCCAACTCCAGAAGCCTTCTACCATGCATTTTAATACATATGGCCAAGGGCCGGCCCGGTGGCGCAGCGGTGTAGTTCGCGCTTTGGCAGCCCAGGCTTCGCGGGTTCGGATCCCAGGCATGGACCTACGCACTGCTTGTCAGCCATGCCATGTGGCATCCCATATAACATGGAGGAAGGTGGGCACGGATGTTAGCCCAGGGCCAGTTTTCCTCAGCAAAAAGAGGAGGATTGCCACTCCTCAGTGGCAACGGATGTTAGCTCAGGGCTGGTCTTCCTCACACACACAATATGTATGGCCAATCACCAGCCAGATCTTCTACACCTTAAGCTTCTTCTCCAAACATTCTTTCTCATAATTCCTCTGTGTGAAATGTGAGAGGCATTACCCCTATAGCTCTCTTAAGGGTGGCTACTTATTTCTCTTAAACCAGATAGCTACCGTGGGCCTCAGCCCGGAGGTGAAGGAATGCCCTACTTGCTCCTCATTGCTGGCCCCAGATGATTTCTCCTCATTACTCCCTATCTTAGTCAGCTTGGACTGCTAAACAAAATACTGTAGACTGGGTGGCTTAAACAACAGACATTTATTTCTCACAGTTCTGGAGGCTGGGAAGTCCAAGATCAAGGTACCAGTAGATTCGCTTCTTAGTGAGGGCCTTCTTTGCTTTCAGATGGCTGCCATCTCTCCCTGTGCTCACATAAACTCTTTGTGCACTCAAGGAGAGAGAGAGAGCTCTGACATCTCTTCCTCTTCTTCTACTGGCACGAAGCCCATCATAAGAGCACCACTCCCGTGATGTCATCTAAACCTAAGGAATTTCCAAAGGCCCCACTTCCAAACACCATCTCATTGTGAGTTAGGTCTTAAACAAATTAATTTTGGGGGGAACACAAGCATTCAGTCCATAACACTCCTATAAATCTCCTTTTGAAATTCATGTTATCTGACTATACTGCATGCTATTTCTAAATTTTGTAGTCAATATAAAACATTCATTTATTTAACGCCTGAGTTATTCTTCTCTTTACTGCTCATAATTGTTGCTTATTATATGATCTTCAACCTCTGATAGGTCAAATGTCTATGCCACTGGAAATTTCAGATCCTTGGCATCTTAATTTGAAATAAATTTTTTCTCCATCCCATTTATCCACCCCGCCTCATAGTCATTTCCTAGACTTTTTTACTACCAATAAATATACATGACATCCAAAATCCTAAGGGAGACTTTCTTACTACCACATTCCAACATTTCAACTCACTTATTTTGCACACACTGCAACAATTCACTAATTTCCCTGAATCATACAATCCTTTGACTTTACTATTCTTTGAGTGTCTACCACCATCCCCAGATCTGCAATTTACTCTTGTACACAGCTTATATTCCTTGTTCCATCACCATAAGTTCTTACTTAATACAATCAAAACACATAACCCACTCTCCCCTGTGTTACTCACTTGGCAAAACCCCATCTATGATGATATTCAAAACTCCACCTAATTTGCAGAAACAAGCAAAGATGTTGACTTGCCTCTCTTTAAATTTATGACTACACATTTGACATGCATGGTCAAAGGAGGCTGCCAATAATACTTGTTTTCATTGGCAATTCACTTTTCCAGTATCAGAGACAATACTTCTATACTCTCCTCTCGAGGAGAAATTCTTGGATTGACTCCCGAGAATTCTTTCTAATTGTGCAGCAATATTTTCTCACATGTGTTTTGGCATTGTGGTTTCTTTTCATTCTATGTTTTTGAAGATTACATTGTGTATACTCTTTATATTCTGAGAGTAAATATTTCTAGAGCATTGATAATATCTTTCCTTCATATGTTTCTTTAACTTCTCTTTCTCTGCTATTTGCGTCTCTCTCTCTCTCATACACACACACACATGCATACACACACACACATCTCATTGCATATGGAGCAGGAGAGAGTGAAAGTATTTGTTCAAACACCATTTTGATCCAGTCTCATCCTTTACGAATTAAATGTCTTATACTTTGAACATAATTATGTGTAAGTAGATAACTTTAAAATCTATATTTTGAGCTTTGATATTTTTTCTGTCCTTCAAATCCTGCCTATTGTACATCATTACTTAGATTTTCCAAACACATTTTAAACTCAACATATCCAGAGATAAAATAGTTTCCTTCCTAAACTTGCTCCCCTTTATAAAAAAATACAAATTTCAAATAACAGCAACATGTTGTACACATTTATCCATTCCAGAAGTCTAATCTGAGCAACATCATTGATTCCTTCTCTCCATCAATCTCAGTCCTCACAATCAATCAATTCCAGGTCACCAACACATACTATTATGTTTCACCTGGATTATGGAAACAGCCTCCTAATTTGATTCCCTGTTTTTAGTCTTGCTCGGTCCTGGTCCATTTTTCTAGTGTATTAAGAAAGATTATTTTAAAATAAAACTTTATCAATTTATTATTCTACTTAAAAGCTTCAAGGCACTTTAGTGCTCTTTGTCAACCATAGAAAGCATTATTGATTGCCTAACCAACAGCCATTTCTCCCATTTTTCATTAATATTGCTGAGCAATTTAACCAGTCCTTGTACCACCTACCTTCAGCCACCTTCCTACTGCATGGGGTTTAGTAATAAGTCCTATTTTTTATACCATCTTTACATGTGTTGTCTGTTTCTCAGAACTAACCATATCATAACTCACAAGACTGCAAAGTTTACAAGATTCTTACAAAGTTTACAAGATTCTTTAAGATCTAGTGTCATTTATATCTCACTATCTCTTCATTTTAAAATCTGCATTTCATGCTTTGACCTTACCCAACTGTTTTTATTCCTTGAACAAACCACTTTCTTACTTCTGAGAGTCTACTTACCAGTCTTCTGATTAAAACACTTATTCCAGGAGCTTCATCTTCATAAATCCTACATCATCTTCAGGATCCCACTTGGATGTCACTTGTTTGGACTTTCTTGACTCCCAAATACAGGCAATGTGTCCTCATTGAGCATTCCTGCAGCACTCTCTACTCTCCCTAGCATTGCACTTTAATTTCTTGTTTGTGTTTTGTCTTCACTATATCATGCTACTGATGGGTGGGGATATATCTGTCTTGATCATCTTTCTACCTCTAGAATTTAGCACATTGCTCAGAACAGAGTAAACATTCAATCCACATTTGTTAATAAATGAATAAAATAGATTGAATGAATGAATCAACAAGCAAACCCAATCTATATGAATATCTTTTTCCCTCTTATCGGCATATTATCCCTACAATACAAATAACTGCTATCATTTTTTATGAAAACCATCTAAACTTTCAGTAATTTTTGAATCAAAATGACTACACATTATTGAAACATAGCTTTTAATCCAGGTAATTATACAAAAACATCTATTCTCAATTGTGAACAATTTTTCCCCTCAGGTGATATTTGGAAATATCTAGAGACATTTTTTATCGTCACTATTGGGAGTTGCTGCTGGCATCTAGTAGACAGAGGCCAGGGATTCTGCTAAACATCCTATAATGCACAGTATGGCCTGCTCCTTCTACCCCCCCAATAAAGAATTATCTAACCTAAAATTTTCAATAATGCTGGGGAGTGAGAAATCCTGTACAAAATGCAGCAATTGACAACTTGCCAATTACCACATGATAAGCTTTAAGTATATTAAGTTTCTAATTTATATTTTTATACAATAAAAGAAACAGTAAGTGGCACTTTTTCTTTACTTGCTACTAATTTGGCACTTAAACCCCAAAGGTGAAAACAAGAGCTTAAGTTTCCCTGGATGAAGTGAACCTTAGAATGTAGCCAGGCTCCATGATCTTGCTGTTGCCCCACCCAAGAAGGTAGCCCACCAGGTATGAGACTCATAAGTGAGAAGCTGGGGATCATACAACCTGTGTTTTTAAAAAAGTCACAAAGAACTGGGATCACAACTTTTTCAGGAGTTACTGAAAAATGATTGTACGTATAGACATCAACCTAGTTTCTTCCACACCCTTTTAGACAGTCTGTATATGCAGAAGATAAAGGAGCAGGGAAGAAGGGAGAACTGTGGGACTTGTATGTAAATCAACCGCCAAATGGAGAATTGTGCAAGTTTTCCTTCCTTCCCCACTCTAAAGCCAAGTAGGGAGGCTTCAAAGAACCATTAATAGAAATTGAAAACACTTGCAAAAATGGGAGACTGCTATCTTTTCTCTAATCTGAACATTTGCTTATGCAGGAGATTTGCTGATCTCTTTCCTACACTTATTTAGCAGAGAAGGATAGATTTAGATACAGATGGCAGGGTATAAAGAGAAGATGGCAGTGGAATGGCCTGCACACATGCTCCCTATCCAATATGAGGTGACAAGGATGAAGTTTTGTGTGGGTCAAGTAAAATTGCAGAATGTGGCTGTAATTGATATGTCTTGCTGTTGCCTCAACCCAGTTGACCCACTGGATGTGACTTCCCAGAATAAGAAGCTGTGGAATGTGCACCAAGTGATGAGAGTCAAAGCAGGAGAATTGTGAAGAGGTCCATATTAAGCTAGAACTCTAGTCATAGAATCATGCGGTGAGTTTTAGTGAGTACTTATACATGTACCCAGTGAGAGAATTAGCTTTTGAATGCCTGCAATAAAAAGGATATTGGCAGTGATTCTTTGCCAAAAATCCTTCCTTATGGCTTAGGTATCTGAGAATCTAGAACCAGAAGAAGGATAGAAAGAGTGAACTAGACTTCTACCTTTCCAAACCATGGAAGAAGGAAAGGAATGTAATTCAATTCACTATGAAATGGAGTGTTAACTCAGTTAACTAGGAATTTTTATTATTAAAATTTCACAGAAAATCATTACATCTGAAAAAAATGTTATTAAATGCTGAGAGTACAGTATCAGAATTGGTGGCACAGATCAGTGTAATATAGAAGTATTTGAGATTTGTATCACAATAAGTTTTCATGTAGCTCAATGATGCAATCCCTTAGATGGGTGCTTTGTTTGTATATTACACTTTTTTTTTCTGGGGAGCTCAATGGATTTTCTCATTTATCAATGGTCTTTATTCATAGAGGGAGTGGGGCTGAAAAAGTTGATTTTCCCCAAGAGGATAATCTGAGACTGGGAGAAGTTAACTGACCCAACTAAAATCACAGTCTTGATCATGAGCCATCCCAGATGCTTTACTGATTTGAGTCCACATCGTCCATCTTGGATTATAAAGAACTCTGTTTTTGTGTAGATGTTGTAACAGTTGCATTCTTACATAAGTAATTCTTAGACACTTGTGGAAATAATTTTGCTATTTTAATTTTCTTGTTCTTGAAAATATGAAGTTTACTAAATTTCTTAGAAATTATTTGTTTCTGAATGTGTTGGATGAGATTGTATCAGACCAATGTTAACAACATGAACAACTATTTGAAGGAGTATGAGGGCTATCTATGCAACCAAAATCTGAGGAGGTAGGTAGCAGGGAAACATAGAGAGATGAAAATGGCGTTTAACTCCTTTTTCCCACTGGATGCATCTGCTGATTCAAAATGGTGCCTGGGGGCCTGAAAACACAAGCAGAGTTTCTAGGGCTTTCACCAGACTGCAGAGACAGAAATCAGACATCACAACTGCTAAGGTAGAGAGGTTTCATAAAACAACCCAGGACTAAAGGACAGGAAGAACTTGTAGTGAATTCCTTCCAGAGGAAGATAACATGATCCAGAGCTTCTAGTAATCTCTCTGAAGTTTTATTTAAAATGTCCAGTACTTAATCAAAATTAGCCTGGCCATTTGGAGTTATTAGATGGGAACATTAAAATAACTGTGACTAAAATGTTCAGTAAAATACATGGTGAGATGGAGAAGTACAGTACAAAAATAAGAATCTATGAAGAAAAATTAAAAGCATGTAACTGGAAAATCTAATGCTTAAAACTAAGAAGAAATTGGATAGATGTAATAGCAGAATGAGCCAGCTGAAGAGAGAAATAAGGAAATGGAAGACAGGTTACAAGAAAATATCCAGACTAAAAGAAGGATTGTCTTGTTTGTTTGATTCACTGCTATAAAGACAGCAACTAGGTAAATTCTTGAACATAGTAGGAATATTACTACTCCTAATAGTACTTATTACTAGTACTTACTAGTACTACTACCATGACTACTATTTCTACAATTAAAAATATCAGTTAACACTTACTAAACACTCTCTACGTGCTGAGCATGATTATAAAAGATTTAACATATTAATCCATTTGATTCATACTATAATTTGATTAAGAGGAAACTAACTATCTCCATTTTATAGATGAGAAACTGAGAACAAAAGATTAAGTGAGCTGCTTGAGGTCATATATTTAGTGATTAGTCAATACCAACTCTTAATCTCTTTACTGATTCTCAAAAAGATAAGTGTTGTTAAGATGATAAAAAGAAAAAAGATTGGAGGGAGAGAAAGTAGGAAAGAGAGAGGGAAGAATGCAGACCATTCATTGTAGCCTGTCTAATTTCTCTCTAACTTATATACCTTTTCAAAGTTTTTCATTTATTTGCCTCTGTCTAGAAGGAAGTATTCCTATGAAAGTAAAATTTTGATCATCTTGAATACATATCAGTTTAGAATGGGAAAAGGGAAAAATGGTCTCTGATCTATAGACTTAACTTTGCCATCTATAACACTACTTATTACTTATTCTAATTTCTGTAAATTTCAATAACAAACAACTTAATGATAAATTTTTACTGTGGAATTTTTCACTGGGAAAAGACTCACTTTTCTATGACTCTTTAGAAAAGCTAGATTAATAACCTAATGTTGAGAAAGGATATCAAATACAAAGTATACATTTTAGTACAGATTTCATTAATAATAAGCATAGAGAGTTCTATTGAAAATATGTGGAGTATATACTGAGATTAAGTAGTGACAGTGTCTTTGAGGTTCCTAGTATCCCCAACTTTGAGAGAATTTACAATTCTGAAAATTAAGAATCACTGGCAAAACAAATAATTTGCATTTCTACATCTTATGCTCTGAAAATGCTAGTGTTTGAAACATTTTATCAAATGTTTATAGTGTGATCTAATTGAAGAATTGAGAGAGTTACAAACATCACTTAGAAAACTTATTTGACTAATATTGGGATGGGGGAAACAGGGGTTTAAAAGTTCCAGATTCCCCTCAAACAATCATACTTTATATCCGTTGAAGCCTTAATACATGCCTTCTATTTGTGTTGACCTTCCTAAAAGTATCTGCTCACTTTTTGTTTTTTTAACGAATTGTTCAGTGTGGACTATTAATAAAAGAAAGAGTAGAGATGCTCTCAGAAAAGTGCCCACAAAGATTTCTTTGACTTAACAAATGGGTATTTGTTATAGTCATTGTATTAGATATTCTTAAGTCATTTAAAATAAATTTTCTAAAACAGTTAAAATAGAAACTTTATAATCAAATACACGAGGCTCATTATATACCCAAACAAAACTAAAAACATGTAAATAGGCAAAGTGGCATTTAATTTATACAAAAAGAAATTAGGAAAAAAATAAAAGTGAGAGCATTTTAACCTTTTACCATTGTCAGGAATTTAGATGTACACAGATATTTAAAACTCGAAAAATAATGTAATTCTTATTTAAACCTATTAATAACACTCCAATTACATTTTTAAGTCATTTCGTGTGTTAATCATAATCATTATTAATATTTTTTATGCTTCTGCACATCGTAGGGTCAAAAGAAGTGGTGAAAGACAGTTCCAGTTGTGCTTTGTCTTTTCTAAATTTAAAATTTTGATTAATAATACTTAGAGTCAGTAAATTATTTAAATCTTACAAAAATACCCACTTTTCCAAGATTTTACTCAAAAATATTATTCCTCTAGTTAGAAAATATTTTTGTGAGTCTACTATATGCCAGGAACTTTTTAGACCCTGGAACTGTAGTAGTAAATAATACAGGGAAAGCCCTGCTCCCATGGGACTTCATTATATTGATTAAATGAAAAGTAGACATAAAAAACTAAGTGTTTTGGAGACTATAACAAGAATAATGTAATGTAAGCGAGTGTGAGTTCAGTTAGGGGCTAATTTAAGTAGAAGGGTCAGGTAACCCTTGCAGAAGTGGTGACCTGCGAGCAGAGAGGAGACTGGTAAGAAAAAGCCAAGCATATGAACATGTGGTGGCACCACACCCAGAGGAGATTTGCATGTTTGAATCATGGAAAGATAGTCCACATGGCTGGAGCACAGTGAGACAACTATGTAGGGAATGCATCATAGAAGAACAAGAAAGGCAGCAGTCAGACCATTTAGGGAGCTGTTTGCAAAGTCCAAGTAAGAAATGATGACATGTGGACCAGGTGCTAATCGTAGAGATGGAACAAGTACTTGGCATTCAGAACAGATTCATTTGTTGACTTTTAAGTCTTTAATTAAATTGAACCTTTACAAGTATTTGCTGTTGATATTACATTTTCACATTCTAGTGTATCCCTTCAATTCGTTTTGATTCCTAATTAATGCAATTTATTTGTTTTTCATTTAATCACTGACAGCATTTATCAGGTTGGAAAGGAAACCACATCTGGATCTCAATAAATCAGTAAATCTGAGACTATTGATACTTTAGCTTCTGAGCATGGTAATAGAAGAGGAGGGATGTAATTTTTTAAAAACATAATTTTCTTTCATATAAATTAAATGTGATGAGTTTGGCAGCTTTTCAAATGTTGAAGGCCATATGCTGAATAAGTTCTTCTGACAAACTTACGGAAATTTGAGATATAACCAAGAAAGTTATTTGAGAATTTTTAGTTTTTTCATTTAACAAAGGTTTCTAAATGCATCTTTGAAAACTCTATCCTGAAACCTTTAACAGCGAGAGTTTTAGTGGAACAAACTTTACATATCAGTATTACTGTACCTAAGTCTATTTTTCTGTACATCCATGGTCCATTTCTAACTTTTAATATTAGAAGACAGAAATTCATATTATATATGAAAGAAGAATGGTCTATACATATATAATGTATATTTTCATGCAAAGGAATAAAAATCATGTATTTGAGGATCTAAAATCAGCTTCAAGTCTTTCTCTAATTTAGCTCCCTTCTTTGAGGCAGAACTTTCTTCAAACCATCCTAAATAGTTTTATACTTTAGCTCAAGCCCTGTAATGCCTATAATAATAGCCATGTACAGAATAATAGAATACTAAATCTCCTTAACTGGTTTTGATTTTTTGAAAAAATATTTAATGCAATACTTAATTTAATATAAGGAGAATGTCTGGACAAATAATACATTTTTACATTCAAGCTGTCACTTTTATAAAACTGCATTACCTTCCATTTTCCATATCTTCAGTATTTCTCAATAAAGTTCATATTGATAGTTTCAATAAAATTTCAACCTGATTTATATTTTTAACTAATTTCAACCCACTTTATCTGGACTTTGTGGTCTAGTATACTCAAACTTCTCTGGGAAAAAAATGAATATTCCAATCTCTGAACTGGTGCACATATAAGTTATGGCTTTCACCTCCAAAAATAACCTCACCTATTCCTCTATAACTTTCTAAATACTAATCTGTCAAAGTTGAACTAAGTTCTACCTCCACTATGACACGTTTCTTGACTATTTAGTCAGTCCTGTCTCTTCCTCCTCTTTATATATTTATTCCAGGAGATTCATATAAGGCTTTATTGTTAACTGTCCTTTTTTGTTTGTTTATTTTGGTATGTATTTATCTCCCACCAATGCATTATGGGAGCACATTTATTTTCATTTAAATGCATTCAGATGGGACATATACTCTCCATTTGAGCAAAGTTTCTAATACCTTCCAATGGTTTATCCCCATTCTATTCATTTATTTTCTTTCTGACCAAAGGGTACTTGATTTGATGACTCCATTCTATACCCATTCCTTAGAGTACAAAATGGAGATAAGTTTCTCATTCAACTAAATTTAGAGATGGAGAGAGTTTTGCATTTTCTTCTAGTCATTATTCAGCAGGACAGAGATAAAGAAAATTAGTCTCAAAGAGATGAAATATCTTGGCCAAGATACACAGAAAAGTAGGGTAAGAGTAGGGACTGACCGGGTCCTTTGTGGTCCTTGCTTTTTGTTCATACAAGTAATAGACCATTCATCACACTGTAAGTATTTGGTAATGAGCCCTGTCTTTCCATTAGAACAAAAGCTATCTATTCAACTTTTAATCAGTCCTATAATAAGCATTTAATAACAAGTGTTGAATTATTGTTCCACTACATCAGGTGGAAAATCATTTGCTTCAATGTTCCCCTCATTTTCTCCGTTATCCATTTAGTCATTGTTTGTTTCCATTTTTGAATTTTCTTCAACTTGCACTATATTTCCCTTGACTTTAAGGTAGGAAGGAAATAAAAAATGAGATTGTTAACTTATTTGGGGCCTTTCATCATCTCGGTGTATCAACTGGAGAAGGCCAAGTGCAAAAGTGCTTGCCAAAACAGCTTATGTATCTCTGTCAATTTCTGCCTGCTGAAAACATACTTCCTTCACAGCAGCCAACAACGAAGAGGTTTGGAGCCAAAAAGCAATGAATCTGCCTTCCTTTCCAACTTGTATTATGTTGTGCATTTTGAACCAAGAGCTAAGATATTTTTTTCATCTCTTGTCACCAAAAGCAGCTTAACTGTTTTGTGGAGCTTTTCAATGCCGGTGATTGGGGAAGTTCAAAGAACTGTTAAACGTGATTTGACCATGAAGTCTTTCAACATTTCATCAAGTTACCTGAAGATGCACTGTTTTTGAAAGGAATGATTCACTTAGCACTCCTAAAATATGGATTCTGTAAAACTTACTAACCAAGAAGAAAACAAGTAAACCTCAAACTAGACTATAGTTCCAATGTCGCAATGATCTAATCCTTGTGACCATATCTATTATGTAACAGTAAGCATGAATCCATGACAACTGTGCAGTAAGCACGATTCTGTGCCTCTGAGAATGAGAGAGCTAAGTTTCACATTGAAAATGTGTTTGATGCACATACGGTAACAGTTATAAACCATCTTCTAGGACCAATTCCAATCATTGTATCAAACTCAAAAATACACAGCAAGGCCGCCATGTTCGCCAGTTCACTGCATACTGCTTGTGTGTACAGTGTCACCCTCCTGGAGTTTGACATTGTGCTAGCCCTGATGCACAGGACACAGGATCTAAAAGGTTTATCCTAAATATTTTGGCTTTGAAATATATAATCTCTCTTTTCTCTCTCTCTCTCTTTCTCTCTCCCCCTCTTTCTCTCTCTATATATACACATATATATGTGTGTATACACATACACATATAGATAGACAGATATAAGGATAGATATATATAGATAGGAAGATCTATATATACCCTTATGTCTATACCTATGTCTTACCTATATCTATATCTTTATACCTATATCTATATCTATCTTCCTATATATATCCTGAGAACCAAACATCCTGTTTGCATTTCAACCTAGGGGACAGTACCTGAGTTTCTATTTACAACCTTTCAAATGTTTTCTTAAAAAATTACTCATTTAAATTAAATTGCTTTCAAATTTTATTCAATACGTTATTTTCATAAAGGATTGAGCAATAGTAAATGCAAAATAGTTGAGCCAGACTTTTAATGGCACTTATAAACTATTACATTTCTTTAAATATTTCTATTAATAAATTCACCCAAATATGTTATACTTAATTTTTATTATTCTTCATCATCCCTCACATCATTAGATTTCCTCTCTTCATGCCTTTGGACTTAGCATTTTGAGATAGATAGTTTTATGGATAAACTTAAGAATATTTTATAGGAATGAATCAGTGAAACTTGGAAGAATTAAAATTGAAACAAATAAAGACACCAAGCTTACATACAAAGTCAAGAACTTAATTCTTACGAATATTAAAACTACTGAGACTACATATTAACTTTCTTTCTCTTGGAACTGTTAAGAAATGTGTGAATTCAGGTATTAACTTGTTTTGTTTTGTTTTTTGAGCCTACAGAAAGATACAGGTTAATTGTTTCCAGTACTAAGTAAATTCCTAGTCCAATTAAATATAGATGAATTGCCACACTGTGTAATTCACCTAACATATACTTCATTTTTCCCCACACGATTAATGAAGTTTTACATTTTTCCTTTTACTTGTTTGAAGTTTTCTATAGTCTCCTAAAATTTGATGAAAGATTACTTTAATATCATTTATTTTCCAATTAAAAGCCAAGATAAATACGATTTTATGAATACATTGCATCTGAATGTATTATTCAACGTTTGTAATAAACCTATGTATATACAGAGAAAAAATGACTTGGATTAGTGGTTCTCAAAGTTTGATTTCAGACTGTTAGCAACAACATTACCCGAGAAACTGTGAGAAATACAAATTTTGGGGACCCATTCAAGACTGTTGAGTCATAAACTTTGTGGTGGGTCCCGGAAATCTATCTTTTTTTTTTAAAAAAAAGACCCCGATTTGTAGTGTTTGCCTATTTCTATAGTGTAAATGCTGCCCCCATGGTTGATTTCAAGATTTGAATGTGACATCATGGAGGGCAGAGTTGGGAAGTGATTTACACTACTGCCTGTGAATGATTTGATGTACACGACAGTTTGAAAATCGCTAAGTTGGACTGTAGGGGAGTGAATAAGAGCACAGGCTTGGACGTCAGGCAGATTTGAGTTTGTGTAAGGTCTCTGCCACTTACTGGATTGCTAATTCAGTCTTGGACGAGTTCCATTACCTCTGTATTCATTACTTTCCTTTTCATAAATGGGGTCAATGAAAGTGTCTGCCTAATGGTGTGAGAATCAAAGGAGTTAATCTGAATAGAGTGGAGTTGCATTTTATACAGGGGTTAAGTTCTAAGGTCAATATTTAGGGCATGATTATCTATAGACCAAAATCACCCTAGCAAATTCCTTAAGCATGTTAATATGACTAAGACAGCCTCCTTTTCCTCCACTGTAAGTAGAGATCTCTGGTCCCTCAATCAAAGACCAGATACAACCCTTAGCCTGTATTTAAAGACTATGTTATATAAACAATGCTTATTTTTAAACTTAGACTAACAGAGTGCTGTGTGATGCTCATTCTGTGGGAAATCCATGAAGTGAGTCCAACGAACGTGCAACCAATTCACACCTTACACTTTTGCTTCACTCCTGGACATTTTGGAATTGAAATAATTTTTGCTACGTTATAATTATTGCTGTTATTGGTGTTGTTATTACTTTCTTCATTTTTTTTCTCTTTTAGGGAGTGCAGAATACAAATTTTGAAATTCGCTTAATTTAAATCCAGATATTGGGATTCTTTACACTGAAGTATTTAATACAGCTAATTAATGCAGTTTCACTGCAAATAGGATATCACATAGTAGGCCATCCATATATTACTTAATTTTTTTTGTTGGTGATTGCATCTTACTTGAAATCTAGAATGAACAAATCCTCAGCAATTCTTCAAAGACCCTCACCTCTCCCCCACCAAAATCTGTTGTAAAAACATCAGCAATGAAAGTGTAAAACATCCAGTTTCTGCCAGTCCTTGAGAAAAGTTTAACACGTTGCTTAGAACTGTCAGTCCATTTTAGTTTTACTATTTTCCTCCAAAGCCTACATATATCTTACACTTCAGATTTCATCAGAATATCCCCTTTTCTATATTTCATCCCAATACTCCCAACTGTATAATACCTTGTACAGAAATAAATAATTCCTCTTATATTCTGACATTTGCTCTATTCAAATATGTGTAGAAATTAACCTATTCCCCCTTCAGCTTGGCTGTAAATATGTGTTCCCTTTATTCTTTCCTGATAAGACAGCCCTCTAATCAATTTTGGTCCTCTCATTTCAAAACTAAATTCAATACATTCTGTAATTTAGCTCTTCTGAGAGTTGATCAGGCTCAATGGAATGCTTTTTAGTCTGAATTGGAAGATTTGGGGGCACACGTCGAAAGCCACTCACTACTGTAAATGTATAATGGAAATTAACTTGAAAGACATTGATTTTTATCTTGATATATATTCTGAAGCTCACTGGTGTTTGAACACTTTCAGCTCCTGTGTACCTAAAAGCAATAATACATTTTTCCCCCCTGGCCTCTCAAGAATTAATGAAGCTTCCGATATCCATCACATTTGAGCAAAATCAATAAACCTCAGATTTTTAAGGCTGCTGTAATACCTGTCAGAGATATTGGCTATTTGGATGTTTCTTGCTTGATCACTGAATTTGATGGCTAATTATTCTCAAGAAACTGAGAGGCAGGTGCCGCCTGGTGGTGCAGCGGTTACGTTCGTGCTTGGCAGCCCAGGGTTCGCCGGTTCGGATCCCGGGCTCCTGCCGACGCACTGCTTGTCAACCCGGCCGTGGCGGCGTCCCATATAAAGTAGAGGAAGGTGGGCACGGATGTTAGCTCAGGGCCGGTCTTCCTCAGCAAAAAGAGGATTGGCAACGGATGTTAGCTCAGGGCTGGTCTTCCTCACAAAAAAAAAAAAAAAAGAAAGAAACTGAGAGGCAAATACAACAAGGAAGCTTATGTATTAATTAGTAGAGATTTGTATGCATTTTATTTTATATAGAGAAATCATTAGAAATGTTTGCTGATACTTAATATTCTAGATCACCAAAACAATAAAAATCACAATAATATCCATTAACAAAGGCTTCCTGAATCCTATATATTCAACATGAATTTGAAATTCTTTTATTTTTGTATATTTTGTTGTAATAACAGAGAGCTCCCCTCTTTTAAAAAATATATTTTACTAGCCATCAGGAGACTTGTGTATTTCCAACTCCTGCACTAATTTTATGAGTGATGGTAGGTAAGTAACCTCCTAACTAGAAAGCATCGCCTGATTCAAGACATCTGTTAAGTACACCTGAAATTTATACAATGTTATAAACCAATGTTACTACAATAAAAAATAAATTAAATTATAATACAAAGAAAAAAAAATAAAAGAATAATTCCAAAGTATTTTAGTCATGGTTACCACTGGGTAGAATCTTTTCAGTTTTACTGAATTGATCAGGTTTGAGAAAGCCTAATTCATAACTAGAGAGTGACAGAGAATTAGGTGGTGATAATGGAATGAATATAGTCGCAAAATCAGGCTGACCTCAGTTTGAATCTTTCCTTGATTCTTGCTAATTGTGTGATATTGAAATTGAACATGCAACTTAGATTGTCTAAGTTTAAGCTTCTTTTTTTTTCTTTTTTTTAGTGAGGAAAATGAGCCCTGAGCTAACACCTATTGCCAATCCTCCTCTTCTTGCTTGAGAAAGACTGTCGCTGAGCTCACATCTGTACCAATCTTCCTCTATTTTCTATGTGCGATGCCGCCACAGCATGGCTTAATGAGCAGCGTGTAGGTCCGAGCCCGAATCCAAACCTGTGAACCTTGTGTCACTGATGCAGACTGTGTGAACTTAACCACTACGCCACTGGGCCAGCCCCAAGCTTCTTTTTTAAAAAAAATGTGGATAATGTCGTTTACCCTATACACTTGTTAAAAGTGATAAATAAGTAAGGGATCTAGGATACTGGCTTGTCCCTGATATATATTTAACAAACATGAAGTGTTAGTGTATCTCTTTCATGTTTTGTTTGTAATTTTTTAATTGGATGAAGAGATGTATCAAATCTCTGAATGGAAAATAAAAGCAAAGATCTTCCTGGTAGTCAGTTAAGGAACACAGGAGAAGGTAAACATAAGGAAACTTAATTGTTCACTTCACTTTTGTCTTTAAAATGGCTCCTGAACTTCAGTGGAAATCTAGGGCTCCCGGAACCAGTTATTACATATATGATCTAAAGTACTTTCCACAGCCTACAATGACTGACATCACCTTCTCCTTGACTGACTCTTTAACACTTTCCTTCTTACTCACTGATCCAAACTACACCCACCTTTTTGCTATTCCTGAAACATTCCAGTTGCATTACAATCTCCATGCTTCTGCACTTGTGTCCCCTGCCTCACTCTTTCCGTGGCTAATTTCTTGACTTAACTCATGTATTTTTTCCAATGTTTCTTTTTCAGAGTGGCCTTCCATAAACATCCCATCTTAAATGACACCCACTAATCTCTATCCCATTACTGAGCTCTATATCATTAAAGTGCCAGTTTTGAGGATAAAGTCCTTATCTCTTTTGCATGTCAATATATTCCCTGTGCCTGGGCAATTGCCTGAAACAAAGTAGGTGTTCAAAAACCCCTATCATGTGATCATATCTGCATAAATAATTGTATAATGTTGGAGGAATTGGGGCCAGATAAATCATTTATTTATGTATTTGTGTATATATGCTTGCATATATGCCTGTATTTATTTCCCACTGTAAATTATGATCTGTCTTGACATGCATTCTTTACAGAAAAAAACGAGAAAAATTTATTTAGGTACAATTGAAGTATTATAAAACTCTCCCTAAGTGAACGTTTTTAATGAGTTAAAAAATACGTACACTTGTATATCCATAACCATAATTAATCGAATATTTCCATTACTTGAGAAAGTTCCCAGTTAATCCCTACAATCCCTATTCTATGCCCGGTTTCATGTAGCCACTGATCTTCTGCCTCTTTGAATTATATTTTTTCTTTTATAGAAAATTAGATAAATGGAATCATACAGCATGCATTCTTCTAGATTCAGCTTCTTTCAATCAGCATAATATGCTTCAAATTTAGCCATGTTACTGTGCATATGTAATTCATAATTTTTTATTGCTTAGTAGTATTCCACTGCACTAATATTCTACTTTTGTTTCTCCTTTCAACAATAAAGGAGCTCTGAGTTGTTTTCAGTTTCAGGTTATTATGAATAAAACTGTTATGAACATTCATGTATAAATCTTGTACGGACGTGTTCTTGCAGTTTGAGTATTTCAGTAAGTGAGTGCTGTGACAGAGTTAAGAGTGAAAAAACTATTGAGAGGTAATACCTGTGAAATATAAAGGGTTGGTTGGGTGAGAAGTTGTGAAGGGAAAAACCTTCAGACTGTAGTGCAGATCTGAAGCTTGAAAAGGGAAGAGGAAGTAAAATAAAATTAGGCAGGGAGAGCCTCACACTAAAATATAGATGTGACAGCGTTTCAGCCATTCCAATGGGAAGTACTGGCACAAAGATTTCCTGTGAGAGGAACCATGGTAAGAATACCATCAGTCTAGGTATTCTGAGAATCAGGTCGCAAGAGAGGATGAGGCATAGAAGAAATTTATTGGACCTCCCGGATCAGATTACACGACTCTTTTCACTTTTGCCTGGACCTGATGCAAATTCATTCCATGTCAGCTATTATATGGGCTGCAACATAATTCCTGGATGTGGCATATACATGCCTCCGGAATTTCTGGGTGTATACCAGGGATTTTGCTTCCCTCATTGTGGCAGAGTATGCACAATTCAGGATTTTTTCTCAATTTATAGGTGATAAACCAGCACACTTTTAAAAATTGGGTTCCTCAAAACTTTACTTATGTTACAGGATCCTAAATAATCATAAAGTTTATATTTCACCCTCTGGGATCCATGTGTTTTTCCAAGAAACCTGCATGCTAGCCGGTTCTTGCTCATTCTGCCCGATCATCATATGTCACTGACTTAATGGTTCCATGTGATTTCCAAATTTCTGGATATTATGACAGAGCAGATGTATCTAGACCTGGAGCAAAACTCTAAATGTGTTCTGATGTCCGTGATATGCCAATACGAATGAGTTATTTTTTATTATTTTGTTTTCATTTTGATCAGCTATATTAAGTTTTACTTTATATAATTAAATTGTCCCGATTTTAAGTGTACAATTAAATAGATTTTAAATACATATGGTCAGGTAACCACCACCACAAGAGATATATAATATTACTGTAACCACAAAAAGTTTCCTTATTCCCTTAAACTCAATTCTCTCATTTCGGCCCCAGGAAACCACTAATCTGGTTTCTATCACTAGAGATTTTTCCCAGATTTCATATAAATGGGATAATATAATATGTAACCTATTGTGTCTGGTTTTTTCACTTAATATAAAGCTTTAGTGATTCATCCACTTTGTTGCATTTTTAAAAATGTTGAATAGTATTCCATTATCTGAGTATAACACAATTTCTTTACTAAATTACAAATCGATGGTTATGCCACTAAATATTTATTGATTTTCCAGAAGATTGATGATTTTCCATTTCTGACTATTAAGAATAGAGCTGCTACAAAAATTTACATACAAGTCTTTGTGTAGACATATGTTATCTTGCGATAAGACAAAGGAGTGGAATTGATGGGTTAAATGGTAAAGATGTGCTTAACTTTAAATAAAATGCCAAACTATTTTTCTATCAGTTATATATGAGAGTACTACTTGCTCCAAATCCATGCTAATACTTGGCATTGTCAGTTTTTTTTACTTTTTGCCTTTCTAATATACATGGGACATCTCATTATAGAATGCATTTACATTTCCTTGGTGACTAATAATGGTGTGCAACTTCTCATGTACTAAATGCCAGCTATGAATCTTCTTTGAAGAAGTGTCTGTTCAAATCTTTGCCCATGTTTTAATTGAGTGGTTTGTCTTCTTTTGTTGTTGTTTTAAATTGTAAGAGTTCTTTATATATTCCATAAATGAATTGTGTATGAGATACATGTTTTACAAATATTTTCATCCAGTATTTGCCTTTTCAATCTCTTAACAGTGCCTTTTAAAAGTTCTTCATTGATAATATAATTGAAGTTCAATAAGCTACACATATTTAAAGTGTGCTATTTTATCAGTTTTGACATGTATATGTGTACACACACATAAAAAAACTAAAACCATCAGAATAATCAAATAATAAACATTTCTATCACTCCCCAATTTTTCTTTTGCTCCTCTGTAACCCATCTCTACATCTACCCTTGTCAGCAGCCAAGCAATTATTTGATCTCTGTCTTTCTACACTAGCTTGCATGTTCTGGAATTTTATATGAATGGGATCAGAGTATATACATGCATTTTTGCCTGGCTGCATTCACTGTGCATAACGCTTTGAGATTCATCCATGAGGTTTTGTGAATCAGTAGTTCATTTTAATAGCAGAGTAGTATTACGTTCATGTACATATAAAAATCTGTGTATTCGTTTACATCTTGATGGGCACTGAATTGTTTCAAACATTTTGCTGTTACAAAGGATGCTGTGTGAATGCTTGCACACAAGTTTTTGGGCATGTATATATTTGTGGGGGCTATATCTAGGAATGAAATAGCTGGATAATGTGATTAATGAATGTTTAATTTTTAAGAAATTCCAAAACTGTTTTTGGGACTTTCTTGTATGTGCTTAGTGTGGTCTTTTCAAAAATGTTATCTATTATAATAGATGTGTACCCATAGCTCCTTATGTGTGCATGTATATATGCTTTCTCTTTAGTTTTGTTTACTTAATATTGAATTTTTCTTGTTTTTAAAAATTATCATTGTTATTTTGAACTGCATTTCTCTAATAATATCGAATGTCTTCTCGTGCATATTGGCCATTTGTATATCTTCTTTTTGAAGTATCTGAGCAAATCTTTTGCTTGTTATTTAATTTATTCATTGAGTTTAAATTAATTATTATAATTGAGTTGTAAGAGGTTTTCATATATTCTGAATTCAAGTGCTTTGTATGATCTAAGTGTTTTGAATATTTTCTTCCAGTCCGTGGATTACCTTATTGTATTACTGATGGCATTTAATCTTGATAAAGCCCAAGTTTTTAATTATTATTTTATTCTCTGTTATGTTTGCTTTGTTTAAGAAAGTTTTGTCTAAATCAAGGTTAAGGAGGTTTTATCCTGTGTTTGATTCTACAAATTTTAGTTTCTGGTTTTATAGTTTGGTTTGTGATCCATTCTGAGATAACTTTTTATTGTGGAAAGATATACATAACATAAAATTTACCATTTTAATTATTTTTAAGTGTGCAATTCTGTGACATTAAGTGCATTCACAATGTTGTGTAACCATCACCACTATCCATTTCCAGAACATTTTCATCATCCTACACAAAAACTTTCTACTCTTTAAATAATAATTCTCCATTCCACCACTCCCATCAATCCCTTCTTCTATTCTATTTTCTGTATCTATGAATTTGCCTAAGCTAGGTAACTCATATAAGTGGAATTATTCAATATTTTTACTTTTGTATCTGACTAATGTCACTTAGCATGATGTTTTCAAGGTTCATTGATGTTATAGCATGTATTAAAATGCCATTCATTTTCAAGGCTGAATAATATTCCATTGTTTGCGTATATCACATTTTGTTTGTTCTTTCATCCATTGATGGACATTTGGGTTGTTTCCACTTTTGGGGTATAGTAAATAATGTTGCTAATAACATTGGTGTACAAGTATGTGTTTAAGTCCTTGCTTTCAATTATTTGGGGTATATACCTAAAGGTGAATTGCTGAAGCATATGGCAATTCTATGTTTAAGTTTTTGAGGAACCGCCACTGCTTTTCACAGCAGCTGTACCATTTTACAATCCCACCAGCAATGTACTGGCATTTCGGTTTCTCCACGTACTCACCAACGCTTATTATTTTTCTTTTTAAAAACACAGCCATCCTAATGGGTGTGAAGTGGTATCTCATTGTGGTTTCAATGTTCCTTTCCCTAATGATCTTGGGCATCTTTTCTCCAGCTTATTGGCCATTTGTATGCCTTCTTTGAAGAAATGCCTATTCCAGTCCTTGTCCCATTTTCTAAACTGGATTTTTGTTGTTGCTGACTTGTGGAGCTCTTCATATATTCTAGATATGGATTCCTTATCAGACATATGCTTTGTAAATATTTTCTTCCATTCCATGGGTTCTTCATTTTTATATATATGATATGAAGTCAGCGTCAATATTTGTTTCTTTTTCTAAATAAATTGCAGGCTTCTGTACACTTTTCCTAAACACTTCATATATATTATTACCTAAAGTTCAGTATCTATTTATCAATTCTGTGTAAAATTTACATACATCAAAAAGCACAGATCTTAACAGTATGTTTGCTTAGTTTTGCCACATGCACACACCTGTGTAAATGGAACTCCTATCAAGAACATTACCATCATCCAGGAAAGTTCCCTGATGTTCCTTCCCAGTCTTGACCCCAGAGGTAACCATAATAACTCTTTTTTTAACCATAGATTTGATTTGACAGTTGTAGAGCATCAGAAAAATCGAGGAAAAAAAGAATATGCACTCTTTGTATAAGATTTTTCCACTTAGATTGATGAATATTTTCAGATTCATACATGTTGTTGCACATAATCAAGAGTCTGTGCTTTCATAATGATAAGTACTGTTTCATTCTATGAACATACCACAGTTGGCTCATCCTTTATCTACTTTTGAAAATTATTTTATTGAGGTCACACTGGTTTATAACTGTAGGGACACTAGTCTACATGTGGTATTTTAACCATGTGTCCTTCTGGCCCCCTTCTGGGCAGGACACCAACCATCTGGTATTGGAACTGTTTCTCTCAAAGAACGTCACAGTCTGAGGGAACACAGAGCCCTTCCATGTGAGCTACTGTTCCTGGGAACACTGGTTGTGCCAAGGACAGTCCCTCTTTGCAAGCACATAACCTTTGTACCCCTGCCTGTATAAGCAACCCCCTCCCTGTTCACGGTAGTGGGTGCAGGTGCACACCTCTGTCCAGCTGGCAGCCCCTGGACATTCTCCATAAGGAAGACCCAATAAACCTTTATGTCTCATATTCTGTCTCCAGGTGTTTTCTTCAGTCTCTCCACAACCTACCCTGCACTGCTGCCACAACTGGGCATGCAGCCAGGCAATAAGATTATGTAAACTTCAGGTGTACATCATTATATGTTGGATCCTGTATAGACTGCACAGTGTTCACCACCAAAAGTCTAGTTTCCATCCATCATCATATATATGTGCCCTTTTACCCCTTTTGCCTTCCCTCCACCCCCTTACCCTCTGGAAACCACCAATCTGTTCTCCTTATTTATGTGTTTGTTTATCTTCCACATATGAGTGAAATCATGAGATATTTGTCTTTCTCTGTCTGATTTATTTTGCTTAGCATAATGCCCTCAAGGTCCATCCATGTGGTTGCAAATGGCACAATTTTATCTTCTTTTTTTTAATAGCTGAGTAGTATCCCATTGTGTCTACTAATTGACACGGGATATTTCACAGTTTTGACTGTTATGATCATTTTGTACAAGTCTTTTTTTGTGAACATATATTTTCATTTCTCTTGGATAAAAAACAATTTTTAATTTCTGGTTATAGGCTGGTATATCTTTAACTTTATAAGAAACTGACACAACTCTTGCCAAAGTAGTTGTACTTTTTTATATTTCCATTAGCAATGTGTAAGAGTTTTAGTTCCACCGCATTTGGTGTTATCATAAATTTTTCCATTTTGACATCTGGGAGGTGTGTAGTAGTATCTTATTGTGGTTTCACTTTGATTTCCATCATGAATAATAATATTGAAGACATTTTCAGGTGCTTATTTTCCATGCTTACATCCTATTTTCTGAACTGACTGTTCAAATCATTTGCCTGTTTTTTTATTAGATTTTTTGTTATTGAATTGTAAGAATTTTTCATATACTCTGAATAAATTCATTTCATTAAAAATGCCTTTTGATGAAGAGATATGTCTAAATTTTATGAAGATTAATGTACCTTTGTTTAATGTTTATTGCTTTCAATGAGCTATTTAAAACAATATTATTTATTATCAAATTACAAAGAAATTGTCCTACATTTTCCTCTAAAATCTGGATGGTTTTGCTATTAAGTTTAGTCCCATGATCTATTTCAAATTAATTTTTGTTTAAGATGTGAGGTAGGAATAGAGGTTCATTTTTTTTCTCATAGATAGCCAATTCTTCCAAGATCATTTACAGAAATCTTTCTTTCCTTTCCCTATTGGATGGATTCAGTGCCCTTGTCAAAAATCAAATATCCATTTTAGTTTGAGTCTATTTCAGGGCTCTCTTCTATGTTACATTTACCTATTCACTCATCCTAATACCAGTACCACACTTTCTCGATTATTGTATCTTTTTAGTCAATCTTGAAATCAAACTCTGCTTTTCTTTTCCAAGATTGCTTTGCATATAATAAGCTCTTTCCTTTATTACATACAATTTAAAATCAGACTGTCAGTTTCTATTAAATAGTTTTTGGGGAAAATGATTTGTCTTGCATTGAATCTGTATATCAGTTTGGGGAAAATTGACATCTTAACAGTGCTATGTCTTCCAGTCCATGAATATGATACATCTCTCCACTGATGTAGTTCTTCTTTAATTTTGTCCTTTGATAATTTTTGGTGCAGGTCCTTCTTGTACGTCTTTTGTTAAATTTATTGTTAAGAATTTTATTATTTTAAAATATTATAAACAGATTTTCTAAATTTAATTCTAAGGTTGTTTCTATATCTTGGCTATTTTGAGTAACACTACAATGAACATGGGAGTACAGATTTCTCTGAGATAGTGATTTTGTTTCCTTTGGATTTATACTCAGAAGTGGGACTGATGGATTATATAGTTCTATTTTTAGTTTTTAGGGGAACTTCCATACTGTTTTTTCATAGTGGCTGTACCACTTTACATTCCCACCAACAGTGCACAAGTGTTCTCTTTTCTTCACATACTTGTCAGCACTTGTTATCTCTTGTCTTTGTGATAATTGCCATTCTAACAGGTGTGAGGTGATAGCTCATTGTGGTTTTAATTTGCGTTTCCCTAATGATTAGTGATGTTGAGCACCCTTACTTGTACTTGTTGGCCATTCATATGTCTTTGGAAAAATATCTACTCAGATCCTTTGCTTATTTTTTAATGGGATTATTTGGGGTCTTTTTGCTATTGAGTTGTATGAGTTCTTTATATACTTTGGATATCAACTCCTTTTCAGATATATGGCTTGCAAGTATTTTCTCCCTTTCCACATGTTGCCTTTTTATTTTATTGATTGTTTCCTTTGCTGTGCAGAAGCTTTTTAGTTTAATGTAGCCCTACTTATTTATTTTAGCTTTAGTTCCCTGTGCTTTGGGCATCATAGCCAAGAAATCATTGCCGAGACCAATCGTATGATCCAGCAATCCCATTTCTGGTATATGTCCAAAAGAAACAACATCAATATCTTGAAGAGATATCTGCTTTCACATGTTCATTGCAGTATTGCTCATAATATCAAGATGTGGAAACAACTAAGTGTTCACTGAAGAATTAATGGATAAAGAAAATGGGATATGTGGATATAGATTAGACATAGATACGGATATAGACAGATAGATATGGTTATGGATATAGATGTAATGAAATATTATTTACCCATACACAAAAAGGAAAATTTTCCATTTGCAACAACATGGATAAACCTGGAGGGCATTATGCTAAATGAAATAAGCCAGACACAGAAAGACAAATACCACATGGTATCACTTATATGAGGAATCTAAAAGAAAAAAACTACCAAATTCATAGAAACAGAGAGTAGAATGGTGGTTGCCAGGGGCTGAGGGTGTGAGAAATGGGAAGAAGTTGGTCAAAGGGTGTACAAATTTGTCATAAGATAAGCAAGTTCTGAGGATCTAATGTACAGCATGGTGACTATAGTTGATAATACCGTATTGTATACTCGGAATTTGCCAAGAGTACATTTTAAGCATTTTTGTCCCCCACCCCCAAAAAGTAACTATGTGAGATGATAGGTATGTTAATTAACTTGACTGTGGGAATCATTTCACAATGTATACATATAGCAAATCATCACGTTGTATACTTTAGATATATTACTATTTTATTTGTCAACTGTACCTCAATAAAGCTGAAAAAATTAATTCTGATCTTAATTTCCTTAACTCACTATGGCCCCCAGGTTCTAAATGGGTTCCTGCTCCCTGTGCCCACAGTCTAGAAATTGGTTTCATGCAGAAACCAAAGGTGATTATAGGGCTTGCTGTGTTTTTCCTTCTCTTAGGGTTCCCATTCCTGCACTGTTTTCTAAAGTCTGGAAACCATTTTTCCAAATAAATGTTTTCCAGTTTCCTAGTTGTTGACAGAGGAAGTTTAAGTCTGGTCCTTATTTCTCCAACATGACTTCCCCCAAGCTATTTATTTTCATTTATATTTTCACCTTGGCTGTCATCATTATTAACAATTATCAAGCACCAACTCTGTGCAGGTCACTATGCCAGACAGACTTTAGTCTGAGGAAAAAGAATTGTAAAAACTCATCTCTCATTATAAGAGTGCTTCCTATTTATTATGAGATATGAAACACCTATTTTAAAAGATAATAATGATATGAGGATGCATATATTGAATGACCAATATTGACTGCATAGTTATCACAATGGAATAATATGATTGAGTAAGTGACATCAATAGATAAATGCATAAGATGGAAGATCTTTTAATGTGGGTAAACATTTTGGGGGGAAAATGATTTGTCCTGCATTGAATCTGTAGATGAATCTGGAGACAATTGGCATCTGCAAATTGGCATTTCTCCAACTGTAAAATTGGGCCAGTCGTCCTGCTCTGCTGTACCCCAACTGACTGTTGAGAGGCTCTGAAGGGGAAGTGTGAGTCCCTAGCAAGAGGAGAGATGCTGGAAGGGGATGTCACCCATCACCCCGCCCCCCCCACCGCAGACCTCGCTGTTTTCTAACGGTAGAGATCTTTTAAATCAGATCTTCCATACAGATTAAATGTGGCATCTTTCTCAGATACAGCAACACTGCTTGTTGGGGGACAAGCATCTCTGGTCTTCAAGGTCCCATGTAAGATCTGCCACTGCCAACGATATCACCTTATCATTCTTAGGATTCCATCAATTTTTAATCTACTTTTACCATTCTCACTGGGTTTTTGACCTCTATTAACTCCATCTCATGTAGAGATTCTCAATACCTGTTTGCCTATCGACCAGGCACATTCACCTGATAATATCCATAGCAAATTTCCAAGAACCTACAACACAAATAGATGAATTGAAAGTCAGTAGGTGAATTGAAAGCAATTTTCTAGGAGTACATCTCTCTCAACAGGACCTGCTTTTCGGCTACTTGAAGTCTGTCAATCAAAAGTAGCTGGAATAAGTGTTAAGGAGTTTAATCGAGGGGGCGTTTTTCAAACAATACCATCTTAGCTGAAAATAAGACTATAAGCAAAAGAGATGAACTAGATCTGGTTTTTAAGAAAATGTCTTTAATGTGGGGAGGGGTGGAAGGTTCCAGAAAGGGAATAATGACTGTGAAAGTCCTGACAGTAGGGACTATATTCTTATTCATACTCTACACACGGCTGACAATCAGTTAAGTGAGTCTGCTGATGTTAGGATATGTAAGTTTTCCTTTGGTTCTCCATCTATACCTGTTGCTGCACTGCAACTCCATTGATACACTTTCAAAGTTCACACCGCCAGTAAATTTCAAGATGAAAAGAAGAAAATATTGAAGTCTGGGTGCAAACAATACCAGTGTTCCTTTATCTGAAGCAGGTACAGAAGACCGATCAATCTTTCCAGGAAACACTTTATAGATGGTCTAGGAGGAGGAGATTTCTAGCATAAAAAGCAAAAATGAAAGTGTAATAGTCCAGAATTGAAAATTAATAATAAAGATCTACAGTATTTTGACTAGTTTGATATGAAAATTTATTTACTTTAGAATGTTGGGTTAGAGAAAAATCACATCATCAAATATATGTTTTAGCAGTAGCAGCATGCAGTACAAGCAAATAACAACAAAAACAATGAAATCCAAATTATTTCATTTTCTGTATAGTTATTTTGATTTTGATTCAAATTGTTACTATAGGTAATGCGTGTGAATAGTATTTTTGTATAATGGCGTATGGACGGAATCAGCGGTGTTTCATGTATTGTCTTCCTACTAATAAAAACTATCACTTGTTAATTCCTAATGCCAACTGTTTTTAAGCTTGTACATTATTACTTATTATAAATAACAACAATGTTTTACTAATAGGTTCTTAATGAGAAGTAAATAATTGCTCTATTAATATTAGCACACTACTATTTATTTCTCATGAACTTAATTGTCAACTTGTCTTGCAATCTGGTAATGGGAATCTAAGTTATGTTTATTGGTTTTATTTTATATGTAAGCAATAATCTTATAAATACATTTACGTTTACAATCACTATTTACATGGCCCAAATTGAGGCATTTTTCCAATCTTTGGAAATTGATCCTCTAATTATGTGATAATTACTATTCAGTGATAGGGTAATTATAGAGTAATTGCTAAGTCATTACTGAGTAATAACATTGTAACACCATGAAATTACAGAGTAGACAAATGCATACCAATTTTTACATACTAAAGCACAGTACAGAAAATCCACTAATTATATTTCATTGCATTTAAGGAAAGCATACAATAAATCACGGTAATCCGTTTTCAGTATTCATGTATATTGGCAAAATTGCTTCAGAAAAAAATCTTTATTACTTTCTGTTAAAAGCAACTGGCTTAATTTTTGTGAAGAAGTTAATGGTGGAGATAGAGTGTGTGATAAGAGTTTATGGTTTCTCTTTAAATAGAGCTGTGCATATTACCTTTTACATTTAAGTAAATTGTATGAGACAACACAGACGAGATTTCTTAGGAAAAAAAAAACCTCAGTGGTATTATTTTTAACATAGTTATCCCACTGAATTGGGCACAAGTTAGGAGGAACTAGCTTTATCATTCTAATTTATATACTAATTTTACATACACATTCTGACTTGTATAAAACAAACAAACAAAATGCTTCTGTGGAAAAAGCAGATTCTGAAATCTTAATTACACACTTTGGCAAGGCTTCAGTGTTATGAAAGGCAAAAACTCTTTGGGAAAATCTTCCAGATTAAAGGAGAATTAAATTCATGACAAGTAAAACTAATAAATGATTCTAGTTAGATCCTGGTCATAAAAAATAACAGCTATAGGACATTATTGAGACAATTGGGGAAATAAGAATTTAGGTTATATATTAAGTAGGAGTATTGCATCCATGTTAAGTTTGCTGATTGTGTTCATTATATTGTTCTGTTTTGGAGAATATACCTGTTCATTGATTACACATGCTTTTCTATTAACTGCAATGCTCTACAATTTCAGGAAAAATAATGTGTCTATGCACACACACACACACACACACACACACACACTTATGGAGAGAGAGAAGGAGAGAGGGAAAGAGGGAGAAAAGGAGAGAAAGCAACAATAGTAAAACGATGACGAGAGGTAGAGAGAGAGAGAAACATATAGATGATAGATGCGTAAGTGCTCATTGTACTATTATTGCAACATTTTTAAGCTTAAAAATTTTTTAAATACAAAGTTGGGGGAAATGTTTTACATATCTTTAAGTGTATGAAAGTTTCACTTAGTTCAACCAACATATTTTAATTGAAAAAGAAATAGAAGACTAAGACAAGGTCTTTTTCATTCAGGAATAATAGCTTCTTGATTAACATAGACATGTATGGAAATTATCATATTATACAGAAAAATGCATTACTTATCTTGGACTTGGCAATGGCTTACATGTGGTCCCACAAAGAAATTGATGTAGTCTGGACAACGACTTAATAAATCTTAGAATTGTATAAGGCAAAAAGCAAGGAAACACAGGAGTTTCAAGCATAACTACAAGTTCAATGATAAATTGAAGGGTGACTAAGTATTCATTATTCTTTACTTAGACTTGTTTTGTCATGTATTGCAGTACATCCCTTAATTTTATTTAAGTTCCTTCCCATAGTTCACATATACACGTACTTCTTACATACACACTCATATATGCAATAGGTGTAGATATATACATGTAATGTCAACTTTGACAAAAAATACAGTGAGTTTGGTAGAAGGAAACAGATATGCATGTTTCAAGTATTTCTCTTCCCCTCTGTCTTTTTCTAATCCTCATCTCTCTTTTGAGAGTAAATTAGCCCCCTCCTCTCACACACACACACACACACACACACACACACACACACACACCCCGTCACGAGAGAGAGGGAAAGACATATTTGAAACACTCAACACAACCCCATGTATCTTGAAAGAAATAACATGTCAGCTTTACAATATCTCTGAAAAGACGAGTCCCATATTATAAAAAAATTAGTAGTTTTCAGTTGAATTAGCTCTAGTAAAATCAAATTTTGGAGCTGTGGCTATTTTTTTTCTCCTAATTCTCATGGTGTTGTTCAAATCAAAGGGAAAGACTGGTTTCTGAATAATTCTGTATTCATTACTTGATAGATGTTCATCTATTGTGGGAAAAATATATCATAAAGTTGACTTTCTACTGAAAAATAAATATTTTCAGAGGAAAATACAAACTTGAGAAGAGTTTTAGAACAGTGTTTGAAATTAAAATCAGTTCTTGAAGTAATCAAACACTCTGAGAGCTTGATAATATAATCACAGGCATTATAGGGAGATTATCCATCCAAACTTACATGAAATTTCTTACACTGGAGGATGTAAGATGCACTTGGCTCTTATTTAAAACCTCTATAGAGAACTTATTATAAATACTAATTTCACTGCTACCTCACTTAGTGATTATCTTGCTACCAAACACATATTTAGTTTCCATTACCTTTAGTTGACTCATAATAACTATTTTCTTAAGGAAAAAATATATTTTTTCAAACTGAAAGGCCCCCACATAAGATGGAAATTATAAGGTCCGCTTTTTATCCTTTGAAGGCAAATTCTACACAGTAAATGTGATGTCCTGAATCATTAATAATTACTGTTAAAACATCACTGCTAATATTTTGATTTAAATGATTATAAAGTAGACATTTAATTTCGTGTGGGCTTATGAGATTAATTTGATATTCTTTTGAAAATAAAATTACTTATTAACGATCATAGCTATACAAGTTCTATTTCTTCCTTAAAATCTGTCATTTTTTCCCACACAGACATAAAAATTTTCTTATTTTTCCCTTCTACTGTATATTTTATGCATTCTTATCTTCTTTTCCCAAACAATTCAGTGGTAATATACTGATATTTTAATATATTATTTTAAAATAATTTATCAAGACAATCTTTTCAGTTTTCCAAAAAATCTTATGGATGTATTCAATTTAACAAACTATATTATTTTCCATTGAAACTTACATTCATCTTCCACTTACCATCGAGAATACCAGAAGGGACTTAGAGTCTGAATACTCCGAATTTGTCAGTTCTATGCACTCATAGAGCTTTTTTTGGTTCAAATACTATATTTTCTTTTTATTTGTGACATATATTTAAAGAATTGTTCAGTTTTGATTTTATTCATTGACCAGAAATAGGCACCCACTCTTTTGATATATGTATATTTACACAAGCCCACAAACATGCATATATATTCATATATAAAAAGACAGTTTCCCTATTTCAATAAATACTGGATACTGAATATCTTTTAGATAGGATATGAAAACATTATCTTTTCAATCACGGCAAAGTAACTTTCAAGAAAGATTAAGAGAAAACTAACAATTTCATTATTACTAACACTTGCAACCACTCATACATTTTTTTGCAAATTTCCAATCAAAATTTGATTGAGTTGTTTCTGTTTAGGCAGAAAAATAGCCCAATTACACTGAAAACGCTTATGTGAAAGTCAACTTTAAATTCAGAGTCATTAAATTCCGAGAAAATTATGTCAAACATCCTTTGGTCTTTCTTTGAAGATATCAAAGATTTTCCCATCATACAGAAAGAGGATGTAGATCTTTCCTACTCATACATTCTGCAATCAGCAGTGTGCTAGATACTACAGCAATGAACAAAGAAATATACAAGGCATAACCCCACCCTCTAAGAAATATAATTCATTTGGGGAAATGCTATGAAGAATGCAGTGTAATTAGGCAGGTTTTGGATGTTGATAAATATTTAAATGACAACTTATAATTTTTTTATCATTAACTATTGAATTCCTAATCAATTTTTAGGTAGTATCTATTTTATGTTCCTTTGTTTATGAATGCAGAGTGAGATCCAATAACTGTCTACAATCACACGGCCAGTTAGCAACATAGCTAAGGTAAAAACTTAGGTCTCTTGAATCCTAGGCAGAATGCTGTCAGTTATTTTCCTCTGAGATATAATTTAGCACGAAAAATTAATTCTACTGTGTACATGCCTTTGTTAACACTATTATTAATGTTCATAGCAGGAAATAAAAACTGACAAATTAATGAAATTCTATTCACTAGCATAGTTAAATATTTGTTCAATCAAGCGAAGCCTTATTCTAAGATAAAAGTTATTACCATCTTTATTAGATTTTTTTTCTTTGCTGAGGAAGATTAGCCCTGAACTAACACCTGTTGCCAATCCTCCCCATTTTTTTTATTTGCTTGAAGAAGATTATCTCTGAGCTAACATCTGTGCCAATCTTCCCCCAATTATATGTGGGTCGCTGCCTCAGAATGGCTGATGAGTGGTGTAGGGCTGCATCCAGGATCTGAACCCACAAACCTGGGCTGCCAAAGCAGAGCACGCCAAAGTTAACTGCCAGAATTCTTAAATAATGAAAGTCTCTCTAACAGGATAAGATATGCTAAAGGATGAAGACTGCATCCACATCTGCATTTTATCCTCAGCACGTGGCACAAAGGAAAATGTAAATATTTGTTAGGCAGTACTGCATTTTTGTCTAAGCCTGACTGACTCCGTATGAAATTCAAACACATAATGTGCTCAGATGCTTTCAACAATAAGTATAACTAGCCTGACATGCTAGAGGAAGGTATGCTTGCTCTGTTATTTAGGTAAAATGTTTCTTCCATGGATTAGCAGAATAAATGTTAAATATGCTTTGCTATTGGTAACCTAGAAGGGTAATTTTATCAGTAGGTGGAAGAGGTATTGCTTGAGTTGTGTGATTTCATCTGCTTGGTAATGAAGTATGTTTGGGATTTTAGCAATAAATAATTATTCTTTGAATAAAATATATCTACTTCTGCCCAGGAGCAGCCTAATAATCAATTTCCATCATACACACTTCAATGTCAGATCAAGAATCAACCTGATATTAATAATGACCCTGATCTATATAAGGTAGGAAAAGAACAAGTTTTGGAGATCTCAATTCCAACTGACGCTTTTCTTTTCCTAGATGCTGTCTTCACTACGTAACTTCATCTCTTTGAGAAAGAGTTTCCATATAAAACATAGAAAATAAACCTACCTTTCATAATTTGTATGTCTTATATAAAGTTTTTGATCAGGAGATGAGAAAAAAATCATGACCTAGGTGATATAAAGTACAGTTGGACAATGATGGTAAAGAAAGCACGGAAAGCAAAAATTGTTGCTACATTAGATAAGTTTAAATGATCATTTTTTTTTCTTCGTGAGCAAGATTTGTGGTCTACATTTGAGAGACACGTGGTAGAGTTGGGGAATGGGAAAATTGGTCCTTGTAGTCATCTTGTGATGTTGGGCAACTTTTTTAACATCTCTGAACTACACTGAAACAAAAAGTTATAAAATGAATGAAATACCCATTGTGGGATTTAATTGAAATAATGCATGTAAACAACTTAGAAATTGATACAGAGCTGGTAAACAAAGGATTGGTCTTCTTTTTTCCTTTTTTAAAATTTGTTTCAAATCTACAAAGTGATAGTATTTTCTCCAAATAAAATTAGGACTCAAATTCTGACCTTGAAGAGGTAAAAGTTCATCCCACTTTTCTGTCTCTACTGAACACGCTTTGTCATATTACTTGATGTGTCTGTATAATGTTGATACAGTGAATGTTGATATGACGAGTAATTACAAAGCAAAATTTTTAAATAACTTAGTTTCTAGAAAATGTACCCCATTAAATTTTTCAAGAAGAACATTTTGGATCAAAAGTTTCTTAAACATACCCATGCTGTTATTTAAGGAAAAGAATAAAACAATTATTATCAGTAATATTTCTTAGAAAAGACAGAAACTGAATGCTGAAATGTACAGCCTTTTCTTAAAAAAGTCACATTTAATTATTCAAATACAATTTAGGTTCATTTGTGTCCTTCTTTCACCCAATAGCAACTTAAAATATGCTCTCATAACTTAATTTTATTAATTATATGTCTATTCCCAATGAGATTAGAGAAAGAAAAAGGATTTGGGGTCAAACAGAAAGAATTTTTAAATTTTGCCTTATTTATTTAATATTGTAGAACCTTGGACAAGTTACTTACATTTTTTAAAAAATCTCATTTATCCTAATCTGCAGGATTAAGGGCACTAAATTGTCAACACTTAAATTTCAGTCATTTTATGTGAGTTACAGACAACGCAAAAGATCCCAGTAGAGCATCTACCACAGAAAGGGCAATGATCACAAAGGTTATGACTATGATGAGATATTGTTCTTTTAGCAAATATTACACACTATATTGCAGTATGTAAAAATGATGAAACAATAAAGTATAACAAAGATATTTCACTTTTATATAATCCTTAAGACTAGAAAAATCACTTTTTTATTGTTTACGTTCTGTAAAGAAAACCCACACACAGCCTCTATATTTCTTTTTGTTTGGAATACATTAGCTTATATTTAACTTAAAAGAACCTGCAATTAAAATACATAAAGAAGGGGTGAAGGGTTACATCCGCAAGGTGATGGACAAACAAAAATGTACAACTAAAACCCCACAGTGTTATAAACTATTAAGACATCAATAAAAAAAAATGGTAAAAAAAAAAAAAGAAGGTTTGAATTAGAAATAAAACAATGAGGGTAATGTTAAAGTTAGCCTTACTGAGGGATAAGAAAGAAAGATATTTCTATGAAGATATAGTCATTGAGAGTTAGAAATTCATTAAAGTGCTATTAATTTAAAAAATATCGTAGAACTTCTGCTTCTAATTACTTCTTAGAAGATAATTAAAATTTTTAATTAAATAAATCAAAGAGTTAAGATACCGAGGCATTTCTTAACTGCAAATGAGAAACAGGATTGAGAGTAATAACTACAGCATTTAAGATTATGGATAAAAACTAGACTATTAGTGGGGAACACAACGCAGTCCATACGGAAACTGATATGTAATAATGTACACTTGAAATTTATGCAATGTTATAAGTCAGTATGACCTTATAAAATAATTAAAAAAAAAAGATTATGTTTGCCCTGGGTACTGCCAATTCATAAGAGGTGTTTGAAAGGTTGAACTGTATTTTTGACAGTGTTTTAGTCCATTTGGGCTGCCATACCAGTTACTATAGACTGGATAGCTTAAACAAAAAATGTTAATTTCTCACAGTTCTGGAAGCTGAGAAGTCCAAGATCAAGGAGCTGGCAGACCCAGTGTCTGATGTGGGTCCACTTCCTGGTTCACAGGTGGTCATCTTCTCACTATGTTCTCATATGACAGAGAACAGAGATGGGGAAAGCAAGCTCTCTAGCATCTTTCTACAAAAGCACTAATCCCATTTAAGTCGGTTCTACCCTCAAAACCTAATTCTCTTTTGAAGGCCCCCACACTGGGGTAGGATTTCAACATACGAATTTGGGGAGACACATACATTCAGTCTATAACACACAGCCTCACAGAACTAAGAAGAACCAAGCAGAGGCAAAGTCCATTAAAGGAATAGATCTTGGTAAGCCATTCCCTTTTGGACCCCAAAAGCTCCACTCTAAAGTTGAAGGGAGTAAAATCAGTCTTCATACATAATGAAGTCTACTTTGAAATAATATGAATACTGCAGAAAATCTCAAATGATGCAATTGGATTAAGTTAAATAAGGATTGCTAAAATCCGCAGATGACAGGCGAAAGTAAAGGAGAATTCTTTTCTGGAGTAAAATAGTATTGTAGATAACATAATGCTAATCCTCAAATTACTTCTACAAATACTTTTTCAATGATAATATACCACACACACAATCAAATGTAACCACAAAAGAGGTGTCAAGATGATATGAGCAAGAATTTCAGAAATGAGAAAAAAACAGATACATAGAAGTTACAAATACTGAATTATCAGACTCAGACTGAAGATAAAATTATGTATTTAAACATTAAAGGCGATAAAAACTGAGCTTCAATAATTGGGCAGAGTTCCAGAAACAATAAAAATGGACTTAAGCATACTGAAGAAAAATCGTCATAGAATTTCTTGTAGTGAATAATATAATAATCTAAAACAAGGGCTCAATGCACATAATTAATAGTAAATTATACAATGTGAAAGAGAAATAATGAATTGGATATTTGGCCAGAACAAGCAAAGGTGAATGCAGCGTTTAGAGACAGAAATCTGGAAATTTTTATACAGAAGAACAGAAACAAAGAGGATATAGGAGAAGCTCCGAGGTACGTTTAATTAGAGTCTCAGAAGTGGATAAGCATATTAACAAGACAGAAGTAATACAGGAGGTAGCATTTGAGAATTTTCCAAAATGCATAAATAGTATTAGTCCATTGTTTCAAGTTTTATGATACCAGGTAGGGTGAATGCAAAGAAATTTACACACAAACTGTCAAAATTTAACTAGAAAAAAACAAAATCAGGCTGCTAATCGGATACCAGGCAGGAGGCCTGCAGGACAGCGACATGCAGGACGAGTGTTGGTGGGATGCATACAGAGACAGTGCCTTAGCCACCAGAGCTGCCTGAGAGAGAAGCCTCTGAAAGGCAGCCAGAGCCTATGTGTAGTCAAGATGAAGCCACCAGTGTGGGAGGGCACCACACGCTTCCTGCTCCCTGAAGGTTTGAACAAGGAAAAAGACCTTGCCCTCAGACATGGACAGCTAGGGTCTGTGGAATGGTCCACTTTGACCTCGTGCCCCGCAGAGCCCTGAGGGCTGTTTGGAGGGGACCTCTGGCTGCCCGTCTGGCTGCCTGCACCAGCTGCTCAGACTCTGCCCTTCCTGGCTCTTACTGTTGGTTAAGAGCCAGGGGCAGTGGCTGCGGGGGCCCATGCTCACGGATGCACCCGCAATGTACCAAAGCAAGCTGGGCCCAGGGTTCTATTTATTGCCTCTCTCATCTCTCTGCCTTCCCAGGTGTGAGACCAGACCTCTCCCCAGTCCTCTGCAAATGAAACCAAAAGCCCACCCATCTCTGTTCATTCCTTCTTGTCCTTCAAAGTACCTGACAGCCTTCCCCAAGGCCATGTGTGCGCGTCCTGGTTGTATGTTTTGTGTTGCTGAATGAGGTCAGGTTTGTGCAAGTTTTGATAAATAAATACATAAAAGTGAAAAAAAAATTCATTGTGAGTGCAGCCTTCCCCCAAAATGAACTATACCAGATACAAAAGAAAAAATATTACATGATTTCAATTATATGAAATATAGAATAGGCAAATTCATAGAGACAGAAAATAGATTAGAAGTTACCAGGGACTGGCGGAGAGGGAGGAACGGGGAGTTATCGCTTAATAGTTACAGAGCTCCAATTTAGATTGATGAAAAGGTTTTGAAAATAGTGTTGATTGTTGCACAACATTATGAATGTAATCAATACCAGTGAATTGTGCACTTAAAATGGTTACTATGGCAATTTTTATAACATTTTACCACAGTAAAAATACACCTATTAAAAATAGATCTATAAATATTTTTATAATTATATGTAATTAAAAATCTTGCCACAATGAAAACTCAGATAGCTTCGCTGTCAAGTTCTACCTAACATTTAAGGAATGAATAACGTCAGTGAAACTTATTTTACAGATTCTTCCAGAGAAAAGAGCAACAAGATATGCTCTCCCATCATTTATGAGCTAGCATAACCTTGATCCTAACACCCAACAAAGACTATAAAACACAAAAATTACATTCTAATGTCGCTCGTAAAATTAGATGCGAAAGTCCTAACTAAAATATTACTAAGTAAATATGGCAAATATATAAAAAGAAATGCATCATGACCAAGTTATGGCCATCACAGGTACACAAGCATTTAATATTAGGGAAGCAACACACAGAATTCACCACATTAGCAAAAAAAGAATGAAAAACCATGTAAATATACATAATAAATGGGAAAAAAACTCGTGCCATCTAGGAATAGAATAGAACTTCCATATAACGATATGGGTTGCCTAAATAATATTTCCATCACTAATCACAGATGATATGGCTGTGTGAGTAAACCTAAATATAAAAGATATAAATATCATCTTTTATAATAAAAGAAAAGATATTCATTAAACAGGACAAGGAAGTACTATCCACAAAGAAAAGTTTGATAAACTTGATTAAAAATTAAGAATTCTCTCTCCAAATGACACCATAAGAATTATCAAAATACAATTTAAAACTAGGAGCAAATATTTGCAACATATGTAGCTAATAAAAATATCATTTCAATAATATATAATTTGATATATATAAATTTTTTATACATCAGTTGAAAAGATGGAAAACTCAATAGAAAACTGGGCAATAGACTTAGACACTTATGAAAAGAAGAATTATAAATGGTCAATGAATATAGGCTAAAATTCAGTCACAATGATATACCACTACACACATATTAAAGTAGATAACAAATGGCACTGCCAAATATAGGCTATGATATGTAACAGGAACTTCATCCATGGATCCAAAACTGATGAGTGTACAACTGTCCTAATTATTTTCAAAAATAGCTCGCCACAGTCTAGGAAAACTGAAGATACTCTTAATGCTATATTGTTTCAACTCGACTACAATATGTTTACCCTGCAGAAAGGAATGCATGTTTGCTCCATCAGACATAAACAAAAATACACAAACCATGTTATTTATAATAGCTCCTGAATAGAAACAGTCTAAATACTCATGAATAATATAATTAATAAATAAATAGAGGTATATTCATCCAGGGAAATACTGTACAAGTACAAAAAAGAATAACTACAACTATAAGCAACCCAATAGATGGATCTTAAAAACAAAGGTTGAAGAAAGGAAACCAGGCAAAAGAGGGTTCAGAATGTTTCTTACCATTTACATAAACTTTAAAAATAGGCCAGACTGAAAGAATGGGCTTAAGGATGAATAGTGAGGTGGTAAAATTGTGAAAAAACAAGGGAGTAACTAATATAACACTAAGGTTATGGAGTAGGAGATGTGATTGAGAAAGGGTATGGAGAGAGGCTTCTGAGATATTAGTAATGTCCTTTTCCTTGGATATGATTAGGTGAGCATTCTATTTATAATTTGTTAAGCTGTACATTTATGTTTTATGCACTTTTGCATGCATAGTACTTAAAAAATAAAAATACAGGTACACAATTACACATTCTACTTATACACCTCAGTGTGTGTGTGTTTTGTGTACCCAGCTATTACAGGCTGCAGGCTCCAAAAAATAATAAGGTAAATTTCAACCAGAACGGCTTCATTTTGGATGTTCTTTTTTTTTTATTTTTGTTTTGGTGAGGAAGATTAGCCCTGAGCTAACATCCGCTGCCAATCCTTTTTGCTGAGGGAGACTGGCCCGGGGCTAACATCCGTGCCCGTCTTCCTCTGCTTTATATGGGACACTGTCACAGCATGGCCTGGCAAGCGGTGCGTCTGTCGGCGCCAGGGATCCAAACCCACGAAAACCCAGGCCACCTAAATGGAGTGCAAGTACCTAACCGCTAGGCAATCCGGCCGGCCTTATTTTGGACAGTTCTTAAAGGGATAAATGAATGAATTAAATCTGAATGGTAGATAATATATGTCCTCTCTTATCAGACATGTCTCATTTCACTAACCAGGAAATGCTATTCACACTCGCAAACTCCTGATTTCCAAAAATGTTTTTTTTTCTCTTGACGTTTTGATTTCAATGAATGGTGAACACCACGTTTATAAGCCCCACCCACTTAATCTCAGTCATTTCTCACTTCTTCCAGAATCTTGCCCTCATACTGTTAAATGGTTCAAAGTCATTTTGTTGGCCTGCATATTGTCTATGTGACATCATTGCCCTCCTTTCCACTCCAGTTGCCATTCTTAGTTCAAATTCTCATCATTTCATGTCTTAATTTCTACAATGACCTCAATCCCTGACTCCAAGCCCTCTATACTGCCTAAGTACCCGACATGCCAATATGAATTATTTTATTAAAATTGATGCCAATAATATACATCATTCATTAAGCTTTTTGTGCCAATATCTGAGCTAAGCATTTTACACCTTATCTTATCGAACTTTATTTAATCCTTATATCATCTCAATGATGTTGTATTTATAAGTCAGAAAAATAGGCAAAGAAATGTTAAGTAAATTGCTCAAATTTACAAATTTGAAACTGATAAAGCTGGGACTTAAATCCAAAGCTCATACTCTAAGCAGGATGAACTATTTCATCCAAGCTTACAAACTAAGGCAAGATAAAATAAGAAAGTGTTTGTGTGACCAGTGTTGTACAGAACTCACAATGCTTCATCTATAAACTATGCTCCAGTCTGTAATCTCAGCCTTGTCTCCAACCTCAAATAGACTCTTCGTTCACACTCCAAGTTACATCCTCTTTTGTCCTTTTGTGACAACTATTTTTTCCCACCTGTCTTCTCAACTCAATTCTGCACTTAAAACGTCATCTCTTTGTCCAGGCCCTACACATGTGTGATCTCCTCTGTAAAGCCTTCAATGACCTATCAGTAAGAATTATCTCTCCTTGCTCCATCTTTCCCTACAACTCTGCTAGGGCCTTTATGACGTTCTTTTAAAATTTGCATTATAAATTGTGCACATATCATTGCCTGATTGTTGGATCATGGCCTACAAAAGCCTCCGTGATCTGCCTGCTGCCTATTCCTCCAGGTTTCTTACACCCTACATGCATTCACTCCATCAGATCCCAACCTATTGATCCCCTGCTGATCCTCCAAGGCAGGTGTTTTACCTCTGGGCTTTACACTGACCTTTGCTTTGCACTCTACCAACCCCCATCATCCTACCCCTATCTTCCCCACTCCTATGGGGATCCCAACTTATTCCTCAAGCCTTAAAACAAACTCTATTTTTCAGGGCAGCCTTTCTTCTTGTCCCCAAACCTAGCATTGGCCCCCTCCCTTGCTATATACTCACATGGCACTTTGTATTATTTCTTCATAGATTTTATCACAACGTATATAAAGTACATTAATTTGTGGAATTTTCATTTCTTTCTCCCTCACTATACTAAAGCTGCATAGGAATAGAGACAACATCTTTTTTTCCTCTTTTTTTCTAATTCAATCCTCAGTGCCCAGCCCATGTCAAGCCCATAGTAATAACTCAGTGAATATTTGTTGAACGGTCAGTTTCTTGTGGACATGGACAATGGCATCTTTGGTACCGCCCAGAAACGTAGGGGCTCACAAATAGATTTTCATAGTGAGAGGAGCATGCTGTCTAAAAATTCAGGTAAGGTTGAAGCAGAACAGAATTGTTCCCTCATAGGTTTGAAACTGATTTCATCTCAGTTTCTTTCTAAGTAATGGAAAATATGCAGGCCTATCTAAATGAGATAGGACTATTTATCTAAATGCCATTACATAGAGGACAATCTTCATGCATCAGGTTTTATTTATCCTGTTTTAGATATGGCTCTTCTAGTAAGGAAACATAAAGCTTATGCATCATTCCATTTCTCTTTTTATCCAATTTCCCTCCATCCTGTTTTTATCTACATTTCATATATTTGCTAATATCTGCCTGCTTCTCTTTTCACTGTCAGTTATTCAGCAATATAATCTTTATTGCATTGTAATAATTTTAATCTCTTCCCTACTAACTTGCAGGACCTTCTCATACATTACAGGATTTGTGCCCCTTACATCCTTATATTTGTACCATTTTTCCATCCTGATTTCTCCCTCTGACACCAGGAGCTGTCTTTTCCTTTTTTTGCTCCTCTATCTTGTCTGCCAGCTGGTGTTTTACTATTGTTTTTCAGTCCTTTCTGCCTTTCAGAATAATCTGTATATCTCTTCTTTGCTAGTTGATTGTCCAGCTGTGGATTGCTAAATAGCTGAAACCCAGTAATGGGCATTTTAACTCAGGGTCCTAGAGTGAAACCTGGCAGTAGACCCATGTGCCCTTAAAATGTCCTTGGGCACATCCTCAGATACACTGGAGATTCCTGGGCAGGGGTTTCTTTCATTGTTCCAACTTCAGTAGTGTTTTGCATTTTTAAAAATCTTTTTTATTAGCTATTCATATGCCATCTCCTCTCCAAAATTACACATAAACAATAGTTAATGGGAGTCCATGCCCTTTTGCCTCTTTCCACTCCCTCTTTTGTCCGTTAAAGAACTATGAGCTTCTTGCACTGACGTAGAGTGATCCAAATAGCATTCTAATAATTTTCAGAATAGGCTATATTTTTACATTTTCAAGAAAAAAACTATAACCATTCTAATAAATCTTGTTCCCTCTAGGATTAAAGATCTCTAACACTTCAAGAATATGAAGAAGAAATAAATACATTTTCATCTCTTAGGAAAAGCATCAATAATTACAGTTTATGACCATGTACCGTGTTTGGAAGGTAACTGCACTGTAGGGAAACCGACATAAAATATGATGCAAGTGTAAGCAAACAAGAATTAAGCAGAGCCTCTGACACAGTGGATCTAGTAGTCAAGAAATGTCAAACATCCAAAGTTTACCATTCATATGGGAACTAGGCCAAAATAAGAATCTGTGAGAAGTCGTAATTGCCTTGTGGATGTCAAGAAAGTTGGTCATTCTGCCGCCGAAATTGGGAAAAAGTTGATCTCCATTGAGCAAACAGAGATCCTTGAGGACTTTGGAAAGACAGAGAAATTCAGCAAAGTCAAAAGATGTTCTAAGTTCTCCCCTTCCTCCTCCTCCTCTCCACTTCCACTTCTCTTCTCCTTTCTCTCCCCCCTTCTCTTCCTTCTATTCATTCTGTGTGTGTTCTTTCTCTTTTTTCTCTCTCTCTCTGTTTATATTGATTAGAATTACCAAATTTCATCCAGTTTTAACTTCTAGGAAGCATAATTCTCACAAACCATTTACCCTAAAGTATAAGCTGAGAACTCAACCCAAAGAAAATTTCATACCAATGCGGTTGATTTCCCTTGAGATAAAAGGTAATGTTGTGTTAAATTTAAAAATAACTGTCAGTCAACTGTCATTTTTATAATTTATTGAAATGGTTTAGTATTCTAGTGTCACAGGTTTCTCTTGTATCTCCCTGGTGGATTACTGTATTGTCAATTGAAAATGAAGCCAGTTGTGGTGGAGATTGGCCTCATTTACTCTACAGGTGATATCTCAATTGATCAGCTTATATCATATTCTCCTTCACTCACCAATCAATATGTAACTTTTTACAATCATATACTCTTCTTGTTATTATGTCTCAGATAATTAATGAATATTTTTTCTGAAAATCCATCTTTCCTTTTTCCAATCCTTCATCTAGGAAAGAATTGAAGTAATAATTGCAGCCATCTAATTTCATAAAGTAATGCTGCAAATAAGACATATTAGCTAAAGTTCATTTAGTTATACCTTCCCTGATAACTTCATGGTAGTTTAAAAAAATATATATATATATTTTTTCAAAAGCACACATTTTAAATAAACAGTGATACCAGAACCCTTACTGTATATAACATCTAGTTCTACCCACAAAAAAAAACTATTTTAATTGCATTTGCTCAGTAGTTGCAGTGAATAAAATATCTGCTCACTATATTTTGTCTTCATGGGGGCTAATATGATAGTCTGGTGGGCAAATGGACAAGTCTAGAAATAGCCAGAGCCTGGAAATAAAACAGATTTCCAGCAACATGGAATGTCTTGAAACTGCCAGTAGCCAGAAATTCTGGTTAATGCATAGGACACTGTCAGAGAGAAGAACGAAGGGAATATTCTAACAGTAAGGAATAGACAAGGATTCAGGATGCCAAGCAGACATTTTTGATGGAAATTTTATGGTAAACCATAGGAACTAAATGAGTAATTTATGAATTAATTAACACGTTCAATCAAGAAAGGCTGGATCTTAGTGTAGGAAGAATTAGGGTACCAAACTGGGCTCCAGGAATAATGGAAGATAAGACAGGACCTGTTTTATAAATGGAATAAACTGGAGCTTGACAAGTTAAATTGGCCATACAACTATAGTGAGGCAAAGCGTGGATGTCAATCCATGTCTTCTAACTATAAATCCCCAGTATCCATTGTCTCTATTTAACAATAGTAATAATAATAATAATAACAATAATGATAATAATAGTTACTGAATAAAAGCAAACTGTTTACTAGATATTGTATGTATTCTCTGTCTAATTTGTATAATGACTCACTAAGATATGTAACATTATCCCCATTTTGAACACAAGGTAACTGAAGATCAGAGAAGTTCAGAATTAAATCCATGACTGCCTGATTCTAGAGACCAAGCTCATAATCACTAATAGAAATCTCCAATTAGTAAGTCTAAGGACTATAATTTAAGTGTTGGGCCATTATGAAAATGCAATTTTTCGTAGTGCCTTTTAATATGATCTTCCCTTGGCTTGGGGTGGTTTTCCTGTCTCTTTTAATGATTAGGATCAAAGTCACCTCTTCAGTCCCTGACCTTTATCTAAGGTAGGGCAAGCAGCCCACCCTCCCTTGGTCTCCTTGGTTATAAAGGAACATATTTCCTTTATAACTCTTCCTTGTAACTAAAATTATCATATTTATGTGTTCACTTATACATTGTCTATCTTTCTAAACTAGATATAAGCTCCAAGAGAATCACACCCATTTATTCATCATTCAGGTACCAATTACCAGTGGTTAGCAGTCAATAAATGACAGGCACTCAATAAATATTTGTTGAACAAGTGAAAAGAAAGGAAATGTAGAATGTCATCAAACAAGATAATGTGTCACTCAATATTTAATAAAAAATTTTAAAAAGTGATAATATTATTTGTATGGAAGTACAGGAAAATGGATACTCTCATTCCTTCCTGGAAATGTAAGTTGGTGAAATCATTGTTGTATAGAGAATGCAAAAGTATAAATTAGAACTGTTTAAATATCTACATCCTTTCACCCAAAACCTTTTTTTCCTAAGAATCCAGAAAATGAGATTTTAAAAAGTGTAAAGATGTATTAGAAATATATATGGATTATAATAAAATTTATTCTTGTATTTTGTTGCATTTGAAATTTTGAAAGAAGCTAAAATATAATAAAAAGATAATCAAATGGAACATAGTTGAATAAATTATATGGACAACAATGCAGCCATAAAAAATAATAGGGCATTGAAAGACATGATTTTTACTACCCCACTTTTTCCTTAGTAATGTGCTATACAAATAAAATAAAAACTATGAATGTTCATGAATAAGAAGACTGCAAAGTACCAGGACACCTTTCAACTAATTATGAAATTCTAATCTAATTTTATGTCAATTATTCTTACATTGTTTGGGAGATGACTGTGGGAGAAACATGAAAAATTAATTGCAAAATTTATCGATATTCACCAATGGTATGAACATGACATAATAGACAAAGAAAAAAACGTGAAAGAAGGGAAATGTTATTTTGACTAGAGATGGATGTAGGATTAAGATTAGTCCTAATATTATCAAAATTTATAAAACTAGAGTTAACAAAAGAAACATTACTGGCATAAAATACTAGGAACTGAATGAGTAGATTTGAAACAAATCACAATTTATAATATTATTTAATGTGGTATATGATAAAAACATTGTACATACGTGGGGAAGACAGTTAATAAATTCTTATTTTAAAAATAAAACATGTCATCAAAAATCAATTCTAGATGGATAAAAGAAGTAAATAATAAGAATAAAATGTTTGAAATATAGAAATATTTGAGTAATTATGAAATCTCTGAGTAAAACTGGTCTAAATTCAAAAACAATAAAGGAAATTATAAGCAAAATTTTGAGACTCATGTATATCAAAAAAGCAATAGCCATTATTAATTAAAAAGAGAAAAAAAGTAAATAGGAGAAATTTTACCAATAATAAAACATACTAAAATAAAATAACCATATACAATTTCTTGCTCATAAATTATCAAAGAGAAAAAATAAAAATTATTCAATGTTAGCGTGATGTCTTGCATCACTCTGGGAAGGTAAATTAGTATAACTACTTGGGGGAAGGATTTGGTAGCATCTAACTTAGAGAGTTGAGCTATTAACTCCTTTACATAAACACTAATCTAATAAAATAGTCTAGATCTAGAAAAAACTCTTTATATTCAAGTTGTGTTTGTGGAGGTAATTTGTAGTTAATAAAAAAAAGGAAACTTCATAGGCACCCAACCACAGGAGGATAGTTGAATAAGTTATGATACAGAAGCATACAACATAATTTATCCAAAATCTATTATTTTTAAAGAATAAATGTGCTTTAATGTTTCCAAAATAAAATAGAATTTATAATCTTATATAAAGTATGATGAAACAAAAAACTCCAGAATTGTACCAAAATGTCAACAGTGGTTATCTATGGAATGTGGAACTCTGATTTTTTTTTTCTTTTCTGTGTTTTCCAGACATAATGTGAGTATGATTAAATTAATTTTTTTTAAATTCGAAAATTCTTATTTTTTAAGTAACACTTTTAGTTAGCATTTATTCTTATGTTTACTCTCAGGGACGTCTTTTCATTTTGTGAGCACAGCATGCCATTTTATATTAAGGGATCTGCCATAAACATATTGCAGAGAGCCCCCCAATAATATCTTGCTATCAAAGCTATCTTGCTTTGATTTTCAAAGTCTATGGCTTTCACAAATAGTTGTAGCTTATGCCATAAGGAATGGGTGCATACAATATGCTACTCCTTCTGTTAAAATTTTTGCATAAGTGATTATTTATCTTTTTCATTACAATTAAGGTTAAGAAACATTGGCATCCATTTCCTGAATCCCTGCCAATAGAAACTATTTCACATTTGCTTCTGACTAATGTTTCTTGTCACTTAGATTTAGATAATTTTCTTAAAAAAGAAGTGAGCATTGTAGAACTTAATTAGGAAACTACTTAATATAACACACAAATTAATACACCTAATTGTGACTGTCTTATTCAGGGAAGACTTGTCTTTGTTCCCTCTTTTTTTTTTTTTTTTTTCTGTCTTTGTTCCATCATTTTCACTCTAGCATATTGTCATTGTAGAGAAGAAATGAAAAGAATAATGTAGTATACCCAATAGCAATAATATGATTCTCTACTCTTATGCGTTGAAATTAACTGAAAATTTGGAGTTACAACTCAAAAATATCTGTCATATCTCAAGACCCCTGAAAGTTTCCTACAAACTAAATTATGAAAACCAGACAGGGAGAAAAGCTATTTCCCAAAGTTCAGAGGTAGAGTGGGTGACAGAAAATGTTATCAAAGGACTCAGAAATTAAGTGAATGAAAGACTAGAAGAAATGAGTGGAATGTTTTTATGGAAGATGCATGTAACAATTATTTGGAAAAGGGGAACTGGATGCTTAGATGACTGATAGTCACTGAAATAAAATATTTCAATCTAAATTAAATTGGAAACTAGTTTTTTTAAAAGACTCTTTGGGAATAGGATCAACTAGACCTTGGAAAACAAAATTTAAAATTAGGCAAATTATTCTTACTTTATATTTTTAATACCAAAATATTTGTACAAAGAAAATAACAGATATGAACTCCTATGGGAAGACAATGAGGTACAAATTTCTAAGGTAACTTCACACCTTCTCCCTACCCCAAATCAAACAACTAAAATGTGCTCTAGATGCTTACTTTTATATCTGTAGAAATACTTTTCCAGACATAGGTAGTGCTACAGGCAATAATTTTACATACCAGAGAAAAGATATAAAATGGAAATGAATTGAAGATTTGATAAATAACAATTTGACACAAAGTCATAAAGGCTAATTTCTATTTGAGAAGAAGGAAAGAGCAGAACTCTAAATACATAGAAAAAAAGAATTCTCAAAGCAAATATACCATTGTTGGGGCTCAGGGCATGTCGCCCCAAAATATGCCACTCTGGAGTATAGATTTTTTTGAATTAAATTTACTTAAGAAGCACCCATTGCAAGAAAGACACCTTGTCGCTTTTTTGTCCCTCTAAATGCAGGAAATGAATCTTCCATGTGAAAGGTACCTTCCCTGCACCATGAGGTAAAAACATACCCTTATCCCCAGAGACAGGGAATTCAGGGCTAAGAAGATGTGTAAACAAACTTTGCTTCACTAATTATGATCCAAGCCTATGTAGTTTCTTTGTCTTGTGAATTCCTCACAAATTCATTATTTCTTTGTCTCAAAAGTATAAAAGCTGCCTGCTTTAGTCATTTCTTTAGGTCCCATATCTATGAGACCTCCATATATAGGAATTTTTTTTTTCTCCTGTTAATCTGTCTTGTGTCAATTTAATTATTAGACCAGCCAAAAGAACCTAGAAGGATAAGGGGAAATTTCCACCTGACTGACACCATCTTCCTCATTTAGTTTGGAAAAGTTTTTAGAACAGGGCCCCGGGGTAATTTATAGAGATATTTCAAGAAGCTAAATAAAATCTTAAAAAAAGCTGAGGGAAATTGGCACTGGAAGTGTTTTCTAAATAAGTTCATAGTTAGAACTCAACCATTTTAACTCCTCTAAGCCAGTGGTCAAGGACAATATAAATAATGACATAAGAAGCAAGGATGTTGTGCTATGTGGCTGTTGTTAGCTTTTAATTTAACTGGGGGATATAAAAACTAACCAAGAAATATTTTACTTTATTAGAAACTTTATTGGTATTTACAATAGCTATGCTAAGAAAGTGATTGAAATTTTTTCAAGTAATAATTCAAAATATTTAATTTCATGTTTCTTAGGAGGATAGTGATGTGCATATAATAAGTGAGAGCAATTTTGGGCAAACTGTCTACTTCTGTTTCTTAGGACTTCCTCTATCTCTTTCTTAATGAGGTATTATACACTGAGTCCTCCAGCAAACTAAATGAAATTCATGGTTGTATACAATATCATATAGCAATGTTGAGAATGACTATAGCAGTATCATTTCAGTTACACAGCAAAAGGAAATGTATTATAATTCTAAAATAAGCCACCTAAAGAAGACCTATAGTCATGCATTGCCAAAAATGCCACAGACAAAGAAGTTTGAAGATTGCTTAGGGAAAATCCTTCACATGAGTACAGTCAAAATTTATTTAATGGTAATTTTTTATTACAAATGAGGTAATTTACTACGCTAATGTGTGTGTGTGTGTGTGTGTGTGTAGGACTAGCTATGAGCTAACACCCATTGCCAATCTTCCTCTTTTTTGCTGAGGAAGACTGGCCCTGGGCTAACATCCATGCCCATCTTCCTCTACTTTATATAGGATGCCACAACAGCATGGCTTGACAAGTGGTGCATCTGTCCGCTCCTAGGATCTGAACCTGTGAACCCTGGGCTGCCAAAGCAGAGCACGCGAATTTAACTGCTACGCCACAGTGTCGGCTCCATACTATGCTAATTTTTGTTGGATGGAATATTAAGATTAAATGGTCATGTCATGGCAACAGGTAAGTCAGAACAAGAGGGCTTAAACTAAAAAAATATATATATGTGTATTGAGTGTGGGAAAACCTTGACTCCTGAGGCTTTAAGTCATAAAAGTAAGGAGTTCAAAGAAAGACATGGAAATGAAGAGCTAACAAATGACTAATGTGATCATTCCTTATGAGTTTTATCTTTTAGAGCATGCTGTAAAAGTTTAAGTGTTTCAAAACACGCTGAAGACTTAGCTACTTTGAGGACTATTACATGAAACTAGTGGTAAAGGAGTAGAATCAGAGAAATCAATAAAGCAGTACCACAAACATAATTGCAACCAGCAAACAAAAAGAAAAAAAAAACTCCTTTCTTGGAGAATTTCACTAAATGAAAGTCCAGATTTTCAAAGGAAACATAATGTGTGATTCTGTGACTGGTCTCAGAAGAATGAAAATAAAAGATCTAACATTGAGAAAGTTAAGTTGTGCTACAAAGTCATATAAATGAGAAGAAAGAAAAAATTCAGCCATCAAAAGCTACACACACACTCACACACACAAACACACACATACACATGATCATGGATGATAGCACCAAAATAAGGAGAACTTGTTTCAAACACCACCCCTGAATTAAATCTGCTTATATAAATTACCTTTATCAATGAGCTTTCTAATAGAGTAACTGTCCTAAATTTTAAATATTACCTGGAGAGCTGAGGGAAGATTGCCAACTCTGCAATGTTCCATAATACTAATTACGGGGAAATAAATGTAAAATGCATAGACATGGAAATTACAGCTAAAATAGTTCTTATTTTTACTCTCACACAACTATAGAAAAATTTTGAGGCTACCAAAATTTAAAGCATATTTTGATATCATTTAATAATGAGAGCAATTATAACTTCTACTCACTTGTATGTGTATGGTGGATCTGGATAAAATAGTGAATTACTTTATAAAGAAAAATTTCTATCTGATAATAGTACTTGAATCACATGATGCTTAAAAGAAAAAAGTATTCAGGTCAGGCATTCATTCTTTCTTGTTCTCACGGATTTCCCTCCCTTCTGATCCACACTGTGGTTCTAACTTTCTACTATTTCCTTGACTTTTCATTGTTCTTGTCCTATCTCCTCTCTCTTTTTTACTCTCATCTCACTCATAGATTAATTATAATTATTAATGCATTCATCAAACAGCACTCCAATGAGATAAAATGGGTGTGTTTGTCGTCTGTATGAATGAATTAATAAATTAAAAACCTGAAGTGAACAAATAACTGAATTCATATCTATGCACAAATTGATTTATAAAAAATATTCAAAAAATCTATCTGCTCTGTTTGTATTTTACTAAACTCACATGTGTTAATAATGTGAATAATATGTTATTCCAGTGAATTCTTAATGACTAATAGATCTTATAAAATTTTCCAAATATGACCTGAGTGTTACAGAAGTATCAGAAAATCAATTAGTCCAAGAAAAACACATACTACTTAGTCTTAAAATCTCCTTAACCATTTTTTAAATATTTATATTGTTTCTACCTTAAAAAACTGAAAAAAGAAGAGCAAGTTAAATTCAAAGCAAGCAGAAAAGAAGATATAATAAGAATTAGAGCAGAAATCAATGAACTTGAAAACAGGAAGTCAGTAGAGAAAATTAAGCCAAAAGCTGACTTGTTGAAAAGATCAACAAAATTGATAAACTTCTAGCCAGGATGATAAAAAAAGAGAGAGGGCACAAATTACTAATATCAGAAATGAAAGCAGGGATATCACTACAGATCCTATGAACATTAAAAAAAATAATAGAATACTATGAGCAACTTTATCCCCACAAATTTGACAACCTAGATGAAATGGACCAATTCCTTGAAAGATACCATTTGCCAAAACTCACACAAAAAGACAGACAACCTGAATAGATCTATATCTACTAAACAAATTGACTCAACAATTAATAACATTCCAAAATTGAAAGCACTGGGCCCAGAATGGTTTAATAGTGAATCCTACCAAATATTTAAGGATGAAATTATACCAATTCTCCACCAATCTCTTTCAGAGGATAGAAGCAGAGGGAATACTTTCTAACTCATTCTCTGAGACCTCCATTACCCTAATACCAAAACCAAACAAAGAGATTTCAAGGAAAGAAAACTACAGACCAATATCTTTCATGAACATCGATGCAAAAATCCTCAAGAAAATATTAGCAAATTCAATCCAACAGTGTATAACAAGAATTATACCCCGTGATCAAGTGGGATTTATCCCAGATATGCAAGGATGGTTCAAGATTCAGAAATCAATTATTGTAATCCATCATATCAATATGCTGAAAAAGAAAAATTGCATGATTATATCAATACATACAGAAAATCTTTTGATAAAATCCAACATCCATTCATGATAAAAACTCTAAGTAAAATAGGAATAGAGGAAAATGTTCTCAACTTGATAAAGAATATCTACACAAAAACCCTTACAGCTAACATCATAGTTAATGGTGAGAAACTTGAAGCTTCCCCACTAAGAAAAGAAACAGGCAAAGATGTCCTCTCATTATCCCTGTTCAAAATCATAGTGGAAGTGAATGCAAAATACAAGAAAAGGAAATAAAACTCCTGGAACCAATAAGCAATTATAGCAAGGTTGCAGGATACAAGATTAATTTCTAAAAGGCAATAACTTTACCATATACCGACAATGAACAAATGGAATTTGAAATTAGAAACACAATACCATATACATCAGTATCCAAATAATATGAAATGTGTAGGTATAAACCTAACAAAATATGTGCAAGATCTATATGAGGAACACTACAAAATTTTGATGAAGAGAATCAAGTAAGAACTAAGTAAATGGAAAAATATTCCATGTTCATGCATAAGGATACTCTAAATTGTCAAGATGTCAATTCTTCTCAACTTGTTCTATAGATTAAATGCAATATCAATCAAAATCCCATCAAGTTATTTTGTGGATATAGACAAACTGCTTCTAGTTTATGTGGAAAGTCAAAAGACCCAGAATAGCCAACACTTGAAGGAGAAGAACAAAGTTGGAAATTGACACTACCTGACTTCAAGACTTAAAATAATGCTATAGAAATCAAGATACTGTAGTATTGGCAAAAGAATATACAAATAGATCAATGGAACAGAATAAAGAGCCCAGAAATAGACCCATATTAATATAGTAAACTGATCTTTGACAAAGGAACACAGGCACTACAATAGAGCTAAGTTAGTCTTTTCAACAAATGGTGCTGGAATAACTGGATATTCACATGCAAAAAAAAAAAAAATGAATCTAAACACAGACCTTACACTCGTCTCAAAAATTAACTCCAAATTGATCATAGAGCTAAAGGTAAAATGCAAAACTATAAAACTCCTAGTAGATAACATAAGAAGAAACCTAGTCATTTGACAATGATTTTTTAAAGTAAAAGACAAAAGGTACAACCCATGAAGAAATATTTGATAAACTGGACTTCATTACAACTAAAAGCTTCTGTGAAAGACAATGCCTAGGGAATGAGAAAAAAAAGCCACAGACTTGGCGAAAATATTTCCAAAAGACACATCTGATAAAGGAGTGTTATCCAAAATATGCTAACACCTCTTAAAATGCAACAATAAGAAAATAAAAAAATATAATTAAAAGATGGGCCAAAGACCTTAACAAACCTTACCAAGAAGATATGTAGATGGCAAATAAGCATGGGGAAAGATGCTCCACATCATATGTCATCGGGGAAATGCAAATTAAAATGATGAAATACCACTACACAATTATGAGAATGGCCAATATCTGGAACAGTGACAACACCAGCTGCTGGTAAAGACGTGGTGCAACAGAGACGCTCATTCATTGCTGGTGAGAATGTAAAATGGCACAGCCACCTTGGAAGACAGTCTGGCAACTGCTTACAAAACTAAACACACTCTTACCATGTAATCTAGCAATTGTGCTTGTTGATATTTACTCAAAGGCGTTGAAAACTTATGTCCACACAAAAACCTGTACAGGATGTTTATAGCAGCTTTATTCAAAAGTGCCAAAAGTTGGAAGCAACAAGAAGTCCTTCAGTAGATGAATGGATAGATGATCTGTGATAAATTCAGACAGCATACTGCTATTAAGCACCAAAGAGAAATGAGCTATCAAGCCATGAAAAGATATGAAGGAACTTTAAATGTATATTGCTAAGTGAAAGATGTCAATCTGAAAAGACTATGTACTATATGAGTCCAAGCATATGACATTCTGAAAAAGGCAAAACTATGGAAATAGTAATAGGATCAGTGATTGCCAACAAGTAAGGGGTGGGAGGGTTGAGTAGGTGGAGAACAGAGGAATTTTAGGGCAGTGAAAATACTCTGCACAATAGTGTAATAATTGACACATCATTATACATTTGTCCAAACCCATACAAGGTACAAGAGTAAACTGTGAAGTAAATTATGGACTCTGGGTGATAATGACATTTCAGTGCAGGTTCTTCAATTGTAACAAATATATCTCTCCTGGGCGATGTTTACGATGGGGAAAGCTATGCACTTGGGGGGGGGGCAAGAGTATATGGGAAATCTCTGTACTTTCCTCAATTTTTCTTTGAACTTAAAATTTCTCTAAAGAAATAAAGTCTTTAAAAATGTTATTATTGTCACTTCCATGGACATCTATTCTATCACTGATAATTTCTATCCCTTTATCTCATTGAGCTCTGCCCACACTGGAGCTTCAAAAACAAGAAGTCTAAAATCAGGTAGAATACTCCCATTATGGATTGAATAGTGTTCCCCCGATTTCATTTTTTTGAAGTCCTGACCCAAAGTACTACAGAATGTGACTCTTTCTGGAAGTAGGGCTGTTGCAGATGTAATTAGTTAAAATGAGGTTATACTGGAGTAGCAGGGTCCCTAATCCAATTTGACAAATGCCCTTATAACAGAGGGAAATTTGGAGACAAACACATGCACAAGGAGATAGCTATTTAAAGATGAAAGCAAAGATCCACAAGCCAAAGAATGTCAAAAATTTCCAGCAAACCACTAGAATCTATGAAAGAAGGATGGGACAGATTCTCCCTCACAGCCATCAGAAGAAACCAACCCTGCTGATGCTGATTGATCTCGGGCTTCTGGGCTCCAGACTATGAGACAATAAATTTCTGTTATTTATGTCACCCAGTTTGTGGTACTTTGTTATGACAGCCCTAGGAAACTAATATACTTCCCCTGCCCCATTTATTTCCTGCCTTGAATTCCCAACAGTCTAAATAAAATTGTGACTTCATAACAATTTTGAATGTAGTCACTGTTGATCCAATTGTAGAGTTAAATGTAACTTCATTGGTGTAGCAAAAAAGGAATGCCACATGAAATGCTAGTATTGAAAACTGCACTGTTTAGAGAGAAACTCAGCAGTAGCTATCTGGGATTGCCAAGCATTTAGACATCAATCCTTGAGGTTTCCTCTCTCTCCCTCCCCCCCCCTTTCTCTCTCACTCTCTCTCACACACACACAAACAAAATTTTGTACAAGTTGAGGAAGTGGAAGAGATAATTTGAGAGTTGTGCTGCCTCTTTGACAAGGATGAGGGGACCCCTGTGCTGCCAAAACATAAAACAATAAAAACTAACAAAACCAAACCAAAGAATAGTCTGCAAGCCTGCAAGCTTAACGGTATTAAACTAAGTCTTAAAGCCATCTTTTTAGTGTCAAAGATTTCTGGGCGCTCTAGTTTCATTGCTTAACACATGTAATTACAAAAAACACAAATTACAGCTATAAAACAAAACAAGCAGAGAGGTTTTAAATGACTAAAAGTGCAGTTCATCCATAAATGAAAGGCTCTGTCACATCACTTGAGGTGGAGAAGAGAATCACTCGTTGCTTCCTCTACTGTTTTATAAATAATTTGTCACTTCCGTGAACTGTTTATTGAGTCTCTCTATGTGTAGCATAGGAATGGGGTAAAAACTTCTTAATCTATTATTTTTCTCAAACCATAGATCTGTAGTCCATTCCTAATTGCAATGGCCTAAAGGCGATTGAAGCCTTCCCATTCATCTCAACAATATTTTACATTTACTTCTTGATATTTCCATACCATCTTTTTCTTCTGAGGAGTTTTGGCCACTTTCACAAGATTCAAGCCTAGATTCATTCCCCTGATGATGCCGGGTTGTTATGGGGCAATATACATAAAAAAATCAGTATAAAGCTTGGCTTCCAAGACTCAACTAGTAATCACTTTCACACCACTTTGAATAAAAGATTCAACAAAAGCTAGTAGAAATCATGGGTGCAGAGAAAGAGAGAGAAAGGAAAAAAACATATCTGTGCTATGCTAAGACTTATTAAGTCAATATTAAACACCAACACATAGAGCTACAGGGAGAAAACATGCAAAGTGATGAAAGCCTTATCCACATTTTACTTCCCTTTGGAAGCAACAGCTGGGGTGTCAAATTTAATCTATGTGACTGATGGAAAAATAAAGATATAGCAAGAATCCCAGTATTTACCGTTTTTGTGAATTAGAAGAAATTAGACCTCAAAAAAAATTCCTTGCTTAGAGTTGGAGGCCATATCTCAGGTTAGGTTTCCAGATTAACTAATACAAGTACTTCAGCAGGAAATGTTTGAGGAATAAGTGATAATTTTATGTCATAATCTAGTGTGCTAAAATCTACCTGAACTTGGCTAATTTAACTCAATATTGAAAATCTTTGACATCATCATAATTGCTATGCCCTCCTAGCATTCTATCATCTTGCAATGCTTATAGCTAGATATTTTTAAAAGAATGCATACTGATCAAATAATCATGTACTGACAGTATAAAAAATTTTAAACTATTTAAAATAATTTTTACTATTCCAACTTTCATCTTTTTCCACTACTTCTTGGGAAACAATAATTCAAATACAGTGACTACAAGTGACCTTAGAAGTCTCTGTCCAAATTATACATTTTTCAGGTAAAGAAACTGGTATGCAGACATGCTAAATGTCTTGATTATCCTAAGGAATGCAATTCCAAATAAGGAAACAAATTAAGTCTAAACATATTCACTATAATATTAATAGTAGCAAAAATTTGGAAAATATCACAATATTTTAGAAATATTCTGTAACAGCATAACAAATAACCATTTAAAGTGAATAAGTAATCAATTACATATTTATAATTAATTACTTCATATATTTGTTTATCAAGAATTTATAAGAACTATAAATACTGTTGACACAAACACTCCATAATTAATCTATAAATCAAAATTGGGGTGAGTTTATTATGAGCCAATCTGAGGCCTATAGCCCGGGAGAACTTTCCCACCAAGGAAGGGAGATTTCTGAAGAAGCAAGGTGCACAGAGTGGTTATATACCATCTTGGAACAAAGAACATACATCACATATTACAGGAGTATCTCTTTTACTATAGTCATGAGATGCTTTGCCAGCACAGCAGGTCAGTGGTCACAAGGTGAGCACAGCAAGTCAGTGGTCAGTTGGTCAGCGGTCATGAGATGAGTTAAAGCAGGGCAGTAATTAATCCTTAGTTTCTGGGAAGAAATGCTCATCTTTAAAGAAATGCTGATATGGGGGGAGGAAACATCCCTATCTTTAAGGGCATCATTCTTGGCTTTGGGATATTGTAATTGTTTAAAGCAGATGTACAATGCATGTACAGGCCACTTCAGGTCTTTCTGGAAAAACAAAGTCAGGCTGAATTAGTTTTAAACCAAATGGCTTCCTCACATACTCCAGTATATCATATTGCATTTCATTATTTCATCAGTACCAATGACTATATCAAAATAGATGTAAAACTTATTAGTCAAAAGATTGATATAAACTAATAAATAAAATGACAACAGTAGAAAACAAAATTATATCTACAATGTGTTTATAATTATGTTTGATATTAGTTTCTTAGACTGTTGTATCAAATTACCACAGACTGATAGCTTAAAAACAACAGAAATTAATTTCTCATAGGTCTGGAGGCCAGGAGCCCAAAATTAGCTTCACTGGGTCAAAATCAAAATGTCGGCCGGGCCATGATCCCTCCAGAAGCTCTAGGGTTGAATTTGTTTCTTCCTTTTTACAGCTTCTGGCCATTGTCAGCTTTCCTTAGCTTGTGGTCGGGTCACTCTGATCTCTGCCTCCATCATCACATCACCTCCTCTCTGTGTGTCTACTCCTTCCACCGCATTTAAGTTTCTTCTGCATAACTGAGGACAATTTCCTCATCTTTATATTCTTAATTTGAACACACCTGCAAAGTCCTTTCTTTTCTTTGCCATGTAAGTTAACATTCACAAGTCCCAGGGATTAGGATATGGTTATATTTGGGTGGGCCTTTGTTCAGCCTACCGCAAGTGGTATTGTACGTGTGTGTGTATGTTAAAATATTCCTAGGATAGACTACACATTTATATTGCTATCTGTGGGTGTAGGGATTTGGGGGGATTTTTATTTTTTCATTTTATTTTTATTTCATTATTTCCCTAATTTCTAAATAGCTATTAATTTTTATTTTTTTTCTTTTTGAGAGAGATTGGCCCTGCATTAACATCTGTTGCCAATCTTCCTCTTTTTTCTTTTCTCTCCCCAAAGCCCCAGTACATAGTTGTGTATCATAGTTGTAGAGTTGCAGCTCTTCTGTATGGGATGCTGCCTCAGCATGGCTTGATGAGCAGTGAGTAGGTCCTCACCCAGCATCCCAACCAGTGAACCCTGGGCTGCCAAAGTGGAACAGGCAAACTTAACAGCTACACCACTGGGCCAGCCCAAATAGCTGTTAATTTTTAAATTAAAATAGTAACAAAAAGTTTTACTTTCAAGCATTTCCTTTATTTTTATGATCCAAATCTACTGGCTAGTAGAACTAGACAGGGAATCCAGATAAAGTCGTGTGATCTTTTTATTACAAAGATTCAACTCATATGAAAAAATTACCCCAAAAGGACATAAATATATTCATTTTTAACATAGAATAATCACCTTTAAAATAGGTTAAATGATAGCCAATAGAGTATCAAACGTTTATTGTTTTAGACTATAATGGAAAGCGTAGTAAAATAAAGTTTTTACTGAATCCACATACCATAAGAAAAAAAAAAACAAACTAGAAAAAGGACCCGGAAATGAGAATTGACCAATATACTATTATTTAAGAATAAACAGAAATTGCTATTGTTTGTTTTTGTTTTAACTTTAAAATCCAAAGTATATAGAGAAAGTTTTACATATAAAATGTCAAATGAAACTCTTTCCATTTTTGGAACTATGCTCACACCAGAGTTTTCTTCAATGACCTTCACCAGAAAAATACTCCAAATTGTACCTGAAACAACATGGCAGGTGAAAAATATCTAATTTTATTGCTTCAGTAACTCAAAAAATGGACAATGGAATTTCACCAAATTCTCAGTGAAAATCCTCATTTAGGAATGAGGAGAAAAATGATGATGAATTTCAAGCCAATGCATTTTTGAAGGCTATAAGTGGCTGCAAATAGGACTTATCAAGAAATGCCTTCTCAGCTCTTGTAATAGAATTGATGGCATGAAGCCGTAATAAGCACGATCAATTTTTATTAAACAAAAATGAAAAAAATCTGCTAGTTCTTTTGTCAATCACACCATTACTGGAGTCATCCCCAAGATATATAATCTTTTGAATGCAAGTGCTTATTTTCAGTTTAATAATATAGTTTTCGCTAAGCTTTCTCATAAACAAAGAAAAAATCCCCACTTTTAATAAAGAGAACAATTGTGATCTTTTAATATTAACACATTGGTATATGACTAACAATGTGCCATGATTAAAGTCATTATTTGTAATACATACACTTTTTTGTTACCTCTCTGAAATAGCAGCATAGATAATGCAAGCAGTTGGACATTTGAGCCTTAAACATGATACATTTATGTGTTTATTTTGTGTTTTTAGCTTTATGTAAGTATCCCTAATATTTTTATACTGAAACATATTGAGTAATATATTGAATAATATTGAAGCACTTACATCATGTTTTTCATATTTCTAAATACTTTAAAAATTATTTCTGTTTGGTATCAAAGAAGAAAACTAATATGAAGCACCCAGAATTTTAACTGTGGGATGTCAAAGGGAAACAAGTAAAAACATTTTGTTAATGAAACTTACATGTAATAAACAGCAAACTTATTTCAAGCAGCAAAGAAAAATTGCACCAGATGAGGTTAAACTTTATTCAAGACCATTTTAATAGGGTTCAAGACTATTGCAACAAGGGTGGGAGATTGAAGTCAACTCCTTTGAAACAAAAGAGAGGAGGATTTCCAAACGCTGGGGTAAGCTAATGGAAAAATACTGGAGGACTTTAGGGGGAAGGTTGGTCAATGTGATTATTCCATCTGTGTTTGTTAATTGGTGCTTGTGGAAGTTAGGCTCCTGTCCTCCCAGGGAGACTAAGAGACAGGGGCCCTATCTTTTTTAATGATTGTATTGCAGAGAAGGGATGGCTCCCAGGTCCTTGAAAAAGACACCCCTCGGTTGTAGAAGATTTACATCTTTAAGAGGTAGAGAAAGAACTTACAATTGCAAATTTTATTAAGTAAGTGCTCTAAGGAAAGGCAGGTCAGGGTCCCTAGTCAGGAAGAAACCTATCTAAAGTTTAGTCTAGCTGAGGGGAACATTAATATCTTGATAACAAGATAAAAACTGTATTTGATTGTTAATAAGAATGGTCAGTTTGTCTTCTAAAGTATATGTAAAATATTTGATACTATTATCTCTATTTTACTAAAGCATTTTTCTGAGAATGTGTGTGTGTATCAGTTAAGGTGCCCAAATCATTGTCTTGTTAACATGTTATTTGAAACCCAGTATATATTAATAAACTAAGACAAAAAAACCTAGATATGTCCCTGTTCTTTCTCATTGTTTAATGATAGATTATAGTTAATCATTCCACTTTATCAAGATACTGGATAAGATCAAAATAAAGCTTATGACCAAAATAACACCTTACATTTTTTAATTTGATTGTGCTGCACACAATGTGAGCTGAATTCTTATGGGATTTATATTTTTCACATTCACATGGGAAATTTCATGGAAAAGTTTGTGTAGCATATTTCTAACAACTATGTCTTGAAGGTAAGACTTCCTAAATGGTGTATACCTAATGTGTATGTGTGTTGTGTGTATGTCTGTGTGTGTGCATTTGTGGTTGAAGTAGCAGCCATTAACTTTCCTGATTTTCGAAAAAAGCTTTGGGTCTTCAAACTAGATGGACCTGGGTTTGAGTCACAACTCTGCCACTCACTAGCTATGACATATTAGGCAGTTCATCTAATCTCTCTGATACTCATTTTCCTTATCAATACAGTGGTGTTGTTGATTATGGAAGATTTTATTTTCTAGAGATGGCTACAACAATATCGCCTATCCCACATGCTTTTTGCAATGTGACCTGGCCACACTTCCATTAAGAAGCAGAGTCCTCTTCCACCCTCTTGAAAATGGGTAGGCCTTGTAACTGCTTCTACAAAAAGCCAGCTCTGGGTGGAACCTTCATTTAGCCTGGTAGCTTCTGCTTCTTGCCTCTTGGAAGCTGGCTATTGTGTAAGAACTATGGCTACCCTGGGACCACCTTCCTCTAAGAAACCCAAACCACATACACAGGATGAGATCCTGTGTGGACAGAAAGAATGGTCAAGGAAAAATCAACGTGTCATATTGTAGAAATGAAGAGAGCATTCAACTAAGACCAGTTGATCTTTCAGATGATCTCAACCTGTTGTTTTCCCATTACAGCCCCACGAAAAGTCCAAAGAGAGAACTATCCAGCTAAGTCCAGTCAACTCACAGAAGTGTGAAAACTAGTACTAAATTTTTGTTTTCGGCTACCAAGTTTTGGGTAATTTATTATGCAGCAAGAGATAATTGCAACAATGTCTAATTGTTCCTTTATCTATTAAAAATAATATATGCTAATTACTTTATAGGATATTATTATTATTTCTAGGTACACTTTATAATTTTGAGATGGCCATCTTTACTGAATTGAAAATAATGCTAGTAGTTTTTTCTTAAAATTTTAATTTTCCTGTCATTACTATAATTTTTCATCATTCTCTATGGCTTTTCAATATCTTCTACTGCAAGTGATTAAAATTAATCAAAGTAAGCATTTTGAAGGGTTCCAAACAATGAACAACAACCATGAAAAATGAAGTTAAGTTACACAGGGCATGCATTTGTTTGCTGGGCAGCCATAACAAAGTACATAGAGTGAGTGGCTTACACAACAGAAATTTATTTTCTCACTATTCTGAAGGCTAGAAATCTAAGATCTAGGTGTTGCAGGGTAGATCTCCTCTGAGGGCTTGCTCCCTGATTTGTAGAGGACCATCTTCTCTCTGTGTCTTCACATGGTCTTTCCCCTGTGTGTGTCTGGTCCTAATCTTCTCTTCTGATATGGACACCTGTCACATTGGATGAGGGCCCACCCATGGGACCTAGACTATGTTAATTACTTCTTTAAAGGTCCTATTGCCAGATAAAGTCACATGTTGAGGAATGGGGCATTAGGACTTTAATATATGAATTTTGACTGGACACAATTCAGCCAATAAAATAACATCCAGTCAGTCCTCCGTATCTGCGGGTTCCACATCCACACGTTCAACCAACTGCTACCAAAAGGCCTATGATGGTTGCCTCTGTACCAACCATGTACAGACTTTTCTTCTTCCAATTATTCCCTAAAGAATACAGTATAACAATTATTTACATAGCATTTATATTGTATTAGGTATAATAAATAATCTAGAGATGACGGAGTATACAGGAGGACATGAGTAGGTTAGACGCAAATATGAGGCCATTTTATACAAGGGACTTGAGCATCCTCGGAGTTGGTATCTGCAGGGCATCCTGGAACCAATCCCCCCACAGATACCAAGAGACAACTGTAACTTGAAGATGATCTCTTTACTGAATTGAAAGTAATACAATTATTTTCAAGCAATGAACAACAACAACAAATGCAGTTAAGTTCAACAAAACATATAAAAGTAGTTGAAGCTAACTGTTGTTTGGAGCAGCTGGGAAAGGCATGACAGGCTATCAGTGGGACAATCATTTATTATTGCTAGCCAGTTTAGTTGGAACTGGATTCTCCCTTTAAATTCCCTGCAAAATAGAGATGAACAAAGAAACAAAACTTCTCACACTACATACTAACAGTGAATCGTGGAGACATTTGGCATGCATAACGCTATCTTAATACCTGTTGCAGAAATTTGCAAATGGACTGCAATGGTTAAGAGGTAGAGTTTTGTTTTCTTTTTTCCCCCGATTCCTTACATCTGACTGATCCGTGACTTGCTCTGAGTTTACACAATGTCAATTCGGACACGTTTATTTTTAAGCCTTGAAGCTTCTGCTCTTTATGTTTATGGGAGTCCAGATGCCATACAAAATAAGCCTGAAATTGTCTGCTGGTTGATGTCATAAAAACCATGTGTAGCAGAGAGAAAAATCCCAGATGAGTGCATCCTAGACCAACCAGCCACCATCTGACCTGGCAGCAGACCCCAGACACATGAATGAGCCCATCCAAGAAACGAGCAGAACAACCCAGTCGAGGCCAGCCCAACTTGCTAACCCAAAGAATTGTAGTCTAAATACAGACTATTATTTCTAAGCCACTAAATACTGTAGTGGTTTGTTTTGGAGCAAAAGCTGACAAAAGTATATGACTAATTAAAAATTGAAAATATATTTATGAAAATGTTTAACACTTTTATTTAATAAACAGTGATCTCTGAGGAAATATTGATGATTTTAATTTTCTTGATTGAGATAAGATATAGGTAGAACAGGTGAATTGAGTTTTAATTAAAGATTAGGGAAAAATTGAACATTTAAATAGAAACTCTTTTTAGAATTACATTGACAATATCATCTTTTTGAATGCCCTTGATTCACGGCAAAGGGAACAGTCTAAGAGTTGGGACATCACTTGCTCAAATCTAGGATCAAAACTTAACAATTTCTCTCTCGGATCCAGACTTGTTCCATTTCAAATGATATCCTTAAAATGTTGTCATTTTTGTATTTTTTGTTTTCTGTGTTACAATGTTACTTTTTAGACAATATTTACTATCCACCAAAACATTTTTAAATATTTTAAAGCAATCAGTGAGCCATGTTGTATGATATATAGAAAGTTTTCGAATAAAAACATAATCACAACTGCACAATCCCACAGAACTTGAATTAAATCAAAATGAGATTAAATAGTAGCATGCAAATGCTAGGTGTTGAGAGTCATTATCATGAATATCTTTAAGTTGGAGTATTCTTATCCTTGTGTCAACAGCAATAACTCTTCTGTTTAGGTAAATGGCAATAATTAATTTTTTTCAATGAATAATGTACTTTTCACAAGGGGATATAAGTGGCACATTAGAGTTCAAATAAAACAAAATGAGGCATAAACAGTCATGTGCTGTGTTATGACGTTTCAGTCAGTGACGGACTGGATATACTAGGGTGGCCCATAAGATTAGTACCATATAGCCTAGGTGTGTTGTGGGCTACACCATCTAAGTATAATGTGTCTCTGTCATAAAGTGACATATGATTGTGCTATATCTTGCTTTCATTGTGATTTACAAGTTAAGAAATTCATTCAAATGAAAAGATAAAGGAATAGAAGCAACTCTTAGAAGTAGAAACATTCAACGTGATGATTTCCAAACAGCTCCAGTGTTCCCTAAGGTGGAGCCAAAAAATTGTCAAATTCTCATCCCAAATTATAGTTGTCCCCAAACACTTTTTTTTTTTTAACTCTTACGTTTTGGTGTTTGGTGCTTGTCTATGTGTCATATATATATATATATATATATTTTTTTTTTTTCGTTGAATGACGAAGAACAAAAGCCCTGTGTTCTTCGAATGACTCAGCACAATTCCTTAAGAACTTATTGTTCTTTATTGTGAAACGTTTAGAAGAATGTTTTTTCTTTCTCTCCAAATGTCAAATCTTGGTATAAAGAATATGGCAAATTTTCCTGATAGCCATGATGGCATAACACATTGTTTGTTCAGGTGCTCTTACTACAACTGACACTTCCTCACTACTTCACAATTTGAATGTTGTGCCAGCTTCTCCATCCTACATCAAAACGGTCACCTGTGCTGTCATCCCTATTACACAAATCCACAGTGTGTCCTCAAGCCAGTGTGTTTAACTGAGTTGTTCTTTCCACCATTCAAGGGACTGCTGGCTGAAAGACAAAATGGAACTATTTGCATAAACTAAATAATATATTAGGTATGATTTCTATTTAAAACTTTGTTTTCTCTGTCCAGAAAGACAAATGGCCATTTATTTCTGTGTTTGTATATGACACATGGTGACAGGGGTAAAGATGAGAACAGGGAGATGACATCTCAGCTTGTATTTTCCTAAGTGCATCATTTATTTGTATCTTAAGAACTCGTTAGATGTGTCGGATAATTTTATTACCTAAAAACTATGAGGAAAAAATAAAGGTTAGAGGCAGCATCTAGGGGAAAAATATGAAAGAGAAATAGCATGTTTCAGGGGAAAGAAACAGAGGGCGAGGAGGAAGACTGTCCTCCTCTCCTTCCTCATTCAGGCTCACTAATCTGAAGGACAGCGCTGACACTGGTGTTTTCCCCCAGTAAACACCCAAGAGTGAGACCCAAATGCCATGCAGCATGTCAGGGTACAGAAGCTTCCAGGTAATTGAGAAGACATTTAGGAGGATTCTAGCTACCTTCTGCATGGACTAAAATAGAAATTAATGAGGAAGCTCATATAAGAAAGTTGTTAGCAAAGGAAATGAAGGATGTTTTCAAGGGTGTATCTTTAGATATATAAAAAAAATGAATTCAAGAAGGCTACATGTCTCTTATAAGTACTTTATAGATAGCTGTGAACCTTGTTTAATAAAAATAAGGAGAAAAAGAGGACAAATGCAGGACGTAAATCGCAATGGTCCTAAGCCCATCTCCCGTATTTGCCTGGTTCCTTCTCAGTCTTCCCTCTGGGTATCATTTATTCCATCCCTCTACCTGTAGCATTTCAGGTAAAGTAGATTTTAGATCTAAAGTCTTAATAGATCATGTTCAATGTATTTGGAAACATTGAGGATTTAACAATATAGGAAAAAAACATTTTAATCACTGTTCACAGATGTTTCTCTATTAGCAACTGGCATTATGAAATATTTATTTGATTTTATTATAAATCCAACCATCAACAACCACCAGTCTACTTCCAGTTGCAAAATCTGCTTAGTTTCTAATGCAAAACAACGATAATGGAATTTGATAACCCCAAGAAGAGATTACAAGTTTCCATAGATTCATAGAATACTCATCTAACTTTTTTTTTCTCAGTTTCGTAGTCTTTAAAGTGAAAATGAAAATGGTTTTAGGCTTCATAGTAGGGGCTTCAATTGAGATAAATATAATTCCCAGAAAAATTAGTGCAAGCAATTAAGTGGTTGTGGAATCTCCTTTCTGTAGATATATAGAGTGAAACATTATTTTTGTGCATGTATATTAATTTCTACCTAATTAGGGGGATATGAAAAAAATTATCATCTGCCCCTAAAATTTTACTTAGGCTGGATCTGTAACTGTGGAATCAATTTCATTGAATATTTGGTTAGTTTAGTGAGAAAAGTGACATTAAAAAGAAAGAATTTAAGAGTAGTTTCAAATCCTATGTAACAGTGATTTTCAAAGTAATATAAAGGCCCATTGGTAGCCTTCAAATGCCCTCCTAATAAACCACTAATTGGATAAATAAACATATCTCTTCTATTTTTACTGGTAAATTATGCATAATTCAACAGTGATTCATTTTTTATATTATAAAAATCTACTTACTGGTGAACTAACAAGTTAATGGTTGCTAATATATAATATTCTTAAGCTGAAACAGTCAAATAAGTGCCTATCTTATTTTTTGTGTGTTTTAAATAATAATGTCTACTATATAACATATTAACTCATAATGGCATAAGTTAGGTTTAATAAAATTAGTAGGTTGTTGTTATGTTTATATGGAATTTTTTCATACGTAAATAGATGACCTCAAGTGCTCTAATAACATACGTTGTTTAATAGAACAATTTATGTATTTTTCTCTCTAATCCATTGCTACTTGAGTTACTTTTCTACTGAGGCAAGGGAATAAATGGAATCGATAGATCTTTTGACTTGGCAAAAATTAGAAACAAAAAATGAGTTTACTGTTTGAATTTTTCACTTTTCAACACATTATTTTGAACTGTAGAAACCTGTATTTTTAAACAAACTGCTTATATTGCTAATAATCCATGTTGTATAAGAATTGACAGACTGGACTGAGGATATATTGGGGTTTTTTTTGTTTTTTTACACCTAACTGTACCTCCATATGACAGTGTGAGCCTTTGGGCAAATAGCTTTAATATTCTCCCTTTAGGAATTAATTTTCTCATTTGCAACCTGAGGGGATTGAACTGAATGATCTTTGTTTATTGCAGATCTATGTTTCGGAGACACTATGGATTCACACAAGATGTATCAGGTGGGAAAAAAAAAGTCACGCCAGCTGATTAGATCAGCCTAATGAGAAACTAAGTAACACCAGTAATGTGTTTTCACAGTTGTGACATTGCTGCTACAAGCTGCTTCTCCCTTTTAACAAAACTGCTTGATTTCAAGTTCCTGTAAAGATAGCGATATTGTATCAGATGCTAAAGATATCTTAAGTACAAATCCTGAGAGCTAGTGAACAACCATAGAGAGGAAACATGGAAAAAAATGCAAACAGAAATATCAAAGCAACACACAAAAACTATTTATTACCAGAAATCAAATGTGATACTTTTCAATTCTCATCAAAATATTATGAACATTAGTAGACATTGTGGCAACAATTGAATGCCATGCATCTCAAACTGGGGCAACATCCCCAGAAGGAACATTAAATTACAATATGGAGTATTAGCTGGGAACATCAGATTTTTAATGATTCCGCGGTGAAATTTTGGACTTCTGTATTCCAAAATTAAATCAGGAGTTGAAATTGGTTAAGCTTTCTTTTTTTATCTGGGCAGGGGATGGGGATGGGGATGGGGATAGGGCTTGGGTGGATGTCTCTACATGCTGTGAGTGATGGCAAATGTTGCTACTTTTATACCTTCGAGGAACCTATTGGTGGAGCTAATGTCCCACAGAGAAGATCATGTTCCCCAACACGTTTCAGAGGCTCATCTAGTTTGTCACTTTACTAATCTGTGAATTATTAATTTTTTTATTATACAAAATCTACTGCTCCTCAGAAAACTATTTATTTTCTTGCTGCACTAATGCTCGACTGAGTTTTGGCTTACCAAGACAGGACCAACTGTAGCCCTATCTCCCAACACACTGAATTCCTTGATAAAACAAAAATTGTGTAAATTCTGGAAGATCATTTCTTTATTCTTATTTTTGTAACATTCTTCATTTAACCTTTTATAGTGTAATATGTTTTAAATTCTAATATCTGTTAGAAACATTGAAAGGTAAAGAGAAAACATAAAGATGGTTGTATAAATTTAAAGCCAGTAAAATATATACGTGTATGTATGTGTGTGTGTGTATGTGTATGTGTATATATATATTATATATATATATATATAATTCAAAACAACCTGAAATCCTTGAGAATTTTGACAGGTATGCTATTGTCCCTGAGGCTCCACACAGTGAAACTGACAATGAGATGATGATATCCACCAGAGGCAAATCTGTAGGAAGCCTCAGCAGTCACTCCAAAAGCTTAGGATATACCTGTTTGTTTATTTTAGATACAGATTTTATATTTGAGAAGATTCAGGTGAGTCTAAACCTTGCCAATTTTTGTGAGCTCTCCTGGGGTAACATTTAAAAATTACACACACATTTTGAATAAAAATTATTAGAACTATTTGCAACTAAAATAAGAACTTTTGCCTAGGAACAAAGCAAAGAGATAGCTAACATATAAACTAGAAAGTTTATGTAGACATACAAACATGGAAACTGACATATAAATAAACGTTGCTGCTTTCTTTAGATCACTTTCTGAATTAACTTTAAAGATGAAACAAGTCATAGGAGACAATTTAGTGAATCTTGTTGCTTTGTGAATATGCACAAGTATGTTTTGACTCAAAATGAGGCATATGTGGTTTTAATAAGTTGTACTCATATAGTTGAACACTATACTGGTATATTTTTAATGCTCATGAAAGTCATTTTGGATAGTTGGTTGAAAGGCTGGATTTAATTTATCTTATATTTGAGTGAAATAGAGACATTCATTTTTATTTGTCAGAATGAAGAGATCTATGAAGATATGTCCATTTACCAGTATTTCATGATAAAATAACTAGTTAACCATTTTTCAAATAAATACTTGAATATTTTGGTGTGCACAGTATCATCTAGAAGAACATGTATAGATCTATGCTATCATGCAAAAGTAGGGAAGTAGCCTAAATCAATTGAATTACACAGCTTGAGAACATTATCAGTCATTCTATTGTTTGTAAGTATTTTGTCTCAAAAATCTTTGTTTTTTACTTTCTCAATGTGCTCAGAGGAGTGGGAATGAGAGTAAAGCTGTAAAAAAATAATTAGTAGTTTGTGTATTTTTATTTTAGGCTAATTTGTAATAAAGGAGAAAGCTTATTCTGTTAACCAAATGCACAATGCTTTAGCTGGGGGGAGAGAGTTAGACTAGGTTTTTGAGATCAAGGTTCATTTGTTAATTTTCTTAGGAGAAAATAAAGTCACCACAGTTGGTAAACATTTGTATTAAACACATACTCTCATTAACGATAAATAGTGGCTGATAAACTCACCATAAGATATTTTTCCTCAATTTGATATTTTCAAGCCAAATTGACACAGCAGATCTGTAAATTTTTGGCACTTTATGACAAAGAATGTACATTTTTGAGTTGGATAAAGAGCAAAATATTTTATTAATAGTTCAATATGGTCCAGGCTCTGTAATAGGCACTAGAAATAGAAAGATAAATAAGACATAAATATTACCAAAAAATAGGTTTCTCCTATGTAACAGGAGAAAGGTATATTTGTTAACATACTTATATGTTAAAATTGAAAAATATATTTAACTTTTTAAAATAATACCATCAATGTAACAATAAAAATAGTTATAAACCCAAGGAAAACCGGTAGCTGAAGTATCTCTGACATGCTTAGGCAGCTGAATCCTAAATGTGATAGGAAATCATTGACTGGTTGTAAGCAAGGAATAATGGAATTAGATTTGCATTCTAGAAAGATCGTTCTGTCAGTATTTAGAAAAGCATGAGGTAGCAGCTTGTTTCAATCACCCAGTTAAGTCTTCCTATACTCTTCCTCACTTAGCCTTAGAGATTTTACAATGGACTTATTTACAACCATCACCATGGCTGGTATCATTAAAAAACATTGATCTAGGAAGCCAGCCCTGTGGCATAGTGGTTAGGGTTGGTGTGCTCAGTTTCAGCAGCCTAGGTTCATGAGTTTGGATCCTAGGCGTGAACTTACACTGCTTGTCAGCCATGCTGTGGTGGTGACCCACATACGAAATAGAGGAAGACTGGTACAGACAGCTCAGGGTGAATCTTCCTCAAGCCTGAAAAAAAAGAGGAGGATTGGCAACAGATGTTTACTCGGAGTGAATCTTACTCAGCAAAAAAAAAAAAAAAAATTAATCTAGGGACTCGCTTATGTAACTATGTCTTACTCCAGTGGCTCATGGAAGAAGATTCATTGCTTGACTCTTTTGCACTTTATAAGCCTCTGGTAGCCTACTAAAGATATAAATCACATAGCATCAGCTTGGATGGAGTTAATTATAAAAAATGCTTTAAAATACTATTAGGGACAAATACTGAGGGTTTGGCAATATGTATCTTAGTCTTCTCTTTATTTTTCTGTTTTACTGTCTTGCTTTGGGAGTTTAAGGGATACTATGTTACACAACCCTGCCCTAGGCAAAGTCTTTTCCACCCCATCTGCCAATCCAAATGTTAAACTGGAGAAACAACAACGGAATGGCCCTCTTGGTAGCCAAACTACAGCAGTGGTTTTTCAGCAAAACACAAACTAGTACTATATTATGCAGTAGACATCTGGTATTCTGTTTAGAAAAGCAGAGCTCCAAAAAAAGGAGGAAAAGTGAGAACAAAAGAGAGGGGGAGTTGAGTAAACACAGGAAAAGACTAATTTCAGAACATCAGATTTCAGTGTTTCTTTCTAAAAATATAATCACTGTGAACCAAGTGAGCCCTCAGCCCAGGAGAGAGTTAGTGAAGACTGCAGAGAGGCATAGTCTACACAAACAATCCATGTTCAGGTCCTTTGAACCCTGAACTGAGCTGTAAAACTGTAACAAATGCTGAAATACTCTGAAAGTGGTGGGCAGTGGTAGCAGTTGGAGAGGAGAAGCTCCCTTGGCCCCAGTCTGGGTCACAGCTGTGCCTCCCATCTAAAGAGACTAACCTACACATTTCGAGAAGGTGCAGATCTGACTCTCTCTGTGACCTAAGAATTCTGGGATGGGATGTGGGGGCTGCAAGCTGATGGCTCATTTCAAAGCAGGTGTGAGCCAAGAATTGTATTGAAAAATCAATCAAATTAGCAATTTTCAACATTTCGGAAAATACAAAATATAATGGAAAAAATCAATGAAAGACTTGCATTGCAGTACTAAATCTGATCTACCACTTTCTAAATTTGTCTCTCTGAGAGAGAGATACTTGTACATCATTATGTTTTTTGGTAACATAAAAAATATATCTGTAAAGCTTAATTAATGTAGTTGATTTTAGATTAAGAATTTATCTATGCATGTATATTTTAGAAATTAAGAATGTGCAATGACATAATAATTATAATTGTGACAATTTTATGTTGTTAATATAATGTTGAAGTTTAATTTTAAAAATTAATGTACTTGCTAATTATCGTAGTGATTTCTTATTGAAAAAAGGTAGTTTTCTGATATAAAATAAAAGACCCACAAGAAAGCACAAAAGATATAATTAGAAATATCTTTCAATGCCTCACTGAACTTTGAATTTTCCTTATATTAGTTTCATAATTCATGAAATATTAGAAGTATTAACTAATTCATTTATATGTTTCTTCATTCACTCAGTCACTTGCCAAACCGTTGAGTGCTCACCATGGGCTGTGACTGATACAAAACTTGAGTAATATTATTTGTTTGATGAAAGGCACATCGACAACTCTGATGAAAGAAAGCTGAAAGCCAAAGAACAGAGACAAAAAAAAATATTGAAATTAGAAACAAGACACAAAGAATGCAACAAACTGGGAGTGTTTGGTGCAAGGGCAAGAAATGTATTCACATGTCAGTACATTGTGAGGGTAAACCTGCATATAGAAACGCATTCAAATGGTTGTTGGCCCTGCATCAACTTAATGTAAATGTGTAAAGGGGGGCATAGCATTTACTTAGAGTCCACTAGGTAGCACAGATATTATTATTCTCAATTCAATGAGTTTCAAAGAAGTTAAATAATTTGGCCAAAATTTTATGGATACAAGGGAGCATCAAATAGTATGAAAAATCCAACATTTCTGATTTAGAAAGCTTCTGTCTCTTGGAAACTGTGGCTTTCTAAAAGGAAGAAGAAAATTGTTTGATATTTGTCGTTATCAAAAGAACACACTTACATAGAACACCTTTCCCTCTGGTGCTGCCAGATAAAAGAAGCCTACCATATGATTTAATAATGTCAATAATAACAAGGGTTTTTAAAATGTCTTAAGGTTTAAAAAGGGAACAGTTGTCTACATGAACACTTATGCTTCTGCTACATCTATGAGTCCAATGTAAAAGGTTTCATTTAATTTCCAATTGGGCTTCTCTGACCTCTGATCTCTTCCCTTTTCCTCTCTCTCTCTCATCTTTTTAATTTTAAAATAATTTTAGATTATGAAAACTTTGGAAAAATAGTGAGAGTTCCTGCAAACACTTCACTCAGCTTGCCCTAATGTTATCATTTTCCTTATCAAAACCAGGAAAGTAATGTTGGTATAATACTATTCACTACTAAACTACTGCTCTTATTCAAAATGCACTTTTTTTTTCTATAATTCCTGTTTTTTTTCTGTTTTAGGATCCCACATTGTATTTAGTTTTTAGGTCCCTTTCATCTATTCCAATCTGTGGCAATTCCTCAGCTTTCCCTGTCTTTCATGACCTTGATGATTTTGAAGAGTGCTGGTTAGTCATTTTGTAGAATGTTCTTTAACTTGTGTCTGTCCCATGTTTTCTCATGATTAGACTTGCATTATATATTTGAACAAGAATACCAAGGATGTGATGTTGTACCCTTCTCACTACATTATATCAGCTGCAATATTACTTCTCGGATGTTAAACTTGATCATTCGGTTAAGGTATTGTCTTTTGGGTTCCTCCACTGAAAACTTCCACCTTCCCTTTATTATTAAGAAATATCTTGAGGAAAGGCACTTTGAGATTATACAAATATCCTGTTTCTCCTCAAAATCTCCACTTTGTCCTTTAGCATATGCGTGACATTGGACAGCTTACTTAAGTTCTCTGCCTCAGTTTCCACATATTTAAAATAGAGATAGTAAGTATTCTATGACACAAAGTTTTGCAAATATTAAAGCATCTCATGCAAAAAGCTTAGAAAAATGCCTAACATATAGTAAGCATTCAATAAATGTTTTTTTAAAAAACGTAAATGTTGAGGAATCTGAAAAAGTTTAAAAAAAAATGAAGGAGCATCAAAATTTTAATAAAGGGCCTAGGAATCATGAACAGAAGGAATCATGTCAGATTTTAAAGACTGACAAGAATTTGGAGTGATAGGGGTACTGAAACAGAGAGCAGAGAGTAAAAGTGTTGGGGTGCAAAGCTGTGGAGTTTGGAAAGCCCTTGTAGCAACACCAAGGATTTGAGTCCTTATCCTAAGGCCCTATTTTATTCTATACAAATATAAACAATCCTAGGATGGCCTTTTAGCAGTTTTAAAACCAAGCAGTAACATGGTCTGATATTGAGTTTAAAAATATTCTGTCGGTGATCTGGGTAGTATTTTGGAAGCGTGAGAGTAGAACTGGTGAGGCCAGGTAGGAAATTAAAATGTCAGAAATTGGACAGGAATGTCTGCAATATAGACAGAGAGAAACATGCAACAGAACTATCTTCCTTTATGATCCCTCTCCCTCTGCATTTTCTGCTTTACAGAAAAGTACCAGTCATTTGCCTGAACTGGACAGCCAGGTGCTATCCTAGTATAAATCTTTCTGAATATAGAATATGAAAAGTCAGATATTTCCTATTTTACCTTTACAGCAACCCCACAGCATAGGTACTTTTATTATATTGATTCTACAAACAAGGAAACTGAAGTTCAAAAAGATTAAGTAATACAATGTGGTCTCAACTGAACCAATCTAATCTAATCAATCACTAAATCTTGTTCATTCTATACCCTAAGTATTTCTTAAACAATGTCTCCTTCCCTTCATTTCCACTGCCGCTAGATTGGCTCAAGTTTCCTAATACATCTGCCAACTTCCTTCTAAATGGTAGATTGCCTTCAGCATTGCCTCTGTCCAATCCATTCCACGTTTGCAACCAGAGTGATTAACCTAAAGACCAAACCTGGGTCTCTTCCTCCTCTTATTGGTTTTCCATTGCTCACAGGGTAAAGAGCAAACACCTTTGTACTAATGAATTTCCTTATTTCCTCTCCAGCCCCATCAATCTGCCACCTGACTTGCCACTTCTTTTATCCTCATTCGTCTCACTTTATCACTCTGTTCACCAACCATTACAATAACGTGCAGTTCCTCTGAACACACCATACACTCAGCTGCTGATATTTGTGCTGCCTCATCCCATTTCTTCACTTCGGCGAATTCTTTAGTTGACCAGGGTTTATTGAAGATTTTTCCTCTTCTAGGAAGATGTCCATTTCTCAAAAGACTGAATGTATGCCTCTTAGGTAATCCCATACATCTTGTACTTACAACTATTATTATGCCATATTTGATACCATATATTCCCTATGCATTCTTCTAGGAATCCTATTCTTCATCCTCTAAATGGTAACTTATTTGATCATGGGGTGGTGTCTATTTTGTTCATCATTGTGTTGTTAATGCCTTGTTGGAAGGCATTACATTACATGATAGGTGCTAAATATATAATTATAAATAAATGGTTTCAATTCAACAGAGTGGCTGAATGAATCAATTAAATAATAAATACACACACAATATTTGCAGTGTGTATTTTTCAATAGTAATATAAAATGGCAAAACATTAGTGAAGTTAAGGAAATTTCCAGAAATTTTGTTAATATGATACGTGCATCTCTATACGTATAAACAAATGAGTGGCAAAAACCAATTAAATGCGTTATTTACGTATCTATCTGAAATCGGAAGTACTTTTCTATTTCTCATTCTAATCTAATTCCTGAATCTCTATTTATGTGTTATTCAGGCAACTGTAATGATGACCACTTTTAAAATCTTATGCCAATCTTTGATATTACATAGATACTTTACATTTTTCTGTTTTTCATTCTAATGATTTGGGGAATGACTTTTTATTAGCTCCAGATTCATGGCTTTCTCTTTTTATTGGATTCCCCTCTCCAGACACAAGATCTAGAGTACAATCAAGCGTGGTTACTGATCTGTAGCCCCAGAATTTCATAATTTGGTTTCTAAAACTGCTTTTATTTCCCTGGAACAGGTAGAGATTTTGAGTGTGTTCCCTGGCTCATTGGACATGAGCATAACGTGGCGTGAACGAGAGGTAACATGGAGAGACAGCAGGTCTGGCACTGGAAGTGGCAGCATCAGGAGTCTCAGCAGGGGGGACAGTATTTCAAGGCACTTCCCCAGCATCATGTCATCAGTCCAACCTGTTCAGGTCTCTCCTGCCTAGGGAGGCTGGTTCTTGATTAATATCAAGTCAAGTGTTCTGTCCTTGTAAGGTTTTACTTCGCAAGCATGAGGCTAAAGATGAGTTTTCCTCTTTATCTGTGAATATTTTATCTCCCATTTTAGATGGGAGGCCTTTTTTTCCCACAAATGAATTCCGGGATGCTAAATCTCTTTTGATTTGACAGTCATCTATTTAAAAGGATTAGATACATAAGATAACACAATGAAATTATAGATGAGGATAAAATAATTTATACCCAGTGTCCATGCCTAAGAGTAAAATTGAGTTCCTCTTCTATAGTGGGTTTTTAATATGCAAAGAATTCTAATCTTTCACTGAAGCTATATGGAGCATATCCTGTATTTGTAATCTCGATAGTGGTAGTATAAGCAAAACAGACTAGCTGTTGTGTGATATACATGAGCAGAAGTCCTGAAGTTAGGATACTGATTTTGTGGCTAATATCATCTCTGACTGACCTAGCCAATTCACTCAAATTCTTGAGCCTCAATTGCCTTGGTGATAATCAACTCTGTTCACCTTGCCAGTAGCAGATAGACACAGTTTATCTTTGATGCTGAGAACTTATTATAAGGATAGGTGGTAAAAAATCATGGTACAGGAAACTGTGTTAGCAATTTATCATAGGCTGGGTCCTGGGGTTCAAAACTAGAATGATATAGCTAAGAGAGAAGAAGAAAAACATATAAGATAAGATCAGATATGAAATATTTCATACTTTCCATATGAACCTATTATTAATAGTGTCAGGATATTACATATGACTAGGTAAGTTTATCAGCATCCAATATGGACCAATTCAATTAGAAACGTTTTTGTACCGAGTCACCTCAAAGACAGTTGGCTTTTATTATGATCTGAATAACCAGGTCACCTGTGACTCATAAACCAATTCTTGCTGTAATCAATTGTGGCCAGAGTAGTAGCTTCAAATTCACTGGATGGATGTGACATGTCACTGTTAATTGTCCAGAAAAAAAGCACGTGGGGGCAATTTCTTCAGAAGAGGACTGAGTATGTTTTCCTTTTGATAAAAATACCAAACTGAATAGGTTTGCCATGAAGATATATGGATATAGATAGAGATAGAGATAGATACACTTAGACATATTAATTGTAAAATATTCGATAAAATGTGAGTGATTATTATATCATGAAAGCAAGAGCTTTTTAAGAATTTTATGTTTCCTAATGCATTATCAGCTATCAGCCAGGGGCAAAGATATCTCACTTAACTGATTAAAATATATTTGATTTTAATTATTATTAAGCTCCCAGTTAGAGCCAGCTTTTAAATAAAAAAAATTTTAAGGAAACCAAGCATGTGATTTTGAGTTGCCCTGGGCACGTGTTTCCAACTAGGTGGACCAAGGGGACACTCTACTTTCTGCTTTCAGCTCTCATACTGTAAACAAATGCTCATTTTGCAATTAATTTATTGCACATTTTTTATATTTGTATGCTTTTTCTTAGTAGTTTCGTTGTTCAAAAAGGCCCCCAAGCATAGTGTTAAGGTACTGTCTAGTGTTACTAAGTTCAAGAAGGCTGTGATATGCCTTACAGACAAAATATGCATGTGACATAAATTTTGTTCAGGCATGAGTTATAGTACCCTTGGCCTGGGTTCAATGTTAATGAATCAACAATATATATTAAATAAGGGTCTTTAAACAGAAATGCATATAAAATCAGGTCATGTATTGATAAGTTGATGAATATGTCACCAGAGCTTCACAGTAGCCTAACTCTGTATTTCCCCTAGCATAAGTGACTCAGTGTTCACTAACTCGGTGTTTGCAGTTATTTTATAGAACATAGCTACGACAAATTAGAAAAATTGGCTGCATTTATTCCTCCTGCCTTGTTTTATGTTCCTGCATGGCATAGAATGAGAGATGCAGCAAATGCATGATTTGCAGAAGGATTTCCCCTCATGAACTAAGATTTAGGCTTAATTTATATAAACACTCCATCACCAATCATAGCAATAAAAGGAAACTTTGGGGATGGATGGAGCAGAATGAGGTGGAGTGTTAGGAGTGGGATGTTAGTCATTGTTCCAGCTCAACTTGTAGAATTCAATTACAGAGTCATGTTTTAAGTAAGTATTTGCATGTCTGTCTCACCTGAGATACCATGTATTTCTTAAGGGCAGAGACCATACCTGACTTATGAAATCTGAGTATGTGAAAGGTTACACCAAGATAAAAGTAAAGTCAGCGTCATAATCAGTCATTATCCACATTTCAGTGGCTCTTATTCTGTATGCTAAAATAATCCCACAAGGACTTCTGAGAATTCTGGTGGCTGTTACACATGAGTTCATTAACACTTCTGGCTACTTGAGTTGCTGTGAAGGCTAATTTGTTTATTATTTGCTTCTTTGGCTTTGATCTTCTTTCCCTGTGTCCCACCCTGTCTATTGACTCCACTAAATTTTCACACCTCACTATGGATTCTGCTGGTTACTGACATATCTGACACCACTACTGCTCTGCCTGGGAAGAATCACCCCCACCCTGGGCACTATTGACAAATTAGTGGAAAACTTCCACTACTCTCTATGTTGGATGCTGTTGCTCCGTTTTCCAGTTACTGCTCTCTCCAGCTACACACCATAAACATAGAAGCCTTCTAGGTGTCAAGTTTTGTGATATTTTGTGGCACTGTGAAAGCAGGATACCCTTCTGATTTAGTTTGCACATTCCATTAAACAGGCAATATAGAATTACTTCTTGAACCTCAGTCATATAAAGTTTTCAGTAAAAAAAAAAGTCTTTGCTTTTACTCATACTGCCCTCTCATTAGCACTCGGTAGAAGTCTATGGGGTATTGACATTGAGTAAGACTAATAGTCCAATACCATGCTATACAAACAATCTTTTTTTAACCTTGCATTATGACACCTTGCTCCTGGAAAACATTGTACTGTACTGTGGTTGAGTATAAGTTCTCAGCCTTACTGACTGCCAGCCGTAGTGGATACTGACTCCACAACATAATTGTTGAGTGATCTTTGGCAAATTATTTAATCTCCATGGGTCTCACATTCCATATACATGAAATCAATATTACAATGGCACCACCTGCAGAGGTCTATGAGATTAAATTGGCTACCGTGTATACACGAGCAGCGTCCAAATAAAACTGGCATTATTAAACACTCAATGAGTTTTAGTTATTATTTTTCCTTTAAAATGTGTTCTCACCTCATACAAATTGATGTGAATTTGATTTACTCCATCAATTTTCCAGACATGTCTAGATACATCTTAATAGTAGGTTTGGACACATACATCTCTGATCTTTTAGTACCAAGGAGATAGCACATATTCAGTGCTCAGGAGGTTTATGTTGAATAAATAAGAGATACAGGTAGACAGAGGTATCAATATGTGTGGAAAGAATACATGTCAGTAATGCACAGTAGTGATTTCTGTGGGAAAGAGACAGGAGAGCGGTAGTGACAAGCAAACTGCCTTGTTGGTGCCCAGTAAACATTTCTTGAATGAAAAATATTATCCTACACTTACTGAATAATTCTCCATGCCATGCACTGTTTAACATCTATTATTTCATTAACTGTATTAAGCGGTATGTTCTTTTTACCATTCCCGTTTTGTAGATGAAGAAACTAAGGCAGAGAGAGAGTAAGTAATCTGTCTAAGATGACACAGCTAAATGTGCAGGATGGGGAGTCACATGTTGACAATCTGAATATGAGAGCATGGTCTTAATTAAATTCTTAACAGAAGGAAAAGGTGAATGAATGAATGTTAACATGGGTGTAGGTGATAAGACTTAGTTTTACTTATATTTCTTACTTATATTTCTTAGTTTAATATTTTGTTTGCTTGAAGACAAGGTGAAAAGATTAAATGGCATTTATGATACATATTGATTTTAAATGTTACCCATTCAAACTAGTTCTAAAATATTCTGTGGGTAAAAATGTAGGCTCCAATTCATTGGAATGTTAATTTATATGAATCCTTTCATTATCTAATTATTTTAGAGAAATAGGGGTTCTATCCAATTCTTGTGGACACAGTATAACAACAGAAGAAATACAGACATACTGCTCATATAAAGTTTGCTTTTGAAGGAATTAGAAAAATAAATCAAATTCTTCCGAGAAATCTTTGTGTGAGAATAATAGCAAAGCCCTGCAATGCCATTTGTTATGGTCACGGCTGTTCCTACAATGGCACCTTAGATGAAATAACACATTTTCAAAAATGGGTTAAAATAGAAATAATATGTTTTCTTCTGAGAATTATACAGAACAAGAGAATATTTATTATCTGTCGTTGCTACTTTGATCATTTCCCTTTACAGTATAGATGTCAGCAAAGATGCCAACCTGCAAAAAATAGTTTAAGATACTTTCCGGTTTGGAGCAGTCAGGTAATTGGTCCAAGATGTTCTGAATGTGGCCTGTAAAAGTGAGCAGTTCTCTCAGGGCAGATAGATCACGGTAATTATTCCTGGGCTGCAATTGTTAAATTGGACCATAATTAATAAATTTTGAAAAATAAGTTCACATATACTTAACTGATAGACTCTTATATAAATGGATATTCTAATTTAGATTCTAAATTATAAATTGTGACCTGCAAGTTCATTTTAAGCCTGCAATTAAGAGTTCTCATTATACCTAATCACTATCTCCACAATCCCAGTCTTTTAAAATTTGTATATAAATATATGTTTTCTTAGTACTCTATTCATACTATTAGTTGTCAGGTGTATTCAAATATTTTATTTGTATTACTCTAAGTGCACCTCAGAAAAGGGAACCTGTCATTTTCTTCTAAGATCTATTCCCTTATTTGGCACATTTGAGGCATGCAATATCTGTTGAAATGAAATCATCAATGTCAAAATTAGTTAATTTATGCACAATGGTAAATTTATAAGCGCTGAGAAAAAACAGGTATTTAAAATACTAAACATTTTTCATGATACTACTTCGTATATAACTTTTTAAATCAACATCTTGTCACTAAAAGCAGCTGCGTTCTGGAAGCTTGGTGCATCCTATATCTTGGTCAAGGCACAGCTGGTCCTTCATATCACCAATATGATAGCGTTAATGATAAATATTTCAGAACAGTTTTAAAACATTTTTATCTCTTGAGGTATGGACAGTCTCCCTTATGAGCAGCAGTCACTTCTGGATGAATCGAAACATCAGGAGGCATGTTTAGCTAATTTAAAGTAGTGATAAGTGATCTGAAGAAAGAGAAAAGCAAAGAAGGGAATAGAGAGTGGTAAAATTGTAGTAGGTTTTCTATTTTGCATAAGGTGGTCAGGGAAGGACTCTATCAGGAGGTGGCGTTTGAAGAGAGCTCCCAGTGAAGAGAGGAAAGGAAGGAAGTCATGTGAAGAGGGAGAAGAACATTCTGGTGTGGAAACACAAGTGCAAGTCTTTGAGGCAAGAAAGAACTAGGTGTGGTGAAGAAATTGCAGGAAGGTCAGTGTGATCGAGGCAGAGTAAGCATAGCTGAAGCAGGAAGGAGTTTAGGTGGGAAGTTAAATCATGTGAGGCCTTGCAACCTGAATTAGGAAGTTGGCTTTTATGCTAAGTGTGATCCAACCACCAGAAAGTTTGAGTATGGGAGGGATATGATCTTATCTAAGATTTTAAAAGACGACTCTGATGGCAGCATGGAGACTGGACCAGATTAGAAGTAAATAGACTGGTAAGGTTGTCATTGAAGTAGACCTTGTCAGAGATGACAGTGGCTTGGACTAGGGTGACAGTGGCAACAATGAAGACAAGAGGTTAAATCCAATATATCTTTTGAATGTTGATTTTTCAAGACATATGAATTGGCATCAGGATGAGACTGAAAATAAAAAAGAATCAAGGATGACTTCTAGGTTTGAACAACTGGATAAATGGTAAATGATGAGATGAGGAAGACTAGAGTTCATTTACATTAGAAAGTAGAATTATGTATTGGACAAGTTAAGACAATTTAGTAGAAATATCAACAGGTACTTGGATGTAAATTTCTTAGTTATAAGGCTCTATAGCACATCAGGCTTTAAATTTGAGAATCAACGATGTATAGTAAGACTGGGTGGAACCATAAAGAAGGAAGATATCAATTGAGAAGGAAGGTGGTTGGAGAATGAGCATGGGTCACTTCAGCATTTAGGAATAAGAAGAGAGACTCCAACAAAAAAGATGGAGAAGGAGTAGCAAGGGAAGAAGGAGAAAAACACATCAGAGAGATGCATATGTAAGCCAAGTGAACAAGAATTCATCAAATTTATCAAATACTACTGAGAGATACAATAAGGACTAAGAATTGATCATTGGATTCAATGAGTGGCCATTATTGATGATCTTGACAATAGTGAGTGATGGTGACAATATTCATGGAGCAAAACCAAATAAGAAGTGATGACACAGAAAGAGAAAATATTAAATATTCCATTCATAAGTTTTATATAAAGGGAAATATAAAATTCCCTACAGAGGGAATATGGAGTCAAGGATGGTGTTTTGTTGTGTTGTGTTTTGTTTTCTGTGACACGAGATTTTCTTGCTGCTCTACATATGTTAGCATCCTTAGAAATAACTCACTCTGAACTTTGTATCTATCTGGTAATTTCTCTCAACAGCACAACTTCCCTAAATCTTATGTATATGCACCTAAAATTATATTTCCCTGACATCTCAGTGAAACCCTCTTTCATCATTCCAACGACTATAATCTCTCTATTATATGAAAACACTTCTTTTCAGTAGGTTTCTTATCCATATTACATATGGGATTTTATTATCATCTACTTTCTGACATGTTCACAATATCTAGATCCTTAATTCTATGGGATTCCAAGTCAAATTGCCTGTATTCAAACTCTAGTTTTGATATTACCATTTGTGACATCTTTGGCAAGACTTATCCTTTCTAAGCCTCAGTTTCCATGTATGCAAAATAAGAAAAATAACAGTAAGCATATTCCAAACTTGTTTTGAGAATTCCATGAGACAAAAGCATTGGCATAATATATATTTCAATAAATGCTAACTTTTATTATTTTATATTTTTACTCTATTATATTATTATATAACCTTAGTTCCTGAGATCCCTGGATAATGCTTTTTTTTTTGGTGAGAAAAATTGGCCCTGAGCAAACATTGGTGCCAATCCTCTTCTATTTTGTATGTGGGACGCTGCCACAGCATGGCTCGGTGAGCAATGTGTAGGTCCGTGCCCAGGATCTGAACTCACAAACCATAGGCCGCTATGCAGAGTGCATGAACTTAACCACTATGCCACCAGCTGGCCCCTGGATAATGCTTTTTACTCACCAAATGATAGTTAAGTTGATGCTAACCCTGATAGAATGAAAATAAGTCTCTTTGTATAATTATTTATTGCACAATTACAGGGTGCTAAAATTGTAAATAATGTGCAAAATATTACCATATTACCTTAGAAAATTTAAGAAATTCTGAATTCCAAATTATGTCTGGCCCCAAGGATTGTAGTTAATTGAGTCTGGACTTGTACTATCTAGTCTTCAACTCCCTTTACTAGACAGTGGTTTTTCAAAAAATGTTATGCGAATGTTCATTTAAAAATTTCCATTCCCTGGAAACATATCAAAGATTTTTGTAGCAAATGGAGCAACTGTCTGAACTTTACTTTTTGACTTCTTTTTAATTTAGAAATTATGATTGAGGCCCAAAAAGTATGGTGTGTGTTTTAGATTTCAGAAAGCATTTACAGAAATTTTTATTAGAACAAAATCGTAAGCCAATTTATTCTGGACATTTGCTTGGGACTGTACATATAAAATCCAACAATATTCTTTTATGGGGCCACTTTTTAGAGAATAAATGCTCTTCACACAAAATAAACATTCTGGTGTAGAGTGGAATTGAAAAGGATTCCATATGGAAAAGATTTACAGCAGAAATTACAGAACACCCATAGTGACAATGGCTGCTATTCTAACCCAGCCACAATTTTTATTCACATAGCTCAAGTTGTGAAGAAGGTCTTATTTTTCCTTACAACACTAAAAAAGAGTTTGCCACCTGCGTCTCACCGCATGTCTGTAAATAACAGATTTCACCAATTATGTTAGTGTTCTGTTGCTGTGCATTAAAATAAAATGCAGCAGTGGGAAAGATTTATAGGCAAATGCCTCCTTTAGAATTCTAAAGCTGATAAGCAGAGAGGTATGAATTATTAAACTGAAAAGAAGCTTTATAGAAAGGCTTGTAATCAAGCTTTGCTTGCACAAAACGAGAAACTTGTGACTAATTACAAATAATGTTGTTTGCCTAACAAAATGGGACATTTAAAGGTCAACTTTATAATGAAAATCTGATTTCAAGGAAAGGAAACAGTGTTCCTTTAGTCCTATATTTCATTTAGAATAGATATCATACTGAATAAGATAAAGCACAGTGCCATCACCAGAAGTTAAATGTTTCTGATGATAGTTTACAATGACTTTAAATATATGGTAGGCAGTGATGGAAGAAAAACTAAAGGTTAGAACTTTATATTGTAAGTGAAAATAACCAGTTAGATAAGCACCAGTGTTTATCGTTACTTTGAGTTAAAAAACACAAAGTTCCGAATAATTATGCTGTTACCTTAGTATGATTATCGTCTCTTCCCTTCAACTTTCTCCTAGGAAAAATAAATTGAGGCAGTTTGTTAATAATGAGTATAGAAAAGGAACTCAGAGCGATCTGAGACTTTATAGCTTTGAGCACTACCTTAGGTATATGTATTAAGAGAAAAACTTTTCCCTTTCCCTTTCAATGCTACAACTTAACTCTCCTTATTCAAAATATGACAAACAGATGGAATGTTAATTAGTTTTTTCAAAGTATCCACATTATAAAAAATAAATGAAAATTCCTTCTCCTACACTGCTTTCTCTTATCCCATTCACCGCAACCTGCCTCATACTCTGCAACATCCACAAAGTAAAATGCATTCTGCTCTTCATGTGTATTAAGCTTTAACTTAAACTAATTTAGTTCTCTGATGCCCATATGGTCTGGCTGTGGCTAGAGAGGTAAAGTGAAGAATTTAGATGCATTAGGGCACAGTAGAAGGTTAATTAAGGAGATTTATATGTGCCATTTATTCTGAAACCCAAGGAATTCCATGCCAGTAAGGATGCTTTTTTCTCTTTCCTGTTTGAGAAGAGGTGTGGCTCTCCTCTGTGATTATACCTACGTAAAAAACCCTCAAGAGGAAAACCTTGTTAGGTGAGCCCAGTCAATACAGAGATTCTAGAAGATAAATAAAATATTTGTTGTTTTAAGCCATGAAGTTTTCTGGTGGTCTATTTTGCAACAATAGATAACTATGGATTTAAGGCAAAAAATTATGGGATGCTTGAACTATTGCCACATATCTCAGACTTAATGTGCAATTTTAGTAACGTTTCTTATGTAGTTAAAATATTACGCAGATGTGTGCTATGTTCTATATATGCTATTGAAGTTAAGTTAGCAAAGTAGGACATTCAGATCTTTTTTGTTCTTTCTAATTTTCTGTCTGCTCTTTCAATCATTTGCTGAGAGAAGTGTGCTCAAGTCCTCCATTTTGATTGTGTATTTGCTACTTCTGTTAGTTCTTGCTTTACAACTATGATACTATGCTATTAGTTGCATATAATTTTATGATTGTTAAATTTTCCTGGTTTATTGACCACTGTACTATTATGAAGCATTCCTCTTTCTCTCTGGAGTTATTCATGTTCTGTGGTCTATTTTGTTCAATATTTTTATGGCTCCACTAGATTTCTTTCTAAAAAATCTTTGCCTTACAAATCTTTTTCTGTACTTTTATTTTCAACATTTCTTTTTCCTTTGATTTAAAATGTCTCTTTTTCACATAGAATGTTCTTTAAAATGGAATAGTCAGTCTATTACATTTGATGTTAATTGACATATTTAGATTTATAATTAACATCTTCCCATTTGTTTTATTTTTCCACATTTTATGTTATTTCTTTTCTCTCCTTTTTTATTAAAGTATCGCTACTTTTCCATTTTTTCATGTATTAGGTTGTTTATTATAAAATATTTTACTATCTGTTTAATGGTAATCCTAGAAATGTACAACACACACTCTTATCTTATTAGCTTCTGATATAAATAAGTACTATTATTACTTCCCAGACAATTTTATGAACTGAGAACACATTATCTCTTTTTACTTCCTCCTGTCTTTGGTGTAACTATTTTCATGCATTTTATTTCTACCTATACTTAGAACTCTATAACTTTTATTATTATTGTTTTCTACAGTCAATACTCATTTAGATTTTCCCTTAGTTACCCTCAGTTACCATTAGATTTACAACAGTTGTCATTACTTTCTCTTCCTTTCTGCATTTCCGTGAGTCACACTGGCATAATTTTCCTTCTGTCTGAAGAATACTTTTTAGTATTATTTTAGTGTGGGATTGTTGGTAACAAATTTTATCTCTTCATTTTTTGACTAGAAATATTCCTATTTGTCTTCATTTCTAAATAATATTTTCACTTGGCATAGAATTCTAGGTTGGTAGTTATTTTATACCAACTTTTTGGACATGCCATTTTTTTCTTTTTTGTTGATGAGCAAGATGACCATTATGCTGTTGCTCAGTCAAAGGTAATGCATCTTTTTTTAAAATCACTATTGTTTTTAAGATATTCTTTTTGGTTTTGATTTTAGCAGTTTTACTGCAATGTGTATAGTTTGATTTTTTTTTTTTTTTGTATTTATCTTAAATGGAGTTTTTTGTGCTTCTTGAATATGTGGCTTGATGTCTTTCATCAACTTTGGAAAATTTTTAGCCATTATCTTTTTGAATATACATTCTTTCCCACCTTTCTCTCCTCTTCTTCTGATAATTCTTTGGCTAAGTTATATATTTTTGACAACATTCCATATGTCTCTTGCATTTCTTTCTGTATGTTCTTTTTTCCCTCTCTGTGTCAGTATGGATAGTTTCTAACCTCTTCCAGTTCATCAGTCAGCTATTCAGTTGTTCCAATATGTTCCTAAACCCATCCCTAATTTCTTAAGTTCACAATATTCATCTATTCTGTTCTAAATTCTCATTTAAAAATTTAAATATATATTCTAGTAATCTGGTGAAATTCTCCATCTTGTCATTCATTTCTCTTGACATATTAATGACACATGCTAAAGTTCATGCCTGAAAACGTCAGTATCTGGGCCACCTCAAAACCGTTTCTGTTATTATTTTTTTTTCCTTGGTCCTTTCCTTTGGACACCTGATAATATTTCATTTCATGTAAGGCATTGCGTTATGAAGCATTATTGAGGTTTTGGATGATATCTTTCTCCAGAGACCATTCACCCAATCCTATCTCAGGCCTCTACAGTAGAGAAACATCATTTTATTCCATAATCAACTAAGCCAACCAGAAGTTGTTTTGCATACATTTAATGCTTGATCTATTTCAGGTCCCTGCTTTCCAACTTGCCAGGTCCTGAACTCCAGTTTATTTTCAGAAAAGCTAAATATTCAGCATTGTGAGACTGTCAAAAACTCTATTAAACATTTCAGCTACTTTCCACAAGGATTTTTAGCATCTATCCCAGGGTTAGGAATTGGAAAACAAAGGGAGGAGAAAGCCAGGCAGAGGGTCATGTTCAACCTTCTCTGCACATTTCTTCTCTCCAGGATCTTGCTTACACAAGTTTTGTCAGCTGAGATAGCCAGGCCCAAATTCCATTTTCTTCTCCCTGTTTCTAGAAATTGCTGAAATCTCTGCAGCTTCTCTGCATCATATTTGTTCTCCTCTGCCAAGCTTCTTAGCCACTTAAGACTTAGAAAGGGCTCCACGGAGAAAGGTGAGGTGGATTGTTGGGCTCCCCTAAGTAAATTTTCCCTGTTTTAAGAGCTATGACACCTCTTGTCTCGGGTGACTCAGGAGGCTTTGCTGCCTTCACATGCTTGTTCATTTTTCTGATTGTTTTGTTGTGTGTTGTATATTTCCAACATATCTTCCTTTACAACAAAATCATCATGCAGATGAAAGCTATACCAACATAACTAAGAGAACAAATCCTGAGGAGGTCTATATTTGATTGAAGAAATTTCTTTAGATACAATTTTACAAAAATAAGTTTAAGTACTGAGATTTCAGCATTATTATATAAGAGAAAAAACTTCCCCTCTGATTTTCTGACAAATGCTAGCCTATCATATAGTATCTGAAAGTGACGTTTTCATTCTGAAAAACAATACATCATTTCCTTTTTGGTGGACACACTGTCTACAACTCAAATTTTTTCTTCTTGAATAGAATTAGATGAGGGAATTGAAGTATCTTCTGGAATGGGTCTAAGCAAAAAGTCTATTTTTACTTTATTAAGACTGTGTGTATTTGTAGAGAAATACACTAATAGACCAATGGAACAGAACAGAGTACCTTTAACAGACTTGTGCACATATGGGACGTTGACACATGGTAGAGATAACATGGCTAGTCACTGGCAAAATAAAGGACTGTTTAACAAATAAAGCTGAAAATAATCCCAGATCACTTCCTGATTTATAAAATTTGGAACAAGAAAAACTAGACAAAAAATCCAAAAGTCACAGCTGTAAATCATGCTATGGGAAGGAGAGGGATGGGACAGGAGTATTTTCAATCAGTAAATATAATTTATTTGGAATATTCTACCTCTTGGTTCAGATGATGGATTCTAAAAGTATCTTTATATAAATAAATTCACGAATGAATTTTAAGAATGTCATGCATGTTCCAATAATAATAGTATGTTTTACTTTATAATTATAATTAATCCAATCTCTGCAACTAAACTTCAAGACAAAAACTAAGAGGAAGTGGATGACAATTGTCACCAAATACTCTAACCCAACCTCCTAACTGCAGCAGGAAGGGCTTTGGGGTGTACTTACTGCAATCCCAACAATCATGTAGAGGTTCTAGTATTTATATACATTGTAAGATTGCATAGTTTTAAAATTAAGACTAGCCCTGATTAGAAGATCTAGAATACATCTTCCATGATCTCCAAAAGCATACAACAACAGAACTCTCTTTATTGTTTTACTAGTAGTAGAATGTAGCTTGCTGACAAACCTGATTAGAGTTCTGTAGCTTTGTACAAAATCAATGTCCACTTCCTCTAGAAAAAAATTTGTTTATGAATCTTGACAGTTTAAGACTTGATCAGGACATTCTAGTAAATGAAGGATAAGGTTTTCTCTTCTTCTTTTCTCCCCATAAACAAACAATGCACAAAGGCTTTGGGAAATGGCATTAGGGGAAAGAAACTACATCAATTGTCTCATGCTTTTCATAGTTAAGGATTTGTTTAATATAAAACATTCACAGCTTTCCATATGTGCACAAAGACATTTCAGTATTTTTTGATTTAAAGAATGTAAAATGGCCAAAATTACTGTATATTTAGGAGTACTTTTAAGTAAAATTGTACTTTAATAATCACCATATAATTTAAATATATGAAATATTAGAGCATTTATGTGAGAAACATAAGTTTATTGAATCTAAAAATATTCCTGATCAATATATTGATACTTAGAACCACAAAGTATTAAAACAAAATCTCTGCCAATTTTGTAACTTAAGTGAATAAAGTGGTTCTACAGAAAAATAATAAATGTCAGTGCAGAGGCACTGTTTCCTCCTTATATATCAATATTAAATTCATGAATATTATAACTCTTTATCAACCAGTCAGAAAATTGGAGGAAAAAAGTGAGTCATACAATCAATGAGCCAATACAACAGTATATACACACACATACATATATACATGCAGTCAGTAAAAATATGCAATTTCATAAGACAAAATATAGAATTCTATATTACACTAAGAGAAAAAAAAGACTTTATTCTTACATTCAAAACACTTACCTAACATTATGTTTTGGTTTATATGATGAAATTTTAAGTGAAACTTCTTAATGTGCTTGGGGACATATTTTTTTATCAGAAAATTGTAAACATTGTCAAAATGTTGGATAGAGACTTGTTTAGGGCTTAAAAAACAAAAAGTTACTTAGGCACAATTGAATATTTATTTTTTCACAAATTATTGGCTATTTTGCATTTATTCGTGGTTTAGAAACAAATATTTCTACTCCAAGTGGAATCGTGTGTTGAAATGATGAGATAATGTCTTTTTAAAAAAATATATGCATTTGTTTTTAGGTTTAATGACAAAGCACTTCATTAAGCATTATTTAAAGTTGAGCAAAACCTCTCAGATTTCTGAGGCTTTTGTTATACTTTCTAGGGATTTTTTTGGATACCACTTTTTTGTTTAACTCTTGTTGGAAATTAATCCATTGGAATGAGATCTAGCCATAAAAATCCTTGAAATTACCAGTTATTTATTTATTGATCAGCTATAAATAAAAGCAAAAATAAGAACCACATACCAATTCTTTCATGAAATGGTATGAATTAATCTCCTCTTCTCTTGCATTTCTATTGGATTTTTTAAATTCATATTATAATAAACAATTTCAGCCTCCATCTACCACCATTGGATTGGAAACTCTATGAAGGTAGTAACAGTACCTCTGAGCTTTACACAAACTATTTGCCCATCAGGCATTTATGGGAGTTAATTAATCAATATTTTTGTTATAATCTAGGCTGTTTAACCTAAAGAAACAGATGATATAATCACAAGGAAATAAGAGCATTCCAAATTCCATTGTGAATTAATCCCAAATGACTCCCGTCAATGGAGGTTAATAAAGTACTCTGAATTCTCGGAAGAAAGGTTTTCTTGATTTATACATTTATATGCTTGTCCCTTGTAAGTTCTGCTATATAAGGCCCTGGGTTTCTGTTGATGGATTTGGTGAGAAAGCTACTGAATTATTGCAAGGTATAGTTGAATTCATATGCAAAAGCTGTGGACTGAATTTGATTTTACCCATATTATTATTATTTCAAGTATAAAGTAATAAAAATATATATTTATTAAGTCTTTAGTATGTGCTATGCACTATTAAATGTTTACATAATTAACTTTTTAAATTTCATTTGGACAAGATGGTTATTTTGATTAATGAAATACATGTTCTTTTAACTGTGTAATTTCACAAGACTTTTGGATCTTTATGTTTTCTATTGTTGGATATTGAAAAAATATAAATGATATCAAATAATATGCATTTCAATAAAAAGGGATTCTCAAATTCAAAATATTGAAAAGTACTAAGATTTTTCAGTGGTAGCTACTATACAATTTGAGGTACACATACTATTCCTTTCAAAGCAATTCACTTTCTAAAACCTAAATCACTATGTTACAGTTTTTTAGCTCCAGAGTACAGCTGAGTAGATAGCATAAACTAAGTTAACAATTACCACGAAGAACTTCAGTTAGTCAGCACCTGCTAGAATAGCTGAGGTTGATTTTTCTGTTCTATAATCTAAGACAACAAGAAATCCAATCAAATATACATTTTAGGTAATAGTTACCCTATATAAGAAACTGATTAAATTTAGACTCCGTTGGTGCATCCTAATTTCTTAAGGTAACTATGCATCAATTAAAACTTATGCATCTTCCAAGCAGAAACTGCTTCAAAGATCTTTTATTCTTAGGTAAGAGTGCTTGAATCACTAATTACCAAGCATTGCTCAGGTTTTCCACTTGCTTTCATCTTGTGAGGAGATTAATAGCCATCCTTGAGACACCAGCTGTTTCTATTTATCAAAGAGAAGCCAGTGGCTGGCAGCTCTCCTGGAGGACAAAGGGAAGACAGTACAGGGATTCCAGTGCATAGTTGGTAACCTGAGTGTGGAGACAAAACAAAGACCTCCCGACCTGATGAGTCCCTGATGACCGCAATTGTTTTCTTCTATTTTGGTTAACACACCTATCATATCTTCAGTTGTATGCTGCTCCTTTAATTTTCTGTTTTATGATCTAAAGCTGCATCAATTTTACAGACAATTGTGTCTTACATTGCCTTCAGGAGAAACCATATCTAAGTAGTCTAGGAGCTGATTTTATTGTGTTTAGCACTGTATTTCATCTTCCCTAATATTTAAAAAAAGAAATTAATTCCTTGTCCTCAAGATTATGCAATCTTAAAAACAGTGAACATTAAAGAAATATTAATCTGTGTTCAACAATCAACCTCCTGTTTGAAATTTAGTTCTAATGCCTCTTATGTAATCATTTCAAAACATATTTGTTAAAAAGAAACTCAAGAGAGGATTCTGGGAAGACAGTGGAATAGGAACCACCAGGACTCAGTTGTCCCACCCAAACAACAATTACACTGGCAGAACTTGTTTGAGGTAATTAATTTGGAACTCTAGAGTCTGTTGAAGGCTTGCAACTTCCAAGGGAAGACTTGGACAGTACATGGTGGTTAACTCTGGCTCTTTGCACAATAACAGCTATGAACCCCCACTCCAGCTATGTGTCAGGCAGCTGTGCATATGTTCCTGGAGCAGCTTACACAATGTGTAAGAACTAGGATGGGCAAACAGGGCTTTGTTCTCCTAATCCTGAGGAAGAACTTGTTCCTATCACGGATTGTTGCTGCTGATAACAGAGATGCAGACAAATAGGTGGGCAGTCACTATTGTTGCACCTCCCCTTCTGGAGTGACTTGGAGGAGGATTTAAAGGGCCAGAGTCCTGTCCTTTTATTCCCCCTCCTTTTTTTTGCTCTTTCCTCTTAGGAGTTAACCATTAAAGACTAGGACATTCAAAAAACAATTGTATGTACAGGAAAATTAGAAGGTGACCAAACCTTCCCATGGAAAGGCTGAGAAAAGACATAAGAACACAGTAAATTCATACCTCAGGCAGATCCTCTGCACAGAGACAGCCTACAACAATCACAAAAACATAAATAATAAAGATATCTACATAGGATATTAAAAAAATGTAATACTGGGCCAGCCCTGAGGGCCCAGCAGTTAAAGTTTGTTGTAATCTCTTTTGGTGGCCTAGGTTCAGTACCTGGGCCTGGAACCACACCATTCATCTGTCAGTAGCCATGCTGGGGCAGCGGCTCATATAGAAGAACCAGAAGAACTTACAACTATGTACTGGGGCTTTGGGTGGGGAGAAGAAGAAAAAAGTAAGATTGGCAATAGATGTTAGCTTAGGGAGAATCTTCCCCTGTTGGGGGGGGGGGATGTAATCCTCATGATAATCACAAAAAAGGGGCTTTTGGAGAGAAAAATTCACTTAAGGACAAATATTTTTAAGCAGACAAATCCAAGATTGTTGCAGGCTTTTAAGTAGATATTTCCAAGCAGATAAATCCTGAGATTGTTTGGGATATATGTGTGTATATATACTTATGTGTGTGTGTATAAGTGTGTAATCTATTTTTCAGTGCCTTACTTCTTGGCACATATGAATATTCTACACTCTTCCACCATAATCAGGTCGGTATTATTTTCCCCATTTATTTGGAAGAAATTCCCAGCACAAAGAGGTCACCAAACTTTCCCAGGCAGCAAGTAAGGACAGTTATAGAACATAATCTTCAGGCTGTTTGAGTGCAAAATTAGTGACTAGTCCCCCTCTGCTTCTAAAGTGGAAATGAAGTTCCTTCAGCAGCAGAGTGTTACATAGTCATATTATTGGGAAATTAGTTCTGAATTTGCTAGAAATACAGTAGATAGAAAAGACCTGGTAAACACCTTTTATAACTCCAGGATCCAAAGTATTAACCTAGGCAGAAAGATTTGAACGAGCTTAAAATTTCAAAAGATTTTTTATATTAAAAAAGAAGTGGTCAGCATCATGGCAGAGTGAGCTGTTCCTGTAGCTGCTCCCCGCTAAGATACAGCCAAAAGGACATACATTATCCCACAGAGGATACCCACACAGCCATACATCTGAAGGTGGGGGTGCTGGATACCTAGGAAGCAGCAGAGGGAGGTAAGTAGACCTCTTACCCCTCCCCAGCAGAAGTGATCTGAAGCACAGGGCCTCATGCAGAGGCCAGCAAGAGACTCAGGGAGGAGAAAAAGGAGGAGGCAGACCTCCATGGGAATACTTTTGCTTTCAAAATTGCATCCCAGCCTGCAGGAACGCTCCACACCAAGGTGGCTCAGCCACCATGTAGGTGCTCCCATCAAGCCCATTAGCCCAGGGAGGCTGCCAGTGAGTGCAGAGTGAGTATGTATGTGCACAAAAGAAAGCATCCCTCGCCTACCCTCCCACCTGGTGCACCAGCTCAGCTGGTCAGTCAGGGCAGTGGATCCACACAGGAGCACCTGTATGTGGGACTGAATAAGTAGCAGCAGCCAAGAAACACAGATGAGCCCTATGGGCACAACTTCCAGTGGACAAGTGGGTTTCAGGTAGAATCTGTGACCAAAAATTACCACTATGTGGCAAAGAATCACCTTATCAAATATCATGAAGAAATACATTAAAACTCCAGATCAGAAGGAAAACAAGACAGAAACCAATCCTTAAGATGCAGAAATTTACAATCTAAGTGACAGAGAATTCAAAATAGTTTTCATAAAGAAATTCAAAGAGTCACAAAAAAATCAAAAAGACGGTTCAGTGAAGTCAGGAATAAAGTTATTGAGCAGAAGGAATTCTTCACAAAAGAGATTGAAGCTCTAAAAAAAAAAAAACCAGAAATTCTGGAGGTGAAGAACACAATTAATGAGACAGAAAGCAATCTAGAATCCTTACAAAACAGAGCTGATGTTATGGAAGACATAACTAGTAATTTAGAGGACAGAAGTATAGAAATGCTTCAGTTGGAGGATGGGGGGGAATAAGACTAAAGGAAAAATGAAAAAAATTCTGAGAAATATCTGACTCAATAAGGAAATGCAACATAAGGATTATAGATATTTCAGAGGAAGAAGAGAAGAGAAAAGAGCAGAGAACATGTTCAAAGAAATAATAGCTGAGAACTTCCCAAACCTGGGGAAGGAACTGGGATTATAAGTAAATGAAACCAATAGAACTCCTAATTACATCAATGCAAAAAGACGTTCTCCAAGTCATGTATTAGTAAAATTGTCAAAAGTCAATGACAAAGAAAAAATATTAAGGGCAGCAAGGCAGAAGAGAATAATCTACAAAGGAACCCATTTCAGACTTTAAGCAGACTTCTCAGCAGAAACCTTACAGGCAAGGAGAGAGTGGAATGATATATTCAAAATAGTGAAAGACAAAAACTTTCAGCCAAGAATACTCTAACGTGGGAAACTATCCTTCAGATATGATGGAGAAATGAGAACTTTCCCAGATAAACAAAAGCTGAGGGACCTCATCACCACAAGATGCACCCTACAGGAGAAGACCAAGAATACCGTCATAGGGCTGGCCTGGTGGTGTAGCAGCTAAGTTCATGCACTCCACTTTGGTGGCCCAGGTTTGCAGGTTCAGTTTCTGGGTGCAGACCAATGCTATGCTTGTCAAGCCATGTTCTGGCATCATCTCATGTAAAGTAGAGAAAGATGGGCATGGATTTTAGCCTGGGGCCAATCTTTCTCAACAAAAAGAGAAGGATTGGCAATGGATGTTACTTCAGGGCTAATCTTCCTAAAAAAAAAAAAAAAAAAGAATGCTCTCATAGGGGCTAGGCCCACGGCCTACTGGTTAAGTTTGGTGTGCTCCACTTCAGTGGCCCAGGTTCAGTTCCTAGGTGTGGACCTACACCACTCGTCAGTGGCCATACTATGGTGGTGATCCACATACAAAATAGAGGAAGATTGGGCCAGCCCGATGCGTAGTGGGTAAGTTTGCATGCTCTCCTTTGGTGGCCCAGGGTTCATGGGTTTGGATCCCAGGTGTGGACCTATGATCCATTCATCAAGCCATGCCTTGGCGGCATCCCATATACAAAACAGAGGAAGATTGGCACAGATATTATCTCAGGGCCACTCTTCCTCAAGCAAAATAACAAGATTGGCAACAGATGTTACCTCAGGAATAATTTTCCTCAAGTGAAAAAAAAAAAGGAATATCAGTGACAGATGTTAGCTCAGAGTCAAACTTCCTCAGCAAAAAAAACCCCAAAAACCTATTCCCTCATGTCTGAAACAAAAAGGTGAAGGTTTACAAAACATTTAGCAAAGAGAAAAATAGACAGACAAAATCAGAAAATTGCAACTGTCTATCAGAAGAGAGTAGCAGACACTTAATTATAACATTAAAGATAAAGGGAAGGAAAGCATCAAAAATAACTATAAATACTTCATTTTAAGCACAAATACACAACACAAAATGGAATAAGTTGTGACAGCAATAACTTAGATGGGGAAGAGGAAAGAGATGGAACCTGATTAGGCTAATGGTGATAAGAGGCTGTCAGAAAATGGACTATCTCATCTATGAGATCTTTTACACAAACCTTATGGTAAATACTAAACAAAAAATCAGAACAGGGACACAAATGATAAACAAAGAGAAAAGCATCATAGAAAATCACTAAACTGAAATGGCAGTCAGAAATACACAGTAAGAGAAACAAGGGAAATATAAGACAAGAGATAAAATGGCATTATTAAGCCCTCATATATCAATAATCACTTTAAATGTAAATAATTTGAATTCTACAATCAAAAGATATAGGGTGGGTGGATGGATTAAAAAAACAAGACCCAGCAATACACTGCCTCCAGGAAACACATCTCAGCTCTAAAGAAAAACACCACGCAGAGTGAAAGGATGGAAAATGATACTACAAGCACGTGGCAAACAAAAGAAAGCAGGTGTTGCCATACCTATAACAGGTTAAATAGACTTCAAGATAAAAAAGACAATGAAAGTCAATGAAGGGCAGTATTTAATGATAAAAGGGATATAACACAAAGAAGACATAACACTTATGAATATATATGCACCTAACACAGGAGCACCAAATTACATAAAGCAACTATTAACAGACTTAAAGGGAGACATTAACAGCAACACAATAGTAGGGGACCTCAACGCCCCACATACCTCAATGGATAGATCATCCAGACAGAAATTCAACAAAGAAATAATGGAATTAAATGAAAACTAGACCAGATGGATTTAATAGATATACATAGAACATACCATCCCAAAACAGCAGAATACACATTCTTCTCAAGTGCACATGGAACATTGGCAAAGATAGACCATATGTTGGGAAACAAAGCAAGCCTCAACAAATTTAAGAAGATTGAAATCATACCAAGCACTCTTTATGACCAAAATGCTATGAAACTAGAAATCGACTACAAGACAAAAGCTGGGAAAGTGAGAATATGTGTAGACTAAACAACATGCAACTGAACAACCGTTGGATTAGTGAGGAAATCAAAGGAGAAATCAGAAAATATCTGGAGACAAATGAAGATGAAAATACAACACACCAACTCTTACGGGATGCAGCAAAAAGAGTTCTAAGGTAAATTCATAGCAATACAGGCCCACCTCAACAAACAAGAAAAATCTCAAATAAGTAACCTTAAACTTCACCTAACAGAACTAGAAAAAGAACAAAGTGCAAAGTCAGCAGAAGAGAAAATTAAAGTAGAAATGAAAAAAAATGTAGAAAGGAGCAGTGAAACTAGGAGCTGATTCTTTGAGAAGATAAACAAAATTGACAAACCTTTAGCCAGATTCATTAAGAAAAAAAGAGAGATGGCTCAAATCAATGAAATTAGAAATGAAAGAGGAGAAATTGCAATAGATACCAAAGAAATACATAAGAGAATACTATGAAAACTATATGCCCACAAATTGGACAACCTAGAGGAAATGGATAAATTCTTAGACTCATACAACCTCCCAAAACAGAATCAAGAAGAAATAAGGAATCTGAATAGATCGATCTTAAATAAAGAGATCAAAACAGTAATCAAAAACCTGCCAAAAAACAAAAGTCGAGGACCAGATGGCTTCTCTGGAGAATTCTCCCAAACACCCAAAGAAGATTTAATACCTATTTTTCTCAAACTATTCCAAAAATCTGAAGAAGACAGAACACTTCTTAACTCATTATGTGAGACCAACATCACCCTAATCCCAAAACCAGACAAGGACAATGCAAAGAAGGAGATTTACAGGCCAATATTGCTGATGAACATTGATGCAAAAATCCTCAACAAAATATTGGCAAACCAAATCATCAATACATTGAAAGGATCATGCACCACAATCAAGTGGGATTTATACCAGCGATGCAGGGATGGTTCAATGTCTGGAAATCAATCAGTGTGATACACCACATTAATAAAATGAGGAATAAAAAACACATGATCATACCAATAGATGTAGAGAAAGCATTTGACAAGACCCAACATCTATTTATGATAAAAACTCTCAACAACATGCGTATAGAAGGAAACTGCCTAAACATAATAAAATCCATATATGACAAACCCACAGACAACATCACACTTAACAGTGAAAAACTGAAAGCCAACTCTCTGAGAACAGGAAAAAGACAAGGGTGCCCACTCTCACCACTTTTATTCAACATAATACTGGAGGTTTTAGCCAGAGCAAATAGGCAAGAAAAATAAAAAATGGTATCCAAGTTGGAAAGGAAGAAGTGACACTCTGTTTGAAAATGACATGATTCTATATACAGAAAATCCTAAAGAATCCATCAGAAAACTATTAGAAATAATCAACAACCACAGCAAAGTGACAGGGTATAAAATTAACCTACAAAAATAAGTTGCTTTTCTATACACTAATAACGAACTAGAAGAAAGAGAAGTCAAAAATACAATCACATTTGCAATCACAAAATGAAGGTTAAGTATCTAGGAATAAATTTAATCAAGGAGATGAAAGACCTATACACTGAAAACTATAACACTATTGAAAGAAATTGATGATGACACAAAGAAATGGAAAGATATCCCAAGCACATGGATTGGAAGAATAAAAGTAGGTAAAATGTCCATATTACCTAAAGCAATCTACAGACTCATTGCAATCCCTATCAGAATCCCAATGATATTCTTCATGGAAGTAGAACAAAGAATCCTAAAATTTACACGGAACAACAAAAGACCCTGAATAGCGAAGGCAAATTTACACAGAACAACAAAAGAACAAAGCTGGAGGCATCACAATCTCTGACTTCAAAATATACTACAGAATTATAGTAATCAAAACAGCATGGTACTAGCACAAAAACAGACAGAAAGATCAATGGAACAGAGTTGAAAGCCCAGAAGCAAAACCACACATCTGTGGAAAACTAATCTTCAACAAAGGAGCCAAGAACGTACAATGGGGAAAGGAAATCTCTTTAATAAGTGGTGTTGGGAAAACTAGACAGCCATATGCAAAATAATGAAAGTAGACCATTATCTTACACTACACACAAAAATTAACTCAAATTCTATCAAAGGCTTGAAGGTACAACCTGAAACCACAAAACTCTTAGAAGAAAATATAGGCAGTGCACTCTTTGACATCTCACTTAGCAGCATCTTTTCAAATACCATGTCTACTCAAGCATGGGAAACAAAAGAAAAAATATACAAGTGGGGCAACATCAGACTAAAGAGCTTCTGCAAGGTAAAGGAAACCATGAACAAAATGAAAAGAGAACTCACTAGCTGGGAGAAAATATTTGCAAATCATATATCAGACATGGTGTTAATCTCTAGAATATATAAAGATCTCATACAAGTTAACTACAAAAAAACCAAACAACTCAATCAAAAAATTTGCAGAGGGTACGAACAGACATTTTTCCAAAGAAGATATACTGATGGCCAATGGGCACATAAAAGGATGTTCAACATCACTAATTATTAGGGAAATGCAAATCAAAACTTACACCTGTCAGAATGGCTATAATTACCAAGACAAAAAATAACACATGTTGGAGATGATGTGGAAAAACTGGCACCCTCATATGCTGCTGGTATGGATGAAAAAGGGTGCAGCCACTATGGAAAACATTATAGAGATTCCTCAAAAAATTAGAAATAGAGGGGCCTGTACAGTGGCATAGTGGTTAAGTTCACGCTTTCAGCTTCAGTGGCCCGGAGTTCACTGGTTCAGATCCCAGCTGCAGACATATGCACCACTTATCAATCCATGCTGTGGTGGCATCCCATATAAAGTAGAGGGAGATGGGCATGGATATTAGCGCCAATCTTCCTCACACAGAAAAACATACAAAAAAAATAGAAATATCATATGATCCAGCTATCCCATTACTGGGTATTTATCCAAATAACTTGAAATCAACAATTCAGAGACTTATGCTCCCTTATGTTCACTGCAGCATTATTCACAATTGCCAAAATGTTGAAGCAGCCCAAGTGCCCATCAATGGATGAATGGATAAAGCAGATGTGGTATATATATACAATGGAACACCACTCAGCCATTAAAACAGACAAAATCGTCCCATTTGCAACAACGTGGATGGACCTTGAGGGCATTATGTTAAGTGAAATAAACCAGACAGAGAAAGACAAACATTGTGTGACTTCACCCATATGTGGAAAATAAACGAACACATGAACAAAGAGAATGGATTAGTGGTTACCAGAGGGGAAGAGGGTGGGAGGGGTGGGCAAAAGGGGTAAAGGGCACATATATATGGTGATGGTAAAAATTAAACTATTGGTGGTGAGGGTGATGAAGTCTATCCAGAAACTGATAAACCATGATGTACACCTGAAATTACATGATGTTATAAACCGTTATGACCTCAATAAAATAATAATAATGAAAAAAGAAACTACAGGCCCCAAATGTAGTCACTTATGCTAAGCCCCATGTCAGCAATCCAAAACTTAATACGGAACCTAACTGCAGTTTCAGCCTCTCCCAAGAATGTGACCTTTGACCAGCAATCTGGAACTACCCAGTCAGCGCTAGTTGAGGTGATCTGCCGACAGACCCCTGCCTTTCTACAAAGCAAAGTGACCTTGCCTGAAACAATCCATTCTTTGCTAGAAACTCCCTTTTGCCACCCCCTTCTTCCCATAAAAGCCTTCCAGTTTGTACAGCTTCTTGGAGCTCTTTTCTATCTGCTAAGATGAAATGCTGCCCAATTCATGAATTGTTAAATAACTCAATCAGATCTTCAATTTTACTCAGTTGAATTTTGCTTCTTAATAGATTTGGTAGCAGTAGCAGGACTGAAGAAGACTTCTGACAGCTTTGGGGGCAACAAGAAACACAGGCATGGTACCCACAAACCCTTTTGAGTTCTCTGTTTTCTCACCATTTCCAAGGGTCATTAATAGGTTCCTCTCAGTTCTGAGCTCCACTGTCTTTGCTTTGAGCTCCCAATCTAATTGGCTTTCCAGCCCGAAGCAGGTCAGTTTGAGCCAGCAGAGGGTTGCACCCAGAATCCAAGCCCCTAGCCCCTGGTTCAGACTGCAATTCCCTATTTTTGAGTGGAAAACCCCAGCCCTTGGATCTGTCCCCAGATTCTACATTGGGAACAGCTGGAAGTTTAGTCTGCAATTTCCCGTTTATTTGGAATCCTTCCCCAGATTCCACATTGGGAAATGCTGGTGGCAACTGCAGTTCCCCATTTGCTTGGAATCAGTCTGCTGTCCCCATTCTTTGGGGTCTACTGGTCCAGCCCTTTCCTCAGTCCCAGATCCCACAATGAGAATTGTTGGTGGTGCCCACAGGGCCTTCTCTTGTCCAGGCCACAGTAGCATCTCTTGGTTACTGCTGGTGTGTTAAGGTGCACGTTTGTCTTTTTTCGTGTAAAGAAAGGCTATTGTCAATGGGAATCTCAGAAGCCAAAAAGCTGCAAAAATTGGTGGCCACAGGTTGAGCATTAAAAAGCTGTTAGAACACTTGCCACCTAATCCAAAGACTTCTGTGTTAGGACAAGTTGGTCACAGAATAGATTAGTGTTCTGCCACATGCCCAGCTGCGTGGGTAGTGTGGATAGGTTGCCGAGAGACTGAAGAAAAGACCTGGAGATGGTAAAAGATACATATGAGTTTATTGGAAGTTACTTACAGGGAATGTCCAGTGGCGGCCAGCTGGACAGAAATGCGCACGCACTACTGTCCCCTGAGAGAAGCTTGCTTAAGTAGGCAGAGGAACAAAGGCTGCATGCTTGCCAAGGGGGATTGTCCCTGTGTGTCCTGCATTCTAAGGACCAGAGCTTCCCCTGGAGGGCCTCCATGTTCCCTTAGACCATGACAGTCTTTGTGTTAATTATGCCCGGAGAAACAGCCAGGTGAGTCAAGTCCAGGACTGTTATCATCAACAGTGCTGGCACATAGGCCAGACAAGGTTCCCCAAGGTCACATTGCTTCAGGAGCACATGGGCTGGTGCCCCCACAGTTAGATTAACATTAGGTCACCAACCTCAAAAATATTTCCAGGCCATGAGATACACTGTAAAACACCACACAATCTTCAATCCAGTGGCACATTCCTCTTAGGTATTAGTGTGACTCTGAGAGACCCAAAGGCTTAGCTAAAAAAGAATGGAATTTTTAAATTCCAAAGAGTTGAGCACAGCACTTTCTGGCGCAGCTGCTTATTTTATGTCTGAGAACTGTGGTCCCAGAAGCAATAGATTTCTACAAAAATGGCAAAATCTTCCTAAAAACAATGTAGAATTACAATGACCATTATGGAGAACATTCCAGTTAGACAAGATCGCTCATTTAAGAAGTGCACTTGAAAGTAAGGGTTCCCAAATCAAACCAAGTTTGTGAGACTTATTAGAACACATAGACAAGAATGTGTGTGGTGATGGATTGTAATTAGTATTTGGGTGGTGAATGTGACATTATCTATGCAGAAGTGGAAGTATAATGATATACACCTGTAATTTATACAATTACAAACAAATGCTATTGCATTAAAAAATAAATTAAATACTGAAAAAAAAAGCTATTTCGCCATGCAACTCAATCTGGACATTAATTATAATCTGGAAGAAGATTGTAAGTTTTAAAGATCTATTTTAGGGGTAGTTATATATTATTCACTTGACAATACAGAATGCTATCACCTAAAAACTAAATCGAAAATGTAAGAAGGTAAGAGAGAGAAGGCTTTTCTTTACCTCTCATTCTTTAGAGTGGATGTGTTACAGTTCTATAATCCTACAACCACATCAGAGTAGCTCAAGGCTGAAACTGTGTAGATGAATCTGGTCCTAGAGTAAAAGTTAATAACATTATTGTATAAATTCTTGTATATGGAGGGCTTATATCAAAAAGTCAAAAAAAAAAAAAAACCCCACACCTTCTGTGTCACTTATATATCTCCTGGAATTATGAAAAAAAACGGTTAATGGAAAGATATAAAGAAGAATTTTTCCTAGATTCAGATTCTATCAGTTTTACCATACATTTTTGGTGGTATGTATTTGAAATTCAATTCTACCTGATTTATCTACTATAATAATACATTCAATGTCATTTTAAATTGTGGTTGGAATTATATAGTAGGTTATGAGCTTCATGGTCTTGGAATATAGCTATATTGAAAGATTTCAGCAATCAATATGTACAATCTATTTCTATTAAATAATTTGAGTCGATGTATAAAAAATGACTTTTAAATGAGAATAACTCATATATTATTATAAAAAAGAATATTGGATCTGCACTGTCTGATGTAGAGAACCTCCATCCCAAACTAATTCAAGATCCTGTCTGCTAGTTGGAAATTCGTTCTGAGTGTGTAACTGCCAGCATAGGACCCCATTGTCTCATTGACTGGGCAGTAGTACACTGAGGTAGGCATCTATTATTGTTGTAGGCTAAGACAGGGGTGGGAAAAAACTGAGAATGACATTACTTTGTAAGTGACACAGAATTATATTCATTGTAGAGATTAGTAAACAGAGGTCCCATTAACTTAAGTGACTTTTCGAAGTTAAACAGCTTTGAGATAAACAGTTTCATCTTTGACACAAAATCATATTATTTCAAATTTTATTGGAGCTGCCTCTTGACATTGTAATTATGGACATTAAAACATCAAATTTTTGATCATTCTTCTTTTTGCTGTAAGATGTTAATGTGAGAAATGTAAACACTTTTGTAAAAATTTAATAAAAATCTCATGTATTCGAATCTCCCTATCTTCTTAGGATAGAAAATTTTGCTTAAACAATATATGTTGTAGGATATTTTCTAATTTTCTTTCTCTTGTAGTCAGGGCATAATTTTTAGCAGTGCATCAATTATTATAATGTATGCTCCATTAGAATATAGCGTGTGGAGTGGTCAAAAACTTTCTTCCCAGAGCACCACACTGAGCAAGTTTTCCTAGAAGTATTCTAGCTTAGAAATGTGGAGAGTAGTGGATCAGTACTTCAAAAAGAAGTCCTCGAGAATATATTTCTCAAGCTCATCCTATTGAGAGTGAATTTCATGAGTTAATAGCATGTCATGTTTAGACCTAATAGGAATTAAGGAAATATTTCTAAGAGTAAGAGTGTAAGTGTAAGAGTTTCCTCACTTCGTTGATCTTGTTTCTCTGAAGGGACTATTTTGTACATAGACATGAAGTCAACTGATCCCTGTCATTTGATTCATTTCGAGCCTTTCAGTCATGAGCAATGTCTACTGAACTGCAGATTCTCATCAGAGAACAAGGCCACCCGCGAAGACAAACCATGACGAATAGTCTGGCACTGTTCCCCCAAGGAGTTGAACATGGCATTGGTGGGACCCAAAATAGTATAAAATCCATTGCTCATCTTTCATTAAGTATCATCCCTCATGGGTCACAGCTTTGCCCAGATGTTTGGCACCTACGTGAAATTCAAAGCAATCTCTTATCTTTAGCAAATATGAACTCACCCATATAAAACTTTTACAAATATTTAGAGTATATGGGGGAAAAAAAAGAGCTTAATCTGAGGTTATTTTTCTTTCTTTTTTCCTTCTTTTAGTACTCAGCTCCTAAATAACTCCACTGTAATATTACCAATTACATGACTCATCGTGCAGCGTTTTAACTTTCTTGGTTGCTACACAACAAAAACATAGAAGTTTTTGCAAATAGATTGCATTATACTTGAAGTGGTCATTATTTAATAATTTTTAAACAAAAAATTATGAGAAGAAAACACATAGCTTCTAGAAAATTGTCCTGGCTGATCTATCCTCGATGGTATCCTCCATTTATCCTCTAAATGAATCCTCGAGAAATAAACTTAGGACAATCTTATTTTGCCTTGTGTGTGTGGGGGGGTGGGTATTCTTTTCTAAAATCATCTTTGTGGGTAGTCCAATTTTAAACGTAATTGAAATTTTGGAATATTTATGCACAGAATTCTGCTGCAACTTGTAGAGTAAATCCATTTCTTCAACTCTTTGGGATAACACATGCATTTTTTCTTTGTTTTAAACAAACAACTAATGCAAATGTGAGTACTGTTTCAAGTACCAGTACTAGAAGTTAGAGAAAATGTCAGTCTTTACTGATATAATTTTGGAGTCTATTCTTTTATAAATTGCCAATTTTTTCTCATATTCCTTCATTTTATTCTTCCCAATTCCTATATTTTTCTCCCAAAATCTGAATAAAGCAAAGATAGTTAAAATCTTGGCTAATCAAACGAAATGTGGTTCATTCTATAATGAGGGAATTAAGTTTCTTTCACTAAATTCAACTGAGATGACATATCAACAAAATATGGATAATAATTTGTTACCCCAATTTTCCCTCTCAAACTATTTACTCCATTACAAGATCTAAATATTTTAGATAATTTCTTAACGATGAAAAATGCACAAGGCAACTTAGTAAAGCTTCTAATAGGGAAAAATACTTTTGTTCAAAGCTATAACTCTGAGTAAGGGGTTAAATTGTCCAAAGCCATTGTTGTGGGCTGGATTCTGAGAGGGAGTTAGCCTCTTACAGAACCCCACAATGCAATAGTCTTTAAAATAATTAATCCTGTAGAGTTATGATAGGGCATATCTGGAGTGGATACAACTGTAAGTCTTGGATCTCAGTCTGATTACACCAGGGCAGTGACCCACGCTGTCACAAATGTTGAACGATAAGTTGGTAGAGTAGGGATCGAGACCACTGCTATGCTGCTCCAGCCTTCTGGTTATGGATTCCAGTTACTGCCCACAGGAAGGGAGGACCTGAGTTTCTTCCTCAGTTACACACCACACGGCCTGAGAGAGCTCATGGTGCCTGATGCCCAGCCCTGCGTTCTGTCCTAGAATGCACTGGACAGTGGGAGATCTACAAGGGAGATGTATGTACATACTTGATGCAGTTGATTGCCCTTGTGGACCTAATGATAGAATCTATTATTCTCATTCCATGCAGTGTCTTAATTCTGAGATGTCATTAGAATTATGCTTTAATTTTTTTGTTAAACTTTGATTTCAAAGTTTGTATTCTCTGTAGTTCTAGATCAAGGGATTTCTAGCAAAGTAATGGAAAATATTTTCTTGTGATGTCAAAATAATTGGTAAACTTTTTGCTCTCCATTCTCAACTATACATTGTGTGGAAGATAATAATGGAATGTCGTTTTAAGTGACTAAGTATTGTGATAATCTGTTATCTAATCCTAGTCTGAATAAACTGAAAGGACTGGAATATGAAAAATTTTCTATCGTTTAATGACTTACTTATGAAAAAATAAGAGTTAAAAAATATTAATGACTCAGAGTTAGCCATCACAAATCATTGGCACAAATGAGAAAGGGGAAACTTTCAAAATAATTAACAAGTAATTATGTTTCAAGGCTATGCCATTTAACTCCATTTCTTTGACTTAACTTCATGCATCTATAACAAATAAGTTTGGATTTGGTAAACTTCTCTGTGTATAGACCAATGTTCCAAATTAAAAAGAAAAATCTATAATCTTGAAAATTGGAGCTTTTTAATTCAGATATTTTACTGAATACAGACCGTTTATTAATTAACTTATTTCACAAATATTTACACACATCTATACTGTGGAAGGCCGTGCTAAGCACTACTGAAGATATAAGAAGAGTGCAACATGGATCCTCACTCCAGGAGGGGAAGGCAATGGTTTATAGACAGTGACCACAACTTTATTGGTCATGTAATCAATTTCAAGGTTCAGTCTAGCATTTTAAAAATATGAAATAGAGTAAGATGGGATACATTAGGCTGCTGGGTTAGAGGACAAAACAGATGGAGAAAAAAGAGACTGGGATAGGAGAGGATAGGACGAGTTTAATCGTGTAATATTAGAAGGGAGTAGAACAGAATAAGATCAAACGTATCACCTGAATGGCTGAATGATTAAAGTGAGGATAAGTATAACCCTATAACATGAATTTGTATCTGGTTAACGCTATAAAATGTATTTCTTACTGAAAGTGCCAGTCAAAACAATTTGAGGGGCCGCCCGGTGGCGCAGCGGTTTGGTTTGCGCTTGGCAGCCTGGGGTTCGCAGGTTCGGATCCCGGGCGCCGCGGACGCACCGCTTGTCAGCCACGCCGTGGCGGTGTCCCATATAAAGTGGAGGAGGATGGGCATGGATGTTAGCCCAGGGCCAGTCTTCCTCAGCAAAAAGAGCAGGACTGGCAACGGATGTTAGCTCGGGGCTGGTCTTCCTCACAAAAAAACAAACAAACAAAAAAACAATTTGAGAGGTATTATTGTGGGGGAAAAGAAGCGAGCACAGATAATTATAATATAAAGAAGAATGTGTTCAACGTTTCAGAGAGTCAATATATAAGGATTCAGAGATTACTTCACTTTGGAAAGTGTGATGATTATTCAAATAACTTTGTAGCATTTTTGTGACATAGAAAAGACCATTTCTTCAGAGAATTAGAGAAGGCAGGGAGATGGGTGGGATGAGATGGGAGATAATTACTCTATAAATAATTCTTTGTAAAGAAATTCTTTCCTACAAACAACAATAATAGTAAATACATAAATGCAATGAACATCTAGGATTTGACAAACCTTTATATTTCTTTGAATTTTAGGTCTGCTTTGAAAGAATAATGCTATTAGTAAAAATAACTATGACTTTTCAATTCCTAGCATGTCCAAAATATCATCCTGGGTACTTTATGTCCTCCAATCTGTGTAAAGGCATCACGAGGTAGATATGCTTATAGTTCACACTTCAGATGATGAAAATGAACTCTGAGAGGTGAGGGAATTTACTTCTTGGTCATGCACGTAGTTTATGAGTGACTGAGCACAGATTTGATGTAAGGCTATATTACTCGTAAACTGCTGTTCTAAACCATCATGGTTTCCTAACTCTCGGAAAGTATAATGATATCTGACTAGAGAAAATGTTTTGGTAAATATATGCAGATGCTTCATTATAATGAAGTGTCTTTCAGGTGTAAGGAAATGTTAGAATATGTGAGTTTTGCCTACTCCATCTAAAACATCTCACAGTAACTAAATTTGTTCTTTATATATATATTTCCAAGTTGGTTCAAACTAATGTGAACTTCCTGGATCTGGTCCAGTGATCCACAAAGCACAGTACAAGAAATAAAAGCTTATTCTCACTTTTCTCCAGATGGATTTCTGGATATGAGTTTCATCTCTTTTGGCATCAAATGCTAAAACCTCCAGTAATCACAATGCAGATGTGCAACAAGACAATTTTAGCTACAGCCTCATGCATAAAGTACAGCTCGATCTGTATGAAAAAAGTTTGGAAGAAACATATTGGGATCTCTGTCTATTTGCATTTTAATGGCATATAGGTCTGGGGCTATATTTTCTATTATATGGAACTAGTTTCCTAGCAAAGTCCTCTGAATCCTGTTGACAGTTTGCCTTAGTGGCTCTCGATCATTTAAATATAACATTTGAGTTTACGTAAACCTCCAACATATTTAATTTTGTTCTGAGGTTCACAAAATTAGCTCCTAGAGTGTAAGTGCAACATGTAAATAAGTGTTTTACAAAATACCAGAAGAAAAGGATCGATGCCAATAGAATAAGAGGAGTATTTTAAGAATTTTTATAACTATTTACAGAGCAGTTGGTAAAGGGCAGCCTGATGGCAACCCAGTCATTCCTCTTGCATTATGATCCTTGAATCTGGAGGAGATTTAAAATGATGAGGTCTCCAATATTTTTTAATATGCTCTATGCCAGTTAGAGCCTTCGTTTTTCTCTTCAGTGATATAAACCTACAAATTCCTCTTTCATCCTATAATGCTTCCCTTTAATAGCTAAAATTTATGAATGTTTAAAATAATTTAGGCAATCTGCACCTGTATATGTCTTGCTCTGTGTTCTTTGTTCATTACTTCATCCTTACACCTCCCAGAGAAATTCAGTCTTGAATTTGATGCTTATCATTACCTGAATAACTTTGTAATTTTTTATCAATATTGTTTTGAATGATTTAATGTTATTTTTAAGTAGCACAGTATTTTATACATACATATATTGTTATATTGTTTTAAATTTTGGTAACATTTTTTTTTAGGCAATGAATTTATAGGATTTGTCCATATTGAAACATAGAGCTTTAATTTACATCTTCTAATTGATGTATAGTATATCATTGCAAGAATATTCCTGATATTATTGAGCTGTTCTCTTCTTGATGAAGATTGAAGTTTTTTTTTTCCAGTTTCTTGGTAATGCAAATGAACATTTATATATGTGGAACTTTAGTGAATAAACAAAGAAATGGAATAGTTAAATTGAAGAGTATATTGATATACAAATTGGTTAGATATTGTTATATTTCTCTCCAAGGTAATTATGCCAATTTACTTGGCAATAATCAGTGTATGATTATATTTGTTTTGTTCTTCTTTTCCAGTGACATTTTCTAATTCAGTTGTTTGTCTTTTACTTACATACTGTTTTACTTTCTTTTTTTTTTTTCCAGTACTTTTCATTTGTTCTTAATACTAATCTATAGTTAGTTATAGGCATTGGTAGTATTTTTTCCTCAAGTTGACTTTAAAAATAAATTATGAAGTTAGGTGACACACAGAGTTTGGTTTTTTCCTTGACTTTATTTGAATATAGTCAAATCAGAAATCTTATGTTTTTTAGAAAACAAACTTGTTATTTTAAAATAATTTTAGATTTTCACAAGATTTGTTAAGATATTGCAGAGAATTCCTATACACCTTTACTTAGCTTTCCCTAATGTTAATATTATAACAAATCATTGAACATTTATCAAAACTAAGATATTAACATTGGTCAAACACTCTTAACTAAGCTATAGACTATATTCAGATTTCACCACATTTTCTACTAATTCCATTTTTCTCTGCCAGAATACCATGTTGCACTATGTCATCATGTTTTAGTCTTTGATCTGTGGTAGTTTCTCATCTTTCCTTGTTTTTCGTTACCTTGACTCTTGAAAAATAATGGTCAAGATTTTGTAGAATCTCTCTCAATTTGGATTTTTTTAAAGTTTATGATTAGACTGGTTATATGGATTTTGTAGAATATCTCTCAACTTGGATTTGTTTGATGTTTAGTCATGATTAGACTGATTATATGGATTTGGGGATTATTATGGATATGGACTATTAAATTTGATCATTTGGCTAAGGTGGGATTTGCTAGTTTCTCTAAAGAGAAACTTTCAAGTTTTCTTTAAAGTCACATATTTACCTCTCCATACTTTATATGTTAGACATTCTTATCCTTTTAAGTTTTTACTTTGCTTGTATTTCTTAAGAAGCATTTCCCTATACTGATGTGATAAAATATTATCCTATATGTTCTTCAAGAGATTTCATAGGTTAGCTTTTTACATTTTTGTCTTTAAACTACCTGAAATTGATATTTGTGACTGAAGAGAGGTATAGATCCAATATATTTTCAAAGAGATCATCTATTTTCCCAGCACTGTTTAATAATTTCTCCTTCCCTTCCCTTGTGACCTCAAAACTATTTCTGCGGTTTATGAAGTGTCCATAGATGTGTGGATATTTTTTCTGAGCTTATAGTTCTGTTCTATTGAGATAATTTACAGCCTTCCAGCATTATGATACTACAATAATTAATATGATTTTGTAGTAAGTTTTCTTCACATTCTGAAACAAGTTACTCACCTGTACTTCTTCAAAATTGCCTTGGTTATCCTTGGTCCTTTGCCCATACAGATCAGTATTAGAAAGAGCTAGAAAATTCATTTAATTTATAGATTACTTTGGAGATAATATATTGTTTTTTAATCTTATTGAGTCCTATCCACAAGCACAGCAAATCTCTTCCATTTATCTATTTTTCTTAGATACTTAATTTCTCTTCATATTTTAATTAAAATTATATACTCTTCTACAGATTATGTGAATGTTTTTTAGATTTGTCACCAGGTACTAAATATTTTTCTTGTTGTAAATAGCATATTTAAATTAATATTTTCTAAATGTTTGGTGCTAGTGCAGAAGACTGCTTTGTTATATTAGTATTAATCTTATATTTAGCAAATGTTAAAATTTCTTATTAATTTTAATAAATTGCATATTTTCTGGAAGTTTTATACATTGAAAGTCATCATTGGTGAAAAGTGACACTTTTTTAACTTTCCAATCTTTCTTTTACTTATTTTACTTGCCTTATTGTGCTAAGTCTCAACAAAATTTCTGAATAGAAGCTAAACTGGTGGGCATCTTTGACATGCTCCTGGTTTTAAGTGAGAAGCTCCTAATATTTAACAATTACATTTGGTATTTCACATAGATTTTGAAGATATCTTTTACCATAATAAGAATATTCCTTGCTATTCTTTGTTTGCTAGATGGTATTAAATTTTAAGTTTATTATAAAAATTCCTTCTTTTTTCAGTTTCTCTGAGAAAAGCTATAATAAATATTCTTATTTAAACACAACATGATCATGATATATTAGTTTTATATACATTACTGCATAGCATTTTCTTATATTTATTTAGAATGTTTGCATATAGTCTGAGAATAGGATTGACCTACAATTTCCCTTTCTGTAATCTCAGCTATATTAACCTCATAAGGGGGAGTTTTCAATTTTTTGTTTGTTTTCTAGGATGTTTTGTATAAGTTTGAAATTATTTTTTCTTGAATGGTTTTAAATCTCTCATGAAATTATTATTGGCCTGGTATATTTTTCTGGATAAATTATTCTATGGATTACATTTTAAACAGAATTATAAGACTATTCAGGTTTCATATTTCTTCTTCAAATAGGATTAATAATTTTCATTTTTTCTAGAAACTTGTTTCTTTTTTCTAAGTCTTGAAACGAATTGCAAATGCATGCAAAGAATGGAGGAGAGACATCAAAGTGAACCAGATGATTTTCTCAAGAAAAAAAAAGATGTGTATGTATATGTATACACACACACAAACATACACACACATAAATAATACCTCTAAAAGTTTCTTTCCTGAAACCTATGATTATGTTATCTTACATGACAGAGGGAGTGGCAGATGTCATTAAATGGATTGGGGGTTTATTCTAGATTATCTGGGTGGGCCTAATATAATCACAACATTTCTTATTATACAGATATAGAGGGAGTCAAAGTCAGAGTAGCAAAAGGTATGACAACAGCAACAAGAGAACGGAGTGATGTGGACACAAACCAAGGACTGTGAGAAGGCTATAGCAGTTGGGAAAAGCAAGGAATAGATTATCCTTGGAGCCTCTGGAAGGAATTAACCTTCCAACACCTTGATTGTAGCTGCATAAGACTCGTTTTGGATTTCTGACCTCTAGAACTAGAAAAAAAAAAATTTAAATGTTGTTAAGTTGTGCCAGTTGGTTACAGCAATAGGAAACCAATACAGATTTTGGTACTGAAAGTGAGGTGCTGTTGTAACAAACGCCTAAAAATGTCAAAGTTCCTTTGGAATTGGTTAATATGTAGGGCCTGGAAGAACTTTGAGCATGGCAGGAAAAAAAAAAAAAGCCTAGATTGCCTGGAACAGAGTGTTGGAAATATGGATGTTGAAGACTGTTGGTGAGGGCTCAGAAGGAAATAATGATCATGGTAGATAAAACCTATATCATGTATGGACGTTAAAAGCACTCTTAGTGATATCTCAGATGGAACTGAGAAACACAGTAAAGAAATCTATATTGTCTTAGAAAATATCTACATCTTCAAAAAACAGAATGTTGATAGAAATATCACATTAAAAGTGCCGGTGGTAAGGGCTCAACAGAAAATGAGAACATGTTGGAAACTGGAGCATAGGGGATACTGGTTATATAGTGGCAGAAATCTTAGTTGAATTTCACTTGGATCTTTCCCTGAGGAGATTTTCAAACAAAATGATGAAGGCATTGTTTGGCTTCTTTTTACTGCTTATAGTAAAATGTAAGAGTTAAGAGAGAAATTGAGGGAAAAACTGTTAAGCAAAAAGAACCAGACTCAGTGATATGGGAAAATCTCAGTCTTTCCAGACTGCAAAAGATGCTAAAATTAGAAGATTCACTTTCTCTAAAGAAAAAGCGAAGGATGTGGCTGGACAACCTAAGCTCGTGCTTAGGAAGGATCAAAAGATCAGAATATTTAGAGAACTATTTGAAGAAATAAAGAATACGACTCAGTAGTTTCCTCAACCATCTCAGCCTAAACCAGGACCAGAGATTGGATTATCTAGGAAAGATCTTTGGAGAGGCCTTTAGTTTGAAGGAGTAAATCTCAGTGACATATGCAGAAGATTCACAAGTTTTGTGGGAATGTTATACCAATAGAAACACTGCCAGATTGGACTAAAGGAAACTGACAAAGAGAAATGAAAGAAGGCTCTTGGACTCCCAAAATTCTACAGTCAGGAAATAGGCTGATAAAACTACTTATCCATAAACGTGCTACCTTTGATGAAAAAGCAATGATGACTTGGAGGGCAGAAGCTTAGGCCCAGAGGAATGAATGTTGGGTTCAGAATGCAAGAGTCTTGAGCCACAGAGAATTATTCCCATGTCTTGAAACTTAATGAAGTTTACCCTGCTAAATTTTAAAATTGCTTAGGACTTTCTCTTTGAATGAGAATACCTATACCTGTCATCCTATGCCTGACCCACCATTTTATTTAGAAGCAAATAACTTGTTTCTTGTGTTTCACAGGCTCACAGAGAGGAATTTTTGTCCCAGAATTGATCATATGTAGAGCCTCAACCATACTTAATATAGGTAAGATTTTAAACTTGATTTGAAGCTGTAATGGATTGAGGAATTTGGAATGAGGCAAATGCATTTTGCATGTGGGATGGACACAAACCTTTGAGACCCAGAAGGCAGAGTGTTGTTGCCTGAAATTATTCCACCAAAGACATCCTTGTCATAATATCCAGAATATGTTCATATGTGACCTTATATCGTGAAAAAGAGTTTGCAGACATGATTAAATCAAGAATTTGGGGATAGAGAGATTATCCTGGTGGCCCCTGTCAATGCGAATAATCAATAATCATTCTACAGGTAAGGGAGATAAGGTGAATTTTACTTGAGCCAGGCTGATGACTATAATCCAGGAAGGCAATCTCCACGAAGTAAGACAACATTCTGGAGAAGCATAGTTTTCAGTACTATTTTATACCTTTTTAGAACAAAGAACATACATTAAGCATGATCATCAAAGTTTCAAAGAGCTATTCAGTTGCAAATTAGCAGCTCAACATGACCTTGATGTCCTGGAAAGGGAATTTATCCTCAAGAGTACTGATACCGGCATTACCCTTACTGGTGTTGTAGAAGGAAAAGTATGCATTCTTATCTTAAGAGAGCGCATTCTTTTACTTTGAGATTATGTTTAATTCACTCTTTAATGGTTAAAGCAGATGTACAATGTATGTTTCATAGGCTAAAGTCAGGCTTCTTTAATTCAAGTTAAATCGGTTTTAAACCAGAATAGCTACCCCATATACCTCAATATGTGAAAATTTCTTGCCATCCCAATGTGAGTACAATGCTTCTTGTAAGAGATGCAGGAGGAGTCAGAGTCAGATTAGTAGGAGATATGATGGTGCACAAGAAATTGCAGTAATGCAGCCATGAGCCAAGGAAGACTAGCAGTCTCTAGAAGTTTACACAGGCAAGAAACAGATTTCTCCATTGAACCTCCAGAAGGATTCAGGCCTGCTGACGCCTTGATTTTGATTTTATCCTCATATAACTCTTCAGAGAATAAAATATTGTTGTTTTAAGTTGTTCTAAGTTTATAGTAATTTATTATACCAGCAATAGAAAATGAATTCTCTCTTTCTCTCTCTGGAGTATTGGATGGGCCTAATATAATCACAATATTCCTTATTAGAGGCACACACACATGTACACACACACACACATGCACACAGATTTCCAGATAGCTCATTTGAAAAATTAAGAAAATATTATATATACATCTCTCAAATTCAAATTTTAGGTTTTCTTTTGAGAAACTTTATGAGCAATTAGGAGACATTGGGAGGTTAATAAAAATAGTAACATAAATATTATCAATTTTAATAACAATAGTTATGCTAAATTTCTATATAAAATATTTATTGCTTACATTCCAGTGGAGAGAGATGGAAAATAATAAATAAATAAAATGTATAGTGTATCAGATGATAGGTACTTTATAGAAAAATAAATTGAAAAGGCACTGCAGGAGTTGTTTTCAACTGCGTTATTAAATAGAATGATAATGAAAGACTTCACTGAAACATTACCCTGGACTTCTTCCAAGAACAGGAAGGGTCTACAAGTTTATGGAAGATATCTACACTAATATTTACTCCTCTAAAAAGCTTTTTCCAAAATGCATTGCAGAAGGCATATGTGAGAAAGGCAAGGGGAGAGTATAAGTAGATATCGGGGGGAAGAGCAGTTGAGTCAGAGAGAACAGCTTGTGCATAGATCTGGAGGCAGAGAAAAATGCCTTATGTATTTGAAAATCACCCAAGAGAGATGAGAGTAGGAAATGAGGTCTGAGAGTTAAAGGAATGGGGCAGATCCTGAAGAACTTTTGGGGGGAATTGATAGACTTTGGCTTTTACTTAGGATAAGTTAAAAAAGTATTAGTAATTTTGAGCAGGAGAGGGACACAATGTGACTTACATGTTAAGAAAAGACTATCCAAGAGCAGGGGAGGAACATGGAAACCAATACAAAGGTCATTGTTTGATCTATGTGAGAGAGAGTGGCTTGGGCTATGGGGATAATGGTCAAGTTGGTGACTAGCCAAATTTTGAGTATGTTTTCAAGAAGATTCCTAATAAACATCATGTTGGGCAGGAGACAAAGAGAGAGATCAAGAATACTTTCTATGTCTTTGACCAGAGCTAAAGGATGGATTTGAAGTCTAGTGAGCTAAGAATGATTGCACAAAATGTAGATTTAGGGAGAAGATCAGGGTTTCAGTTTTGAATAGCTTGTGCCCTTGCACCTAAGTGAAGATATCAAATATGCAGATGGAGATTAGAATTTAATAAGTGATCTAGGCATTTACTAAAGTGCATTTCATACACCTCTAGTTCTGGAGCAAGTTAGTAAGCACTAAATACACAGCTTATGTAGTCAAAATTTCTGGGAAATGTTGAGTTAATATAAATAGGTTTTCTTACTTCTTAGAATCATTAATACAATACTGTAATTTTGATACCCCCAAATTAAGATGTAATGTTTAGAATTTTTCAACTTTGTTCTATCTAGAATCTTTCTTTTCCAGGAAAAATTGGGGGGCTACTGTTTTGAAAGGAACATTTTGTGGAAAACTATAATAACAACCCCGAGAGTATTATTCTTACTTTACAAATGAGAAAATTAAGTATCAAAGAATTTGAGGAGTTGCTTTAAGGTTACATACCTGGGGCTCAAATTCAAGTCAATCCTTTTCATTGTTTAATTGAATTCATGATAAGGAAGGGGCAATATGGGTACATGTGGTTTCACTCTACAGATTGGAATAAGCAGAGGAAGCCAAGCAAAATGCCCCAGGACTTGGTACCAGATCCCTTGTGGAGAGAGTGGAAGTGCAGAGTATTGATGAAAAGAGGCCAGAGTGTACTGCTTGATTCTACTCAGTTCTGGCTTGAAATATTGTAACTAATAATGACTATATAACTCATAGTGTTGTAGAGAGCCTGGAGAATGCCTTTGAATTAGTATGCAAAAATTTCTTCTAACACATATAAACTATATGGATTCTTGGAAGGTTTTCCTAGCTCAAGTAACTCTGTGCATCTTCAGCCACAAAAGTCCTGAGATGTGAGTCAACAAAATGAATTTTATTCAATTAGATAAAGATCAGGTGGTGGCAGAATGGTGCGAAGTGATAAATACCCTTGTACAAAATGGAATAAAATAATGAACCATTCAAAAGCAAGCTTTGAGGAAATTACTGTTCTTTTTTATAATTTTGAAACTGTGTTTATTATTCTGTCAAGTTTGGGTTGCCTAAAGAATTGAACCTCAAATATGACCTGAGGTCCCATGGAGGTGGAGGGACGTCAAAGTGGGCTGCAAACTGAGCCCCTCAGTGGCTCTTACTGTTGCTAACAACCAATTCCATAGATTTCAATTTTGAATCTTGAACTGCAGGCTATTTGCTAGTAATGTACTAAGTGAGTGATTAAGGGTTACTAAAATTAGCTACTCGAACTAAAGTTTAGCACATTATTAACATTTACTGATGGTTTTAACTCCATGTTCTACAAACAAGACTGGCTGCCATGCAATGTTTAGCAACAGGGCAAAGCTACATCTGTGCATGTACACACGCAAGTGACAAAAATACCAGAATATTTAGTTTGCTGTTTAAGTTATAGGAAACATTATCCTCAAAAATTATATAGTGCAATGTTCATACCTCAGATTGTTTAGAGCTTCCAGGGGAGCTGGGGTAGCTGTTTCATTCTCCAGCCATCTCCTTACTAACTCTACAAATTCACCTTAGATTCTAAATTGTTCCAGCCTCTACTTCCTTGACTCCAGTAACAAAGTAACTTACAAGGAATTCACTCTAAAAATATGCTTATGAAATGAGCTTCTTGACCTCTATGTGGTGATGGCTGTTGACTCCTGGAGGTAAAGAGTTCCCCTCATATGCAGTCTAACATTGCAGTTAAGATAGGAGTTTTGATGTCCGGAACACATGAGTTTAAATTTTGGCTTTATCATTTGAGATTTCTAGGGACAGTTATTTCACTTCTTTAGGTATCAAGTTTCTGCTCTGTAAATGCAGAAAACAACAATTGCCTCATAAAGTTTTGGAGTTAAATTAAAGGAGAGAAATCATGTGACATACTTAGCACATTACACAGAAAGCAACTGTAGATGTCGGCTAACGAAGAAATCTTGTTTTACTGTCGTAAATCTTCTTGAGATTCCTGTGCAGCTATATTTGTTGGTTCTATCTAAAGGGAATTTAAGGAATTTAAGTGGATTCAACTCACTGAAAGTTCTATGAAAATGAGCTGTTTAACATGTCTCATTTCTGCCTCAGATATTTCCTGTTCTTGAGGCAAAGATCACATGGCTCAGATGCTCCCAGGGAAAGACTGACTGATCATCATTTGGCTGTTGTTTTTAACAAGGTCAGCATCCCACAGCTCTACCAATAGGCTGCTCAGCCTGGAGGGAAAGGCTATACCTCATGGCTTCTGTGTCCATCTCAAAGTCATTCGCTACCGTGGAAAATTTCAATAGAACTGGTATTTTCCTTTCTAAAAGATGAACAACAAAGAGGTAGAAAACAGAGGAAAGAAAATTATTTTTATACTTATTAGGAGTATAGTAAAATAAATGGAAGTTGATTTGGTGCGTTAAAGAATCAGAGTCAAAAGTTAATTTTAATAATGATATATTTGCTTTTCCTAATGTGACATGAAATAATTACTATCATTCTATTTCTGCCAATTTCAGGGCAGTGGATAGCCTTGGGTTTAGGTTTAAGAACAAGTAGATTAGACCTAGCACTTAAAGGAAACGATTAGTAGGTACAATCATTGTGTTTTATTTATTCCACAATGTATTTAGATATTAATTCAACCCCATGCTAAGAATAAAAGCAGAAGAGGTCCAAACTAATGTTCTAGAAGTAGCTGAGTAGGTCAGAGAGTAGTGAACCCATATGCTTAAAGTTAGAGGAGGCAGGCAAACCACAGTCAGGGAATGTACAGAGAACAATGCTAAGACAACCAGGCCAGAGTGAAGAAAGAGAAAGCAGGATCAGGAAGGGTAGAGTAAGATGAGTAGCCTAAGTCAAAGACAATAGTCTAAATATATACATATATATTTATAAAATTTATATATATAAATTTAAACTTAAGTATATATTCAAATTTAATAATATACATTAAATTATAAATTAAAATTTATATAAAAATATATATATCTACAATAGTTAGAGTTTACAAGGAAAATCAAGCAAGATACTGTATCAAAGCTATGACTATCAAAAAAAGGAAAGGAAAAACATCTGTTAATGGAGACGATTTGCACATCACCTCTGTAAACTTTGTATGGTTACTGTTAAGTTGAGAATCAATTCTGGTTGACTGGTTAGCTTTTAAAGATAAGTAGGTGTGATTATGTGAGATTAGATGGATGGTACAAAGACTACAGTGAAGCAGGAACAGAAAGATGTCATAGAGAAAATATGACTGAGAAAATCACTTATAATTAATCATTGAAATTATTTACCTTTTAAAAATTTATTAAAAGCACCCACAAATATTTAATTTGCTTTTGTATGTGCAAGTAAAAATATAGAAGAAAAATTTCAAAATACTTTAAAAATTAGTCACTTATACCTAAGTCAAATAAAACTATACTTTCTTTAAAGGAAAATGACAACACGTCATATTAATAATGTGAGAATTGGCATTATGAGTTCTACACAAATATAATTGGGGAAAAGGGCTTATGTAATAAAAAGCTTTCATTGAAATCTCATTTGTGTTATTTTCTAGGGAAATGCATGCAAGGGCACTTGATAAATATAGACCAATGTAAGAATTGAGAGGTTGAAAATTAATTCCTAAAAATTGAAATATAATATGTAAGAAAATAGTTTGCCATTGAGACTTAGCTGAACTCTATCTCTGATTAACACACACTCCCACTTACAACCTCAATATTGATCTAATAATAAACATTTCAGTTAAAACAAATCACACATCACTGGCATTATTAAATTATCAGGGGTAAAAATCTAGCAAGCTACTCTATCGAATTATGTCAGGCTTTAAATATCTCTTTATAGGATTACTATTGAATAAGGTAGATGGTCTATATACCATCCATCAGGAGACAGCCATGGCCTTCAAACACATGAGATATCAATCTTCCCATTTTACATCCAGGCAGGAAAGGCTCAGAAAGATTAATGGGTTCAAACCTCAAGTCTATGGGGCTTGAATCTGTGTAGTATTCCTAGCTACCGTGATCAGATTAGTCAGATTTCTCAAAGCGTGGCAGAATGAAGTCGGCCAACTAAATAGACATGGCTGAAATGAAATAACAATATGTAAAATTTCCTTTATTTCTCATTTTTTATGCTCAAATTTGATAGAATCAAAATAACCAAAGGAAAATCCTACTGCGATAGTATTTATGTGTCATAATCAGGAATTGCTTGAAGTTAGAAGAGAATTTCATCTAAGTTGTGTGTCCTTCTTCCTTATTTATTGACATCTTGCTACAAAGAAATAGAAGCCATATGCAATGTTGAACATGTCTGTCCACCACTCCAGATATATCTTGCTGCCTTAGAACCAGCACTTCCTAAACAGGATGGAATTGGGGTTGCTGTCACCTATCCTTGATTAGATGAGATGTTCTTTGAAATAGAGAAAACATGAATAAGAGGCAAAACACTTATTTAAATATGAGTTAGAGGCATCAATGGATCAGTTATATGCTGATGGCCAAGCAAGACTGGAAAGGGGAAAAAAAAACAAGATAAACAAACAGGGACTAAAAATAATTTAGGGGGAACACAATTTAGGGATATGGAAGAAAGAAAGAGGAAGAAGAGAAGAACAAAGATGAGGCTGTAAAAAGAACAGAGAGGAAATAGAAAGGGAAGAAGAAGGAATAAGAGGCACAGAACACAGGGAGAGAGAACTCAGAAAAAACAGAAAGAGCTATCAAGATAGTGAAATGTGCAATAGACCTGAAGGCAGAAATAGAATTTGAAAAATGCTTTAAAAAACTAGGATTGGAGAATTACTTTTAAAAAAGCCGTGGGACACGGTGTCCTCTAAGACTGAAGACTATGAAGGAAAATGTAAAAAGTTCAAGTTGCAAGTTTTCAATTCATTGTCAATTAAAAATAATAAAATAAAGTAAAAAAAGTCTCAATTACTCATGATATTCCTTGGATAAATCAAATTTGAGACTGAATGAGCTAATCCAAGCAAACTGCTCAGAAGAGTCTTGACACCTAGTAAATGCTCCGTAATTGTTGGTTTTGAGTATTCTTTATAATCTAGTCTAGAGGTTTGCCAGACTGTGAAGAACTAAGGCAGAATATATTTAAACCCCTGTAAATTCTATTCAATAAGCTGCATGTCAAACAATACTCTAAATGCTCTTGTAACCTGTGATACATTTTAACCTTCTATGTTTTTCACACACACAAAAATCCTATAGTTATAAGATTGAAGCAAAATTCTTAATTTACATTGTCCTGTTGGTAAAAAATGTGTAATTTTATTTAACAATTATATAATGTAAAGATTTATAAGCCATCCTTAAAGAAACAAATTTCCAGAGTAATTTTGGAAATAAATTATTAAAATCTCTGGACAGGTCCAAGTGACTCCCTATTATTTCTAGATAGAAGTTATTCCTTAGATTTTAAAGATATCTTCAAGGAAATGGAGTAATTTTTATTCTAAGTATTTCTTGATAGGACTAATGTTTGAGTTTTTTTTCCCATGTGGTTGGAGGCATTACTTTAGAGTCAAGAATTATGCAGATATTCTAATGACTGTAATTTTCAGCATATCATTCACATTTTATAAGTATCAAAGACACAGGTGCACACATTAGCTTGTCAATTAATAACCACCAAAGAGAGGGTTCTTCAAGTCCATTTACCTTAAGGAATTTTAAAAATGGAAAAGGAAAGAGGAAGCTAAAGGGAAATTTTTTTTGTTATACGAATAACTCTAGGATAATAAAACCCATGATAAAATATAATTATTAATAATAAGATTGTCATCAAGGAAAATTTAAAACATTTTATAATGGAGAACCACACTGATTCACTACGGTTCAAAGCCCTTTCAGACTTACATGCAATGTATTGCCTCTCCCACTGGTCGTTGAAGCACACACAGATTTCATGTCTACTTTGCTTTATATCTTGTGATAGCCACAAATTAAAAAGATTATGTCTTTTGCTCACTAAACAGAATCTCTAAGTTGATGCTTTCTTGTGTTTACCTGTGTTCCAAGTTTAAAGTTTCTTGGAACCACATCTTATTGTGTAGGTACTTAGCAACACTTTTTTGGGGTTCTGGATTATCAGGTGCTGTTTCAGTTTTGTCAATTTAAAAGGAAAGGAAACATTTGTTTATGGGGCACTGTGGGGCCAAACACTGCATGACATCTCATCATGTTGATGTCTAATTCTCACAAAAATCTTGCAAGGTGAGAATTTCGACCCATTTAACAAGTGAGGAAACTGAGTCTAGGGATTAGTGAGTGTCCCAAGGTTATTTCCCAAGGTTATTCCACAGTTTTGTTAATTCCAGAGTTCTGATGCTTTTAACAATTCTATATCGCTTCGTAACCAGCAGAAGAGATCACGAATTAGCACAGAGTTTTACAATTTAGGATTCAAGTTTCTTAGTCTTTGATATATTGCAACTAATTAATAAGCATTCTTATCTTGTCCTTATCACCATAAATCACATTGTCTCTGTTTAAAGTTGGGGAAGTGTTTTGTAGTGTCTACAATTTATTTTGAAATCCGTGACTTACTAATTACCGAAATGTTACTTGAAATGCAGTCTTTTGCCAGTCAGCATAATGAATGCTCAAAAACACGTTTTTATCAGTAAAGATAGTATTCTGTTGTATGGTATGATGAATGTTACCAAAACAGTACATAAAACATTAAACAGCTTAAACTAGTTTTGCTTCTTTAAAACTGATTATTTTAACCAAACGTTGCTCAATAATAGAGACAGCACTGCACATGTGCCAGGGAGGAACCCATAGCCCCAAGATTACCCCAGAACCAAGAATCTTCAGAAATGTTGCCACCTGGGTCTTTCAGGAAGCAAAAGTCCTTCAATAAGGAGAATCCAGCTTCCAAAAGCCCAAGTAGCTTGATTGCCATGTATGGACTGATTGGAGACTAGCCAATCAGCTTACACGGGCCCAGCTGCAGCTTAGTAGACCCTAACTCCTTAAATTTCACTCTGAAACTTGGCTCTAGGAGACAGATTTGAGAGCTTTGCCTCCTATCTCTTTGCCGCTTGAGCCTTTGCTTTTTCTCAAAAGCCAGTGCCATAGTATCGGCTTCTCTGTACGTCGGGTAGTGAACCCTTGCTTGGTAAGATTAGTGATGAGATATCCCTGGTAAAATTAAAGGTATTCAGGTTACTTTGACTGACTGAAAATATCTTGAAGGCTTCCCCCAATTTTGTCCAAACACATTATAAGAATCCAGTGAAGCCTCTGGGCTTTCCTCTCAGATATGAATCACAAGGTTCGACCCTAAATAGTCCTAGTGTCCGTCTGTGGAAGATTTCTCGATGCCAGATGTCAACTATAAGGCACAGAACCTTTCCTATGGAAATTCGTTGTATCTACCACAAAGATTGGAGTTCCTGAAAGAACAAATTGCAGGGACTTTACCCAACAGTTTGTTAATAAACATTTGTTTCATAAGCGTTTGTTTGAGGGAGAAAATTTGTTCTTAAAGCTTGCATTTTAACTGGGGGTTCGGGGATGGGGCATAGCTAAGCCTCACTCATCCCAAAGATTTTTGGTGGCTACTATTTATCTCTCAAAAAAGAACTTCAGAGAGATACAGGGTCAAATAGCCTTAGGGCGGTTAGTGGCAGCTTGTGCAATGACTCATAGGATGCTTTGAATATATACAGAAGTGGGAATCTACATTAAAAAGTCTTTCGGACTTAAAAATTCAAGTGCAGTTTTGTTTCTAGGATATAAAGCACTACAAAGTTTACTATTTCACCATCAACTCTATATTTTCTTTTTTCTCAAACTCTTTCTGTTTAATAGCATTCTCATTGGCATAATACCCTATTATACAGACATACTTATACCTCATAAAGCAATTTACTGAGTAAAGGATTCCTTATCACTCCTACTTCCTTACAGCAGGCCTGGTTTTCTAATTATGACAACATGGAGAGGGAAAACATCTGTGCTGTCAGTGCTGAACAAAAACAGCTCTCGGTAAGTGAAGAAAAGAGCTTTCAGATACTTTCAATATTTGAGGGATTAAATGAAAGTCTGCTACCCATGTCTCCTTGAGTAGTCCTTTGGGAGGCTTGAGAGAGTGTCGGGGTGTGTGAAACAAAATAAATGGAAATTTAAGAAAAAGAAGAAAAGGGGCATTTATTGTACAATGAATTTTAATAGCAGTTTACAGCCCCCAAGTTAGGTTTAATAAATGGTATTAAAAGTACCAAGAAATCTTTCCACTATTTTCTGTAGGCTCACCTATTGATTCATAAGGACATTACAAAATGCATTAGCATTAAGTCAGACCGGTGGACCAACTCACCCAGTGTTAACTTGGCAGTGGCAATGCGTCTTAATGGACAACACTTTCAGGGCAAGAATACCTTAATTGCTCCCTATATCACTTCAGAAAAATCCTAAACTTTTTAGCATTATATCCATACACTTAATGATTAGACTGGTTCCACACTCAGTTTGTTTACCACAAACTGAGATTGTAAACTTTCACCTCTTTCTATCTGGAGCCCTAGCTCCCTAGCGACTGCCTGTACTTATTTATTTCTCAGTCATCGAAACAGGTTGCAGGGAACCCTGTGCATGGTGCCAACTGGCATGGGGAAACTACCACTGAGCAACTGATCAGACTAGATTTCTACACCCCAAGCCACTATATTTACTATGTCAGTAATAAGTACATGAACGAGCAAATGAGCAGGTGAGTAATAATACCATCAAAGTTCTCTTAAAACTTAGCATTCACAGTTGCAAAAAATATTGCAGGTCTCATGCACTATTGCTCCCCAAAAATGAAAATAAAATTTTCACACAAATTCATCTCTACTACCTTTAACAGTGACACCAAGCATTAAATCGATTATTTATTTATTTATTTTTTGCTTGAGGAAGATTAGCCCTGAGCTAACATCTCTGCCAATCTTCCTCCACTTTATGTGTGGGTCACTGCCTAGCACGGCTGATGAGTGGTGCAGGTACACACCTAGGATCTGAACCCATGAACCCAGGCCACTGAAGCAGAGGGCGCTGAACTTAATCACTATGCCATGGGGCTGGTCCCTGAATTGATTATATTTTTGAAGCGCTGTATTGATCATGCTTTCAATGACTTCTAGACCTTTGCCTTGACCTGTAAGTGAGAGAGAAAAGTTTATCATTGTGATAGGTTTTGGACTCATTTTCAAATATTTGGCCATACACTGTACTTGTTCTCACTAGGACATACCAGTTCCTACATACCAAATCACATAGCCCCAAATTACAGTTCTATGGTTCATTCTTTGTTACTTCACACTTCCCCAAATCAAGATACATTCTGTTGCAAGTTTGCTAATTTCTCAGAAAAATAGTTTTATTAAGATCATTTACAAGAAAATATTAAGTGAGATTGTTCATATTGCTTAACCTGATAACTACAATTTTTACGTTTGTAGATTTTTCTGAGCATACTATAGAGCAATGCTACAAATAAAAAATGAGAAAACATTAAATGGCCATGAAAAACTTAAAGTGTTATGCTAATGCAAAACATGATCATTGTAATTGTGATTATACTTAATCTCTGTATATTCTTTAATCCAGGTCTATGAATAGGCTAAAACTGTCCCAAATCTTCAAAGCTCTATATTTTCAAGACCTGGTTAAAGTAAGTACATTACATTCACTGGATCTTGTTTATACACATTCACATTGACTTTTGACAATTTATTCAACATAGGTTTCCCATTAACTTCCGGGCTCTTTAGGCTCCTTCTCTTGATCAGCACACATGTGACCTTGTGCAGATCTTTTCTGAGCTCTATCACATAAGAGTCGTGATGACTAAAAGAAGTGCAGTCATAGCAGGAGGAATACTGGGCTGAGGGCGAGAAGATCTGAAGTTGGGTTCTGAACCTTCCACTTTCTGTTTGAGTGCCTTCACTTCCCTGCTCTGAGCCTCCGTTCACTCATCTGTAAGTTGGAAATAACGATGCTGAACTCCTTTTTTTACACAGAATGAAAAAAGATATGTGTCAAAATGTTTTGGAATCTGTAATATATAAATATTAGGTATTTCTCTTCTCCAGTCTCAATATAGCTTTGACAATTTGAGACTACACCACAGGCCATCTAAGTCATATATCAGATTCATCTCATACAAGTGGAAGCAATCACTGAGTGCTTACTATGTGCCAGACTCTGCTAAGCACTTTATTTGAATGATCTTATTCAAAACTCGTTAAAAACCTATGAGGAAAGTATCATGATTCCCATTTACATCAGGAAAGCTGAGTTACAATAAGCTTAAGTAATTTGCCCAAGTGTCGGAACTGACGCATTGAAATGAATGGAACCATTTTTTGGATACAGGTGAAAACAATGAATTCATTTGGCAGGCCAGGGAAAGAGAACTGAATCTTTTAGAGCAACAATGACTATCTTCAGAAATAAAAATCACACTTATTGGCAGTGTAGAAAGACAAGATAGGAATGAAAATAAATTAAATGCTTTGGCATTAAAACATACAAACAAACAAGCAAACAAAAAGAGGGTTCCAGTTTCTAGGATTTAATTAGCAACTGCAGGTATCATAAAATCACAATCTCAAGGTTTTCAGGTCTTTAGGTTTCTAGTCCAGTGCTACTGTTTGTAACTCATAATCTCATCCCCTTGGAAACATTCTCCAGGAATAGGCTTCTAGATCACTCATTTTCAGCTGCTCTGCTTCTCTCTGCAATATATGATGAATAATATTCATAGTCACAATAAACACACATGGACTTAAGAGCTGAGACAATGAAAAAAAAATCTGTGAGTTATGTGCAATTCTTGCCATGATAGTTAGTAAAATACTCCTTTAACTCCCAGTTAAGTAATAGTGATGCCATTATATACGAACCGTATAATTGCTTTTATTTTAAAAGGAAACCTTTCCAAATTTTAGTGATTCAAACTATAATAGAAGCAAATTTCTCCAACACAACAGCCTATCATGACACTGATATTAAAATTCTCTTATGCCTTGTATTTCTGCAACTCAAGTAACAGGAGATATCAATTTGCTTTTGGTTCAAAGTGACATAAAACTTTAACATAAAAATTGAAAGTTTACTTTTTCATATGGTCACTAAGTCAGAGACATGGCTTACTGCAGGTGTGGTTTGATGCAGAGGTTCGTCATGGCATCAAGGTCCCAGCTCCTTTTCTAGGCTATTGTTCCTGTTTTTCTCTTCCCACACCCATTCTATCCTCAGACTGCCCCCTCCTGACACTATGCAGCAAAAATATTTGCACTAGTTTCACACTCCACATTCGTTGTCATCCCCATTGACCAAAGAGGACTCATATTTGTCCCCAAACTTCCAGAAATGATCCTGAGATTTCACTCTGCTGGGATTAGTTTAGTTCACATGCCAAACATGACCCAGTTACTGTGGCCTAGAGTGGAATGCACTGATTGGCTTAGCCTTGATCATATGTTTTATAACTGGAGGAAGGAGTCAAGCTGGCTTCCTGAAACCACGTAGATCCACCCCCAACCCCACCAAAAACTCAGAAGCTGTTGGAAAGAGGTAAAGGAAGCTCATGCAGGAAATATAACATGAAAAATCCAGTCTTGAAAACAAACTCCGAAAAGAACTCCTTCCACTTTTAAACAGACAGGTGGAAAATGCTTTTCTTTCTTAAACCTATTTTTTTGGCCCATAAATTCCACCCATTAATCCATGTTCTTCCCATGTAGATCCAGAGAACAGATTAGAGCCTTGCCATATGCTCTCTGTGGCTGATATTTATCAACAGGTTATCTTATTCTTATAGTTTACTTCCTTGAATAGTAAAAGTTTAGCTTCTGTTATTTTTGATGCACTTAAATAAGAATATCTCAAGAAAATAAACAAAAGGTGTATTAATATTCAGTTTATCTGCTGATTTCCAAGGAAACCTAGTGATTTATGAGGGCCTATCTTGATATTTCATAAAGAAAAGCTATTTCTCATACAAGTATTAATCAAAATGCATTCAGCTTTCTGGAGCTTATAAGACACATTTTAATGAATGTGACTAGCCCCTTTACTTCTGGATGGAGAAAAGTAGACTTTAATTTCTTTAATGCCAGGTTAATAGAAGCCCATTGGAGTAGCTGAAGTTCTCGGACCTTGAGTGGAATCATTTTAGGCCCTTAGTTCTTCACAACAGGAAGTCAGAGAAAGTGTTGTCAGTTCTCTTTTCGGTTTATTGAAAGGCCTTCTCACTCTGCAGGAACTTAGAGATATAACTAGATGCTCGCCTCTCCCCAGGACTCCAAAATGGCATTCCTTTTGGATAAATCTTTTAAGATTCCCTCATCACAGTTCAATCATTCTTTTAAAAGGGTTGTGCCTTTCCCACACCAGCTCTTGTCTCATTTTTCATGGAAAGGAACTCTGTCTTCTTTTTCTGTAGTAGGAGTGGAATTTGATCTTAAAGGAAGCAAAAAAATAGGCCTAAAACCTGGGAGGTTCCTTAGAGTTTAGAGGCTTTGAATTACACCAGGCATTAACCACGGAAGAGTATTTAGAATTACACTAGTGGTTTCTCTTCATCCCAAACCTGACAAATGAATTGATAGATGTGACACAAGGCATTTTATTTCTAGTTAACAGATGGTGTGTTCCAATTAGATGTTAGTACATTTTGAATTGTGATAGGTCTACTGGAAGGGAAATTTGTGCTGTCTCAACCATGAAAATAAAACTATTGTAAATTCAATTTTGAATGAAATGCTCTTTTTCATTCCTACTATGGGTAGAATCGGTAATCAAAAGTGACTTTGCATACACACATACTACATACTTTCAATTAAATTGCCTAATCATTGCAGAAAAGATTTGTATATTTCATTATATTAGTCATGGTGCTTACCAAGAACAACATTGAAAAATAAAATTACTTATTAGAGAAAGAAGAAACATTAGAAGCATGAGATCTAAATATTTAAACTGTCATACTTGGGAATATAAGTGTATACCAGCTGGACAACTTAATCTTTGAAAACAGTTCGTTCAACTCAGAATATATTGATAACTGCAGCAAGTTGGCAGTTTATTGTTATTAGATTAAAATATGATTATTTAAAAGAAAATTGTATAGTTTTTATGTCTTTTGAATTATCTTTCTTAAAAGCTTAGTTTTTAAAAGAATAGATAATATGACTATCTTTTTACATCAATAATTAATTAAATCAAATATTTAAATTTCAGAGTTATAGAAATGGTCTCATTTCTTCCCAATAGGTATAGTGAAATATATATTATAATGACCTTAAGGTGTCAGACTCTCTGATGAAATACATTATTTACAGTTATGAGTGTTTATGACTCAAAATACATAATTTACACACTTTGTAACCACAAATTAGCATTTTATTTAATAACATGGATTAAAAGGTTTATACAAGAGAACATGTTCTGAGTATCTTGAAACTAAAGATATGCTTCTCAGAGTTTTAGCTCACCAATATAGGAAATAACAATTTTTGTGAACTTATTTAGTATTATGAGTTGAATTGAGTCCTCCAAGAAGATACACTGAAGTCCTAACCCCCAGTACCACAGAAAATTATCTTACTTGGAAATAGGGCAGTTGCAGACATAATTAATTCAGATGAGGCCTTACTGGTGTAGGATGAGCCCTTAATCCAATATAACTGTTGTCCTTACAAGAAGATTGAAGACACAGGGAGAGAATGTGACAATGGAGGCAGAGATCGGAGTTATGCCCTCGCGAGCTAAGAAAGCCATGGATTCCCAGCAACACCAAAGCTAAGAGACACACAGAATGGACTCTCCCTGGGAGTCTCTGAGAGATCATAGTCCTACGTGCGCATTGGTTTCAGACTTCTAGCCTCCAAAACTGTGAGAGAATAAATTTCTGTTGTTTTAAGCTGCCCAGTGCGTCATACTTTATTATGGCAAATCTAGGAAACTAATACAGATTTTAAAGCAATAGAAATTTATCGTTTCACAGATCTGGAGGGTAGAAGTCCAAAATCAAGGTTTGGGCAGGGTCGTGCTTCTTCCAAAGCCTCTAGAGGAGGATCCTTCCTTTGCCTCTTCCAGCTTCTCGTAGCCCCAGGTGTTTATTGGCTTTTGACTTCTTAACTCCAAACTCCACTTCGATCTTCACGTGGCCCTCCTCCCTGTGTACCTCTGTGTCTTCACACAGTGTTCTCCTCCCTACGTCTCTCTTTTCTTATGAAAGAGATTAGGATTATGAAATTGGATTAAGACATGCTCTAGTTCAGTAAAACCTCAGCTTACCTTGATTACATTTGCAAATATTCTACTTCTATAAAAGGTGACATTAGCAGGTACTGGGGATAAGACTTCAACATATCTTTTAGTGTGCCACATTTCAATCCATAATGCTAAACAAAGAAATTTAAAGCTAAAATGCAATTGAAGGGCTGGCCCGGTGGCATAGCAGTTAAGTTCCCGTGCTCCGCTTTGGCGGCCTGGGGTTTCGCAGGTTCTGATCCCGGGCGCCGACAGACACACCGCTTGTCAAGCCACACTGCGGTGGCGTCCCATATAAAGTGGAGGAAGGTGGGCATGGATGTTAGCCCAGGGCCAGTCTTCCTCAGCAAAAAAAGAGAAGGATTGATAACGGATATAGCTCAGGGCTAGTCTTCCTCACAAACACACACACAAAAATGCGACAAATATGTTACATTCCAATTATCCATATAATTCTAGTGTATACTCTCCAACACCCCCTTTTAAAGGTAGCATAATCTACAATCTAAAGAAAACTTCATAAACTATAAGATAAAATTGATTGCTAGACATGTGTTAGTTTATGTACCAGCTAAAAAAAAAAAAAAAAACACTGCCAATTAAACTACAACGTAGCGCTTTTGCAGCATTTGAGCTGTGTACTTATTAAAGCCTTCTTTTAGACTTAAATGGGCATGTATTTTTTTCATACATTACTTTTGTGCAGATGTCAACACGAAAATAATTTGGTTAATGATTTCTAAAATTTCTATACTTCAGAAACTTATTCTTTTGAATCAACCAGCTCAAGAGTCAAAGATGCTTATTGTTTTTTCTGTACAAGATCATCCTCTGTTTTATCAATAGCATTGGCAAGATAACATTATTAGCCTACTTCAGGAATATTACTAAACCTCTGATCACCTCCCACAGCCATTTGATTCCTGGAAGGTAATACTCAGGCTTATCTTTCAATTCAGAGACAACTATTCTTCAAGTTTAATGCAGATGATTTGTGATGATCAGGAATGCATGGAAAATAATAATTATAATAGTAATTTTAAGACAGTATCACATGAAAGAAACCTTCCAATTTCAGAGATGTTATAATGTGAAAATAAAAAGTTGCTAAGAAATAAAGATTTCTGAGCATTTTTAGTGACAGAAAATTCAATATTTCAAAAAGTGGTCTATTCTTTAGATAATTATTCCTCCGAGAAAGTTTTCCCAATTGTAGAGCTAAACTCTGACCCAGTAGCTTTAAACGGTTTCTTTCAGTTCTGCTATGTGCTGTCTCACCCAAATAGCTTAATAGATCTTCTAAAAGAAGGCCTTCCAATTGCTTTAAACAAATTACTCAGTTTCTATCCTCCTCCCACAAGAGTCTTCTCTTGGGTTAAGCATATTCATTTCTTCAAACATATTTTTCATATCAATTTTTGAATAAGCACTTACTGGATGAGTCCTATATGACAGGTATCATGTTAAATACTGGAGAAGCCAGCCTTTACATATCATGTGTGTGTTCACACATGTGCATGTAAGTGCTTACATGTTTGTTTTTGCCTTCTCAGGAGCACTGAAGTGACAGACAGGTTGTGTTGATGCTAGGGGTAAAGGGAGTGGAATGTTCAAGAGAGAGGGAAGCAAGTTTAAAGTCCATGATACAGGAAGGTGTTTGGTGTCCTTGAAAACTGGATAGAAGGCCTGTAGCACATGCTCACAAGTTTAAGATTTAATTCTAAGACTAATGGGATGCCAGCTTCTATTGACTGGCATTCAGTATATGACATAGCTTTAAGTCACCTGTCTGTTCTGTTTTTATCCTGTAAAAGCTCTTCCAGTTGTCAATGATCTTTTACAAATGTGACATCTAAATCTGAACACAGTGCTGCAGTTTTCTTTCTGGACATAGCAGAACAGAATGTGATTCTCACTATCTTGCACTTACAGTGTTGGGACTATAAATCCTTTCCTATTTAATTTCTTCTAGTTTGCTATAGCAGACACTTGAGACCATTCTGGATTCTGATTCTTTTATCCCTCACAAGCAAAATAGTCAGTGTCCCCCATCAGCTTCCCACCACCTGCTGGTATCTTTTCATATGTTTAAGTCATTGATTGAAAAAAAAAAAGTTGAATGGGACACAGTTAAGGACCAGGTCTTACAATGTCACTTAAAAGTTTTCTGTATGCTAAAATTGACCAATAACTCAATATTTGGGGGGGCAAAGCCATTCAAAAAGTTGTAAATTAACCAATTTACACTACAACAAAGTCATATGTCTTCATATTTTTTTCAAAGACATCATAAGGAAACATCATGGAACTTACCATATTGCTTAACTATATCATTTATTTTTTGAACACTTTTTTCCCTGTCTTTTCCACTGAAATGTGAGTCTAATAGAAACTTTAAAAACTTTATGATATGACTCATTTCAGGGAGAAAAGTGTACTATGTCAGGGAATATATTCAAGGAAGTTTCCCTAAAACTAAGAATTTTCAGTCTGGTGGCACTAGAACTCTTCAAGAGATGCTTCTGCAAGGACTTGAGCTGGAGGATGAGATTCCTTGGTATCTTACATGTTCCCAACCATTAATTGGGCATGTCAGGTTCTAGAACTGCACTACTTCTGTTCATAGGACTCTTTAATGGGTAATCATTGCTTGGGGACTCCCTAACTTTATGTCCAAAATTTTCTCAGAGCTATGCTACTGTCTGAGACTCAACAAAAATGTCATTCTTTTCATCATTTATTCCACAGATCAGGCCCACATTGAGGTCTAAAGTTTCTCTCTGTCTGTGAGGTGCCTCTTCTCCTCTTTATCCTTTACAGGCATCCCCTCAACAAATTCTCATTCACATTTAACTCTGCCCTAGTGTATGCTTCTCAGAGGACTCAGACTGATGCAAATATCTTCTAAAAGACTGTCAGGATGTTACCAAACCTCTTAATCTCAGGTCTCTGTGCCCAATGCACAGTAGAAGCCAGTCACGGAGACGTGGGTGCTTGGAGATAGAGAAAGGTTTATTCAAATTGGCCAAAAGGAGAAGGCAGGAGAGCAGGTTCTCTCAGATCTGCCTTAACAAAAGAAGAAAGAAGGGAGTCTTTATAGGGATAAGCGGCTGGGAAGGAGGAGTTTCAGGGAAACAAAGGGGAAGTCCATGTTTCTTTCACATCAGATAAGACCTTGAGCAACCAGACCTCTTCGTGTCATTGGCAGCTTGGGTCTGGTCATCTGGTGGTTGTAACTTCCTTAAAGGCATTCTTTTTCCATTGCAAAAAAGCTCATCAATCCTCATGACCATTGAGTCACCCCTCTGGTTAGACAAGAAAACAGCAAATTAGCAAGCTATAATTGTGTGTGGGCTGTGAAGCAAGCATTTGGGCTCAAGAAATATATCTAATGGGGACTGAGGTTATTCATCTAGGACTTACATGGGTACTAACTTCTTTTCATCCATGGCTGTGTTGGGTACAAGGTCAAAGGGTAACCATGTTCTTATGGAATATTTACAGTAACCCTCAGGTACTTGGCTTCAAAGACTTAGTCCACCAGGCCTTCCAGATTCACTTACTCTCATCATTGCTGGAAGGCTAAGTTTCTCCTTTATTGAATTGTCATCTAAATGTTCACTCCTATTTTCTTCTCTTAATGTGGCCAAATAATTCACCCATACATTCCCTTCCTTATAAATCCTTCCAATGTGCCCTCTGGATCACTAAAACATGATCATCCAACTCTTCCACATCTCAACAGCACCTCAAAACATTCCCATCATCTCTTTACTTTAACTGAAATGTGACTGTGCCCAGGGAGCACTGCCTTCTCAACAACCACCTGAAGTGTTGTATATTTTTAACACAAATCGTTAATAATTGCATTAATTGTTTACCACTTGTATTTCAGAATGATAACTTTCTAGCCTCTTGCAAAAAACCTGTTTGCATGATATTCACAACAACCAGAGATACCGGCCTCTTCTCCTCTTCATCTATAGACTTCCTGGTCTAACCCCTTGGTTTTGATGAGTCACCCTACTGATTCAATGCAAGTTTTAGTTATCAAACTGATTCACAGTTTTCCTTTCCCTGTGAACTCCAGTAATTCTTTCTGGAGCCACAAACACCTTTGTGAATGATCCAGCCAGTATTCTGATCTCAGTTTATTCACTTTCTTATCATCAATCATTGATGGCCTTCCCTCTCTCCAACACATTATATTTCAGACACTCAATTCCAAGGTCACATTTCAGAATTTATCACCACCAAATCTGAACTAGTGTCAAAATCCTGAATGCACGAATTCTATTCTATCACCACAATTCCCTGTCCTTCCTCTTTACTTACTCAATTATTTCTGCTTAAATATTTTTGAACATATAATGACCTCCACTTTATTCATGTCATCAATTTCTTACTATCTATCAAAAACCTCTTGTCTTCTCTTCCCCTTTTATCCAGGTTAGTCTATGATCCATCATTTTAATCACACCCAAATCACATAACCCAGCAGACTGGATTCACATTAAAATCACAATTCCATGTGTCAAATGGACTCTAAACACAGCTTGGTAATGTCAGCACTATGTTCCTTAAGAGAGTTCACATTTCTTTCCAAATTTCCCAAATTACCCTGCTTTCTCTGCCTCATCACTGTATCAGCTGATAGTAGTAATTCGTATTTTAATGAGATCAAAATATTTAACAAGTTTACCTTTATCTTCCTATTCTCACCTAGTAATTTAACTGTGCACATCTTCACCATCATCTGTCTTTCCATATCCAACAAAGTGTTTTTTCAATCAGAGGCCAGTTGCTCAATATATAATCTCTATCCCATTCTCTCTTGTCTTTCTTAAGGATTTTTAATCTTAATCTATACTTTATTAATCTCACTATCCTTTTACACATTTTTAATCAGTACATTAAATGCATGCTAATGTCTATTACCATAAGGGAAAACAAATGAAAGAAACTATTTGCTAAATGTCTACTTCCAGTTGTTATTTCATTTTCTCACAGTCCTCCAGTGTCAAAGCTTCAAGAGTTTTGTGTGTAAACTTTATCCACATTCTCATATCTCACTCACCTCTTGACAAGCTGCAAAGAAACTTCTGTTTTTCACCAATAGAACAAAATCACTCTTCATTTTACTGGTGACCTCTAGATTTTCAAGGCAGAGTATTAAGTGAGGAATATTGGATATACAGACAAGTATGGTAGCAGATGCATCTGGTTCTTCTGGGTGAGTGTAATAGAGCTCCTGGTTTTCTCACCCTAATGCCATAGACGCCATATTTAGTGAGCTGACAGCTGTAGTGTATCAAGTTGAGTTTGGGCATTTTCTCTGGTTAATCTCTTTAGGGCTGTTACACATCCAAGCTCAAATTAGTGATCTTCCCAAAGATACTTGAAACCATATAATATTTTTAATAAAACCCTTTTGGCTTAAACAAGCAAAAGAAAATATATTTATCTTCAACTAAGAATCCTAATCATTAGAGTTTTCATGGTACTGTAGTCTCTTGAATGTTTTCTTATGACTATAGTCATGTCTGGTTTCCTTTCAACTCTCTTCTCCTCCCCCACTAGAACAGTAAATGCTAGAACATCCCAGTATGTTCTTAAAGTTTTTTTCTCTGTATTTCACTTTCCTAGGTGACTTTCATCTTTCCTATGGCCTAAATACCATCTAGATATAGTCTGAACATTTAGGTCAAACTCCTCAACTCCAAGTTGATGTAACAGCATATTGTCTCAGAATTTTTGTGAAGCCCAAAGTTAAGAAAAGTAGGTAATACATATCTCCATATTATAAAGATATGCTAGATAATATCTTGCAACCAAAAGTTCCATTACTTATTGCCAGACTCTATTCAAAAAAGGGATCAATTGAAGAAGATCAAGTTATGAATTGCAGGCACAGGAAATGAATGTTGAAACTTTTCCCCTCCTCCATGTTGAAGAGAAAAGACAAGGGTTTCTCCCTCTTCATCACAAGTACTTGTCAAAAAGGGAGACTGGCTTTGCACTCTGGGCTGGATATGTGCTGAACTATGGAATCATAGGGAATCAATATCATTGTAGCTGTAGGGAGCTTTTGAGAGACAGTTATGCATTCTATGGAGTTCGAGGGTAGATATGAACAGAGAATTGGAGACTGCTTCTCTTCTGGCCAATTATGTAGAAAGGAAAGATACATGAAAGCAAGGGAGCAGAGCAAAGAAAGAGTTCACCATTTGGCAAGCTGCCTATGTACTCTTTGGAGGAACAAGGATGACTGAATTTCTTGAGTCAATTCTGTTAAGAATTTTTATAATTTATAGAGGATAACTACAGAGGTGTCGTCTTCACAGCTGATTATGAGCATTGGAAGCTTTTGGTGCAGTCCTTTCTTAAAGCTGACAATTGGAAGAGAAGGCCTCCAACATCTAAGTACAATTCATCAGGTCTCATTTAGAATCATTCTGAAGGACCTTAAAGACTAGCAGGAGAAATCTGTGGGAGATCAATGATAGCCACAAGTTTTTGACGTTTGTCACATTGAGAGGCGGAGTCTAATTCTGTACGCCTTGATTTCTGTAAGGGCTTTCTTTCTATTTTAACAAATAGAATAAGTTGAAAGTGATGCTGTGCCAGATTTCAGGCACGATCCATAAAGTTTTAGCAGCTTCCACTTTCTGTTTCTTGAAACATTTTCTCTTAGAAACCAGTTACCAGTTAAGAAGAACTGCACTGAGACCTCCTCTGTAGGAAGAGATGCTCAAGCCAAGAAGAGATACTCTGGAGAATGAGATGCCTCATGGAGAGAGGGAGAGGCCATAGAGCTTAAATATTCCATAATGTGGTGAAGAAGCCACTTTGAAGTGGCACCTCCACCCTAATACTCCAGCTGACGCTATGTAAGTCAGAGATTTACTTACCTAGATGAGTTCTTCTGAAATTCCTTACCCTAAAAATTATGAAGAAAATAGAGTGATTGTTTTGAGCCACTAAGAACTGTTTTTTTTTTCTTACATAGCAATAAATAACAAAATAATTAGAAAAATAGGAATAATTTCGCACTGTGAAAACTTTTATCACGCATAGATTTTTTAAACTTTTTTACCTTATAGCTATCTTTTTGACTACTCCGGTTGTGAATAGTTGGTCTGCAGATATTTTCACTGTAAATGTTTCTGTTTCTATAAAATGGTGATCATTTAGCTTGCTAATGTAAATCACACAGTTGCTTATAAAATGAAGATAGAGAATGACTGCTTTAGAGTGTTTTATGATTTTTATATGTGGAAAAGGAAGATAATGTGATAAATAGACTCACATTGTATTTGGATGTGAATTTTAAACAAAGCTAATTTTACACATAACAGTTGTTCCAGAAAGAGTCTATTTAGGGTTTTTCTGCTTAGCAAGAAACTATGTTACCTCTATCAGCTTACCCAATGGAAATATGCAGTTATAGTCATACTTAACAAACTAATATTCTCAGTAATATGTAATGTGTTATATTCGCCCAATAAATGAAAACACTTCCTTTTGAATTTTAATTTGGATAGTGGCTAAGTGGACAATCACTACTAAGTGAAGACTGGTGAAAATCAATAATTTGAATTTCTAAGTGTGTATGTCAATTAAAACCTTAGTGAGAACAGAGAAAGCTTTTGAATTGATGTAGGATCTTTAGTAAAATTGTTTTGCACCATGTTCTACTGTGTCCTATTTACTTGAGATAAGCCTCACTGGGTGCAAGTTAAGAAGAGAGATGGGTTAGATGCAAAGAAGAATAAGAACAATGGCAACAACAAATAAAATACGACTGCTGATAACACAGTAAGGTTATGTACGGCAGCTGCTTGAAAGGAGAGAGGAGAATCAGTAAGCTGGGCTTTTCTCTGAGTGTTCAGAATACTCTTCAGACTTTATATCATCTTCTGGATGAACACTGCATAGCTTAGGTGGTAGCCATATTGCCCAAATCCATTCCTTTGGGGGGGGGGGCAAGTTTTCCTATCATCACAGAAGTAAGTGTGAATATGAGGAGAAAAGTCTTTAACGGATGAAAGAAGATTATTTTTAGATCTTTTATTCGTCCATGAAGAACTCCAATAAGGACATTGGCGTTGCAAAATTGAGACTGTCACATAAGTCACTTCAACACCAGCCTCACTTAAACTGGGGATGGCTGTAACATTACTGAATCAGTTTCTGCTGAGAAGCAAAACATTTTGAGTGCTATTACAGAGGATTCAGGTATTCAGTGGCAAGGAAGAGATCAGCAAGACTATGTAAACTGTATTTATAAAATATGATTTATACTCCAAACCCAGAAAAAAATTCTAAACTTCTCACTTCATAAAATACAGTTGGATTATTCTTTACTGCAAATAGGGGTATAGCTAATCACCAGGAGGTGCGAGGTCTGCAGTTTTTAAAGCTCACCAAGCTAGGACACAGCATTTTTAATGTCAAAGGGGATTTAGTGGGAGATTTTTGATGAGAGAAGAGTCACCCTAACCAAGGTCTCTTTGTGGGAGACCGCCTTAGTAAATAGCAATCAAAACGTACCACCTCTCAATGGACATTAGGTCACTGATGTACCATGAATCATTCATTCAAGGTCTCCAAAGTCCCTGCTAATGCTGGGGTTGCAGGACTTCAGGGTGAATAGGAAATGAAATAAGGTTCATGTCTGACTCTTCCTTTAAAGCCCTATAAAGCTGTTCTTGGGCAGGTTTAAGCAATATTGGCTGAGTTCTGTGGAAGCAAAACAGAAACTTCTGATGCTCATATAATTGTTTTCTCCATGAATAAAAAGAACATTTCTTTACTCTTTGTTAATTTTATATCTTTCAAATGCACAATAATGATGCCTAAAAAATATTTTTTTTCTTTGTACATTAAAGGAAAAGATAATAAGCACAACTAATAAGAGGAGAAATGGCAGTTTGGGGATACATTTCTGACTCTTTTTTTATGAGTCTATTTTTACAACACATGGTGTTAGTTCATTCAAATAAATGACTTGACTAAACTGAGTTACAACCCCTAGCTTCTCATCTTTTGCCCACTAATAAGATTCAGAACTTTAATATTAGCCTTGGATTGTTGTCAATATTGGGTACCTGGAGACATTGATCATCTTTAGATAAATGCCAATTCCATGGAATCATCAGTAGAGTATAGAGATCTAGGTGTGTTCAAAGTGCATTAAGTCAGTTTCACTTGCTACTTGGCCTAGTAGAGCCTAGGAATCAGAGGAGAGGGTCTTTTGGGTTCCTGGACCCAATTTCAACATATGTGTGTTGGGGAGACTGGTGCCCACACCACCAATAATTTTCCAAATACTACCTGGGTGTCCTACAATTCAACTCAATTCTGACACTATCTATCCAGAGATAGCATCTGATTCCACAGGTTAAGGGCTCAGTCCTACCAGACTGATCCTCACCCCTGACCTCAGATACCAGTCACAAGCCCAGGTTGTGCTTCTGACCAATTGGCTATAAACTGGAGGTTCCAATGGCCCCCTCCAACTCAGGATGCCAATCATAAGTCCAGGTTGTCATTTGTACTTCTGATCAACTGGCTATAAATCAGAGGTTCCCATGATCTCCTCCTTGGGTTCAATTAATTTGCTGGAGCAACTCATAGAAATCAGAGAAACATTTTTTGTACTAGATTACCAGTTTATTATAAAAGGATATAACACAGGAACAGCCAGGTGGGAGAGATGCATAGGGCAATGTATGGGGAAAGGATGTGGAGGCCCCATGCCTTCTTCAGGGTGACACTCTCCCTAATGTCTATGTGTTCTACAAGCTCTCAGAACATTGCCCTTTTTGGGTTTTTATGGAGGCTTCATTACATAGGCATGATTGATTAAATTGTTGGCCGTTGCCGATTGAACTCCATCTCCAGTCCCTCTCCTCTCCTGGAGGTCAGGGGTGGGAGTCAAAGTTCCAACCATCTAGTAACATGGTTGGATCTGCTTGCAACCAGCCCCCCATCCTTAGGTGCTTTAAAAAAATCACCTCATTAACATAAAAAAAGACAACATTATCACTCAACACTTAGGAAATTCTAAGGGCTGTGGAAGCTGTGAGCCAGGAACCATGGAGGAAGACCAAACATCTAAATGAGAAATATATTTTGGTCATATGAATGACCATGTAGGGAAGGAAGACATAGCCTCCACTCACTCTGGGTCTTTCTGGCTGGGGTATGAATTAAATTAACATGAGACAGAATAACAGGAGAAAACCAAACAAAGCTTTATAGCATGTATACATGGGAGAGACCCATGAAAGTGGGTAACTCAGCAAAATGGTGGAGGCTCTCATCTTAAATATCATCTTCAACTAAAGACAAAGGAGGATGTTGGGGGTAGTGGTTTGGGACTTCAAAGGGGAAGAAGGCAATTCACCTGGAAATGGAAAAGCAAATGTTTGGTAAACAGAACTTTGATAATGGGCTTATCAAGCACCCTCCGTCTATTGATACCCAGAGTTATCTATGGTGATAGCCTGTCCTGGGGACAGGCCTTCTACCTTAAATTTCTTTTAGGAAGATAGCGGAGGGGATGTCAAAGTTTCTTTCAGAGTCTTTTGTTCTTGAAAATAATCAAGGTAAAGAGACATATTTTGAGGTGGACAGCTCTGATCCCCCACAACCAAATACATGTTTTTCTTATAAATCACAATATCATAGATGGTGAGTGCATCATAAATGCTGCCTGGCTTCTCAGAAGACTTGTCCTTCTTTCAATTTATCCACGATTTAGGGAGAATGAGTCATGCAGCATGAGCAATATGCCTGAAATCATAGCACCAATTACATCTTATATTAAATATTTATGTAGCACATCTGAGCAATGCACACTTAACAATTGGGGAAGAGAATGTTTGCCAAGGAAAACAGATCTTAGATTGCATAACTCATAGCAATTTATGTATTGATTATTCCTAATATGGTAATTTCTAAGTGAATGGTGTCTCTTTCATTAACACTACCCCTCATATTCCTTTTATTCATGTTTCATCAGTCTAGCCTTTCCTCTATATTTCAAAATTTTACATGCAATACAATAACCTTCATTAAATGACCATGTCACCTATCTACTAAAATAAATCCAGGTTTAGATAGATGACACAAAAATGCCAAATCCTACTGAATCAGTGAAGGATTATATTAGTTCTTATACTAAAAACCAGATTGGAGATGTAGGGTTCTAAATTCAATTAGTATCTCAGACTAAACATACAAATATACTTAATTGTTGAATGATTTTGGATCTTTTATAAAAAACATGAGAATATTGTCATGGTGATGATAATTATATATTATAGAACAGTGAAAACTGCAAAAATAAGAATTTTGAATACTTTCCCAAAATACTCTAAAACAGGATGAGAAAGTTAGAGGTGGTTTCACTCCTTTCATCACTTGAGGATTTCCTTTTAGGATTCTCACCTTCAAAATTAGAATTAAATGCCTAATCTTTGGATATAAATAGGACTCAGCTTGATATCACAAGTCAATTCTCATGTTATACAAAGACCTAGTGGTATATGAGGTAAAACAGATGATGTTGGAACTGATGTTCTGATATAATTGTGTTAAAACAATATTCAGGTCATGATGTTAGTGAGATTTGGTTATATATACTATCCTACATAGCTTTCATGTATGTTTACCATCAATGAGGTAATCTGTTCTTTCAAGGATATGCTGATTGGCTAGAAGTTAATGATCAGAACATTCTCTGCACCCAAGGTTTCTATTGCTCTCTGGTCCACAGTTGCATCTTCTGGAAAATGGCAGAAAGCAAGTTGCCCCACAGAACCAAACAAGGCAAGGTGGCCAAACTCCTCTGAAGATAAACAGTGGAGGATCCCATCATTTTCCAAAAACAAAGACCTTAGAGTAGGCCCTGCTATGCATAAGTCTCACCAGCAGAAGTCTACTTTCTAGTTTGCCTATGTGTTTTTTCCCCCTAAGGTTTACTAGAATTCCAAGTGGTGATATCCACTCTTGAAGTGAGGAGAAAGAGAAGCTCAAAACTAACTCCTGGAAGAAACAATAGACTAAAGAAGCTATAGGCCTTGAACAACACAAAAATCAACAAATGTGGGAGAGGGCCCAAGGGAAGATTAGCCTCCATAAAATTTTATGCAGAGTGGTTATCAGGCCATGGCATTTGGGGCTCAGAATGATTGCTGAATTTCTTGAAAATATTCAACATAGAAATGAACTAGAATTTGTAACTTTATTTCCTGAGCCAATGCTGTTCACTGAAATCTTTACCACCTTAACTTTTGGTAGCTCCAGCCAAGCTTCTTTTCTTCCCCTCCTTATTTAGAGAATTTCCTATCAATTCCCTTCTTAATACAGTGTCCAGATCTCTTGGGGTCCTACAGAGAAGAAGTCTTGCATAGCTGAAGACATCACTTTGTGGTTCCTGGAGATAGTAGAAGAACTTTGGAAGAAGATATAATTTTAGATCTAGAACTCTATTTTGAAACAACCATCAGGGTTGACCCTGGGATTTTTTCTGGATTGTCTGACAAGGAGGTGTCTGGGAAAGATGGCTCCTTTTCCAGCAAAAAAGCCTAAACCTTTCACATTACCTAGGACATTCCTTCTCCTCACTGGGGGGAGCCACATCCAAACTCAATCTCCCATTAGTTCAAGGGCTATCAAGTTCTCCAGGTGCTGGATAGCTGGCTTCTATCTGCAATCCTCTAAACCTCTAGAATCAAAGATCAGATTCTCTAGCCACTGAACTCAATTTGTTTCTGTGTCCTCCTCTCCGTGCAAGTCTTCTCTCACACTTAGCCTATGAAAAAGAGAAGTGGGAGGTAGAGCAGCATCCTTCTACTGAGGTCTATCTCCATGATATGTTCAGCTATGTCCAGGTCTATGCATGTCTTTCCATAGAATGCCAAGAGAAGGAAACCCTGCACCCTGTTGACTCTTCTGCCTCTGAGCGCAGCCTGAACCACGTAATGTCCTGGGTTCACCTGTGAAAAGACTCACTAGTCCAAGTTCTGAGAGTATACATTGGTTTCTGTAAATAATATATTGGAAATATCTAAGTAGTTAGTGAATTCATTCAGGTCTAGCTGTATTAAAACCACTTCTGGTCTCTGAAGACAAAGGGCTGAATAATTATAATGATAAAATCTTAAGTAGCCATTACATTTCTTGTTTTAAAGAATATCTGCTCAGCAATGCATATATATATCTGAAAAACAAGATACAAAGTTACATATTTACTATTAAATATTTTATGAAATATATATTTAACAAAAGCATAGCAACAATGGGGAGTAAATACACCAATATAATAAGAATTGTGTCTCTGGAATTATGTATAACTCTTAATTCTAAGTGCATGTTTGTGTTTTCCAAATTTATGGTAATAAGCATCTATTCCTTGCTAATTCAAAATAAAATTGTAAAATATTTTAAAGAAAATAAACCATATGTCTCTCTTTCTTTCCTCCTTCCTTCCTTCCTCTGTGGGTGGCTCCTTTGAGTCTAACATTGACAGGATAGCCTAATGGCTAAGCGTATATCTTTATACCTTGCAGCATGGGTTCAAATCTCATTTCTGCTTCAAATTAGCCATATGATCTTGTGAAAGTTAAGTTGGCTCTATAGAGCTACCATTTCATTTGTAAAAAAAGGAAAAAATGAAATATCTAAATGTAAAACATGTAACCCTCAGAAAGTTAATTGACCATAGTTTTCTCATTTGAAAATAAGGAAAACAAAAGTGTCTAAGTCACAGGTTTCTAGACAAGATTAAAAGAGTTAATATACATAAAGCAATTAGTGCCTAGAACATAATAAGCCTTTAATTCTTGTTAGCTCTCATTTTTTATTATCATATTTTAAGAAACAAATTAACCCATATTGTATGTAATATTTAAATACAGATAACTTCTCATCACACAAAAATATTCAGGAAGTTCTAAAAACCCAGTCAACTTTATTAAAAATTATTTTATTGAGGTCATATTGGCTTATAACATTGTATAAACTTCAGATGTATTTATCAGTTTCTGTATAGTCTACATCGTGTTCACCACCAATAGTCTAGTTTGCCTCTAAACCGTATATATGTACCCCTTTAATCCTTTTGCCCTCCTCTCACCCTCTTCCCCTCTGGCAACCACTGTCTATGTATGTGTTCTCCTCATCAATGTGTTCTATCTTCCACATATGAGAGCAAAACCTAGTCAATTTTATGTTAAAATTTGATATCAAAACTCTCTCCTTTGTGTTTAATGGCCAGAAGTGAGTTTTAATGGCAAGTTCTTACCTACAGTGCTGTCCCACAGTGTGACACCAAAGAAAAGTCACCATATATGTTTAATTCCCTGTCTGTGCATGATGGTACCTAAGACAGAAATGCTTCCTCAATCCTTATAGTGAAAGAAAACTTTTAGTACAAAGCTTGAGGATAAATAAGAGCTATCCAACAGCATATGAAAATGAGTCTTGAACATATAAAACTTCAGTAAATATTTCTAGAATGAATGCAGGCAAAGTTTTTTCATTTGTTCTTCATGTCAATATTGCAAATTTTCAAATTAATTTTATAGGAAATAAAACTTTGAGGGGCCGGCCCAGTGGCACAGAGGTTTAGTTCACGCTTTGGTAGCCTGGGGTTCATGGGTTCGGATCCTGGGTGCCTGCTGATGCAGTGCTTGTCAGCCATGCTGTGGTGGTGTCCAATATAAAGTAGAGGAAGATGGGCATGGATGTTAGCCCAGGGCCAGTCTTCCTCAGCAAAAAGAGGAGGATTGGCAACAAATGTTAGCTCAGGGCTGGTCTTCCTCACACACACACACATACACATATACACAAAAACCTTTGACACAGTAATCCATGTTTATTTGCCCCAAATCATATGGCTAGTATGTGTCAGAGTCTGAATTTGAACCTTGATTTCTCTGGTCCTGAATCACATGATTTCCATAGTTAGGGTCCCACCCATTCTCCATACTAAAGTATATTAATTTCTTACTACCTTGATTTTTTGGTGGCTCAGAATCTATTTCTCCAGCTGCTTGAAAGGGCACCATAATTTCCTTTTGGAGAGATCCAGCAGCACCTCTGTGGACAACATGGTTGTGCCTGACATTGAAGCTTCCTGCCCTAACCTAGTGATGTTGTAGGCATATGACCTAAAAAAGCCAATCAAATCCTCCCCTGGGAATTCTATTCTTAATGGAAGTTAATGCCCAAGAAGGGTATATGGAATCCAACAATAACAGTGGCCACCCCCCTACTATCAGTGCAGAGTGGTTGTTGCTACCTGTGCATACCCGGAGATAGTCAGCGAGAAAAAGCCATTCATTCTGTGCTTATTTATTCTAAAAGCTTTAAAACAATAATTTGGTTGTCTTGATCACTGGTTGAAATTATCCAGCCATTTTTATCTTTCTGAATGACATGGAAAATGCTTCTGTAAGTAGAGTTTTAGTGCTGGGAGTGGGAAGATTGTATTCATGGATCTTCCTAGAAACTCAGGGATTGAGACTCAGCCAACAATTCCTACACATGGCATTAAAGACCTGGTGAGGTAGCTAAAGCAGAGTCCTTTTTAACTCTCAATAAACTACGGGGAGAATTCATGTTAAGAAAGCAGGCATGCCCTCTGCTTGGCCAAACTTCAAACTAAGAACAAGGTCCATAATTCAGGATGTAACACTCATTTCCTATTCCTTCCTTTAAAATAACTTTTATTAAATTATTTGTGTTGTCCTTGTTGTGAAAGTCTGAAATGACAAAGGGCTTTTAAAAGGATTTCAAAAATGTGCTTTCATCCATGGTGATAAGTGCATTTATCAGAATATTAATGCTCAAAAAAGTCTCTTCCTCAAAAATAATCTATCCTTAAAAAAAAAAGTTAAAAGAAATAGCTTTAGCATCCATTTGCTAGTCTCCATTCAAAGCTTCTACTTCAATCACTTGATTTTCCTTTCTCTTTGCTTCTCATCTGCTCCCCTTTCTCCGTATTCCCATCTCACTTCTTTATGTAGCATGAATATATTCTTCTCTTTATTTACTCTTAACTGTTAACTGTCTCTGCTCTTCCTCTCCTCTGTGATTACCAGACTCCACAAACAGGACTGAAATATGAGTGAAAATGACTTAATAAAGATTTCCTATTCAAAAAAAAATCATCTTCAGGGTTGTTTGATGATTTCTCCTGAGAAAAAGGCATTCAAAGTCTTACTCTAGTCATCTCTGAGCAAAACATTTCAAATTGGCCAAGCAGCTGCATAAAGAGAACTAGAAACTGATGTGAACAAAAAGATTTCCTGCAGTGATAAACACAATGATGCTTTTATATTGATAACATTCTGAGGGCAATTCCTGCATTTCTAGCAAAGGCCATTTAAAGTGCAGGTTAACAATGAGAAATCTAGCCCTTTTAAGACAGCATGCATGAATAACATTTTGGTTTGCATTCATCAGTTGACTTTTAGATTTTTTTTCTACATTTAAAAACAGAAACAGTAAAACTTGTGCCATTTGAAATTCCTGGGCATTATAATAAATCTTCTTGAAAATAGCATATTGGTTTTCCAAGGAAATATAATTTTCTTACAAGAAGTTTTAATTGATGTATCAGAGAGAACAAATGCCCTAAAAATACTTCTCAAAATGTTTTACCCACTACTATTCTAGTGAGAAGAAAGAGAATATATAACTCCCTGGGATCTGTCCAGGTAGCAAGAATTTCCTGTAAATTTATCTTAAAGATTCATGTGAATTTGCATTCTGTTCCTTAGCTGTATCCACATTTAATTTTAAAATTACATTTTAAATAATTTAGCTTAATTTTCCATCTAGTCTTAGAGAAAAAATATCTGCTCAAAAAAGTATCATTGTTTACTATTTGGTTGCATGCCTTCTCCTGGGCTGCCAACTCACCTCCCAGTTTAAGAAGCACAGGCCAAAGGAGATGCTGTTTCAAGCAACTGAAGAAAAGGTCATATTGTTATTTTGTACAATATACAGTCTATCCTCCTTCATAGGTTAGATTACTGAATGCATGTTAAAAGATACCCATCCCTTCAGTTAGTTGACAATTATTTATTGAGAGCTAGTGATGGGTACATTTTGTGGATGAGGCTGGATAACAAGTCAGCTAATGAAATTTCTCTCATGATGCTTGTATTTTATGGAAGTTGCAGACAATTAGCAATGCAGATAAATAAACAAAAATGAACAAACCACTCAACAAATTCACCAACCAGATAGTTACAGATTGCAACAAGAGCTTGGAGGAAATACATGAGGTGATGAGATAAAATTTTGGGAAGAAGCCAATTTGGATAATATACCTTGAGAAAGCTTTTTTGAGAAGGCAATTATTGTGGCAATATCTGAAAGACAGGAAAGAGAAAGCTGTGCAAACCAGTGAATCCTGATCACATTTTTATGGGTGATGATAAATAAATGTAAAGCAGTAGGATGTATTGGAGTATATGAGGAAGTCATTTGGTTTAAAACTGATTCATTCTGACCTTGTTTTTCCAAAAGGGCCTGAGGTGGTCTGTTGAGAATGCAATTGTACATTTGCTTTAAACATTTACAGTGTCTCAAAGACAGGAATGATGCTCTTAATGATAAGGATGTAGCTTCCCCCATATTGGCATTCCCTTAAGGATAAGCATTTCTTCCTGGGGACTAAGGATTAATTACCTGCCTGCTGTGCTCACCATGTGACCACTCACCTGCTGTGCCAGCTAAGCATCTCATGACAGTAGTAAAAGAGATATTCCTGTCCATATGTAATGTATGCTCTTTGTTCCAAGACAGTATGTAACCACTCTGTACACCACACTTCTTCAGGGTGTGCTTTCTTCCTTGGGAAAGGAAGCTCCCTGCCCCCAGGCCATAGTCCTCAGATCTGGCTCACAATAAACTCGCCCCAATTTTGATTTGTAGATTGATTATAGATTATTTATGCCTACAGTGACAAAGCTGGATTTAAAGCCAGGGATACTTTTTAAGAAATTGATTATTGGGTCTCTTTTGCTTCTCGGTTTAGAGATCAGCCAGAAGCTGTTCTCAGTTATGACTGCTCTATTCCTGGTTTCTATGAGCAAAACTGGTCTTTCCACTACTTTTATCTCATGAATATATCACATTTTCTGGAGGACTGCACCTTGAGATAACATTTCTGTAAACTTTTCTGAATAGTTTAGTGCATTCTAGATATTAATCCCGTTATCACAGACTTTATTGGAAGGTTCATATTCCAGAATCTCCTTATACTTGGCTAGTACTTACAGATCATTATGTGTGTTTTCACAAGAAAAATATTGAAAGAAAAAATGCTGTTTTACCATCCAAATGAAAGAATCCTTTTTCACCCTTTTCAGCAAAGAGTTAAGTGTACACACACACATACACACACACACACACACACATGCACACACAATTGTGAACATATTCAACTTCAGGCAATTTTCTGTAAATGGAACTTCACATGGAAAACAAATGCTACCAAAATTTAGTAATGGAGAAATTCTGATTGAATCCAAATTTGGAGGCCAAGTTGTCTCCCAAATGGGCCTTCTCCTGCCATGTTTGATGTTCCTCACCTCCTTTCTCCAGCAGCAGACCCTGAGCAACTTGACAATTGTAATTGTCCACCTGTGGCTTCTGGGAGCATGATATGAAAATAACTTCCTGGAGTGACACAAAGGTCCATATCAACCTTTCTTTTCTTATCTCTATGATTTTGAAAGGAAGTATAGCATCTATTCAATTTTATCAGCTCCAACCATGTTGAGGCCTTCATGGGAATTGAGACTGTTAATATACTCTTAACTCTGCTAATAATTTTGGCAATGTATTACAGCAAGATGTTCCAAAAAATATTGCTTTCAACATCTTAGATTAGAAAATTCTCTTTTCATCCTATAAAGCTCTAATTCTAGTATGTGTTAGCTTGGAATATCTAATAAAGAAAGCTACATTGTCAAGACGTTAAATTATTTCTGATCATTCTCCTTTCAAGGCAATATTATTCCAATCTTCAAAATCTACCATTTGATTTTGACCAAATATCCACAGATGAGATTCATCATATTGTTAGTAGCAATGATGTATAAAACGCACAATTTTAAATACGCACTCAATTTTACAAGTATCTCAAGGGAAAAGCTCCTCCTAGAAATGTTTTTTAAACAGTTTTCTTTCCATGGATGAGTGTTTGGTTTAAGGAAGAAAGAACTCTATTTGTTCCATTGTTGTATATTGTCCTACACAGTCTTTACTAGGTGGCCTAGTTTACCAACTTCTAGCATAGTGTTCAATTAGAATACTGTAGTGGAGATTTGCTATCATCTGAGGCAGCACACTGCATTTTTATCAAGCATCTCCAGGTGCTTCTAAAGCACGTTCATACTTCAGAGCTGCTGACCTAAACCATGGATTGATTTATGGTTATTGCAATCAATCTTGCAGAGTAAAAAATATGAACATAAAATGCTTTCAATAAAAGACTACTCAGGGCTAGCCTCATGGTTTAGTGGTTAAGTTCAGCACACTCTGCTTCAGCAACCTGGGTTTGTGGGTTCAGATCTCAGGTGCGGACCTACACCACTCATCAGCTATGCTGTGGTGGCAACCCACATACAAATAGAGCCAGATTGGCACAGATGTTACCTCAAGGCTGATCTTCCTCAAGCAAAAACAAGGAAGATTGGCAACAGATGTTAGCTCAGGGCCAATCTTCCTCACCAAAAAAAAAAAAAAAGTATTGTCATCGTGGCTTTCTACAGTTGGAGGGTGGGTTACCAGCTTAATTTCCACACTGGAACAGATTTAAGAGATGTGCAATTAATGTAGGAAGTCAGAATTGCTTTATCAAAACAGTAGATTTCTTTTAGAAATGCTATACATTATATATTTGAGGGTTCTTGATAACTTTATGTACAATAAAAATTTTCAATCTGTTATTTAAGGCTAACCATTGAATTTTAAAGTTGAATACTAGTTTTCTCCATTGACCATATACTGTCTTTCTTTATTTTTTCAATACAAATATACAAATCTCTCCTGGAGTGGCATAAGAAAACCATTTACATTCCTTATAAGTAAGAATAAAAAAATGTGAGACAGAAAAATTTTTAAAAAATGAATAACTGATTTCGAAAATTATTTTTCTTTGTTTCTGCAAGATTTGTTTCTGATTATTCCATGCAATACGTTATTTTTGGTACATACCTAACACAAGTAAGAAGGCTTATGTACTTTAAAATATTAAAGTATGTTAAAATATTTTCCCTCCAAATAATTTTTGACTTGGTAAATTCAGAAAAGAATTAGAGAGAATGTTATACAAATTCATTTACTAGAGTGAATGGAAAGGAGCAAAAGAATTCAATGGAACAGGAAAATTCAATGCATTTTTTTATTGTTACTCTTGCTCATTATATTGCACTTTATCTACCAACTGATATCTGAGTCAAGATGTTTATAGTAACCTAGGATTCCTAGATTAAGTAAAGCCACTTGTTCAATACAACAAGAATATCTTCAAATGTTTAATAGTCTACTTTTGGGGAAAAGACCACAGCTCAACCAGTCAATACCAGGTAATTGTCAAATCTGAACAAAAATGTGATAAAAAAAGTCAAGCAATATGCATGGTATTTGAACACCTGAAATTTTAGAAAGAAAATATATTTTGGAAAAGAGAAATGTGGATCAGCAAATAGAACAGAATTTATTAAGCAATTTGTTCTCAGTATTTTCCCAGTTTCTTTATAATTCCAGCAGCTAGAAAGAACAAAAGAGCTACATAAAGCAGATACTCCTGCATAAACAGATACTCCAAAAGCTTTAGCAGGATAGATTAATTAAAAGAGAACATTTTCTTCAAATATTTGGGACCTACACTGACATAAATAGCCATCTTCAAATTTGAATCTTTCAGAAGTATATACCTTGCTATTCCAAGGTAACTTCAAATATGCTTGTGTATTTTAAATAAAACAGCATATGCTTTTTTTGCATTAGTAAAAACAAAAGGAAGATAAAAGAAAGAAAAAAAGGAGAGAGGAAGGGAAGGAGGAAAGAAGGTAGGGAGGGCAGAGAAAGGAACTAATTTGGAAATACTAAGGAGAGACGAGCATCTCTAGAAAGGGGCTCTCTCACACTATTGCATAAAATTTTGTGATTTATAGTAGAAATATACTAGAAATAGATTCCCATCAAATCTCTTTTCCCAGCACTACTTTTAGGTTCTCTATCAATGTATACTTCTAGTATTTTGAATTTTTTCTTCTGAAAACTTTATGGCAGTTGCCCAGAAAATCATAAACCTGAATTATCTTCTGACAGATTTCCTTAGTTTGTGTAAAACTATTCTTGAGAATGAAGATTTGGAACAGAGAAAATGGGAAAAGTACAAAAGGCCTCCAGAAAAAGAAAATATTTAAGAATTAGCCTCAGAAAATATTTAAATATTCAAATTTTATTTCTGTATACTACTTATCATGCAACCTAAATGAAAAGAAAGCTGAGGATATGAATACCTCCTGATACCCTAAAACATCTTTGTGACTCTCCAGGAAGCTCTATTTGGAAAGAGGTGGAAGCTTATTTCATAAATGGAAACAAATATGAATGTAAATATAGACCTTGTTTGAATACAACTCTATTCTAAAGTCTAGGGCTAAAGCACTCTCAATCACCCAGGCACATGGGGAGATTAATGGTATAAATATTTCCCTACACTATGTCCTTCTAAATATTTCAGTTTGAAATTTTAGCCTTTAAGTACATCTTGTGAAGAAAAAGTATAATTTCAAGTTGACCTGTGTTAACAGATAAACAGAGCTACATTAAAAATGTTGAGTTTGTTTGAAGAAACATTGATTCCAATCAGTGAGCACCAAACTGAAAATGGTCAGGCATGTTCTGGGGACAGAAGTTAACAAAAGCCTTTTATAGAGAAAACACAGAAGCTGAGCAAGGAAGTTATTTGATTGGCTTTAGCTTAAGCAGTTACCTTATTTGGGAAAGCCTAGTTGGTTGTCTGTGATTGGTTGTTCTTAAATTTCATTTTCTTGGATAGAGTGCATTTACAATTGACTTTGGCTTAGCTGTCAAGTTTGCTTACATAGGCTGCCAAGGCCTTAGAACCACCTCAGTGTAATGGCCACCTTGTTTAATTAGTTTAACAATTTCCCCCTTTTGGTCATCCTCTCATACAGAAGAGATTAACTCAAAATTTGTTATTAGTGCCCTTCTCCATCACCATGAGCATTAAGTTATTCTTATCTCATTGTGAAACTTGTAGGTTATGATGTCATATTCATGGAAAGTTTTTTTCTGTTCATCTCATTTCTTGTTCCTGTTTCTCCGAGGGCAGTAAGAACATCTGATGTACTGCTGGCAGTGAACACATATTTAAGACACTTGAGAGAACACAGGGCACTGGGGAGACTACAGCGATGACTATCAAGAAGACAATACCAAGAAATATACTCCTTAGCCAGGGTCCCCATTAACCAAACGAGGTGGTACCAAATAAATCAAAGAACGTACCTAAAGAGGCAACAACCTATTTTTGCCAAGTGGCTTAGTTGTTAATTGCTTAAATTTGAGTTTCTACAACACCAGCGGTGTTGATTCAGGTACAGGAAGAGATATTTGCTATGGCACAGGCTCCTCCTTGTTCGGTCAACAAGTAATCTAAAGCAATTCATTTTCTAAACCCACCTTAACAAGAGAGCATAGGGACTTTTGTTGTGCAGCTGTGGCCTTAAGGGTAGATGCAGCAATAGTTGCCAGAGTTAAGGACAAATTTCTGATCATGTTTTCATTTGCACTTACTCCAAGCCAGGGAAAGTGGGACTCTGCAAATGACATTCATCCAGAGAGGGTTACCATTTGCCAGTAAGCTTCTTTTGGATAAGTAATACAAGTTTAAAGGAGCTGGCCAATACCGGGTTTCTGGTTTGTTTTGGAATGACAGTGATGCTGCTAAAATTCTTAATTAACATTGGCCTGCGTTTGTCAACCACTGAGACAGGTTGAACCATGCATATTTATCACCATCCCCACCACAGACAAAAACGTCCTGGCAGAGCAGATGTTACCCTTGTTAAAATGGTATTATTTATCACTTCATCATTTGGGGTGTTATCATTTGTGGTTAAAAGCTTGGGGTCAGTGGTATAAGGATTACAGAAGGCCAAGTGGCCAAAATTCATCCACCTTTTGAACTTCTTACATAGCAAAGATTTTGAATCGTTGAGTGGGCAATTTGTATTGATTTTGGCTCAGCATGACAAATCCAGCAGTTAGTTATGTTTCCTGCGGTAGCTATTGCTTGTGAAATCCTAACTATAGTATTGAATTTCCATGCATTAACACAGAGAAAAAGCAAGTAACAAAAAGGCAAAAGTTATAGAGGTTTCATATTGGAGATTAAGATCGTGATGCCTTATCTTCGAGAACTGTTTACCTCAAGATGTTTCTAGGAAGGAACTTCCCTAGTCAATTTTAATTTTAGATCTCCAGCTGGTATGCAGTTGCAGGAGTCTGAGGAACCCTTTTCAATCAGGATATGTGGATCCAAGTATTAAGGCCCTGAAGTTTGGCTGCCACCTGAGTAGTGAGGAGGACCTGGTGTAGTTCTTTCCAATGAAGTTCAAAGGCAGTCTTTGTTCTTAATGATTCCAAGTCAGAAGGGTGAGAGAAAATTCAAAACATTAGTTTGGAGATTCATAGCCAGATATTTGGGGAAACTAGAAAAATTCACAATCCAGTCCAGTATACAGGTAAATAAAACTTCAAAGACAGTGAACAGGACTAGAATCTGATATCCACAAGAATGTGTTATCATTTTATATTGAAATATAATTTTTCTCTTTATGATCACCCCAATTTCTAGTAAAGATAATTATAGTAAGACTAATTTATTTAAAAAACAATTCTAGTTGCATTAAACTTGGCCTGATTTTTTACATATGAGCAGCAAGAATAATGATTAATCATATAGGCTGTTTTTAAGTCTACTTTGCTGAAACTTTTCATAAGGAATCTCAGATTGGACTTTTAAAAGCCTCTTGAGGCTAAGAAGCCAAGCAAAGGGTTTACCATTAGACTTTGCCTGAAATACCTATGGATTTGCATGAATTCTTCTCTTCTTGGGGTCTCCAAAATATTATCAGTTTCCTGGGCCAACCAGGAAGTGACCATTCTTACCCATCTGGTAAGGCTCTCAAGAACCCTGTAAGTAAGGTACTAGGTGGTTTTTACAAGGGCTTTTATTGGCTCCACAAAATCAACCTTATTTCCTTAGAACTGTCTGGTCACATCTGATTCTATGCACATCATTCTCAAATATTCATTGCAGTCAAAGCCTTGGTAATATAACAATGTTTCCAGTTGTATCCTGTTACAAGGAGACTAAATTTTTATTGAAATTATGCAAACAACTATATTGCCATGAAAATAAAAACACTAAGAATTTTCTGAATACTGGAGAAATCAGGTAGGGAGAAAGAAATAAATGTTTTAATTGGGTTTGCAAAAGTATAATTTACCAAATTGCTTTAAGTTATAGATAACAAGAGGAAGTATAAAGTTTTTGTTAAATTGAAAAACAAAACATTAAAGAAGTAGCAATGTTTCAAACAAAGAGTCATAAAAAACTATAATTATCTCCACCAGTTCATTCAATCCCACATCATTAATTCTTGTTCTACTTGATCTTGGATTAGCAGCTTTATGAATTCAGTTTTTTCATGAGAGTTCTAGAAATTCTTACCCATTTAGTGGAATGATCTTGAAGTTTTAAGAAATTGTACTTGTCAGAGTCTTTTCCATGAACCTCTTTGAAGATGAAGCAATTTTGTAAAAGAATCAGAGCAGAAGCACTGTCTGTAAAGGGAAAAAAAGATACAAGTATGGCCATGGTTAAAGATCTGATGAGAGTTCATTATAATATAATTGACAAGGAAATTTGGTTATTTCTGTTGCATACACTTTAAGATAACTAGAATTATGACTGATAAAATTATATCAGGATATATCAGGTATCTAGGAATTTCATACAATTTCTGAAACTTTAATTAATAACACATATCCAAATAAATATAACCTAAAGGAGTTTGAGCATCACTTATTATTTGACAATGATTCCCATACAATTTAATGTATCAAATAAGTCTAATTAGTTCAACATCTTTCTTTCTGCAAGATGAAACAAATTCTTTGGAGGTTTTACAGAGTTCCTCTGGAAAATCTCAAAGTTGGTGTGAGGTCAAAAAGATTTCATTTAAGGGGGCCGCCCGGTGGCGCAGCGGTTTAGTTCGCGCTTGGCAGCCCAGGGTTCGCAGGTTCGGATCCCGGGCGCCCACCGATGCACTGCCTGTCAGCCACACCGTGGTGGCATCCCATATAAAGTAGAGGAAGATGGGCACGATGTTAGCCCAGGGCCAGTCTTCCTCAGCAAAAAGAGGAGGATTGGACAGATGTTAGCTCAGGGCTGGTCTTCCTCACAAAAAAAAAAAAAAAGATTTCATTTAAAATTTGATTTTGGGAAGTTTGTCAAAAATATCAAAAGATTTAAAACACTTGATTAAATAGGCTTACAGCTCACTGTGAACCAATACTTAGTTATCTATTAAACCAGGTAACAATTAAAGACTTCAAAGGCAAACACAGAAATTTGCACAGTTGAAAACCGTAGCTCTTATAGAAAAACTTTAGTTCTTTTAATGAAAAAGAATCAGTTCTCCCAAGTACTCAAAGACCTGATAAAAAATAATAGGAAGCATGGAAGAATTTTTTGGTAAAACACAAAATCCTTGCTTTCCAGGCAGATTACCCCAAAGGTAAAGAAAAACCTTTCACGATCTCTTATTAAGAGAAGACCAATAGTCTAATGAAACTTTTTCTTTTAATAATTGAAAAAAACAAATTTTAGTTTTACATAGGCACACTATTGACATTAAAACTTATTTTTAAAACCTTTATAATAAATTCATTCAATTTTAGCTTACTGACCCAAATAAGACTTTTTTTTCTCTCTCTCTTTTTCCTAACTTTCTATATCTATTTACTTTCAAATGTTATTCTCCTCTCTCTCATTCTGAAACAACACTTATTCTACTTTAGGACAAAATTATTCTCTTTTCCCTGAGCAAAAGTGCTTCTCCATACCTCCTGTCTTTTCTTATCAAAAACATTCTACTTTCCTTGCATACAGAGTTGTTTCCCTTATGATTTTTAGTCATTTTAATTACATATGTTGAATAGAATTTTAAATCCTTAGAAATTTTCTAGTGAAAACTAAGGAAGCAATAGTGGACTGTCTGTCACACCAGCATTCTGTAGAATAGCACATTTATGAATACATTTCATAGCTTCTGGAAACATATTCTTCCTCATAGTAAATTTTTCAATGTGACACAAGATATGTTTACTAACGGGCCCAAATATCTTTAGTTCCTCTTTAATAAAGAAGCCAAAAGTAGATAAACTTATGTTCACCAATTAATGTTTCAGTATTTTTCCTTACATAGAAATGATCTTGATATTCAATGAATGTCCACCATTTAACTTAACTTAGTATACCTTTAGTTTCAAGTTACCAAAAAGATTTTGCAAACTGTTTTTAAATAAACATATCATGAAACATAATATCGTTGAAAAGTTCATTTATAAACTCTTTTCTTACTTATAACTCTTTAATTCATTGTTTACAACAACTATGTTCACTCATGAAAATTTCCCAAGACATTAAACAACTAACCATCATCTTAAATATTTCTTGCTGACAAATTTTGTAACAGAGATAACATAAGCTTATTTAACTAGTAAACCTAGGAAAATTAGAGCTATATGTCTGCATTATACTTAATATTGGTAACTCTGAAAACATGCTCCTTTTAATTAAACCAACAAACACAAACTAGCTTTTATTTACCAAAGATTATCCCAGATCATGTGAACCTGAAAAACATTTGAGTTAGTTTCTATATTTCTGACTTATATACTTAATTTATACAAGTGCTGATTTTCATTTAAGCCAATTAAATAGGGCTCTTTTGCAAATTCATTTAGGCAATACTATCTGGAAGTAGAAAAATCACACATCTCTGACATACATATATAGACATACAGAAACATGCAAACAGAGATCTTACAGCTTCAGTTTAAAATTTTAGCCATGAAACAGGTACAATAATACAAAACCACCTAGTTTATGAAAGAACAGTTGTATCCGAACTGTGTTTCCGGCAGTTGGAATAAGTTAAGATTACCCACTCAGATGGCTAAAATTTTTTACTAATATTTGTTGAGAAGACTCTTAATATGTTTTCATTTGCCTTTTGTAGGGAATTTTTTAAAGAGGGAATTTTTAAAATTAATTTAGGCTCTTAGAAGCTTCTGCACACCAATAAATATTACATCCATTGTTTTGGGGAAGGTCAGGACCCCATTTTCTGAGGGCATCTCATCAATGGATAAACTTATCTAGGTAAAAAGTTCCCCAAAGTGGCCGCTGTAATTCAGATTATCTTTGGTGAGTTTAACCCACTTGCTCAGACAAACACATGTTCTGGGTTTGTAATTTTTATACAAATATTTAGCTGGAATCCCAGATGGAAGACTTTTCAGGCTTGAAGGAATTTATTTTCTATTTTTTTCCTTAAAACAAAATTTTACCTACCTGAGGCCTCACACTGGACCCAGTGCAATTTAAGTCAGACCCATTATGACTCTGGAACCAGTCCAGAAAAAGAAATACTCAAAGTCAGAGAGCTCCTAACAGAAAAACTGTGGGTCATAGATCTGAGAGGAACTTACCCACAACCACCAGGCACAGTGGTGAGTGCAGTGGCTCAAAGGGTACCTATGTCTGGCTGCTTTTTGCTCTCAGGTGTCAGTGGGAGGGGTCTCCTTTGGATGTGCCCTTAACACCCAAACTGCTAAATGATAAACTGAGGTACATTATGGGGCTGGCCCAGTAGTGAAGCAGTTAAGTTCACACACTCTTCTTCAATGGCCCAGAGTTCATGGGTTTGGATCCCTGGCATGGACCTACCCACCGCTCATCAAGCCATGCTGTGGCAGCATCCTATATACAAAATAGAGGAAGATTCCCACAGCGGTTAGCTCAGGGACAATCTTCCTTAAGCAAAAAGAGAAGGATTGGCAACAGATATTAACTCAGTGTCCATTTTCCTCACCAAAATAAAAAAAAAGATAAAATGAGGCACATTAAATTTTTCAAGTGTTTATTTGAACAAACATCAATATCAATTGGGCAGTGCTAAATCAAAAGGGGATAGAAGTGCTTGTGGACAGAGACTAGGAGAAAGCCTTTTGTAGAGCAATCACGGAAGCAAAGCAAGGAAATTATTTGATTGTCTATAGCTCAAGCAACTGACTTATTTGGGAAAGGCTAGTTGGTTGTTTGTGATTTATTGTTCATAAATTTCATTTTCTTGGATATAAGTGCATTTACAGTTGAGTCTGGCTTATTTAGATTCTGGTTTAATTTTTATAAAATATCATTTGAGAATAGCAAAAGTAGACTTTTAGTAAACTCTGACAGCACTGTTTTAAGACTTTCTCTGGCAATCCTTGGCAGCTTGTTAATAAAAAAAAAAAATTATGAGCATTACAATCTGGAGGGACAGAGTGACCAAGGATAAAAGCTTTTGAATGTTAGAGAATACAACATTGTAATGGGTGGCTAGAAATCTAGGGGTAGTAGGGACTGGAAGACTAGGGGAGATTACAGAAATGGGAGGACACAGTAAAAGTGAAGAGCAGATGGGGTAAGTGGGAGATATGGAAGCAAGGAGGTAGTGGTTGAATGGAGGTCTTCTCTCTGAAAATTGAAGGTTTAGCATTTCTTAGAGTAGACAAAGTGTCGAGTAGCTGCTGATTAGCTGCTCGAGTAGTATAGTGATGAAGCCAAGAAATACTACTGTGACCATGCAAAGGCATTTTTTAAAAATGAGCCTTAATAAGAAGGTTGGATTATGTTTTGATGAGAATTCTTTCATTGCTAAATTATAGGATCTATCACTGAGGAACTCTTTCTTTCTCTTAATCCTTTAGTTCATCTCTTATCTTACTTCTATTTCCTTGATTTCTTTACTCAAATTAAAATGCCACATGTGGCCCAATAAATAAAGATAGGGTGTACTAGTTTTAGATAAGTCTAGAATGATATTTTACCTCTCATTTTCACGTCAATTCAAGATCGTGCTCTGCATCTTGTCTGTCTTTTTTTTTAATATATAATATTTTTAGCACAGTCTTAGGTTTACAACAAAGTTGAGAAGAAGGTACAGACACTTTCCATATACTTCCTGCTTCCACACATGCATAGCCTCCCCTATTGTCAATCTTACTCACTGAAATGGTACATTTTTTACCAAGGATGAACCTCCATTGACACATCATAATCACCCAAAGTCCACAGTTTACCCTAAGGTTCACATTTGGTGTTGTACATTTTATGGGTGTGGACAAAAGTGTAATGACATGTATCCATCATAATAATATCATACAGAGTATTTTCAATTCCTGCAAAATCCCCCATGCTTTTCTATTCATCTCTCTCCACAAACTTTCCCTGGCAACCACTCATCTTTTTATTATCTCCATAGTTTTGCCTTTTCCAGAATGTGATATAGTTGGAATAATACAGTATAGAGACTTTCAGATTGGCTTCTTTCACTTAGTAATGTGCATTTAAAATTCCATTTTCATGGTTTGATGGCTCATTTATTTTTAGTGTTGAATAATATTCCATTGTCTGGATGTACCACAGTTTATTTATCCATTCACCTGTTGAAGGACATCTTGGTTGCTTCCAAGTTTTGGCAATTATGAATAAAACTGTTATAAACATCTTGGTGCAGTTTTCAACTCCTTTGGGTAAATACTAAGGGGCACGATTGCTGGATTATGGTAAGAGTATGTTTAGTTTTGTAAGAAGCTGCCAAGCCGTCTTCCAAAGTGGCTGTACTATTTTGCACTCCCACCAGCAATGTATGAGAGTTTCTGTTGCCCCACATCTTCACCAGCATTTGGTATTGTCAGTTTTCCAGATTTTGACCATTCTAAGAAGCGTGCAGTGGTATGTTATTGTTGTTTTAATTTACATTTCCCTGATGACATGATGCGAAGCATCTTTTCATATGGTCATTTGCCATCTATATACCTTTCTTGCCTGGCTTTTTGACTACCATGGAAAGTTGGGCCTATGTCTTCAGGGAAAATCCTGTAGTGACCTTTGGGTATAATTCCTGAGTTATAATTGACAGCACACAGATTATCATTTCAAGGGAAAAAGAAATACAGAAGTCTTTGTGGCTAGAATCTATCAGAGAGTGTCCTCAAATTTCTTGAACCTGCAAAAATTCTTCTATAATTCATCCACTGGCATCAATTACACATTATCTATCACTGTCTTCTAAAAGAAACTTCTGGTTTATGCATTTGCATCTATTTATTTATTTTTTTTTTAAAGAGAAGTAAAGGAAGAATTCTGCAGTTTAGTCTCTACTTTTCTTTCTCCTCTTAACATTTACCCCTAGGGGTAGGCAGAATAATGGGCCCCAAATATATCCACAGCCTAATCTTCAGAACCTAAGAATACGTTGCATTCCAAGGTAAAAGAGACTTCGCAGATTATATAAACAACAGGAAGACGCTTCCTGGATTATTCAGGTTTTCCCAATTTAATTACCCAAGTCCTTAAAAAGTAGAGAATCTTTCTGGCTGCAAGCAATCAGAGAGTTGGCAGCGTGAGAAGGATTCAACCTACCCTCATTGCCTTTGAAGATGGAGGAAGGGAAGCCAGCAGCCAAGAAATATAGGAAACCTCTAGAAGCTTGGAAATTCAAGGAAATATTCTTCCCTAGAGCCTCTGGAAGGGAGCACAGCCCTATTGATATCTTGATTTTAGCCCATTGAAACTCATGTCAGACTTCTGATCCACATAACTGTGAGATAATTAATTTGTATTGTTTAATCTACCATGTTTGTGGTAATTTGTTATGACAGCGATAGAAAACTAATACTCTCATAACCTTCACAAATGCAGCATATGCACACACACTCCTCCACCCTCACATACTGTAATCTAATATTATGTCTAGAAATAGATGGACCCTAAATACCTAAGGCAGTCAATGAAGTTGTAAGGCTTTAGATAAATGGTCTGTTTTTGAAAATGAAGCAAAAGCAAATTCTTAAAGGAACAGAGGTTAATCTGTTTTCATTACTTCTTTATCTTTGGAAAAAGTAATTTCTAAGAAAATGAATTTTTAAAAATGGAAACCCTAGTCAATGGTCTTAATCATTTTTCTTTTGCCCAAGCATATTTATATAGTGAAAGGACAAACCTTTGGCAAAATACTCCAATTGTTTTTATAGTCCTGGTATTTGGTGGAGCCACAAAGTGTTAAGAATATTTAAACTTTATTAAAATAGTTGAGCCTTTTGTAAGAGAGATAATGGCCATGTATTGATAGTTTAGCAAAACTTACCCAAATATTTATACATGCATTTGCATGCATCACCTACCTGTCTAACATTTAAGGGTACTTGGTTTGCCTCCTTCTGTTATTACATAAACTTGTTTTATGTCATTGTATTGTTTTTTCCTTTCTTTCTCTCTTCATCCAATGGTAAACTAATCCTTAACGGAACTGAACATTTTATTCCTGTTTTGTTCCCATACACAATAAACACTAAATGTGTTGTTGACTAACATCGCAAGGTAATATAAGAAGAAACCACCTGTTCAGGAACCAAAATTTTCCTAGAAACCTCAAATACAGTATTACTTCAGCTACATTGCATTCATATAGTGCCTTTACTCCCAGGATATAAAGCCAACCTATACTGACTATGAATCACCTTCACACCTATCTGATGTGCAGGCAGAATGTGTGTCACACAATAACAATATGCTTGCCTTACTCAATAACCCAAACAGAACATTCTTGTGCAAAATAAAAAGATCTTTTAAGTAAGGGTAAGTAGTGGCTCTTTAACTTGAATGTGCATAATAATCATGTGGGACATGTGGAATATGCATATTCCTGGGTTTCCAGATTCAGAATGTACAGTGTTTCTACAGGTGGTCAGAGGATCACACTTTAATGCCAAAAACAAAATCAAAATCAAGAGAATAGAACCGGCCTGGAAAATATAGTTGAGTGAGGTGGAGATATTTTTCTGAAATTGAGAGATAGTGTCAGGTAAATCTTATCCAAGCTTAATCTCTGAGTGCTTTTTTTCCCTTTTTTCCTGTCCCACTGTGTTTAAAACATCACTAAAACACCCTAAGATGTCTTTAATTTCCTTCAAGGAAAGCCATGTGCCAGCTGATTCTCCATAGTACCTCTCCGTTTAGACTAGATTGAGCTGAGCCGTGAAGTTTTAAACCATGAGAATGGTTAAAAGAGGAAAAGAACTCCAGTTGGGCAGATATGAGCACTTTAGAGCCATAGTGCTAGGGGACTAACCTACTATAGAAGCTGACCTGGGAAGGATAGCCAAGTGCTCCAAGACAAAGAGTCCATTAGCAAGAGGTAGAAAGGAGGGACTGAAACCCCCAGTGTTTTACTGTGTGGACATAAACACATGTGTGAATTTCTGAAAATGGCATGACAGATCAGAGTACACAGGCATAAAAGACCATGTGTGACATACAAAAAAAAACTATAATTTTTTTCACGAAGTGTGTGTGTTTCCAGAGTGAAGATGAGATTATAGACATCAGAGTTCATCTTCTCCTGATTACACTGCTTTCTAGTAATGGAATATCTGACCATTAGCAATTTTTTTAAGCATAATTTCACTTATTGTAAAAATAAAGGTAATGATAAATAAGAGACAGTTTATCTGGATATCTGAACACTTGAAGCATCACCAAAATGGAATTATCCTAAAAAGTTTTCTACAATAGTCTTATACAGAAAAATCTTAAAGGTAACACAGTAATGCTGTTTTTTTCCCTTCAATACACTTCACAGAATTCATTATTACAAGAATCATTTTAAATATATGGGCATATGTATAATGTATTAAATTAGAGAAAGATTTCTCCTTTAGCTGTGCTGATTTCATTTGAGTTTATAGTTACTGCTCATTAAGTGCAGCGTCTGCTTTATTGAATAAATCAGTAAATCAATTAGGACCATAGACCATGAGCCAGTAAAAGAGCACAAATTCTAAAGCTTAGGATGTGTATATGAATCCTTCTGGTTAATCCTAATGAAATGTCATAGAAAGAGTACTAAATTGGGAACTAAGAGACTTGGGTTCTTTAGCCCAACACCTCTCACTGATTTTTTTGGCAAGTCACTTTCAAAGAAAATATGAAAAAGCGGATATATACAAATGGTTTCCATTAATTTTTATGCAACAGTATCCCTTCTTTTTTTTCCCAAGGGAAATCAAATTCAACTCAGCTATATGAACAGAAAATGCAAGACTCCTCCTTTATTTATACTAGGGTCCAGGGAGGTGCTATCTGCTGGTTTCCCTTTTATTCTACCTGAAGTTTTCCTTAAATCCTCAGCACTCAACCTAAGAAACATCTGAGGCAAACCCATGGGTTCTTAGACATTAAATATTTTTTGAAAACCCCTGTTAATGTCTAAAATGCTATCCACATCTAACTTTGATGATTCTTTTAGCATTTAAGCTAAAATAGTTGTCTATCTGATATTCTATCTGGATAATTTTATTTATACACCATATTTTGGATTCATGAATTATCTTATTCTAAATATATATACACACATATATATGGAATATATATACACGTATATACATTTATATATATATATGGAATTTGTACTTATGAACTGTATATGAATGTACATATATACCCTTTCTTCCTTATTAACAGAACTACCAAGTTAGGTAAGGGGAGGCATATGCACTGTGTTCAGCTCTACATTTTCTTCACACCCTTGTAGATATAGCTAGCAATAAGATGGAAATAGAACTCATGATTGACCCTGGGAAAGCTCTTTAAAGAGTCTTTACTCAACTCTAAGTCCTGTCTTGGCTGGTGTGAGGTAGAAGCAATGACCAGAGGTCCAGTGGCCATCTTGAAAACATGAAGTGACCTTGAAGATGGAAGTCATGCATTCAAGAAGGTAGAGCAGATGGGAGTGGATCAGGGCCTATTAAGTTGAAGCAGACAAAGCTCATACAAAGCGTCAGAATGCCTACCTCTAGACTTCTTTGACTTGAAAATAAATGCAACTTTATCTTATTTAAGCCAGTGATATAAAGAAGCAGCCCAACTTAATCCTGATACTAACATTTTCTAGGCCAAATATAGAGATGTCTAGAATTGCAATAACTACTTCTACCTTGTTGCCTTTAGAGATCCCCTACACTACTACCAAAAGAAGCTCATGACTTTAAAAGAATGGCTCTTAGGAAGTTGATGTGCTGACATAGGAGACATTAAAAATCCTGGGCAAATGAGAAACAGTTTATGAACTATATAGGTTAGTGGATAGACACCTTGATAAAAAAGAAAGGCAGAAACATAGATCACAATTGAGATTGTGTTTTTATTTTTTTAGATAAAAAAGGCACCAGGTTTGAAAGCTTGCTAGACCACTTAGCCCCCCTCTCTCTCTTTCTTAAACATGCACATAACCATTCTGATTCTCAATTTTCTCATCTGTGAAATGAAGGTGAAGTTATAATCCAATCACATAATTCTGCACAGAACATTTTAATCCACACTTATAGTAGGTGCTCAATACATTGAAGCCATTTTATTCTCATTATCATCAGCACACTCTCTTCTGTTAGATAACCACAGTCATGCGTCAGTTTACTGATTGAAAGGTGGAAACATATAACTTCTAGTGTTTCCTCACAAATCAAACATTCTTTGACCCGAGGCAGATGTCAATGACGTGTATGTTAGCAGTCTGACTAAATCACCTTCCCTCTGGCTGCTTATACATTTTCTACTAAAATTTTTACAGTGCTTCAAATTCTAACAGTTTGAGATTTGTTGTGCTCTTTTTGAAAATAAAGGTACTGCAGGAGTAGTAGGGGATTATAGACTCTACAATGTAGTGGGCATCAGATTGCTTTATTCTGAACCCTACTTGCTCTGTCAGCTTTGGCATTGTAAGATATAAGAGGTAATCAGGGGAAGTACAGGTACCGGTGGATGGAGCTCTTTGCAAGTGAGGGTGAGCAGGTCTTCACTGAATTAGATAGCCCACTAAATAGAAAGAATTGCAAGGAAGTGTTTAAGAGTAAAATAAGGTATAACCTCGAAGGGTACTGATCTGAGTACAATCTGAGTACAGATTGAGATTAACTCTGAACTGTTCATTAATGTATCCTCAACAATTAGCACATGGCCTGGCAGGTAGCAGATCATTGAGAAATATTTGATGAATGTTCAACAACTTGCCAATTTTCACAATACTAAGTGAGTGAAATGCCAGGGACAGCCAAGGTCTTCTGATTATAACTTCAGTGGTTCCCCACCCCCCCATCATTTGCACATTGTTTCAGCTCCACTGCCTAGCACAGGAAATATCTAGTGAATGAATGAGCAAATCAACAAATTAATGAATCTCCCAGTCTGCTTTTGTGAAAATGCCATGGTACAAACAGAAGAAGAAAGACAAGAAAATAAAAAAGGGAAAAAAAGAGAGCCATCTCTGTTCCTTTCCTGCCCCCTCATGTCCTCTTTCCCTGCCTCCACCTGCTCCAATGCTCACACATAGTTCAAGCCCAATCCAAAAAATTTCTAAATCAGAGCATGCTGTGTGGGAACAAGAATGAGGCATTTGGCCTTGGTATGTTTATTTTAATATGTGTACTTATAAAGGACAAAAAAAAAGGTCAGAAAGCAAACAATGCAGGAAGCGGTTGAAAAAAATAATTGTAGGGGAAAGCAGGGTTCTCTCTGACAGTAGTGACTAAGGATGAACAAATGTTGAGCAGTTGTTGTCAAGGGGATTCATCTGAACCACGATTTGGAGGCGAGGACCAAAGCTGTTTTGTTGTTTAACACATTAAATGTGCACAGAAAGGGATGAGAGTAAATCGTCCAAAGATGTGCCATCAGGTGCTGCCTGACTCAGATATGTTCCAAAAACCACCTAGAAAATGCTGCAGGAAGTCAAAGAAGTTGGATATTTCTTGTGTCTGGTTGGGTGGGAACCATTCACTAGGAGAACAGGTTTTTTTGAGCTGAAACACACCTATGTGGGAGTTCTGTGCAAAATGATCTTGCAAAGGAGAAAAAAAATATAGAAAAGAAAAGGACAGCCTTTGCAGAGGAGCAAACCAATTCAGAGCAAAGATGAGGCCGTTTCAAGCACTGAGCTGCTGGGAAAGGACACATTTTCTCCCAGGAATAGCCCGCCTCTCACTCCGTCTGCGATGTGTTCAGTCTCCAGCAGGTTCCTAAGTCCTAGTTCACCAACTGCTTGAAGCTCTACTATAAAAGGCTACGTTTAAAAAAAAAATGAGGATGGAGGAAGATTCAGGGAACTCTACGCTTAGTTTCTCTCTAATTTTTAATAAACTCTAGTTGTTCTTGTTTTGAAATAGCTTTATCTTCTATCCAAATAATATAACTTGTACTGTTCTTCTTATTACTAAAACGGTGCATATGTATGAAATAGCTTTATCTTCTATCCAAATAATATAACTTGTACTGTTCTTCTTATTACTAAAACGGTGCATATGCATAAGACAGAGGGGCCGCCCGGTGGCGCAGCGGTTTGGTTCGCGCTTGGCAGCCCGGGGCTCACAGGTTCGAATCCGGGTGCCCGCCGACGCACTGCCTGTCAGCCACGCCGTGGCGGCATCCCATATAAAGTGGAGGAAGATGGGCACGGATGTTAGTCCAGGGCCAGTCTTCCTCAGCAAAAAGAGGAGGATCGGCAACAGATGTTAGCTCAGGGCTGGTCTTCCTCACAAAAAAAAAAAAAAAAAAAAAAAGGCAAGACAGAGTATTGCCAAAAACCAGTCTGCCTTAGTTACTACTTTGATTGTGACACTTAATATCTAGGTGACGAGCATATCATTTAACCTCTCTTGGCCTCAGTTTCTTCAATTGTAAATTAAGGATATTAACTCACAGGATTGCATAAGGATTAAACGGGTTCATTTTTGAAAAGAATTTTCACAGTCCCCTGGCACATGGAAAATGCTTTGTAAGCGTCAGTAATTATTGTACAAAATACAAAAGACTATAATAATGTTAACACAATAATAGAGATAAGCAGAAAATAAAAATTAGGCAATATCCCACTCCAACTAGAGGTAGCCATTGTAAAATTTTAGTATTTTGCCTTACACATATTTTGTTGCCTTACATATTTTGTAAGTCCTTTTGTCCAATACTGATATTACTAATAGTATTCATTATTATAACCATAACACAAACATCATATATTTTTGACACCGTGTTGGTGGTTCAGATTCTTATTTAATTGTTCTATAAATCCTATGAAGTTGGTAAATTATTAGTTTAATTTTACAAATAAACACATTAAGCATTAGTGTGTTTGGTAGGCAGAATATAAAGATGATTCCCAATGACCCACACCCTCTTTATAACCCCTTTCCATTGAGTGTAGGCAGGACTATGATGAGATTTCACCCCTGTGATTAGGTTAGTTTATATGGCAAAGGTGAAGGAATTTTGCAGACATAACCAATGTTCTGAATCAGTTGATTCTGAGTTAATCAAAGGTAGATTATCCTGGGTGAGCCTAACCTGTACAGCAAAGACACTTTCTTTTTCATCTGGGAGAAGCAAAATGCCATGTTGTGGATAGGGTCACATGGCCAGGAATGACAGGCAGCCTTTAGATGCTGAGGCCCTCAAGCTTACAACCACAAGAAACTGAATTCTGCCAGCTATCAATGAGCTTAAAAGAGGACTTCAAGATTCAGATGAGATCACAGGCATGTGAGACACTGAACCAAAGACTAGGCCAAGGTGTGCATGGACTCCTTACCCAGAGAATCTGTGAGATACTAAATGTGTGCTGTTTTAAGCTGTTAAATTTATGGTACACAGCATATTAACAGTCTAAGAAAATAATACAGGAAGATTAAAGTATAATTAAGTAGTTCAATATGAGTAAAAAAACAGCACCAACTTTTTTTTCTTTTGGTGAGGAGGATTAGCCCCGAGCTAACCTCTCTGCCCATCTTCCTCTATTTTGTATGTGGGAGGCCACCACAGCATGGCTTGATGAGTGGTGTATAGTTCGCACCCAGGATCTGAACCTGTGAACCCTGGGGCGCTGAAGCAGAGCACATGAACTTAACCACTACACCACACAGCCCTTGGAACTAACTCTTGGATACAATTCTGACCAATGTCAAAGCAAATGTGCTTAATAGCTATGCTATAGGCTTTCACCTAGACAAATGTATATTTCTTAAATTACCACATAAATATTATTTGCTGAGTTTCATTCCACTGCTTGGGTATATGCTTATACAGTGAGCCAATAGCCTAATGTTGGATATTTAGCTTGTTTGCTGCTTAGAAACAGTACAATAAATATACTTCACACTAAATCTTTTCTTGCATTTTCTTAGCAAATTCTGTAAGATCCAATTCTTCCAAGTAGAAAGGCTGAATTAAAAAGTGTATGCATTTTAAAAACATTTACCCTATTCCTAACATTCACATGATCAACAACCCCACCGGGATTCACATGAGTACTGGGTTAACTTCCTTTCTTGAATATATTAGGTATTAAAATGTATGTTATATCAAAACTCCTAAAATCTGTAATTGTAAGAAAATAGTTATACGAGATTTAGGAAAATATACTATGATTAACTCTGCACACAAAAAAAGTGCTTTAAAACCTTCTATGGCAAGTAGTGGAAAACCAAAAAATTATTATTTTATCCCCTAAGGGGCATATACCAGTCCAGAGCAAAGTATGGCAGCCAATTAATGACCTTTGGTAATTGTTGGAATATTACCCCAGGAAGAAAGGAAAATTGTAGACAATCTGAAAATCCTCTCAGAACAAAAAGTCTAACATCTATGCCCATAAGAAATTTGAATAGTTGTCAACAGGTTTTTCTAACACTTATTTTTCCTTGTTTTTGCCTGTCTCTTACTCGTGGAGTGCAATTAAAAAGAGGGGAGGTCAGAGGGAGAATAGCCAGATTGAATCAAAGACAAACAAAAAGAACTTTCAAGTTGAAACCAGGTTATTAGCACACTTTCTACCAAAAATGGAATCTATCATGTCTTCATAAGAAATAGTTTAGATAAGAGTAATAGAAACTGCTGAAATTCACTATGTTAACAGAAAGGGAGAGGAGAGTGTTAGAATGATGATGAGGTGTCTCATATCTCACTGAATCCAATGGCAGGAGTTACATCTATAATTTATGAGGAGCCAAAAACATGAATTGCTTTCTCTATCTCAGGCTTTCTCTAGTTTATTATCTCTCCTTATCCATCCTCTCTTTCTGAAGACCTCCTGTCCCTACTTGGAGTGCTACGATCCTCCATGACCCAGAGCTCCGTGATCACAGATTTCTCTGACATGGGCCAACTAGGATTTCTGTGACATAATTTCAAATTCCCAAGAGTATTAAATTGGTGTGATTTGAGACAAGACTCTACCTCCATCCTTATAAGTCTGGTCAAGGGATCGAACATCACACTTCAGCCTCTACTGGGCGGGAGAGCAGACACTCTAACAAGGAGCAGAGATATGTTATTCAGAATTCATATTCATACTTAGAATTAATATCTCCTTTAAAAAACTTATAAAGTCTGCATTTTAGGTTTTTTAAAAATTGTTTTGTAGTTTTTCTTGGAGGAGGTAAAAGATAAAAGGATCTCTTTTTTAACCTTTAATTTTAAAATAACTATAGATTCATAGAAGGTTGTAAAGAAATGTACAGGGAAGTCCTGTGTACCCTTCTCCCAGCCTTCCCCAATGTTAACGTCTTACACAACTATATCACAATATCAAAAACAAGAAACTGACATTGGTACAATCCAGAGTTTATTCAAGATCCATCAGGTATACATGCAGTCATTTGTGTGTGTTTATGTATTTGTATAGCTCTATGAAATTTTAACATGTGAGTAGCCTTGTATAACCACCACCACAATCAAAATATTCAACTGTACTATCATCACAGAATTCTCTCTTGTTACCCCTTTTAGCCATACCCATCCCTATGTGTGCATCCTATCCCTAACCCCTAGCAATCAATAATATCTTTTCCTCCATTATAATTGTTATTTAGTGAGTGTTCTAAAAATGGAATCATGCGTATGTATCACTTTGAAATAGGCTTTTTCTGTTCAGCATAATTTCCGTAGGATTAGTTTAAGTTGTTGTATGTGGCAACAGTTTGGCCCTTAGTATTACTGCATAGTATTCCATGGTATGGATTTACCAAAGTCTGTTTAACTATTTAACAACTGAAGAACTTTTGAGTATTTTCCAGTTGGGCGTTATTATGAATAAAGCTGCAACATGCCTTGATGTGTAAGTGCCTACATGAAAATAAACCTTCCTTTCTCTGGAATAAATGCCCAAGAGTACCATTTCTATGTTGTATTGTAAAACTATTTTTAGTTTTAAAATGAACTTCCAAACTATTTCTAAGTGACTATACCATTTTATGTTCTCACCAGCAATGTATGAGTGACCCAATACTTCCAAATCCTTGCCAGCATTTGGTGTTATCACTATTTTTCATTTTATCCATTATAATATTTGTGTAGTAATATCTAATCATGGCTTTGATTTTTACTTTCCTAATGAATAATAATGTTAAACATCATTTCCTCTGTTTATTTCCCATCTGTCTATACTCTTTGATGAAATGTGTGTGCATGTTTTTTGCCTATATTATAATTGGATTGTTGTTCTTTTACTGCTGAGTTTTGAGAAATCTTTATATATTCTAAATATAAGACCTGTGTGGAAAATGTGTTTTACAATATATTCCTCCAAGTCTGTAGCTTGTTTTCTCATCCTTTTAAAATAAGATGTTTCACAGATGAAAAGTTTTTATTTTTGATGCAGTCAAATTTATCAGTTTTTACTTTGATGAATTATGCTTTGACGTCAAGTCTAAGAACTCTTTGTCTAGGCAAAGACTCTGGAGATTTTCTCCTATGGTCCTTGACCTCATAAAGAATATCCATGGGATACTTACAGATAACATCATACTTATTGGTGAAAGACCAAATGTTTTCCCTCTGAGATCAGAGAGAAGGCAAGGATTCTACTCACATAACTATTATTTCACATAGTACCAGAAGTTCTAGGCACTGAAATAAGTCAAGAAAATGAAATAAAATGAATACAATTTAGAAAGGAATAAATAAAATCACCTCTATTTGCAGATGACATGATTGTCTACATATAAAAACTTGGAAAATCTTATTCTAAAATTTATATGGAAAGGAAAAGTTCCAAGAATAGCCAAAACAATTTTGAAAGAGAAGAGACTAGTGTTAGGACTCATTCCTCCCAGTGTTAAGATTTAGTGTATAGCTGTAGTAATCAAGATAGTGTGGTAATGGTAGATGGATAGATAGAGAGATTAATAGAATGGAATAGAGAATACAGAAAAAATCCACACAAATATGCCCAATTAATTTTTGACAAAGGAACAAAAGCGTTTCAATGGATGAAGGATAGCTTTCTCAATAAATGGTGCTAGAGCAATCGAACAACAACAACAAAAAGAAACTTGACCTAAACTTCACACTTAATACAAATTTATTTCAAAATGTATCATAGACTTAAGTGTAAAGTGGAAAACTATAAATCTTCTAGATTATTTGTTTTTAATCATCAAAATCTAAAATTGCTTGCATGCAGATGAAGTTAAGAAATAAGAATAGATTACTTTCAATAGAGTCAGAATAGTTTAACCTATTTTGAACAGGAGCATCAGCATTTAAACATTGCAAAGAATGTTAGCAAACCTCTCCACAAAAGAAGAAACATATAATAAGCCCATTCTTTGATATATGAATATTCTAATCAGAGAAACATTCCTGACTGTGACTCAGTGATAACTTTCCCCTTACTTTTTTACAATTCTTCTTTGAAATATCCAGTATGTCAGGCATAGAGTAGAGCCATGACATGTAAATGGTTTGCTTTGCCATAACTAGCCCACACAGAAATATATGGAACAACGGTTGTGTCACTGTAGAATAGCATTACCAGATTGAACACTAGAAGTTGCCAAGATTGGAATCATATGGCTTTGATATGAGTTTCTAAAGAATAGATATAGCCAAGGCAAGTAAGATGATATATACTGAAGTTCCTGGTAAACTAAAATTCAATAAATGTTTGGTTTCTGAAGAGCACAATATGAAGATACAGGGAAAGTATGCTTGGAGTGAGTGGTTCAAACCCCAGCTGTGCCAGGTAGGCACCCTGTAATCTTGGCAAATCATTAAACTTTTCTGAGTCTCAGTTTCCTCATTTAAAACAATAGGAATAAAATATCTAACTCATACACTTGTGAGGATTAGTGAGATGTGTAAAGAGCTGGCACAAGGTTGGCACTCAATGAGTAGTAGTTACGGGGATAGATAATATTATGGTTGAAATCCAAAGAAAATTGTATTTTAAATGTCTTGCCGTAAAGAACCCATTAAGAAGCTACCATAGGGCTGATTTTAATTGTCACCTTTTCTCTCTTCATTTGCCCTCTAGCTGAGCACTAATTACCAACATGCCTATAACAAGTCTAATTTTAAGACTTAAATTTCTCTCTCTGCTGCTCAAGGTGTAAGAACTGACAAATTTCTGACCTCCCCTGGCTATCATAATTCCCTGATGCCATTTTCAGCTTTTCTGAAATTAACACATATCAGCTTTGCAAAGCACTGGAGTGCAAGCTTCCAAAAGACTTTTCTCTGATTACCACAAAATGCTAACTCCCAATGACAGCATGGCATCCTCTCCTTCCTGCCACTGCTATTCACTTGCTAACAATTTTCCTTTTAAATAGTAGAAGGAAATCCTGACATGTCCTTTGACATATCACTCAGCCCCATGAACTTGACATTTTTAAGTTACTCATTGGGAGTAATGAAGCCATCTGCTTATTCAGGAAGTTGAAAAACACGGGGCTCTCAAGTTTGTTTTCTTTATATTGGCATCTCTTCACATGATTTGCAACTGTTCTTTACATAGATAAGACAGAAAAGAAAAATGGTGAACTTGCTTCATTCATTCATTCAATAAATACTAATTGAGAGTCAACACTTATCCAGAAATTGAGCTGTATGTAACAGACATAACAATGAACAATATATCAAGATCTCTGGGTTTTTTTAAAGCTATGTATGAGTTATCTACTTTAATGTCATGTTATTTCCACAAACTTAGCTCCTTAAAACAACACACATTTATTATCTCAGTTGGTGTGGGTGAGGTGCCTGGAAATGTTTTTGCTTGGTGCTCTGCTTCAGGGTCTCATCTGTAAGCTGATGACAAGGCATGGTTGTAGTTCCTCCTCAAAGCTTCACTGGCAAAGGATCCACTTCCAGGGTGATATGACTACTGACAGAATTCAGTTCTTCACAGACTGTAGGACTGAGGATTTTAGTTTCTTGCCGGCTGTTGGCAGTGTCCACCCACAGTTCATTGTCACATAGGTGTATCCATAAAGAAACTCACAATATAGCAACTTATTTCTTCAAATCCAGTGAGAGAAAGATACAGCTGGCAAGAAAAAAAATCACAATTTTATATAGCCTAATCACACAGGTAACACCTATCACATTTGCTGTATTCTTATGGATGGAAGCAAATCATGAGTCTGGCCCACACTCAGTGGGAGAGGATTATACAAGGTGGAAATACCAGGAGATATGAAAAATTGAGGGCCATTTTAGAATCTGTCCACTGCAAAGTACAAAATCCAATGGAGGTTCATAAAGCTAGATAGGCTATTACAATATAGTTTCATATACACTTTAATAATTTCAATAACCCTGATATCTAGATATTATTATCTCATTTAACCAACAATAACATTGAGACTCAATGTTATACTTAAATCACTCAGCAGCCAATAAAATCAATATTTGAACTTAGGTTTATTGAGAGCTACAGCTGTGCTCTAAAAATAATGATAATAAAAGAGTATATCCTTAGAAATACTACAGTTATTACAAAGATAATAACAGATAATATAAAATATTTTATGCCAATAAATTCAAAGTATATGAAATTGGCAAATTTTTACAAAATTTACTAAAAATTGAAAAAGAAATCATAGAAAAGCTAAGTATCCTATATCTGTTGAAGAAATTGAATTTATAATTTAAAACAATCCCATAAATAAAATTGTAGGCCCACATGATTTCATTATCAAATTCTATCACACATTTATGGAATAAATACCAGTCTTTGACAAACTTTGTCAGAAAATAAAAAGGAAAGAACCCTTCACAATTCATTTCGTTAGGACAGAATAAATCAGATAACGAAATCTTGAAAGTTTACCTTACCAATAAATCTTACAAAGACAGAATATTGATAAACCAATATTCTCCAGGAACAAAGATACAAAAACTCATAATAAAATATTAGTGAGTTAAATCAAGTAATATGCAAAAAGACAATACAAACTAATCATAAACAAGTGGGGTTTTTCTCAAGAATGCCATGTTTGTTTAACATTTGAAAACCAACAACAAAATTAACCACATTACCAGCGTAAAAGAAAACAATTCATATGATCACGTCCATATATACAGGAAAAGCATTTGACAAAATTCAATATTAATGATAAAAAGTCTTGACAAACTAAAAATAAAAGATAATATCCTCAATTTGATAAAGGGCATCTACAAAAAACATCTTCAGTTAGTACTTAATGATGAAATATTAAACAATTTTCTGTTAAGATTTGGAGCAAAGCAGGCATGTCAGCCCTGATCACTTCTATTTAATATTATACAGTGTGTCCTACTCAGTTCACGAAGGCAAAAAAATAAGTATAAAGTTTGGAATGGATGAGTAAAATTGTCTTATTTTCAGTTGACACAATTGTGTGGGTAAAAAAAAAAAATCTACCAAAGAATTATTAGAACTAACAAAGAAATTCAACAAAATATCATAATGCAGTCAATATACAAAGATCTATCATAAACTTATGTGATATCAATGAACCATTAGAAAATAAAATTTCTAAAAATGACATAAAAATATCATTGAAACTTAAAATATTAGGAATAATTTTTAAAAAAATCTTGCACAACACCTGCACACTGGAAACTACAAACCATTGCTGATAGGAATTAAAGTCCTAACTAAATGGAGAGAAACCATGTTTATGGATTGGAAAATTCAATGTGTTCCAAACATTACTCATTACCAAATTGATAAATAGAATCAACGCTATACTAATCAATATATCAATGTTTTTTGGTAGAAACTGTCAAACTGATTCTAAAATTTGTATTGAAAAATCAAAAGACTTAAAATAGTCAATACAATTTTTAAAGAGAAGAAAAAAGTTGAGGATTTATGCTGCTTGATGTCAATTTCAGTAATTAAGACAGTGTAGTATTAGCATAAGTATAGACATATAGATCTATATGGAACAGAATAGAAAGTCCAAAAATAAAAACCACACTTATAAATACAAATGATTTTTGACAAAGACACAATGGGAAAAGAAAGGTCTTTTCAGCAAATGATGCTGAATCAATTGGATAAGTTTATTCATAAAATAAGTTTTGATCCACTATTCATATCTTTCACAGAAATTTATTTGAAGCAGATGAAATGTACACAAAAAAGCTAAAACTGCAAAGCTTCTAGAATAAGATAAAGAGGACCTTGCAAACTTGGGTTAGGCAAATAATTCTTGGGACACAAAAATCACTAAATTAACAATAAAAGAAAATATATTTTAAAATAAATTTCACCAAAATAAAACCTTTATTCCTCCAAGGAAACCATCGTGAATAAGAAAGGGCAAGCCATAGCCTGAGTGAAATTAATCAATATATATATTTCTGACAAAGGACTTGCGTCCAGATTATATAAACACTCCTAGAAATCAAGGTAAAAATGAATAACCCTATTTTTAAAAATGGGCAAAAAAACAATTTCCCAAACAAGAGAGATAAATTGCCATTAACCTTAGAAAAAGTTGCTCCAAATCATTAGTCATTAGAGAAATGAAAATGAAAACCATAATTAGATGACTTTTCACAATTACAAATGGCTAAAATTAAAAAAAAAAAAAATGATACCAAATATGTGTTTTGGCAAATATGCAGAGCAACTGGAACCCTCATGCATTGTTGGTTAGAGTGTAAAATAATTCTAATATTTTCAAAGCATAATGCCTTATAGTGGTTGTCAGCCTCTAAGATAATTCCCAATGACCTGTATCTTCTTGAATTCATGTCCCTGTGTAATCCCTCACCTTGAGTGTGGATTGGACATAGTGACTTGCTTCTAAAGAATAGACTACAGCAAAAGGGATGAAATGTCACTTCTGAGATAAGGTTACAAAAAGACTGAGGTTCTGTCCTGCTCAGCATCTCTGTCTTCCTTACTCTGAGGAAAGCAAGCTGCTGATGGAGAGACCCTGGTGTCAAGGAACAGATCTTTACAACCAGCAGCCAGTAAAGACAAAAGGCTACCAACAGTCATGTGAGTGAGCTTGTGTGTGGATCCTCCCCTTCTTGAGATCTGAGATGCCTGAAGCTGCAGCTAATCTTGATTTCACCCTTGTTAGAAATATTGAGTCATAGTCACCCAGCTAAGTCATGCCTAGATTCTTTGCCCACATACACTGTGAGATAGTAAATGTTTGTTGTTTTAAACTACTAAGTTTTTGGGCAATTTGTTACACAGCAATAGGTAACTAATACACTTATAAAGTTAAATATACACCTATCCAAGGGCCCAGTAATTTCTCTCCTAGGTATTTACCCAAGGAAAATAAATACATACATATATTTTCTGTCTCCCTCTTTCCCTCTCCCTCTCCCTCTCACACACAAACACACAAGTAGAAACAGAAATTCTTGTGTAAAAACATTCATAGTGGACAGTGGCTTGATTCAGGCAAACCAAAAGGTGAGAGAGTGGAACAAACCTCCTGCCCCCAAAAAGCCCATTAAGAGGATAATGGATAAATAAATTGTGGTATTTATAAGTATAATACAACTCAGCTGTAAAAATAATTAATTACAAATACATGAAATAACAGGAATTGATTTTAAAAAATATATTAAGCCAAAGAACTCAGACACAAAACAGTTTATATTACATTATTCCATTCATCTGAAGTTCAAGAACAGGGGAAATAATCTATGATAATAGAAAGCTAAATAGTGGTTGCCTATGATTGGGTAGGACTTGACTTAGAGTGGGTACAATGGAGCTTCCCAGGAGTATTAAAGTATTGTATATCTTGGTTGGGTCAGTGGCTACATAGGTATTTATTTACCAAAAATCTGAATTGTACATTTAAGATCTGCACATTTTGCTGCAATGTAAATCTCAATTTAAAAAGATAAGAAAAATGAGTTGAGTGAAAAATAGACATGAAAGTACACTAGCATATACTTCCATTTATATGAAATTAAAGAACAGGTAAAATTAATCTATGGTGATAGAAAGCAGAAACCACGGGAGTTGGGAATGTCAGAAAGGGGCACAAACACATTTTCTGGATGACAAAATTATAATTATATTTGTCAAAATTCACCAAAGATAGGACCTTTGCTTGACACTTTATAATTTTTTTCTCAATTAAAAAATAATGGCCATAAAGTATTTATTGGATATATTGGAAAGATACTTGGTTTTCTCAAGGAAAAAAAAGTAGAGATGCCATAACTGTTCTTCAGACCTCAGGAATTGGAACTGAAATTTTAATTTTTGTCAGATACTTTCTCTTTCCCTCTACCCTTTCATTATCATTGTTTTTTAATATGTATTAGCTTGTTTCATCAATAGCAAATGTATTTTAGATTCTTCCCCCCAAAATAAATTTCCACTGTAATACAATATTAGATAAATAATTATGGCACCTGGTGCACTCAAATTCATATCCAGCTAACACCCCCAAACAGTTTTCTGTTAAGGAAATCACACATAATTTCATTTATTTTTTTTGTTTTAGATGAGTGGTCATTCCTTGGAGCACCAGTGTATTTCTGACTCAAGGATTGTTCAACTGTAGGGGAGGAAGAATTATTCTTCTACCCTCTAGGTTCTTCTGGCTGATCTAAGAATTAAATTGGCATGAGATACAGTAATAGGAGAAAACCAAACAAATTTAATAACATGTATACATGAGAGAAACCCAGGAAAATTGAATAACTTGCCAAAATGGCTGAAGCCACCACCTTAAGAACTATCTTCAGCTAAAGACAAAGGAGAATGTTGGGGGTAGTGGTCTGGGACTCCAGAGGGGAGAAAGACACTTTATATGCAGAAGGAAAAGCAAATTGTGGTAAACAAATGTTTGCCATATCTCATGAAAACAACAGGACATGGGGACGATTTTGATTAAATGGCCTTGCAAGGTTCTACCCTGTCAACCACACCTAGTTTATATTATACTATAGTTATTTTATGGTATTAGCTCCTTCCTGGAACAGGCCTTCTATCCTTTCTTTTCTTTTTTTTTTTTTTTGTGAGGAAGATTGGCTCTGAGCTAACATCAGTTGCCAATCTTCCTCTATTTTTGTGTATGTGGGATGCCACAGCATGGCTTGACGAATGGTATATAGGTCCACGTCTGCGATCCGAACCCATGAACCCCAGGCCATTGAAGTGGAGCACACAAACTTAACCACTACACCACAGGGCTGGCCCTCAGGCCCTCTATATTATAATACTTTTAGGCGGTTAGGGGAAAGGACAAAGTTTCTTTCTGAGTCTTTTGTTCTTAAAAATAATCAGTCCAAAGAGATACATTTTGGAGTGGCAAATTCTGATCCCTCACACTACAAACCTAAAAGTGATTCACTGAAAAGCCTAGTACAGAGGCTTTACACAGAAAAGTTATAGTAACTAGCTAAACCAATCATATTTGTCTGGAATCTGAAGAGTATAGACATGATTGAATAGTAAGTAGTAAGAGAAAAGTAAAAACTGAGATGTCGTGAAAAAGGACATCAAATCTAAGATTTCCCTAACATTAATGTCTTACTCATCACCCTGGGAATCTTTTAAAATGATGATTTAAATTTAGTAGGATCAGGGTGGGACCTGAGATTCTGCATTTATAACAAGATTCCAGTGAAGTCAGTGTTGCTGGTCCAAGGACCAAACTTTGATGAACAAGGACCTAGCCCATAAGAGCTGTTAGTTTTTTGAGCTTCCTCTGATCCTCAGGGCTTTCAAATGTGAGTTCTAATTTATGTATACTCCACCCTTTTTCTTAAGGTTTTCTGAATCTGTTCCTTGCAATTTAAGCAGTCTGCTTAACATGGAAAATCAACATATGATGAGTTTCATAAAAAGTCCTTTCCATCAGTTCATTGACATCATTGAGGGGCTAATAACATTTGTATGTCTCCACTTCTTTTGCAGCTATTTGATGCTATCCTTCATTAAACATTTTTAAGTGAATTCCCATGTATTTTAATCTTGGAAAATATAGGGCAGCTGCAACAAAGTTTCAGAGCCTATGAGCTTAAAGTTTAGGCTCACATTTCTCCTATGCTTTGTGTCACCTCAAATTGCCCTTCAACTAAGGTATGTCCCCCACAGCAGTAGTTGGAGAACTCAGCAGATGGCAGAATTTCTTTATCTTGGTCTCACCCTCCCATACTGTCCTTCAGGGGGCCCCTTTGCAAAGTACTTAACTTTTTCGGACATCAATTGCAACACCTAGGAACTGTCAATTAATACATTAATCTAATAAAGATGTTGATAAACAAACTAAAGATTATATGGCCAAGAATTTTCACTATTATTCCAATTCCTGCTAGTACTTAGAAAATGAGAAATATTTTGATCTCTGGCTTTGTACTATAGTTATTATAATACAAAACTGTGCCCTGATAATCAACCTACATTTTACTATTTAAGCATCTTGATTCACCCAGGAATCAAGCATCATCATATCAAAAAATACTACTAATAAAAGTAAAAATAAGGAAAACTAATAATTCTACAGATTTATTCTCTTCCCGTTCTTATCCTGATCTGCATCTGTACTCAACTCTAGATTAATTGCCCTTCACCCCTGGCTTTGAACCTGTCTCTTGCCTTTGAAAATGGTGTTTTAGAAACTGATCTACTTGGTATTTGAATTTCCCTTTTAACACTGGGCTGTGACTTATACCCACCAAGTTCTCAGCGACTCTTGTTGCCAATCCTGAGAAGGAATCTCAAGTCACATATAAGTGTATTCCAAATATTGCATGACACATACCTATACTAAAAATATTATTTGCTGTTTATCATGAAATTTAAACTGACCAGCTGTCCTTTCTTATTATTAGCTAATCTAACAATCCAACCCATACGGACTTGGTGTCATGGGGGAACCAACACTAAGAAATAGGACGCTCAACCTGGATTGGACCCCAAGAATCTTAGCTCTCTTCTGTGCCCCCCCACACTACAACTAAATGGACTACAGGATGCATAGAATGAGTTAGTACAAATTTCACAGATTCCTTGTACCCCAAGCAAATAGAACTGTTCAGAAACTCAGCACAGATTTAGATACATAAATCAAAAAAAAGACAGAAGACTATATCCACTAGATAGCACTGAACTCATCTTAGCTATGGCCCATTATCAAATGGTCCAGAGCAGTTGTTCCCAAGTAGTGGAGGTAAGAGTGACAGAATTGTTTTGAGAATACTGTGAATTCATGTGAGCACTAAACAAGTCTGTAAATAGGCTAGAGATTATGTGTTATATATGTGTTTTAGTTTATATATAAATGTAATGAATGCAATCTAAAACCATTAAAATTTATTACTGAATTCATAGAAGATGTTTCTGTTCTTTGAGGTTAGATCAGAAATTATTATATTCTGAATCTACTCAATTTGTTGATTTTCTCAAGATCTGATAATCGAATAGATTAGGAAACATTTGCCTGAAGTTATTCAAAGAGATTGATATATGTGTTCAACTATGTAAATGTCACCTTTTAGAGTTTAGGTCCAATCAAAGCATTGACTGTCCAGGAAAATGAGAAAGGTAAAGATTTAGCTGCACTACTGAGAAATGGTGCATAAAGTGATATTTGTTGTCTAAGGAATATAAAACAGCCATTTAAGCATGGGGGCCCCAGGATGGCACTGCATCTGCTTCCCATGCTCTTTCCTTTTATATGAAGCTTCACAGCAGCAAACACAGAAGGGGAACAGCAAAGGAAGAAATGAGAGGGCGTTTGGCTCTAAAGCTTTGGCCAGCTACACTCTTACTTTAAAAAAAATAAAAAGGAGCAGGGGCAGGCAGCAATCATAACACAGAGAGAGCAAAATAAAAAGCAACTTTCTTTTTTAAAAAGAACTGCACTTCACTGGAAGTATAGAGATGAAATCAATTCTGAGCACCAGATCAACTCTCCTGGTGCAATACCGTATTCCAAACCAGATTTGCTGATCGTATTAGATAACTACAAAAAAAAAAAAAAGAAATGTTTATTTTGCAAAAAACTGCCTACTTCCCACCCCAATTTCATCAAGACCATCTAAATTTATAAGCTGGGGGGAAGATGGGATTTCTGCTTGTTTATGTCATGGTGATAATTCTAGATGAATCACCAGTGTCTCTACATGGGTCCAAATTTTCTCTTCTAAGGACACCAGTCACATCGAATAAGGTCCGACCATAAGGCCTCATTTTTATTTAGTAATCACCTCCTTGCAGGCCCTACATCCAAATATAGTCACATTCTTTCCAATCTGGATGCCTTTTCTTGCCTAATTGCCTTCCATAAAGCCTCCAGTACAATGAGGAATAGAATTGTCAGGAGTGAATATTCTTGTCTTTCTCTTGATCTTAGGGGGAAATCATCCAGTCTTTCACCATTAGGTATGATATTAACTGAGTTTTTCATAGATGCCCTTTACCAAACTGAAGTTCCCTTGTATACATATTTTGTTGACTGTTTTTATCAAGAAATGGTGTTGATTTTTTTGAAATGTTTTTTCTGCATCTATTAAGATGAGTGTGTGTGTGTTTCTGTTGATAAGCTATATTACACTGATTGATTTTCTAATATGAGAAAAACTTTATACTCCTGGGATAGCCCACTTGTTTATAGTGTATAACTTCTTAAATAAACTGTTGGATTCAGTTTGCTAGTGTTTTGTTTAGGATTTTTGCATCCATATTCATAAGAATTATTAGTCAATAATTTGCTTATCTTGTGGTGTTTTTATCTGGAATTTTATCACAGCAATACTGACCTCTTAAGATGATTTGGGCAGTGTTCCTTCTTATTTTGTTTGAGAAAAGTTGACACTAATTATTTTTTAAATATTTGGTGAAATTCACCTGTGAAGCCACCTGGGCCTGGGCTTTACTTTTTGAATAATTTTTCATTAATAATTCAGTCTCTTTACTTGTTATAGATGTATTCGGGCTGTTTATTTCTTCTTGCATCAGTTTTGGTAATTTGAGCTTTTTAGGAAATCATGTCATCTCAGTTTAATTCATTGGCACACAACTCTTCATAGTATTCTTTTAATCCTTTTAATTTCTGTAAAATTTATAGTAAGCTTCCTCTTTCATTTCTGATTCCAGTGATTTGAGTTATCTCTCTTTTTTCTTGGTCACTCTAGCTAAAGTTTCTTTCAGTTATACTGAGCTTTACCAAGAAACAACCTTTGTTCTTATTGATTTTATTTATTGTTTTTATAATTTCTACTCTTTATTATTTCCTTCCTTCTGATTCTTTAATTTTAGTTTATTCTTCTTTTTCCTTAAGGTGTAAGATTATGTTGAACTCTTTCTTCTTTATTAGTACAGGCATTTAGCTATTGAATTTCTCTCTAAGCACTGTCTTAGCTGCATGCCATGAATTTGGTATGTCATATTTTCATTTCCATTCATTTCAAACTGTCTTTTAATTTCTTTTCTGATTGTTTCATTGACTCATTTGATTATTGGTAAACAGACATTTTAGAAAATATATTTTAGCAACTCTGGTTCCTCTCTTACTTCTAAGTATTAGTTAATGATATTGGCTTCTTGGATGTGTAGTGATTGGATGGATGATTTCAGTGCAGTCTACACTCCACTCATCTGCACCAACACAGTGGGAAGCCTCTGATATTGTTCCTCACTTACATTCTCTGGAATGTTCACAGTCACCCTGGGATTACAGTGCTTTGGGCACAGACAGTTGTTAAATTTTATTAATTGTTGGACTATTGTTTTCTATAATAACATGAGGCAAAAATTGCTTCACAGACTAATCCAATCAAACTTGAGATCTTTCCCAAGGTCATTGTTTGAGATCTATTCTGACCTCAGGAAGGTTCTCCCCAGCTGTCTCTTGTCCCATTTCTGTCTGGCAAATTAGCCAGCCTACAGTTTAAGCCATATCTCCAGCGAATCTATCGCTCTCTTCTCAGTTGCCTTTTAGGTTGCCTTTTACCACAATTTCCACTCTTTTTTAGAGAGATCTAAGACTTAATCTTTTCCATACTTTGTTACAAATGAAGTCAGTTCATTTGGGGAGGGATTTGGAGCTCTCTGTTGTACAGCCTTCTCCTTCTGAGCAAAATCTCTGATCCACACCTCTAGTGCTGTGGGTGGAGACAGTGTGTGCTTCTCTCTGAGTGACATCCTGCTTTGGGAACTGAACACTTAGTGGATAGGCAAGGCCAGCATCCCCAGATTACCTTGGCTTGTTTCTCTTGGCAAGAAGCCCCTGCCCCATGAGTCAGGGCAAGAGTGGTTGAGGCTCTAGAGTTCTCATCAGTGCTGCACCCAAGGTAGAGCCTCTGGCCCATAAATTGAGGCAGGGTAGAAGAAGGGAACACTTACCACCTAGTTCCATTTGCCTGGAACTTAGCCTCAGAAACAGGTAGCTAGGGGCAGGAAGAGAAAGATTGATGTCATGTCCCTTCCAGTGGGACAATCCTCCCACTGAGAGAGGGAATCCTTTGTTCTTGGCTATACTATCTGGATTGGAGTTTTTGCCTCATTGAACTGGGAGGGAAGAGTGAGGGTATGGTCTTGGTTCAAACACCAGAGACTCTCACAGTCCTTATGAAGATTTAGTAGATTTTCTTGAGTAAATGCTTCTTCATTTCTGATGTGCCCTTAGGCCATTTATAGAGACAGTGATATATACATATATATAATATGTAATATAAATATATAAATTTTCACCAGTTTTGCTGGAGAGAGGGTCTAAGGAGCTCCTCACACTGGCATGTTTGAAATTGTCCCTCTTATATTATTTTACTTAGATTTTTCAAAATGAATTCACATTTATTTTTATGAAGACAGTACAGAATAAGAGTGGGAATAATAATAGAGCAGGTAATATTCCTGAGCACTGTGTATATGAAAACACTATGCATATACTATGCATATTTCTTTTATCAACACTATTGGGCAAGTATTTTGAAGCTGAGTACCTGAAGATTACTGTAAATATTCAATAAGAACATGATTACCCTTCGACCTTGTTCCCAACCCAGACACAGATGAAAAGAATTTAATCTTGTTAATTTGCTATTTTCTTGTTTGGCCTGAGGGGTGATTCAAGGGTCACAAGGATTTATAAACTGGTTTTGCAGAAAAAAAAGAACGCCTTTAAGGAAGTTTCGATCACCAGATGACCAGCCCCCAGCTGCAGTTGACACCCAGAAGTCTGATTGCCCAATGACTTGTCTGGAGTGAAAGAAACATGGATTTCCCCTTTGTTTCTGTGAACCTCCTCCTCCTAAGCCCCTTAGCTCTATAAAGGCCCCCTGCTTTCTTCTTTCATTAAGGTGGTTTTGAGAGAACCTATCCTCCTACCTTCTTGTTTTGCTCAATTCAAATAATTCAAACTCTCTATCTCCAAGCAGTGGTGTCTCAGTGATTGACTTATTGCACATCAGGCACATGAACTTGAGATTAAGAGGTTTGGTATCATTTTTATCCCTATTTTACAGATTAGGAAACCAAACATGAGAAAGTATTTTACCAAAGTCATTCAAGAGTGCACAGCAAAATTATGCAATCTGCTCAAGTCTCTTACTTAAATGCCATTGCTTGTAACCAATATCTGACTTGTAGGCAAACATTAGTATGAAAAACTTGAATAATTGAGAGGACAGCTAAGCTATCTAAAGTTAACAGAAATTAAATAATAAAATTAGATTTTGAAATCAGTGTTTGGACCATTTTCCCAGAGTACTTTCACTGAAATTATAGTTGATTTATGTGTGTATTTCTTCTAAAGCATCACTGAAGAACCAAGAGTAGTTTGGCACAACTTTGCAGGATAGGATTATGCTGCTCCTTTATATTGTCTTTAGTTGAAATCAGAGAAAGAAACTATTATTCATTAAACAACTTGAGTTTGCCACACATTATGCTGAGAGATTTCAGACACATCATTGTATTTATTTTTTCCAATAGTTAAGTTTGTGGTCTCCATTCTTCTAGATGAGAGAATAGACTTTCTGAAGTGTGAGATTAAAGAATGTTTCCTGCAAGACTGATATTGCTTTGAGAGAAAGGCCTAGGCCTGTCTTGCTCAAGCTTTACTCCACTTACTTAGCAAGATATTTTCTCATAATAATCATTTCATTGATGTTTGTTGAATCGATTTGCTTAAGACATATTCAAGTCACATATCTAAGGATTGAATGGAGCCAAAATCGAAACTTAGGTGTTTGATTCTAAATGTTAAGCTTTATAGCCTGTAGAGCTTAATGTCATCTGTAAATATTTATCTTTTCTGTTTTGTCCTTAAGAGTAAAAATTAATCAAAAGAATGGCTCAAAAACCAATTCCTAACAAATAAGATAATCAGACTCAACAAGAGTTTCAAATTAAAGTGACAGCAAAAGAACAAACAAAAGGAAAAAATGCACACACACACAAAACAAAACTAAGGGGGGGGGAATAAAAACAAACCTAAAGGGTAACAAACAAGCAAGCATAATAGAGAGAGGGACTGGACATATAGATAGAGCATCAAAATCTGTTTTCTCATATGGTGTGATTAATATGTGAAAAGAGGTTGGAAAAGATACTGATGTTTAGGTTCATTCATCCAGAATTTATTTATGAAGTGTATATTATGTGGCAGATATTAGGAACACAATGGTCCCTCCTTAAGGAACTCATTTTTTCATGGAGGGGAAAGACATAATTAATACTGTCATGTGCCACATAACAACATTTCAGTCAATGACAGACTGCATATATGGCAGCAGTCTTGTGAGATTAGTACTGTATAGCCTAGCAGTGTGGTAGGCTATACCATCTAGGTTTGTGTAAGTACACTCTTTGAGGTTCACACAATGATGACATTGCCTAACGAATCATTTCCCAGAACGTATCTCTATCCTTAAGTGATGCATGACTGTAGTATATACAACATCCACAAGTGAGAGCTCTGGTACATTCATGATATTATGGGAGCAGAGAGAAAAAGCATAGGCAGGACATTTGATGATGTGGGGGAAGTATAGAAGAAGGCTCAGCAGTAGAGATGATGCTCAAGGTAATGAGAAAATGGTTAGACAAAGGAGGGAGGGTATTTCCTAGCCAGAGAAGAACACATTTTTAAAAAGGAGTATGGACTTATGAGAGATTGGCATATTAAGGCATTCTTAAGTTGTTAATTTTCTGTAGCTGAATCATCAAGTTAAATATAGTTGAGAGACTATGGATAAAGGATGAAAAGGTAGGGAAGAAGATCCAGCATACAGCCCTGGAGATCTGGAAATCTGAGCTAGCTTGAAGAATGAGCTCAAAGAAGGGGGAAGAGTGCCATCTATTGAATCTCTGTTACTACTTGCTACAACCTGTCTGAATCTTTCACTTTGCTTGTTAATCTGACCTTCCTAGTCTTTTACAAGCCTAATAGGCTAGAATTTAGTTAATTGAAGGTAAGTACTTTATTTACACCATTCTTAATGGGCCACATTTATGTGGCTGTTTTGGAAGCTCTCACTTAAGAATGACAAGTATATGCAGTTGAAAGAGCCTCACAAGGTTTGACATCAATAGAGACTGTTATATATCTTTTTAAAGTGAAGCCTGCTTGATATTTTTTTTTCTTTTGACAGTGACACAAAAATCCTTCCCACAAAAATCGTCAGTATTTTTTAAAGTGCCTGCTCACTTTGTCAGTGGGCTCATCGTTGAGCTTTTAAACCTGCCTGAGACATCATACTTCTCTTGTAGATTCACTTATGCTTCATGTCATTATGGAGTCATTTTGAGTTTGTTCTCATAACTCAGCTTGAAAGTAAGAATATTTTTGTAGTATCTTAATTCTTTTTATGAGAGATTTGGAGAAACAAAGAGATATTTTTTTCCACTAAAATCAGAAACCTGAGATATTAGTCTCTCCTCTCCTCTTTTCTGAGGTCTAAATCCTCTACCACAGTAATGATATCCATTGGACATGAATTCAACATAGTTTCAGTTGGAATTCCAGCAGTACTTCTCTCTACTTTTCATGAATTGCTGTTTCTTGCTCCCAGGATTCAAGTTGAAACATAAAACAATATTTGTAAAAAAAAAATATTTGCTTAAAAATGGTTAGGAAAGAAAATTAATCTGCCTTCATTAATATTATTATTATTAATGCTATCCTTATTATTATAGGGATAGTGGTACTAATTATTATGGGATAGTGAAGCTGGTAGGTTTGGAAAGAGATCACACATTCTGATTGCAGGAGAAATATAACGAGGTGGAAGGCCACAGCAAAGGTCTTATCAATTTGCCACTGTTGTGAACAGATACCCTCTGGACAGTCTGGAAGGAGTCGCCTAAACAAAAGCATACATCTGAAAAATTGAAAGAGACAATGGTTTTCTCAACACCTCTTTCAAAGGAAAGTAAAGTTGTTTAGCACTGTTCTGAAAGCATAAAAAACAGTCAGTAGAGTGTGCTTTTAAGAGTCTGGAAATGATTAGGGTCCTATTCTACTTCTTTATGAAAGCACTTGAACACCTTATTCTGAGAATTTTATTCTTCTGAATTTCAAAGCTTATGTATGGACTACCTTTTGACGGTGATTTGCCGAAATAAAATAGTCACTGAAAATTCAGTAGACTCAAGGAAGGAAATCTCATTTTTTCTAAATTATTAATTCAAAATAGGCACTTTGGAATAATTACCTCCAATTTTTTATATACTTGGATTATTTTAATGGCCTCTTTATTACCTGCAGAATAAATGCTAAAATCCTCAGCAAACTACATAAGCAACTCTACTATCTGACTAGCACTAAGTATCAATTCATCCCGGTTTCTGGTGACTCATCTTATGAGAACCTACAAGTCTGATTAGGATGATATTTCCTCTGCCTTATTATGTTCACACTTATATCTGTTTCTCTTCTACTATCCCAACAGGTATTCCTCCATACCTGTCCGAGTGTGTGGACCTCTGTTACACCTCTCTGTCTGTCTATCTATCTATCATACTCCTGCAAGTCTTAAGCTCTCTTTGAATCCCTTTTTACAGTAATCTCTTCTCTCTGAACTATCATAGCATTTATTGTTGGTTTTCCGTTGATTCCTACCTTGAGGTCTTCATTCATTTCTTCAAAACTAATAATAATATCTCCCATAAGTATCAAGTTCTTGAAATATATAGATGAAACATTTATGAACTGTGCTTTTTGAGGGTAGTATCTTGAAGGTAGTAGTTGGTTTTTATAGTAGACACTCAATATAGTATTCAGCACAAAAACCTTGTACATATTAAAGAGCAAATATTGGTCATGTAAAATTTAAAAACAACAATTTTTCTTTTTATTTCATAGTCTATATTGAAAACTGAATGTGTTAAACCATGAAAAGTAACATTACATGATGAATTCTACCAGTTCTTCTGTCATACAAGTCAATTTTAATCTATTCCGAGCCCAGGTTCTAGTCACGGTAGGCTGTGCTGTGGTGGCAACAGCAACAACAACAAACCTAAAATATATTATACTTAAAACTCAACTTAAGTTTATTCTGCACTCATGTAACATTCTAAGTCAAACACTCCTGGTCACAGGAGCAAAGGGTAAAGGGTAGTGTGGGCAGTTCTGCTCCATGTTTATATTTAGGGACTTAGTCTGATTGAGGTTCTGACATTCCATCACAAGGTTACCTTAATGGTAGGCTCTGTCTTAGTCAGCTAGAGGGGAGAAAGCACTGAGGAGCTGAAAGGGAAGGTTTGTATGAGTTAAACCTGAAAGTGACACATATTATTTCCATTCACAATTCCCTGATCGGAACTCAATCACATGGCTACACATAATTGCAAGGGAAGGTGGGAAATGTAATCTGGTTCTGTGCTGGGGAAGAAAAGAAAACTCATTCTGGGGAAACAGATAAACATACTTTGAGAATTTGTAGAAATTATCTATTATAATCTATTGATACTATAGTGTTTTATATTATATTTTATACTACCTATACTCCATTAGTATGATAATACCCTATAGTAATGTATTTACATATAATTTAAGGACTCATAAGAAGGAAAAAAGAAACAAGACCAGATAGATCCTTAAATAAAATTCTAAAATATCTTTATAGGTAAAATTCAATAAGATTCTATCTGGGAATCCACAAAAGATAAGGTATTAGGGTTTTCCAGAGAAGATATTTATTATAAGAAATTGGCTTATACAAGTATGGAGGATGACCAAGTACCAAGATCTGCAGGGTGAGTTAGCAAACTGGAGACCCAGGAGAACTAACAGTGTAATTCCACTCTGAAGGATGGGAGGTTCTAGATCCAGGAAGAGCTGATCTTTCAGTTTGAGTATGAAGACAGGAAAAAGCCAATGTCCCAATTGAAGCCAGTCAAGCAGGAGGAACTCTCCCTCACTAGAACGTCAGCCTTTTTGTTCTGTTTAGGCCATCAACTGATTGCATGAGTCCCACCCACATTAGAGAGGGCAATCTGCTTTACTCAGTCTACCGATTCACATATTAATCTCATCCAAAATCGTCCTCACAGAAACACTCAGAATAATGTCTGACTGAACATCTGGATACTCTGTGGCCCAGTCAAGTTGACACATAAGATTAGCCATCACAGACACTAAAGAATTACATTGCTTCACACATATCCTAGTGTCATTGACTTTCTGAAGATAGTGTGGATTCAGTCCTCTTTCATGTCTTAGGTGTGGATTCAAAGAAAATCATCATCGTCATCATCATCATATCATCATCATCACCATCATCACGCTAGGTAGATACCAAAATAAAAATATTTAAATTCCAAAGGTATTTTGAATATCAAAGCTGGTAATTATCTTTCTTCTCATTGTCCTTTCAAGTCGCTCACCAATCAAAGTAGGAAGAGACAAGAAAAAATAGTTCTAAGTAATTGATAAGGATTTAAAACTCACCACTCAGATTTAAAAAAATGCAATGAATTATTTGCAGTGAAATATTCTGAAAAGTGTTTAACCAAAGTTTGTGCAATGAAATAATTTAACAGTAAATCTGGTAGAAAAGTTAAAAATATTCTCTTTGTTTTTTTTTTTTTTAATTTAAGCAGATTACCTTGTCCAAACTGCATTTTATCTAAGGGCATAATATTTTTTCTCTATGAAAAAAATTTTTTTGAGTGTAAGTGGAAATGGCTGATATGCATAACACATTCTAAATGCAATTATTTGCCTACAGAATTCAGAAGAAAGAAGACATTTTCCAATTCAAGTGTTTATTTTTATCAAGTAAGATAATACTCTTAATCAAAAAAAAAAGAACTTTCTTTTCTTTTCTTTTTTGTAGCCAAGATTCATGTTTGACAATCAAATCAACTGGAAAGTTCTACCTGTGACTTCCCATTAACACGTGGTGAAGTTCTCATTGCAGTAACTAGCAATGTCTCCTGATGAATCCATTAGAAAGAAAATTAGTGATCAGCAAATTGACCGTCTGAAGTGAAATTAATAGGGACTAATATCAAATCCTGCACTTCATTTTAAAAAAGGAATTTCTTAGGAATGGAAGAGATGTTATTTAACTGCAGTGGATGTTAAGAAAAATTCATTTAAGAATATAGGTGACTACAAGCTTAATATGAGTCAAAACTGTTGTATAGCTTCTTTAAGAATGCAAATATTGTTATAGACAGAAGATGGAATCTTTGCAAAGTGGACTTGGATAAAGATTTACTATGTAAAAATGTAATACCTATCTCATGAAATAATGAGTTACCTTCCCCTGAAGTGTTCAAGAGGAGACTTTATGAAATCTGGTAGGAATAATACATGTAGAAATCTTATTTTAGGTATAGCTAAAACATTTTTAAAGTAGTTTTCCTCCAATATTCTAATGTTTGATGATACTACTGTTTGGTCTTTTGCATTTCTGTATGTCTTGCAAATGAAGTATTTATTTCTCTTTGTTCCAGACTATCTTTTCAAATATGTTTGTATGGCAAACATCTTTACAAAAAAGTATTTGTCTCGAAAAAAAAGGGCTGACATGCTCACTATCCAGTATAATAGAGATAGTATTTTTCTTCAGAACAAAGAACAACCATACTCATTACCTGTTTAAAAGATTCAGGTCCCCTAAACTCAGGATCCTCTTCTCTAATACAGTTCTGTTGGAAATGGGCTTCAGGGAACTAATGTGAAAATGATTACCCTTTGCTATTGATATTGCTGTGAGTAATAAGTTTCTACTAATCTCTGACTCAAGAGTTGAGTGTCTTCTATCCATATCCATGAAACTATGATAAGATAGCTTCAGGGTTCTTAATGCCTACCTTGACCAAAATTACATAGGAGTGTCAAAACTTACTGTTCTAAAACCAATGCCTATTGAGATATGAGGCTTAATCATTGAGACACATTTATTGACTTAAAGCCCAAAGTCACTTTTTTGTGTGTGAAGATTTCCCTGATCTCATGGAGTTAGTCTTCAATAAATAATTGTTTATAGTATTTTGTGCTTATACAAGACAAAATATTTGTTATCTTGTATCCTTCTCAAAATAGACCAGAAGTCTTAACAGTGGCTTAAACATCTCCCATAGATTAACATATATATAATAACATTAAGGGAGATTTGGAGCAAGCAAAGATGATGCAGGAGGAGGAAAACAGTGCGATCTGTTATAACAGAGGTCGACTGAGGCAGTGTCTTCAATAGGTAACAAGTGAAATCCAAATCAGTCCATGGTCCATGGCAAAAATCTCAATTCTTGACCTATTCTCCCGAGTTTAGTTTCTGGAGTGGAAAAGAAGATGCTAAAATGCAGACTGTCTTCTCCAGGAGTCTTTATTACTGTGTTAGTAGGAACAAGGAAAAGGAAATAAGTTGAGGGCATAAAATTGATCTTGAAGGTCTCAGATTACTGAAAATATGAGTAAGCCTCAAGAATTGCAGAAAGAGAGGACCAAATAAGGAGAGTGTTTTCTTCCAACAACTCTATTCTTCATAAGATGGTGATGTATTTTAGAAGTAAGAATCCATTCCCATAATATCCTGGTTGGCTGTGCTCTCATTTCTTTTTAGAAATTGGCAGACCATGCAACATGTACTTAGATTAATCATGCAAGTACATTTTTGCAATACCTCTGCAACAGGTAGACTCAGTTGAAAGACTAACAGGAACTGTTTCCTTCAATTTGGATCCCAGTGCCTATGCTAGTGCCTGGTACAGAACAAGCACCCAAAATCTGCCCACTGATTGACTGAGTTAATTTATATTTGCTTTGAAGAAGAGAATCTCATATTCTAATGAATGGAAATTGCTCCAATTCTATTAACCTTGCCTGGAGCTAAATGTATCTTATTCATAATATAGATGCACATTTTACTATTGTGCTAGAAAACATTGGCTTCTATGCATAATAACACAAAACTGCTAGGTGATGTTGTCAGCTGAACTCACATATAATCTGATTTCCTAAAAGAAAGAGCCTTTCATATTTAGATTGAGAGATTAACAGATGTATATTAGAACTCTGGTGAAGCAGTCTCTTTGAATATATACATATTTATCAATTGTTGACATTTTACACCTATCTTTCTTGCAAAAATCCATTAGCTTGTTATGTTATCAGAAAAAAATTTCTTCTAACATTAAAAAATTTGAAATATTAAGATATATACTGTAGTAAGGAATACAAAATGAAGAAAGTGACAGGAGAGAAGATTGCCTACAGGACAGTCAGAATCTTTGAAGACTTTATACTCTGGGTGGATAAATATTTGAGTAGTTCCCTAGTGATTATATATATATAATCTCTCTCTCTCTCTCTCTCTCTCTCTCTCTATATATATATATATATACATATGTATATATCTATATACATTCCAGCTTATGGTCATATTCTCCACGATAAAGATACCCATCACTATCTATTTCTTTGATGAAGTTAAATCTTATGAAAGATGATCTACATGAATGCCTCTTGTTTCTTAGAAAGTATAAAGGTTAGATTTTTCTCCAATTTTCAGGCTTTCTTGTCTTGAAGGGCTATATTTTTCTCACTTTAAATATATCCAGGCTTTTCATTTTAGAAGCTAGAAAATAAAAATTAAAGAAATCATCAGTGTCATCTATTGATAGGAATCCATACTGAGAGCTTTCTGGATTGATCCTCAGTTGCATCCTACAGGACACTAGGAGAAGATGTAATGTGGAGACAGAAACCACAGGTAAGCAGGTACACATCTGAAGATCATGCATCAAAAATAAGGACTGGCCAAGGGTTTTACCTCATTCTGTCCTAACCACTGACCTTCCAGTGTAGGCATATTAATCCCCGTTTTACAGAAGAAGAAACTGAAGCCTAAATAGATGAAATACTTCATCCAAGATTCTATATAATAATTATAAAAGCTGTGACTTAAAAGCCAAGACTTCTATTCTTTCTTATTGTATCAAAATACTTCTGTGAGGCTGTCAGTGAATGCTAACTACACACCTAACAAGGGGAAACGGACTCATAATCTTCAATTAGACTACAGATTTGATCTTGCTATACCTAAATTACTGAGTTTTGAAAATCATATGTTTAAGAATGATACTGAGTAAGCTTCATGCAGTATCGAACATAATAAAGGCCATATGTGACAAACTCACAGCCAACATCATACCCAATGGGGAAAAACTGAAAGCCATTCCTCTGAGAACAGGAACAAGACAAGGGTGCCCACTCTCACCGCTCTTATTCAACATAGTACTCGAGATTCTGGCCAGAGCAATTAGGCAAGAAAAAGGAATTAAAGGACTCCAAATAGGCAATGAAGAAGTCAAACTCTCACTGTTTGCAGATGACATGATTTTATACACAGACAACCCTAAAGAATCCATTGGAAAACTTTTAGAAATAATCAACAACTATAGAAAAGTTGCACAGTACAAAATTAACTTACAGAAATCAGTTGCATTTCTATACTCTAATAAAGAATGAACAGAAAGAGAACTCAAGAAGACAATCCCAATTGTCTTCACAACAAAAGAATACAATCACAACAAAAGAATAAGGTATCTAGGAATAAATTTAACCAAGGAGGTGAAAGATCTATACAGTGAAAACTATAAGACAATATAGAAAGAAATCAAAGATGACACAAAGAAATGGAAAGATATCCCACACACATGGATTGGAAGAATAAATATATTTAAAATGTCCATACCAACTAAAGCAATTTACAGATTCAATGCAATCCCAATCAGAATCCCAATGACATTCTTCATGGAAATAGAACAAAGATACTAAAATTCTTATGGGGCAACAAAAGACCCTGAAGAGGTAAAGCAATCCTAAGGAAAAAGACAAAAAGCTGGAGGCATCACAATCCCTGACTTCAAAATATACTACAAAGCTACAATAATTAAAACAGCATGGGACTGGTACAAAAACAGACACACAGATCAATGGAACAGAATTGAAAGCCCAGAAATAAAACCACAAATTACAGACAGCTAATCTTTGACAAAGGAGTTAAGAACATACAATGGAGGAAGGAAAGTCTCTTCAATAAATGGCACTGGGAAAACTGGACAGCCACATGCAAAAGAATAAAAGTAGACTATTTTCTTTTGCCATACACAAAAAATAACTCACAATGGATAAAACACTTGAAGGTAAGATCTAAAACTATAAATCTCCTGGAAGAAAACATAGGCAGTACACTCTTTGACATCGGTCATAGAAGGATCTTTTTGAATTCCATATCTACTCAGACAAGGGAAACAAAAGAAAAAATAAACAAGTGGAACTTCATCAGATTAAAGAGCTTCTGCAAGACAAATGAAACCGGGATCAAAATGAAAAGACAGGGTGCTGCCCGGTGGCGCAGCGGTTTAGTCCGCGCTTGGCAGCCCGGGGTTTGCGAGTTTGGATCCGGTGCGCCCGCCAATGCACTGCCTGTCAGCCATCCCTTGGCGGCATCCCATATAAAGTGGAGGAAGATGGGCATGGATGTTAGCCCAGGGCCAGTCTTCCTCAGCAAAAAAAAGGGGAGGATTGGCGACGGATGTTAGCTCAGGGCTGGTCTTCCTCACAAAAAAATGAAAAGACAACTCACCAGCTGGGAGAAAATACTTTGCAAATCATATATCCAACAAGGGGTTAATCTCCATAATATATAAAGAACTCACACAACTAATAACAAAAAAACAAACAACCCAATCAAAAAATGGGCAGAGGATATGAACAGGCATTTTTCCAAGGAAGATGTACAGATGGCCAAGAGGCAAATGAAAAGATGTTCAACTTCATTAACCATTAGGGAAACACAAATCAAAACTACAGTAAGATATCACCTTACATTCATTAGAATGGTTATAATCACTAAGACAAAAAAATAACAAATGTTGGAGAGATTGTGGAGAAATGGGAGCCCTCAGTCACTGCTGGTGGGAATGCAAACTGGTGCAGCCTCTATGGAAAACAGTATGGAGATTCCTCAAAAAATTAAAAATAGAAATACCTTATGATCCAGCTATTCCACTACTGGGTATTTATTCAATGAACCTGAAATCAACAATCCAAAGAGGCTTATCCACCCCTATGTTCATTGCAGCCTTATTCACTATAGCCAAGAAGTGGAAGCAACCCAAGTGTCCCTTGACTGATGATTGGATAAAGGAGATGTGGTATATATATATACAATGGAGTACTACTCAGCCATAAAAAAGACAAAATCATCCCATTTGCAGCAAGGTAGATAGACCTGGAGGGTATTATGCTAAGCGAAATAAGCCAGACAAAGACGAACACCACATGATTTCACTTATATGTGGAAGACAAACTAACACATGGCTGGAGAGAACAGTTTTTGTGGTTACCAGGGGTAAGGGGGTTGGGGGGTGGGCACAAGGGGTGAAGGGACACATTTATATGGTGACTGACAAACAATAAGTTACAACTAAAATCTCACAATGCTATGAACTATTACAATATCAGTTTTAAAAAGGCAAAATACTAAAAAAAAGAATAAATACAAATGGCTAATTAAAATTTGATGAAAAATGTTTAATCTCACTGGTAATAAAATAGATGAATAAAAATTTCAAAAAAGTAAAAGAAGAACAGATGAAATTATTCATATATTTTGCCTAAATATATCCAAAATATTATAATTTCAACATGCAAACAATATAAAAATTATCAAGATATTTGAGAAACCTAGTGTACAAGTACATTTCAGTTTGAACCAATCACAATCAAGTGCTCAGGTATGGGTACCATATTAGACAGGGCTGGTAAATGTGGTATATATATATATATATATGTAGCTTTTAGAAGATTTAGATAGAATAATAGCAAGAGTTATGATGATAACATTTTAGTTTTTTTCTTCACTGCAGGTACAGTAAGCTTGATGCTTTTGTCCTTAGTTGCAAGACCAAGAATTTTATGAGTTATATATGTGAATGTTACCATCGGTTCCACTGTTTACAGATAGGAAAAGTGATAACCAGAAAAGTGGTGAGAAGTTCCCAGGTTATGTTTTCCTATGGCACACTGTGGAATAAAAAGTTTTCTCAGGATAAATAAATTTGGAAAATGCTAGATTTAAATAACACTAAAATACTTTTTCCAAACTCTTTAATATTCCATAACTTGTTATAAACCTTGAAATGAGAGTTTCAAAATTCAACATTTCCATAATGTGTTTGACCAATGCCTCCCTCTTTATAAAAACTCTATTAATTTTACTTAACTGTTAGATGATGATGACAGTAGAAGTCATGGGGAGAAAATCTGTTAGCTAAGCCCAGATTTTCTCATGTTATCTTTATTCAGTTTTGATTATACTACATCAACTCTCTTCATCAGAGATTTTTTTTAAAGTAAAAAATAGCTGAGACTTCTGATTTCAGCTTTGGTAGGTAAAGAGGTAGCAAATCATCAAATCTGTCCTTACAACAATGAAGAAAATCAGAACAAATGGAAATACAATGACATTTCTTGCTCCACCAGAGAATCGAGGTATAGGTCAAACTACCACATCAAAATCTGGAGAGATAAGCTAACACAGAAAATCATAGCTGATATTAGTTTACCTGGAGCAGAAGTCCTGTGGGTCACAAACCAGTAGAAAGACTTAAATGGTAATTTTGATGAAGTACTACTATCTGAGTGTGAACTAGTTTGAGAGAAAGACTCCTGGGCACGCAGTCTTAGAAAATCCTCTTTTCATGGAATTTACCTCCATAAACCCCATCAGTTATTTAATGTGCAGATTTGTGAAAGATCTTGGGGATCTGGCAGGAGGAGGAGAGGCATAATCACAATGAAATACACCCAGATCATTATCCATAATAAAGACCTACTATCCATGGGCAAAGGCTTTACTAGTGTCTTGTCATACCTGAGGAAGGGCATCCCTCTCACTCTTGCCACCTCTAGCCTTCTTGTCTTGCCTAAGGTGGGGGAAAAGCTATACAACTAAATCAGCATGTGTGAAGATCACATCTCTGTGATACAGGCCCAATGAAGACTGAGATGTGATCATAACATTATAGAATGCTTCCCCTCCCCCAAACCTTCACACCATATCAGCAGGGCTCCAGTGTAATAAAAGTGGATTACAAGTGAAATAGCTGCAATGACCAAAGTCACCTTAAAAGAGAGTTCATCAGGAAAGTAAAAACAACAGAGAAGACAAAAAGAAGGATACTAGAGAATCTGTAGCTTCTAGCATCTATAGCTACAGCAATATAAAATCAGCACAACTCCTAGCAGGATTAACATAAAATATCATATTAGTGGCCTATTTACCTCATTTCCTAATAGCTAATACATTATGTCTCACTTTTAAAAAAAATTTTGGGACATACTCAAAGGCAATAAGATAAAGAAAGCATCCAATAAGACTCTTATACAGCACAGATTTTGGGACTATCAGATAAGAAATTTAAAATAACTCTAAATAATATGTCAAAGATTCTAAAAAAAAGATAAGCATGCAAGAACAGAGGGGTGCTATAAGCAAAGAGATGAAAACTCTAATGAAGAATCCATAGGAAACACTAGAAACAAATGAACAATTATACAAAAATGAAGAATGTCTTTGATGAGTCAGTGGAAAGTGATCCAAGATAGCTGAAAAGTTCTTGAATATTTTGAGGTTAGATAACACTTATAAATAACACATCAGTTAAAGAAATCTCAAATGAAATTTTAAAAATATTTTGAACCAAATGAAACTGAAAACACTACTTATTGAAACTGGTGGGATGCAGGGAAATTGTACTTAGAGGGAAATTTACACCATTAAATGTACATATTAGAAAACAATAGAGATCTAAAATTAATAACCTTGCTTCCACTGTAAGAGAGTAGAGAAAGAAGAACAATTTAAGCCTAAAGCAACCAAATAAAAGAAATACTAAAAATTAGAATTCAATAAAATTGAAAACAGAAAGACAGTAGAAAAAAATCTATGAAACCAAAAGCTGATTGTTTGAAAACATCAATAAAACTGATGAACCAATAATCAGGCTAACCAAGAAAGCAAGAGAGAAGACACAAATTACTAATGTAAGATATGAAGGAGGAGTCATCATTACTGATGGCATGGACCTTTAGAGGATAAAAAGGGAATATTTTAACAACTCTGTGCCTATAAATTTGATAGCTTAGATAAAATGGGCATTCTTTGTGTTATGGGTTGAATTGTGTCCCCCAATAAGATATATTGAAGTCCTAACCCCCAGTATCTGTGAATATGACATAATTTGGAAATAGGGTCTTTGCAAATATAATTGAGCTAAGATGAAGTCATTAGGGTAAGTCTTCATTCAACATGAGTGTTGTTCTTAAAGAAGAAGAGAAAAGACAAAGAGATACAGAGAGGAGTGATTGCTGTATGAAGACAGAGGCAGAGATTGAAGTTACACAACCCTAAGTCAAAGAACATCGGGAGCTATCAGAAGCTGGAAAAGGAAAGGAAGGATCCTCTCCTAGAGGCATCTGAGGGAGCATGGCCTTGCCAACATATTAGTCTTGAGTCTAAACCTCCAGAATAGAAAAATACTAAATTTCTGTTATTTTAAGCCACTCCATTTGGGGTAATTTGTTTTGGCAACTTGAGTGATCTAACACATCTTGAAAGACATAAACTATCAAAACTCACACAAGGAAAAATAGAATAGCTGTAAAAGCCTATACCTATGAAGAAAATTGAATCAATAATTAATAACTTTCCAAAAAAGAAAGCACCAAGTCCAGATGGTTTCACTTGTGAATTCTACAATATATTTAAAGGAGAAATGATAGTAATTATCTACAATATCCTCCCCAAAATGGAAGCAGATGGATCACTTCCTAACTCATTCTATGAGGCCAGCATCACCTTAAAACCAAAATTGATAAGGACATTACAAGAAAGATAAACTACAGATCAATATTTCTCCTGAACATAGATGCAAAAAAACCTGAAAAGTATATTAGCAAATAAACATGCACTTCATTAAAATAAAAATGTCTGCTCGGCTTCCTTTAATAGACGAATGAATAGACTGTGGTACATCCATACAGTGATATATTATTCAGTGATTAAAATAAATAAGCTGCCAAGCCATGAAAAGACATGGAAGAATCTTAAATGCACAATAATTAGTTAAAGAAATCAGTCTGAAAAGGCTACATACTGTAAGATTCTGACTACGGTAGTCCTTCTTTATCCACAGTTTTGCTTTCCACAGTTTCAGTTACTTGTGGTCAACTGCAGATCAAAAATAATAAATGGAAAATTTCAGAAATAAACAATTCATAAGTTTTAAAAGGAGCACCATTCTGAGTAGTGTCATGAAATCTTACGCCCTCTGCTCCATCCCACCTAGAATGTGAATCGTCTCTTTGTCCAACGTATCCACACTGTATACACTACCTGACCATTAGTCACTTAGTAGCCATTTGGGTTGTCAGATCCGCTGTCACAGTATCACAGTGCTTGTATTCAAGCAACCCTTATTTTACTGACTAATGGCCCTAAAGTCCAAGAATACTGATGCTGGCAATTTGGATATGCCAAAGAGAAGCCGTAAAGTGCTCTCTTTAAGTGAAAAGGTAAAAGTTCTTGACTTAAGAAGGAAAGAAAAAAAGATCATATGCTGTGGTTGCTAAGATCTATGATAACTTTTATTACAGTATGTTGCTATAATTGTTCTGTTTTAGTACTACTTATTGTTGTTAATCTCTTACTGTGCCTAATTTATAAATTAAACTTTATCATATGTACGTACGTACAGCAAAAAGCATAGTATATATAGGGTTTGGTATTGTTTGTGGTTTCAGGCATCCACTGGGAGTCTTGGAAGGTATCCCCTGTGGATGAAGTGTGACTACTGTATACAACATTATGGAAAAGGGAAAACTATGGAGATGGTAAAAATGTCAGTAGTTGACAGTGGTTCGGGGATTGAGGGGAAAGGAAGGAGGGACGAATAAATGGAGTACAGGGCATTATTAGGTAGTCAAACTATTCTGTATGATATTGTAATGTTGGATACATGACCTATGCATAGAACTTCACAACACAAAGATTGAGTAGTAATGTAAACTATGGACTTTAATTAATAGGAATGTATCATATTAGTTCATCAATTATAAATAATGTACCACACTAATGCAATATGTTACTAATAGGAGTAACTGTATGTAGAGGGAGAGAGGGAATATGGGAACTCTGTAATTTCTGCTCAATATGTAAACCTAAAACAGCTCCAAAAAATAAAGTCCATTAATTAAAAAAGAAAAGTCTGATCTGCAAAACATGCCATTAAAAGAATGAAAAAACAAGCCACAGACTGGGAGAAAATATTTGCCAAATATGTATCTGATAAAGGAATTGTATGTAAAATGTATGAAGAACTCAAAACTCAACAGTAAGAAAACAGCTCAATTAATTATGGGTGAAAGATCTGAGTAGACATCTCACCTAAGAAGATGGCAAGTAAGCATATGAAGAGATGCTCACCATCATTTGCCCTTAGAGAATTGCAAATTAAAACAACGAGATACCACTGCACACCTATTAGAATGGCAAAAATAGAAAAACTTAACAATACCAAATGCTGGTGAAGATGAGGAGAAATGGAAACTCTCATTCTTTGCTGCTTGGAAAACTAAATAACACAACTTTTTTGGAAGACAATTTGGCAGTTTCCAGAAAGCTAAACATTGTCGTACCATATGATCCAGCGATTGTTCTTTCAGATAGCCAACTGACTTGATAACTTCTATCCACACAGAAACCTGTATGTGAATACAGCTTTATTCAAGATTGGCAAAAACCAAAAACAACCATTGTGTCCTTCTATAGCATATGGCTATACAAACTATGGTACATTCGTATATGGAATATTATTCAGTGAAAAAAGAAATGAGCTATCCAGCCATGAAAACGTATTGAACCTTAAATGTATATTGCTAAGGGAAAGAAACCAGTATCAAAGTCTATGTACTGCAGGATTCCAATTGTCTGATATTTCAGAAAAGGCAAAACTATGGGAACAATAACAATATCAGTGGTTGCCAGGAGTTCAAGGAGGAAAGAGTGAGGATTGAAGAGATGAAACACAATGGATATTTTAGGGTAGTGAAATGATTCTTTATATTTTAATGTTGAGTACATGACAGTATGCATTAGTCAAAAGCCATATGACTACACAGAACAAATAGATAATTTTAATATATAAACATTAAAAAATAATTTAGAAAGTCAGGAGATTTTATAACTGTGTTATAATACACAGTTACAAATACGTGAAACAACTTCACTGGATGGTGTGGGGGGAAAGGTGTTGACCTAAGTAACTTCAGAAATGAAAAAGACTAAAAGTGAAAGGAAATATACATAAGCACTGTACTCTGCTTGATAAAGTAATCTCCCATGGCGATAGGGGTTAACAATTCTGATACTGCCATATATGTACACTATAACTGAACAATTAAATAGATGGATAACAGATATGGGAGTCAGGTTTCCCAAGCTGTAGTGATAATTTTCAAATAATCAAGGGGAAGTTATACTAGAATAACCTGTGTATAATGAATCAGAGTTGGAGACATCAGTATAAACTCATGTTTAGCTTAATATAGATACAAATGATTTCATACAGAAATATATTTGTGTGTGTGTTTCCTTACTCTGTCAGCTGAGAGGGCACACCTAGCACCCGTATCTTGATTGCTTTACCATTCTCCAATAAAAGGAAGCAGGTTTCCTTGGAGAAATAGTTGATAATAGGACTGGGGCAGGAACTATTCAAGATGTGCCCAGAATATCTTGGCATTCCAGAAAGTAAGAAAATGCCTAAAGCAAAGAAACAAATGAAAAATCCCACGTCGATGGGACTATGTCACAGGACACAGCAACAAATTGAAATAGCTCCTAAAGGCCAAAGCTGGAAAAATATGAGCAAGATAATAAATAAATAGTGGTGGATTGCAATCCAAAGTATAAAATAAATATCCAGGTGTCCATATTGGTATCAATAATGATTGAATAAATTAATATATTGGTGAGATGAGGCAAAACTTCTGTGCAGAAGAATTCCAGATAGTTTATGTAGATTATATCCTGACCTCTAGAAGAAGGTACATAAAAACCCACTCCCTAAGTGTGGGATGTCTATAGTGACTTCCTTACGAAGACTACAGTATTGAAAGGGGAGTGTGGAGGGAGTAAGGTTAGAGTGGAGAACCCTGGCAAACACATTCTCACTCAGATGATCGGGCTAACATCAACAGTGAAAAATTATGTTGACAGTATGTCCCTTTGACAGGAAGGGATAAAAATCGTACTTTGATCCTGTGGTCTTCCTCCCTAAAAAACATAATGCCAGTCTAATCATGAGAAAAACATAGACACGTTCCAATAGAGGGGCATCATACAAAACACCTCAAAAGTAGTCCTCAAAACTGTCAAGGCCATCAAAAACAAGAAAAGTCTGAGAAACTACCACAGTTAGGAATAGTCAAAAGAGATATGACTACCAAATGTAACATGGGATTCTGGAACAGAAAAAGGGTAATAGGTGAAAACTAAGGAAATGTGGATAAACTGTGGACGTTAGGGAATATTGTAACAAATGTACCATACTAATGTAAGATGCTAATAATAAGGGAAATTGGTGTGGGGTATATGGGAACTCTCGGTACTATCTTCTAAATTTTTCTGTGAATCTAAAACTGTGCTAAAAATAGTCTATTTTAAAAAACTGAACCAGCCCACAATTATTCATGTTTTCCAGTAACTCCCAAGCCCTTTTATCTACAGATAGGAGGGACAAGAGCCTTGGTGTGCCGTGTGATTTTTTCCTCACGGATACAGCTAGTTGGTCAGGAGGTGGATCAATCAGATTGTTTTCCAGAAATTGAGAGTCAGGGCTGAGATAGTTAATTGCTTTGAGTATAATTACTTGTATACTAAGGTGTCTGAGGTAGACATATCCAACCGTGAAACAGAAAAGCAGAGAAAAAAATCTATCTATAGAATGAGAAAAGGAAGAAAGTGCTGGTGTTTTGTTTTTAATTTTATCATTACTGTGATCAGTTGCATTGTTGCCCTTGAGTTACACAAAAACCCCTCTATTCCCTTATGTTTTTTTTTTATCTTCAGGAACTAATTAGGCTTTGAGGACAGGGTCTGCAAATTTAACAAACAAAACTATCTTTCCTTATGGATCTAATATCCTAGTGTGCTATACTCTCTGTACTACCTTCCAGTCAAACTGATCACCACACTCTTCTCCCCAGTTCCTTCAGGATAAAAATTTCCCTGTATCTCCAGATTTTGGAAGACAATTTTATCCCTAAGCTTGGGCTTTTTTCATAAATCTTTCATAGTCTAACAATGGCTTTTGTCCAGAAAAAGCAAACTCTGAGACAGAGATTTCTTTGGATCATCATGAAAGGGCAGAGAAGCAGGATTGTGTAGAAGGAGAAACTGCATTGCAATGCAGATCAACAAAAGCCGCAGCCAACCCCAAGGAAATATCTGGAGCTAGAATGACCCTTCAGATTTGTGCTACATTGGGGTGAGATGCTGAGTCTTCATACTCCTAAGCTGATGGTTCATCAGAGTGGGCTTCCCCTGGAAAGAGGTGTGAACTTGAGGGAAGCAGCGTTCGTCAGCTGACATAATTTCCAAAGAAGTCTGAGACTTGATATCTGACTTCCGGCAGCACTTCCAGCAGCCTGGGAAATGAGTTTCTTTAAGATGAATCTGGCCAGGGCTACATGGCACCCATCGGCACCTCAGTTTTATCTACGTATCTCAGCATTTCTTGGGCAAAGTCACACCACGTCATCCTAGGTTAGATTTCTCTGTTATAAACACTAAATTCACCCTGTATTTTTTTTCTTACAACTTAAAAAAAAAAAAGAAGGTAGTCAATTAATTCTTCCTCACTAAACTACAAACTCCATGAAGGCAAGTGCTCTGTTTGTTTGGTTCACCACAGGATGTCTAGAATTGGTAAATGGCCCGGCATAGTGTGAGAGCTTAATATACGTCTGTTTACTTCATGTTGAATGATTTAATTCACACTATTGACCATTTTCCTCATTTAGCGATATCAGAACTCATAGAATAAGAAAGTCAGTGATCCAGCCCTCCTACCTCTAAATTAAGTTGAAGAAGGCTACATATTTATAAAAGAAAATTGAGGCCATGCTGGTGTTATCATATTAAAAGTTTATCAGTTTTAAGAACCCTGTATCTAAGATCTAATGTAGTTGTAAAGCAAAACTGGTATTAAGAAAAGTATCTTCAGCTCTTTGTAAAAAGAGAGACAAAAAATTCATCCCATGTATACCTAGATCTTACTGGTATCATCTTGTCTTTTGTAATTTAAATAAATTATCTCAAACTGCCTATCCCAATTCTGGTGGAAAGTGAAAATCTCATGGCAAGGTTTCCAAAATTTCAGGGAGCTTATATTTTCATGTTCATTCTGTTGCTTAGAGCTCCTGTTGCAGCAAAAATCTCAACCACTAGTGCATCTCTCATCTCGTGGTTGTTGTTTTCTTTTCCTTCTCTGTAAATACACAGAAGTGAAACCCATCTCCGCTTAAATTCCTTCCGGAAGATATTTGTGAGTATCCAACTTCACTAAGGTTTAAAACAACAGGAATTGTATCACAAAACTTAAAAATAACAGTACTAATACATTGTTCCAGTCTCAAGTGGCAGGGCAGATGCGTGTTGGCATCTGACACTCATTCATCCTCCTGCCTGACTTTCAGCACCAAGGACATCTCTTTCTTTCTCTGCAGCTCTCGCTCCCTCTTTCTCCTTTGCCTGGCCTTATATGGCCTGACACTGTAAAACTTTTGACAATTTTTTAAATAAAAGACCATTTTTGATACTTAATACTTTTCCAGATAATGCAATATTTTTTCTCCTCTAAAATTAACAATTAACATATGCTTCCAGAAATCCCTGGGTTTTCTAAATTTTATATTAAGCATTTCATATACTTCAGCAATACATTTCTGATGGCACTGGTCTTTTTACCAATTAAAATGGAGCTCCTGGGAAGATAAAATAATAGTGTGTTTCTTTTAATGCAGGCTGCCTTCACAAAGGAGTTTTGTGTGTTTCCAGATTTTTCAATCACTCACATGTATGTGGTTTCAACTATGTGTTTTAAGTCATGTACACAGTCCAGTTAAGATAAATACTAACACAAGAGACATGGGTATCTGGATCTGTCAGGAAATTTAGTAGTGTCTCTAGATAAAGAAATCTCCAAGTCTTTAACACTCAAAACAGCTGCGTAAGCCATCATAAATTTACAAAAAGCAATAAAGAAAAATTCGCATTAATGATTACTAGTGCACGCTTGGCTATAAATGTTCAAGTGGTACTTATCTTCCCATGTAGGACATGTAATGAGTCTCCAAGACTCTTCTTGTATAGATACCAGTCTTAAGGAATAGACTGAGATCCAACCTACAGCTACTACCCCCAGATGTCCACTCTCAGGGTTTTCCAGGGAAAGTCCCATCTCTAGCTACCCTATGAAAACAAAACTAAGTAAAATAAAACCATGCATGCCACCAAGGACTCATTATTTTTTAAATTCTGCAAAGCCTACCAAAATCTCGACCAACTGCCACACAAAATGTTGGCCCAATTCTGTCTTTGAATGTGATCCTTATTCTTCCATATAACAAATCCTTATTGAGCTTTATACTAGGTCTTTGGAACTGTAGTAGGTCTGTGGCTGAAATGTATGTAAGTATTTATATGTTCTCCTTCACAGATGTTTGTGAGGGATCATGTACAGGTTGAGAGAAATTGTATTACTCTACTCTCTCCATAGTTAAGCAGTTTAAGCCTTAGGAATACTTCTAAAGTCAAGTCTTAGTTTCTTCGATTCTGATGCTAGTAATTCAGCCTGCTTCCATTTTTATCTTTGAAAATTTTAACTGAAGGCTTCTGTTTCCTCCAAAGAGCTTATGAAATATAATTCAGTTTTATCAAGAAATACAGAATATGCTATGGATCAAACAGGCAGTGTGATGGTTTTTGCATATTACACTAATTCTAATGTTTCACCTACATTTTAACCTCTCAACAATCAAGACGGATTATGTAATTCCTATTTCTCACTGTCTCTAGAATGAGCACTAATCTGTTTTTCCTCTAACATTTATTTTTTAATTTCAAAGGTTTTACTGATAATCACTAGGGAGGATACAATGAATGGTTTTAATAGACAATTTGAAAAGCTAAAAATTCCTAGAAATTTTACATTCACAAGTTTGTTGCTTAGATGGCATTGAAAATTATTTAATTTTTTTGTCTTTTGATCCAGAGTATGAAGTTCATAAATATCTCCTTATAAGAGTAGTTTAAGACCTCCACACAGGATAGGATATGCTAGTTCAGTAGGTGATAAATGGAAGGCAGTAAGTTGCATTTCTGAAAACCTCAGACAGAGTGACACTGAATTTATAGAGCTCCTGCCCCAGTATGTTCTTCACCTTTATAATTGCACTCTTTGATCTTTAAATTTGCAGCATTTTGTTTGAGCAGATCTCCTGCTTTAACATTTTGGGCTTCCTCCAAGTTTTAATTTTTCTTTTTTTCTTTCTTTTTTTTTTTTTTTTTTTTTTGTGGGGAAGACCAGCCCTGAGCTAACATCTGTTGCCAATCTTCCCCTTTTTGCTGAGGAAGACTGGCCCTGGGCTAACATCCGTGCCCATCTTCCTCTACTTTCTATGGGACGCTGCCACAGCGTGGCTGACAGGCAGTGCGTCGGCGGGCGCCCGGGATCTGAACTCGCTAACCCCGGGCTGCCAAAGCGTAGACTAAACCGCTGTGCCACCGGGCGGCCCCTAATTTTTCTTTTTATGATTTTACTGACCCTTAAGAGGATACAAATTATCACTGAAAGCTGTCGTTATGCAATAAGCCCAGCAGACAATGTGACCAATTCATTTTACAGTTAGGAGAAGATGCTTTTCTAGCTAGTTAAATCACACACACTTTTTTATGTACACAGCCCACCTAGGAGGGAGGGACATCTGACCCAGTCAGGATATCTTAGTATTGTCTGTAGATAAAGACATGGCCAGATTCTGAACACCTGAACCAGCTGACCAAAGCTGCCATGAATTCGAAGGAGCATTCGTAATAACCTACGTTCCTCTCTTTCTTAGGGCAGGGCAAGGTGAGTTTATCATATGTTGAATGGCTCTTTTGTGCTGGATATTGTATGAGGCATTTTTACATACATTTTGTTAAGATATAAAAAAATCTAAAAGAGTTATATACTTTTCGTATTCTTATTTTATACATATAGTAACTGAAGTTTAAATAGTTAAATAACTTGCTGAGATTCAAACAGCTAATAAGTGTGATTTTCACCCAGGACTATGGACTACCTAAGTCAGTCCAAGGACTGGTCTTTGCTTTACAATCCAATCATAATATTTCTTATGAATGTAGGAAATTTCCCTTCCCTTCCTGTATTAGGCATTGCCTCTTCTTTCCGTGTTAGTGAGACCTTTCTGATTATATCTCAATCTTTAACTCTCTTGAGATATTTTTCTTTATAATCTGCATCTTGAGAACTGTGTGTATTATTGATATTATCAAAGCACCAGAAATTAGTTTGCATTCAGTCTCCCTATTCCTTCTTCTTTTTCACATAATAGGTAAATGTATGTTTTTTGTTCTTATTATTGTCACTGCCATTTTTGTTATTTTTTATCCCTATTAAGGTTAGATAAACTTTAACATTGAAGGCAAGTATAGGTGAATGCACAGTGACCTAGACTAGTGATAATTTATGTTGCCTGAACACCTACTCTGTCACAGGATTTGACTAAGCACTTTCATTGAGATTTAATTCAACTTCACAATAACTGTGAAATATATATCATTGGCCATATTGTACAGATGAGGAGACCAGGAATCAGAAAGGATAAGTAACTTTCCCAAGGCAGTGCTAATGAATGGTAGAGCAAAGATTGCAACCACAGAGTATATCTACAAAGCCCATATCTTTGTGTGATTGTAAACCAAACCCTGCCCCCTCCCCGAAAACAGAGGTTCCTTGTACACAGTAAGTTCTACAGAAAGCCCTTTTTTGAAAGAATAAATAAAAACACCTGACCTTACCATGAATTCTTATTTATCGTTAGGAGTAGACCTATTGCCTGTGAGAATGTGTGTGTGTCTGTTTGTGTGAGTGTCAGAGAGAGAGTTTTCAGCTGGGAATATTTCTTTTTCATTTATTAGGTGCTTTATGATGATATTGAAATGCTCTTTTTTGAGAAGCAGAACTTTGTTATTCAAAGTGTGATTGTTGGGCCAGCAGCATGGGCTTCACATGGAACTTGTTAGAAATGTAGGATTTTGGTGGCTAACACAAATGTATGGATTGAGAATCTGCATTTTAACATGGTCCTCAGATGATCTGTGTGCACATCACATTTGAGAAGTACTGCTTTAAGCATTGCTGCTGCTACTGTGTTCTGGGTTATAGCTATTTTTTTGAATCATTAACTTTCTCTTTCATTGCCTCACATTTTGAACAATGTCATAATATATTGTCTTATCTGGGTTTTCTTTAGACTGTGATCCCTAAGTTCTCAGTGATCCCTGTATTCCTTGTTCATCTTGTTTATATTATCACTGTCACAAATATTTCCTTTGGACACTTTACCTTATAAAGTGGGGTTTCAGATTTCAAAGACCCTTTATTAAGATTACCAGACATAGGGGCCGGCCCGGTGGCGCAGCAGTTTAGCTTGTGCTTGGCAGCCCGGGGTTCGCGAGTTCGGATCCCGGGAGCCCGCGGACGCACTGCTTGTCAGCCATGCTGTGGCGGCGTCCCATATAAAGTAGAGGAAGATGGGCACGATGTTAGCCCAGGGCCAGTCTTCCTCAGCAAAAAGAGGAGGATTAGCAATGGATGTTAGCTCAGGGCTCGTCTTCCTCACACACACACACACAAAATTACCAGACATTGGGGTCAATTCCATTCTAATCATACGTGTCATCCCGATCCTATTGATTCAAACTCATTTGATTCTGTGTATCTTAGGACAGGCTGTTTATCTGTATGTATCTAGTCTTTTTAGTTAATTCCTCTAAAAGATTATCCTTCTCTGACAAGAAATAAATTAGTGGTTCACTTATATAGTTTACTATTTCTACTTTTATCTTTCTAATTCCTGGAATATGGTGGAAGAAGAGGCCTTGGGATTAAATCCCTCTTCTATTCCTTTCAAACTAAACAGTCTTTGGCAAATAACTTCTCTTAGTGTCATATCTTCCACACTGACACTACTATTGTGTCATATCTACAAAATTGACAGTAATATATTTTGTTGTGAGGGGGAAATAAACTCTGTAGGGCACCCAGGAAAGCACTTTGCACATAGTTGGCTCTCAAATATGGCAGTGCCCATATCCTTTTTCCAGACAGATGAAGAACAAGAAATAAAATATCTAAGTTTCCCACATTGCTGGCTCCTCCTGAACTGCTGCCTCCTTGGCAGACAAAGCCTTTGAAGCTTCGGCTCTTTGCTGCCTGCCACGTCTAGAGTGCACATGTTCATGTTAGTTCATTACCTAAGAACTCCTGTATTCACTGGGTTTTTTTTCCTAGCTTTCTTGAATTCTGAAAGGTGACAATTAGATGAGCCATGAAAAGAACATTTGCTCAGAGACTTCATGAAAATAAGGTACTATGGTCAAGAGCAACCTGATTATGGGTATAATGGGAAACATATATATTTGCATTTTCTTTCACAGTATATTTCATCAGTTTCTATAAGACTCTAATGAGTGGATAATTTCTTTTCTGAGGCAGGGATGAGTATCCTTTAACTTATTGATCAAAGAATAATAGACATTGAGAAGGATTAGAGATATATAATGCCAGTGAGTTCATTCATCTATCAGTATAAATTTTAACACTCACTTAGCAAACAACATTTTAGACCCTATGTATACAAGAATAATAAAAAGTTAAATAAGGTTCTTCTCATTGAGTTTAAATTCATGTGAGGAAAATGATAACTAACAAATTAAAAGACAAAAGCCATAACTTCACAGAGTAATAAATGTTATGAGGAAAATAAGATGAGATAACATGGTGGATTTTACGCAAAAATTGTCCCACTTCTCTAGCTCTCCATATATCAATGCTCTTTGCAATATGACTTTGCAGTTCCTCCCATCAATACATGTGGTCTATTTGCCCACATTTTGACTCTAGATTGGCTTTGTGCCTTGTTTTGCAGGAGAATGTGGCAGAAATGACAGTGTGCCAGTTCTGTGAATGGGTCTCAAAACCTCTCATGTGCTTCCACTAGCTCTTTTGGAACAAGCCTGGACCAACCTGCTGGACAACGAGAAACATATGGCCCAGTCGCCAGCATTAACCCATGCATCAGCCAGACAATCACCAGATACGTGAATGAAGTCATCCTAGACCAGTCAAACCCCAGCCAACTCACCAGCTGATGCAGGAAGGAACCTAGCCAAGATCAGCTGAGCCTGCCTAGCCTAAATGAGTAGAATTCCTTATCCTTAAATCCATAGAATTATCCATGAACTTATGGGAAATAATGAATAATTGCTGGTTTAATTCTCTAAATTTTAGGGTGGTCTATTAGACATCAATAGAGAACTGATGCAGATGATACATTGGAAATGACTGGAAGAGAGTATGTGTGTTAGACACATAAATCAGAGAAGGGATGACATGTGAGCTGAGAAAGAAACAACAGAAAGGTGTCAACCATGAAGGCATTTGGGAGCTGTCCAGGCAGAAGGTATAGCAACTACCAAGGCACTACAGATTATATGTTAAAGAAAAAAGGAAGGTCAATGAGGAATATAATCAAGGAGGAGATTAATAAAAGACGTCACTGGTGAGATAAGCAGATATTTAAACATGTGAGTTATTTTGGCTTTTTATGAGGAGTTTGACTAGTTAGGGCTTAAGCAATATGAATTAAACAGGACACACATGTATTTGAGGTCAAATCATTTTCTTGGAGTTCATGACAACTGCTCGTGAATCTGACTTCACTATTACAAATCTATCACCAAGATAGGGAAAATATTCCTTTGCAGTATTACACAGACATAAAACTTCAGCAGCATATTTGATTCTAGAGATAAAAGCCTCTATGGAGTTATAATTTCTTTTGATTAAAAAGACAGCAATTTCCAGAAGCATGCTGTGCACAGCTCCTTTTCCCTGACTTAAAGTTTGGCATCATTACAATGATCTGGGTGATGCGATTACGGCTGAGGATGCAGTTGTTGTGGGGCACGTCAGGCAGTCCCCACTGAGAGCCGCACAGTCTTACTTCAAGAGGTTGCCTCTCATTCAACACATTGTGTCTCAATTCAGCCACAGAGATATTAATCCTCAGAAATTAGAAAAGAATAATTAATGCTTTCCTAATTTTCATATGACCTGGAATCATACAGCTTACATGGCTGAAAGGCTATATTTAACCAACGTATTTTCATAGGAAGGCTCTGTGCAAAAAATCACAGCTGGGAAGTCTGACTAAAATGTTAATGCGGGGAGACTACAAAGTGATGTGACCGCCTTATGGTAATGGATTGTCTTGTTCTAGGGCCACAGTACATACTCAGAGATGGAATGAAGTGATAATTATGAAAATTAAAATCCCATCTTCTCAGTTCCATTTGTATAGTTTGAGTGAAACTTTCTGGTCAGCAGTTCAACAAATACTCATTGAATCTCTACCGGGAGCCAGGAACCAGAGGAAATGAAATGAAAAACAGAAGTTCCATCTCTTCAGAGTCTAGTTGGCAGAAGCTTGCAAACAGATAATTTTAAAAAAATAGTGAGCTAAATACAATTATAGAATTATAGATGCAGGTTGTTACCAGCCTAGGAAAAAACATTTTTATTCATTTGCTCCATCTTTAAAATACAACAGAATACAGGTGAATTTTAAAAATTATATCATCACATAATATTTCTGAATTATGTTATTATAATAAGAATACTAGATATACTTCTCAGGTTTAACAAGAAACTATCAACCCAGCTCCCAGTTTTTAAGATAGAGTTTTTCGTATTTAATCAGAAATACAGAAAATCTGTTCTTCAGATCCTTGATAGAACTTAATCTCCAATTATGTACTCCTCAGTTCTTATCAAATGCTCAGCTGAGAAAAATGATAATTAGGTTAGATAGTTTAAGGGACATGAAATATATGCCCTACTATAAATGGCCAACATTCTTTGACTTATTATATAATTGGCTCCTACAGGATATTATTTATTACTATGATGCCTCTGAGTAATAATCACCATATCTCTTTGGAAAAGTATGGATATCATGAATATTTCACAGATTGAATTATTAAGCGTTAGCAAATAAATTGTTAACAGTAGAGCTATGAAATACTTGGAAAAATGTAGTTTTCATTTGTTAAAGCTTAATCTTTTGTCATATATTTCCAAGTGAATATCTTTAGTAACTCTCTTGAGGACCCATTCTAGTAAAGCTGATTTCAGAAAAAATACAGAAATTTCCACTTGCCTTGCATGCTACTATATTCAAAGCCACAAAATGACTAGAAGCATCGTTACTTTTGCGTCGAAGTACTCTTTTCATATAATATAAATGCAGCTGACTTGATGCTAGTGTCTTAGAGTGGTGAATCTCGAAATGTAGCTTCAGATCAGCAGTATCAGTGTCATTTAGGAACTGTTAGAAAAGCAAATTTTCAGCCTCCTTCTGCTAAATCTGAAACTCTTGGGGTGGGGCCTAGCGTTATGTGTTTTTACAACCCCCCCCCCACTCCAGTAATTAAGATGCACACTAAAGTTTGACAATACTATAAAGTCAACACTGTTGACTCAGCTGAAGAGCAATAATGCATGTTGACGTATTACGAGATAAGGAAATGAACAATAGACGGAAAACAGTGAGAGATGTAATCCATCTCAATTTCAGGGAGGCCTTTGATGCCTTTACAAATTACAGTCATGTCGGCAACATAGGAAAATAAGATCATCACTCCACTGAAGTTAGATGGGTAAAGATCTCCCTTCAAAAGCATAGTTAGGATCTATCCCAATTCCTTATGCACATTCTTCCCTTCTAGGGAGATGTGAGCTACTTAATGAAATTCCTAACATAAATATACACCGCCAACTCTATGCTTAACACTTGACTAGGCTAAGTTCTAGAATTGGCTTGTGTTCTAGATATACAAATCTATCTAGTAATTTTGCACCCAATGCCAGTACCTTATTCCTCTTCACTCTATGCTTTGCCTTATGATTCAAAATCCTATCTTTTCCTGAGAGGTTTCTATGTCTCATTCTTGGTGATGTGCCTGAAAAGATGCTGGCTTTCTCAGGCTTCCTAAAGTATGTCTACCTTTAGCATACTTCCTTGCTCTGACTTACTTATATCTACATAAAATTCAATTCTAAAACGGCCATTTCTTAAACCCTCTGAACTATGATTTCCTCAGCTGCAAGAAAATAATTATGGCATCCTTCCCCTTGACTGTTCTGAGTTGTTAAAATCCAATGAACAACATTATGTAAGGGGATTTATGTCTTTTAAAATAATAAACATAATGAACACAACACCAATGACAATTATAATAATAATAATGGCTGTTGTCATGATAAATCTATTAGCCAAAGTATATTTCTGGGTTTGCCCTACTAGGATAAATTTGTATCCAAGTGCAATGGATGGAATGTTTTTGTCCCCCCAAAGTCTGTATTTTGTTCATGAATGGGATTAGTGCCCTTATAAAAGAGATCCCAGAAAGCTCCCTTGCCCCTTCCATCATGTGAGGACACAACAAGAAAACAGGAATTTGTGAACCAAGAAGTGGGCCATCACTAGACACTAAATCTGCTGGTACTTTGATCTTGGACTTTCCAGACTCCAGAATTGTGAGAAATAAAAGTTGACTGTTCAAGCCACCTAGTTTCTGGCATTTTGGTATAGTGTTTTGGTTATAGCAGCTTGAATGAACTAAGTCTAGTCTCTCAGCAAGAGTCTTCTACTTCTTTGTCCTCTTGATGCTCACTTCTCAATCTATTATGACACACACCCAGCACTAGAGAGTCCTGACAGACTGGAAAACAAAATGAATTGAGATTTAAACAGGAAAATTGAAGGTAGAAGCTTTCTGAATTAAAAAAAAAAAAAATTAAAAGAGGCAAGAAAGAGCTTGCCAAATGTAGGAACTGGGAGAATCTATGGGGGAAAGAGAAGTCAGATTGGCTCCATAATAAATGAATCAGCCACATAGTGTCGTTTGTAAGTCATAGGAGGGAATATTAGAACAGAATTTATATTATTCAACTGGATAAAGCTCCTTATTGCATTTTGTATCAAACATTACTCAATAAAATATTAACTTTGTACTTCCATAAATTAATTTTCAGAGTAAAGTCATCTTCTTTCATCTGTTCCCAGCTTCTAGGAAGAGACAAATGTAGTAGAGGCAAATGAGGGTAGGGAGACAAAGACGTCCAATCAGACCTACTCCACCAACTCCTGTCCTTAATGGGAAAATATTTCTCCTTCCCTTCTAGATGATTAAAACTAAAATAAAGCAAAATGTCTCTGTTCAGCCCAACTCCCTTTACATTATCCATTTTCTTCTTGATCAGAACAAACTAAATACCTGATTTTTCTCCTTCTGGACCAATTCCTTGTGTGACTGAATGGTTGGACTAGATGAAATCTTAAATTCACTCCTAAGGATCTAAGATATTTCTTAAACCGTCTCTTACTTCTGCTATTTTATTCCTTGCTGTCCTTTCCTTGTTAAAAAAATGAAATAAAATTGTAATAATAATAAATGTGAGAGAATCAGTGGGAGAAATCTATGCGAGCTCACTTGAATAGAAATTCCTTTTTAGACTTTAAGGTACTCTAATAAAATGATTTATTTTTATTTATAATAATAATTTGTCTTATAGACAGAAAATAAACCCTCAGTTAAACTTATTTTCTGCTGACACTTCTATGTTAAACTTTTATGAAATTACTATGACGTGTTTGAAAGAATTAGAAAATATAGTTTTACCCCCAGAAAAATGAAAAGGAAACATGATTCCACCTATAGTATAAAATTCTGAATGGTGATTTGAATCAAGGGCTTGTTCTGGTTTTTTGTTTTGTTTTGTTTTCTTTTCCTAGAATGTCAGGAAAAGAAAAAGTCATAGAAGAGATTTTGGTGGGCTGTGTGAAAGAACCTATTGATCACCACTAGTGAAAAAATACCTAAATCACGTACAAGTTAAAGTTGTGAAGACTATGTCTTTAAAATACTTAAAAGGAGAAGAGAATCTCTTCCAGATGGCTTAGAATTTTACCTGCCTAAAAGCAGGAGGAGGGAAATTAACTTGCATTATATCTTGTAGCTTTGCAATTCAAAGATGGTGAAATTATTAATATATTCAAAAGAATCATTGCCTCAAAAGATAGAATTGAGTCGCATAGTTTAGTGAAATCCGATTGGTCACAGACCTCTATTTGTGACAGCCCTCGCTATGACCATGAGCTGTGATGTTTTAAACAAAGAATCATTGGCAGACTGGTAGAACTCAGGAGAGGAAAGAAACTATCCCTAGGAGAAAAGCATCCTTTCAAATAAGATTAGCTGCTCAGATATGGAAAACGCTCAATACTGGCAAAGTAAATTGCCTTTATCTAAATGCTTAAAATTTCTGTTTGTTATACAGGTAAAAGAGTAAAACATATTCCACTGTATGTTAAAAAAAAACAACTAAGAATTTTTAGAAAAAGAACTGACAATCACTTGATATACTAGCCAACAATAATTTATTTAATCCTTTACAAAGACTTCATACATCACCACCCAAATATTTTGAACCCAATCAGCCATTCAGTCAATTCTTTTGTAGGAATAGAATATCTAACACTCTACAATATACCTCTAGGTGCTTTTCTCTGATTGTTTAAACTTTGTTGTCAGTGAGTGAGTATCCAAAATATTCCCTGGAAACCTCCTCAAGAATCAATACAACTGTATGTTAAATCATAGTATGGCTCTGAGCATTTCAATAAATAGATATTGATGTATCTTTCCCATCTGTACTAGAGCAGCGTATATTAGATAGAACTTGTTGTCTACAACTAAGCAACAGGTGAAGTGGAGACAAATGGCAAGGGCGGGCAGTATATAAAAATAGGCCAGGCAGTTTTGTCCTCAAACCCAATTTCCTAAAAAGAGTTATTCGCAGTCTTTATTTTCATGAGAATGATATGATTTCAAAATGCATCTATAAAAATGGATCTAGGTCCCTGAATTTTCTGTATAAGTTGAATTATTTAAGTATATTCTACAATCAATTATTGGCCAAATATATACCTGGCCCATAAATTCAAGCGAAAGGTAGCACTTACTATTCTTTTCAAGGTGATGTTCAGCATGTCATGAAATAGATTCCAAAAAAGTTAATCTGGTATCAAATACATGTGATTCCATTAAATAGCCACAAAAAATAATATGATGATGTTTTGTTTGATATAGAAAATGTTTATCCACTAACCAAGTATCATTTTGTTCATCAACTTTAACACACTAAATATAAGCAAAAAGCAAACTAAAACTCACAAATACACAAGATATATAACTCTCTTTTGTTTCTGTCTGTATCATGATGTTTGATGAACATTAGGTCTTACTTTCTGTCTAATACAGAAACTAAAAGGGACTGTCTGTAAAGTGCTTAGGTCTTCACGGGAAGAAACCAATCCCGTAAATTATTACTTTATTTTACTTCTTTATCTAACTGTTCTCAACTAATTAGTCAACACAAGTCAAGTACAGTCTCAATAGCATTCATGATGTGCATTAGATATCGTTTCTGACTTCAAGGCATTTATGATCTACCAGAAATTAGAATATATTATCAATGTAACACATACCTGGAACTACAATAATACGTAGCATAAGGATGACTTAGTGATTGTGTGCTTTAAATTTAGTTAGTGCTATTTAAAAAAATCATTTAGAGATATTTATGTAGCAATTAAAACTTTCTGTTGTATGTGACAAGACAGGCAACTCAAATGATTTTGAAAATAAAAGACCAATTTTTGGTTCATGTGGGCAAAAGTCTAGATTTTGGTGTGTCTTAAACCATCAGCTCAAACTATGTCACCTGGGACCTGGGTCCTCCTCTTTCCTCTGCTTTCTTTCGTGTTGATCTATCTTTATTCTCCACACTGTGGTGCCACATCAATTTCTCTGTCTATTTCACATATGTCAGCAGGAAGCCTTTCTTACTCATAAATGGGGAAGGATTCTGACCACAGAAGTCAAACGAAAGACTTGGATCTCGCTCTCATTCAGTAAATAGGTATTGAGCATTAAAACACAATAAAAGTAAAATAATCCTCTAAGGAAGCCTTAGTAATAATACAGAGCTGGCACTGCATAACAGGAGAAATGTATTTAATTGTTACAAGACCACAAGTGTAAGATATCTGATTTACTGGGATCCATATAAAGTCACATTTCACTCAATGTTAATTTTCTATTTCTGATGTAACAAGTTAGCACAATCCTAGAAGGTTAAAACAACACACACTTTTTTTTCTAAAAATTTTGTATGTTGGTAGTCCAGGTGGGCTTGACTGGATATTCTGCTTAGAGTCTCTTGAAGCCAAAATCAAGGTGTCAGCTGATTTGAGCTCTTTCTTCATGTGTGTAAGGAAGATTAGCCTTGAGCTAACATCCGTTGCCAATCCTCCTCTTTTTGTTGAGGAAGATTGGCCCTGGGCTAACATCTGTGCCCATCTTCCTCTACTTTATGTGGAACCCTGCCACAGCATGGTGTGACAAGCAGTGTGTCGGTCCACACCTGGCATTCGAACCTGCAAATGCTGGGCCACCAAAGCAGAGCTTATTATTATTATTATTATATAATAACTTTTAATTAATGTAGCTGTGCAAATTAAAAAGCATCAAAAAACCCGGTAGCAATTATTGTTGAGAAGCTAGAGGTCAGCTGGAAGTTCATTGTTAGAGATGGCTTTGGACTGAAAAATATACAGGCAAACAAGTGGATATAGCAGCAGGAACTCTTTATTAAGCAGAAAGATATATCTCCTTCAGTTTCTTTGGTTCTATTAATTGTGTTTCAAGTTCTGGTGGCTAAGAGAGATGACCCACTTTCCCATGTGGGTGAGACTGTAGCATTCACTGGTAGATGAAGAGAGTGGTCATTAATTAAATGCTTTACAGAAGAGAGAGCATATGGTGTAGATAGAGGCTTCCTCTGCTGCCTATTGTAATCTAAATACCAAAAGGATTCAAATTAGGTAATGAATTTTTAAAAACATAAGCGGTAATGTATCCTAAGAGTGAAACACACATGTGCACATGTACACACCTATAACTTTTTGAAGAGATCTCTTTCCATTGGCAATGATCTGGTGACACAGCTGGGTTGTAGAGGCCCAGAGTGAGCTAAAGGTAGTGCAATTCAAGCTTTGGTGCACATTGGAATCAAATGAAGAGCTTTTAAGAATCCCAGTGCCCAGATTGAACTCTATGCCATTTAAATCTGCATGTCTAGGGTTGGGAGCCAGACATCAATATTTTTTTTTAAAGATACTTAGTTGATTCCAATGTACTGCAACGTTTGGGACCCACTGAGGTGAGGATAAGAATCTGAGTAATCGTGGGCATATTATAAGACTCTACAGAACTATAGGTACCTGTAAATAAAAATAAAAATAATAGCTGAAAAAAATAAAAATAATAGCTGAAAAAAATAGTAGCTGAAATGTGAAATGTGAAATTATTTAGAGGATGGATAATGCTTATATCACTAAGAGCTTGAAGGATGTTAACATTCTGGAATCCCATGTTTTGGCAGGTCTCAGTATAAGTAAATTACCTTAGGCAAGAGATTCAACATAGTTGGGTCTAGGATGGAGAAACTAAAAGTAGCCTATTTCATCTTCTTTACTTCACAAGGAAATGAGGCTCAAAACTATGAATAATCTCAACTAAGGTCATTTCTATAGTACTTAGATTTTATACCTGGAATATACAGGAAAGAACTATGATAAGAGTTAGGATACAAGACTAAGACCAGCCAATAGTAAAATAGTTGTAAGTTTGATCAATGTTCAATTATTTACAGCATAGAAACCACTCCAAGAAAAGAGTGGCTTAAAACAACAACTCTTTATATAATTCACAATTCAGTGAGTTGGCCAGGAATTTTTTTTTTTTAATTCTGGAATGATTCAGCTAAACTTTACAGACTTACTCATATGTTTGCAGGCAGCTGGTAGGTCTACTGGTAGTTGGATGATCTAGGAAGACCTCACTAACTCATCTAGTACTTGAAAATTTGTTGTCCAGGGTACAGGGTTGACTGCTCATGTGTCTCTCCTCATACAGCAGGCCAACCCAGATTTATTCACATTGAAGTGGCAGGTTCCAAGGGAATACAAACAAATGCCATAGGCCGTCTTGAGGTCTAGGCCAACAGTGGCATACTCTCACTTCTTCTGCACCCTATTGATTGAAATAAAACCAGCCTAAATTCAAGGAGCAAAGAAATAGACTCTATCATTTTATTTGAAGAGATACAAAATGGAAAAATGTTGTCAACATTATTTGCAATATACCACCATAGGAAAGATTTATGTTTATAACCATAAATAACATTTTTAACATCTGACCTTTTTTTTCATTTTCTCTAATCACAGCCATAACCATCCACATCCTAATGTCTGCCATAACTCTTTCTATCCCTCCTTTTCCTTTTAAACACTCTGCTTTCATCTCTTTCCAGTTGAAATTTCTGTGGGATACCTATTTCCACTAATGTGGAAACCTTGCCCTGAAGCTCATTATAAACAGGGTAATACTTTTTCCACAATGCATAAGATAGAAGTTTAAGTACTTGGATAGTTTGGACCTAGTGAGTAAAATACATCAAATGAACCACTTTCTGTATTTCTCTAAGCATATCACATAAACAACATTTCATCATTCTCCGCATCCACTCTTACTTGCTTGCTTTAGTATAATACTTTATAGAATTTCTATTTGGAATTGTTAACATGTACAAGAGGAACTGCTTACAATGCACTGTTCCTTTTCCCAAACTTTCTTCTTGACTTCGTTCCACTGAGGGAGGAGTTGAGTAATTGAATATGACTGATCAGATTGAAGGGACTACATCGGCTAGTAGGAAGAACCGCTGTGTTAAAAAGACATATAGATAATTTCTACCTTTTTTGAAAAATGAATTTCTCTATAGAGCTGGCTCTGTTTGATCCAGGGACTGTAATTATTGTATTGTTTTCTTGTAACATATGGCCAACCAAAATATGGTTCAACACGATTCAGATGCAGATTTAGGCATGATAGGCCCAAGTGTAAGCATTCTGGTCCAAGCCAAGTATTGCAGGCAGCCTTTGAGATGGTTTTGAATGATTCCCTACCTCCTGGTGTTCATACCTCTATGTAATCTTCTCTTGTTAAGCATGGGTTGGAAGTAATGACTCACTTCTTTCTACCAAGTAACACTGCAAAAGTGATGAGATGTCACTGATGAAATTATGTTAGAAAAAGACTGTCTGTGGCTTGCACTTTGGATGCCCTCTCTCACTCACTTGCTTGCTCTAAGAAACCCAGCTGCCATGTTGTGACTTGCTCTACAGAGGGGCCCATGTAGTGAGGAACTGAGGGAAGTCTTCAGCCAACAGCCAAGGAGAAACCGAGGCTCTCAGTCAAATATCCAAAGAGGAACTGAATGCTGCTAACAACCTCATGAGTGAACTTAGAAGAAGATCCTTACTAGATGAACCTTCAGATGAAAGCACAACCTTAGCTACCCAGCTTAACTGCAACTTCATAAAAGCCAGAGGCACCCCGCTAAGTCATACCAGATTCCTGACCCAGAGAAACTGCAAGATAATAAATGTTTTTGGTTATAAGCCTCTAACTGTTATGGCAATTTGCTACGTAGCAGTAGATAGCTAATATGCCAGGTCTACCATAACTCTACACCCGAGATCACTGAACATATAAGAAGCAGTAATATAGTTATTTGTTCTTTTATTGTTTTTTGCATTTAGCTCCAATTGGGAATACCACTGACAGAGAGGCAGGATAGAATTCAGACACTCCTGAAGTTTACCCATATTTTCATATTTCCTTAAGTAGTATGTTTTATTTACACATATGAAATGAGCACGTAAAATGTAGGTATCTGTTATATATATATTAAGTAATTATATATACAAAATATATTTATGAATATATATGAGTGAGTATATATCAACTACATATCTTCCGTTGCCTGACCTTAGTGTGTTTCTGAGGAAAACAAGAAGCAGCAACCAACACCATTTCTGACCACTTCCCTCTATCATGAAAGTAGCTTCTTCCACAGGTCTTCATCAGGATGCATTATATTACTTACGTTAATCATTTGGGATAATAATATAGAGATAAATATTGGGTTTTTTTTTTCAAGAACACTTCTTTCCTCCTTTATGTTGTGAAAGTGATGGCAGATCCCTATGTTTTAATTCTGTGGATTGAAAGCTGAAAAAAAATAACGTGTTGGCATAGCCATTTATTAACAGTAAGATTCTATGCCCATCATTTAATCTCAGTGAACCTCAGCTCCCTCCAATTATGAGGTATATTTATTATTAAAAATATGTATTCCACAACTATTGCTGAGAGCAGTAAATAATAAATAAAATAGAAAGTAAGCATATTATACAGTATACAGATGTAATATTTGGTGTATTTGAAGGGCTGAAGTTGCTGGTTTTGATTGGATTAAGACAAAACAAAAGTCTTTACAGTAGATAAGCACAAGAAAAGTGAGAAGAACAAAATCACTTCATCCTGGGGTTCTATACCACAAGAGGAAAGTCTATTCAGACCATGACTGAACTTCAGGTTGTCTATACATTTCCTGAAGTTGTGTGCAGAATTACATTCTTATGTACTGGTGGGAAATCAAGTCAGTGTGGGTGTATGACTGTGCATTTTTCCAAGGGAAAATAAATGTTATGTTCATTACATTCTCAAACTGGTCATGTCCAAAAGGATACTGAGAAATCTCTCTTTAAAAGACTTTCTAGACAACTTCTATTTCCAGAGAATGCAGAGTACCACATGCCCTGAGATCCTTCCTATAAAATAATCTAGACAAAGAATATTAAAAGTGCATTTTAGCCGCAACTATGACCAGGATTTTAAGAAAGTTAGAAAGCTAGAACTCAAACATGTAAGAACACTGAAACTGTGTAGATTTATCCACCAAAATAAATGTTCAAAAATATTCCAAATAAAAATATTTATTGTTTGAAATAAACCAAAAGTAGAAATGGTTATCAACAGTAGAAAGAATAAATATCTTTTAGTATATATTCATAAAAAGAAACATAATTTTGAACAAAAGAAGGCAGACATTAAAGAATGGAAATGATATAATTTCATACATATAACGTTCAGAAACAACAAAACTAAGTTATGGTGTTAAAGATCAAGATACTTGCTACCTTTGGAAAGGGAACCTGGGGAAAAAGTTTCTATGGTGTTTAGTGCTGATAATAGTCTGTTTTTTGATCTGGGTAGTATTTAGGTTCACCAAGTTGAATACATACATTTTATGTATTTTTGCATATATATGTTACACTCAGTACATGATTTAATTTAAAGAAAATTATGGGTGAGTTTAATAGCCAATAAGACAAAACTGATGAGAAAATTAATGAAGTAGAAGATAGCCCTATTAAATTATCTATGGTGTTGGGGAGAGACAAAAATGATTAGAAAAAAAATTTAATTTCTAACTAAATCTCATTAAAAATTTGAAAGGAAGAAAGGCACAGAGTTAATATTTGACAAATAAATGGTTTTAACTTTCCAAGAATTTTCCAGGAGAGACAAAACATGATAATACTTAGCTTTGGAAAACCCAATGAATCCTAAGCAGAATATATTAATTAGGACTCCACATCCAGACACATCAAAGAGGTACTCTAACTATTATACCAAAGAGTTTGCAGGAATGTTGGAAGAGAAGGAAGAATGATAATCATAAAATGTGCCAGGGAATTTTAGGGAAGCAACAGCTGGAAGGTCAAGAAAGCAAATCCTGGAGAACTCAGCCTGAAGCATCAAAGTCTGTGGTTCTCAAAAGCTATTTCAGAAACAGCTGCAACACTTAGGAATCTCTGAGAAATGTTCCTAACATCTGTCAAAGCAAATGGTTCTCAACTATTTGCTTAGAGACTTTTCTAAATCTCACATACTGCCCAAGTGTCCTGAATCCATACAGGAAAAGAGATTCTGGAAAATACGGTTTCTAGTTGCAGAGGAGACATGAGTAGGTTGCGACAGTGATAATAAATTAACAACAAATAATCCAGCATGCTAGGTAGAATTCTAATGTTTTTAGATTACAAGCAAAGGGATTGTTTTTATGATCTGAGGGTCTTTGTGTTAAACACAAAAAATGTGAACCAGAAAATTTGACAAATTCTACAACTTAAAATTATGTGTGCATCCATACCTACCAAAAACAGTGTGAAAAGACAACTCATGATTTGGAAGAAGGTATTCAGAACACATATAATTTAAAAAAAATGGAACCCCAAATATAAAAATAATTCCTTTAAAGCATTAAGAAAAATTCAAATGATACTCTTAAAACAATAGGAAAAAGTGCTTGAGAAAACAATTCACAGAGGAGGAAACCTAAATGACCAATATAGATACAAAATATGGAAAACCTCATCTGTTAAGAAATCGTGAATTAAAATCATAAGGGCAGGGGGAGCTGGCCCTGTTGCATAGTAATTAAGTTCAGCATGCTCACTTTGGCAGCCCAGGTTTGTGGGTTTGGATCCCAGGTGTGGACCTACACCATTCATCAGCCACGCTGTGGCAGTGACCCACATAAAAAATAGAGGAAGATTGGCACAGGTATTAGCTTGGGGTGAATCTTCCTCAACAACAGCCATAATGAGATATTATTTCACAGTTACCACTTTGTCAAAATCAGTCTAATAATACAGTCTGGATTAGAACAACTACAATATCTATCCACAGTTTTGGGAAATGTAAATTGGCCAAAGCATAATGAGGAAAAAAAAAAGTGGTGCTATCTAGCGAAGTTAAATAACCATGCATAATGTCCCAACAATTTTATTACAAAATTTATACACTAAGGAAAATCTTGCATGTGTTCTATAGTAGAGATATTTAAGAACATTTATAGCAGCATTGTTAATAATAGCAAAACTATGAGGAAAAAATCAAAGGTTCATCATTACTGGAATGAATAAATGAATATGGTATATCCATGCTATGAAATACTATTCAGCAATGAAAATTAATTAAAACAGGTATTTGCAACAATATGCCAATAGTAAGGTTATGGTTAATTCATTTTGATTTTTCATTCTTCAAAATTTTCTTTAAAGTTGCTATATTATATTATCAGTTCAAACAATCCTTGAATAATATTATCCAGTATGGTACAGATTTCTCTGTGGGCTAATTACCCCAGCAAGTAATCAATAGTTAGTCAGAGGTAAGAAACATAATTCTCACTTGTCTTACTCAGCTCAGACAGCTATAACAGAATATCATGGATTGCATGGCTCAAACAACAGACATTTACTTCTGACAGTTCTGGTGTCTGGGAAGCCTGAGATCACAATGCCAACATGGTCATGTTCTGGTAAAAGACTCTTCCTGGCTTGCAGAAAGCTGCCTTCTTGCTACATCCTTACATGGCAGAAAGAGAGAGAGAAAAAGTGAGACAGAGAGATAGATAGAGATTGCTCCCTAGTCTCTTTTTATAAAGGCACTAATCCTATCAAGAGGACCCCATGACTTCATGGTCTCATCTAAACCTAATTACCTTCCCAAACTCCATCTCCAAATACCATCGCACTGGGGGCTAGGGATGCAACATATGAATGGGGGGGACACAATTCATTCCACAGCACCACCTTAAACTTGGACAGCTTTCTAAGATATAAAACAAACACATTAAAAAACAATAAAAATGCATTGGAAATTTTGCAACACAACTTGCGGATGCTGAAACATTTCTAGAAGGAATAATTGAAATGATCTAATCAAACATATTTATTGAACATGTAATATGTAACTATGAGCCAAACAATGTAGTAATGACAGAAGTAAATATGGAGGAGGTGGGAAACGTTGGGATTTGAAAGACTGACTGTAGATTTGGCAGAATGGAGCAGCTGCATGAATGAAGACTTGGAAGCAAAGAGTCCAGTGATCCAGTGTGCAGAAGGATGCTAAGGGTCAATCCCAGGCCTTTAGTCTTCTAGCATGGACCGATGCAAATGCTGTAAAGCTCATTTACCGTCCTGTAGACTCTTCCACTTAACCATTCCTGTATCTCTAGCATTATTTTCTTTAAGCACAACCATTTCATGTCCCTCTTCTTTTCGTGATGGTCTCCAGAGCTAAGTACAAACTGGCTGTTGACTCTCATGAATTTTCTTTCCTCAGGCCCATTTCTCTTTCCCACATCTATTGGTCCAATTTCCATCTCTAAACTTCCCAGCTCTTTCCAGAATAAGGGCCTTATTTTAACTGATCATTTGCTAACGATGATTTTTTCTCCAATGTCTGCCTTTGTTAGCATTACTAATTAGTAAACCTCAGTTTAAATGCCGCCCATTCTAAGAGGTCTTCCTCAATTATGTAAGACCAAAAAGGTAAACTCCTTCTCCTAGTCCTAGTGGTATTTAACCGGAACTCTCAAAAAGCCGAGAGATTTTGTTCCTCTTTTACACCTCTATAGAAATATTTGTTGACTAAATCAAGTCAACTTGAATAGAATCAAATCGAATCAAATTGAACTGAACTGAATTGAAATGGATGGTTCTTTTCATGCTCGAGCACCAGACAGGTCATAGGAAAAACAATTTATTTCTTTGTATTTTTTTCAGATTCTCTCAATATATGCATCTCTAATAGAAGAGCTACGTAGAATATTCTACACATAATCAGTTGAAAAGTTTGAGACTATTCAGATTTAATAGCCACATTCATGTACAGATAATAACACTGTCAAGTGAGTGTCATCTTTGACTAAGAAACAGTAGAATTCTTTAATTCTGTAGTGAAAAATGGGATATATTTAAAGCTAGGCTAAATGGGCTCTGTTTTTAATGGGCCAACTTGTATTCAAAGTTAATTGGATATTGAAAATCCCAGCTTATGGTTAATATGTATCATTTTTCAGAAATCCCAAGATAAAGCTGCTAACAATAGAAAACATGACAAAACTATACATTTCCCGAGCCGTGGATTTTAGCAATTCTCATTCCAGCAATAAAGACCACCTTTGAAAATTTTCTTCCTCTATTTTGCTTATAGACAGTGGTGTTCTTTCTTGTGTAATCTACTTAAGCAAACCACTGTTTAGTGCATTCGTCACTTCTTAATACCTGGCCATTATAGGCTAAGGAATATTCAAACAGACATTTTAAATGGAAAATTATGGGAGAGGCGGTGGGATTAAAAAAAGTTGCTGAGATCCTTTCCAATTTAATGATTTTATGATTTATCCTGTTGGTTTACTTGTAAACCAAAACAAAACCATAAAATCTTTATGCCACAGACATCAGTAACACATTCTGTTCTTTTCTGGCCCAATGTTTATTTATAAATTTTAACTTGCAACAAAGAGTGACAATAAACCCTATCACAATTACAAACAGTAGCATGTATGACTCAATAGAATAAGTAATATTTGCTCAGAATATTTCCTATAGATTTCTTTCCAAAAGCCAGGCTCCCTTTTCTCATTGTCCTTTGTTTATTTACAAGACACACATGCAGGCAAGCATACACATACACACAATAGCTTTTTACCAAAAAAAAATTTTTTTTTAATTAAAGAAACACTTGGAAATAGTTAGAAGGAACTGCAGTTAGTGTTCTAAAAGCCATAGCTTAATCTTTTGATTTTATAGAAAGAAGGTTATATCGAGAGGAATTGAAAGGCAGATTGCCTAACTATTTTTGGTGAGAAAGATTGGCCCTAAGCTAACATCCATTGCCAATCTTTCTCTTTTTGCTGAAGAAGATTAGCCCTGAGCTAACATCTGTGCCCATTTTCTTCTATTTTGCATACGGTATGTTGCCACAGCATGGCTTGACAAGCAGTGCGTTGGTCCACACCCTGGATCCGAACCTGTGAACTCCAGGCAGCTGAAGCAGAGCATGCAAACTTAACCACTATGCAACCAGGCCAGCCCCCTAACACATTTTTTTGTTTATTTCTTTAGCTGTGCTTTGTTGCTTAGTGTTTATCATGTTAAATGCTTTTGTCTAAGGGCGTTCTTCACATTATCTGAGTTAATTCTCACAAAAGTCCTGAGGCTAGCCTCCCCACTGATCAGATTAAGAATCTGAGGTTTACAAAGTTAATTAATTTGCCCAAGATCCCACAGTTAGTGATGGCACACACACTATGATACTAAAGCCAAGATCCTTTCCTCCCAGTTATTAGCAAAATTGGAATGATGTCCAAAGTTTCTTAACTGCACATCCTGAGCTTTTGCACAACACTTAGAAGCTTCTTTTCAAGTATTTACTTTGTACTTAGTATTTAGAAGTATTCATACAGTTACTACTTGGCAAAGTTTATCATTTCTAGTATTTCAGATTCTCATGGCATATTTAAAATAATGTGAACCAAATGCTGCATGACCTTATTTATTGCCTTTATCTATCTATCGTCTATGTATCTATCTGTATATCTGTCATCAACATATTATATAGGAATTGCCATTCTCATCATACTCTAACTTATTGTTAAGCCTTTTCAAATCATTGAATTGGATAATTTTAGAAGTTCACCTTCCTCATATTAGCCAAATGAAGCAGTGGGAAGATTTTTTACTTTATTTTTTTTCTTTGAGGACGACTAGCCCTGCGCTAGCATCTGTTGCCAGTCTTCATCGTTTTTCTTCCCAAAGCCCCAGCACATAGTTGTGAATCACAGTTATAGAGCTGTAGCTCTTCTAAATGGGATGCCACCTCAGCATGGCTTGATGAGTGGTGAGTAGGTCCGTGCCCAAGATCCAAACCAGCGAACCCCAGCCTGCCAAAGCAGAACACGTGAACTTAACCACTACACCACTGGACCCACCCCAGGTTTTTTACTTTTCAAAAGTCAGAAAGAAAACCTAAACTTGACTCTGCTATTTATGTCCTTTCTCTACTCTTGGGAATATGCAAAAATGCCTAAGGGAGCCCTGTGTTAACTACATTCAATCTTCTTTAAATTCTTCGCTTACTATGAATATTGACTTCTAAATATCATTAAAAATAGAGGAACTTCCGCTTTTTAGTGGACTTCCAACAGGATATTTTGTACCACCATTTCTCTTCAATTCTAAATTCTATAAATACTTTAAATTCTAGCCTCTCTGTGTGTATATGCATACACACGTGCTTGCATGAGTGTGGCATTTATCCTGTTTTAAAGGCAATTTCAAATGTTCATGATTGTACAGTCGAAAGCTCTTTCAATTAAGTCTTTTGTTGGTAGAGTAGGGAACAACCAAAAGGTTCAGAAGTTTCAAACTGTAGCCTGCCTTTCTCTGAACACAGAAGCCTGAGCATAGTAGGCGAAGCATTTCAGCCGCACAAGAGCATGATGGTGACTGTATCTCCTCCTACCCTCCCCAACATTTTAGGAAGTCTTTAGGGGCTCTCTGGTGATTCTGTGCAAACTCATTATTTCATTATCACCGGTTTTTTTATTTGTTCAGATTATTTATGCTCATGAGTTCATTGTCTGCTAAGGTGAAATACGACACAGGCACTATCAATGACCAATAATTGACATTCCCAATGGAACAGTGTCTGGGGTGAAGTGCAGTGACCCTGTCCCAAGGGCACACTCCTACTCTGAGGATGCATTGCCATTGCTGGCATTAGTGCTGACACAGTCAGCAGTGCATCCACTTCCTTTTCTAAAGTGCCACCAGCACTGCTATCAGGAACGTCTCTGACGCCACGGACACTATTGTGATGAACCAATGGTGATCAAACATTGAAGTCAGTAAAATTCATGGAGGTTAAAAAAAATGCAACCAAAAAAAAAATCCTAATAAGCAAAATGGCTTTTTGTGTAGATTTTTTTAACCTTTTAAATATAAAAGATCGGGGAGCCACTGGGGTTGGTGTATAGGGACAAACTGAGAGGCAGATAGTTAAATTAAACTGGTAAGCCTCAATTTTTCTGAGAAATTCTTCTCCAAGAAGCCACCTAATCTCCATGCTAACACCTCCCAGGTGTGCTTGCCACATTGGACTCATGTATAACCCATTTCCTCAGTTAAATATAATTTAAGTAAGTGAAATACAAATAAGTACAGTAGTCCCCTCTTATTGATGGGAGATATGTTCTAAGACCCCCAGTGGATGCCTGAAACCCTATGTATACTATGTTTTTTCCTATATCCAGTAATAATAAAACAAAACAACTATAACAATATACTGTAACAAAAGTTACCGTAGATCTCAGCATACAATGTTTTTTTCTTTCCTTATTAAGTCAACAACTTTCACCTTTTCACTTAAAGGAAGTACTTTATGTCTTCTCTTTGTTGTATCTGAATTGCCAGCATCACAACTCTTGCATTTTGGAGCCGTTATTAAGTAAAACAAGGGTTATTTGAACACAGCACTGCTATACCATGATGATTGATCTTATAATTGAGATGGCTACTAAGTCACTGCTGGGTGGGGTAACATATACAGTGTGGATCCACGGGACACAGGGGTATTCACACCCTGAGCAGGACAGAGGACATGGCGCGAGATTTCATCACACTGCTCAGAATGACACACACTTTAAAACTTACACATTGTTCATTTCTGGAATTTCCATTTACTACTTTTGGACTGCAGTCGACCGTGGGTAACTGAAACTGCTGATAAGGAGAGACAACTGTATGCTACAAATAAAGGCAGTCAGTAGGAAAGGCAAACTATTAAGGCTATGGACAACATGGAAAAACTATTTTAAGGTGACTGTATAACAATATTTTTTAAATACTTTTGAGAAAAAATTTAATATCTAACTTCCCACTGAGTTTAGAAATAAAAAAAATCTTAAATAAAATAAGTATATAACACAGTCTAATATTAAAATAGAACACAAACAATTAACATTGTTCCAGAAAAGCCAAAATGATTTAATATTAGTAAATTAGTCCTTAACCAGATGTCTAGCTCTTATTAAGCACTCAATAAATATCAACCTTTCTTTAAGGTTATTACCATCTCTGAATATAATGTATACTATAAATAAATCAAAGGAGGAAATTCACAGGCTTATCTCAGTAAATACTAAGGGAAATTTTCATAAAATTCAACATCCCTTTGTAAAATCTTGTAGCTAGTACTTTAACAATGTAAAATATCTATTTTAAAACAATAATAAACTTTATAATGTTGAAATATGTGCCATTCCTTTTAAAACCAAGATAAGACAAGGATGCCAACCAATACCATTACTTAATAGCATTCTGAAAGTTATGTCAGCAAAATTTAAATTGGTAAAAACAGTTCTGTTTAAAAGGAAGAGATACATTTTTCTTTATATGAATAGTAGATAAATCTCAAAAAACAAATAATTACAATAATTATGTAGTTTCACAGGATATTTGGCTAAAAAGATGCAAAAATGATTATTTTCTATATCCCAGAAATGTTTTTGAATAAATATTCACAAAAACTGTCAATCAAAATATAAATGTGCAGAAATTAATGTAATAGCAAATATTTATGACTTCTATGAAGAATTATGCTAAACATCATTGAAAGATATGAGTGAATTTGAGGAACATTATAATTAATTTTAATTATAATTCAATAATTAAATATGGTTAGAAAATTTACATAGTATAAACTATCAGTTCTCTCCAAATCCTAATTGTTTTTAATTTTTAATATATATGTATATGTATCTATAAATACATATATGTTAAAAATCATCAAGGTAAATAAATTCTCATGAATTTGCAAGATATTTTCAAATTAGTATTAATGAAGAAAGTCATGCATTGTAAAAGTTTGAAAATATAATAAAATTACAATGTATAAAGTAATAAAAGCCCTGGGAAGGGGAGAAGCATGTCCAGAGCAGTCAGTTGAATAAATTTTGAAGAATATACACTCACCCACACTCCCATGCATGTGTGCTTGTGCGTGTTTGAACATAAGCAAAGGGGACTTTACAGTACAAAATGAAACTAGACTTCTTTTAACATTGTAGAAAACAACACTTGCATTTTTATAAAATATAATAAATAATGCACCTATTACACAAACACCAAAATTAATTAATTATAAGCATTAAATTAAAAAAGAAAGATTGAAAGATGTTACAGTTTGTAGGGGCCCAGCAGAAAAGAAATGCATCCACGTCTTAGAATTATTTGAAGTTTTAACAGAGACACTATTTTACAAATCTTTGGGCTGAGTATAGAGAAACCCTCAGGGTTAATAATGTAACCCCAGGGCTAATAAGTGACAAAGAGAGAGAGAAGTTACAGAGATCTTGTGAAGTTTAAAGAGAGCACAGTCCACAAGACTGTCCTCACTTTTGACTCCAGTTGTGAATTTTGAGGGTCCTGAAGACCGCCTTCAGACTTGATAATTCATTAGAAGGATTCATAGACTCACCGAAAGTTGTTACGTTCACCAGTTAATCATTTATTACAGCTAAAGGATAGAGAATAAAATCAGCCAACGCATGAAGCACATAGGGAAGGGTCTAGGAATCAAAGGTGCATGATCCCCCTCCCAGTCATCCTTCCTCTTTCCAAACCACATGTTTCAGTGAGTCAGGGTTTTTCTATTGAATTGCATCTTGGACACCAACTGCAAAAGCAGCCAACTGCAAAGTTAGGGAACAGTTTACAAGACCACCCTCTCTTCTAACACCAGCTGCGAGCTCAGGGCCTTCCCAAAACCACCTTCAGATTCAATAATTCATTAAAAGGAATCAGTCTTCATTGAGAGCTGTTACACTCACAGTTGTGGTTTATTAGAAGGAAAGGATACAAACTAGAACCAGCCGTGAAAAGAAATGTATGGGTCAGAGTCCAGGAGGATTCTAAACAGGGAGCTTCCAGTTGTCCTCTCCTCATGGAGTCAAGGACAGCATTAACTCCTCCTTGCAATAATGTGTGAAAATATACCTGGAGTATTGCCGACCATGGAAGCTTGGAAGCTTACCCGAGTCTCACTGTTCAAAGCCTTTTTTGGAGCTCCATCACATAGGCATAATTGACAGTCCACAGGCTGATCTCAGTTTCCAGCTTCTCAGATCGAGTTGATAGCACATGACTCAAAGCCCCTACCCTAAATCAGATTTTATTATCTGGCTGGCCCTGGGACATGCCTATGAAGCATGAAATTCCAAGGTCTTAGAGAGTACCTCTTAGCAACCAAGGGCAAAGGGCATCTCTCTTTGTGGGCAAGGTTAAATTATTTACAACACAGAACCCCAGAGGGGAAAAATTGTAGAGAAGGCTGGTATCAGAGGAGCAGTCATTTTAGGTTGAGGGAAGAATAGGTCACCCTACAAAAGGTATATTTACAATGTTGCGATAGAATAATAACAGTATAGCGAATATCAAAGAAAATTGACACTCTGTATTTTGCTAGTTTGAGCAAAAATAAACACAATTTTTCTGGAAAGCAAATGTTCAAATTTCAATGAAAGAAATATTATAAATATACATATGCTTTGACTCAGCAATTCCACTTCAAGTTATTTATCCTGAAGTATTCATCAAACTGTGTAGAAGATTAATTAATTAAATCTGTTTATTATTTCAAGAATGGTTATGAGCATCTGTTATAAGTCAGGTATCAGACACTGAGAGTATAGCAATGAATAAGAAAATAACGTAACCAAGCCTCAAGGAGTTTTATTCTAATTGTTCTTTTCCATAGAAACAATTATATTAGTGTTATAAAAAATTACAAGTTTAATCTATTCATTAAATTATTATATACTCATAGGAAAGCATAAAACATTTCAGAAAAATATACAAATTATGTATTGCTAAGTGAAAAATCAGTATGTGTATTATAACTTTTTGTTGCAGTAGAATTAGAAAATATACATTTTTAAGAGCTTTACAGTAATTATTGCTAAGTGTGAAAATTATGGAAAAATATTTTTTCATCTCATGATTTTTAATTTTTTTACACAATAAGTGAAATAAGAGCTATTGTAATTAGAAATAAAATAACATTTATTTTTTGAAAATGGTTTCCTAAATGAAAGTACTTAATTTAATACTTCTTTAATAACACAATATATAACGGCAATATTAACACAAGTCTCTCTCCATAAATAAAACTTGAATGGTGAGAATTGCCAAGCTAGTTATTCTCAAGTTGTTTGAGAAAATAAAATAGCTCTTATAATTACATTTGCAAAATTTAAATGTATTCTTACATAGTAGCAACAGTATGCATTTTGAACAGAATAGGTTTTAGTATTAAATTTTATTCATTTCTGTATGCCCTTAGGCTAGTTAATTCACCTACCTTAGCTTAATTTCTACATCTATAAATTATGACTAATTATAACTGCTCAATGGTTTTGCTCTGAAGATTAAATGGAATAACAATGACTGGCACAGAGGATTTTAATTATTTGTTCTTTACTTTGAAAAGGATTACAATAGAAATGTTTATTTTTATTACCTGGATTTAGTGTTAGCAATCTCAGACTTTTAGTTACTCTGCTGAATCTCTTCAAATTAATCAAACCTATATTTCCAAATTCTGAAACAGTTCTCTGACAGCCATTGACTTGCTACTGTTTTCAGTTCTATTAATTAATAATATTCTTCTGTTCTACATTTCTATACAATTTATTTACTGTATCTAAATTAATATCAATTTATTTGACCTACTATTCACATAGACATTCTTTCTGCATTTGTGCTTTTGGGAGTCTACTCTTAGGTTTTCACTAAACACAAACAAAATTTCTTGTCTTTGAGCAAAATGTTTAGGGGGCACAAACATATATACAAAAGTATAGAGATTGAACCAATCTTCAAAGCAGAAAACAACATCATTCTACAAAAGTGTTCAAAATCTGCACTCCCAAATTTGTTTTGAGTCAAGGTGACACTATTACTGGTCTAATAGTTCTCCTGAGCTACAAATTTGGACAGAATTCATATTTTCTTAAAAGAATCACTTCATTTATAATTCAATTGACTTCCTAAGAACTTAGATTGACCCTGTTGATCTTCGTAGTAGTCCTTTAACTAGGGAATTAAGTAGCTCTCTCTTGGAAGATATGTCACATGAACCCAACAGGGGGAAAACGATACTGTCTTCTTTCCTTTTTTTGGGTAAAATCTTACCTGGGATGCTTTCTATGCTAATTATGATTAAACGAAAGATTATGGAGGAAGAGTGATAGAAGTAGAGTAAGTGCATTAAATAAAATAATAAAGATTAAGAATATGTTTATATATTCTTAACACACATAATTATATAAATATATATAATATATATAATATAATAATGATATAACATTTAATGATATATTATACAATAATGTGTATAAATTTACATATATATGTAAAACAATATTAAGAAGGCTATTAAACTACTGCAGCAGCAGTAACAACAACAAAACCTTTATGGGAACTGAATTAGTCAAAAATTGCTTCCAGCTTTTGTAACAAATGAGAAAAGGAAGCTGATTTATGAGTGGAGAGGAACTTCTTAAGGAGACATGTTCGAGGCAGAGGACCCAAACAGAGGTCTCAGACTCAGAACTTTGTTTAGGGTCTTGGAAAGGGAAGAAAGACAAAGCAGAACCAGGCAGAGACAGACTAAGCTGCCTCACCATGCTATCCCACCAGACGTGGTGCTGATTCAAGCCCCTTCTATCCATGTAAACAAATGTTGAGGAAAAATTTCTAGGGTTACATAAGAGTTATATTTGACTGTTGGAGAGCAAAGCACGGCAATTCTTGGTTTACTTGATCCTTGGTTTACCCTTTCTGACTGAGTATAAAATTGACATGGGAAGAGAAGTTTAATAGAAGTCAGGCAAAGAAACTAGCTAGAAACCCTTGCCTCACATAGAAAATGTAGTATATTTTCCTAAAAGGTTTATTTTTTTTACAAGTTTCTACCTCTATTGAAATAAAATTTGCTGTTCTACTATCTTGTATTTGCAGCATATATACAGAAAACTAAAGAAACCAAAATATTGGACAAAATATAGAGAGAGGAAACTATTATAAATATAAAAAAAAATATTCCAATTTCAAGCTCCCGTTGCTAGAGTCATAACAAGAATAATTAACTCCTTTGGTCCTGGCACTTCTCAGTGACTTCACTGTGAATGCTCACACTTTATTAATAACTTCTGGTATTTATGCACTGTGTCTCGTCTACAGGTCTCAGAAATTACAAACACCAGATTTACACAAGAGGAAGCTAAGTTGCAAATCATCTCAATTTCTCAACATAGAATATGAAACCCAGAAAGGTTACAATTGGAGAATATGAAGCAGCAGTGTGCAATGTCAACGTTGCCTTTGATCTATGGAAAGTGGGGCCATTCTACTCTTATAGGCAATAAGTCCACAGCTCAATAATGGGTTAAGGACCACTGAAAGAAGAAAAAAAAGAATGCTACATGAATCTACCATTTCAAATTGCTTAAAATATTCCTCAAAACTCATAGGGATATACAGAGAAAGCAAAATGCAAGTCACTGAAAACCATACAAGAAAAACTACTTTATATCTGTACACAATTTTACAACCTACAAATATTTGATTTGTGTCTCCTAACAATTCCACATGATTTTAAAAAAATGATCCATGAAAGTTTAATATTGCATGTTTTGTTTTGTTTTCCATCCTCCTCCCTTCCACTTGAATGTAAACTCAATGACGGAAGAACCATGTCTTTCTTGTTACTCCTTTTATCTCCAACTTTCTCTCAGAAGCTTGCATAAGGTAAGAGTTTAATAAATATCTCTTGAATACTGTTGAGTGAATGAACATAGAAAGTGACAGTCAGAACCAAAATAAGAGTGGAGTCCTCCTTACACCAAGTCCAGAGTTCTTTTCTTATAACATGTAAAAAGCTCATAGCAGACAATAAATTTAAAGAATGTAGAAAGAAAGGAGAGGAAGAAGGGAAGGAAAACAATTTGTTCTCCATAAAATAGATTGGTGTGATACTCCAACATAGAAATAACCGAGTAGAGGTGGGCAAAAGGTGGATGGTCATTAAGGACATAGAGAAAACTCCTAAAGATTCAACAGAGGGAGTGGTTAGGGAAAAATGGTGTTCTCATCTATAAAACAAAATTTAACTGAATCAAAGTGGAGAGAGAGAGTAGTACCAATCAAAAAAAAGGTAAAGTAGAAATGGAGATGTAGAGAAAATTATTATTTAGGGAATTTGTTGTTAGTGCCATCTAGTAGATTTCAGTTCCTGGTGACCCCATGGACAGTAGAGGAACCCTGCCCAGTCTTTTTGCACCATCCTCTCACCTTCTGGCCCTTGTTAAACAATGCTCCACTGCTATTCATAGAGTTTTCATGGTCAATTTTTTCGGAAGTTGGTAGCCACATCCTTCTTCCTGATTTAAGAAATACGTATGACCTTTTATATAGCAGAGGAAACTTCATATTTGCATGGATGGCTTCTCAATTTTTTTTCTCTTTAGTAATGATATTTTCTTCCTTAGAAATCCACTTCTATGGTTATACTTCACCAAAATATACTCAATTTCAAATATACCACTCTCTGATCAAAGTGTTTTTTCTTTCAGCTCACTTATTCTCATTCCCAAACTTCCTCCTACTGTGTTTCTTACCCCTTCTTTGCCATGTCCAGTTAGTGCTCATGAAATATTAATTGTTCCCCTATATTTCCCAGCACTGTTGCAGTTAGATTGGATATGTGACTGAGTTCTAGCACATAGAACTTTGAGCAGATATGATACATCATTTCCTGTCTGATGCGCTTCTGGGTTCTTGTTCCCCTGTCCTGGCAAACTTACAGCATGTGATGAGGTGACAGTAAGCCCATATCTTTGCTGATTCAGCAAATCAAGAAGTTTCCCCACTTTACCTCTGTACTTGAATGAGAAATAAACTTTAATTTATTATGTTATTCATTTATTGTGTTAAGCCACTGAAATTGTTTAGTTTATGTGTTACTACAATAAATTTAGGGTAAATTTTCCTAATGTAACACTCTTCCACTTGTCCTCCACAGAGCCAGCCAGAAGAATCATTCAAAAATGTAAATAGCATTTTGTCACTCCCCCTTTTAAAAATATTCATTTGTTTCCCATTAAACTTGGATAAAATTCAAAGTCCTTACTATGTTCTACAAGGCTCACACCATCTGGCCTCTATCAACAACTCAGAACTCACCTTCCTCTACTCATTCACTTGCTTTCATTCCCTACCTCAATTATGCCCACCCTTTGCACGTTCTGTGCCTTCTGCTTGCAAGGCTGATTTTAAGATCATCACAAATTCAGATCCAAGTTTAAACACAATCTTCTCAAGACATTCCCCCTACTTAGTTAAATCAGCATCCTCAATTACTATATACTCTGGGGTTAGATTTAGAGTTACAGTTGTTTTTCACAGCACTTACTAATCCTACAATTATTTTTTTGTTCACGTGCTTATCATGTATATACAATTTGAGTTCCTTTATGGCAGGGACACCATTATTTCTTAATCTTTGTATTCTGGAAACATGGAATAGTACCTGTTGCATTGCATCCACTCAACATATATTTGTTGACTGATAATAAATCATTAAGGTAATTTTGTAGGGAGATTAGTACATAAAGAAAATAAAATCCAGAGGAGGTGACATTTGAGATGATAATTGAATAGTAACATGTTACTAACTTGCAATCTTCCGGAAGCAGAAGATTCCAGGGAAAGGAGACAACAATTGTAAAATCCTGAAGGCAGAAATAAGCACAGTGTATTTCTGGAAGAGAAAAAAGGTCAAGTGAAACTAGGGAATTATAAGAGCGAGCTTTGGATTCTTTACCCAATGTTGTGCCTTTGCCCGGGAGAGGAGAGCTGGTCTTCCCCATGGTGCAGATAGCAGTCATAGAATTAACACCCACACATCTTAGATGAGGGTACAAGGGTTTCCTGTCCATGGCTTTCTTGCTAACAATATCCAACCTGGCCCTCGACTCAGAACCCAGCAACTTTTACACAATGCCTCAGCAAGGGAGATTTTCAGATATATTATTGTTTTAAAGAATGGATTTTTCTCAACATTTAAATAAGACTATCAAATAGATTTTTAAAGGCTAGTTTCAGGCCAGGTCTACTGATGAGATTAGCCTAAGGAAGAAAACAGAAATCTCACTTACTTCATGCTTTACTTCCCCAATCATTGAGATAGGCAATACCAAAATATGAACATCTCACTCACTGGATGTCTGAAGAACTAAGTGTTCCACAGAAATCACATATATTTTTGGATCTGGAAATAGAAAAAGAAAAAAAGCTTTCGTCTGAGGTTGTAATTTTGTTGACTCATTTGGGTAAGACAGCAAATGGGGAATAACACCTCTTATACCTACAGTGTGAAGACTAGCAAAGCACAAAAAGCGAGTCTATACAAACAAATTTCTCTTCACTAATGTACCAAGAGCCCAATAACACAGAGGCGGCTATTTCCAAGACATGAAATCTGCACTTTTTTCAGGCCACTAGGAAAGAAATGTAAAGGCGTCCTCAATTATGCGGTGTCTAATAGCCTCATTTGGTTTCCCTCTTTCTCTTCACTTTTGTGGTGGACAAGCTGAGGGAGGCCAAAGTCAGCTTTAGACTTCAAGTTCCAAGATTCTGCACTTGGATATGCCTTAAGTCATCTAAGATCTAGTTTTTATCTTGGCAGTTTCAGAATCCTTATTTTTGGGGGGCCATGATTAAACTCTGTTGTAACGATTTACACTAACTTCTCAAAAGATGGTTTTCTTGAGGGAACATTGATTTATAACATTATATAAATTTCAGATAGGTGGGGGAAATTACTAATGCGTGTATTTTGGGGGGAAGGGTAATGAAAATGTTCCAAAATTGATTGTGATAAAGGTTGCACAACTCTGTGAATATGCTAAAAGTCACTGAATTGTGTGCTGTAAGTAGGTGAATTGCACGCTATGTAAACTATATCTAAATAAAATTGTTAAAAATATATGGTTTTGTAGTAGAATGGCAACTCATTCATTTCCACTTGGAAATCAGCTAATTGGACCAATATGCCGTGTCTTCTCATTGGCCAACACAAAAATTTCCTGAGAAAACAAGGCAATGAGAGATATAAAAACGAAAGTCAAATGACAGATATAGTATCTAGGCAAGGGGAACTGGAAGACCAGAAGAGATTTTTGTCAACAATATCAGCATCTATATGTCGAAGAGATGAAAATCTGCCAAGTTGATGAAAATATATATTTTTTCTTATGGTCAGAAAGCCATAGGCAGTCTAGAAGTCAAACAGATAAATTCATATTCTCCAACTTTTCTTTTTCTAACACCCACAAGAATCATTTCCACTGCCTTCCTACTCATCAGTCTGGGAACTCATCCTTAATTTGACCAAACTAGCAAAAATTGGCACAGCTTTTTTATTTGTATAATTCATATTGAATTAATATGAAGGATTCTTTTTACTGATTTGGGAGGCATCCTAATTTAACAATAAGCCACCTTTCATCATATACAGAATGAGTTTTTCAGAGGACTATTTCTTGTAGATTATAGTCCTAGCCCAACAATATGAACTCTTTCTAACTTCAATAATAAAAGGATACTGTTTGAAAACTGTCAACATAGAACAGAGTCTCTATGTGACATGTAGTTACTAATTCATTCCACAGTCATTTATTGTCTGTCCACTATTTTCCAGGCTCTGGTAGAGGGACCATTTAATTTATCTTCTAAAAAATTTACACTGTTGAGAATTAAACCAGGAAAACAGACCAGTACCGTCCATAAAATAACAGGAGGTACAACCACCCTGTGCTCTGAGAACACAAAAACTAATTCAAATCAAAGAAAACCTAGAGCATGCAAGACTGAATCTTACGTCACCCTTGCCCTCAAGGACCCAACAAAGTGGTACTAGAGGCACGTCTGTAGTTGCCAGACATGTCTGCCTTTAGTTTTGTCCATTCAACATTTTTTTTTTTTTTTTTTTTTGTGGGGAAGACCAGCCCTGAGCTAACATCCGTCGCCAATCCTCCCCTTTTTGCTGAGGAAGACTGGCCCTGGGCTAACATCGTGCCCATCTTCCTCTACTTTATATGGGACGCCGCCACGGCATGGCTGACAGGCAGTGCGTCGGCGGGCGCTCGGGATCCGAACTCGCGAACCCGGGGCTGCCAAGCGCGGACTAAACCGCTGCGCCACCGGGCGGCCCCCTTTTCAACATTTTTTAAATGCTTTAAATGTTTTCAGTCACTCTTTTTTCCTAAGCATTAAGGATACTGTATACATATATCCACTTTCTATTCTATTACCAAGAAAATAGATAGCATAAATTCAACAATGGGGAAATTCTTATTTGTAAATTATCAATAGAATAAAGAAGTTATTCTTGGGCTTCATTTTGGAACTTATTTTCAGAAGAAAAAACATAAGGGATGAACATACTTGGTTGTCAGAATTTTAGGGTTATGTTGATTGTTATGTTTACTTTAACTTGAAAGTTTGAACCCCAAATTATGCTGTAATGATTCCTGGAATAATCACATTGACCTATGCAACTAGGGAATAAAAACTTTGTATGTCTGCAATTAATTCTCTCACTTTTCATCTAGTTGATAATTTTTCTTTGCAGAAGACAAGCTTTCATTGTCTGGTTTGTGGTTCATAGTTTGTCAATGTGGAAAGATCTTGGTTAAGCCCTTTTGATTTTATTGGAATTTAATTATGTGTAACAGTTCCTAAAACAGCCTTGTATAGAGCAGATACTCAATAAAAATTTACTGATTCTACCCCCTTTTGAACACAAATGAATTTTTCTATGCCTAGAGTACCCATAATTCTTGATTTAACCAGAATTGTCATGCTTCACACCTCATGTTCCAGTGTCTGATGCAGACAGCAACCTCTTTCATTCTCAAAAGTGTTCTGTTTTGGAGCATAAATTATTATGTCATCCAATCTAAGACTTCCATATTTACATAGCTAATGTCTTTTCCCTCTAATACGTTTCAAATCTTTCAGCTCAATATGGTCTAAAGGTGGGAGTGTCCTTATTTCCTCCCTCCCATTAACATCCAATTGATTATACTGGATACTAAATAATCTGTTCATTCACTCAAATATTGTACACATCTTCAGTGCTCAGCACTATGTTAGATCCTAAGGATATAATGGTGAGCAAAGCCCATGTGACACTGTCCTTATGAAACATATGGATGTGTAGTGGGTAAGGCTGAGAAAGGTTAAAACTAAGGAAAGTTTAAGAAAGCCATACTGATAGCTACAGGAAGCAATTTACCAGTCTCAGCCAAGTTCTCAGTCGAGCATGGGAAAGAAACCCTGGCTCTCTTAGGCCTTAGTAGAAAATCTAAACCTTTCAGGTTCTAATGGGATCTAAGGAGCTCATAGCCTGCATCCTCCACAGCAGTATCTCATTACATCCACTCACAGACTGATTGTGGAGTCCTGAACTTTAGTACCATAATATGCCTTCTATGGTGTGGGAAAGAAAACATTTCATTTTTCAATCCAGATAAGGTAGGAATTGAAAATTAGTTTAGTGATTTCCTTTTGCTCTTTTAACTCTTTCCTGAGCAATCACCACACAGTGGGGCATAAGTGACACACTGTGATGCCCAACCAACTGGTTCTATGAGACCGTCTTAGCTCTCACACAATTTATGAACCAATTGTGGCATTTGGAGAGTCATAGTATAATGACACAGGAAACAGCATAGGGTACTGGGAAGTAGTAGACAGGGTGTTAAGAGAAGCACCACCTGGAAAAAGCACATTGTTATCAAGAATTAAAATGTTGAATCTTACCTTTCTGTTGGTTTAACAAGGAAAAATATGTTAATTATAGTATTCTAGCTGTGACTCATTCAGATTTGCAGGATCTGTCTAGACATATATATTCTCATTCAAATCTGAATAAATCTTTCTTTTATTCTTTCTTTCATTTTGTTTAAATTGTTATTGGATCCACAATGGATTCATGCAACCACTATACAATATGTGTTAGGGGGTATATTTGGTTTCACAAGTAAATATTTTCTCTGATTTTGCTTATTATAAGAATTGTAAATGAATAGTAATAATAGTACCACTATGGAAATAATGAGATTTGGTCACTGGAAAAATTCAAGTAGAAGTGATAATATAGTTTGTTAAAATAATTCCTAACACACAGTAAATGATCAGTAATTGTTGTAAGTGCTGGAATTTTCTACACTAACTGGAAAGGTAGACTAAACGAAGTGCTAAGCTTTTCCAAATCTAAGGGACCTTTAAATAAATTAATGGTACATTTAATACCCCCTTTTTAAGAAACACACACACACATGCACACACGTAAATATATCTAGAGAAATTATTAGAGCTTAACAGGCAAAACAGTGCAGCCCAGCAGCAAATCTAGAGAGTTACCTAACCCGTGTAGAAGTAGATCTTATAGTCTAGATAGAATAAAAAGAATCTGACTGCTGATATAAACAATATTTTTGAACTTGAATAATCATTATTATATGAGCATTTTAATGCTGATGTCAGTACTTCCTTGCTTAAAGGATGATTAATTATATTTTCCATTTATGACTGTCATAATCTAGCCATTTCAGAAACTCATACTCATAATACTACCAATATCTGCGTTATTTTCACAGTTTATACTTTTTCAGCTGTACTGTATCAGTTGGTGGTCACAAATCCAGTGATTTAGATGGGATTTTTTTTATTATCCCCATTTTACAGATGAAAAACTAAGACAGAGATATCGTGCTACTATACCCAAAGTTCTAATTTATCAAATATAAAGATAAGCTTTACCATTTGGTCTTATTCCACTTGCAGACCTAAGGACATTAATCATACTTTTTAAGAATTAAACATACATATCCTGTCTTTTTTTTCAAATTATTTTTCAGGGTAGTACAAAGAGAACATAGATTGAAAATAATCATAATAAAAATGATTAATTGCGACTGACATTTTGAGTGCTGTTGTCTTAAAATATAACTGCATCAACAAGATATCCTGCCGTTTAATTTCTGCTGTTGAAGGGAAATACCCTCATTTGTATTTCCTGCAAGCGAAAGCTTTCCGAGGCCTGCCTGCAAATCCCAGCCTCCGGGCACAGCAGTGCCCTATCTAGGGCTTTCATGCAAATATCTCATTGTACTCAACCAAAATTACAAATTGATTACAAGTCACATAAACAGGGATCATCTTAGTCATCAGAGAAGTTTAGCTGCCTCTGGGCTGAAACAGGGCAGCCGTAATCACAACACACTGTACTCTTCAATAGTACAAGACAGTGTGGAAAGTGGTCTGATTCACAAATGCTGCATTTGATTGTAGCTCCGAAATGTCAAAACAATGCAAACATATTAAGGAAAACCCAAAAGAAGATTAAAAAGTAGTAAAGTAAAGAATCAGTAAACTGATACACAAAGGGAGATCAAAATGCAGCGGACTCACAGGCAGAATTGAAATAGAACAGAATCCAGCCAGAAGACTACATGACTCCATAGCTACATGAACTGGGACGAGTCTTCTAATACATTGTGAAGCTCAACTTTCTCATCAGGAAAGTTTTGAGACCCATTATCTCCAACGTCCTTTCCATGACTAGAGTTCTCTTGTTTTATAATTTTTTTTAAATGTACTTTTTTTTTTGAAGAATGAGGCTAAAACAGGACACAGGTCAATAGATACACAAAGTCCTTCCACAAAACCTGAAAAATTCCTACAGTCTATTACATGAATTATTGATCCATACATTTGTCTTTCTCTCCCATCTTGAAAGATGAATTCATTCCCATATGTTTCATAAACTTAACAATCTACCTTATTAAGCAGATCTGCCATTTGAGGAGTAAAAAAGGTGGCTGTGTTAAATGGTTAACTAAAATTTCAAGGTGGACAATCCGAGTCTTGACTTTTTCAAAATAAATAAACAAACTACTAAATAAATGTTTGCTTTCAGCAAACAAAAATAAACTTTATTTTAAAAGCCGATATAATGAGCAGAACCCTAAGAGGGGATTTCAAGAAAAGATGATGTTATTCATGCTCAGAATTTTTTTAAAATTATTAACAGTGCCTCCAGCTTCTATTTTCTTTCTTGATAGTTATAAAAAGAATTACATTCATCTAAAAAAATGATCAACATCTTGGCTTCTTTCCATATTATGTCAAAGCAAAAGTTGCATCAAATAACATTAAACACGCAAGAAAGACTATTCAAGGCTGTTGCAATAGAGGGGAGAGGTCAGAATTTAGTCTGAATTAAATTCCTCTGAAACAAAAGGCAGAGGAGTTTTAAGGAGCTAGGGTGGGGAGGTCTTAGACCATCTGTGTTTGCTAGTTGGCCTTACCCAAAGAAAAAGTAAGCTTTCTCCTATCTTCACAACTCAGAGTGAGGTATCCATCCAAGTTGGGCTCCTACTTCTCAACTGAGAATAGGAGCTAGAGGATTTATCTGCCTTGATAATTATGTTTCAAATGTGTGATTTCCAGGTCCTAGAGAAAGACATTGCTGGATTGTGAAAAGGAGGTGTTGAAAAAATTTCCATCTCAAAGGGGTACAGAACGAATTTACAATTACAAACTTTCTAGAGGAAATACTCTAGGAAAAGGGACATTAGGGGCCATAGAGTCAGGAAGAAGCTTGTCTAAAGTTTAGTCAGGTTGAGGTGAACTTTAAAGTCATCTTGTTCAATTGCTAACTGGTTTTTTTTGTACATAGACAAAAACAAAGTGGTTGGATGGGAGAAAGAAGAAGAGTGAAAGACAGAGATAGATGATAGGTGGATAGATGACAGATAGATGGCAGATAAACAATAGATAGATATATAGACAGACACCTAGCTTTACAGCGACTACCTTATAGTGACTCCTTATCGTGAGCCTACAGAATAAGAAGGAATAGAAAGAAAGAGTAGAAAGAAATTTAGTTTGAATTCTTAAAAGCCAGTGACCTCCACTGCTGCAGAATAAATCTGGACAACTCTTGTCCACATCAGCAGATGACACGATAGTAGGGAGGCCTCATATGAAACTTCAGTGTGATATAAGTACCCCTTTTCCTGGGATATTCACTTCGGTTTTGTGTAGCTATAACATAGGGCACTGAGAGCCAAACGGTGGGTTAATCTTCCTCATAAAAAGGAATCATCGTAGTCATCACAGAAGTTTAGCTCCCTCTGGGCTGAAACAGGGCAGCTGTAATCGCAACACACTGTACTCTTCCGTAGTGCAAGGCAGTGTGGAAAGCGGTATGATTCACAAATGCTGCATTTGATTGTAGCTGCAAAATGTCAAAACAATGTAAATATAATAAAGATAACTCAAAAGAAGATTAAAAGTTAGTAAATTAGTAAACTGATATACAAAGGGATATTTGAGTAGTAAATAAGAATTATTTTAATAACTAAGAAAATTTAGAGTTAGCATAATGAACAACTGAATGTCTGAGAGAATAAAGGTCGTTGCAGAAGCTACTGGAAATGAAGCTCTTCAAAGGAAAACAACTTTTGCATGTAGAACAAATCGTGATATAAATGCACACCATGGTGTAAGAGGTAGTAACAATTCAAGAATATCAGCACAGAAATTCTGAAACATATGCCAAGATACATTGATGAAGATGAGAATTTTCAGGAAGATTTCACATCAAAATAAGCCAGATGAAATGGTATTAGTTCCACCATGATTTGATCTAGAGTGTTGACCAATTATTTTCAATTCTTCTCTAATATGTTAAAGAGATAACTCTAAGATCCAAGAACAGTTGTTTAAGAATGGTTATATGTTATTAATTCTTATAAATTTAGAATCAAAGCATCCATTGATGTTTATTCAAAGCCTCCTTCCAGGAGCTACATTACTAGAAAAATAAGCAGTTGTCTTCAATAACTATAATTTGTGATAAAAATCCATCACTTAAGCTAAAAATAATGTCTTTAATATTAGAATTTGGTACATGAAAGGGAAGGTAGTCATTTAGGAGGATTTCCATTGGTTCTGATAAATATATGGATCATGACTGAAAAAACAGAGATTCTTGGTACTGGCCCTGTCGTGTAGTGGTTAATTTTGGTGTGCTCCACTTCGGTGTCCCAGGTTTGGGGGTTTGGACCCTGGACACAGACCTACACCACTCATCAGCCATGCTTTAGTGGAGACCCACATATAGTGCGCAGGCAGATTGGCACCATTGCTAGCTCAAGGCTAATCTTCCTCAAGCAAGAAGAGAGGAGGATTGGCAACAGATGTGAGCTCAGGGCTAATTTTTCTCAGCAAACAAAAAACAAAAAACAGTGATTTTTCTTGGCTTATTGAGAAATAATAACAAATTCAGGAAAAGGAAGGATTTGTAGATGAAAGTGAGTGTTTTGAATCTGGGTTAATATGATGCCATTGATGGAAGAGGATTTTAGGAGGAAGAAGCAGAGAGGAAAGGAAACACAGTTTAATACTGAACACTTTGGCTTTTAGGTAATAGTGTCTGAATGGAGGTTTTATAGGTAACTGGGAAAGATGGAATTGGAATCAAGTCAACATTTAGGTACTTTTTAATTGAAGTATAATTGATATACAACATTATATTAGTTTTAAATTTGGAGATAGTATCAGACTACTAGAAAAAACAGTATTCATCTAGGAGTGTTGGTGACACATACTGAGTTTCAGGAAGAAGTCACAGAATGGAATGAGAAAGTCATAGCTTTTGGAGAAGGACGACAAAAATCCCACATATTCTATGACTGGGGAGAACATCTGTTACTGTTGAAATGTATTTCCCAAGAGTAAATGAAAATCTATCTCCCTATATGTTACACCAACTGCTTTCTAATTCTATCATATGAACTCTGTAGAATAATTGTACTGCTCCCTCCTTTATTTGGTACATCAAAAGGGCAATGACTATTTTTTTCCCTATCTGTGGCATTATATACTCTCACCTAGCCTGGAGTAGGTATATAATAGTTTATAAATACTTATTAAATAATCACATACATTAAAAAAGCTATCATACTACTCCAAATTTTTTTCCTTCCTTGGGTTATTTTTATATGTGCCCTTACTATTCCTGTCACTTAACCAAAGATGCACACCCACATACATACTACTTGTTTATAAGAATCCTGCAGACTGTGGAAGCTCTGATTTTATTTGACCATAATGTTTTCCTAATCTTCTTCAGGCTCTGGAGAGATAAGTGCTCTAGGAAGGTATCATGGACCTGTCAATCACGCAGGCTCAAGCTGCCCCAAAGAGGATCCCTTTCTATGTCTATGGTAATTCAATTCAAGCAGAGCCAGTCAGGTTACCCTGTGATAATTATATCAACTTTGGGATAGAGAAGTCCATTTTCTGAAGGAATTGCTAAGCTGAAAGGGTGTGATTACTGCTCAAATTATCCACTATTGCTGCCCTATGAAGAGAAACTATAGAGAATGAGGATCAGTAGAAATTAGTAGAGTTGAGACCTGGAGAGAAATATACTTTGGATATTGTTGACCCAGAGCAGCAGCTAAATCCAGTTGAGCCCTGGGGTTCACCTTTTATGAAAGCCAATTAATTTCTGTTTTCCTAGGCTATATTTGGTAGATTTTCCATCAATTGTAATTTAGAAAATGACTCATCAAAATCAGCACCCAAAATGGTACACTGATTCTAAGTGTGGTCTGATCTCTACAAAGTAGTTCCAATTAGATGAAAAAGAAGCTTGTTTGCCATTATAATTGTCTCAACATATGATTGTGATTTATGTATTAAAATACGACATTATTATCTACTGATTGATAATCACCTGCTTCTTTCCGTTTTTGGTCACCATGATGCCACCTACATTCACAAGAGAGAGGATTTTGAGAGAAGAGAAGCCAAGTGGCTTATCAAGCCAATTAAATGCATGTTACTTTTAACATATATTTTTAACATAAGAAATGATTCTTTACTCCCCCAAAAAATTCAATTGCTACACCTTACTATGTATCATGGAGTGTTCATGGGCGTAAATGAAATTCTTTACTGACAAAATGGCGTTACAATAAGATCCTTGTGAATGTGAACCTAATTTAAGAAAAAATGACAATAGAGCTCAGATACACTTTTAAATTAATTTTATAGAATGGCAATGGATTTAGAATGGTTAAATATATAAACCCAAGTAAAAGCCATTTTGAGCAAACCAGTAAGGTACTGTTATTTGGTGGAGTGGTATTTTGTGAATGGGTATATACAGGTTGAGGGGGAAAAATTACTCACAGGAAATGTGCTGGAGGATATCTTCTCTGTAGAGTGGTTGCAGAAAACCTAAAAGGCCCTCCAAAAATTACCTGGAATGTTTTGAGTAAAAAAATAAATGAAGATATCAGAAAAAAGCAGAGCAAAAAAGAATCAGTTTTTCCCAAAGTTAGATTACATTTCCTTTTTTGTCATGCTTCAAATGGCTTCTTGAGCTTTTCATTTTATTCTAATTGTCGTCTTAAAAAACAACTCTAATGAAATTGCGGAAAGTGTTAGAAAAATATATATAGAGAAGCAAGGTTCTAAAACCATCCATTATTATGAGACTGTGAACTGTAAAAATGAGACAGGGCACTCATCACTGCAGAGGTAAATTGAAAGCTGAAAGAGGTTTGCTTTATTGTCTCTCTGATTTAAAATTGATTGAAATGCATATACAAATGGAAAAGCTGTCAAAAACTGTGGTGTGTTGATAGCTCATCTTTTCCTTCTGACCCAAAGCTTTAATGGAATTCCTTTCAGGTGGGGAAGGAAGAAGGTAGGTTTTGAACCCATCATGTAGAAGTATGAACTGAGATCTGGACATGGGAGACAACCATCTCTTGGCATCTCTGTTGATCACACGCACTGTGAGCACAGTATATTTGCCCAAGTTGATGAAATCAGTACATGTGCCACATTGCCTATATTGTGGAGGGGTTTTTATTGTTGCTGCTCACACAAAAGATAATGCCTTCAACTCTGAAGAGCATTCAAATGTCATGTAAAAACAGGCTGAAATTTTAAAAATGGTAAACCTAGGAGAACATCTCTATTTCGCCTTCTCCTTCTTTTCTCTCTGCCAACACCCGAGTCAAAGCACTGTCATCACATCTCTGGTGTAGTCCCTCTTCCTGAATCCACATTGCTACCTCAAATTTATTACTTTATCTAAACTAACTTAGACTTTGAAGGGATTATTTTGTACTTAATTTTGTGCCACAAATCTTGTAAGGGCTCTCAACTGCCGGTGTCCTTACCAAAAATTAAAATTTGAATTCCTCAGGCAGGCATTCAGAGTTCTCAGTAATCTAGTTGCAGTTTCTCTCTCCATCATTAGCACTTACTAGCCCCTTAAAGATTTCTTTATAGACAAGCTGGTCTCCTCCACCACACCCTCACCTCCAGATAACTCTTACTCAACACGATATGCTCAATTCTACCCCTAAACCCTTTTGTGAATGATTTTTCTTACCTGAAGAACCCATCTAGATTCTCTCTGTATTTATAAATTGTATCTATTATTCAGATTTTCATTCAAGTCTTAATGTCTTTATTCCTGATACATCCCAGGAAACATTCTGTTGTTTCTGCTGGAATAAGTTCTCAGCATGAAAAAATAATTTTATAATAACAAGAACAGGTAAGATGAAGGTTGTTTGTGGCAACAATATATGAAAAATTCAAATTTTGTTATTTGTAGTGTTTCTTGTTTTATGCATGGGTATATAAAATATTCTAGTGAGATTGAATAGTTACTCTTAAAATTAGAAATAGTTCTATAATTGAAAACAGAAAACAATGAAACAAAAAAATACCACTTGTATGATGTGATTTTATCAGGCTCAAAGTGAAATGTCAGATAGTAGTACCAACCAGTTCCTTAACTAATGTCAACCATACTGATAAAGGTAAATTAAATAAAACGATGTATTAAAGCTCACACATAGATCACTTGAAGTCTAGAATATATGACACAAATTATTCTCTCATTGGGACTTACCTTTTATGGTGATAAAATCTTTAATGTTTTATGTAATAAAATTTTAATAAGGAGTAATAAAATTTCAAATCATTTTGAAACACAACCACGTGTGCTTTGAAAGACTCTCAACTTCTTTCAGCATAAACTCAATATTATCAAATATTTTAGGCAAACAAAATTAAAATGTGACTGTAAAAATGCACTCACCATATTGTTAAAAGCAAGCTGTCACTGAACACTTAGGAAGAAGCACATAGTTTCAGAGAACATTCGATTAAACCAGTGCTATTGACTTTGTAATTAATATATTAAAAGAGTAAAAATCTGTGAAAATACAATTAGCACAACTTCCTAATAAGAATATAGCAAAGAACCCAAAGATATGAATCCAATGCACTTGATGCATTAATTTGAAGGCTGAGAATATTTGAAATCTTCACACTTCAAGTGGAAGAGCTTTCAGACGTTGTTATTCTATTTATTTCTCAGATGGTTATTAAAAAAAGATTATAAAAAAGTGATCATCAAAACAAGAAACAACCTTTTAAAGTGTTTGCATTTTTAAAATATTCTATCAAGTAAGGTGTCAAAAATGTAATGATATCTGTATTGAGAATTTGAAAACAGTGTAACAAAAAAAACTATGAGATTTTTATTATGTGTAAGCTATCCTTATATGTTTCATAGAAAAATAGCACTGGTTAAGGAAACTTGCTAGAAAATATTGTCATATAATATCACTACAGGGGCTGGCCCAGTGGTGTAGTGGTTAAGTTCAGGCGTTCGGCTTCAGTGGCCTCGGGTTCGCCAGTTCGGATCCTGGGCGTGGACTTACTCACAGCTCATCAAGCCATGCTGAGGCAGAGTCCGCTGTAGAAGAGCTACAACTCTACAGCTATGATACGCAACTATGTACTGGGGCTTTGGGGAGAAAAAAGAGGAAGATTGGCAACAGATGTTAGCATAGGGCCAATCTTCCTCAAAAAAATATATACATATGTATCACTACTAATTGTATTTTTATTTAAATTTTAAGGCAGAGAATTTTAATTTCATTTTGTTCAGAGTTACTTGTAATCTTAGCTGAAGGGAATTAAAAACTCTTTTTTTTATACTGGAATCTGTTGCATGTCCTTATGAAAGTTTACAATATGAGAATTTCAAATGACATTTTAGATGTTAGTAGTTAAACTCCAGATGTTGTTGAAATAGCTTGCATACATTGCTTCTAATAATCTAAATGAGTCCAATTCACGTTTAAAGAGTTACTTATTTTTAAGTGTGGACTGTCAGCATTAAAATTGAACCTTTGATTTCAGCATGCAAGGACAAATAAATTTGACTATTTTAAAATACTGAATGACTATTTAATAGATGAAGCCAAGGTATCTAATTTTATGACATTTTTGAAAGATTCCTAAATTAGAAGATACATTTTGAAATTTTTTTTTTCTCAAACAATGCACGTTTCAGTTGGCAAAGGAACATTTCAGATTCAATTAAAGAAAGCAAGTCCTAGTTAAATATTGGTAAGTTAGTGACTTAATTTTGAAAAAAAAAATCACTGCTTCTTTGTCAAGCTTCCAGAAGAACTTAGTTGGAAACTGTAGCAAGATAGCACATAGAACTGTTTAAGAGCCATTTGCAGCTATTTATCTGTGTAAATCAAGGATTTCTCAACACTATGCCATGAAAAACAAAATGGAGAAATAAATTGGAAACTGAAACTGAATTAAACATGAAATAATTTATATCAACAAAACAATCTTTGGTTCTACACTATAGAATAGAGTTTTGTGTGAGATTGCATTTGATAAAAATGAATCTGTTGTTAAAAGTGGAAACCATTAAATAAGAACATTGTCAAAGACACAAGACAGAGTGAGAGACATTCCAGAAGAGGGATGATTTTTGTTTTGTTTTGTTTGTTTTTCTGTAAAAGAAGTTAGAAAGAGTGATTCCAAGATTGATTATATCTCGAAACCAAATCAGCTGCTATGTGTACCTAGCAGTTTACATATATTAGTGAGTGGATTAATAGATTAACAGTGACCAGCTAAACACCTTTTTCCATTAGGGTGTGGTACTAGATGCTTTATGTAATCTCCTTCATTAAACTTGATGTGTGATTGCATGTTTCTGTGCCCAATATCTTGTGGTCCAATAATTCTAGACTACCATTTAAAAAAAAAAGGCAGTGAGTGTTGTGAATTAAGAATTTAGGAAATTTTCTTCTACTTTAAGTCTTTCTGTGAATATGAGCCTGAGTGACTCAATAATTTTTATTTTGAAAAATAGACTCTAGAGGCTGGCCCAGTAGCACAGTGGTTAAGTTCAAGTGCTCTGCTTCTGCAGCCCAGGGTATGCAGGTTTGGATCCTGGGCATGGACCTACACACTGCTCATCAAGTCATGCTGTGGCGGCATCCCATATACAAAAATAGAGGAAGATTGGCATAGATGTTAGCTCAGGGACAATCTTCCTCTTGAAAAAAGAGGAAGATGGAAACAGATGTTAGCTCACAGCCAATCTTCCTCACACACAAAAAAATGGACTCTATGGTTCTGTGAAAACTCGACAAAAATATTTTCTTTAGCATGTACACATATTGGCATAAAGGATTGTCTAATCTTGTATTTTCGCCTTTTTAGATTTATGGGAAAATCTTATTTTAATTGTTTCCCTTCCCAAAGTATCCACAGTAATCCCCATCCTCAATAGATTTTCTGTATATCAATATGGCAAAACACATATACTGATACAGAAAAAATGCCCTAGAATATTTCTGTGAAGAAACAGCTAACAGGCCTGTGTTCTGGACTTAGATTTTATGAAGTTGCTCAGTTCTCTTTTCTCTACTGGCAAGTTTTCTATATTATCACATTTAGAAGGAAAATGCACCTTTGACAGTTGTTCCAAAAACTGGGTTACGTCTTCTGTTGAAGAACCAAGCATTTAAAGCCCAGTGGGAGGTTGAATGGGTAGGTGGGATGGAGAGTAGAATGTTGTTTTTCACTCTCTTCTTAAACAGGTGATGAATTGTTAGACCTTAAGATTCTAAGAGCCATTTCCCTGCATATTTCACAGTAACTAGCCATAATTCTTTCTCTGAAAATAAACACATCAAGATTGCGGTGACATGGGGTAAGGGCTTCAGCCCTTTGTGGTTCCTGGAAACCCTCTCAGGTGGTAGCCCACTCATCTGTTGAAATGAAATTAGAGTTGACAATAACTCCGATGCTGATAAACCTTTACGAATCTGCTAGAGTTATTTAGACTAGAGAGTAGAAGTAGCTGCAGGAGGTCCTTACTATTTATGAGAAAAGCTATAAACTACTTTTTAACACATTTTCAGAAATCTGATATTCTCTCTCTCCCTCTCTTTCATTTATCTGTTTTGTGGAAATATGGAATAATTTTTAATACTGGCAGGTAGAATTGGAAGAAAGACAATTTTTATTAAGGATTTCCAAAAGAACCAAAATTAGATTATGTTCTATAATTCAAGCACCTTAGAGGAATGCCAATGTAGGAAATGTAGGAGTGAAACTTATGAATAGGTATTTTTTTTACAAGTTTTCCAGGAGATTTTAATTCACCATCAGAACTGGAAACCATTAAATAATTTCCTCCATCCCCCTCAGGAAATTTTCACCATTCACCCCCTTCGAAAGACATTATCTTCTGTTCTTTCCAACCCTACATCCACTTGGTCTGCTGCCCCAAACAAGACAAGTCTAGACATGTATTCAACAAAAGAATTCACATTTGTTTTAGGTATATTGTGCATCCAGCACAGTGTTAAGTCTTTTTTTGTTTGTTGTTTTGGGAAGAAGCTTAGCCCTGAGCTAACATCTGTTGCCAATCCTCTGCTTTTTACTGAGGAAGACTAGCCCTGGGCTAACATCCATGTCATCTTCCTCTACTTTATATGGGATGCCACCACAGCATGGCTGGACAAGCAGTGGATTTGTCTGCACCCAGGATCCGAACTTGTGAACCCTGGGCTGAAAGAAGCAGAGCTCACCAACTTAACCCCTACACCACAGGGCCAGCCCCCGGTGTTAAGTCTTACATAGGAAGATTATCTTAAACTTAAAGCAATACTTTCAGAGAGATTTCATTATGCTGTTAAAGATGAGGAAATAAAGTCTCAGAAAGGTTAAATATCTTGCCCAAGGTTAAGACTTAAACTCTTATCTCCAAAACCTTTCTACAGGATATCAGTAATGTCACCACTATTTAAGAAGGAGACATCAAAGGCCTAGGGAACGAGGTTAAAAATCTTCAAAGGTATTCATCACAGCAAAGAAGCAAAGAAATATCAGTTGTGTTCTTGGTCTCCATATCACATTCGTAAGCCTTTTGGACTCTACTTTGTGACATAATACATACAAATCTTTCAACATGGTCTTCCCTTCAACACCTAGCTCTTAAATTTTAGGGTTTCTGTAGTTTCAAAATTGCCTCATTTCATCTTTTTAGAAGCTATGGTAGCTTTAAACATGGCTCCCAATTCTCAGACACTCCTCCCTTGAGAGGAAGGATGTCTCCTCCCCTTCTTTCTGGGTGAGCTTCTCATTGACTCAACCTATAGAAGACAACAGAAGTGTCTCTATGTATGACTTCAGAGACTAGATTATAAAAGGATATGCAGCTTCCACTCTGTTCACTAAGCAACATACAAGAATACTGAGCTGTCATGTAAGAAGTCCAAATACCTTGAGGGCACTACATTGAAGAGACCATGTGTGGGTATCCTGCTGACAATTCCAGCTGAGACCAGCCTTGTAGCTATCCCATCAGAGAGCAGACATGTGAATGAAGAAGACATCTTCAAAGTGAGTCCTTCAGTCCAATCTACAGTCTTCCCAGGTCAGACTCCACAGCTCCTGGAGTAGAGGCAGGCAATTCCTGCTGTGTCTTGTCTGAGTGTCTGACCCACCAATTCCATGAGCAAAGTAAAATAGTTGTACTTGGTGCCGCTAAGTTTGGGGTGGTTGTAACACCACTATAGCTTGATTTGGCTTTAGATCTAGATTCTCTTGTTTCTTCTTTGCAGTCCAATAGGTCCTCACTCCACAGGAACTGACATCCCAGATAGTAACTGGTGCTTTACGTCATAAGATCTCCCAGGGGAAAACTTTGCCTAAACATTCAGCTTCTACTCCACTGCTCTATGCTGCCCACTCATGGCCCACCCAAATGATTGCTCTGCTAAACCCAGGAGGTCAGCTGCTAGATACTGCATAGAAATGGGAAAATATTCCTTTGGAACAATAAGGCTTGTTTTTGGTCTCTAGCTTTGTGTCCTTTCTACTTCAGATTAAGAGCGCTATTAGAATTCTTCCTATAGTGGTAACCTTTCCCTCAACTTGACTAAACATTAGAAAGGCTTCTTCCTGCTTCTCAGCCCCTGACCTCCCTCTCACCCTGGCCCTTACAGAATCCAGATGGCCTAATCACAGAGGTCCCTCCCTGCCTTTTCTTTGGGCACTTACTTTAGGAAAAGTGTCCTAAATTCTTTCTCTGCCCCTTTGAGATGCAAATCTTCTTTAAAAATCTCTTGCCAATTTTAAGACCCAGGAATGCTTTCTCTAGAATCTGGGAGCAATCCCTTTGAATTGTAATCATCAGGGAAGATAATGCTCCTTCTCCTATTCTCTCTGGAAGGTGGGAAGTTGGCCACCTTGCTCCAACTTGTAAAACTACCTCTTGTCATAAATATACTAGAAAGTTAACTTTTCCTTTGGGGTAAGGCCAATTCGCAAACACAAATGGCCTATGATCCCACCATTCCAGCTTGTAAAAACTCTCCCACCTTTTGTTTCAGCAGTTAAATTCAGTCTCTCTATCCTATTGCAATAGCTTTAAATAAAACCTTCCTTCCTTATTTAACTTTGTCCAGTACAATTTTTGCCTTGGCAGTGCTCTGAATTCAGATAAACAGAGTTCAAAGTTCTATTTTGTATTAGTCCATATTAATTTTGTGACCTTGGCTAAATTATCTGATGTCCATAAGAGAACTCTAGTGTGGCAGAAGGAGCCTCGACTTTATCCAAAATCAAATCTTCTACTTGCATTTATGAGCTGTATGACATAAACGTGCCATTTAAACTCCCTTTTATCTCCTTTTCCTCATCTTTAAAATGGTGATAATAATAGCTTTTTCATACAATGGTTAATAAGACTGCTTATGTAAAATTATGAGCATAATTTGGTATGTGATAATGGCTTAATAAGTGTTACAACCCATCATCTTTAGTCCTTGTTAAATTCATAAATAGTTTTGGGAATTCCTGAGAAGTACCTTCCATTACCACAGAGTAGAGAATAGAACATGCCAAGTGTCTGAAGGAAAAACAATTCAAGCTCTTTGTTTAGGGAGAAATACAAGAAATAAGCTTTACTGGTAGTGATTTACTAGAATTCAGGATGGCAGAATAATTGCAAGGTGAATTCCACTTGCCTTGTCCCTTAATATTTTACCCAGGCAAGTCAGCTAGGCCAAAAAAGAGTGACCAGAGGCTCCAACTGGATCTACAATTTTATGACAATTTAATATTTGTATTTGTCATCCAGAAATAAGATCTATGGCTCACTGAAACAATAGATTGAAATGCCTTATTAAATAATTTATTAATTTTATTTTCATATTCCTTGGACACATATAATATGTTCCTCTATTTGAAAGCACTTTTTAAAAGTGCTTGTTTTATTTTAAATAAAAATGAGAGAAAATAATGAGAATAGCCCAGTGGAAGCATCATTTTGAAACATATGAATGAATAAACTCTTATAGGGTTGATGAGGGCCAATAAAATAGGGACAAGAAAAGGATCATTTCTTAAATTTGTGCTGTGTGCTAGACCACAAACTAGACGTTTGCATATGTTAGTTCAACTCAAACTCATGACAAATTTGTGGAGTAACTTCTGGAATCCCCATTTTACACAGGCTCCTGAGAGATTACATTAATGGTCCTTGGTCATATATCTACAGTTAGAGAGACCTGACTAGCCTTTCCTCTCCTTTCAGGCCAACAGAGAGATTACAATTCTCCACCCCTTTTAACAGTTAGGCGGGGTCAAGTTACTATTTCTGTGTTGTGAGCAGACATGACAGATGTGAGCTACTTCCTGACCGGTGCACTCAAATGTAGGTGGGAGACCCTTCAACCTTGTCTTCCTTGCTTCACTGACCTCGTAGACAACACATTCTAGACGGTACAGCTACAAATTGTGTAACCACCATCGGTCTGGAACAATGAGTTTGCAAAAAGTTTGGAGGATAGTTCTTTTGGAACGTTACTCCACAGCGGACTTTGTGTGAACAAGAAATAAATCTTTGATATGTTCAGCATGATTGGAAGCCAGGCTGTCCTGATTGCAAACTTTTTACTCTTTTCCTATACTTTTCTTTCTTCAGAAACCACAGTTCCAGACGTTAACTTACTCTGACATTGTGCATGTGGATACCACACATTCTCTTTTCGGGAGGTGTTTAGGCAAGACCGTACAGATCTTGTTCGGTCTCTTAGGCTTTTTACCATCATTCAGTTCAGAAAGAAAAATAATATCATGCTCCAACAGATGAGAGATTTTTCATTTTCCTAAGTTATCTTGTAGAAAACTACTTAAGGAACACATATGTGTTTTCAAACGGTTTGCTCGAAACTTGATGTTCACCTAAATTAAATTATTGTTAGTTCAAGACCATCTAAGTCCTTTGTTCTGTCAATCAGGGAGTGGTTAATAGTGAAAAGTTTGTTGTAGCTCTGAATATTCCCATGTGTAACTGACAGCTCATAGGAGTGATTTTTAAAAATTCCTGGCTCCATACAGCAAAACTATAATAAATAATTCAGCCTTTAAATACAGATTGGATCTCTTAACGGCAAAGAATGAATATACTCAGCGTATTAATGCTTTTCAGATTTTACTTTGTGAGATTTTTAGCAATTTCAGATGAACTCATAAACACTTTTATTTGAAAACTTTGGGCATTATGCTTTTAAGCACAGTGAATGAAATACGGGACATGAATACAGATGTTGATCTTTGGGAGCAAATATTCCGTATTTTAATAATACCTTCAAGGCTCTAGAAACACCCTTGGGTCTATAAACCTGGATCAAATTCCTCTTATGGCTTCCTGTTTAAACTTGCAAAGGTCACATGTTATTGTGGAATTCAGATTCCTGATGTATAAAATGTGGCTAAAGTGCAACAAAATATGGTGATTTTGGTAAATAATAGAGGGTAAAAACAGAACAGCAATCATACTGAATGTTTTACATGCACTGCTATGGACAGGATAATTAAAGATCATTTCTTAGTTCTTGTTATGGCTAACACTATGCTAATATTTATTCTTATTATATCGGTACTTCTTTTTTATTGAGATATAATTGTCATATAACCTTATATTAGTTTCAGGTGTACAACATAATGAGTTGATATTCATATTGATTGTGAAATGCTCTCCACAGTGTCTAGTTAACATCTGTCACCATAGTTACACTTTTTTCTTGTGATGAGAAGTTTCAAGGTCTACTCTCTTAACAACTCTCAAATATGTAATACAATATTATTCACTATAGTCACCATGCTGTACATTACATCCCCAGGACTTGTTTATTTTATAACCGGAAGTTTGCACTTTTGACTCCCTTTACCCATTTCACCCCCCCCACCCCCTGCCTCTGGCAACCACCAATCCATTCTCTTATATTTGTACTTCTGAAGCAATATAAAATATTTGAGACAATAACAACTAAGAGTCCACCCAACTTCTCTGATTGTGTCATAGAATTGTGCCCACGAAATATAACAGATGCTCCTGGTGAAACAACCTTGGGAGAAGGAGTCAGTGAGGAGTCGGCTCTGCATTTGTTGCAGAGAAATAAGTTAAGGAACACTTTAAGAGAACTGAGTCCTCATCAAGCTGTGGAGCTACTTCGTTGGCATGATCAACAAGGATGGTATGGATGACGCCCTGAGCCTCAATCCCTTTGGGTCCCTTTGCAGCATCTGGTCAAAAGTCTTGGCAGAGGAGAAATGCAGCTGAGACATGGTCCAGGCAGAACCATTTCTAGCCTACCACCAATCTTGTCTATCTTATGAATGAAGAAGTTATCTGTCTGGGAGACTAGGAATGAAAAAGAGGAGGAAAAGCTACTCTCTTACCCTCCCTCTCTGTAACATTGTATTATATGTGCACTGTTACACAGTTTACATAAGTGTGTGATTTCCTATTCCTTTTTTCTAACTAAGAAGCAATCCAAAGAGTGCAGATAGACTAGAAGTAAGAAAGGAGCCACTGGGGCTAGGTTAGAGTGGCTAACGTATTCTATAGAGAGAAAGCTGACAGATCCAATTCAAGCTTGAGCTGATACAAAGACAGAAGAGGGACAAGATACAAGCAAAGACACGTGGAGCTAAAATTAGACAATTTCATATTTATTCATAGCTCAGTTCAAACCCCATCTCTTCCATAAATTTTCTGATACCTCCTTCAAAAGAAATGACTCCTTGTACAATCTTCTTGTATTTTGTTTGCTGATCGTAATTGAAAGATGCATCCAGACTTGGACGAATAAAGATAAAGGGAAGATATGTGAGAGAGTTCATAAGGCAAGTAATGGTGCATTTTGATGGCTCATTTCTAACACCAGGTGCTTGATATGTGGGTGAATCAACCTAATTTAAAGACACAAGGCTGATATGAACACAATGTTTTTGTGGTAGTTTGCTTCCTATGACAAATGCAGCCTGGATCTGTGATGATGCATTTGGTTGTATAATGAGTGAGTGAACCCATGAACCATTGAACCAGACAATGAATCAGTGTTGGGCCTGATTACATTTTAAATACATACTAACTATTTAACCTCAATTGGAAGTAGTATTGAGTAAGCGTCTAAAATGATTTACAGGTTTGATTTAAACAAGTAAAAATCTTTAAAGTCTAAGCAAAAGGACATCTCTCATGCAAAGCGCCAAGCCAACCGACACACAATAGGTGTCTAATAAATGTTCTTTCCCTCCTATTAATTATTGGCCAAGTCTTGAGCATCTGCACACTAGTAGTGGTTATGAATACAAGATTGTAGACTGAATTTTGCTTATATTTAATGTGTACAATTTGATGAGTTTGGGTATATATATATATGTGTTACCTTCACGAAAATCAAGATAATATGCATATCAAACACCTCCCAGATTTTCCTTGCTTCTTTTTTTTTTTTTTTTGTAAGAATACTTAACATGAGATTTACCCTCTCAACAAATTTTGATGCACACAATACTGTGGTGTTAACAGTAGGCCCTCTGCTGTACAGCAGATTTCTAGAATTCATTCATATAGCATTACTGAAAATTTTCACCCACTGAATAACATCTCTCCAATTCTCCCCCCAGCCCCTTGCAACCACTATTGCATTCTCTACTTCTATAAGTTTGACAATTTTAAATACCTCAAAAAAGCATAAACAGTTTTATCACCTAAATTTTTAGCATGCTATCCTATAAAGAAGCTAAAATCTTACTTAACCCATATTTTATGAAACAGGTGTAATATTCAGTTTAATTCAAATAATCCACAATCTGTTGATAAGACAAAGCTGAATCTATTGATTACCACCAGAGAGTAAGAAATACCACCACCTCTGCAGAATTTTGGCAGTGTCTCAGAGAAAAGAAGGAAGGGACTGAATTTACTGAGGATTGGAAGTTGGATTTTGAGCTAGTCTTTCAATATGGGAACTTGATTAAGATTGGGAAAAGATCATATTTTTCCTTGGTGGAAACAACAAGAGAAGATTTTGAGGCAAATGATTCAAAGCATTTTAGGGTGTAAACTGTCTGCTAATGAGTATTACAGCAAGGTCCTGTAATGAACAATCAAGCCATTTACCTGGGTATATGGGTCTCAGAAAAATAAAGTCATGTTAATCATGACAGTGTAATAGCAAAGTCAGGTTGAGGTAGACAGTAAGGTATGGTTTCAGTTTTCAGTGTCCAGGCTGTGTGTGGAGACTGATAGTTTCATTTCTCAGTATGATTCCTATTTATGTGGTTCTATGCTAGGAATACCACAATGAATAGAATAGCATCTATCCTCAAGGGTCTCACAGATTTGTGAAAACTCAAAAAAAAAAAAGCACTAATAATTATACCACCGTGAGGTTGATGTTGTAGCTATAGAACAAGGTGCCAAAGAAGTTCAGAGACAAAAACTTGACTCTACTAGGAAATAGCTGTCAAGTTTTCTCTGAAGAGTCAATATCTCAGCTGAGCTTTGAAGGACAAGTAGGAGTAACTATGTAAGTACGGGAGGGCTAGGAGGTAACATACAGGGAGGAAAACTAGTAGGTGCCAATTTAGCCAGACTTGGAAGAATGCAAGGAGCTCAGAGAACCAGCTTGGCTTGGCTGATATGTTGTATTCATATAGGGGAGAGGTTAGATCCTTGAAGAACCTTGACGGCTGTACTAGTTTTTTGGCTTTATATGTAGGTAAAGGGGCAAAAATGTAGGAAAAATGAGTAATACTGATAATTGTTGAAAAAAATTAAAGTGTAGATTCTATTCTTTAGTCCTAGAAGATGAGCCATTGGAATTGAGAAGGCCTGGCTTCCCTCTATGGTATATGAATATTAACAAGCTTGGGGCTTTTCTTATACTTTTCCTAGTATTGTTGTAAATCTGACTGAGAATCTGCCTTCAGCAAAGCCAATAATACCACAATAACACTCGAATAAGATGGGTTTGACAAGTCTCCTGCAAAGTATATCCAAAGTGAAGAGAATAGACTATCACCCAAACTATGTCAAATTACAAGGACCTTTTAAAATCATTTTACTCAGACTACTTTGGGATTAAGCTCAATGGAAGGTAAGTAGTAAAAGACAAGGAAAGAGAATTAAAAGGGAAATATACATACAAAACTGATGGGGAAAGAATGGCCACAAGTGGATGGCATCATCTCAATACATATGTATTAAATCAGGTATTAATTCACTCAACAATGTTGATTAGATACTTCCTGTGCTTCAAGAACCTTCATAGATGTTGGGGAAATAAACATGAATAAGCCCTAGCTGTTGCCTTGGAAGATCTCATAGTCTCCAAAGAGTGGAAAGAGAATCAACAACTAACTATAAAATATCTTCAATGTGATGTACATATCCTTATTGCAGTGTGTATTCATTTAATAAACATGTAGGGATAGAAAGTGTGGCTATGGAAGGCAGGGAGAGAGTTAAGGTGGTCACTGGAGAGGGTTTAGAAAAAAAGACATTTTTTTAAGATGTGAGAAATCTGGGTATGCTTAAATCTTATGGTATTAGAGAAAATGGAATATAAAGAAGAGGCAGGTGAGAGGAGGATTGATCAAGTGTTGATGTTTTGTCAAGAGGGTATGTTGGAAAGAAAAAAAATGAAGTAAGGATATTGGCAAGGAAGTGGTTGAAGATTTGCACAGTGAATTCTCAAGGGGAAAAAGTATAAAGTAAAAACCAAATAGACTTAATATGTGAAAGAAAATAGAGGAATAAAGGGAATGCAAATTATGATGATAATGGAGTACCAAATGAAAGAGGTATTCAGTTGGACATCTCAATCTGGTAACATGCTATCCAAGTCATCTTGAAGTAAATCTAAGTTTTGATGGATGGGATGATACAAGGCTATAGTCAGATATTCAAATTATTTTATTCATTTTTGTTGTTTCTCAATATATCTATTTTATATTGGATCATAATAAATTGCAGTTCCTGGTCTTTGTAGTGTGTGGCTGAAGTAGAGAGAAAATAATCATTATTGACAGAGGGACCATATATTGTTTTTCCCCCCAAGTAAGTCATGGTTTAATGTTATCTTCGTGTAACTATGAACATCGTATCCCTTCACTCTTGGAACTGTCCCCACTGTCATAATTAAGGTTAAGTTGCCCTAGTTATTGGAGGTGAAGTCATCAGTCAATAAGAAACTGTGTTTTGGAATGGGTCACCAGATTAACACTGATGTCACCAAATATGATGGCAGGACTGGAAATAGGATGGGAACCAGAGATAGGTCACAAAGTCTCTCAGACTTATGAAAGAGTTATGAAATTAAGAATAGATGACAGAGATGAGGACCAATCAATCTATAAATCAAAATTGCGGTGAGTCTATTTTGAGCCAGATCTGAGGACTAGCCAAGACCTTTCATCCACAAGTAAGGAAGTGCACCAAAGAAGTACAGAGTGGTTATATACCATCTTGGAAAAAAGACTATATATCACGTATGATAGGAAAATCCCTTTTACAATTGTCACAAGATGCTTTGATGGCACAGCAGATCAGTGAACACAGCAGGTCAGTGGTCACAAGGTGAGTGGTCACAAGGTGAGCACAGCAGGTCAGTAATTAATCCTAAGTTTAGGGAGAGATGCTTATCCTAAAGGAAATGCTGATATGGGGGGGGGGGGCTTCATCTCTGTCTTTAAGGGAATCATTCTTGTCTTTGGGACATAGTTAATATTTAAAGAAGATGTGCAATGCATGCTCAACAGGCCACATTAAGCCCTTTTGGAAAAACAAGGTCAGGCTGAATTAGTTTTAGATTAAATGGCTTACTCACATATTCCAGCATATACTATTGCTTTTCATTTATTTTTCAACATTGATGTCACCAAATATGATGGCAGGACTTGGAATAGGAAGGGAACTGTGAAGTAGGTCACAAAGTCTCTCAAACTTATGAAAGAGTGACCAAATTAACAATAGATGACAGAAAGGAGGATCAAAAAGATTGTCTAAATCTATAACAAGATTCTCATAAAAGTGGAGTCTTTTTTTTTAACATATAGAAGGAGTAGTCATAGACCCTGAAGCAAACCTGGGTACTCACTGATTCCACCCACACCCATGAGTTGTAGGAAAATGAAAAACATTTACTCAAAAGAAATGTAGTGAGGGGCCGGCCCGGTGGCGCAGCGGTTTAGTCCGCGCTCGGCAGCCCGGGGTTCGCTGGTTCAGATCCCGGTCGCCCGCCGACGCACTGCCTGTCAGCCATGCCGTGGCGGCGTCCCATATAAATTGCAGGAAGATGGGCATGTATGTTAGCCCAGGGCCAGTCTTCCTCAGCAAAAAGGGGAGGATTGGCAACAGATGTTAGCTCAGGGCTGGTCTTCCCCACAAAAAAAAAAAAAAAAAAAGAAATGTAGTGAAAGTAGCATCCTTCAGGGAGCCCTATGCTTTCGCTAGCGCAGGAAGTGTGAAGGAGCATAGAAAGAGATTCCAGAAATTTTAGAAGGCAGAGGTAAGAGATAGGGTTAAGGAAAGATTTAGTTGGTTAAAAGAAAGCACAATTTAGGTTTTTAAAAATATCATTGACTACAGTTACTAAATCTGTGGGTAGTGACCAAGCATAGCTGGACTGTGAGGCATTAGCATTTTAACCGAATACATGTTTTTCAAAAGACTTGATCCCAGTAGTTGCGTAAAGAAGGAAAAGAGTAGCAGTGTTCAGACCTCTCAGATGGGTCAGTTGCAGCTTAAGTTGATTCTACTTCTGTGGATGACTAGTTCAGTGAGCAGGTTAGCAATGGGACACACCAATTCTCAGGACTGTCACTTCCGATTGGAAATAACAATGACTTCTCTGGGATGAAAAGAGATTAAGTTCTTTGGAAGGAGCCAGAAAAGCTCCAAGAAGATGGTGGAAATAAATGTGGCTTTAGAATGGAAGAGGAGTTCTCTTGGACGTGTGTTCAATTGTCAGTGGGACATTCAAGTTGAAAATACTTGTAAAAGGTGGAAAAATGTCAGACGACATTCTGTATAAATTGTGTTTAGCTTAAGAAACATTTTCAAACCACTTTATTTGAGTAAAGTATTGGAATCATGACAACAAAAAGGAGCAGGGGATGGTGAAAGGGAGAGTAGAAGTAAAGGAAAAAAGGAAAAGGGGGAAGGTATCTGCCTGTAGTGAAGTGTCTGAAAAAAAAAAAAAAACAAAGGAAGAGTTGAAGAGATAGGAAAAAATAGTGCCCTCGAAAGCAAGGAAATAATTTCAAGAAGCACAATATCAGCACTGTGAAATACAAGGGCAAATGCATTGACTGAGAAAAATGCCTTGACAGGTCTAGGGTCTTTTATAAAAATATTTCACAAAACAATATCAGGTATAGGTTTTTCCACCAGGCTTTATATACCAATGGGCTTCATGTGATGAATTGGTGTCACTAATAATGATTAAAACTCCAAGATTAAAACAAATATAGGCTGATCACTGTCCTTCAGAAAACACTATTACATTCCTGAGGATTGAATGGCATGTTTTTTGGGGAGAGAAGGGCGATAAAGGTACAATATTTTTTGGTTGTTCTTGCTTATGATTATAAATATTATTAGAAGCATTTGAGTATCCAATGTGTAAATTATTTTTTCAATTCCCAGCCTCCTTATTTCATGAAACTTCCTTTATCTATTTGCCAGTGTGCATGATGATGCCATAAAAATACCCTCATTTTGCTTGTATTGAATCATGTATGTTTGCATATCTGATAGGGCTTGATTATCAGCAAATAACATCTTGTGGGTGATTATCTCAAGGACTCCCAGTTATTATTGCAGCTATTGGCTTACGAGATGGGCTGGAAAGAGGGAACAGAAAATGCTTCTGAGCCTTTGAGTGTTTAAAATATTGAAATAGAACACAAACCATGTGTCAAAGAATACAAATCCCCTTGTCAAGATGAGTCACTTAGATTAGCATTTCCCAAAATGTATTCTGCAGAGCAGTAAGAAGCAGGACACTAACTTATTAAAGGATTTGTGGTCAACCAAGTTTAGAAAATGTTGGATTAGAACAAGTTAAACAGGTTTCTCTGCTACAAGATTTCTCAAAGCCTCTAATTTGATAATTTGCTTTCTGATCTCCAGTCAAGACAGAATTGGCCAGTTATTCAACCTGGAAACCCTAATCAGATAATTTAGTGATGTTGGTGTTTCATGGAATACATTTTGTGAAATCTACCTTTGACAAAGACATTAAATTACCTTATAAAGTTCTTCCTAGGCTTTTAAAGGATTGGATTTGTTTCCTCAATAAAACAAAACAAAAAAACTTATGATAATTCAATTCAGAATGTTTAATTGTTCGATTTGTTTCTTAGTTCAAATGGAACACACAAAACAGCATTTCTAACACAAATAGTCAGGTTAAAGTCAGTGAAAAATGTTTTACCAGTAGTAAATGATACAAGTTTCAACTTGCTATAAATATAATTCTTTAAAATTCAGTGAAAAACAGTAGGCGCTAAAACATGCTGGTTAAGAGCATATGCTGGGAAGATAATCCACCTGAGAACAAATCCTGACTTTCACATGTGCTAACTGTAAATTGCGGTAAATTTCAAAACCTTCCTATTCCTCAGTTTTCTCATCTGGAAAATTGGAATAATAACGACAGCTAACCTCACAAAGCGAATTAATAAATATGAAGCACATATAGTATTTGCTTATAAAATTGCATAGTAAATGTTACAGATTTCATTATATGCAAAGGCATCGTGTCAAACTCAATACATGGGGAGTACTAGCAATACTAATCAAAGAGTTGAATTCAGAAAGGCTACATACATGTTGGATAGACTTGTATTCAAATTTGGATATTTCTTCTAAAAAGCTGAAACTGAAGAATTTGATGTATTGTGTAATTAAAATCATTTATCTAAAGATATATTGTGTATCTTGCAAATTACAACTCAGATGAAACGATTTAATGCTCTTTCTTAATAGAAATGGATAAATTACTTCAGGCAAATTTATTCATTGTTTGAACTTAATTTCCAAACTGAGAAGATTATTATCTATATATAGTATTGAAAAGAGTGATTGTTTTTCTTCAGCTTATTTTACAAGGCCCAAGCACAGTTTTTATAAATAAGAACACTGAGGTAGTGAGAGGTTAGGATGCTTTGTCCAAGGCTGTACATTTAATAATTTACACAACTGAAATTAGAACCTGGCTCTGGATGATTTCAAAGCAAGTAAATATTACACTATTTCTTATGATATTAAAGGACTTGTGAGCACAGAATTCAAGAGCTATGTCAGGTAAATAGAACTTTTAGTACAACTAAAGTCATTAGAAAGAGAAGAATATTCTTTTTGGGGAGCCATATACTGGAATTTCACTAACTTAATCTATGAACAAGAAATTCTTTTAGATATTCTTTCATCAACTTGCAGCACAAGGGCATAGAGCTTTAGATCGTTTAAATAAAAGATGAGATTCAAAACAATGCACTGCTTGAAAAATGGACAGGCTAATTGGCTAAGTCTCCAGGAGCTACTTGGGAAAATTTAGGAGTTAATGTCCCTTGGGAAAATTTCATCCAGCTGCCTCTGATTAGAGAATAGAGAGGTCAACTTGCAAACCTTCTGAAGAGTATGCATGCCTCCTGACTGGTGGATAATTAGTCAATTTGGACTTTGATGGCTGGTGTCCAGTAACTAGCTATGGAGAACAAAGGACAGAGACCTTAGAAAGATAGGCTCTTCCTCTATCAAACATACAGCGTCAAACTATTCTCTGGTTGAACATAATTACAACACAGATTCACTAAGCTACATCTTATTGATATGATTTTTGAATACTTTAATATTTTACCACAAAGTTTGAATGGTCTGAAAGGAATGCTTTTGTTCACAAATAAGAGTGATGGACTGGCCACTCATGTCAAATATGCTTCTGTGTTCATTCATTTCTTCCAGAACAGTTGTTAATTCTTCTGCAAGGCTAGAACCTTTTTTCACTAATAAGTCTTTGCAAGTGTAGATTATTTTTAGTTCTTTTTATAGCTGAGTTTAGCCAAATTTGGTTTTTGTTTGAAATCACTTTTTCCTAATTAGCTAAATCCTAATGGAGATGAGGTCAATAATTCTGGTGTTGAAAATGTATTTTAGTTTCCTCAACCTTTCCATTTTGTGTGCCTAATAATTATTCAAAACCTTTACTTAGAGCTCATTTTGATCCTCTATGGCATATAAAACATACCCACATTCTAGAGTATTCAGTATATAATGACATGACTTGTATGTCCTTAAGGGAAGTCAGTATTCAGGGAAAGCTAATCCATAAATAATAAAATAAGAGTTTCTATATAAAAACTGGATGAGAGAGATGAGTTTCATTACAAAACATTATTTTTCCCTATTTTAACTACTTCTACTTTTCCTTTTTAGTTAGTTAAAACAATCAATTGATTACTCAACTTTCAAATTAATTATGTGCATATCATTTGGCAGAACATTCCACTACTAGCAATTTATTCAACAGATGTAACACACATATATAAAAAGATGTTATGTACTAAGATTATCAACGAAGAATTGTTTGTAGCAGTAAGAAGTTGGAAACTACCTAAATGCCCATTTATGGGTTCAAACTAAAAATCATATGGTCATCTATAAAATGGAGCATTACAAAACCATTAAAAAGGAAGATAACTAAATCAACTGACACAGAAAGAGGATTAAAAATACTATAAGTGAACAAAAGGAAAAGCAGAGTGTGTAACATATAAATACATATACATATATGTAAAATATTTAAATTATAAATTCATATTTGTTCAAAAACATGTTCATTATGGTTATCTCTGTGCAAATGTGGGGCTTTCAGAAATTTCCATTTCTGCAGTTGACATTTTTGAGAAAAATATATACTTTTTCTCTCTATTCAAATTATAAAGAAAAAAGGCAAATAATGTAGAAAATACATTTTAAATTATATGCTTATAATGACAATTATTTTTAAAAAGTATGTTTAGTGGATTCTTGGTTATGTTTATAAGCACTTTTTATTTTCCTTTATACAATAACAATCCAGTAAGACATATTAACACATATTGGATAAAAGTATGTTTTTCTCTTAAGATAGTATTCATTTTTGAAAAGAAAAAAATATATATGCATATGAATATATATTGCATATATATACACATATATATGCATATATATGTGTGTATACCTACATATATGCATATATGTAGATAGATGATATAGATATAGATATATACATCATAAGTCATTTCTGAAACAGATGAGCACATTTATCTACATTCTCCTCCTAATCTTATCATTTAGATGACCTCACCTCTCTGTTAGACCAGAGACATAGACTTGCCTGTTGACACAATGACGACAGTTCCACATAGGCCTATTGATGGTATTTTGGGCATTCCACATGTCATCCAATAGAAACCTATGAGAATTTGCAGTCTGATTACTCTTCTGATTCCAAAAATCACTATTCAAATATTTCTAAATTAAAAAAGTATTTTGCATCATTTAACATCTTTGCTGTTGATGCGTTTTGAAAAGCCTCACCAACGAGGAAGTCCAAATTCAAATTCTTTATGTGGAGAAAAAAGAATTCTCTTCATGTTGAAGTGTCACTCTGCTCTGCTAACAGCCACAGCCAGGCCTGAGGATTTTAGCAACTCAAATAAATTAATTAGTGGAAACACCAATTAATTTGCAGCCCATTTATCAGAAAAGCTTAATGACTCTGACATAAGCCCATATCTCATTTCACAACCTGCTGTCCCACCCCTGCTCCCCACAGCTGTTCCTTGTTGTTCTGCAGAACTCCAGCATGCTCACAAAATGCTTGCCAGGATCGGTGTCCCCGGGTTCTCCACACCCCTGGGGCAGGGGCCTGGTGGAGATCTGGGCCAGCTGATGTGGCCACGATGCCAGACTTTTTTCTCTTCTGCCCAGTCCTTTTGGACTGTTTACGTGATAGTAGCAGATGGCTCCCTATTCTGAGATGTTTTGCAAATCTCAAAAAAGAAAAAAGTTTTATTGCTTCCATTCCATTTTTCATGTTTAAGGAAGGTGAGATCCAAAACGAAAGAGAGATGAGGGAAACACATGTGTACCTCAGTGAAAAATGGTAAAACATCAATCCTCACCTCCACTAAAGGAAAGGGAACTACATACTAGGTGGTTTCCACATGTTATTCATTTAGTTTGTATTTAATAGCTTATTGCATCCTGCTTATCTTAAAAACATACAGAAGATGAAACACGAAACATTATTCATGAAACATGAAAGCGTTCTGTCTCCTTTGTAAATGTTGGTTAATATTCAAATGGTTCATTTTCTTTGGAAAAAAATAACTTCAAGATTGCAAAAGGAAAAACTAAGAAGCAGATCCAAACTATAGCTCTTTTTCTGCAAGTGATTACTGAAAATGTCACCCTTCTGTACTTTCATTCCTGCCATACCGATTTCCCTTCTTCGCTCCCACTGGCTTCAGCACAAACATGGATTTTATGTGTAAATTACAATTTGTAATCTCCAAATTTAAAATCAGCACTTGTTTTCACTCTCTGTTGCCATCTTAAAGTTTTTAGGTAACTATAAAATTTAGGTCTAAAGAATAGCAAAGCTGTTAATCACTGATTATGACTAAGGGGATCTTCCACATAAATTGCTTGGAAGCAAGAGTTATGTTGTGTGTCAAGAAGTTCTTTTTGATTTTGGCTTTCACAGGTTTATCTGATGAAAGAGAAAAAAGTCCAATTTCACCGATTATCTATTACATATGCAGAAAACAGACATGACAATAAAGACAATATAGAAACAAAGACAAAGAATTTAGATAGTTCAGGAGGAATGAGTGTGTGTGTGTGTGTGTGTGTGTCTTGGATGTGTACATGAGACAGAAAGAGAGAGAGAGAGAGAGAGACTGAGACAGAGTAATTGATTGTTACTGGCATGCTAAAAGAACTTAAAAGCAGCTGATAGATCAAATGCTGGAAAGAGTCCACCAATTTGGGCAATGGGAGTCAGAAAATGAAATAAACATGTCATGGAAACTAACAAGAGAATCTGGGAAAACATGGATAGAGGCTTATGGAAGATGGCAATAAGAATTACATGTGAATCTCTAATTGCTAGCCAAACCCACAAAAATATCGATGGCCAGAGTATTATTTGTCCTGAGAATGCATCCTAGGTTGGAATCCTTTTCAATATTGGGTTCCCCAAAGTCATCACAAATAATGTTGGCCCATGAGATAAAACTTAAATTGCTTCCCATCCAGATCAAATACCCAAGCATCACCTGTCAGGAATGGATATCAGAAATGAAGCTAGAATATACTAAACCAACCCCCTTCAGTTTCAGAGGAGCATTATGAACTTTATCCTCAATCTAAGATATTGTATAAATCCACTTCACATACAATACTCATCATCTGTTTGTACATAAGCACTGTCAAAGAAAAAAACAAATCCAGATTGAAATAAGGAGAAACTTACTAGAAAATATTATTGCAAGAGAAGGGAAGGGTCTGATACAATGGGGGCGGGGGACAATTTCAGTGAGGAGAATATTCTTACCATGAGAACTGCAAGCATCTCAGAGGTCAGTCAAAAAAGGGCTGTTATTTTACAGAAGTGGTACACAAAGCTGGAAAGAACTGGGTGCCAGTGAGTAGGATGAAAGGACAGTAGACTAGAGACTGTTTTACCAAGAGGTCAGCCTTTTCTCAGGAGGGTCCTTAAAGAGGGGAGGTGTGCTGGCTCAGGCTGAGGGGGGGTTCCTAAGTTCTGGGGTCTAGGGAAAGGAGAGAAGCTTAACTAAAGCTTGGTCAAGTCAATATGTAGCAGGTGTTTTGTCCAGATTGGTCAGTGGGTATAAGCAGTTCAGCTAACATTTATGAAGCAAAGAATGGGAATTTCAAGAACCAGTGTCTGGCCTTGACATAGGTAAATAAATGGGGCATCTGAGAATCTTCTGTAAGTCATATGGGAAAAGACTGTGCCTTGTGATAAGCCCTTTCCAGAACACAAAAGGGTAGAAGGATTTCTTAATTGCTGACATTTTCCAGGAGCACTGGGCTAAGGTAAAATATAACAATGTTTGCACCATACTCTTAGGAATTTTGTCAATTCTGTTTACTACTATATGCCCGGTACCTAGGACAGCATCCAGCTCATTGTTGGTCAATGCATATTTTTGAATGGAGGATAAATAAATTAGACTAGATTAAAGTAAATAAAATTCTCTAGGATTGAGAAGAAAGGAGACAGGTGATCAAGAAATTTTAGATAACATGATACATTTCATAGTTCAAGTAGAAAGTGTGTGATTTGAGGAGTCGACGGTGGGGCACAAGACTGGAGAGGTAAGAGCTGATGATGTTCTTGTGGGAAGAAGAGACAGTTACTTCCTTTGCTATTTTCCTAAGTTGAGAAACAGGCAACCGTCTTTTAAAATGCAGTTAGTAATATACCGAAATCCCTCAGGTAGAAGAACCACATTTCAAAGTTGTCACGATCATCACCTCCTTTTGTAAATGTTTTCCTTTGCAAACTGGAATTGAACTGTCCCAAATAGTAAGATTTTTTTCTCTTTAAGAACTGCATTTTATTCTTAGCCATTACGGCCAAGTGTCAGTAGTGACATCTGACCATTCATAGCATTTTGTACACTTCCAGGTATTTACACAAACATTGTTTCATTTGATCCACACCACACCCTATGAGGTAGGTAAGAGAGTTTTGATCATATATGACTTAACAGATATTAGAATTTGAACCTAGTAGGAGAAGCAATATTCCCGTGGTCTTACAGGCATTTAGGGGAGAGAACTAGATCCCGGCCTAGGTCACTGTTTCTCAACACCCCTTTTTTTTAATCACCTCAGATGAGTCTTTTTAAACTATTTTTTCCTAATCATCTGTTTTTTTTCTAATCACAAAATCCTAATACCACAGATAAATTATACATCTTTTTAATATATTGCATGTATATTTGTGCATTATCCATACAATAGAATTTCTTTACCCCCATAACCAATTTTTATCACTTGGGGATGGTATCATGCCACTGACCATGCCTGGCTCAGGCTGACCGACTCTGTTATGCCACATTATCTCACACAGCATGAGTGCCTATAAGACATTCACATGGCACATGTTTGCTTATTTAATCCGTGCAATAAAATTTACTCCCATTTTATAGATCAGAAAATCAAAGCCCATAAAATTTAAATAATTTGTGCATTTACACAAATCTAGTTCATGCTAGAGAGGCAATTCAAATGCCTCCCAGTCAGTCCTTTCAGTACAACGTATTTTAAAAGAGCTTTCAGTATTTTGTACCTATAGAGAGACACTTGCTGTCACAAATAGAAAAACATTTTCACAGCTGCTGATTATAAGTCACTCTCCCTGTATCCCCCCCAAAAAAATCTGATAAAAAAGAAAAATGTCTGAACAAAGTTGATAAACTACTCTCCTTAAACACACTGAGGGCAGCGATGTGTGTTGTATCTGTTTCCTGGCACTGCCCAAGGGCCTGATTTTACAGTTGTTTAGAGAACATTTGTTGAATCTCCTATGAGTGACAGTAAATAAATGACCTGTTTTTCTTACATACAAAATATGGAATAAAGATAGAATTTTAAGTGCTGAATATGTGCGTCTCTATTAGATAATAAATATTCCCTTGTAATATTGTTGCATTCCCAGAAATGCTAATTTATCTATCCCCTATCCATTTGGTTCTAAGCTTTAGCCTTTGTAGGTAAGTTCAAGGAGCCTAATGAGGATCAGAGGTAAGCTTTACCACTGGGGGCTTAGTGTTCATAAATGTGAAGGGCTTGCTTATGAGGCTGGATTAGGGAACATAGCCAAGACCTAAAGCAATCTGGCAAGTTTCCTCCATACTGAATTTTGCCCTTTAACCTACCTGTGAGAGGAGTGAAATCCAAAAAGCAGATCCCATAAACCACAATCCAGCCAACCTCCCAAACTTCATCACTGGAAAACAGAAAACTAGAGAAACGTAGTGTGATTCTGTGTAACTACCAATATTGAAAGAGTACAGCGGGGCTTTGATTATTTTGCAGATTCAAGACACTGGAAGAGAGAGGGACAGAGAGGAAGAGAAAGAGAGAGAATCATTTTATGCTTTCAGCAAGAGTAAACACATCCATAGACAACATAGCTCAAGTTGTCATGTTCTTACCAAATTACTTTTCTTTTCTTGGGATAGATCAGTTAAAGGAGAGAAAAGAGACTAAAGGAATTCCCTCTGAATCCTGCTCCCAAGTGTAGCAGAAGAATCTGCACCAAAAAAAGAAAAGAAGGAAGATGGAGAAATAAGATTTTCCACCTAAAAATCTTCAGTAAAGGAAGTGCTTTGAGTTGTTATTCAATGTTAGTAATAGTCATAGCAATTTGAGTTGCAAGTGACAGAAAAATCAATAGAACTTGTTTTGCAAGAAGGTTAATTTATTGGAAGAGCACACCTCATGCATGCATGTATTCCGTTTCACTTCAGATCTCTTGACAGGATCCACAGTCATCACTGACAGGGCTTGAGCCTCATATTCTAATGAGGGACTTTCTCTCCCTTGGTTCTGTTAGAAAACAAGTCTTGTAGAAGAATTATCACTGGCTCAGCTTTGGTCAGTGGTTGGGATCAATCCACAGGGGCAGGAGAGCAGATCATGCAGATCAGACTAGAACTCTCACTGGAACCTCATGGTTGAGCAGGGGCAGAGATTGTGGGGCAGTCAACATGATATGAGTCTCAATTGTGTAGGAATATATGTGTGTAGGTGGTCAGCTTGAGAGAGAGACTGACAATAGGTCAGAAAAGAACTGCCTGTTTTGTAGCATTGTTGTTAAAGAGTATGGATGTATCTATCATTAAACAAATGAAAAATAGGAAAAAAATATCAAAATGTAATTAAAATAAAAGCAAGATTATTCACATGAAAATAAGTTTTCAAGTAATAGTAATGACAAGTTTTATTTTATTATGCTCCCTTGGGGCATGTGTTAATTTATAAATCATTCGTTACTAATCTCAGATGCTGGGGACAAGATTGTGTGAACAGTTGTCATAGTTACCAGTACCAGAATACCTTTAGTACATTTGGGTCTATCCTATTATGAGAATGTTGGTAGGATGCAAAGAGTCTTTCACTACAGAAGTCCCAAGTGCCAGACATTCTTTTTCCCAGCTTTTTTGTCCCTAACAAGTGTGGATTAGACTAATGCTTGATCTACTCCAAACTGAATCACAAGCTTTAGAAGCAGAGAAAAGGGGCAGCTGACAACACAAGCATAAACATCTAGTTCATAGGGCATCAGGAGAAACAGTGGCAATCGCCACCTTGATGGACTAGTTGTGGGCTGTGACATCGTCTCTGAGCCTAGTTGCTCTTCAGTTTTCTTCCTGCTCGTCTTCTGAGCCTGGTTTTCCAGCTTCCTGCATTTCCTGTCACTAATCGATATCCTTATAATAAACTCTTTTTCTGCTTAAATAAGTCAGAATTGATTTTGATGTTTGTGACCTAGTCTTCTACTTGGTATACAAGAAGAACTCAATAAGTCTTAAGAACTACAGCCCTCTAAGAATAAATTGCATGTGATGATAAAACCTCCCGGAATTTATTTTGTAGTTAATGAGAAAATAGGGTATGATTTACATATGGCTTGTCAGAAATACAGTTCTGCATAAAGTAATGTGCAACTGCATTAGTCTTTGTGAATGCCATTCAAGTCATTCTTAGGATGTATGAAGAAGATACTTGTTGGTCAAGATTTCTGGTCTTTAAACATTTTATATAAGGTGATTTTTTTAGGTGTAGGTTGTAAATTGATAATTGTCCCACGAAGTGGAGTTCTAGAAATATTTTCTTTCTCTTTCATTGTTAATGTATAACACAACTTTTATTTACAAATTTAAGTATAACAGAGTAGAAACATCAAAGAAATACTAATGCTAAGAAAATCATGAGATGACAAGGGAAGAGCTGGAATTCTAATGATTGCAAAATCCAAATCGGCCACATTGATCATGTAGTCTGGAATCTAATCAGATTAGCAGAGCTTAAAACCAGCCTTCCACCCCAAGCCTTGCAGGAACTGTTTAAGGAATGCAATGGCTTATTCTCCTGATTGTAAATTCATCTCAAATTGTTGTCCAGAGCCATATTGTTCAATATTAGGCTGTAATTTTCCAACTAAATTTACAAAGACGCTCTACGATTTCTGCTCAATAGAAATTTTCTACATTTTATTTAATTTATAGATATCTCATGATAAATACCCAAGCAATTAGAATTTCTGATTAGGTTCTAAGTTTGTATGCACATATGCTTTATATAAAACATGTGTTCCAAAAAGGTCATATAAAAATTTGTCTTAAATAAAATCACATTCAAAATGTTCAAAGAAGCTTTATTATTTAAAGCTTTAAAGCATTTTTAAAAAATCAGTCCATGTCTTAATATCAACAATAGTTCATTCTGGATAGTAATTTTCAACAGTGTTAGCAGTTTTAATGTTTACAGTTGCAAATAGTCAAAATACATTAAATTAACTTTAAATGGGATATCTGGATGTGTGTCATAAAGAATGATATAGAAGCAATAGGAAATAGAAGGTCTACTTTAATAGAGACAAATATGTTTATAAGGTATGCTTTGCAAATCCAAAAGAAAAAATAACAAATTATACATGGAGGGAGCCATGAGAAGGAAAAAGAAAGGGAACTAATATTTATTGGGCACTTTTGTACACAATTTACATGTTACTTATTTTAACCCTCACAATAGTCCAAGAAAAGGAATCACTATCCTCATTTCACAAATTTAAAAAAGATGCTCAGAGTTTAATTGGCCCATATCACATAGCCAGTAATTAGAAGAACTTTGATTGAGATGATTTTTAATGAGAAATGAATATAATTTAACTCCTCTGAAAGCAATTTTTCTTATAGTATACTAAAGTCCAGTGGGCATTCAATATATATTTGATAAATGAATGTGTAAATGAATAAATAATTAATAAATAATGATCTTGATTCTAACATATGTATCACCAATTTATCTCTAAACACTCCCCAAGTTTTAAAGTCTTTTTTCAATATATTCAAATCTTTCCAAAGTTCTCCAGATAGCCTTCTCTCTCTCTCTCTCTCTGCAATGTGAAGACACAATGAGAAATCAGCCATCTGCAATCCAAGAAGAGAGCTCTCACCTGACATCGACCATGCTGGCAACTTGATCTTGGACTTCAGCCTCAGAACCTTGAGAAAATAAATTTGGGTTAAGCCACCCAGTCTATGCTATTTTGTTATGGCAGCCTAAGTAGACTAACACAGATTTTGGTACTGAGAAGTGAGTTGCTGTTGTAACAAATACTTAAAAATGTGGAAGTGGCTTTGGAACTGGTAGTAGATAGAGGTCAGAGAGAAGTTTTTAGGTGCATGCTAGAAAAAGTCTAGATGGCTGTGAAAGGACTGTTGGTAAAAATATGGCCATTAAAGCCAATTCTGACAACAGCTGAGACAGAAATGAGGAACAAATTATTGGAAACCGGAGGAAAGGTGATCTCTGTTATAAAGTGGCAAAGAGCTTGGCTGAACTGAGTTTTAGTTTTTTTTTTTTTGAAGGTAGAACTTGTTAGCAATGTAATTAGATATTTAACTGAGGAACTTTCTAAGAAAAATATTCCAAGTGTGGCCTGGGTCCTCCTGACTGCTTATAGTAAAATGCAAGAGGAGAGAGATAAATTGTTAAGCAAAAATGGACCAGAATTTAAAGAATTGAAACCTTCTCAGCCTGTCCATATTGCAAAAAATGAGAAAGCATGTTCTGAAGAGAACACCAAGGTTATAGCTGGACTATCATTTGATGAAGAGATTGTGGGATTATCCAAGCAGAAGCACTTCCAGTTGGAACTGAAGTGGGGATAGAGACAGAATGAAATGAAGGAAGGCTGTTGCACTTCTTGGATTCTACAGGAGTGGACAACAGCCTTGAACTTGGATTCTACAAGAGTGGACTCTAGCCTTGAACATGTCTTATCCCTCAAGAAAAGGGAAGAATGACGCTGAAGGTGATTCAGAGACTTCAGGGCTGCCACTCCCACCACAAGCCCAGGGGCCAGGGCTGGTTCCTTCTTGATTTCAAAGAATTGAGCCTCTAGAGTTTCAGGGGCCCAGGATGCCACCACTCAGTGCCTCAGAGACAAGGCGGCAGCCCAGTGCCCCAGGTGGGGGCTGACCCACAGAGCTGAGTAAGCAGTGTCACCCTGAGAAGCCATATGGGCCATTGGGCCTGGAGGACAGGGCCTCTAGCTGAAGGATTGTTCTTGAGCCTTAAGAGCAAATGGAATCTGTCTTGCTAGATTTTGGATTTGCTTGGGATCTGCCATCTTTTTTTCTTTCTGATTTCTCCCTTTTGGAGAGGGAATGTCTACCCTATGCCTGTCCCACCATTGTATTTCATAAGCACATAACTTATCTGGTTTCTCAGATCCACAGCTGGAGGAGCAACTTGCCTCAGAATAAATCATACTTTGAGTCCTGCCCCTATCTCATTTAGATGATATTTAGATGAGAGTGTGGACTTTAAACTTGAGAAGTGATGTTGGAATGAGTTAAGACTTTGGGGGCTGTTAGGATGGAATGAAAAAATATATTTTGCATGTGAGAAGAACATGAATTTGGGAAGGGGCAGGGGCAGAATGCTATGGGCTGGATTGCATCCCTCTCAAATTCATATGTTGAAGCCCTAGCTCCCAATGTGACTATATTTGGAGACAGGGCCTTTAGGAAATAATAAAGATTGAGTTTAGTGTGTAAGGGTGGAACCTGATCTAAGATTAGTGTCCTTCTAAGAGACACCAGAAAGATTTCTGTCTCTCTTTCTCTGCCTCTCTCTCTCTCCCTGCCATGTAAGAATACAGTAAGAAGGCAACTGTTTGGAATCCAAGGAGAGAGCTCTCACCTGACGTTGACCCTGCTGGCACATTGATCTTGGATTCCTGTCCTCAGAACAGTGATAAAATAAATTTTGATTGTTTACACCACCGTCTATGGTGTTTTGTTATGGTAGCCTGAGCAGACTAAGACACAGACTTAAACCAATCCCCTTATTTTGGGCCCAATATTTATTTCCCTTTCCAGGAGGAAAAAAACACAGGGCTGCTGATTCTAAGATTTCAGAGAATTCTGTGATTTAAAGGGAGTTGCTTGTTTGCTTCCCCACTTCTAGGTTAGGACAACATTTAAGGTAGTTGACACTTGTCCTGCTATTTTATATTTTCAAAAATAAACTTTTCCTCTTTTCCCTCTCAAGTTTTTCTTTTCCTTTATGGTTTTTACTTTTAAAATTACTTTTGTTGCCATGGTTGTGGGTTTCAAAAGAGAGTAGAGCTAAATACATGTGTTCAATCTAACATCTCTAACCAAAAGTTACTCATTTCAATGCTTTTAAAAATGAAATTATGCTTCACTCAGGTCTCATTTTGTGAGTAAAATGGAGAGTAGGATGAATCTATTTTCTTAGGATCTAAACAAAACATGGGCTTCCACGATCCAGGGAAGATACTCTGATCTGGTCTTCAGTCACTATGGCTGCTGCTCTCAGGATCCCTGCCCAGGTTCACAAGGTCCACCCAAAAGGAAATTGCTCTACAGTCAGTGTTCATCCATCTGTATCACCCATCACACTTGTGCATGGGGTTCCCAAATATCTACACAGATACCTTAATTTCAAGATCTTACCATAACTATACCCCATATGAGATGGGGCTAGATACTTACCACTGATGGGAACAGTATTATTCCTGTTGTCTTTCACTGAACCCATGTATTCTAGCTCCCTTACCTCTTCTTATATTTGAGAAGCCACTCTTACCAGACCACTTTCCATGGAGGGCAATCTGGTCTAATCACTTCCAAGGCCAGTGGTTATGAATGAGGATGATACACCTAGAGAACATTTGTTGGTGTGTTATTTACTGCCACATTGATGAGGGGGGTAATTACATTAGTGGGACAGGACTATACCAGACATTCTACAGTTCACTGAAGAGTTCCACATAATCAAGAATCCTTTGCATGTGTTATGACTTCCAAGTGCCTTGACAGATACTCACAGAAGTGGAAATTCTAATGTAGCTATCTGATCATACATTCTAACTCCATTTTACATGTTAACATAAACTAAGTTTTCAAAGTTTTAATACAAAATGAATGTTTTCATGCATGCAACCTTCATATATCTACATTGATGGAAGACTGGATTTTGTTTTGTTCAGAACTTTTCTAAGAGTTATCATATCTCCAAGGGCAGCACTTCCTGAGGTATTTGTGTAGACACTGCAACACACCTGTATGAGTCTACATTTGCATGTATGGTTTTAACCTTTGATTAATTCATGACATCTAATATAGTAATGCAAATATACACATATTCAATTACATATCACTTTATAATAAATTTATTTATATCTCTTCATTTATTTTAATTATTTTGAATTAACTTTTATTTACATATTTAGATGGTTTATAATATCTATGAATTTCAATTCAGGATAGTACAGGGGGGTTATAAAAATATTTTAAAGCATATTATGGTTCTGATAGGGTTGAGAATCAAAAAGCCCCCAGTCACAAAGAAACCTCATGCATTCAAAGCTTTTATAGCCTCTTTGTGTGTAGATGCAGCAAACATTTCATTTTTTATAAGAAGCCTACAGCAGAGACAGTTAATTTCTTAATAAAGTTATTCTGCCTTATTAAATTCCTAATAATCACACTGCTGTAAGACCTAAGTGTGTATGTCTTTTAAACCTAAAATTTATTTACTATTTCAGCAGCAATTTATTAAACATCTATTACATACCAGAGAGTTGCATAAGTTTTTCTTTTCAACATTTTGAATGGATCCGTCATGACATACTCTTTCCTGTCTTCTTCCATTCCTCCATCTCTTTCTTACTTTCTTCTATTTATTTTGTAAATTATGCAAGTAAAGCATGAATATATTCTGCTTGTAAAAAATCAATAATAAAAACTTTACAGATAGAGCCAAAGTCCTCTTTTAGCATCTTACTCCTCTACAATTCTACTCTTGCTGTCATCAGCTAGTCACTGTTCTTCTTCTAGTATTTCCATACATACATATACCAGTAAGACATATGTGTATTTTTCTAGTGGGGAAGGGGATGACGTGTTTGTGTGTGGAGGGTGTTACATTATTTCATACTGTAGGTATCTTGATGTAAGTATTTTTGTTTTTTAATTGAAAGATAGAAATAAGATTTTTTTTATTTCTGGGAAAATCTTCAGCTACCCTTACTTAGATCTTTATCTTTATTATTTCAATTCCGAAGAGTATAAGACCAAAATTATAGAAGCCAAGAACAGAGGTTTGAAAAGAAAATCAGCAAGGTTTTTAATTTTTATCGTTGTTATCTTTTTGCATTATTATTATCTTTGTTATCTGTGTAGGAACATTTATAGATTTTTAAAACAGAATTTTCTTTGAAGGAACCCAAGGATTCAGCAGTATTGTGCAATGTTTTGCAAATCATTGTCTTAAGTCTCAGCAAGATGGAACTTCTTTAATTTAGTCAGCCCTTCTGACATAGTAATCTGAATTGTATTATCCATAATAATGGAATTTTACTTCCTTAATTTATCTTCTAGGACTCACTCTATCCTTATTTGTCTCCAAAGCTTTTACCATGGTGATATCTACCACAGTAGTAAAACCACATGGATTCACGAAGAGAAAGATTTTTTTGTGATTTTTAGCTGCTTATGTTTTATCAGCCTTTTTGGTGGTTTGTATTATAATAACCCTAATTCATTACCCAGAGTCCATTCCCCCTCTACTTCTGTTTATCAAAATGTGAATTGTGATCTATGCATGCAAGCTTTTCCCATGTAGAAAGATTATTTAATAGAGCAGGTAAAAGATGATTTGGTAAGATTTTAGCCATCAGTATTTTTAAATTAGCAAAATATAATTTAAAAAAGAAGCATGTTGTTTTTCAACAGAAGCCTTAGTGAATGCCCAATATCTAACATGTTTTTATTTAATAATATTACCTATTTCTGGGGAAAAAAATGCTAAAATATTGTAGCTGATTTGCTACTGTAATATAGTAAACTACTTCATGAAATTGACTTATATCAATGGCAAAATTAAATAAAAATAAGTTGAATTTCATCTTTACAACCTCAATATTTTCAAAAATTAATTCTTCATAGCCAGAGTAACATCATATAAATAAATATATATAATAATGTGGAAATTATACATCTCCTCAAGATTTTCCAAAGACATTAAAATGATTTAATTTTTATTTTTTCACTCCAATTTTGAATGACTATATATAAAATTTTGTATTTTAATATTTATATGCATAAGTAGAGAAAACTTGAAAAATTGATATTTTGTTTTGGTGTGAAAAGATTCAGCTCGTGCTATTTTGAATTTACAACTTATATTATCTTCCTTGCAAGTTGTTATCTAGTTCTACATTTTGAGAAAACAATGTGTTCATTTACCAATTTTACTCAAAAAAAAAGCACATTACTGAGCTCTAATTATATGACAGAAACTGTACTGGGCACTGGACAAAAGTAAATACAATACACTTCATCCATCTCTCTCTAGTTTCTTATCATGTCCAGGGAAGATAAATATTAGACAAATAAATGTAATGAATCTGATTGGATTAAGAGAAAAAAATCTATTTACATCTGATTTAGAAAATGCATATTTGAATTAATAACAGAGAAAGCTTGAAAACTAATAAGTGGAAAAATATATACAAAACAAAGGCCAATTTAAAAATTAGCAGAAAGTTGATGCAGCAATATTAATGTCAGATCAAATAGATTTTAGGAAAAAATAAATAATTAGTTAATTAATTCAGCAAATATTTATCAAACACTTACAATCGGCAGACCATTGTATAAAACAGACAAAAAAGAACAAGACAAAACACATAATTTATATATACAGTGTGGTAAATGACAGTGAGGACTAGGGAGAAGTACAAATCAGGGAAAGGGGAGGGAGATGATAGGAAATTATATTGTTTGGGTAGACTTGAAATTTTAAATATAGTGGCTAGGTAGACCTCACTGAAAAGGTGATATTTAAGAAAACATCTGAAGGAAGAGAACTGAGGAGCTATGTTTGTGTCTCAGGGAACAACATTCTAGGCAGGAGAAACACCAAATACAAAGGCCCTGTAGGGGGAACTTATCTAGAATATTTAAATAGAATAAAGGAGGCTAAAATGGTTGAGACAGTGAAGAATATAGTACTACTAATTATAAAGAAGAATTGTGCTTATGATTAAAGAACCAAACCACAAAAAGCCATAACATTTGTAGAAGGCATTCATATAATTTGCCCAACATACGCCTTAGCCTTCCCCAGTTTTCTGGTAGCAATGCATTTTGAATGGGATTTAACCATTTCTCCACTCATAAAGTAGGTCCTTAATCGTCTAAGCATCATTTCAGTGCTCCAGTCATGTTGCAATATGTAAACTTAGCTTACATCTTATTACACTTGTGATGGTCACCTATATTTCCTCCAACTTTTGCTACAACAAATAACATTTATATGAACATATTTTCACACATGTCCTTTTATGTTTGTTCCAAAGTTTCCTTTGGATTCAGAATTACCAGACTACAGATCATGTGCATATTAATTGCAATAAGTACTGCTTGATTATGCTTCAAAAAGGACCTTTTGCCAATTAACATCTCACCAGCCTCATAGGAGGGAGAATGTCTTAATATCACACAACTTTCTAGTTTAAAAAAAAATTAATAGGTGCAATTAACCTTTTGACGTTAGGATGGTGATCTCTCTTTGTTTGATCTATATTTCTTTGTGTTTCCAGAATGTTTTTGTCCACATTTTAATATTTTATTATTGTTTCCCATTCCAGGAATATTTTTAAAGTAAGTTAACAAACTGATTGTGAAATTCCAGAAATTTCCAGGCACACTTGTCTCCTCCTTGGTTCTTGATCACTCCAGGCATAGTTAAGTGTAATTCAAGAACTGCAATAAGTTGTAATTGCCACAATAAACAATCAGAAATGATCGTTTACCATGGCTTGGCAAAGATAAGATAGGCAGTGGGCTGGGCCAGAATCCCAGCTTACTAGTGTATCTACATCCATCTTTTTCTTTTCCTTCAGGAGCAATATGTTAGAATGCAAGAGAGAGTGATACTAAATTGGGAATATCTTTAAATAGATTTGAATATAAAAACAAAAAGTAACCACTCACAAATTAATTTTGGTACTTTAACCATTATTAGTTGCAAAACACCTCCCAATTGATGGTGACACTTAGGTTATGTTCTAAGTTTTTTGTACTGAATCAAACAGTTAACATGTAATACTACTTTGCTTGCTGTTCTTGAAAAAGGACCTGTTTTTAGTGTATAATGAGTACATGACCTGACTGTTTGACAGCCCACTCAACTCCAGAATCTTTGCTACAACTGTCAGTTTCATTTCTTCACTAAATTTTGAAGAAAAGATGTCTATTCTCTGTTATTGTGCATTCTTTGCTAAAAATGTGTTTGTTGTTATTAGCGGCATTGAGTTGATTCCAACTCCTAGTGATCCTGTAGACAGTGAGTGGAACCCTGCCCCCATCTTTTTGCACCATCCTCTCCCCTTCTGGCTCTGTATCAAACAATGCTCCACTGCTATTCATCGGGTTTTCATGGGCAATTTTTTGGGATGTGGGTGGCCAGTTCCTTCTTCCTAGTCTATCTTAGTCTGGATGCTCCACTGAAACCTGTCCACCATGGGTGACCCTGCTGGTATTTGAAATCCTGGTGGCATAGCTTTCAGCATCACAGCAAAATGCAGCCACCACCGTACGACAACCAACAGTTGGTGTGGTTCCTTGACTAAAAAATGAACCCAGGCCACAGAGGTGAAAGAGTCAAATCTTAACCACTAGACTACCAAAAAATGTGTTAGAGAATTAAAATATCTAAAATTGATATTTGCCTCTGGTGTCGCAATTTACTATTCACAAGTTGCTACCCACCTCTGGGAAATATTGCTGCTGTTCCAATAGTGTTCTATGTAGAGCAAATCTGGGGATGGTTTGGATTTTGTAAATTTGAGCAAGTGACCATTTGAGGCAGCTTTCAGAGTCAAGCATTTAATTAATTTTTTTATGACCTTTGATTGACTTTCTACTCTGGGAACAACTATAATCCCAAGTCTATTGAGGTGAGTTGGTTATGACACATAACATTTTCCAGTGGGTAGTATACGATCAAACTGGCAAACTGAAGTAAAATCCATTTACAACATCTAGGATTGTTATATATCATAGCTTCAAACATGTATCTTTGAGCTAATGGGTATAAATGCTATGATTGTAAGGTAAAACCTTTATATTTTATATCTTAAACAAAATGTTATAAAGAGATTCTTCAGTGGCTGTAAATGCCAATGATAAGGAAGAAAAGTTTGAGACAATATAGAATTGCTTTGTGCTTTGTGTTTTCTTGTTTTTGACAGAGATTCTCAGTGTTTAACCTTTTATGTCTCTTATTTAGTCTTGACTATGACAGTGCTCTACCTCTCCAATATTGACACGTCTTCTTTATTCAACAAGTATTTATTGAACACCTACCATGTGCCAAAAAGCATCCTAGGCACTTGAGATACTTCAATAAACAAAACTGATAATGAGTTACACAAGAACATTTCAGTCAGCTTTAATTTTAGGGAAGTTGTTCCCCTCACATCTGGGATTGGAGTAGTAGATATATCCTGCTTTTAGAGAAGATGCTAAGATTAAATTATGTCCTTGTTATGAGGATTCTCCACCCATGTGTAGAGATTAGTGTACTGTATCTGAACTGTGTAACTCTGTGAGAAGAGTTACTTGATTATAGTATATGGGGAGGTGAGTGGTGATATATCTTTAACTCCTTTATTTTAACACTTATTTCAGTATTGGCATATTATTTCAGTCGACTATCAAAATAGCATCAATCATGATCAAAGCTCATGAGTCTGGTCAAGAGAAATTCATATTGAATGGCGCAAATATTTAGACTTCAACAATCAACCCTTTGATAGGTGGACGACAGAAAATTTGTAAATGATATGGTATTGGGGCCAATGAAACTAATTTTATGAATAATGCATTTCAGCCCAAGGTTTCTGATATGGCAAGCTGTCTGTGAGAGAAAATCACGCTATTTTGAAAGATTATAGAAATCGCAAGGGATTTTATTTACACAAGCACATTACACGAAACCGTTAGTTGATGAGTATTCCTACTTCACATAGGATTCACATCATGTGTAGGTAATGATTATCTGCAAACTTGTAGATGTGATTTCTCTTAATCCATACTGTAGCTGACTTTTCTGATGTGATATTCAATTTTAAATTTCCTAACAAAAAGTCAAATGCTATTACCTATTAATCTAGGAGTAAATTGGCTCATTCTTCTGGCTTAATATTACATGGAATTTGAGGAAAAAAGTGAGGTAGACAGAGATAGTGTTTACTGCCATCCAAAGCAAATACTTTTTTTTTCTTTTTTAAATAACCCCTACTTAAAATTTTTGTCCACCTTTTCGGAGTTACTCTTTAATTATATTCCATGGTGCCATAAAAAGGTCTCTGATATTAATTCAAGGATTGATACACTTTGGAGTATACTGGGGTAATTATTTGGTGAAGTTAATCAGAGAATTAATTTCTCTGGATCATATTCTGCAATGCCAATATGCCAATATGCAATGCCAATGTCTATTAAGACTATAGAGAGTGCCCAGTATTGAGGTTAAAGGGATTTGAACCTGAGTTATGGCTCTCCTAATGACTCTATGTCCTTTACCATGTCAATTCTTTAAATTTCAAATACATCATTTCCAAAATGAAAGGATTGAAATAGATAATCTCCATGGTCTTGTCTTACCCTTAAGTTTAATGCTTGTAAGATGCTGCTACCGTTTCTGACAGAAACAACTCAGACAACTTGAGTGCTCTGTGCATTGATAAACGGCCACCTCAAAATGCGAATACAGAGTAGATTATAGTAGAATAAAAGATAATATAAGCATGCTTAACCCTTGCAAGCTTGAAATAGCTCAGTGTAGATCCTCTGGGTAAACAAAATGGTGGACATCCCCTCAATTTTCTTTATTCTCTTTCAGTTTGGAACTTCTGTTTTTATTTCACCATAATTTCCATGTCTTTACAAACTTTACCTGCACAAGGGTAGAAACAACTTCACTTATTTGAAATAACATTTTCCTCCTCATCCAAAAGAAAGTCCATGGTCGATCATTCCAATTTTTACACTTGTCAGTAGCATAATTTACCACACCTGTTTCTCTTTTTATTGTCCATATCCAGCAAAACTTCAAAACTAGACAAATCCATCTATTACATTTCCCCATCTATTACATTCAGACCCAAAATAAGTGTGCTCCATTGGAAAAAGGCACACAAAAGTTCAGATTGGTTCCACTTTAGATTTATGATGACCAAGCGCAAATGCAATTTCAAAATGGCCCAGCAATTCTTTAACATTTCTCTGGTCTATTTGCTCTATCAAAATCCACAACTATTTCAGACTTTCACAACACCTTTAAAAATCCTGACTTCTCCAATCCCCTGTCTATTTCAGTAGATCATCTTTTCCTCTTTAAAGTCCATATCTGTGACTTGAATTCCGTCTCTCTCTTCTCGTGACTTTACAGTACTGATTATTCAGGCTTCAGTATATATTCAACCTCTCTCTCAATTTGATCCCTTTCTTGTAAAGGATCTGTTTGTCCCATATTCCCCTCAGTTACTGCCCTACTCCTTCCTCCATTCTGAGCTAAACTTTGTGAAACATTCTCTGCACTGTCTCTGTTATCTCACCCTTTCCTCAGGTAGCAGACCAAGCTGTCTGAACTTGCTTCATCTATAGAAAGAATTCTCTCTAAATTCAGTGAAACTTTTTTCAATCATCAATTCGTTGACTTCTTAGCAGCATTTTGCATTGTTGTTAACTCTTTGCTTCTAGAAAGACTCATATGGGGCTGCCTGGTGGCGCAGCGGTTTAGTCTGCGCTTGGCAGCCCGGGGTTTGCAGGTTCGGATCCCGGGCACCCGCTGACGCACTGCCTGTCAGCCATGTTGTGGCGGCGTCCCATAGAAAGTAGAGGAAGATGGGCACGGATGTTAGCCCAGGGCCAGTCTTCCTCAGCAAAAAGAGGAGGATTGGCGATGGATGTTAGCTCAGGGCTGGTCTTCCTCACACACACACACACAAAAAATTAGAAAGACTCATATTTTGTATTCCATAACCAATACTGCCTGTTTTCTCCTCTGCTATTTCTCTGGTTAAAACTCCTTAAGGCTCAGTGCTAGGCTCTCTCCTCTTCTTGCACTATACTCTTTAAGTGACCTCATTCACTGTGGGCTTTAAATATCATTTATATTATGACATGATAAAAAATCTATCCTCTATTCTATTCATTTCTTATATCCATGAGGATGTTTCAGAGGCATATTGATATCACTATCCCCAAACTTAGCTTGAGGATTTCCACATCATATCTGATATTATTCGCATGTCTCTATCTCTTGAATGGCTCCAGCACATATGCAAAGACACACAAGTCAGAAAGCTACGAGCTTTTCAATCTGTTTCTCACTAAATTTGTGGGATACAGTATTCAGACTTTACTATCTATGTTTCTCTAGAATTTTCCTATTTTTATCCATCCAGCTGTCCCCACTGCAGACCAAACTACCACCATCCTTCATCTGGACTACCTCAATAGCCTTCTATGAGCTACTTTCCAATTCATTTTTCTAAATCGCAACCATTAAGTTTTCCAAAACACAAACATTATCATGCCATCACCTGTTTAAATACTTTGATATATTCCCATCTATCTAGAATAAAGAAATTAAATACCTACACACACTCCTGAGACTCTTTATTTTCTGATTCTCTGGTTTTACCTCATATGGTATTGCCCCTTCTTTCTGCTTCGTGGCACCACTGGACTTCCTTCAGTTCCCCACATGTGCCATGCTTTGTCTAATACACTATTATGTTAATACACCTAATCTGCTTTTGCATATGCTATCGCCTCTGCCTGGAGTCCTCTTCACTATTCTCCCAGACACACTCACAGTTTTTCTGGGTAACCCCAGACACCTCCATTTAATTCACTGAGATATTTTAATATTGAGAGTCTTAGTGTTTGTTCCATCTCCTTTACTTTTTTCTAGTCCATCTGTTTTTCCCATTTTTACCTTTATTACCTCCAGTCTAGAAATTTCTAATTTAACTCTTTCATTCACTAAGTAAAACACACACACACAGAGTAATATAGCAAATGAGTAAAAGGGTGGAGGCGAAACCTAGTAGAGAAATATCAGCAGAGATAAAGCTTGGAAATATACCAGCATGCTAGAGATCTCTATAAATATGCCAGTTAAACCTACAGATTTCCCTCATTTTCATTTAGCTTATAAATTTCTCCCTGCTGGCTGTTTTGGCAATTTGTTGTGCACTATATTTAGTAGTAGTATAAGAAAAACTCATTTTGGGGTTTTAGTGTGAAATTAATGCTACTTGGACATAAAAATCTGTACATGATATAAATCAAGAACATAAAGAAATATATTCTCTGGCAGACATTTATGAGAGATTAAGGGATATCTCAACAAGTTAGCTGACACTTCACTGTAGATATTCTTCAACACTGATGATCTCTGAGAAGCAGCTTGTTAATTCAACATCCATTCCTTCAAAATAGCCTTTTCTACTCTTGTTCATCCAAACTAATGGATAAATCCACTCTTAAGAATTGTCTATGGTCAGTTAATTATAAAGGGTGGCAAAAACAGCAGCATATTAACCTATATAAGAAAGAAAAGTCTCTCATCCAACAGACGTGAAAAAATTTTTTAAATGCCCATAAAATTATTTTTCCTTAACCTGCTTCTTTTTTAAACATTTTCAAAAATGTGTGGTATAAAATCTTTGAAGAAGTTTCATCTGTTGTTTCTCTTAAAGCATTCAGAGTCCTTTAGTTTTAAGTTGTTTGGTTTCCCAGTAAGAATAGGTACACTAAACCACCAATGGAAAAAACTTTTAAACCAACAACATGATTGAAAGAACAGAAAAAGGAAGTCCTAAGGGATGTAATCCTTGACCTTTCCATTCATATTTCTTAAGAGAATCCACTAAGACACACAGAGTACAACTCATTGCAAAAGGAAAATGAAGCATCTCAACTAAGAAATAATCAGGTTTATTCTCATACCATCAAAGAGAAATTTGTCTAAATCATTCCACTTGGGAAACTCCATTTCATGTTTTACAACTCATTTAACTCCAACAATCTTCGCCAGCTAGAAGTTTTCCTTTTTATCATAAACAGCCCAGGAGGTAATGGAGTCTTCATGACAAGAGACAATGCATCCCACAATTTCTCACTGAGATGGGAAAATTGAGTTTTGCAAAGACTTAAGATGATTTTCCAAGAGCTAGAAGAGTCAGCAAAGCAGAGGTGTGAAGAAGTAGGTTGGGGTTTTGGAAGAGGTTGCCACAGTCAGTCAACATTTCATCTAGAATATTCTTTGATGTGATGAGAGAGACCATGTTTTAGTTTCCTGTGGCTGCTGTAACAAATTATGATGAACTTTGTGGCTTAACACAACACACATGTATTCTCTTACAGTTCCGGAGGCCAAATGTGTAAAATCAGTTTCACTGGGTAGAGATCAGGTTGTCAGCAGGGCTGCATGCTCTGTAAATCCTTTAGAAGAGAATCTGTTCCTTGCTTCTTACAGCTTCTGGTGGCTGCCATCACTTCTTGGCTGGTGGCTGCTTCACTCCATCTTCTGCCTATTTGATCACATTGCCTTCTCCTCTCCTTTCTGTGTCAAATATCCCTCTGCCTCTCTTTTTAGATCCTGTGATGACGTTTAGGGACTACCTAGACAATCTAGGATAATCGCCCCATCTCTAGATCCTTAACTTAATCACATCTGCAAAGACCTTTGTTTTCATATAAGGTAACATTTAGAGACTCCAAGCATTAGGGCCTGATATCTTTTGAGGGCTGTTATTCCAATTACCATAGATGGAGATTAGAAAAGAGGTTGAAAAGATAAAGAACGTTTCAAGGTCAAGAGTGACCCATGAGCTAAGAACTACAGAACACTTTCAGAATATGAAAAGTTACATTTACAGGGAATCAGAGAAGAAGAAGATATAGAATACTGCCTTTAACTCAGCTTTGGTATAAAAATAAAAATTTAGCCATTCAAAGGTAGCAGCTGGTAGGAATAACAATATTTCATATTTTCATACACTTAGAATTACAATTGCCATGTTTGACATGCATTTTTAAATCTTAGTTTGTCTTTAGAAATTCTTGGAGGTAGGCAGAGCCAAAAAAAAAAAAAAATCCCCATTTTGCAAATGGAACAACTGAGGCTCTCATAACTTAAGGGATATACTCAAAACCAGACAGACAGCAAAACATTACCAAGTCTTCTGACTCCAAGTTCAATGCCATTTTCCTCACCCTCTAACATGTACAGTTTTAATATATCTCAATGTATCTCAGGCTTTTTTGCCTTCTCACATATCTCTGTGTCTCTAAGGACTAAAGTATCACAAATAATGTGTCTAAAATTAAGGCTGTGACCTAGTGATTTCGAGACACAAAGCCAACATTGCCCATCAGAATCTATGAAATCCAGAGCTAGAATTGATCAAAACTTTCCATTATGATAAGACTGACTCTGCTTTCTTGTAATTCAGAGAATTAAGTTCTTCTCGGAATTGAGAAAGCAAGTTAGCATCTGTGGGGGAAGACGGGGTCTGGCAGTGGAGCCACTGGCCCTCCTCAACTTCCCAGAACTCGTCACTCTTACTTAACAGGTTAATGATCCTTGCATAGAAGCACAAGCACGTACCTTAGTCAAACACCATGCTTTTTGAAAAGTAAGGATAATTTTAGAGGTGAAAATAGAATCCTGAATTTTCTTTCTCATTTGACTAAATACTACTCCAAGATAGAAAAAGAATTTTTTAGAAGCATATGAAAGACATGGGAAGTAGGTCCCTCTGTCTGTGCAGAATGCCATCCCTACTTAACATATTCAGACTCTAGTCTCTGAGCATTTTTCTTCCTACCGAGTAACTTAGAAATTAAAAGCACAATAATACAGTAGACACGGTTGCTAAGGTATTATTCTTCCATCTTTTTCTATAACTGATTAACAGGAGAAAAGTAAAAGGTTAATTTTCTAATTACATACTCCCCTGAGGTAAATTATGCACATTATCACATCCATTGACACACTATAATGGGCACTCTATGGAAAAGTGATTTTTTCTAAAGCTATGAACAATCAACGGTGCATTTTTAGGAATCCAGTAGGCAGCAGGCAAACCAGTGAAAAGACCTGCCTTTACCAAAAATGTGTTTATGAGCAGCTTTTGCCTTCGAAGCAAGCTGTGGTGTTTCCAAATCACTCAGTCTAACCATGCTTTAATGTGAGTCAAGGATAGCCTGCAGAGTCAGATCTGGGCTTGACTCCTGGCTACTCCATAACTAGCCACATGAACCAAGTATATTCTGACATTATCTATACATTGATTTATTTATGGATACATGAAAATAATTATTGTTAGCATGTAATTCAATGCATAAATGTGGTGGTATATGTACAGCCACTAATGCAGTATCTGTCTCATATTAGACTCTCAATACTTTATGACTGTGATAATGAGTCATGAGAGAATTTGAAATTAGGGAGTGGAGTATATGTGGTAAGAATATTCTTTGTTAGAAATGTCTATAAACAGAATTCTCTCAGACTATGTTCCCATTTATTCACCCTTTGGGGGGAAAGGAGTATAACTCCGGGAGATAGAGGTAAATAGTTTCCTGTGATATTTTCACGTCTGAGCTCACAGTATTTTTATGAAAAACAGAAGAATTAAGGAAGAGAGAGCATTTGTACCCTTTGTCCAGTTAGTAGATAAACTTCAGGGAGGCTCCTAAGTCTCTTTAGGATCTGTCCTCTGGAACTTTCACTCAAACTTATCAGGGACCAGTCATGCTTGAAGGACATAAATGAGAATAACTAGGACAAAGGTATTGCAGAGCTGCTCAAGAAGTTTGGTGGAACAGAAGAAAGCACAAGGACAAAGGAGATGTCCCAGTGATTTAAATATGTTTTTGTACCTCTGCTTCTAGCACAAAAGGCCCATGCTAGTGGATGACACATATTTTGAATTTTGTAGCAGCTTCATTCTACTTTCATCATTAACATTAAGAAGTGTTTCTGTGAGTTTTTAATCTAGCATTTTCAGTGAAAAACAAATTACTAGGATAAGAGATGTTTGTCCACTTTAAGAGGCAAACTGTATTTTGAACTATTTCAGGGAAAACTTGTTATACTATACTTCCCTGTATTTTAAGACAAAGTAAACTTATCTTTCATAGAAATTCTGTAAGGTAATGAGTAGAGGATAGGATTTAGAATAGAACCTGGATTCCATCTTACTTTCTCTGTAACTTTGAGCAAATTAACGAACCTCTCCGAATTACAGTTTTGTTACTTGTGAAATGGAAATGATGCCAGTTTGGAGGGCTGTTAGGAGGATTAAGTGTTAGCACAGGCAAAGTACTTGGCTCAATTCCTAACCGACTGAAACCACTAAATTAATAAGTTTTTGAGTAAATGAACAAAATAATTGTTTTAATCATCTTCCATGCACTCTGTTGATGAGGGAGGGATTCTCACCCTAGGGTTATGATGATGGCCAAACACATCACACCCGATGGACAGATAAAAAAACTCAGCAGGTTATTAATCACATATATTCACAGCCTGGAGGAGGAGGATATTGCACATATCTAAAACTCATCCAAAGATTGCACTTAGGAACAGTACAAGGGGCTGTAGGAGGCAGGCTTTGTAGAAGTAAGAGAGTGAAGTGTCCTTGGTTCTTGCAAGAGGGTGTGATTGGCTTGTTTGAATAATTACATGGGCTGGAAGGGAACTGAAACCTGCCACTCAAGGATGAGCAGGAAGTGTGCCCGATTCATTTCATAAGAAGGCTTGTTGGGTGCAGCACCGTATCCATGGGCACAGAATGAAGAGGGGATCTTTTTTTTTCTTGAAGTAACGTTGGTTGATGACATCTTATAAATTTCAGGTGTACATCATTATATTTTGAAGAGAGGATCTTAAAGGTAGGCAACTTGAGGCTCTCCCAATTTCCCCAGATGTCAAGGCAATGCATGATATTGGGTCTTAGTTTTAGGCCTGACAACACAGTAATAAAGCTTACTCTTCCTGTCATCATCTTTATCTCACTTTTTCTTTAAAAGAAAAAAAAAAAGCCAGGATATTTATATTTGTCTGAATGGCTAACAATTCCATAGATATTATTGTAACCTGATGATAATTTTATGCAGAAAAGGAGAAGGAGGAAGAGGAGGAGAAGGGAAGGAGGAGAATAATTACTTAAGACAGAGAATTCTGGGAACCAATCTGGGAAGTTGCATCAAGGGACGATGCTGGTTCTATTGATCCAGTCTTTGAATTAATACTACAAGTTAAGTAGTAAAGGTGAGAAAAAAGAGAATATATGGCAATGTTGGTACAATGTAATCATTGGCTGTTTAAATTAAAATGAAAGAAGCAGAAAAAAATGTTTGTTTTCCTCTAATTCTTAAAAAAAAAGTAATACATGTTTTTGGAACAGACAAGAGCAGAACAATGAAACATGTTTTGCTGATGTCCAGCAAACTCCATTTCACCCATTTATCGTGAACCTCAGCCTTTTGTGCTAATCTCAGCCTGTCCCTCGAGACTGAGAGTGACTTAATTCTCTATTTTCTTCAACCATGTGATTGGAAATTTCATCGAAATCTCACTTTTCCTAGTTTAGCTTCATAGTGCATCTCTAAACTTATCCTTTGCCTAATATTTTGCATATTATGGATATCGCAAAGCAAAACGTTAGATCAAACTTCTTATTCTGACAATCCTTTTTGACTCTAACATCTCCCATCATTAATCAAGTGGGAGCAAGTATTTTCTTTCTGCCCTGGTTTCAGAGTATGAATATGAGAAGAACGACAGAGTCCAATTTTAAGCTTTTGGGCTTTTAAGCATACTTTGTAAAATACATAGGAAGAAAAAAAGTGTCTTAAGATCCACACTTTTGAAAAAAAATTCTAAGAGCTAGGAACTTAAAAGGGAAATGGTGTTTTTTTCTTCTGAATTCCAAATGGCTTGGCTCAGGAAAATCAGGAGTCAAAGTCTAAAAAAATGCAAAATGAACCATATATACCAAAGAAAGAGAGATTAAGAAAATAAGGCTAAAAGGTATGAAGCTAATTCTGACCGAAAGGAAGTTAAAGTTCTACCTGCTAGAGTAAGAAGTAGTAGGGATGTGGTTAGATTAGAAACTGTCTGGGTCCCTGAGAATGTGCCCTACACCCATCACGAGCCCTATCTCCACCTCTGCTTTAGTCTTGGGGCTAGTTTGAAAGGAGTTCATATTTGGTATGAAGAATATATGCATGTAAAGAGCTGAGGGATGCTTAGACCATGGACACCAGTAGAAGACATCATTGCACAATGATGAGGGCCTTCTGCTTCACATCTCGACAGAGGCCAGGATGGATGAGGGACAGCAGACAATATGGGATGTCCCCCCCACCAATACCAGGACAACACAAGCCACACCTTCCCCTACTTCTATTCTGTGTAGAAGGAGAGGGATGCTGGAGTAGGAGAACAATGAACTGACTCAGTTCAAATCAAGAATCAAACTTTTAAACTCCGGAATGACCTAATTTATGTTGAATTTACATGATTAGGTTTCTTTTACTGAGTGAAAAATGAAAGCTTAATTTTACTAACTTCTTTAAAATGGTTATTTTTGCCCACCTTATAATGACTATCAACTGTAACTCACCTATGTGGGTAATGCCACTTAAAAATAATGTATTTATGTTTAAGTTAAAAAAAAAGCACAAAACAAAAAGACACCCTATGCCTGAAATATTTTTTTAAATGGACATATAATGTACCTGATGCTTCTCCTCAGGTATTCCATTATTGTGTGAATAATCAAATAATAGGCAAAATATGAAAAACACCGATATCCAATCTCTAAGTGGTGTTTATGAACTTAAAGACATAGGACAAAGATAATTTCTTTAAGCAAGATGTTAGTGTACAATATGGCAAACCTAATATCGTAGCAGAGTAAAATAGTAGGAGAAAAAAGTCACACATGAAATAGACCTATGCCAGAGTCATCTCCAAGACAGGGTGAATTGGGACTCAGCAAGGCAGCACTCAAAAAGATGTGATGTCATCACTTTAAGGTAAAACACCCAAAGACACACCAACTAGGTGGTGGGACTGTCCTTCCCTCATCTCTCCCACCACAAAGTTGTTTACTACTTTCTCCATTTAGAATGCACATATGGCTTTTATGTTGCCTAAAAAATATCCTGGACTTTTAGGATCACGAGAAACTTTAGAAGCCGTTCAGTCCAATCTTGCAACAATGCAACAGTCTCTTCTACAATTTGTTAGCACATGGTCGGCTTCTTCATGAATCCTTCTAACAATGTCAGCTCGTGACGATGCAGGTTAGTAGTTCTTCACCGTGTAGTGATAAATGAAAACACACCCAGCAAATATCCAAAAGTCTTTTCAGATCAATGAAACATGCAATAACATATAATAATACTGTGTAATGAGCCCTTCCAATAGTCAGGCACATTTGAAGTATGTTATTGGTGTCCTCTTATTTAATCGTCGCAATAAGACTATAAAATAAATATTATTATTTTATTCTTTTACAGATGAGAAAAGTGAGACAAAATGATATTCGATAACTTGCCAAACTAGTAAGTGGTAGAACCAAGATTTGAGTGCAGTCAGTCTGACCCTTGAGCATAGTTTCTTAATCCTTAAGTCATATTATGTCCCCAGTGCAACATATATGTCTTGATTGTTGTTAATTAAAAACACTTTGTTACGTATAGCAGATTCCAAGGGAAAACTGGCCACATATAAGGGATGTATTATATAATTTAATTTATAAAATTAGTCATCATGACTTCTTTCATAGTAAATACTGATGAATATTTACTAAAAATAATTGTAAAATTATTGATACCAACTGTCCTATTTTTATATTGGTGACTATCTATATTCACACAATTTAGTAGTGACCACATTGTATCGAAGATCAAATCTCTTGATTCTCACTACAGTGAGTCTTCTGCCAACAGATATCACTATGTGCTAAGATATCAGTGTTTAATAAGATGTATCTGCCTTCACGGACATTAAAATTCAGTTGGAGAGAACAACATATACACCAAGAATTTCAGAAAACTGTTAGGTGTAATAAATACCTTCAGAGTGACATACATAAGTGATGGAGAGAGTTGTCAGATTTGAGTTGATATAATCCAAAACAACATCCTGGACTATGGCAGATACAGTATGATGGGTTGTTATCAGCTAACTCATTCTCTCTGGATGTGCTCTTGCCAAATCAGTTGCAAAATAATTGGAGTATTTCTTTAAGATGGCTGTCTGTAGATTGTACTGAGCACTTCTCCCATTGCTGCTGTTGCCTTAGTTACTATTTTCACCAGCACATTTTATTTTAAGATTGTCTCCATCTTCACATATTTTTGTTTTCTTAAATTCACTTACAGGCCGTGCCCACTTTAGATGCAATGTGTTCTTGGAGACTGGATCTTCAAGCGGATCAGTCAGGCAAAATCCAGAGTGCACAGGCGTGGATTGTGTATGCGTTGTTAGCCTCATCTGTTCAAAAACTGGTGCAAGTTCCCGAATGATGTAGTAGAAAGAGCAAGGAGTGAAGTGCAGGATGTTATTAGGAACTTTCGATTTAGCCAAGCAGGATAAATGAGAGCTGCCTGAATTTGTATTTCAGAGCAAACCCAGGTCTATCTTTTTATAACAAAATTCTGCTAGTTTACATTTGATTGTTATTATACAAGGTTGAAAGAACTGCTGTGGTTTAGGAGCTTCTCCTCTCACTACCGTAATATTTCAGTCTCAGCTTTCTGTGGTTTCAAATGACAGAGAAACAATTTATATGAGTGAGCCAAGCTGATACCACATGACGCTGAGTCCAACCCAAATTGTCAACCCACAGAATTATGAGCAAATAAATATTTGTTGCTTTAAAACATAGAGGCTTGAGTGGAAAGAAACACACATACACACAAGAAACCCATTAATTAATCCAAGGGAAAGTAAGTAAATATGACAAAATAAGCGCAAATTAGTTAGTAGAAATAAATCCAATTTTTAAAACATATAAGTAATTGAAATAAATGTAAATAAACTAAACTAAAAGAAGAAGTCTACATTTTGATCAAACTATATAGCCAAGTTGTGATTATCTCAGCAAACATAATAATTGTTTGTGAAATATTAGAAGAATTGCTTTCAAAATCAGGAATAAGACAAGAATTTTTACTAAATCTTGAGGTGCACCTAATACCAAAAGGCACAGAAAGGCAGAATTTAAAATGATGGATCAAAGCAAATTAAGGTATGTCTTATTACAATGTGATGTCAGGTCCAAAACAATTCTGTTGTGGACAATAGAGAATTATGGTACTACAGATTTAATAAAATAACCAGAATTCCAGGAGGCCAACTGTGCCATCCAAATGAATTCTGGACCATGGTGTGTTTTCTGCTACAAAGGAGATGTTTCTGGGTCCTGTGGCTGACTGAGACGTCAGCGACAACAGCAGAGATTCCAGTAAACTCCTGATTTTGTTGGTCCAATGAGAGAGTACTGGGAACTCAAGGGCCACGGCCTGCTTCCTCTCTTTAATCCAGATGGGGTTATGTTGTATTTCCTTGTCAAAACTCCTTCTTCCCTATTTATAGCCCATACTCTACTGAAGAAAAACTGCTGAGAACAGATTATGGAAAATTGCGTTTCAATTTACATTATTGTGGGAGTGTTTTTATATGATTGACCGTGACAAACAAACTAAAAATGGGATAGTTATATTAATACCAAATTTTAAAAAAAAATAGATATACAAGATATACGACAAAACTCAAAATTTCCTTGATCTCAAAAAGGTCTACTAAAATTCCATGGCTAACATGACACTGAATTTAGAATACAAAAATCATGTTTTTTAAAATTAGAAACAAGAAAGTGATACCAATGCTTCCTCTATTCAACACATCATTGGAAATCTTAGCCACCTTGATATATAATAAAAAATAGCTTATAATGCTTAAAAAACATTAACTTATTTTTAATAGATTGCATTATCATCTACATAGAAATCCTAAAATGATATATAAAATATTAGAATTTGTAAGACTTTTTAGTAAGGAGGTTGAATAAAAGATCAATAAATATAAATTGCATTTTCATTTATCAGCAACACATGGTAAGAAAGTTGATATTTATTTAAAAGATACCACTTTTAAAAGCAATAAAAGTAAGATCAATAAAAATAACCATGAGAAAATATGCACTTAAGGTGGGGCAACTTTAAAACAAAGTTTGTCTTCATAAGAACCGTAGTAGATACACAGTGCTCTCTTCTATGTCCAGTTATTTTCTTTTTTCAGACCTATAGGAGGATTATATTTTCCTGATTTTGTAACTTACTTTGGTCAGTGAAATATGAGCAGTAGTAATTTGCACCATTTCTAGGGGGAAGCATTTAAGATCCAGTGTATGCTTTTCCATGCCCTTTCCCCTTCTGCCCTAAACACTGAATCTTTCTGGAAAGACGGCAATGTCATAAATTGGTGGAGCCTCTACATGTCTGTGTCTTCAAGAAACTACAATAAGCAGAGCTAGAACTGTTTGCAAAAAAGTATCATGTTACTTTAAGGCCTGGAGAGTTTGGATTATTTGTTACCCCAGCATAATCTAACCTCCTGTCATGAACAGAATTATTATAGTCTTTCCAAACCCAGTTCGAATACCTACACTTCATATTAAATGTTGCATAGGCTAAGACTTCTGTTCACCTGTGGAATATCTTTTCTAATCCACTTCAAATTCAGCCCATTACAGTCACCATAACAACCAAGATCTTACATCAAATAGTGACAACTTCTCAGGGTGAGGGGAAGTGGGGAGGAGAACACACTTTTCTTTAGAAGTCCCATAGGCATATTTAATTTCCTAGAAGGGTCTTTTGACATATTGTAGCCTCAGGATTAGCCTTCTAAGTTATCCAGTCAAGTTTTGGAACTCTTATTATCTTTACAATTGAAATACATGAATCCTACCTGACAAATAATGGAAAAGTAAAAACTGCATTTCTACTATCCTTTGTTTATCACAGAGGGAACTATAAAGAAAAAGGGAACACAGAAATACATCCGTATTACATTTGCTTTTACATAGGTAATTTCATTTGAGAAAAGTATTATCCTTATAGTAACTTCTGACTAATAAAACAAAAGGCAGCAGGAAAAGTATACCAAAGACTGATTGAAAGTTCTCTGTGTCCTTCAGTTAGATGCATGCAGTTTATTGCAATTCCTGTTTGAGTATTCTAGAGAGTCTGTGTATATATGAGAGAGAAATCTGTCCTAAAATAGAAAAGCTTTGTAAAAGCCTAGACACTGACTAATATGTTTTGTAATTTAGTTGCATAAAATGAGACATGAAGACTCAACATATTCTGTTTTCCATAATAATGCAGATGCCATTTATAACTGATGAAGGATAGCACTATTTGATTTTATATATTAAAACTGACATCATTTATATGTCATCTGTGTAGAACATAGTTTATGTATCATCTGTGTAGACCACAAGGAGCCTGATCCTTGGTGGGGGTTGTGGTTGATGCCACCCCAACAATTATGGCAAATGGTGTAGAAGCATAACAGAGGTTGGAAAGATAACCAAAATTTCTGCCAAAAGAGGATTTAGGATTAATCTTCACTATATGATTCCCTTTATCTCCATGCCCTTGTTATGGGTTGAATTGTCCTCCAAAAAGATATGTTGCAGTACTAACTCTCAGTACCTCAGAACGTGACTTTATTTGGAAATAGAGTTGTCACAGATACAATCATGTAAGTTGAGGTCATCTGGAGTAGGGTGGGCTCTTAGTCCAATATGACTGTTGTGCTTATAAGAAGATGATGTGAAGGCACAGGGTGGAATACCTTGTGACCATAGATGGAGAGATTAGAGTTATGCAGCTGCAAGCCAAAAAATGGCAAGGATTACCAAAAACAGCAGAAACTAGGTATGAATACCTGATTTCCAAAGAGTTTCCTGCATATGAAGGATTAAATGCATTAAGTGAATTTTCTGAGTAAATTTTAATTTTTTTCTACTCTGGTGGATGAAGACTAGTAAATGTATTTTAGACTATATGAGTACTTATTATTTTTGAAATATGACAGCACATATATAAAATCCTAATCTACCAGGGATTTTAATTATTGTCCTAAGTTATTTTTGTGCCTATTATTTATTGATGATCCACTGCATGTTACGTACAGAGAGGGAGAGGAGAGGATTAAGTACATCCTCATTACTCAAGGATCTTTAGCAAGGTAACTTTAAAGTCAAAGATATATTATTGATAGGTGATTATTATTTTCCTAATTAGAGGCAAAGTGGACTATATGTGCAAAAATAGACCCTCTAGTGGGAAGAAATGTGCTTGCTGTCCCCAATAGTCTGAGAATATATTGTGAGACCATCATGGGATAATGTATATATTTAACATGGAATAATAAGACCTCTCCTGCACAGAAATAAGGCTACAAATATATATATATTTGAAAACAACCATTTTTTCTAAAGTATGATTTTTATAATGACTTATTTAGTGGTTTTCAGACAAAACAACCGATAACTGATTATTACTGTTGACTAACACATAGTTGCAATTTTGTCACACTACAAAAACACTTTCACATCTTTTCTCATTTTTTTCAGTAAAACTCTGTGGGTTGGATTTTATGATTACTCCATCTTACAGACAGGGAAAAAAAACAACAAAGTATTCTGACATGTGTTTAGGTTAATCACAATCACAAGCTATTAACTAGCGGTCCTAGAATTTAATCCCAAATGTTCACATTCCTCTGGCAATATAAAGTAGCAAATAATCCAAAAAATGGACTGTTTGGAAACAACTCTCAATGGGTCTCTCACATCTCTGTAGGTCTCATATGAGCTTTTGTTGTGGATTTTTTTTTCACAGATGTTTCTATAACAAAAGCACTCTCTCCTGGGCAGAGGGAAGATTTGTTTTCTGACCAGTATAATAAAGATAACATTTCCTTTCAAGGCAAATATTAAGTAGGTTTTCTAGCAGCCTTTTTAAAAATTGGGATTTCCTAAGCTCAGTGCTCCTCAGCTGTGACAAAAAGTTATGCATATCTTCCTTCTAGGTCTTTACACCTCATCTCCACGGGACTCTAGGATCAAAAGCAACTAATATGAACATGAAGCTCATGCCTCCTGCTTCACCGTGAGTCACAAAGTCTTTTGTCTCTGACCCAGGAGTCTCATGTCTTCTGCCAGCATCTGTGATACTGTGGCAGATTGACTTGTTAACTTGGAAGTAGGATAAAATAACTGACCCTTCATAGTTCCTGACATGCAGTCCAGAAAGGTAGAAGAATTTCATCTCAGATGTCCTATAGCTTCTAAATAAACTAGGAGGAAAAGAAAGTCATCTTATTAAAAGTGAAATAGTTTGTTTCAATTTTTTAAACTCTTGACTAATCATTTAATGTCTAGAAATTTCTCCTAAGGAAACTGAGGAATGTATACAAAGATACTAATATTAAGATTTTTTTATAGTACTGTTTGTAACACTATTTGAGTTGACTCTACCTTATCAAAGAAGTGAATGAGAGAATTCCTGACTCAGGCAAATTGTGGTTCATTCAAGGTCTCCCTGATATAAGCCACCTCCCAAAAGAGTTCAAGATGCTCACAAGATGCTCTTTCGCATATTACCAGTTCCAAGATTTAATCCTAGTTCAGGTCTAAGCCTTTAATCACCCATTGTGATGTCCCTGTCATCACAAATTTTCCTTATGATCCTTTGATTTCATTTAGACTTTGCTAGACAATGTGATCTTGTCTTCTATAAGATATATTAATATTTTTAAGTTCTTGATCTGATACCACCAACAATGAAAAATCTTCACAGTTTCAGTATTACAATCAGTTTATTTCCTTCACTATAGTGAGTGATTAAAATACCGAGCTTTTTAAAACTGAAATTTTTATATTTGTCATGAAACAAATGTTCATAGTCCTCCCTTCCTCAATTTTTGAGTTTCCTCTCAAGTCAGATGCAGCTAGAATTAAATATAATTATAATGACACTCAAATTGTGGACCATCTCTTCTGGATACATGGGAAAGTTTCTTGTTCTATGGAAAGCTAAGGAGGATAAGGTTTCAGACTCTATCCCAGCAAGCTCTGTATTTATGGGGGCAGATCACATTTGTGATCTGGACTCAGTTCTTGTTATTGTCGCTTATTTGTTTTAGTCTCTTTCTTCTATTTTAGTCATTAGAAACAGAGAACTGGTTACTCATGATTGAATCCCACCAGGCCAACCCCTGCTTTGGCATATAAGACATCAGAAGAAAGTGTGTTCTTATCTTTATTTTGTTTATTCCTAAGTTCAACTTATTATGAGAGAGAGTAAATGAATGTGTGTAGTTTATTATCTTTATCATACTTAGAGAAGCAGTGTTTATCAGCATTTTCTAAAGTGAATAGATATATTTTGTATTAAGTAAGGAAACAAATATCATGTACAACCAAAATAAGGAAGATGGACATCATTTTAAGGGTTGAGAGTTTAAATGAGTGGAATAAGCTTGGAAGAATCACTTTGAGAAATGTGCTAATTTTTTCTAGAACAACAGATAATTTTTTTTAAATGAGCAATAATGAAGCCTATGGAAATATAATCATATGAATTTCCTCAGTAACACTCAGTGCCTAAAACTGAGAAGTGTAAAACTTCATTACCAAGGCCCAGGAGTAAAAAAGAAGAAAGCATCAGAGTGTCAAAGAAATTGAGGATATTAAGGAAGGAATAAGATTACCAGATTTCTTGAATTATTGACTCTGATTGGCTAGAAATGTAAGAGATGCAGGTTTAATGATTAGCAAGAACTGGAAAACACTGATTAACTGACGTTTTATTGAGAATGAAGAGTGGCCCAAGTGAAGGGGCAGAGCAAGAGGGGTGCAGTATAGGACTCTGGCCTGTGGTTGATATTTAAGAGTTTGAGCTGCTATAGAAAACAGAGCTCCCCTCATTATGGGAAGGTCTGAAGGACAAGGTGCCACTTAGAAAATAAAGTAGAGATGGTCATTACTGGAGTTGGAGAATTCAAAAAGCCAGGAAGTCAATGTGTGTGTGTGTGTGTGTGTGTGTGTGTGTGTGTGAGAGAGAGAGAGAGAGAGAGAGAGAGAGAGAGAGAGAGAGAGAGAGAGAGAGAGAGAAAGGAAGAAGGAAAGTGGAGGTGAGGAAAGATAATATATATTTTTCTGGGCATAAAAATAGAATTCTTCATTCTGCTTTTCCCTTTTTTCTGTTCTTGTCATGGTATCTACTCTGTGAAAATAAAATAAATGAATAGCCCTTGGAAATCTAAGTCAACATGTAGGTACTAGCTCTAATTTATTCTGCTAGAATAAACCATAAAATGCAAGTGCCTACTTTTTAAGCCCAGGTGGTCCTTGGTGTTACTTGAGAAAGCCATAAACCATGCTGATACAACCCTTACTCTCTGCAGCCAGGATATTCTGGAGTTTATATATTCCAGAAGAGGATTTGGAAATTTTAAGACTTCTATGCTAAGGTTGGGGATACAGTTCTTACCAGCTAATCCAGTATTTTTCAAGTACCTTTTCAAACACAACTTGATTCAAATATATTCGTTGCTCTCAGAAAACATGTAATCAATATCAAAGTCATTAGCATAATAACAACAATTTTTTACTGATTTCTTACATTAATTCATTGAATTCTTCCATAAACCTTATAACATTGCACACATGACATAAAAAACTCAGAGCAGATTAATTGCTCAAGGTCACACAATGATAGAGCCATTTTTTTAATGGAAGGATCAGCCAGTATTTATGCTTCTCATTACTATACTCTGCTGCTTCAAGCAACACTGACTATAGGATAAGATCTTTTAAAGAAAGTCTGTGCTCTCTGTAGTCACACAGATTAGGTCCAAATCCCACTTCCATTCGGTACTAGGTGGGTCACTATGAGCAACCTTACGCATTCATCCATTCTTTCATTATTTGTTTTAGTCACTTATGTATCCATTCCTTTATTCATAGGTTTCATATACTGTATCAAATAATAGTTACCTACTATTTGCTTAAACATTTTGAACATCAGTTGATTATCCCCATCACAGAAATAGGGATATTAATACCCACTTCAGAATTTTTTTTAAGGATTAAACAATCCAGCATAAAATACATCTAATATTGTATCTAGCCCGTAGTATACACTTAATAAATGATAAATATTTTATAACTATTTTTATTACACTGTGCACCCCTTTGCATTACAATGTGTATATGGTAGAGTGACTGGAAATAACAGTTTTAAGTCTAGTTGGGAAGTTTCTTTATTCAGATGAATTGGAAAGGATTTAAGAAGCTATATATAAAACAATTGCCAGAAGACAATACCAAATGGAAGATGAAAATGTCAAATTCAATCTACATAGCAAAAATATAAAGTAAATATTAGGAATCAATGAAAAATATTTTTCTCATATCCATAGATATATATTAAAAAATTTTCTTCAATATTAAGGATCAAAGTTCCAGAAAATTCTCTGTGAGAGAAGAATCAATTGTTTAGGAACTTAACTATTCATGAAAAAAATGAATGTTAGGAAATGAGCTTATCATAGAATACCTGAAAACCTTTACAAAACTATATGTTTATATGTTTTTCCAAAGAATAAAATAAAGATTAATAAATAGTGTGAATGACAAATCATATTTCTTAAAATAAAAATAGTGGGTATGTTAAAACGTATTTCTATCTAACATGTCCTGAGTAAACTTTTCAGAAGTAAGTCCCACTTTGACTTTTCCGTTCTTTCCAGTGCATTGGTGTGCATATCTTGGGGCTGCAAATGAAGTTCACGGATCAGTTTGACTTGCTCTGTTTGCTTTTTATATAAGTCATATTTTTTCCTTAGCACTTCGCTTATAACACCTATTATTTCCTCCCCAGCTTTCCTCATCCTCTCATGAAGAGTATTTTTGATTAAATATTAAAAGGTTTGGGGTTGTGAATATCTATGCTTCTTTATTTAATTATTTATTTTGAAAATAATTATCAGGAATCATGCAAATATAAGGTTTTCCTATCTCCAAAGAGGAGAGTTTTTTTTTCACACTGGAAACCAGAGGTTTTCTATGACCAAAGCATTATCTATCAATATTCAGGAATATGAATATTCCTGAATACTGTAATTTCCATGTGTTTTTTGCATGTTTATGATACATTTTCTATAATTAAGAACTTATCTTCAAATATTCTGAATAGCAACATACTTAAAATCAGCACCACTATTCTAAGTTTACTTTTCAGAATGTTCAATATTCAATTCTCTGATGATAACCGATTCCAAGAATACGCGTACAAAAATCTGTTAGACTACAATGTATATGTTACAAATAATGATTCAAACAATTAAAATTAAGTTCTCCATTCCAATTATTGAAACCTACCGCACATGAATAACCCTGAAAATAATTGGTGCTTGTTATGCTAACAATCCTCTCTGCTATTGGATGAGTCATTACTGAGGGTCTATCTATAAGAACAGCAAAAACAAAATTTTGGATTCCTATGAGATATCTCTTGTTTCAGATAGCAATACAGAAATGCCACATGAAATATATTTATAAAGTCATATTTGACTGTAACATCGGTGCTTGTGAAAGGAGGATAACATACGTTTAGGTTTACATACTTCAGGGAGAGAAACACTTGGGTAGAATTAGCTTGATTGGAAATGCTATGTTACCAACCATGACCTAGTGAAGTGTTTTACAAGAGTAATTTTTATTGTAGTAAGACTCTAGAGTGTTGAACCTGAACAGTAAAATTGAACCACTCATGAAACCATGCCAGATGTTATTCATATCAGATGCTGATTAATGCCTACACTTCATTTAGATGAACTTAATATTGAGTTATTAAAATGGGAGGCTGTCAGTTTCAGAAATGATTGATGGCTGGAATTAGAAAGATTTATGAGTTAGGTTTGAAGTAGTATCTAGAATGTTTCTAGCATGGATTTTTCAAGTTGGAAAATGACCGAATGACATTTTTTTTTTCATTATTCTACCGACCTTGCAATAGGTATCTACTATAACCAAGACCCTCAAACAGGTATTGTGATCTGTCCTGAGGTAGGTACTGATTCATAGCTAAATGAGTTGTGGATCATACTCTCAAGGAATCTGGATAAAAATTACATGTATATCCAAGTGAATATGTCAAGGCTGAATAAAATAATTACCATAAGAAAAGTGGACTACTGAGGTAGATCACTTGTTGAAACTAATAAACTAATAATTCTTGAGTCAGTTTCCATTTGAGCTTACTCTGTAAGATGTGATCTTTTAAGATTTAGTCACACGGATCCAATGCAAGAAAAGTATTACTAGACATGTGATGACACTTAATTGGGGAAATGGCTGGCTTGCAATAGGATCCCAGCATGCTGTTTAAGGTTTTTAGTATGTGAGATTATGTGTAAAGGTTGAACTTACAGAATAAGATGGTTGGAAGAGATAGTGGAGACAGATCAAAAAGGAATCTGCATAACAAAGTTAGAAGTTCAGATTTTACTTCATTGACAGTGGGGAAAACATAGAGTTTTCTGAACAGAAGAGGAATACCTAAGCATCTAAGTTTTTCTTAAAGAGCACTGGAAAAGCCACTGTAGAAAAACAGATATAATCCCATTGCTGGTTTGGGAGATGGCCTTGAATTTTGTGACAGACACCAAGGGTATGCATTCGAAATTATTTCCAAGCTACTGATCTTGGTCTCCTTAATGCTAGGCTGCTACAGTATATAAAGTAAAATGCTAGAGTATCTAAATTTTCAGCAGAATCCTTAGGACTTGACTAACACTTTTGGACCAAATTACATTGAGTTGACCTAGAATTGCAGAACTCTTCTGTTAAAATTCTTTTTAAAATAAGACCTTAATAATATTTTGATACTAAGGTAATGCCTCTAGATATAATAGAGCTTATTTTCATTTGCATTCAAATGAGAAATTTATACTATGCATATGCAAATTTTGAAGGACTGACTTTAAAAAAACAATTGGAAAAAAAGATAAGAAACCAGATCCCAATTCAGTTTGCAGTTCAGTTTGTAAGCTCTGAGTGGTTCAAGTATCTCAGCTGAGAAGTCAAAGTTGACATAAAAAGATAAAAACATTTCCTTATTTTCCCAGTCTGAACGCTGAAGTTAAACTGTATAATTCATGGCTTCCAACTGAGAAGGCAATGTCCAGGTTGCCTTTGACTATAACTAAAATGCTCCTAACTTCAGCCCTGCCAAGTGCCTGCTTCCTGCCATTAGAAATAAGAGCCAGATGGTCACCCAGCATTATCAGCACCCCATGGCGATGAACAAGCGACAATTTGCTGGGTGATCAAACATAATTTAAAGTCTTTTAACCTTTGAAGTCCAAGATATCAGAGTGACAGTTTCAGTCATCTTTTAAAAGTGCAAACAATTACTTGTTCTGCCCTCAAACTTCTCCCCACTGTGACCAAATAAATACTCAAACTTACATTGCTCAGGTGTAAAGCCTCTTTGTGTATCTCAGGTATAAAATCCTTTATCATATATCCCACATAAGAAAAATGCCATCCAGGTCATAGGCAGGCAGATAAGGGAGACTTGTGCAGCTCACTGGAAGAGACCAGACACCCCATATTTAGACATATTAAAAAACTGTGAGTTCCCTATACAGATGGTCAATTGAGTTTTGCAAAAGGTGCCAAGATAATTCAATGGGGAAAATGTAGTCTTTCCAAAAAAGATGTTGAAACAATTGGATAGCCATATGCAAAAAAACAAGCCTTGACCTTTTCGTCACACTATATATATAAATTACATCATTACCTAAATTATATAACCTCTAGAAGAAAATATAGGAGAATATCACTGCAACCCTAGATTAGGCAAAGATTTATTAGACAGGACAGAAAAAGGAATAAACATAAAAACAAACCAACAAAAAACTGTGGGTCTGGTTGCCGACAGGTTTATTTTTCTTTCTGGGGTGTTTCCTTCTGAAATCCATTATAGTCCATTTTATTCTATACTACAGTTTGATAAAACTTTCTATTTTGCTAAACTGTGGGATCGCTCAGGGCAGAAACCATTTTTTTAGACATCTTGGTATTTTGGCATCTAGTATAGTGTCCATCACTTTAAAAAATACTTAGTAGATATTTACTAAGTAAAAAAATGTAATAGACTAAACTTTTCTCCGTTTCTTTTATTACTGTTACTATGACACTGAATCACTATATATATATATAGGGTTATATATTCAGTGTCATATATACTATATACATATGTGTGCGTATTTATTTATATACTTAGAACCATATGTCTAGCCATGGGAGCCCCATAGAACCAAATCAGGGCATTAATTTCCCTTAATAGGAAATAGAGAGATCTCTTTTCAACCATAGATTTGAGCTTTCATAGTTTTATATAGTATAACAAAATTTTTAGTATACAACCTTTTATCTATACGATGTTCAATTTCCTTAAACAAAAAAATGATATTGCATATTCTTTCCTCCATGAGAAAGCACACAGAAAGATTTATTTTGCCTTACAACCTCATATATGTATAGAATACTATGGTTAAAAGGGCATACCCTTCAGCAGCAAGATAATCAGGTCTCATAAATCCTAGACAAGTTGAGGTTATAAGATTGTGACAAAATCTGCTTTCCTGTAGGAGTTATCGATAATAATTCTTCTCTTGCTTGATCCATATACTCATAACAGTAAAGTTTATCGTTACCCCTATTTTTTAAAATGTTTTTTATGCTGACATCAAGAGTAGCAAGAAATACACATGTTCCTGGGACAAGAAAAGCTACCATGGACCCTACACTTCCACTCTCTTCTTGCAAGTCACCCACTGCAGAGAATCACAGCAAGCACCCTTACTACTTTCTGCATAGAGTCATCTTGGAACATGTTTTAACTTTAAAATAAGCATAAATTTTCTGAACATCCCATAGGAGATGTCAGGGGAAGAGAAAGATAGAACTCTAGAGGTAGATAAATTCTTTCTTTACAAAGTTGTTAAATTATTAAAGTTTCATGGGGTGTTATTGCAAGAACAAACTTGTGTCTGTAAACTGGATTACAAGGATGTCACCTTGAAGCTTCCTCTCATTATTATTTGATGTGTGTTGAACACCAACAGGGAGCTTTGATAGCTTTAGGATCACCCTGAATCATCAACATTAAAGACGAAGAGGGAAAAAAAAGAAACCCCAAACTAGCAGGTCCTCTACTCCCTAGTGGAACTGGATCAGTTCCTACTGAGGATTTGAAGAAAGTTGTACAGGCTGTGTAATACACAAAGAGGCCTCTGGAATGACCTATGATACTAACAATCTAAGTGCCCATTCAGTTAAGGCACATCTTTAGACAACTATGTGCCTATGATACTGTCTCTTCTAAATTCCAAGTCTGTATCACACTTCTCTCTACACCAAAACCATTGGACTCCCAAATCAAGGCCCTCCCCTAAACTTCTTCCTAGTGGTATGTACCTACCACCTAAAGAGAAAATAATTGCCTCCTCTTCTCTATTAACTCAACTTGATGTGCTTCTAGACTACTGCCCTACATTTATTACTATCCTCTCTATTTTGCACATTCTGTCTGTGATGCTTAAATCCCGGTAGCATCTCTTAGTTTCCAGATTACCTCCAGGTACACTAGTCTCTTCTTTCTTTTCTTCAAACATATTGTGTTTATTCTCACCTGTTTTCTTTTTCTAGACTTATATTTTTTCAAAATTTTGAATATCTCATTCCTCCCTATTTTATAGATCTTAACTCAGCTGTCATTTCCTCAGAGATTTCTAGGATCACTCAGTCTGAAGGTGGATACTCTATCCAGTCACTCGGTATAGCATAGCATCAAATCTTTCCTCTCGTAACGCAGATAACTGTCTGATGTTATGTATGCATGCGCCTTTTTTCTTCCCCACCAACTCCATCACCACAATATCAACTGTGAAAGTAGGGACCTCATCAGTCTGTTCCAACATATTAAATCCAGTGTCTAGAAGACTGCCTAGCATCCTATGGAAATTTTATAAGTGTTTGTCAAGACAGAAAAGGAATACAGGAAGACCCTATAGAAACAAGCTTTACTCTTGATAATCCCCCTATTAATGGGAAAAGAACCCACAGTGCTGACATCATTTCTTTCAGAGAAATTATATTTACTTCCACTCATAAAATAAATAGTTGGGAAGTTCTTGTTCTGCACAAAGCACTGTAGGACTTAAAAAATAAACTCTACAAGTGTTGCCCTTCCTTAGGATCGCACAATCTGATTGAGGAAATGATATGTGTTAATAGTGGCATAATGTGTTAAAAAATATAAATAAAGTCCATGGGATTTCAGAAGTGGATAAATCCACCTCTGGTTGGGTGAATCAGAGAGGGCCTGTGCAAGGAAGCATAAAAGATGTACTTAAAATACAATGTAAAGGTGGTTATAGAGATGATCCAGACAAAGAAAAGAGGACACTTGAAGGTCAGATGGGCAAACTAGGATTGAAAGGAAAGTATTTAGAAAACCTGGTTGCAGGAAGAAGATGAATGTTATTGAAAGACAGCATAAAAAGTCAGGCTGTAATCTGCAGGCCAATGTTTCTCAACATAGAGTACCTGTATTTCTTAATTTACTCGATAACAAGAGTCAAATGCTATGTATTCCACATATGCCTCAGAGATCACTTTTACCTTATAGTAATTAATTTAAATTGTATATAGGAGATAAATGCAATGTGTATTTAAATACACATTAAATATGAAAATACAATATGAAATTTAAAAAATGTCTAGATCATGGCAAATTATTTCAGGATATTTTGGTGGAAAAAAAATTTGAAAAGTAATGCTACAGCAGTGGTCAGCAAACTTTCTCACAGGTCAAATCTGCCTTTCTTGTTTTTGTGAATGAAGTTTTATTGGAATATATACATGCTCATTAATTTAGATATTGTCTATGGCTGCCTTTGCATCACAGTGGCAGATCTGAGAAGCTGTAACAGAGACCAGATGTATTGCAAAACTTAAAATATTTACTATCTGGCCCTTTGAGGAAAATTTTTGCTGTCCCTGCTATAGGCAATGGTAAGCCACTTCATATTTTTCAGAAAGAGAAAAATGTAATCGTAACAGTGTTTTGGAATTTAATGTTACAGAAACATGCATGATGAGATAAAAATAACTACATTCCAGAAGCAAGACAATAGATTAGGGAAAAATGAAAGAGTCCAAGACAACATTACAAGGATCTGAAAGGAAGTAGTGGCAACAAAGTGGAGAGATGGGAATAGATATGAGAAATATTTTAGCAATAGAACTTCATTCCAAATAAATAATGGCATCAAGAAAAATCCAAGTTGATCAAGTTCTAGAGTTTAGGTTACTGAGAAGCTAACTGATGGTAGCCAAAGTAGGGGACCCAGAATGACATGTATGAGGAAAAAAGCATGTAATGAATGTATTTGATTGGAAATTTCAGCAGGGCATTCTTGTGGAAACGTTCAATGGACTTCCACTTGAGGTGAAAATTGGAAATCAGAAGCAGAAATGGAAAAACAATAATAGTTTACTTTAATGCATTAGTTATAACTCCAAGAGTTGCTAAGAAAGAATTCGTAGAGAAATAGGGCTGAAGGTAGAAGGTAAAACTAAATTTAAGAATGGGGGAAAGAATAGGATGTTGAGATGGACACCTACACTTATCTTTGACTCTAATTTACCATCTGAATAGTGGATCTGTTCATTCCTCAACAAGGCTTCCAGGAGATGACGTGCCTCACACCATGGTTGGCTTAAATGACTAAATTACAGATCAATCCAAGACGTATTGCTATCAAGAGATACTACTTTGGTGCTAAAAACTGTAAGGGACAATTTTTCACCTTAGACTCAAATGTGTAGGTGATTTTCCTGGACACAGGAACAGAATATATTGTGCTTCAACATAGCACAGAAATAGAAGGAAGATGCAGCACAGAGTACTGAAAGAAGAGAAAAATCTCTTTCCAGATTTAGCAAATAACCACTGGACCTTTTATAGAGAAAAAAATCTTTGTAAAAATTCACAATAAATAAAAGAGTGAGTGCCTCCCTCCAGTAGAACAAGGCCCTCGGAAAAAAGAACAATCCATTCCAGTGTGGACTGAATGGTATATAGGAGAACAAGAACAATCTGGAATGCAAATAAATGGAATCTGGAAGAAATGGAAACTGAACAAGAAAAGCAACACATAGCCAAAAAAATAACCCTCCCTTTAACAACCTGGTAGTGTTCTATCAAGTCAGAAAAGGGACTAGAACTTCACATTAGAAGTCATGTAGCATTTATAAATTGTTAAATACATTTAGAGTCAATCCTAGAATTATATTTGTGTGGTTCGCATTCCTTGGTATGGATTTTGTTGTCATCAGTTAAGCTTTTAGTTACCTTGTACAGCTATAATTAAAGAAACTCTCTAGTCACTGAAATGTAGCTACCTGGAATGAATCCAAATAGACAATTTTGGTGAAGACTATAATGCTTAGGGTGGGAACCAGATAAGCAGCACCCTTTCAGAACACGATCTGTGTATGTTAAATGTTGCATTGGCACAATCTTTCTTTCTCACCTACTTACTTAGTTAAACAAAGAATTCTTCCACAAAGAGCATTTAGGGATTTGAGTGTTAGGAGCTGCAAAAAATAGAGTTGTGTGCAACACAGCAGTCATGTACAATAACAGGAAAATGCATTTATTGAATTTGTTACCTTTTATAGACATGTAAAACTGAAGCTGATTCTTGTACCAACATCACAAGGCATGTGTGGAATTATTACTTTTCTATTTTAGAAAAAAGAGTGGGTGTTGGAAGGAAAAGGTCATGCCAAAGGCCACACACAGATAGTAACCTGAATTTTTGTTTCAATGTCTTTTGAAGTATGCTTGGGTGGTCATTTGGTTTTCCCACATTTTCATACACCATGACCGTCTTTGGCACATTTCTCTAATACGTATGACAGTACCTCACCTCTGAAGAAGTTATAACCTATAAATATATGTACATGTCAATTCCATAGGCTATGCCGATTCTCTAGGAAAAAACTGAAAGTAGTATTCATTTTAAGTATTTAACGTCAAATTTGTAAGCCCAAACACTTACACTGGAGAAGACCAGGTGAACATTCTAATTCTGACATGAAATATAGCCCTTTTATAGTATAATTGACCATAATTAGCTCAAAGTAGAAAGATGTCAACAACCCACTAGATGTGCCCATGATCAATCAGTGTCCAGGAATGTAACCTTGTCTGCAGACTATCCTGACCTGCTATTCGTCCTGATGTAAAGGCATTTAAATGGATACACCCACTAGAATTTTTATTTAGTTGTGAAAGTAGTAGCTTTTGGCAAAAGGAAAAAATGAGGGGAGAGGAAAAGGAAGGAGTGAAATATGTCCACTTCTAATTGTGGATATTTTCAAAGCGAGTAAAAGCATCAGTCCTTTCCTTCCATTTCATTACTCAGCCCAAATGCCATCAAGCTAAGTTGAGTGGGAACTGAATACAGGAATGGAATTACCATGACAACCAGCTTAAAATTTTGTTCCCTGCTGAAAATTTAGCTCACTGGATAATACTTTGTTTTTACCTTTCTGGAAAGTTACATGGAAGGTAATTCTGGAACCATGCATAAGTTTCTAGGTTCAAGCTATTACTTGGGTTAGTCTTCCTAAGGGTAAAGGATATTAATAATTTTGTGTCTCCTACAACATAGAAAACAAAATTTGAGGAAGCTAGAAATTCAGTCTATCGTATCTTTAAGTCACCAATGTCCAGACAATATCCCAAGTGCTATTTGGTCAAATCTTGAAGGTCCCCGTTTTCAAGGATCAGGCCAAGAGGTGATGAGCAGAACCGCGGATAATCATGACATCAGAGGAACAAGATGGCCTCCGTTTCCATTGATGTGGTGAAATAGATGCCCTGCAGTCGTCTAAAACATTGGGAAAATATTAAAAATAAAACTTTAAAAATTGCATTGATGCATATGTAAATATTAATTCCAATGTAGCAATCAACAAAACAAAAATACAGAAATAAATGTTTATTTTTTTAAAGATTTTAGAGAGCTATGGACATAATGATGCCTAAAGGAGCTAAGTTGCAGAGAGCAATGATCTCTTCCGTGGGAACAGAGATCTGTTGCCACCATGGCCATGTGTTGAGTCTATGCATTAATAGAGGAGTGAGCCTGCCATCGGCAGAGGGATTCTGCCAGGAAAAAGAGGAAAGAGTGGACTTTTAATGGAGCTGGAACAACCGGGTGAATATATCTCATACCACACAAACAAATCTATGAAAGAAATCATAGACTTAAATGCAAATGTTAAATTTATAAAGCTTTCAAAACTATCTTTATGACCTATAGATAAGCAAAGACTTCTAACAGCACAAATAATAAAAGAAAAAATAGTTAATTGATTTCAACAGTATTAAGAACTTTTATCAAAAGACATTTAAAAAGACAGGCACAGACAGAGAGAAAAATATTTATACTATGTATATCTGACAAAAAAAGATGACTGTCATACCAGAAATCATATATATGATAAAAGCCATATTTTATAAATAATTTATATATATTTACATGTGATAAAATATGTATTTCTGATATATATATATAATCTACATATCAATAAAAAGACATAAACAACTCAATAAAAATGGGTGCAAATCACTTGAACAGACACTTCTCGAGGGAAGATATGCAAACAGTCCATGAGGCTATGACAACTGCTCATTATCATTATAGACCAGTGAAATACAAGTTCAGGATTAATTGTATTGAGGAACTATGTTTCAATTGTCTTGAGCCAAATAATTTAAGGTTTGGGGTGTATTTATACGTGTGACTTACCTCATTGGAAGTTTTTTTTTTTCCCCCATGAAAAGCTATTAAGAACTTTCCTGAAATCACAGCACATAAGAGGCAACCTATTCTGTCTTCGTTTAAGATTATACTAATTGAGCAAATTTCCCATTTTACCCCCATTTTGGAGAGAGATCCAAGCTGTCATAGACTATGGTCTACTTGATAGCTTATGTCAAAAAATTTATAGGTTTGTAAAGATTTTTTCATACTCAATTTCATTTCATACTACTTTTGAATACTACCTTTTAAGGGATTATTTTTGTATTGTAGATGTGGAAAACCAAGCTTCAGAATATCAAGAAATTTGCCCAAAGCAATACTGTTAGTAAGTGTTGGAGACACAAACCTTGGGCTTCTAATTTTAAATTGTGCATAATTTGCACAAAATGTTTGCAATGGTTCAAATTAAGATGATTCATCAGGAGTGAATCTCATGCTACAATCTGAAAGCCTTCCTTCTTATACTAGTTTAAGTGAGCTGTACCTGGAACTGAGAGGCAAAGGGAACTTTCTCTTTGTGAAAGAAGAAGCATAACAGAGCGTTTGAGAGCAGAAGCCCGGAAGCTATTTGTGTCTGGGTTTGAATTCCATCTCCACAACTTAGCCGCTATGGTACTTTGGACAAGTTACTAAACCTTTCAAAGTTTCAGTTCCCTCACCTCTAAAATAAATATAATAACAGTATATGTGACACAGTGATGTTATAGGAATCAAAATGATGCACAAAGGTGCTAGCCAATCATAGATAAAAGGCCAGCTATTATTTACATTATTAATAAGAATTGGCATAAAAAGCAAAAGAGGCATGGGAAGAGAAACTTTGGAACCATAGTTCCATTGGAAATCTGGGCTTACATAAAATATCACACTGAGAAGATTCCTCAGCAGAGTTCTGAGAAATGTGTTATTTAGTACTTGGGGGAACCTCCACCATATTTACTGTTATCACCTTGATTCATGCTCCTGTGCCTGTTTGTTTTCGTTTTCTGCCACTTCAGTGTCTCTCATATTTGATGCATCTCACACTGCCAATGCACTTGACTGCTCAGCCTTATACATCAGGGAAGGATTATTTAAACTGCTCATTTTTGTTTCAGTGCATCTGAAGTCGAAAGTCCACTAGTGTGCCGGCATACTGATAGACATATATTGAAGAAGGGATTTCAGCAAATCTAGGGTTCTTCCATACTTTACCTGGATAATTTAAGCAAATTGAAGGTGGAGAGTGTTTCCCATAAATGTTATCAAGATAATAACTTCCCTAGACAGTAGTATTTTGACTTTGCAGAATTAGTCTAGGTTCCTAACTGTATTTCCTTTTCTCCAAGAAGCAATTTGAGAATTTAGTTGTGTTTATGTCTCTGATAAAGCCTAACCTCCAATAATAACCCTGAAATTGCTATATTTCAATTACAAAATGAATTTTTTAAAGTAACAATGCAATGTAATTTGTTTTATATTGCTGTGTCTTTAACTTGTCTTCAAAATGTAGACTATTTCATTCAGTTCTATAGGAGAGCAATTAACTAGATGCACACTTTTTGTGTATGTGATATTTAATAAATACTGAATGAATGCTTCATTTATCTAATAGGCCATCTGATTAGACTGATGTGATCTAAGAATATTGACTGAAATTAACTTATCTCAATATATTTTAAAACCAATATGAATTAGAAAGAATAAACAAAATATATCTCAATTTTAGATTTTTCTGGTTCTTAATGTTTCACTTAATTACTTTTAGATCCTTACTAAATATATATACATTGCAGATATATACATATAGCAGAACATAGAGAATACTAGTACCAAGTAATGTTTACAACTTGTATGAATAACTAGTAGCTTCTTTAACAATGCAGAAAAGGTTTGCCAACTGCTTGTATCTTTAAGGATATATCATAATTACAAGTAATTAATAACAAACCTTTAGAAGGCTACATTTAAATTTAAAACTTCTTACCTCAGATGTGATCTTCTGTCAGTTTCCTTGTATGAGTAAAAATCTTCAAAGAAGAAAAGATTATGAAAGGAATAGTCTTGAAATTAGGGTGTCAATAGAAAAATGACATAGTTTATTTTCTTCTTCTCTCCTGCTGCAATAGTTATTTTGTATTTGGTCTCTTACAAGCCAATGAATGACAAAACTTCTCTAACTTAGCCTTGCAAATATATATCTTAAAGATACAATTATAATTAATGAATATATGGACATGTAACCAAACTGAGTGTTAGAGAAAAGAAACCATATAGAGGTATGTTAAAAAAAGAATAATTTTAAGAAAGTATTTATTTTTTCTTCTACTCATAAAATATCGTGCAAAATATTGGCCACAAATTTGGTAACTTATATGAAATATTGATTGATTCATTCATCAGGACAAAGGCTTCTATTCTTTTAGAAACATTTATTAGAATTGACAATAAGTTCCCTCAAACAATTGAGTTATTCTTTCTTATTCTTCTTTTCCCTACCCAAAAGTCAAAGTTATATTTGAGCCCTGCAAGATCTGAGTTTCCTTGTCATACAGAAGTTTAAATGCTAAGTGGAATGCACCAGTTGGAAAGACAATTAGAAGCTTCAGGAATCTACTTTTCTTCTATACCTCAAACCACAAAGCTAACTATCTATTTAGTTGCTTTATTTTCCCTTGGTTATTCATCATCTGTGGTTATTAGCAAGTGAGGCTGGGCTGACATTTTACAGCTATGGATACACTTTGTGTGTTGTTTGAACGCAGCCTTAATCAGCATCACTTTTTTCATATGCTGCTATTAACTTGCTGTTTAAAGCAAAAAAAAAAAAAAAAAAAAAAGACCCTTGGGCAATTTGGAATTCAATCTAAAAGACGTTTCATGATTTATCTTCTTCATCATTTAATCAGTAGTGAAATATCTAATTATATATAACCTAAAACACATTCCTGAATTTTTTATTCAATCTTATTGTTCTTTATTTTTCCTCAAAAGATCCAAACATTTTACTTTTCTATTTTATTTATTAGGGCATTTTAAGGTAAATTATGTCCCTAAATACTTATTCCTAGTTCAATGATTTGCCAGCTTCATATCTACACCAACCCCACTTAATTATCAAATCACTATCATTTCAAGTGATCTTCATCTCTCTTGAAGCTACAAAAACAAAAGTGCACAGAGAGAAGGAATATTAACCAAAATCCTAAACTAAATGTTAGCTCCACACTTATCAATACTAATGACTCTTGTATATCCTCATATCAAGACATTATTCAACATTTTCAGTGGATTTCCGTTGTGCTGTCTGGAAAATTAGTTAGAAAATGACTAATTAAAGATTTTGAAATACATAGAAACAATGAATGACCAAATAAGCATATCAAAGAATAATCTTTGAAAACAGCATATTCTCCAACATCTAATTTTCAAATTAGAATGGAATAAAAATTTCCAATGCATTTTTTTGAGATTTAACCTGAAGATTTTCAATTAGAGAATCCATAAAAAAATTATTTGCACATCTTACTACATGATATTACTCCCTTACCATAGCAATTTAAATAAGTAGTAATAAATTATGGTTGAAATGACTACATCTTGGAGAATTCCTTGGAGAAGGTATGTGAGGTTCCTGCCTGCCATATTTGTAAACAAACATGGAATTGAATTACTTTTAAGGTATTTCAGCACTGGATGACATTTATTCCCACTTGAGATCTCAAATGAGCTCAAGGAACAGCTTCAGAGTCAAGCCGTGACCATATAAATATAAGCTTTGACACAAACAAGCAGATTTCCTTTCTGTCACAGGATTTTATATTTAGCCATTGCCAAGTGAAAAGACTTTGTATATGACAGCAGAATCTCTCTTTGTAACGGTCACCTTATGGGCTTTTGACAATCTCTTTCCATTTGATGAAGGGAGGCAGTCCAGTCAGCTTTGGAAGGAAAAAGTCTCATGAATAACAGCTTGACACAAGATCTTCAGATCTAGCATATTGTGCTGTGATAATCAAATCCCCCTGGGTTTGCATCATCCTTTGATTTAAAGTAGAGCCTACACACCAGAGAGAAGACCAAACTCTAGCACATATTATTCATCAAATTTTTTGTCTTCCTTATGGTCTTAGCATAATGTGACTATTTCTTTGCTGTCAAATTTAAACATCCTCTCCATTTTTCCATTAACTGGTAGAGATTCAACCACGTTATATGCCATATTCTGTACTAGGTGTGTTTGCTTTTGTCATTATTGGTAATGCTCTTAGCTAAGTGTTACAAATCTGATTTTACAGTTGAGGAAACTCAGTCCCAATCTGCATCCTTCCTGGGAGCTCTTGGATCTCCCTTTTGGGAAACTTCCATTTTATGTAATGTTGGTGGAAAGTAGTGCAGAGATTCTTTATCTGCATGGTCAAGGTCAGCAAACTATAAGAGATCTCTAGTAACTCTCGATCTTTTGTAAGAACATGGGGAGAAGTGACAACCAGTCACTGCAATGGGAGTGCTGGTTTGCAGACTAGATTATCTCTGACTATGGTCATAATTCTTGCTACACAAGGCTTCTTATCTCCCTTTTTCTCTCCTCTTATTCAGACTGTGACTTGCTCTCTTGACTGCTCAAGACAAACTAGCGTAAATTTCTGAACTTGCAACCAAGTACCGCGGATCAAGCTAAAGCTCTAAGGGAGGAATAATTGTTCCTGACACTCATGGCTGGTAATGGCAGAATGAAATTATGCAGTTAGATCAGTTCTAATACAGAGGCTAGTTCTCTTTCCCCTACACCAAAGTTTCATTCCTCAAATAGCTAGATTCTGTGTAGACCCTTTTTTTAACTCAATGACTCCTTAACAGGAAAGAATATGTCTCCTTATAATGATACTAAATCCATGTCTTTTTATTCTGAGATTTTCAGAAAGAAAACAAATGGAATTGATACATCTGATATGTTTTATTAGTAATCTATTTTCTCTTGTCTGGCCTAGAACCACAATTGATGATCTTGAGGTCATCAATAAATATGAAGTTGAGAGAAAGCTTATCACAAAATTAAGTAAAATTTTGGTAATGAATAGGTAAATTTTAATCAAGTGGAGACAGGCAAGCTAATTCAATAGCATATAAATTAAAGTACACTTTTGTCTCTCTTTATTTGGTTTATTTGATATGTACAACACTATTTTTATTACATGAGGAAAGAAAATCTGGAAACATTTTCTGTATCCTTGAATTTTGTTTATATCTTTAGAAGACTTAAATCTAAATTCCTGAGTTTAAATTGACTTAAACACTTTTACCCTAAGGAATACAGCAGAATGGTTTTATTGTTTGTTTAAATAGATAAATAAATATAAAAACTTATAAATTATAGAATTTTAATCATGTCAAATTGCATGCAAAATTACTTTTATTTAGAGGTTTATGCTACTTTCAGCTGAGGTCAACTTAGTTTGAAATACCCAACTGGCAACTTTCTGGGCCTTCAACAATTCTAATGCTTTGGGTACATACAAATTTTGGCATCTTAAATATATTCCATTTCCTTTCCACTAAGTATTAATTTGATCATATCACAAACTTGCACTTCATTAAAGAATTTTGAATTCATTCAAATTCAGCTTGATTGCTCCATCTACACCATGTTTCTTGATTTAAATAAATTCCTTTAAGGTAGGGATTACCAAGTCTTTGATCTCTCACAAAAAGAAGCATGGAGGCTTACACTAGTACACATGTCTTACAATTTTTGAATGAATAAATGTATGAATTTTAAAAAAGTATGTATCAGTGCCTCAAAGATCTGTGAGGATAAATCAGAATTAATTTTTTGGGTTTTTTTGCAGGGAAGGTTTAGCCCTGAGCTAACATCTATTGCCAAACTTCCTCTTTTGTTTTTCCTCCTTAAAGCCCCAGTACATGGTTGTATATCCTAGTTGTAAGTTGTTCTTGTTCTATGTGGGTCACCACCACAGCATGGCAGGCAACTGACAGACAAGTGGTGTGGTTCCTCAACCAGGAAGTGAACCCAGGCCGCCAAGGTGGTGAGCACCAAACTTTAACCACTAGGTCATCATGGCTGGCTCCAGAATTAATTATTCTAAATGATAATATTTATGATTCCAAATTCTTTTGGAAGTCTAGGCTATATGATTACAAAGAAACTTTGCCCTAAATTTAGGAGACTTAGAAGTGAATTAAATCTAATCTGAAAATTTAAATTATAAATTAAGACAAAGGTTAGATTTTTTTTAACATTTTTTTTATTGATGTCTTAATAGTTTATAACACTGTGGGGTTTTAGTTGTACATTTTTGTTTGTCTGTCACCTTGTGGATGTAACCCTTCACCCCTTGTGCCCACCCCCCACCCCCCTTCCCCTTGGTAACCACCAATCAGTTCTCTCTGTCTGTGTGTTCACTTATATTCCATATATGAGTGAGTTCATGCAGTGTCTGTCCTTCTCTCTCTGGCTTATTTCACTTAACATAATACCCTCTAGGTCCTTCCATGTTGTTGCAAATGGGACAATTGTGTCTTTTCTTATGGCTGAGTAGTATTCCATTGTATGTATATACCACATCTTCTTTAACCAATCTTCAGTCGAGGGACACTTGGATTGCTTCCAATTCTTGGCTATAGTGAATAATGTTGCAATGAACATAGGCGTGCATACGCCTCTTGTGATGGTTGATTTCATGTCCATTGGGTAGATGCCCAAGAGTGGGATTGCTGGATCATATGGTATTTCTATTTTTAATTTTTTGAGGACTCTCCATACTGTTTCCCATAGAGGCTGCACCAGTTTGCATTCCCACCAGCAGTGAATGAGGGCCCCCCTTTCTCCAAAACCTCTTTGTTATTTGTCTTTGTGATTATAGCCATTCTAACCAGTGTAAGGTGATATCTCAGTGTAGTTCTGATTTGCATTTCCCTGATGATTAGTGATGTTGAACATCTTTTCATGTGTCTATTGGCCATCTGGATCTCTTCCTTGGAAAAATGTTCATATCCTCTGCCCATTTTTTGATCGGGTTGTTTGTTTTTTTGTTGCTCAGTTGTATGAGATCTTTATATATTCCTGAGATTAATCCCTTGTTGGACAAACGATTTGCAAATATTTTCTCCCAGCTGGTGGGTTGTTTATTCATTTTGATCCTGGTTTCATTTGCCTTGTAGAAGCTCTTTAGTCTGATGAGGTCCCACTTGTTTATTTTTTCTTTGGTTTCCCTTGTCCGAGTAGACATGGAATCTGAAAGGATCCCTTTATGTCCAATCTCAATTAGTGTACTAAGGCTAGATATTTTTAATTATTGTAAAAAATTTTTTCTAAGAGCAAAGTTTATGAAGAGATGAATATAATAAATCAAAGAGTAAATAAATGAGATTTTCATAATAAGTTTGCATACTTTCCAATCGACATACTAACTAGTTTAATTTTTAAGGAACTATTTATATAGTGCTATTACCAGTAAGCATCTTAGTTTAATTCCATCATTTCCAAAAGAATTACTATGAATTTTGCTTTTTTCTACCTTTATCTGAAGTTTTAACTCCATAAAAAAAATGACATGCTTTCCTCAAACGTAAATCCACAAATATTTATGGGAACCAATCTGTGCAGAGGATGACTTGAATCATATATCAGTCCAGCCACTGCCCTTGGATTGTAGTGATTGTAAGCCACAGTAGTCTGTGGCTAAAAGAATAGTTAAATGTGGTGCTTTGTGTGATGAACCTAAGAATTTTCAACAGTTATAAAACTCTTCAGGATTTCTTTGACACATAATGTGTCAAAATCTTTAACTTTCTTTTCACCTCAAGTTAAAGATTATAAAATACATTATCATTGTTAGTCAATGTTGCATTTTAAACAATCTTTGTTTTATGCTTTGGATTAAACTTTCATCAGATTTACATAAGTCACCCGAATTTCTCTAAAGCTGACTCTTCTTTTCTTTAACAGCTCACTCACATGGTCACCATTGAATAGGTCTATGCAGAATAAAATATCAGATCGCCATAAGATTCACAAATTAGTCCATGTCAATACAAATTATCAGTGCCCATTAATTGCTTCAAAATATGTTGCTTTTCCTAGGGTGCTGTTTATTTATAGGCTCAAGAAGTGGCATGGAATGATGTAAACTGTGAAGCAAAATAGTTTGAAGAGGTGTATATTTGTGTTAAGACGACTCCTCCTTTTGGAGAAGAATAATCTCTATAAGTTGAATCAAGAAACTCTCTTGGATGAGAAATAAAGGAAAGGTCATAAACTATTCAAAGTTTGTTATCAGGACACTTGGTTCAAGTTGTTCATGCTTATACTGTCATGCCTAACCTTCTTAAGTTTAGTGCAACTCATTTGCATGACATGTGTTATACCAACAGGTAAACATTTCTTAGTCACTTTCCAAAGACCTAGGACCTTTGGGGTAACTATGGGTTGGCTATACAACACCTAACAAGAAGTCCCAGTCTATACAATTGAATTTTTTTTCTAAATCTTAAGCAACACATTCCCCCACAAGATTGGAGTCTCTAACAGAATTCAGCAGACAAGGCAAGCCCAACACCCTGGATCCTTGCTGCAATCTATTATTTTTCTTTCTCTTGCCATTAACTGGTGACGTGAAATAGATAATCAGCCATAATCCTTGTATGATCACTTATCTTAAGTTCTAATTTATTGAAGTGTCACCTGCAAATTAAACCCCCAAAGCTGAAATGAATAGAGATGTGCCCAGCCAGCATGGAAGAAAGAGAGAGAATTAGTACAGACTCTTTATCAGGTATTTTAGCTCATGGGATTTGAAACAGGGATATCTAATTAGTTTTCTTTTCTTTTATTAGTTGTCTTCCAAGTATTCTAGATCCTTTGTGAAATTTGTTAAATCCTGATAGCCTTTTGTTATACATTTTGAAGAAATCAGCATGAAAGATATATCACTGTTTTAGAGCAAAGCATATGGAAATCACTGGAGGAATATGTGGCAAAATGTTGGGGAGGAGAGAGTGAAATCGAGGAAAGACCTAGAACAGGTATTCAAAATAGAAGGTGGTAAGTGGCAGATAAGATATCCTGACACTTTCCATGAAGGCTTTGAAGAGATTTGAGAGGGACTGGATTTAAGTTGCATGAATATTGAACCATACGTAGTTCTTAGAATAATGCTTGGCACATAGTCGACACAATGTAGGTGTTGGTTATTATTAATTTATTGTTATTATTATTACTGTTATTTTTATTCCTGCAGTCACTTAGGATGTTGGATTTGAGCTTTTGCTTGTGTGTCTTGTTTTTTTTTGATATTTAAGAAATGGGGTATCATGGAAAACTTAAAGACACTTAGATTATACATACTATACAGTATGTGTATACAATTTCCCCCTACTAAACTGCCAAATTCTCCATTTAAACACATTAAATATATATATATATACATATCGGTTGAGAATAAAATGTTGAAGTAAGAAAAATCATCCAGATTAGAGTTGTAATAATAGATTTAACCCTCATGAGATCTATGCTTTGTTGAAATAAATAAATACACAAATGAAAAAATAAGTTCTCAAAACTTCAGTTTCTGTCTCATAGGCCTATTATGAAAATTAATTACATTAACTTCATAAAATCATTTTATCCATGTATTCATTAAAAAGTAATTATTTTTGTGGCGGGTGTTATTCTGACTACAGGAAATAAAATTATGAAAAAGATAGACAATGTTTACCCCCATGGAGCTTTCATTCTTGTGTTTAGGAGATAGAGAATAAATAAATAATTATAAATAAACTGACAATATAATTGCAAACTGTGGCAGTGCTAAGAAGAAAATAAGCAGGTTTACCTGATAAAGAGTAATTAAAATGTTCCAGAAGGCATCTCTGAGGAGGTAGCATTTGAGCTGGGACTTGAAAGATGAGTGAATGTTATCCAGAGAGAAAAATAGAAGGTGTAAAGGTTCTTAACGTGGAACACATTTGACGTATTTGAAGGTCAACAAAGAAGTATGGTTGAAATGAAGTGAATAGCAAAAGAGTAAGATAGGAGATGTAGGCAGAAGGTAGAGCATATATGAGCCTTGTATAGAGTTTGCCATTTATTCTAAGTTCAAAGGGAGCCATTGAAGGGCTTAATGTGAGCAGTGGTGGGTGATGTATTTGATTTTCTTTTTTAAAATCACTGGCTAATATGAAGTAGAATGTATTGTCAAGGGACAAGCACAAAATAAAAAGAGAGAAAATAGGCACAGAAGCAAGGAGACTGGTTAGAAGTCTGGTACTAACCAGCTACAAAGTAGTACCAAAGATAGAAAAAAGAAAAGGGAGTCTATCTATATTTTGGATGTAGAACAAACAGGCATAAAAGGAATGCCTGTGAAAGATGAGAAAAAGGAACCAGTGAAAGATGACTCCAAGTTTTTCAACTTAAGGATTCTAATGGGCGATGGTACCATTTACAAAGGTGGAGAAACCTGTAGAAGGAACATGTTTTGATTTACATATTTCATTTTAATGAGGGTTTGTGGGTTTGAAGACACAGACACATTATATTTATGATGTTATACTTCAAAGAGAAGATGACTGTGGCACCCTGGGAGATCTCAGAAATGGTGCCATAGATTTGGGAGTTGATAGCAAATTGCTAATTTCTAAGTGTGCAACTAGATGGGATTGACTAAGGAGATTATATCAAGAAGAGTGATTAAAATTGAACTTGGAGCATTCCAAAATTTATAGGTCAACTAAAGAAAAGAGGACCAAAAAAAAAAAAAAGAAACAGAGAATGAATATCTGATAAAAAAAATCAGGAAGTTGTAACATGCCGGAAACTAGAAGAAAATGTTTCTAGAAACTTAGTGTGAGGTGAATGAGAGGAAAAAATGTGGAGTCTAAGAGGACAGACTGCAACCCAAATTCCTGGGTTCTAATCCAATCTCCACCAACTAGGTGGATGGCCTTGGGAAAGTTGTTTACTCTCTTTGTGATACTCAAATTCCTCTTCGGTAGAATGGTGATGGTAATCTTACCAACCTCGGAGTGGTGTTGTAAGGATTAAATGAACTAGTATGTTTAAAGCACTTAGGATGTATTTAGTACATAGGGATTTCCACATAAGAGTTTACTCCTAAAGAAAATAAGAAAAATGATTTTAAGCATTCTTGAGAGGTTGAGTAAGGGGAGGATCTGATTATTAAATTGACCATTGGTTTGTCAACATGGCAGTTGCTGTTGCATTAGTAAGGTGATTTTAGTTGAGTAGTAAGGCTGTAAGTCAATTTGGAGTGGGTGAAAAAGTGAATAAGAGGTTATCAATTGAAGAAGCTCTGTGTAGACAATTCTGTTGAGAAGGTGTGTGTATTTATAGAAATAACCAGAGGGAGGCTGGAAATTGGTTTCAAGATGGAATTAAAGGAATATTTTTGTTAGATGGTAGATATTAAAACAAAATGTAAATTCTGGAGGAAAGTCCTGAAAAAGAAAATAAAACGTCTACTATACAGTGTGCCTTCATAAAGCAGACCCAGTTTTCTCATCAATATATTTTGTTATCATTAATCACAAAAACATCATTGATTGAGTCAGTACACTTCCCACTGCAAACACAACAACTGAATCCATGAGATATCAAATTAAATGAGAAAGAGTAGATTGGCTCACATGACTGAATTATCTGAGTAGGACTAGCTTAGGGATAAATAAAAGTTCATAAATGGCATCAGAGCCCTGCATCTTTTCCCATTGCTCACACACATACTCTCCAAGTGGCTAATGTAATGGTGGCCAATAGTCCAATATGCTCATGCCTTAGAGAATCTGGAGGAAAAAAATATTGTCTTTGTCAACAGTTCAGGTAAAGACCTTTGCAAACCCTGGCTTGAGTCATGTACTGATCCGTGAATTCAGCCAGAGTCAAGGAGGGTTTAACTGGCCAGGACTGCATCAATTTGGGGGATTTGGGAGAGGTGGGGTCAACCCCAAACTAAATGAATAGGATAAAACGTGTTTATTTTAGAGGCGAGAGAAGTAATTTCCAAGGAGGTGCTGGCAGGTCAAAGCAAAACAAATCTAAAATGTGTCTATTCCAGTCATCCAGTAAAGAAGGATTAGTTGTTCGTTGTCTTAGTTGTACTCTCATGACTTCTTTAACTTGATCTATGATATTTTTTGTCCTTTCTTATGGTGACTAGAGGACATGTCACCATACTCTGCACTTATTCTCTTCCAGTTATATATTATTGTGGCTTTGCTCTCTTGACTGCAAATCATTATGCATTTGAATTCCCTTTCAGTCTTTCTTAAACACTCTTTTTTCTTCCCTACATTATTCTTTTTCCTTTTGTTTTACCATGTGGTTGCTAATTCTTTCTCCACTCAATAATTACCCTCTTTTAGGCTCCATCCCAATGAGATTATATTTACTATGTTCTCCTTGCTTCTCCCCTCTTGGTTGATGGCTTCATCTTTCCTATTACGTTTTGTATGAACTACCTACTTTTAAGGAGAGGTACCAGATCATATCCCATGGTTTCCTGGTCCATGATTTCTCTGGCTCAGTAGAGACTTTCCTCTATACAAAAATATATTTTTGTGTTTTTACTCCCAAAAGAAATGATGCATTTTGAGTATGGTGATCATGACTTCTCTGTTAAAGGGCTTCAAGGGAGGGAAACTCCCACACCCACTGATAAGGGAATCTCTGACAGTGGGAAAAAATGTCCTGTGAATAATACTTCCTATTTTCCTCATTTTTATATGTTCTTCTGGGACAGTATAAAAAAGGGAATCTGGAGTGCTTTCAAGGCCTAGTCAGAAAAAGCTTATCATCTTTTTTTTGAAAATGCAATGGATTTTTATCTCCTTTCTCTTCTACAATATTCCAGTTTCTTCTTCCTGTGAGAGGAATGATGGTGACTACACATGGATACAGGCTCAATAAAATGTTCAACTTCCAGTCTCTGCCTAGTCACTCAGACCTGTTCGATCAAAAAGTCAAAGCACAATCACTGTAAAACAAAATGCCCAAAAATACATTAAATACATATTTCAAAAAAAATACATAGTTGTGAAAAAGATATTCAGCCTATTTTGGGGTCATGTTTGCATTCTTTAAAAGATAACCACAGTTTTATATTTTTGTATTCACACCTTGTGGTCATTTCTGACTTGTAACGCAATCGTCTTCCTTTAGAGCACATCTGTCAGAAGTTCGAACAGATCTGTACAGATTCCTCAATGGAGGTCTTTTCAACATGTAAGTCTGGCTTCAGTACAATCCTAAGACTGTGGGAGTTTATTCAGATTTATTCAAATAATGGAATACCATACCTCCAAAGGCTCTTTAGGGACTTAATGAGAAGAAAGAGACATAAGATATTATTTTGAGGTATTTTTATGGAAGGCAGGTGAGAGAGAAAGATGAAAAATCACCTGGTGATTCACATCTTTTAATGCTTCTGCCAAGGGTACAGTCTATTGTCCTCTGATTACTTGTGTGAAACCTCTTCTGCTTATTATCATGCTGTAAGATAATGATTCACATGAAAAAATAAAACCATTCAACCACATATGCTCATTATTGCTTCTTCCTGCCTCCTCTCAGTTCCTGACCGTTAAAGGAACTGTGGAAGACTAGAGGAAAATATACTTTTGTTTCAGTTCCTAAGAGTTGACAGAATAAGGAAGCATGATGGGATATGCAAGCCTCACAATTCCTAGAACCAGAAAAGTTAATTTTTCTTCTAAAGGCTTTAGAGAGCATGGGCTCCACCATCAGAAATTCTTCAGATAAGGCCACCATGACCCAAACTCAGGGCTCCATCCATGTGAATGAGTCTCTTTGATTGAAGCAAAGCAGGATCTCTTCTGTAGGCTTTTAGGAGATTGATGTCTTATCGCTAAGAGAGAGATTGGCAACTGGGAGTTTCAGGTAGACTTTTCTTCATATCTAAAAAGGATGTTATTTATGGTTTCACCTATCTGAAAACCACATATATCAATGTGAAGAGATTTAAGAATATATCAACCTATTTTTGTTACTGCTGAAAAGAGGGTCTTCTACTTGTCATAAGAGAAACCAACAGTCGAGAGGCAAGGTGGTAGGAGGGAAAGGGTTTTATTACAGCTTGCTAGCAAGGTGGGAGATGGGAGGGCTAATGTCCAAAACAACCATCTTACAGAAGAACTACATGCTAGTTATATAGGGGCTGGTCTCCAGGTAGGGCAGACATCTGGTCTTAGTTCCCGATAATCTTTTGTTTTACTGGATATGCATCACAGAGGGGAGCAACGCCCTATACCCTGATTTAGTTTAAAGATAATAAGAACAAAATCTTTAAAATGTATGGTAAAGATTACTGTTTACATAAGTGGTGCCAACATTTTCTTCACTTACCTTTTCCCTTTTATATACATACAAGGGTATATATGATAAATCTATATTTAGATAAATTTGAAACAGCTGATTTTATAAGAATAAATTAAAAAGTCTAAATAATAATATAATTTTCTTTTATAATTTAATTATTGGCAAGTTTTATCATTGGTAATTAAAATAATCATACAGGGTGTCTTTTGTTTTTTATGTGTGAGGAAGATTAGCCCTGAGCTAACATCTGTTGCCAATCCTCCTCTTTTATGCTAAGGAAGATTGGCCCTGGGCTGACATCCATGCCCATCTTCCTCTACTTTATATGGGATGCTGCCCCAGAATGGCTTGACAAGTGGTGCTTTGGTCCACCTCTGGGATCCGAACCCACAAATCCTAGGCCACTGAAGAGGAGCACATGAACTTAACTGCTGTGCCACTGGCCCAGGCCCAACAGGGTGTGTTTGAATTGTCAAATGCTGTGTCTATGGAACAAGTGCAAAAATAAACTCTTGATGAAGCAAAGCTGAGATTCTACCTTGGCAGAATGTTAGTAGTGTCTTGGACAGGGGATCAAATGTTAGATCTTGATGAATGTTTTACAGTCTAGTTTTAACCAGGGGCTTGATCAGGATTGGGGAAATTAGTGAATAAGAGCTAAGGATTAGTGGATAAAATGAGGCAGGATTTAGAAGGGAGTCTTGAAGAGTAAACAGACGTTTAATACTAGCTATTGTTCTGGGAAGGAGATATTTACTTTAATAAGAGTAAATTGAATTGTATGGTGTACAAATAAGTGGATTTTGAAAAAATTCCTGAAACAATAAATTTGATTCCCTTTGGTAAAACTAAGGCATAATTCTTATGCAGATTAGGATTATAATTTGCCCAAATGCTATCTTCTCAAATTCCTCATTTACACTGATTAAAATAAAAAAGAAAAATATGATGATTAACAAAAATGATATGTCTCTTATCTTCTTTATCCTAACTAGACAATCCTGCTAAATAATAGCCAAAGGGAGGGGATGCAATTTTTATTACACTTTAGGCTTAGCTAACATCAAGGGAGAGAATACAGAAACTGTATTATATCATTGCCTGTATCTCTGCTAACCCAAGTTTCGCATTAGAGAAATTTAGGTAAAATATGTGTTAATGGTGCAGTCTTTTGCGGTCACACACTTTCCAGTTATACTCATTTAGTGATGCTTTGACTTAATATAAAGCAAGACTCTGACAATTTCAGAAAATTTTTAGTGGCTTTGTAAGTTTTATAATTTCTTTCTATTATTGCACTGTAAGTATTGAAGGGGAGCAGATTTTGCCACCCCAAAATACATCTCCTTGGAGTAAGGTTTATCTTGAGCTGATTATTATTAAGAAACAGCAGACACATGAAAAGCTCTGAAAATGGAAGAAGTTACTCTTTTGTAAGGGAAAATCTCCACTTGTAAGGGTGTCTCCCTCTGTGGACGAGGAAGAAGAGGATGACTAAATCTCTAGAAACTCATATTAGTGGAGGAAGCAAGGACTTAAATCTGTATAACAAACTTACTCTTGTTTCCTGTTGAGGGTTGAGCACCCATGGAAGTCAAATGTATAAATAATTTTCATCTGACACTCAGAACGAACATGCCATTTCCTTTCATTTAAAATCTGGAGTCTATTAAACACTAAGAATACCACCATAGAATCCTCAAGACCTAAAGGCAAGCCTAAATGTTGGCTTCATGATTGAATTGCAAGTTCTATGGGATGGAGGTGGAGGAAGTGGGAAGCAGAATACAGACAGAGATTGGTTTCTTTTTCATGTCTTTTAGACACAGACTTACTATTAAGCAAAATTGATTAATTCATTCAACTGTTATTTATTAAGCATTTATTATATATGTTAAGCATAATTCTAGATGAGAGCTTTACATTAGGGTGCAAAATAAGCTAATTTCCTGTTTAGGGAGTCTAAATTGTTACTGAGTCATAGAGAAAATAAACAAATAATCAGACTACTGCATAAAACTGCAGATGGTGGTTAGTGCTGTAGAGCAAAGAAAAATAACTAAGGGGGACTGAGGGCAAGAAGAGGAAAGGAAGAAAATTCAGAGGAAATTTCTTTTATTATTCTATATTTCTTCCTCTATAAATTCTCTGTTCTCTAATCTCTTTCTCAAAGTCCTATTAGACTGATTACTTCTCCTAAACTAACTCACCAATTGTCTTAGTGTTCGGATTTTATTTTCCATAGCTGTGTCAATTTACTTTATGTTTTGGGAAATTTCTCAAATCTTTTACCCAACTATTTTTATTATTGTTTGATTGTCATATTGTTAGCTATTAAGGACACCTTTTTAATTTGTGATTGCTCCTTTTTCTTTTCAGTATATTCTTGTTTTATGACTATGGGGTGGGGGGTCAGAATTGGCCACCCCAAAATGTGTCCCTTTGCCTTGATTATTTTTAAGAACAAAAAGACTCTGAAAGAAATTTTGACCTTCCACCCTAACTGCCTAAAAGAATTCAAGATAGAAGGCTTGTTCCCGGAAGGAGCTAGTACCAGAAGATAACTGTAGTGTAACGTAAAATGTGTCTCTCAAGTCACATTGTTTATAGTTGGCCTATTTGGATTTCCATCTCCAGGTAAATTGCCTTCCTCCTCTTTGAGGACACAAAATCACTACCTCCAACATCCTCTTTTGTCTTTAGTTGAAGGTGGTATTTAAGGTGACAGGCTTTGGCCATTCTGGCAGGTTACTCAGCTTTCCTGGGTTTCTCCCATGTATACATGTTATTAAACTTTGGTTTTCTCCTGTTATTCTGTCTTATGTCAATTTAATTATTAGACCAGCCAGAAAGACCTAGAGGGTAGAATAATTGTCTTCCTCCCCTCAACTGCAATATAATCTTAAATTTTTCTGGAGAACATTAATTAAATATATATATGTATATTTTAAATTGTGCTTTCTGAATTATTGCTGTTTTCTCTGGCATTGATTGTTTCTTTTGTTTATTTTTATCCTGATATTTTTGCTCTTGTTTCCAAAATAATCTTGATTATTTATTCATGTTTATGGAAAAAGTACTAGGTTGATTTATACATTTAGCTTTTGAGGTAGGCAGAATAATGGCTTCTGAAAGATTTCCGTGTACTAATCCATCGAACCTTGAGTATTATTACGTGACAAACGAGAATTAAAGTAACAGATGAAATTAAGATTGCTAATCAAGTGAGCTTAAAACAGAGGTAATCCTGGGTTATCTGTGGGTTCAATGTAATTGCAAGGGTTCAATGTAATTGCAAGGGTCCTTAAATGAAGCAGAGGGAGGCAGAAGAGTGTCAGAGTGATGCAATGTGAGAAAGACTCTACTAGCCATTGTTGACTTTAAAGATGAAAGGGAGTCATATGCCAAGGAATGCAGGTGACCTTCAGAAGCCAAGAAAACAATACAACAACAACAACAACAAAACAAGGCACCAAATCCTCTTCTAGAGCTTCCAAAAGGAATGCAGTCCTGCTACCATCTTGATTTTAGACTGTTGGGACCCATTTGGACTTCCAACCTCTAGAATTGTATGATAATAATAACTTCGTGTTATTTTAAGCCACCAAGTTTGTGGTAAGTTGCTGCTGAAGCAATAGAAATCTGACATAGCACTCCACTGCTCCACTGGGTTTTCTCCACTGATCTGTAGATCTTTTATTGAAGAGTATCAATTGTTAGCTTTAACTTTCAGATGGGCCGGATGCAGGTAGACCAACATATGAGTATATTTATTCTCAGAAGCTAAAATCTATACTAGAAACTGGTAGCCTGATCCAGGTAGATCATTCAATTTTAAAATATATTGCTAATTTTAAACTGACAGCAAATGTTGCTGTTGCAATTACAGAGGTGAAAATAGGTCAATTAAAGGCCATTCAGCATGAATATTCTGTAGATGCTGGCTAGCAGTAACTTTTGTTTAATCTTTTATATATTCCACCTCCTTTTTGGCTCCAGGAGTCACCAAAAGGTCTGATATTCTAATGTTCCTTTCTCCAATTCATATCTTTAAGGTTTTATTCCTGTTTGTATATTTTTACTGTCATTCAATGGGATTTATGAGTAGAGAGATAAAATGTAATGTTATAGGCCCAGCTATCCAAATTGAAGTAGAAATCAAATTTATTTCTTATATTCTTTTCTTTCCCTGGAACTATCTACCTCCAGAAAGAAAAGTAATAGTTGGCTGCAAGAGCTCAAGAGTTAGAGCCTTTTTGACTAGATACTATTCCATGCTCAGAAAATAACGTGAAGTATCTTCTCTAGGCTCATCATTCTAAAGAAAGTGCTTTTATTACAGAATATTGGCATTAGAGAACCTATTGTGCCTGAGTAACTGGCCATAAAATGCAGGCGTGAGAAAGTTGGTTTTGGCTTCTCCCACCCACAGAAACTCTTAGAGTACCACTCTCACAACCCCTATATGTGCAATTACCTATGGAACAGGGATTGCTCTCCTGTGTCAACTTTCCAGTCCCAATTCCTTCCACATTCCTGTAGATTTTACAGCCTCTACCTCACAACAAGGACTGCACATCTTCATCTTGCACGAGCTGCCTGACTTTGTAATGACTGATCTAGTCGTCCTCTATTATTCTATTTTTTCGTTAGTGTTAATCCTTCATGAGGAGAAGTGGTAATCCTTTTAAAGCATTACTAGCTGGCTGAATTTATCACACTACCAATAACTCATCAAAGTTCCAGGCAAATATTAATACCAACATCCCAAAAAACAGCAGTCAAATCTTGTTCTCAACATTTCTCCTGATAGTGGAGTCTAACCCCTACACCTGTTAATAATACACTTTAATTCTAAGTGATGGAAGATTAACCTATTTCTATTGAAAAGGGAGCCACTCTGGACTAGCAGAACTGGTCCAGATTGTATATATGCAAACAAAACCTTATTTAGATTTTTTTGACAACTGCACTAAGGCTATTCAGATTAAAACTTCTTTGATTTTCCATGTTTCCACCCATTTTTATGGACTCTGAGTAATATATACACTTGCCTGAGAACATTTTCTGCCAAAGGCAACTTTATCTCCCAAAAGGTCAGAATGTCTAATTCTAGAATGCATTCACATGCCTTGGGACCTTGAAACCAAACATTCCTATGAACACATCCGACATAACTTGATTGCATTTGGCAAGAGAATATTTATTTTACCCAATCAAATGGGTACAAATAATTATAAGCAAGTAAGATTTACCCTCAAAATAAATCAGTACTTTTGGCCAATTCAAACATTTAAAGAGCCAAATTCTTGACTTCAACCATGTAAAAGCTGACAGATTAAGTCTGCCTGCCTGTCAGAGACCAACCTGAAATGTCAGAACAATACTTCAGAGATCTGCCTTACATCGTGGGAGTGCATTGATATTCAAGCTAGTTAATAAAATAACAGATATGCTAATTCCTACACAAAAATGGCATTGCTAATTAGTCTCTTAAGTCAGACCACTTTAAATGTAAAAATGTATGTGGGGCTTTCCTGCAAAGGCTTTGCAGAATGGAAGATCATTATCTAATGACTCCAACATATGGTGAAGGTACAAACAATATGTTGGAAGCTGACTTTTGGAAGAGCCAAGAGTGAGAGATCACTGCATACATAATAACTTTAATTTTTAAAGGAATGCTACTTGGAAAAGGATCTAATGAAGGGTGTTGGACAGCAGCAGCAGGAAAAGATGTCCCTGCTGTTCAAACTTAAAGCCTAGTAACAGAGTATCTCTTTCATCAAGAGCCCCTAGAAAGAAAGGAAGGAAGGAAGGAAGGAAGGAAGGAAGGAAGGAAGGAAGGGAGAGAGAGAGAGAGAAAGAAAGAAAGAAAGGCCCCTGATAAGAGAGGTCAATGTCATTTGCTTGCATGGGTGGTTCTAATAGGTCTCATACTCAGGCTAGATCATAAATGAAATCTTTGCAACCTAGTAGAATCTTTGCAGTATAGTAGAATATAGTGGAATCTCTGCAATTTATGAGAACACTACAATTAATTGGCATTTCAATGTATCTGGCTGTAATGTTGTTGAAGCCATTATTACTGACTTGGACTAGATAATTCTCAGAAGTGTAAGATAGAAAAAAGAAGTGTGAGTATGATGTATAAATATGATGTGGAGAAAGAAAAGAGAGAGAAGGAAGGAGGAGGAAGGGAGAGAGGGAGAAAGAAATTGGGTAAAAGAAGATAGCTGAAAGATGGTAGGGCCAAAAGAACCTTGAAATATATTCAAGGACTTAAAGAAGATTACCAAGAAGTGCCATTTCTTTCTTGGAGATACATTAAACAGTCCCCATGATTTAAACTTGGTTCCTATCAGATATCTGTAGAAAAAAAAGTCACGAAAAAGAAATGTGGGAAGCTTACAACAACTAAGGAGATTACCCCCTTGAAGACAAGAAACCAATTTCTATTAACCATAGAAGGAAAGAAAAAATAGCAGTTCTCTGTAATAGGAAGCCGATTCCACAAGAAGATAAGAACTCAAGCAGCACAGCACCGATGTGTGCAAAGCACTGGCCAGTAAAACTGAGTAAACGTGTGACATTTGTGTGACTGTAACATATGAATGAGCACCGATTCTAATGTAAATACATTTTTCAATGAGTATACTGTGTCAACACTAATTTAAACCAACTCTCCCTTTTCAATCACAGAGTAATTTGTTTTGATTAATAGTATCCTTTCTTGTGGAACTGATGCCCTGAAGAAAAATCTGGATTGTTGTAGTATCTGCAAGTGAATGCACATACCATCAAAGTATTTCTGGAAATATGGCAAACATCAGAAAACTCTAAGGATTAGTTTTCACTTTCAGTAACAATGAGGCAGTAATACTTAGGACTCTTTGGAAACAAACTCGGTTGGAGTTGAGATTAAAGGTGACAAGAAGAACCATTGCTAGGTTAGCTTGGTTACTAAATCATTTTAACAACTTTTAGCCTCCTTTTTTGTTTGTCTAAGAGAATGAGTTCTTTACCAATGAAGACTTGTTCTTATCCACATTACCTTTGTCTGCAGACTAGTCTGTGACTTTCAGAGCATGATGGCTTCATCAAAGTTTCTCAAATTGTGGGGTTTTTTTCATGCTTTCAAGAGCAGTGTATTTTTGCTTATTTCTAATTAGAAGTGAAGCTCTATGCTACCTAACTGTTTCTGACAAAGTGGACATTGGGATCCCACTAGAGTTAGAAATCAATCCCACTTTTTTCTTTCCCTGGCAGATACAGTTACTAGAATTAGATGTCTTATTTTTGGAAATAAAGGAAAATACTCAACGATGGATACAATACTGGATGTGAGAGGGGATTCCGAGCTCATACTTCAAAACATGATTGATCCATTGCAAAGGTCTTTTAATTCACGTGTAGATGTTCAAGAATTTTCCACATAGAACTAAGTTGGGTCCTGTGGTACTTGCAACACAGTGAGCTGGTCCAGCTTTTCTGCTATGAACCCTGAAGCCCTTGATATAAACACCCCCTTCCCAGTCCAAAATCCCTTTTTCTTCATGGTAACTTTCAAATTGGTAGTGCAGTAAAGCCTGAGTTGCCAAAACCCTGCACATTTGAAAATTCTTCAGGACTAGCCCTTGAGCAGCTCCTGGGAGATAGCCTCGGAGCTCTTGACACAACCTGACTCATAAGAGACTCTTTGTATACCTGAGGCTTTGCGCCCCAGCCGGTAGATTATGCTAATAATGTGATTTACGGTTAATGCCTGCTTTTGTTCACTTGAGGTCCTGGGACATGTTTTATCAGTTTGACGTCTGGGGGCTGGAGATCGAGTAGGTAATGTCAGGGACAGAGGCACTCCATGTGGTTCCTCTCAGAGAGGACAACTGGAAGGTTGTGCCTGGTTTCTCCTAGACTTTGCTTTGAGCACCTTTTTCCTTTTCTGATTTTAGTTGATAAACTTTTCCTGCAATAAACCATAACCCTGAGTAGACAGCTTTTCTGAATTGCTTGAGTCCTTCTGGAAAGTCGTTGAGCCTGAGGGTGGTCTCGAGGACCCCCAACACAGTGATATTCTTTCCAAAGGGAACGTCATTTTCTTTGCCACCACAGTTCACTCCCTAAAGGTTTCCCTAAACTTTGAATCTCATGGGAAAAGAGGGTTGGATTTCAATCTTTTTTTTTTTCTTCCAAAGTTACTTGGGCTCTTTACTCAATTGGGCCACATCCTCCCTAGATGGCTACATGCCAAGGCTAGGGACAAAGAAGAAAACAAAATAAAGGAGAAATGTCATATTATGTCCTCTTCCAAGGGCAAGCATTGCCCACAGGCCTTATGTTAACATAAGGAAAGACGCTCAAATAAGTTTTTCTATAATAAAAATTTGTGCTCCAAGGTGACTTCCTATCCCCACCTGTAAAAGTGGCTGCTAAATTTTTTTCACATAAGGAAATTTCATTCTATACTCAAATTTCTTCAAGAACATTGAAGTGAATCTAATTCATAACCAACTGCAAGCTTTTCCTTCACTCCTACATTTGCTCTCCCACAGCCTCACACAAGCCAAATGTTGTGTAACAAATTATCCCAAATTTAGCAACATAAATAAAAACATTTATTATCTCATAGTTTCTGTGGTTCACGTGTGGCTTAGGTGGGTCCTCTGGATTACAGCCTCTCAGGCTGTGGTCAAATCATTGGCCAGAAGTGCAGTCACTTTAAGACTCAGTGGGGAAAGAATTTTTTTCCAACCCTCTTACCTAGTTGGCAGGAGGATTCGATTCCTTGTGGGCTGTTTGTCTGAGGGTCTCATTTACTCACTAGCAATCGGACAGAGGCTGTCCTAATTTCCCTTGTCTGTGAGCTTCTGCATAGGACAGCTCAAAACATAGCAGCTCACTTCACCAGACTGACCAAGTGAGAAAAACCAGAGAGAGAGAGACAGCAAGAGGGTGAAGAAGACATACTCTTCATCCTTTATAACATGATCTAGGAAGCAATGTCCCATCACTATTCTATTGATTAGAAGCCAGTCACTAGGTTCAGCCCACACACAAGAGGAGGGGATTACATATGGGCATGAATATCTGGAGGTAGGGATCACTGAGGTCCATTTTAGAAGCTGTTTACCATGCAGGTACAAATCCTCACTATTTTTCTCTCTTCTTTGAAAATTACCACAATTGGCTCCCTCTTTAAGAGTTCTTCTTCCATCAAACTTCCTTTACTTATTTGTACAAGCATGCGTGCATGTATTCACTCAAAGCATGTTAGTCATGAAACATTTCCTATATATCAAGCTCAGAGATGGAAGTCAGGAAGACAAAGAGGGATGTGATCCAGTTTTCACCACAGAGAACACATTTATAAATAGGTATTTATATACATAACACAAATTAAACATGAGTAATGGTATACAAAAGTTTTGTAACAAGGATTCCCAGCTTAATGGTCTGTCTTCCTTCTGAATTGGTATTTGAGCCATAATACAGAGATCCAACCAATCACTCACTCACTCACTCAAAATATAAAGACTTTTTTCTAATCACTGAGGATATAGAGAAATATCAATAAAAATACAGTAATAGTTCTTGCTCTAATTTGCTTACCACTGGCACTAGATTTTTATTTTTGAGTAGAGGATGGGTTATATTTATCATCCTTTAAAAGCCATACCAAAGTACATAGCACTGCTATTCACTATAGCCAAGAAGTGAAAACAATCCAAATGTCCATCAACAGATGAATGAATAAACAAACTGTGATATATACATGCAATGGAATATTATTCAGCAATAAAAGTGAATGGAATACTGATGGATGCTACAATGTGGATGAACCTCAAAAAGATTATTCTAATTGAAAGAAGCCAGACACAAAGGGTCCTATATGGTATGATTCAATTTATATGAAATATCCAGAATAGGCAAATCCATAGACACAGAAAACAGATTGGTGGTTGCCAGGAGCTGAGGGAGAGGGGGAATGTGGAGTAACTGCTTCCCAGGTACATGGTTTCCTTTTGGGATGATGAAAATATTTTGGAACTAGATAGAGGTGGTAGTTGCATGATATTCTGAATGCCCAAAATGTCCTGAATTGTACACATTAAAATACTTAATTTTTCATTATGTGAATTTCACCTCAATTTTAAAAATGAAGAAAAAAAGGAAAAGAAAAAGAAAACACACCCGAGTAGGCTATTTCTTTTTCAAAGGGCCTGATTCTCAAAAGATCGACAGCCTGAAACAGCAATCATGCCAGGTATTTTAGTTCAACTTTTCTTCAAGTGGAAGATTTGCAACTCTGAGAACCTGTAACCTAGGAAGATTGAGCATATCTTCACCTTCAAAATGGATCCCAGAATTAAAAATCTCTATTTCACTAGTTCTGGATTTAAAAAAATTTTTACACTTAAATTATCAAATATTCTTCAACTTGGTTTCCCTAAACCCTGGTCTCCCATCTCTAACTATATTTCATCTATTATTGTCTATGAAACTTGATTTGTTCCTTTTAAATCCTAATTAATAATTAGTTTATATTGATTAATCTTTTTCATCAGATTTTTATTAACAAAAGTTGTAAGAGCTGGTCATAAAGTAGTTATTAAAGCAGAGTCCCTGTTCTCTGTTTGAATATTACACAGGGGGAATGAGAAAATAATAAACAAGTGTAACTGCCAGTCCTCCAGAACCAGTTCAACTGATCCCATCTCTTATCAACAGAGTGATTAGGAATTGCCTTTCAGAAAATCTGCAAAGTCATGTAGCCACGGCAGGTGCAAAAGAAGAAATCTTGACCTGAAACGACCACAGAACCAAAGGTCTTTGGGAAGGAAGAACCCAAGAGCCCAAGGATGGGGACACGACCAGAACTTGAAAGTCAGACTCTCATCAGAAGTGAGGGGTCCATCATTCAGGAAGATCTGGTGTTAAAATTCCTTCCCCACCTCATCAAAAACATTTAGAACCCTATCATAAAAGTTTAGAACCTCATCATAAATGTTTAGAACGCTGTCATAAATGTGTAAAAACTTACCAGAAATGCTTGAAGCCCACCAGTCAAAACCTGTCCCACTAGCATTTCCACATGCCAGCCTGTTCTCCCTAATCTCTTAAATTTCACCCGAAATCCTGAATCAGGGGGACAGATCTGAGGGTACATGTCCCCTGTTCTGCTTGCCAATTGATTTTGTGGAATAAAGCTGATCTCTTTTCCCACAGGCTGACTCTGTAATTAATTGGCTTGTTTATGTGCATCAGGCAGAGAACCCCAATTTTGTGTGGTAACAAGAGTCAGTCAGTTATTTTCAGCAAATGATCTGTGTTATGAAGAAATTAAAACTTGGCAATAGAAGAGAGAATGTGTGACAGACAACACTGCGTAGGGTGTTTAGCCAAGTCTTCCTGGGAGATGATGCCTGAACTACAATGGGAATGCCTAAAAGAATCAAATATATGAAGATCCAGGGAAGAACATTCCAAGCAAGCAGAATGGAAAACCTAAGTATTGTGAGACAGGAATGAGCTTGCCATGTCCCAGGAATAGAAAGGAGGCCAGAGTAACCGGAAGTTAATGAACGAAAAAGAAAATGGTAGAAGACAAAGATAGAGAATAAATAGAAGCTAGATCTTAAAGGGCAGCCTCAGGAGGGGTACTTTAGTTGGAGTATTCATCTTTCCATGAAAACCGGATGTGGGGCTGGGGATTAACTACTAAACCTTATAATTCTTTTGTGCCCCACAGACTCTAGAGAAAGAAATGAAAGGAGGCAAAGAATGGCATATTTTAAGTATTTACTGTATGCAAAAAGTATTCCACATATAATTGTCTGTAGATGAAAACTTTAGGAGAGATGTAATATAAACTGATTTAGATATTAAGGATTTCTTCTTCCCTCATATGACTTTCTTTTATTCTATCCTACCTTTTGGTCCCTTTCATTCTATTTAATTTTTCATTTTGGGGTTCCATGCCACAGATCAGTCAAACTTCCCAGAAAGTCATTCGACTGCTGATGTTTCATTCGGACAATGTATTTCAGAGAATGAAAGGCAGTTCATTTAAGGGAGCAGCTGCTAAGTTTTCCACTGACTACAGGGACTGTTTTTGCACAGTGGGTGCTCTTATCAAAAAGTTCAAGTCCTCTGTTTGCAGCCAGCTCAAGGAAATGGTCATTACATGTGGGACCATTCTTACCACTTCTCTATTGCACATTTTACTTTCAAGCCACTTCACCAAAAGTCTCCATTTCAGCCATGCACAGGAAGTAAACACTTAACCGAAATACTAGAAGTCGCCTATATTGTGATACAGGAAGGATAGCCTTCAAAAATAAATTAACACTTTGGAAAAACATGCACTACAACTCTGATTTGGGGCCACTGGATCATTTCTCTCAAACTAGGGAAGATCACATATTTATTTTAAAAAGGAACATCACGGTGTGTTTTCAAAATGGATTTTAAAATGTCTATGTGGGTGACTATCTTGACAGCATGTGACAGATAAGCCATTGTCACTTTGAGGTTTTATTTCAATATAGGCAGGCTCTTATTTCTTTGCACTAATAGTTTAGGGAATCAGATACCATCTGTAGAATTTAATTTTCCTTCACTGTCTTTACAACAAATATACTGCCTGACTGTTTTCTTATTGTGAAATAATTCAAACACTGCACAAGTGAATGGATTTATGAGTTAAATCCTGTTTTCCCTTCCACACAGGTCACCCTCCAATCCTACTATCCTCTCCAGGGGTAGCCTCTAGTTATAGTTTGATGTTTCCTTCTAAATCTTTTCATATACACCTGCAAAAGCATTTAAATACACACATCCACACGTATATACTGTTTTATGTTATTCTTTTTGAACATCAAAAATTAACATTGGGAAGGTTCTCTGCCTCATAAGAGCATATGGTGAAGATCTATGAAAGTAAATATAAATTAACTTTGTTCTTTTACAATTTTGTTTGAAACTTCAGGTATGGATGCCCCATAATTTAACTTGCTAATTAATTAATCTTCTATTGATAGACATAAAAATTGTTTTACAATTTTCTTCTGGCAAGATTTCTTACATCATGTTTTTATACAATTTTTCTCCTTAAATAAAATTTAAAACATTGAACTTAAACTTCTCACCACAAACCACACCTAGAATTTTGCTCTAAATTTTTAATTAAAAGGAAGTAAAATGATTCTATAACTCTTACAAATTTCACGTAAAAATATTCAAAAATATATCACCCATTATTAATAAATATTAAAATGTAAAAATCCTATTGTAGAAATTCTGCATTTAGATTATTTTAATTTTTTCAGAAATATGGTTATAAATCCTTTTTTTTTTACCAATGTGCATGGATATAATAACTTGCCTGAAAACAGTGTGTACTAATCTTTTACATGAGAATTATTTTGTGTCTGTTTACTATAATATCCAGGTGATGGGAGAGACTAGGCAATTCAATAAAATGAGAGAACATTTTGTTCAATTTAGCAGCAAATGAAGAGGTTACATTCTCCAAACATTTGCCAGATAGATGCTGGGTCATCTAGTAAAAATAAATAAAACAATTACTACTCCAAATGGAGCAGGGAATACATGCATAATACACTATCCCAGTCACCAGAGGACTAATTTTAGGGTTTTCTTTGCAAATACCTAGCACACAGGGATCTAACCTCATACAAAGCAAAGGCATCAATGCATTGTCCTCTAGCAATAATTACAAAAAACAATAATAATAGTAATAATAAGTTTAAATAGAAAAATGTATATTTTATTTCATAACTTTTGTTAGATATTTAAAATATAGAAAAGTAAAAGAAGATGAAAATGATCTATAACTGCATTTCCTAGATTTTTTGGTTGACATTTTTCAAAATTAAACATTAGAAATATATTCAGATTATTAAAAAAATATATTACAGAAAAATGTAAAATAAAAGGCAAATACATTCTTCCCTCTACCCTATCTATGCCCAGCTTCTTGGTGCCCACAATAGCCACCCATAAGAGAAAATTTTGTTTATTCTTCAAGAAAAAACATATAATGAGTGAATAAGTATGTTCACTCATACATATACAAACACACACAAATCAAACATATAATTAAGTATATGTGTGTATGTATTTATATAGTATCCTTTTGCTAACTCAACAAATACCATATTTTTACACAGAAAAGTTATAAAATTCTGCAATGTATTATCTTAGAGCTTTTTCTAATATATGGATGTACCTCACAATTTTTTCTCTTAACAAATATTTCCTTTTCATTGACGTATAATTAAAATAAATTGCATAGATTTTAAGAGTACAGCTGAGCTAATTTTTAAATATGTATATATCCATGCAACCACCAGTCAGATTTCCCACATCCCAGAAGATTGCTGGAGCTTCTCTCCACTCAAATGTCCCTTCAGAATCAGTGACACATTTGACTTCCATCCAGATAGATTGGGATTGACCTTCTTGAACTCCACGTAGCTAGTATCAGCTAATATGTATCTTTTTCTGTCTGGCATCTTTTGCTCAAAATTTTGTGTCTGAAATTCATCCATATTTTTACATGTAACAGAATTTTTATTGCAATGTGTTATTGCTTTGTATAAGAACACCACTATTTATGTATTTTAACATGTAAACATCAGTGTTATTTCCAGTAGTTTAACTATCACGAATGAAACTGCTCAGAATCTATTTTGTTAGATCTTTCAGTGGACATAAGCAACTAATTTTTGCTATAGATATGCCTTAATGGAACTCTTGATTTGTGGGAGATATATATATCTAACTTGAGGAGATATGAGCGGTTTTCCAAAATAGTTGTAACAATTTACATTCCTTCGGGCAATGTAGGAATTTACTAGACACCCTTGTCAACACTGAATATTCTCAGTTCTTTTCATTTTAGTCACTGTTGATGGGTATATAGTGTCACTTCATTGTAGTTATAATTTACATCACCATGATGGCTAAGGATGTTGAGCCCTTTTTCAGATGATTATTAGGTAACTTTTCTTGTGATGAATCTGTTCCAGTTTTAGCATATTTTATATTGGTAGGAGTTTCTATTTGTAGGAGTTTCCTATGTAGTCCAGATACAAGTCATTTGTGTAATACATGTAATAACAAGTATCTCTTTCTTGAAATATTTCTTGGCTTTCTAATGCTTCTCACGTTACATGATTTCCTTCTGAGTGAATTTATCTGCTTCAGGAATACATATTTTAGTAATCCCTCTATGAGAGAAACTATACAGCAAACTTCCTGAATCCTTGTGTTTCTCAAATTAGAAGGAACGTAATCCTAAAATTACAGTCATTTTCCACAGCAAATGTAACACTAAAATTTAGTACAAAATAATTCCCATGCATGTATCTCACTAAGAGTTTTTAGCAAGAAAATATAAAAACATCTGCCACTAAATATAAAAAGAAGGACACCAAATTTTTTAAATGGGCAAAAAGATGAGTAGGGATACCTTAAGAAAGAAGATATACAATACCTAGTCAGAAAATAAAAAATATCCTCAACTTAAAATTAAAACCACATTGTGATACTAGCTCATAGCAATTAGACTAATTCCAACTAAAACTCTGTCAGTTTCAAGTGCTGGCAAGAATGTGGAGCAAGTTGGAATACTCATACACTGCAGGTGAGAATATAAAATGGCACTATCACTTTGCAAAACAGTTTACAAGTTTCTTAAATAGTTAAACATAGATTTACCAAAGGACCGAGCATTCCACTTTCAGAAAACTGAAAACATATTCCCACAAAGAGACATGTATTTGAAGACTCCTTGTAGTTTAATTCATGATAGTAAGAGCTGAAAGTAACCCAAATGCCCATAGTGAGGTAACAGATTAGCAAAATGGTCAATAGACATACAATGGAATATTACTAAGAAATTTAAAAGGCAAGGAAGTACTGACACATACAACATCATGGATAAATACCAAAATCATTATACTGAGTAAAAGAAGCCAGAACAAGAGTATATGTTGTGTGTGTCCATTATGTAAAATTCTGTAAAATGCAAACTAACCTGTAGTGACATAAAGCAACTCAGTGGTTTCCTCAGAGGTGGGATGGAGAGAGTGATGACTGCACAGGAAAACTTTTGGGAGTGATGGAAATGTCCTGTATCTTGATAGTGAAGGTAGTTTCACAAGTGTATGCATTCATCTAATATCATTGAAGTGTACACTCTAACTCAGTTGAGTGTATTTTATGTAAATTATACTTCATTAAAGTAGGTAAGAAAAGAGGTTGAGAAGAAAATATTACGTTAAGATATATGAGGGACAGATGCGAGAAACAGCTGAGATTTTCCTTTTAAATTATGTGAAAAGGTTAAGTCAAATTTATGTTAATTTTTTAACATTAACATATTGTTAATATGTTATATGTGACATAATGTTAACATAATGTCAAATTATGTTAATACATTTGAAAACCTAAATGATGTGGACTCTTTAGAAAAATATAAACATCCAAACCAACCCAAGATAAATTAGAAAACATGGTGACTGATAACCAATAAGGAAATTGAGAACAATGAAATAAATACACCCACATAAAATTGACAAAATCCAATTTTTCAAGTGAGTTTGCCAATATTCAAGGATAGAAAGCTCCCATTCTATACAATTCTTCTAGAACATAGAAAAATGTGAAATATTGAAAAGAAAGATGCTTCAAAATTGGTGTATTTCATTAGAATAACAGAAAAGAAAAAATCATTAGATAGACTAATAGATGCCAAAATCTCTTCTATAAAATTATCATGTTTATAATAAAAAAGAATTACTCAACATACTCATAGTAGTGTGGAATTTCCTTAACCAAATAGACATAAAATTATTTAAAAACTTAATAAAACATATGCCAAACATGCAGCTTGATGATGAAATAAGCATTCTCCACGAGAAATATAACAAGGCTCATTATCTTTGCATATATTTGATTTTATAATGAGCATCCTATTTATAGAAAATAAAAGCATAACAATTGAAGAGAAGGGCAAAATTATCATTATTTACATATGATACAATTATTCATTTAGAAAATAGAAGAGAGCCAACTGAAAAGCTGTTAGCTCTAATAGGAGTTTAATTGAGTATCAGGAAAAAAAAACCAAAACTCACTCTCTTATACACCAGGAATAATCAGGTGAAATCTTGACAGATAGCTGAGGAGCTTGTTAGAAATTTTGAGTGTTACCAGACCCAGAATCATAACCTGCATTTTAACCAGATTCCCAAGTGACTTGTATGCATTAACATTGGAGAAGTACTGCTTATAATAGCAATTTTCAACTTTATCTATGTGTTAAAATCACTGGTGAACTTTTAAAACCCCATACCCAGGCCACTCCCCACATTTATTAAAATAGTATCTATTGCTGGAACCCAGACAGACATATATTTTTTAAGCTTCAGAAGTGATTAGAGCATGCAACAATGGTTAAGAACCTCTGTCCCAGAAAAAAATTGCTAACGATATACAAAGAGATAGGCACAATTGTGCTTATTAAAGCAAATGTGGGATACTATAGAGCAGTAAAAAGCAATACATTATATATTGTGTGTTGTATGTGTGTGCACAGCATGGCTAGTTTAAAACATAGAGTGTATTTTTATTTGCACAGTCAGCAAATGCTTATTAGTCACCAACCACTAATAAGTAAATATGGCAAATTGTGGAATAATATGCATAGAAATTATCAATGAGCTATTATCAATTTGCTTCATACCATTTGTCTAAAGAAGAATGTGATAATCTACAAATGGCTACAAATATTTTGGTGTGAAAGTATATAAATGGCCTAGAAGAATACACATCAAACTCATAATACTATCTCCTTCTGGAGAGGGGGTAAGTGTAAGCTTTAGCAAAGTGGATATTCATTGCACTGTACATGATTTCATTATTTAGTAGAAAAAAGACAAGAAACTAAGCTAAAATATTATCCATAATATTTCAAGATGCTAGAACTTTGGATAACTTTTCTTGTTTGCAATTTTCCATATTTTAATGAAAATTACATTCTATTCAACTGTTTCAGAGTTTTGACAGGAAAACAGAAAAAACTGAATTTTAGGCAAGAAGTTCAATACAGGGTTTAGTGGCTTACACATTCATACATTCTTGGAAAATTTGGAAGAGCAAATGTCAAGTAAAACCAACGATCTATGCAGAAGTTATAGAAATCACATGAAACTACAACCTACAGCACTAAAGTGGGTGAGTCAAAGGAGAATTTTCTAGAGGCCACGCAAAACCTGATGTCTTCCTTCTGCAGAAACACCTACCACACAATGCCAGAGAAACTACATTGGCTTCCAGATCTCACATGAGTTATGTCTCATGGACAGATTCTAAATCTGAACTCCACTGACAAGGGATTCTGGGAAATGTAGTTTCCAGGCTTGCATCACCTACAAAATCAGTAGAAAAACAAAGGAAACAATGCTTTGAGTCCCAGCACAAACTACCAAGCACATAAAATAAGAACAAAACCAACCAACCAACAAAACAAAACAATATACAATATGCCGTAGCATCCTATCGCTGTTTACAGAGATCAAAGAGTAAAAATAGGATTAGAGAGAGTCCCTTCTGAGAAGAGTACAAGGCCATTTTGAAGCAGGCATTTCAGCTGGAGTTGAACATAACTCTGATTCTATATAGGTAATGATTCCTTTAATTAAAAGACAAAATCCCTCGGGGCTGGCCTGGTGGCATAATGGTTAAGATTGCACGCTCCACTGGGGCAGCCCAGGGGTAGTGGGTTTGGATCCCGTTTGCGTACCTACACACCACTCATCAAGCCATGCTGTGGCAGGCATCCCACATATAAAGCAGAGGAAGATGGGCACAGATGTTAGCCCAGGGCCAATCTTCCTCAGCAAAAACAGGAGGATTGGCAACAGATGCCAGCTAAGGGCTAATTTTCCTCACCCCCCCCCAAAAAAAAGAAAAGAAAAAAAAAAAAAAACCCAACAACCAAAGAAGACAAAATCCCAGGAAAATGTAAACATAGATGATGAGAACAAAGCAGCTCACATTATTGAGCATCTACCATGTTGCAGGCACTTGACTGTCATCTTCATTAATCCTCATAGCAACACTGGAATATGGATGTTATTACCCCCATTTCTTAGATGAGAGAAATGAATTTGGAAGAGGATATGATGCTTGCCTTAAATCACATGGATAGCTACAAGGAAACAGTAGAATGAGACTGAAATTCAGTCTGACTCAGAATAAAAATCTTACATCCATTCCAGTATACCAAATGGCTAGTTGGTTTAAAAGCCTCAGTTTGCAGTAGCTACCATTACAACCAAGAACTAAACAGAAACAACTACAAAGCAAGCAGTACCAGGCTGATAGATAAAAATAAACTAGATAAGACAAACACAGAAATAGACCTTCTATTCTAGTCATAGTAGTATAAATATTACTCATAACAAGCTATTGGAAATACTTATGTATATATGTATGTGTGTGAATATCAATGCTGAGACTTACTTTCCCTAGAGCTCTACGTTGTTTCATTCATTCCTCATAATGACCTTATGTATTAATTTCCTAGGACTACTCTAACAAAGTACCGTAGTCTAAGTGGCTTAAAACGACATAAATTTGTTCTCTCACAGCTCTGGAGGCTAGAAGTCTAAAACTAAGTTTTCAAGAGGATCTTACGCCTTCTGGAGGCTGTAGGGGAGAATACATTCTTTGCCTCTCCTGGCTCTGGTAGTTATTGGCATCCCTTGACTCATGGCCCCAGCACTCCAGTCTCTGCTCCTGTAATTACATTGCCTCATCCTCTGATCAAATCTCCCTTTGCTACACTCTTATAAGGACACCTGTCATTGGATTTAGGGCCCACTCAGATAATCTAGGATGATTTCATCTCAAGATCCTTAATTTAATTGTATCTGCAAGACTCTTTTTCCCAGATAAGTAACATTTACAGGTTCTGGAGATTAGACAGTGGGCATATCTTTTGGGAGACCACCATTCAACCCACTACCCTCTGTAAGGTAGGTGTAATTATCATAACCACGGTCCCATTAAGAGCCAGTTCAAACAGACCCCATCGCTTATCAACAGAGTGATTAAGAATTTTCTTTCAGAAAATGTGCAAAGTCATGTAGCCAGAGCAAGTGCAGAAGAAGAAACCTTGACCTAAAATGACCATGGAACCAAAGATTCTCCTCTCCATGGAACCAAAGGATGGGGACATGACCAGAATTTAAAAGTCAGACTCTTATCAGAAGCAAGAGGTCCCTCATTCAGGAAGATCCAGTGTTAAAATTCCTCCCCCACTATATCATAAATGTTTAGAACCTCATCACAAAAGTTTAGAACCCTGTCATAAATGTTTAGAAACTTACCATAAATGTTTGAAGCCCACCGATCAAAATGTATCTCCCCAGTGTTTCCACATGCCAGCCTGTGCTCCCTAACCTCTTAAATTTTGCCCCAAATCCTGAATCAGAGAGACAGGTCTGAGGGCACAAGCCCCTGCTCTCCCTGGAGATCTATCTCACAGAGTAAAGCTGATTTCTCCCCCAAACTGATGCCATAATTAATTGGGTTTTTTCTAATGCACGTTAGGCAAGAGAACCCCAATTTTGTCCAATAACATTATCACCATTTTATCCATGATGAAACTGAAGTTTCTTGGGGTTAAGTGACTTAAAAGAAAGGATTCACAGATTTTCTGTGTCAAAATCAGGTTTAAAGTCTGCAACAGTCAAACTCCAAAGCTTATCACATCAAACACCTCCTAAGGGTTCTGATCACCAATTAATTCCAAGGCCTATTGGGGCGGCTGGGTTGCCATGCCACCAAGAAATTCTGGGACACCTATGATTCAACTCAATTCTAACACTATATACCTAGAGATAGATATCTTGTCAGTCATAAGTCTAGGTTATCCGTGCTTCTGACCAACTAACTATAGATTGGAGTTAACCCAACAACCCCCTCCTCAGGTTTGATTCATTTGCTAGAGCAGCTCACAGAACTCAGAGAAACATTTTACCTACTAGATTACTGGTTTATTATAAAAGGATATAACTCAGGAATAGCCAGATGCAAGAGGTGCATAGGGCAAGGTATGTGGGAAAGGGTGTGGAGCTTCCATGCCCTCTCTAAGTGCACCACTCTCCCCCATCTGCATGGTCTCAGAACCCCATCCTTTGGGGTTTTATGGAGGCTTCATCACACAGGCATGATTGACTGAATCATTGGTCATTGGCAATTGATTGAACCTCCAGCTCCTCTCCCCTCCCCTGAGGTGGGGAGTGTTTGGAGCGGAACTGAAAATTCCAACCGTCCAATCACATGGTTGGTTCCCCTGGCAGCCAGTCCCCATCCTTAGGTGCAGTCCAAAAATCACCTCATTAATATAACAAAAAACAACTTTTGGGCCAGCCCTGGTGGCCTAGTCATTAAGTTTGGCATAGTCCACTTCAGCAGCCCAGCTTTGGTTCCTGGGTGTGGACCTACACCACTCGTCGGTGGCCATGCTGTGGCAGTGGCTCACTTACAAAATAGAGGAAGATTGGCAACAGATGTTAGCTCAGGGTGAATCTTCCTCAGCAAAAATAAATGAATTAAAAAGAAAAAAACACCTTTTCTGCTCTCATCACAGGAAATCTAAGGGCTTGAGGAGCTCTGTGCCAGAATGGGGCAAGCAGACCAAATATATATTTATTTTAATAAATCACAATGTCACACCTCCTATACTTTAAAGTATTTTTTATATTTGTGTGTATCTATTTAAAGAAATTGGATATATTCTTATTACATAACATGCCAATTAATTCTGGGGTGGTTGTTTTGAAGATGTAATAATAACAATAACTTGGAGCAGGATCATAGATGTAAAGATAGCTCTACTGAGTGATCCTGTAAGTGACAATTGGCTAAGCATCTATTATCTTGAATAGTAATATCAGGTAATTGTGAAATGTGAAACAAGATGGGGTCACTTAAGTCCAAGGGCTTTAAAACGGAGCTGGAGAGCCATTAAGGAAATGGGTCTTATGCACGTCCTCATCAGGCTGAATGTGAACTTTTGAACTGAGTAGAGACAAAAATATTCTGAGAAAGCTGCAAGAAATCTGCAGCTCTTCACAATGTAGACTTTTGCCTCCCTCTAGCTAGCCTTAGCAATCAATTATGCTTAGCCAAGATTAGCTTTCTGCTGCCAACCCCAATTAAAATTCTTTGTGACGCAAACTTCCCTCTTTCACCTTTAAAAGCCCCTGCCTCTTACTCCCTGGTGGGGACACTGTTTGGATTGCTACCTGAATCTGTGTACCTCAAATTGAAATTCTTTGATCCCAGAATAAACACCTTTCCATCTCGCATTTCAGCTCTTTATTTTCAGGTTAAAATAATATAAACTCAAGTATAACATTAAAAATAAAATCACTTTCATCATTTCACTTTATCATTATTATAAGTTTACAATAAAATGGATATTTCATTAACTTTCCAAGAACACTTTCACAACACAATATATATTTATAATTGTCTATTTTTAATTAAAACTCCTTGAAAAATTAAAGATCTAAATAACTTTTGATCATGAGATAGTTGACTTTAAATTCTCATGTGTTGTTAATGTTGAGCTATTACTTAGGTTGAAATGCAACCAGTAGGCCTTGACACATCCACATACATTGTTAAAATATCAAAATACTTCTGACCAGGTTGGTAAACTGCCAATGTCCATGATCCTGAGTGTTTCCTATCTATCTGCCCCAGTCCATCCCCTGGACTCACCAGGTCTACCCAAAATTCAGCAACCAAATTATTGGCAGAGGGAGAGGCTTATTTTCTGAATGATTGGTGTCCCTGCTGGAACAATTGCTAAGCACTTTTGAATATCACATATCAATAATGCCATATAGAGGTGGCATTCACCAATCAAACATATCCCAACAGACTTATAAGTTCCTCAAGGACTTTTCTTGCTCTTCTTTGTGTCTCCTACATGTACTACAACTCATAACCCATGTAAGGGAGGAAAAACTTTTACCTCTACCTTTCGAGGTTCTTGGCTGAGACTCCCTTATAATAAAAAGACAGATTAACGCGAGAAAAACAAATTTAATTGCATATGTATATACAGGAGCCCCACAATGATATGAGGCTCCAAGAAGTGACCAGAACAGGAAGGCTTTATACCTTTTAGACAAAGAAACAGTACATTTGTGAAGAATTGATGAGACAAATGGGTTTTGGCTAGGCATGGAAAATTGGTGAAGTAACAAGTTTTGTTTATACAGCCTTCTTGGCCCTAAATTCACTGTCTCAGGTAAAAAGGATGCCTTCTACCCTCCCTATGCAGGGAGGGTACATTTCACTTGGGACATTTATCTCCTGCTTTCAGGGGGACAAAGAAGGGTCAAGGTGTTCTTCTGGTACCAGCTGTTTCTCAAGTATCTTTATTTCAAAATAATCAACATGCCAAAGTGGATATTTTGGGATGACATATTCTTGAACCCTACAACCATAATACCAAATTAATATTTTTGACATGTAATGAAGATACGATTATTAAATTATTTACTAAATAGAAGAGGGCTTGAAAGATATCGTATTCCTTGTTCACATGAATAAATAAGGATTTTTATTATTGTTTATTTGTATTTTTTTCCCTTTAACTATGCATCCTCCTTGAAATTTTACTTCCTAATTGATTCTTTTCTGTTGTAATTCACATTTAAGTCTAAGTGCTTATTTCAAAAACACTGATATTCAAAGGAGACATTCTGGAAGATTGAGTCTATGCCTTTGTTTAAAATTCTTTCATCAACAAATTTGTTTAATGGATAGAAAAATATATGAACCAGAACAAAAAGAAAAGGAAAAGGAAAAGGAGCAGTGAAAGAAACCCAGAGTTAATAGTGGTCGGCAAATTAAAGCTTGTCATATGATGAGAACATGAAATGCAATCAGCAGAGCTAAACAAAAGGAATGTAATTTTAGGTATGTTATCAACATATCAGCTGGATGAAGGGTACAAAAATATTGTACCGTGTAATCAACAAAGCAAAGCATCCTTCTTCTTATTTTTTTTCAGATTTCACCTTCCTTCCAAGACTTTAGGATATAAGAAAGCTTCCCAGAGATAAGAGAAATATACCCCATCCTTGTCCATACCACATCCTTCCCCCAGAACTTGTTTCCATTCACAAATACTGTACAGGTATAAATCTCATGCCAGAAACCAGGTGTACAAATAAAATTATTTTCTCCTCTAATAAAACTTAATTTATATTTTATGCCTCAATTCTAGCAAGATTTCAAAAGTTAGGCTTGATCAATTCAGGGACTCAATGATTTGAGAGTTTATCCTCACCTTACCCTGGGTTTTAGTCAGAAGCCTCTTGGGGGCTATTTGATTGCTAAGACGTTGGGTAGGAGGGTAGCTATCTGGCTGTCAGTCATTACCACTTCCCCATGGTAAAATATCCTGAGATAAGCATTGTTTCTTTAATAAATATTTTGTCCATCCACATACATAGTTGAGACAACCTAAGTTCTATCTGTTCTATAATCATTGATCTATGGCTGCCTCCTTGACCACAGGTCTCCCAGCTGTGGCTCTCTCTATTCAGGTAACACGTCACTGTTTTCACACTCCATTGGAGTTCAGAGAATGCTAAGTATGTCACAGACCCATTGCCTGTATATATAACTCAGCCTTCTCTCTTTTCCTGCTCCTAAACCATGCTGTACTTGCAAGTGCTCTATAAGGCTGGCTACCTTCCTGGCTTCTCCCAAGTTATCCCCTGCTCTTATAACCCCCAAACCTTTTGGAGTTTCTACCATCCCTCTCAACCTCTCACCACACCTCAGTTGGAAGACAAGGCACAGGGTCTATTCTCTCTGATCCTTCCTATCCCTACACTTAGCCTGTGTAATTTTTATCTAAAATGGGTCAGATAGTATTTGAAATTTGTTGTTAAGGGCAAAGATATGATATTCTGAATCCTGTAGCATTTAGGAAGGTGAATCCCAGTAGTTCAAATTCTTGCATTTCACATTACTTTTTCCACTAAAAACTATTGTCATGCCTTACTTTCAAAAGTCAACTTAAAAACTCAAAAACCTATGGTGATGGTTCAAAGGGTGTATATATTTCTCAAAACTCATTGGACTACACACTTAAAAGAGGACATTGTATTGTATGTAGATTATATCTCAATAAAGTTGATGTTGAAATGACAATAAAAATTCAAAATTTAATGAATAGCTCTCTTTACTTTTTAGATATGTTGTCTCAGGCAGTTAGCAGAGAATAGCCTAAGCACTGCCTGATCTGTGCAATGTAATAACTAAGAGAAGGGGATGTAAAAAGGGCAAAAACTCTAAATAATATCCTATGCAGTAATATAACAGTAATAATAGTGGTAATGAAAACTAACACTTAGAGTTTCCTTGTGTCTACCAGAAAACACAGAATTTATATCAGTTAATCTTCACTATAATTCTCTAAAATGGGTATATGATTAGCTGGATTTCACGAATAAAAAAGCTGACGTTTAGAAGATTAAGAAAAGTATGTATGATCATACAACATATTTTGTGGCAAGAAGTGCTTTAAAAGCAGACAGTCTAACTGCCGAGTCCTCACTCTTAACCACTGCCTTATACCAATATTTAAAGGTAATTTTTCTGGTCAAAGCTACAATCATAGTACCAATGAAAATCACAATTATAATATGGTCTTGATGATGATAACATGATGGAGATACGCTGATATTGGCAATTTTTAATCTTGATGCCAGTCATTTTTAGTGTCAAGTGTGCATTACCCATTTATTGCTCACAAAAGTCTTAAGACAATGTTATTGTTATTATCTCAATATTAAAAATGAGAAAATTGAGGCTTATGGAAGAAAAATAACACAGTTGAAAAGTATTACAAGTTAGACAGGAATATAGGTTTGATTGGCATCAGAGCTCACTCAACCACTTTGATTTAATCCTCTCAATAGCTTGTTTTTCTCCCTCTTTTAAAAATAAGCATGTTATTTCTATTGTTACCATGTTTGCATGCCCATACTGAGTAATTTAACAATATTCTATTATTGTTATTCACTTGGGATCATTAACTAAATAATAAATGTCACTGCTTTTTCAAGAAAAGTACACGCTGTCATCTTGTAAAAAGATGGGGACTGATCAAATGGGAAAAAACAGAAGTAACCCATTTATGAACTTTGGTTTGTATCCATATATTCCAACATATGTGAACGTTCAGTTATCCATCTACCTATCTTATATTTATCTCTATCAATAGATTTGTTCAACTTATATATTATCAACTTATATATAGATTTCTTTTTAACCCAACATGTGAGACAGGATGAAAAGCAGATAGAGAAGAGCAATAACTTTTACACCTCACTTTTGTTCCTCCTTACTACCAGTTGAAAAGTAATGTATTGTAAACACTTCCTGAATCCATGAATGCACATAAACTCACAAGCAATTATTTACTAGTCTCCCATGGGTTCTTTGTACTTAGTGTAAAAATACATTGCTCTACAAATTCAAGAGGCTCAGGGAAAAGGGGGAACATAAGATTTATGAAGTAACTGCAATCATAATGTCCAGAGCCTCGCATGAAGTCCATTCTGTCAGCCAAGAAATGGTAGCAAGTGTCTGAAGGTCATAATGATGTGAAGTATGCAGGAATCAACAATTGGACCTTTAGGTTGGACATATATATTTCAGACTAAGGAGTTAGGAAGTCCTGTAGGGTAAGACAAGATAAAAAAGGAAAGCTGGAGAAATACAAGAGGAGCTTTTTTCATTTTATTTTTTTATTGAGGTCACATTGGTTTTTAATATTACATAAATTTCAGGTATACATCGTTATATTTCTATTTCTGTATAGACTGCAGCACAAGATGAGCTTTGATGATCTCCAGGCAGGCATGAAGCTCGAGACAGTGGTAAAGCTCTATTTAAAATTTGTATTTTCAGAGTTATTTTCTTTTATACTGCTTAACACTATAATTTTATTAGCCATTGGCCTGAGACAAACATGACTTCAGCACTCAGTGTAAATGGAACATGTTTTAGCAACTCCCATGAAAAGTCACTGCATTCTAAATAACATGCTGCCACATACAGCATCAGAAAGAAAAATAGTTTTGCTTTAGAAAGAAAATCATGCTCACCCAACAATATTTAGTATTTACATATTATTGGAAAGATCTCTATAGTCTCAAAACTAAGATCCTTTTATCCCTTAAGTAGTTTTACAACAATTTGTAACCCTAAAAATGTTTAAACAATTTAACTTTGCTCCAAATGTGAAAACCTACAAGGATAAATAGCTTTTCCAGCTACTGCTATTAGTATAGAAATAGATGAAGCATATAAAGAACATATGTTTACATGTTCAAATTAATATTATTTATTTTAAATATATTTTATATATGAAAAACTAATTCTATTTAAGAACTCAAGTGAAGCAGTTATTTGGAAAGATGAATTTGTTCAAATATTAGTTTAAACAACTGGGCAATGTACAGTCGAACATTTTATTCCAGGATATAGATATTAAACAACTTCCAGCAACCTCTATATTAGATTATGCTAGTGCTTTTGAAATAAAAAAACAACATCCAGAGTAGATTAGAATTATGGGTTTATCAAAATGATATGCTTTTCTATCTAATTGGGCCATAGCATTATGTAATAAAGCTATTAGGATACAGTAACTATCAGATTAACAGGGAGAAGGTGGTAAATTCATGTTTCCATTTACTAAGTCAACCCTTGACTGCCCAGCAGGTCCTCGTAGCAACTTGAATGTACAGTTGGAACATTTAGATGAAACTGTATCACGTTCAGCATTTTGCAACCACCCAATTCAACATGCATCCTATATGCCATTGGGCGAGTGTATGTCAGTGGTCAAAAAGAAAAAAAATACAGATAACATGATACCTAAGTTATGGAACATTAAACTTATGAACCCCTAGAGGCCATGGAAACAAACTGCACTTTATTGCTCTCTCTTGCAAGGTTTTCTTTATTTTCACCTTTCTTTTCTTCCAGAATGGGGAAAAAATGTAAAAGTTAACCACAAAGGTCTCAGATCTGTGGAATCCTCACATCTCCTTTAAATCTTTATAAATAAGGAAAGAAGATGATTACTTCTCAAAAGAAAATAGCACTTCAATAAACACTCAAGGAGAAAATGGAAATACGTATCTCCATCAAATTATTAACTTAAATTGCAGCGGCATTTTCTTCTCCATGTAATCACCTTCAACAGTTTGATAAGGAAAATATAACAAATGGCATGCAGTTGCCACAGCAACATTTTTTTTCTTACATATAGTGAGAAAATGTTGTTTTCTTTTTTCATTTCTTTTGCTTTGTTTTAATAGAATAAAAACTTCTCTAATAAATGCAATTTTGCAATTTAACTAGTCCCAGTTTCTGGCTTTGCTTCACTATAATGAATAAATTTGAAAAAGGATATATATTCAGATAATGGAATGTATGCATACTTAATTACTTGGTGGCATTATTTTGAAGACATAATGCTGCTGACAAATATGGTGGTTTCCTGCTCCATGAGGTAATTAATAGTGTTGCTTGTTGTTCTATAAGGTTTCTCTTTTGTCAGACATAATTTGTTAAGTAAATTAGAGCTAAAATGCATATGGACTTAACAGATACCAAATAATAAAGTAATATCAAGGATTTAATGATATAGAAATAGCTCTGGGAAAAAATAGTATTCTGATGCAAATAGTTGCCATGGTGATAGCTTGAAATCACTGTGCCGTTTTTTAAAAAAATATATTTTAAGAACATGTGAATTTTACTAACATTACAAAAATCTAGACTACAACAGATTCACCAAAAAAGAAAAAAACACTTAGCTTTATCTTTCCAAGTTTTCATATGTTTCTATTTTATATCAACCATTTAGATATTGATTTGTCCCACCAGTGAAAATGTTTACTCACAAATATGAAAATCATATCAAATGGTAGAAGAGATTCATGTATTAATTGGGGGATTGGACTAAATGAACTTCATATCATTACCAAAACCAAGGCTCTATGATTTTTATATATGTGTGTGTATGTATATATATACATATATATGTAATTTAATAAACCACGAGCTGGAAAACTAGCAGTGTCAAAATCAAAATTAATCATTAGAAATGCCTACAGAAATTATAAAACATAATTAAAGGCTCAACAAAAGACTCAATGTCAAAAATATAGTAGACACTTAATAGGGATTTCTTACATGAGCAAATTAATGCTCTAATTTTGCCATTTGCCCCATCCTCATTTCAATAATATATGTTGAATCCCTACAATATGTAAGTGTCTAGTAATATTTTCCTGCAATATGTAAAGTTTAAACCAGTAGAAGATATATTATGTAAACCTAATGAATTAGTTATAACTGTAGGGATACAAATCCTAGTGTTGAAAAGCAAGCATTACCCATGAAGAATAATAATAGACAATGGATGGTCATCTGTTATTTCTCAAAATGCAAGGCAATTCTTCTTAAATCAAACTGATACTATTGGAAAGGTCATCTAAGAACACTGCCATACAGAGAGGAACGATTCAATGACTATGTCAAAGGGGTTAAAGTAAAATGAGACCGTGAGTGTGCTCTCACATACTGGCCCTTAGAAGGTCCTCAGTAATAACTTTTTGAAAAAATAAACAGATGAGAGAAGACTACCTCCACATTCTCTCTCATTTATTTATAAACTAGTCTATTGTCTGTTTTCACTGACTGGTAGATTGTTCTCAAATGATTTTGAACCTTGAATTACTAATGATTAGGTTAAATATATGTGTATATATTTATATATACACATATATATATGTGTATATATTTATATACACAAACACACACACATACATAAAATACAGACACACATGTATATCTAATCTTATTTAACTAATAATATTATTTGGCTAAAATTTGTTTAACTGTTGAGAATTTATCACATTCTTGTCAATTAATTCGTTTGACCTCTATAGCACTTCTGGAAAATCTCGTAACTTCAATTTCACAGACTGACTAAGAAGCAAAGTACTTAAATGTCTAACCCAAGGTAAGGAAGGACTCAAACCCAGGTCTTTTGATTAAAGACCCCACATGCTTGTAAATCTAGCCTTTTCTTTCGTGTCACTTCAATTTCTCATATTGTATTTTATGATTTGAACATATACTCTGAAATCCCCTGTGCCTCCTTAACAAAATTGCTGTCTAACAATCTTTTCTGAGTCACCTCTGATATGTTGCTGATTCAGTGGCATGTGTTGAGAAGCCATCTAACAAGTGTGAAAACCTATAGTTGTTGGTTGATTAGGCAGTCTACCCAAAGCTTCTTAACAAGATTACTATTATTGAATAATAATAATATTATTATTAGTAATAGGAAAAAATGCTACATAGAAACACAGATCCTGAGACTCTAGAAATTTAGACTGGTTGGAATCTAATTCTGCTACCCTGTGTAATCTTAGCCAGAGGCTTCAAAAGATGGTGTTTGGGGGTGAAAAAGAGGTGAGACTAATTCTGAAGGAAAGGGAGAGAAAAAAAGACTAATATTTATTGAATATCTGATATATGCTTTCATAGTGTTAAGTTTTTTCTCTACAATTAACCTTTAAGGTGATCATTTTGACACCCATTATGAAAATAAAGATGATGAATGGGACATAGGGAGATGAAAGTGACTCATAAAATATCACACAGTTAGTAGGTAGCAGCCTTGAGATTAAAATCTAAATTTTTCAGATTCCAAAGCTCTTACCACTATAGCATGTTCACATTTCATCATTTACAAAACATAAGTGTGTGTGTTTGCAGTGGATGGAGGGACTAAAAATGTAATAACAGCATTTACCTTAAAGGGGCACTGTAAGGATTACCTGAATTAATAAAGGTAAAGCACAATACTGAATGTGAGTTAGGTAGAAAGAAATGAGCCAAGAGGAATATGAGCAGAGAGTAGTGTGGGAAGGTGATAAGATTTAAAAATAGTTTTAATGTGTCACATATTATCACTGAAGATATAGAAATACTATGCTACACAAGTAGGAACTATGGAATATTTATATCTAAAAGGAACATGAAACTCAAAAGTGTATCTCATGGAGGATAATGAATTTATGTGAGGTTCAGAGGGGTACCTAAAATTTCTAACAAGACAGAACCTCCAACTAGGAAAAATAGCCTTAAAAAAAAGCAAAGCAGAACACAGAAAAAGAGAGGTTTTCCCAATAAAGAGACTGAATGAGAAATGACCCAATTTTTCCTGAAATATCCTTGATACCACATCTCTTAATCTTGAGTTCATGTGTCTGATGCACAATATGCAAATCCCTGAGACATGGTTGCTTGCAGATGGAGAAAAGTTTATTCGAGTTGGGCAAAATGAGAAGGTGGGATCATAGGTTCTCTCAAATCCACCTTAACAAAAGAAGAAAGCAAGGCTTTTTATAGATCTAAGGGGCTTGGGAGGAGGGGTTTTGGAGAAACAAAGGGGAAACCCATGTTTCTTTCACTCCAGTCAAGCCCTGGGGCAATCAGACTTTAGGGTATCAGTAGCAGCTGGGGGCTGGTTATTTGGTGGTTGTAACTTTCTTGAAGGCATTCTTTTTCTTCTGCAAAACAAGCTCATAAATCCTTGTGACCCTTGAGTCACCCCTAATGTTAAATGAGAAAACAGCAAATTAACAAGTTTAACTTATTTTCATTTGTGTCTATGTTGGGAACAAGGTCAAAGGGTAATCGTGTTCCTATTGAATATTTATAGTAACCTTCAGGTATCTGGCTTCATCCTCTTCTATGCAACACCTACCCACATGCCAGTTGTGCCTATGACACAACTGTATCAAATTACTACTCATAGTTTCCAAATACACCATGCTTTTCCATGTTTCAATGCTTTTTTTCCCACAATGTCCTTTCTCCTCTGTATTTTTCCTACATGGCAAACATGTATCCACCTTCAAAGACTTAGACTATGCATACTCTCCTTTTTGCTAGTCCAGTATATTCATGATCTTCAATAATTCCCCATGGGTATTTTTACTAATAGTACCTGTAATACTTTCTTGTTTTGTTTACATATGTATCTCCCTAGGTGAGCCTGCAAACTTTTTTTTTTCTCTCTCTCTCTCTCTCTCTCTTTTTTTTTTTTTTTTTGGTAAGGAAGACTGGCCCTGAGGTAACATCCATTGCCAATCCTCCTCTTTTTGCCAAGGAAGGTTAGCCCTGAGCTAACATCTGTGCCCACCTTCCTCTACTTTGTATACGAGATGCTGCCACACCATGACGAGCTGTCCATAGGTCCATGCCCGGGATCTGAACCTGCAAACCCCAGGCTGCTGAAGCAGACCATATTAACTTCACTGCTATACTACCAGCCCAGCATGACTGCAAGCTCTTGAGAGAGAATCTTAGCCATATTAGTTTTCCCTCTGCCCTAGTAGAGTATATTAAGCATAGTAGATGTGGAATAAATATATTTTGACTAGATGAATTGATACATGAAGTTATGAGTTAATTATTAAATAAAATTCTCAAACCTCATAAACCTATAATCATGATAAACATAGATTTACCCACCAAATTACTATAATATTGGGATACCATTGTGATAAAACAGAAGTAAGTTTTTAGTTATAGGTATATAATTAAACAAGACATAGAAATTTAATGGTCAAGTGTACAGAATTAAATCAACAAATAGATACCAGATGAATTTATACTAATCACTGGTATTTCAAATTTAAGTTTACCTCATCTTCCCATTTATGTTTTTCTAAACGATCTTAGACTACACCAATCTATCCCCACTCCAAACTTGGCAAGTGCTTATTGTCTGTATTACTCACTTGACTATTAATTATGTGCTTCCTTGTGATCTTTTTTATACTGTTATGTTAAGTAAATTATGATTTTTTTTCATTTAGAATTTTGCTTGATTATTCTGTGGTTCCCAAACAAATTACAATATCATAGAGAAGTTTAATTTATGAATCCTGTCAGCATACACTATGGAATGCCTATGCTGTGCCAGGAAGCCTTCTAGGTATTGAGATAAACATTACCAAAAAAAAAAAAAAAAAAAAAACTTTCCTCAAAGAGTTAAATCTAACAGGGGAGATTAATGCAATAAGTCATTAATATAGGTACATACCAAAGCCTAAGAAAATCCAGAGGAGGAATCCAAGGAAATCTCACAGAGAAGGTGGAATCTGATTTTATCTGAAATGGCAGAATAAAAGATTTTCAGTTGAAGGATGGAAATAGGAGCATTCTTGGCCAAGAGGACAGAATATGCAAAATAAGTGGATATTTGAGTAACTAGGACTATTTCAATATGTCTATAGCAATATAACATTAGTCTGATTCAGTTTTAATTCTCAATTTAAATTAGGTTCAGTTTATCAGTCCACCACCACCACTCCCTGCCATGACACACACAAAATAGAAATTGCAGTCTTAAAGCTGGTTGATCTAGTTTCAGAGAAATACTTTACCTTGTAAGTAATACCCTGAAAGACCTTTTCTCACCCATTAGCTAAGATCATTTACATTAGTATATCAAAAAACTGACATTAAAGGTTTTAACTGATAAAGGTCTCCCTAGTTTTGAGATGAGAACTTGTATGTCTTAGCTGGAGTTAAAAAGAAATAATATATACTATAAGGGAAAAAATCCAGAAACCCCATCCCCTTTTCAGGACTTGGGCAGTTCAGGGAAAAGAAAAAGAGAAGTAGGTAGACAAAGAAGTCAAAATAGAACTACTGATTTCTGCTCTCTGAGCACATATTTGGAGGGTATGGAATAGCTTTTGATAAATGTACTAGCCAGTTAAGCATGTTCAGACAAGATGTAATGATGGAATTTTCATGATAAGGGTTTGAAAATAGAGCTGGTTAGCTTCTGTGGCTTGGGAGTAAATCATCAGACCAGCAGGGTAGACAGATAACTTGGCCAGGATCTGGAGGTCTGTGGGCACTCATTGGTCAGGTGAAGTAGGAAGAGTGAGCTGGGGAGGTCTAACAAGCCAAAAAAGATTAGATGACAATTTCTGTCAGCCACAAATGCCAGGAGAACAAGTAACACACAGGTGGGCATGGAACCAAGCCCCAGAGATCATGGCAGTAAGAAATTATGCCAAGGATACTGACTGTTCAATTATTGAGGGAAAATATAAGTTCTTCCCTCCATTCCCTTCATGGGGATGCCCTATAACTCAGGAGGGAAATGAGTGGATCTGAGTGAGGCTGAACACTTTTATCACAAAGACTAAAGGCTCCCTGAATGGAGGATTTAAATGATAGGATCAGACAAAGCTTTAAACAGATTTGGTACATAATTAGATTCTGTAGCTATTTTTCCTACTAACAAAATGGTTGAAATTTGGGGGAAAGACCAGGTTTGTATATAATTATATTTTATATAGGTTGTTCTGCCCATCTGAGCTATAGTGGAAATAAATGTATCATCTTCTTACAGATGGAATCTACATTGTTCAAATTTGAGGGCTGAATGGAGCATGAGAAAGTAAAGCAGGAACTGAAGACCAACCTTTTATTAAAGTATAAAGAGGAAAAATAGGGTAGCTAAAAGGAGAAAGGAAAAACAAAGGACAACATTAGTTGTCTGCTTGCTTGTTTGATTGTTTATTAGGGAGATGAGAATATTTGTAGAAAGGAAAAGAGTCTGTGGACTCTTGACAATATAAGAGAAATTCTTGGAACATAGTATCTGAAAATAATAGCTAATATCTAACATTTGTTGAGTGGATACTAAGTGTCAGGTGCCATTTGAAGAGTTTACATGTATTAATTCATGTAATCTTTACATCATCACAACCAGTGGATGAGGTAGCACCCACAATGAGCCACATTTTACAGAATAGGAAATGTAGGCACAAAGAGAAGAGGGGTGGTGAGATTGGACAGCCCTGACATATTTTTATTACTATTTCAAAAATCACAGCCAGTGCTGCCATAAGGTATACCCCCAATGCATGATCAACTGACAGTTCCATAAAATTTATGACATAGGCATGTTGGAACAACACTGACAAATAAAGGTTGACTCATGATGGCAATTTCACAGCTGTCCCATGGTATCATTACATTAGCATAGACTCAACACTGGGCTTTTATGTACTGTGGATGTTTATATGTTGTTATATTAAAATGCATTATTGTAAGTTGGGTTCTCTAGGTATGAAGGCAGGGTGTTCATTCAATAGTGCCCTTAGGATGATCCTGTGGAAGAGAGGAAAAGGAAGCAAGACCAGGCAGAGATAGCAGGCAACCTGTGATGCAGGTCTGAAAATAACATTTACTTAATTTACAGGAAGTTGAGGGGCTAGAATGACCTTTCAGAGTTGTCTCCAGTTGGGTCAAGATGGCCCAAACTTTAAACGCCTGCATTCAATCACTCATTGGATCCAGGCACCGTGTGACCTGCAGCAAAGATCTAACAGTCAAGTGTTTACAGCACTCTCAGCAGCAGGGGCAACAAATCTTTCACTGAGAACATACCTGGGAAGTAGTTTACAGTGTCCACCACAGACATTTATGGTATTGAACTGTATGAAATAGACTTTTCTGTATTTCAAAACATGCTAGAATATCAGCAATTTCAAATGATTCAGACTACTATATACTATTTTATTTATGTCTATGTTGTTTTACGTAAAAATTAGAAAGGAACTCTATAATCATTTGTAGTATAGCCAAGGTTGAGTAGATCAAGTATATTTTTAAAAGATCACATATCTAAGGATTCCCAATGAGGGGCCAACAGACTACTAAAGATATCAAGCGAGTGTAGACTCTAAAGAGGAGAGAACTTTATGCTATCACATTAAATGGCATTGTTGCAGGTAAGATTGTTCAAATGTACAAATATGTTCTTTTTTCATATAGTCGTGTGCTACATAACGATGTTTCATTCAGCAATGGACCACATATATGACAGTGGTCCCATAAAATTATATTGAAGCTGAAAAATTCTTATCACCTAGTGATGTGCTGGTCATTATAACTTTGTAGCACAATGCATTACTGACGTATTTGTGGTAATGCTGGTATAAACAAACCTACAGCACTGCCAGTTGTGTAAAAGCATAATACATACAATTATGTTCGGTACATAATACTTGATAATGGTAATAAACTACTATGTTACTGATTTATGTATTTACTATACTATGCTTTTTATCATTGTTTTAGAGTGTACTCTTTCAACTTATAAAAAAAGTTTACTGCAATACAGTGTGCTGTGTTACACCAGCAGCAGCCTCGTGCATCTCATGTTTACTGTGTCTCTTGATTGGGTTATTTTCCCTTGTGCTTGATTCATCCTCACGTTGTTTTGATTATCATGGCCCTTAAGCATACAAAATCCACTACTAAGGTTGTCACTAGGAGGCCACGTCAAGTGATTGACCTGGAAACAAAACTAAAACTGATTAAGGACTATGAAGGTGGAAAATCAGTGATGGTTATTGCTCGCCAGTCAGGTATGTCCCATTCTACCATAGCTACAACCTTGAAGAACAAGAACAAAGTGATGGAAATTCTTAAAGGATCTGCTTCACTGAAGGCAAAAAGGCCAACAAAAATTCAAGAAGGTCCTACATCAGACGTGGAGAAACTTCTAATGACCTAGAGTGAAGACCAGACACAAAAGAGTATCCCAGTCTACACCATGACGATCTGGCCAGAGCAAAAAGTTTGCAATGTTGAAAGGAAAGGCTGAACCCAACTGCAATGTTGAATTTACTGCTAGCTCTGGGTGGCTTAAATGATTCAAGAATCATTATTCTTTACATAATGTGAAAGTGAGTGGTGACTCTTCAAGTGCTAAAGTGAAGGCAGCTGAAGAATTTTTCAAAACTCTAGATAAGCTGATGAGGAAAACTAGTTGCCAGAGCAAATATTCAATATAGATAAAACTTCCCTATTCTGGAAACGGTTGCCTGAAAGGACTTTAATCCATAAGGAGTTAATGCCAAGTTAATGCCAGGCGTCAAGGCTTTTAAGGATAGGATAACAGTCTTCCATGGGGGCAATGTTGCAGGCTACAAACTGAAACTCTGCGATCTGGCACAGTGAGAACCCCAGGGCCTTCAAGCATATCGATAAGCACACACTGCCAGTGTACTATAGGAACAAAAAGAAGTCAAGGATGACCCAGCTCCTCTTCCAAGATGCTCTCCTGAATTGCTATACCCAAGAAATAGAGAAGTACTGTTTGAAAAATAATATACCTTTCAAAATTTTGCCTATTGTTGATAATGCTCCTGGGCACCTCATTTTTATTGGTGACCTTCATGCCAATATCAAAGCAGCGTCTCTGTCCAAACTGCACCTTTTGATCCAACCAATGGATCAAGGAGTCATAACAGCTATGAAGGCCTACTACCTGAGGAGGATCTTTGCCCAGGCTATTTCTGCAACTGAGAAAGATACTGAGAAGACACTGTTGCAATTCTGGAAGGATTACAGCATCTACGACTGCTCAGGAGCCTTGCTTGAGCTTGGAGTGATGTCATCAAGGAATGTATGAATGGTACCCAGAAGAAGGCACCTAAGGTACATCTATGACTTCAAAGGATTTTCCAAGGATGAAGAGTTTGCAAAAAATGAACAAGGCTGTGGTTGAGATGGCAAACGGCTTTAACCTGGGTGGGAATGAGGATGACATTGAGAAGCTCCTAGGGGTGGTTCTTGAGGAATTGACTGATGAGAAGTTATTAGAACTGGAAGAGGAATGCATAGCTGAAGAAGAGGGAAGAGAAAAGGAAACTGCAGGAGAAGAAAAAGAAGTCCCAAGAATATTCACAGTGAAGAGTTTAGCAGAAGCTTTTGTAGGCTCAATAAGCTTCTTAAAAAGTTGGGAAACACAGACCCTAAAGCCAAAAGGATTTTATTAATACAGAGGAATGTTCATGGTGCATTGTTTGCTTATAAGCAAATCTATGATGAAAAAAGAAACAAACCAAGCAAACCACCATGAACATATTCCTGAAAAGAGGGACAGCTCCTCAAGAACAGCCTCAGGCAGGTCCTTCAGGAGGTGTGCCAGAAGAAGGCAATGTTATCATAGGAGATGACAGCTCCATGCATGTTCTTGCCCTTGAAGACTTTATAGTGGGAAAAGATGTGGAGATGGAAGACAGTGATATTGATGATCTGTGTAGGCCTAATGTGTGTGTTTGTGTCTTAGTTTTTAAGAAAAAAGTTAAAAAAATGCTTTAAATAATAAAAAAATTAAAAGTAGGTAGATGTTTATAGAATAAGGATATAAAGAAATAAAACATTTTTTATAGCTGTACAATGTGTTTGTGCTATAAGATTAGGGTTATTACAAAAGAGTCAAAAAGTTAAAAAAATTTTAAAGTTCATAAAGTAAAAAAGTTACAATAAGTTAAGGTTAATTTTTAAATTTATTTTATTATTTTTTATTGATGTCATAATAGTTTATAACATCGTGAAATTTGAGTTGTACATTATTGTTTGTCTGTCACCATATAAACACATCCCTTCCCACCTTGTGCTCACCCCCAACATCCTTGCTCCTGGTAACCAAGATTAATTTTTTTCATTGAAGAAGGAAAAATATTTTTAAATACATTTCATGTAGCCTAAGTGCATAGTGTTTTCAAGTCTATGGGAGCGTCCAGTAATGTCCTAGGACTTCACATCCACTCACCACTCATTCCCTGTGTCACCCAGAGCAACTCCCAGTCCTGCAAGCTCCATTCATGATAAGTGCCCTTTACAAGTCTACTAATTTTTATCTTTTATACCATATTTTTATTGTACCTTTTCTATGTTTAGATATATTTTGATACACAAATACTTACCACTGTGTTACAGTTGCCCACAGTACAGGCATACCTCAGAGATATTGCAGGTTCAGTTCCAGACCATTGCAAAATGGCAAATATCATGATAAAGCAAGTCACACAATTTTTTTAGCTTCCCAGTGCATATAAAAGTTATGTTTATATTATACTGTAGTCAATTAAGTGTGCAACAGCATTATGTCTAAAAAAAAACAATGTGCATACCTTAATTAAAAAATAGTTTATTGCTAAAATATGCCAACCATCATCTAAGCCTTCAGCAAGTGGTGATCTTTTTGCTGGTGGAGCATCTTGTAAAAATGTAGTATCTGTGAAGTGCAATAAAGTGAAGCTCAATAAAATGAGGCATGCCTTTATTCAATACAGTAACATGCTGCATAGATTTGTAGCATAAGAGAAATGGTCTATACTCTATAGCCTAGGTGAGTGAAAATCTATACCATTTAGGTTTGTGTAAGTACACTCTATGATGTTTGCACGATGATGAAATTGCCTAACAATGCATTTCTCAGAACTCATCTCCCTTGTTAAATGATGCATGTCTGTATTTGTTCTTGTCTAGCATTTAGTCCTGGAAATTTCCCATAGCAAGGGTTCCATTAATGTGAGTTGACTTTGCATAAACTGATCTGGTTAGAACATTACCCATGTGTACTGATGGGTACAAACTGGAAAATGTAATATGACATAGTGGAATGACCATAGGCCAGGATGTAGGTTGTTGGGTGTATCAGTTTCCTATTATTGTTGTAACAAATTACGATAAGTTTAGTGGCTCAAAAACAATGCAAATTTGTTGTCTTGAGGTCAGAAGTCTAAAATAGGTTAGCGGGGCTGCATTCCTTCTTGGAAATTGGAGGCGAGAATTCATTCCTTGTCTTTTCTAGCTTTTAAATTCTGTTTCTGTAGTCACAAGTCACTCTGTCACTCTGACTCGCTTGCCTTCCTTTTATAAGGACTCTTGTCATGACATTAGGCCCACCTGAACAATCCAAGATAATTTCACTATCTCAAGACCTTTATTTAACCACACATGCAAGGACCCTTCTCATATAGAAAGGGATTTTGGCAGGATTTTTTTCAGGGATTTGGACGTGGACATCTTTGGGGACTTGGTATTCTGTCTACCACACTGAGTGACTTGGTGCAAATTGGTTATGTTTCCTCATTTTTTTACCTGGCAAGTGAATAGATTCCACCACATATATGAAGGCCCTTCTAACATTCTGTGCTTATAAATTTATGGCTAACATATAGCAAACGGTGTTTTAAATTTTCTGTTCTACTCTACAGAATTAATATAATCTAAGAAGAGATATATCAAATTATCATGTGATAAAGAATAGCAATGGTAAGAATTAGAATATGGATAATTTGTAATGGAATGTCAGCTCTAGAAAGAATTAGGAAGTTGAATGTTATCTTCCTCCCACTCTCCATCCCCACATGACTGTGTCTTTCAGCGTCCAATCCTCTCTGGAGGCCTTATCAATCACATGTCCAGCTCATATCTGAAATATCACAAACTCCAAGGTGGGTCATACTCTGGAACATGACAAGAAATCCTTTTTTTTAAATTTCTGGTTTATTGAAGCATAATCGACAAGTTAAATACTTAAAGGGCACATTGTGGTGATTTAATATAGTATACACTATGAAAAAATCCTCCCCCCGTTAAATAAATTAACACATCCCCATCCATCACCTCACATATTTATCTTTTTTTTTTTTTTTTTTTGGAATGACCATTTAAGTTCGACTCTTTCAGCAAATACTAATGATAAAATACAGTGTTATCAACCGCAGTCACCATCTTTTTCATTAGATCCTCAGACCTTATTCATCTTATTGCTGAAAGTTTGTACCCTTTTACCAGCCTTTCCCTGTTTCCCCCATTCCCTAATTCTTGACAACCACTTTTCTACTCTCTGTTTCTATGAGTTTGTTTTTTTCTTAGATTCCACATATAAGTGGTACCATGAAGTATTTGTCTTTCTCTGTCTGGTTTATTTCACTTGGCATACCACCCTCCAGGTTCATCCGTGTTGTCGCAAATGGCAGAATTTCCTTCTTTCTCATGACTGAAAATCTTTTATAATATACGAATGGCATAAATTTCTGAGGACTACAAACAAAAGCCTTTTGTTCTGGAAACAAACAAAAGCCTCATCACTTTTCATGTAGGTGCTTTTCTATCTATGAGTTTGTGAACAAGAGTAGAACTACTAGCTGTTGCTGTTTTAATTTGTGTTTGTTTTGGCTGTGATCATTTTCTTGTCATTCCAGTGGTCCTTCAGTCTTCCAAAGAGTTTACTCCACAAGGACAGTTCTTGAACTTTCTCTGGCTTTCCTTTGTGTGGAGTGTATTGTTTCTTCTACCTTCAAATGGGAAAAAAAAAAAATTTCCCCCTTGATTGAAAAAAAACATTTGTTATACTTTAAAAAAGAAGTGAAACAATTTCATTCTTGTCTTAGTTTGTTTAGGCTGCTGTAACAGAAATACCATAGTCTGAGTGGCTTAAACAACAAAAACTTATTCTCAGTTCTAGAGACTGGGGAGTCCAAGATCAAGGCACTGGAAAATTTGATGTCTGGTGAGGACTAGGTTCCTGGTTCATAGATGGCCATTTCTTTGGGTCCCCATGGGGGAGGGGTGGAAGGGAGCTCCACGAGGTTTCTTTTCTAAGGGCGCTAATCCCATTCATGAAGGCTTTGCCTTCATGACCTAATCCTTTCTCAAAGCCTTCACCTCTTAATACCATCACATTAAGGATTAGGTTTCAACATATGAATTTTGAGGGGATGCTAAAGTTTAGTATGTGGCAATTCTAAAATCCAAATATGCTAAAAATATATATATTGTTAGTGTGCTGTCAGTATAAACACTCATCTATTCTCCTGCTGAACTCCAGTGTTATACTTGGGCTTTCCCAGAAACAAGAAATATATTTTTGATTTGATGACCAAGAAATTAAAAGTGGTTTTAACAAAAGTATCCATTTTTGAAATGATAATTCACACACACAACCTGCTTCTTGCCACTCATTATCACTAATAATTGATTTTTTTTTGTATTCCTTCTTGTTAACAGAAATCTACTCCTCATAGCATTCTTTTTTCAGTAGTCAATTACAATTACAGTAGTCAATATGTACACATGCTAAATTCAGGAACAAAATATTAAATGCCATATGCCTTATGATTTATAACATTGGAGACAAATTAATAAACATAAAAGCATTTGTGATTTAAATCATAGCTGTGCTTTTCATTGCCATTTTAAGTTCTCAGAAGTAATAGAGTTCTGCAGTGGTATAATCCCCTTCCCCAGCCTCCCAGCATAAGGTGCAACCCACACTAACAAAATGATGTTAATTGAAATGAGGGGAAAATGAATATAATAATAAGAATCAAACTGGATGATGAACATACTTAAACAATTTTGCTTTTGTCTGAATTTAACTGGTTTTAATTACATTCTGCCTTGCTTTGTTTAGCAATGGCACTTTGAAGTCAGACTTGAAAAGAGAATTCTGAATTATTCTTTCAAGAATATCCTGATGCATATATCAACCTCAGTGAATTTGGACTTTTCTCTCTCTTGGAATAATAGATGTCCTGCTACATTGGAAATTCAACTAAATTACATATTAAATGTATACTATAAGTAACCGAATCCATCATGGTGTCTGATTTTTGTGAGTATCAAATTGCAAAATGAATCAAAAGTTATTGAACAAGAGTGACATTTTTGGAAGATTTTTCCAGATGTTTTCTAATTTCTTTTTGTGCCCAATTTTCCCTTAAAGGTCTGATAAAAGTGCCTTATAGTTAGTTGCCTTGTTGAAAAGTTTCTTGACTTGGGATCTATTGTTCTTAAGACTATCTTTTTCTTTTTAGGCTAAAGATATGCAGTTGAATGCTTGCAATAGCATGGCAGCTGGAACCTTGGCGATGACTTTGGACTAGGACATTAGTCAGTTTGTGGTCTTTGTCAAAATGGATCCATTGTCTGTGCCCCTAGAGTGAGGGGGAGTCTCCTCTTAGTCTTTAGTTCTATGAGCCACTACATGACTGTCCATTTAATGAAAAGTCACATCTTCTACAACCTAATTGGATCATCAGTTATTAAAGCTATACAATATAAAACAATACAAGAATAGCCCAAATTATCCTCTTGGCTTTTCCATTGATGGTGTCTTAATCACTCTTATGTAACATTCTCTTTTTTCTTTGCAGGGTGGGAAAGGCTACTGAAAATATGTTCATTACAGAATGTCCAGGAAAAGGAGAAATGCAGAAAACTAAAATGAAAGGATTTTTCTTTTCATTACCCATAACTCTCCCTCTTATCCGTAACTTTGGTAAACTAAATTATTTACATATGTTTTATTTTTATAAGCAAATTTTAAAATGTAAAATTAATACCACAATACAATTCTATTCTATATTTTGATTCTTTTATTGTTGCCAAATACATAAAGAATATATTCCTGTCATTGAACAGTCTCATACAACAATATTTAATGACGACACAGTTTTACATGGTATGGTTTTATAACAGTTTATTAAATCTTCTACAAGAATATGTTAAATTGTTTCAAATTTGTCAATTTATTAAAAATTCTGTAATAAACATCCCTGTGGAGAAATCTTTCTGTTTTCCTAATAATTTCTTTAGAATGAATCCCTAAAAAATGACTTACTGACACCAAGGATAATCAATCCTTTTAAGGATCCCAATGCATTTTGCTAAATTGCGCTCAAAAAATATATTTTCCTGGGGTTGGCCCAGTAGTGTAGTGGTTAAGTTCACGTGCTCCTCTTCAGGGGCCGGGGTTTGCAGGTTTGGATCTCAGGTGCAGACCAATGCATCGCTTGTCAAGCCATGCTGTGGCAGAAAATGTTACCTAGACTTTAATCCTTATTTCCTTGACTATTAGGGAAGTTGAACATATCTTGACTAAAAAAGTAGTTTTTTTTTTTTTTTTTTTTTTTGTGAGGAAGACCAGCCCTGAGCTAACATCCGTGCCCATCCTCCTCTACTTTATATGGGATGCCTCCACGTCGTGGCTGACAAGCAATGTATCTGCGGGCGCCCGGGATCCGAACTCTCGAACCCGGGCTGCCAAGCGCGGACTAAACCGCTGCACCGCAGGGCGGCCCCAAAAAAGTAGTTCTTATTGCCTGTGATATGGGGCAACTAAGAAACACACTATGAGCAAATTTTACGGGTGAGAAATGGAGGCTGAGGAGTGATATATGGTAAAAGTGCAGTGTCCTGGGGTTATAAATTTCTAACTTTTTTGGGAGGGGGTATGGAAATCTTTTGTCAACAACAAAATATTATGAAAAAGCATAAACCAATAGTGGCTCTGCTTAATGCCAAAGTGGTAAGTCTGCAGTATCACCCAGCATGTTGGGTTTTTTCCTACATTCCCCTCCCATGAGGAGATTCTAGAGATATCAGTGTAAAGTCTTCTCCTATGGATCAGCTGTTTGCCATGGTTGAGAGAAACTCATACCACATTTCTACATGGGGCCACAGAGGACGAAAATGCCTTTCAAACAAACTCTTTCCTGAAGAAGAAAGAGTACTAATCAAAAATTAATGATACTGATATTAACATCTACACATGGCTGACAGCACAGTCTTGGGAACATTTTTGCTTTATTTTTAGAGAGATTCCATTTTCTTCTTTAACACTTCTGAGTTTTTAAAAATGAAATAGCAATGAGAAAATTAAGTTGACTTATAAGGAAAACTCATCAGGTGGGAATTAAAGAAATCAGATGTTCCAGTCAGGGAAACCAACCCACTGATCTGTATTATTCAAGCATGAATTTTGCCAAATTAGCACTGTCCGTTGAGAATGTGCCATTAGAGAACATTTCAGAAGACACTAATCCACATAACATAAGCAGAGAACTATGTGATTGCTTGGTTAAGCCAGAGGCAAAACCCAGGAGTATATGGGTCATGTCTAAACCCACAGCCTAGTTCATGCAAACAAGTATTTGGTGGTACAGTGTTTATATCAAAATTAGTTTACACATTCAAAAACTTAGAGATTTCACAGAAAAAAAGATAGATTTCTGAGTTCTTCGAAAATTTTGATAATTGGTTTGAATTTCCATGTCGCAAAAATCAGCTGTTGCTGAGAAGGGGCATGCCTTTCCAGTTACCACAATCTCTACCACAATTTACTGCCTCCCTGACACTGAGACAGAACGTCAATTGCCATTTGTTAGGGCCCTTTTTACTTCCTTTATATTACTTCTCAGACCTTGTAGGCATCTGAGTTTATGATCCCAGCTAATACCGTTAGATCATTTACCCATGAATCTGGAAGGAAAATAGTACAGAGTGTCCCAAAACTTGAAGTAACATATTTTGAGAACACAACACGATGCAACTGAATTGGGAATATTTTTCATGCATTAATTAATTAATTTACTTTTTTATTTGTCCATTTGATATTTATTGAAAACCAACTACGCACCAGCATTTTTCTGGTTGTTAGATACTGCAGTAAATAAGATGGGTATTGTTCTTCAAGCAGATAGAAAAATTACAAAGGATAAAGTACATAAAGAAAACATAGCATGCTATAAAATCATGTAAGAGAGGAAATAGGTCTTTTAAAAGAGGGAAGCAAATCATCCAATTGCAAGCAAGATAGCCAAATTATAATCATGTGACTGAAACGTGATTGATAAAAAAAGAGCTATGACAATAAATTATAATAATAGATCTGAAAAATAAATAAAAGATGCACTAATCCAAAAAGAGGCATTTACTAGAGGCCAAAAAAGATACTATAAAACAAGAATTTCCTTGTGCCTATGGATCTAGTCAATTTGTGTGTCTATATATATATATATATGTACACATTTACATACGCACACACACAATTATTATTTGGCAGGCACTGGATTAAATGCCATGATATGCATCTCAATTCTCTTAACAGCCTTATGAGGCAGCCAGTACTTATGTTTTAGAGATGAATCCATTCAGGTTCAGAAAAGTTAAACTTACCCAAGGTTATATACTAAATGGCAGGGCCGGGTCTCAATCACAAGTTCTCTGATTCTAAAACATAAAAGTAAAACAAAAATAAAACATCTCATCAGAGTTTTCCATGACCTAGATGGAATGTGTCTCAAGATCATCTAGTTTGCTTTGTTTAAAATCCAGACCTATCAATCAACCTTCTACCTAATTATTCACATGCTCATGTAGTCTTGTCCCAGAGAATATGGCGCCCTAGATAGTAGACATGAATTCCTGTCGCTGAGAAAAACACATTGCATTGTAGATTTCAGAATTGGTATTTGTTTATTTAACCTCTTTTGTTTGTTCTTGGCTGCATGAGTCCACACCCCAGAGTTGATTAAACTCTAGATGGGTTGAAACATCAAGTTTGGGCCTTGCAAAGTTTGAAAGTATTGGGATTGTTCTGAGCTCAGTAACAAGAGTGAGTCAAACTAATTAAACAGATGGGGATCAAAGGGCCATTTAATTACTTATAAAGCCTTTTAAAGTATGTAGCTTTAGATCTGCAGTTAAGTTGGCTTGATACTACTTCAGCCTGAATTTGACAGACTCCTCCACCTAGTTGTACGCACAATTGAGCAACCAGGGGTCTTTCTGCAGGCCTAGATCTCTTACCACATGGAAAAGAGTGATCCAGAATGCACTCCCTCTATAGTGGGCTAGCTCTGAAAGATAGAACCAAAAAGGGGCTCAGCCATACGATGCCTATTTTGTGCTCCCACACTCTTAAGAAGGGCTTCACCCGCCTTAGCTCACTTAAGGTAGAGGGGGCCACATGGAAAGAGTGAGAGGAGAATGAATTCTACCAAAATCCTGAGTTAGCCTAGAAGCAGATTCTCCCCCAGAGCCTCCAGATAAGACCCCGGGCTTGTTCAACACCTTGATTTTGACCTTGTGAGACTCTGTGCAGAGAGCTGAGGCCAACCCATCTGAACTTCTTATCTATGGAAAATGAAAGCTAATGAATGGGTGTTACTTTAAGGTGCCAAGACTGTGGTAATTTGTTACCTCAGTAATAGAAAACTAATATACATCTTAGCCACAAACAAGGATCACTTCTTGAAATGTGGCAGACCCAAATAAGGGAGTCAGCTGAAGGGTCCTGACTGAGCAGTCTACCTTCTTCTGCTTTAATTATATGCACTCTTACTAGCTTCAATCCCGAGTTATTAAGAAATGTCATGCATCCAAATGATAAAAGAACTTCATACTTACTACAAAAAATGATAGTTATTTAGTTTAGAAAATGTATATGTATCATTTCAGTAAGCATAAAAGAAGACAATGAAACTTAACTGCAATCCCACCACTCAAGGATAAACACTAGCAAGATCTAAGCACATAGTTTTCTTTCGATAAAAACAAAAATCAAATGGTGTGTCCTGTTGTTTGTAATCCTCAATCAATCATGCCTATCCTTCAATAATAGTAAATAAACTTTTAGAAAACATTATTATACTAACTTTATACTAATACATAATACACCTGAATAGTTTAGCATTTTACTTTTGTCCAAGTTTTCTTTTTTGTCAATAAGCTATATTTAACTAAATCCTTATGATTTGAGTTAAAAAACATTTTAAGACAGGATTTAAAATTCAATGTGAATCCAGTTTACATGGTGACAGAATTATCACAAGCAAACTTGGATTCGTGGAGATGAAAAGCAAACTCATGATGTTTAATATCAGTTGTCATTTGGAAATCATTTTATTACCTAAGTACGAAGACAAAACACTTGGCTTGATTTATTTAATTATACACTTACCAGTGTCAAAGGAATGAGGAGAAAGAAAGACAGAGATAGAGACAGAGAGAGAGGAAGAATAACTATTATAAGACAGGCATATTCAATAAAATAGATATGTTATAAGAAAAGTTAAATAGTATGGATTAGCTCAGGAGTTTGCAAAATTTTTCTCATGCTATATTTATGGTATATTATGATTATTACCTAATCCTATACTTCAAGCCCTATACAGGCATGCGGACGATGAATACAAAGATAAAGTGAAATGCTCCATTGTTTGGAAAAAAAGCATTATGTGCAGCATGTGCACTACCATCCTTAAATTACTACCAACAACTCTATATCTGAAAATTCTTTTTATTTTATTTTTTAATAAAAATTGTATATATTAAGGTGCACAGCATGATGATTGATATACATATATAGTGAAATTAATATTGCAGTCAAGCTAATTAACATATCATCTCCTCACAGTTATCAATTTCTTTGTGTCACAAGTGCACCTGAAATCTACTCTCTTAGCGTATTTCCAGTGTTCAATACAATATTACTGACATATTAAAATATATTATTGATATAATATTAATAGCATAGTCATCATGCCTGTACATGAGGTTTCTAGACTTATTCATCCTACATAACTGCAAATTTGTACACTTTGACGAATATTTCCCCATTCCCTGCTCCCACCCCCCACAACCCCTTGTAACCACGGTTCTACTATCTGATTTATGAGTTCATTTCTTTTTTTTTTTTTTTTTTGGATTCTACATATAAGTGAGATCATTCAGTATCTGTTTTTCTGTGTGGCTTAGCATAATGTCCTTCAGGTTCATTCACATTGTCATAAATGGCAGGACCTCCTTCTTTCTCATGGCTGAATTATATTCCATTATACCTCTATCTATCTATCTATCTATCTATATTTCACATCTTCTTTATCCATTCATCCATTGAGAGATACTAACTTGTTTCCACATATTAGCTATTATGAATAGTGCTGAAATAAACATGAAAGTGCAGATATAGTTTTGAGATACTGATTTTGTTTCATTTGAACATATACCGGAGAGGGATTGCTAAATCATACGGTTGTTTGATTTTTAATTTTTTGAGGAATCTTTATACTGTTTTCCATACTGGATATGCCAATTTACATTTCCACAAACAGTGCCAAAGAGTTCCCTTTTCTGCACCCCATCTCCAATACTTGTTATTTCTTGTCTTTTTGATAACAGACATTCTAACAGGTGTGAGGTGATGCCTAACTGTAGTTTGATTTGCATTTCCCTGACGATTAGTGATGTTGAGCATCTTTTCATGTACCTGTTGGCCATTTGTATGTATTCTTTGGGGAAATATCTGATCAGGTCCTTCGCCCAAATTTTAACTGAGCTATTTGTTTTCTTGCTTTTGAGCTGTTTGAGTTCCTTACCTACTTTGGATATTAACCTCCTACCAGATGTATAGTTTGCAAACATTTTCTCCTTTTCTGTAGGTTGTGTCTTCACTTTGCCAGTTGTTTTTTTTGCTATGAAAAAGTTTTTTTAGTTTGATGAAATCCCATTTGTCTATTTTTGCTTTTGATGCATGGACTTTTGGGGTCATATCCAAAAAATCATTGTCCATACCAATGTCAAGAAGGGTTTTCCCTATGTTTTCTTCTAACAGTTCTACAGTTTCAGGTCTTACATTTACATCTTTTATCCTGGGTTGGAGAGAGCAGGCTTGGCACTGGGGGGTCTGGGAGCCTGGGCCCATAGGAGATGACCTGGAGGCTGAGTTTGTGGGGGCCAGTCTGGCACTGGACTGGGCAGGGAGCCTGGGGCCATGGGACTCTGACTGGAGGTTGAGTCTGTGGGGCCCTGCTTGGCTATGGGGCAGGTCAAGAATTTGGACCCTGGGGCCCTGGTGGCTGGCCTGGCTCTGCCGTGGGCCTGGTGTTGGAGTCTGGGATGAAGTCAGGTGTTTACTTTTCTTTTCCTTTCCCCATGGAAATGGTATCTTTCTCCAAGCTGGGCTGCTCAGGCTTGGGGGAGGGGTGATGGGGGTAATGTGAAAGTCATTCCTATCCTCTTCAATGTATCTTTTTCTCATTTCTGTGTTCCACCCAGGTGCTGTAGTCTCTCTCCTGGAATGCTTAGCTCTTGTGAAGGTGTTTTCACATGTGGACAGTTGTTCTAATTGATGTTTCTGTGAGAGAAGAAACCCTGGAAATTCCTATGCCACCATCTTGCTGATGTCACTACTGAAAATTCTTAATAGTATGTGCCATTTTAGGTTCAGGAAACTTATATTTAGACTCCAGATTGTAAATGTCTGAGTAACTTTGTATAAGAAAGAAAGGGCTGAACTACTTAATTTTCAGACTATTTGCATATGGTTATTATTATTGTTGTCATTACTATTTTAAATCTCTAAAGTGACATGTCTGCCACAGGGGGATTTAAGTGTTTTCTTAATGTGCATTTGTTGATAAAATGTGTTGTGCAAAGAAGAACGCCTAGGGAAACATTATACTTTATTGATTGACTCGATTATGTTGGTGCAGAAAATAAATCTTTCACAAGAAGAGATATTTATTTTCCTGTCTACAGAGAAGAGAACGAAAAAGATTAACAGTGTTAGAATCACTTTCATGAAAATTGTAGAAAAGAGGGCAATACCTTATGTAAGTCCTGAAAAAAGCTCCTTGAACCTCACTTCTTTCTGAAACACACACATACGTATTTTCAAACTACTTACTATACATTATCTGAAAAAACGTTATATCCTCATATAGGAGGCCTTTGTATTGTTAATAAATTGGAATATTACCCAGATCCATTTAATAGATGAGGTATATTTTATCACAAATATTTGAAATTCATAATTCACTTTGCTGAAGCACATAGATCTCTATGAATATCTGAATAATAAACTCTCTAAGTCAAAAATGTATGTAAATAAATAATACAGATAGATATAAATAATTTGTATTATCGATTTCTTTTTTTCTATTAATAAAATTACACTGGTCAAAAGTACCCAGAAAAGATGAGTTATCATGAATTAGGACAAAAAATACAGAGTATAAAATATGTTCTTCATTTGTTTAGAACTATAATGCAGTCATATGAAGAATACTGCAAGTATCTTCAGTGTTGTAATTCATAAAATCACGATGGTGTAGACATAGATTTATGAGGATGAGAAGCAATGATGAAAAGGATGCAAAAGATGCTTTGTGATTTCCAACTGGAAGTGACATTAAGAAACAACAATGTCAAAACCTTAAAAAAGTAAATAATAAAATAGAGGTATGGAGGGAGGTGGGAAGGTAGGAACTTGGGAATGCAGGTAAAAAGGAATGAAAAGAAAGAGAGAGAGAAAAAGGAAATTCCTCTGCCTAGAATGATAATAGCAGCTATGTGATGATCAAAATTTCAAATATCATGATATATGAATATCAATATCAATACATTAAAGGATGAAAATTACATGTACTTAATCCTATAACAACACTAGAGCACACACCAAGTTTAAGCCCAATAAATTATTTCCTGACAATATTAATAAAATACCTACAAAATTCTTTATTATTGACAAAGCCCAGAAGTTGAAAATGTACATAGGCTCATCAACCTAACAGTAAACTTCAGAATAGAACTATTCAATGGATTATTATGGGAAATTAACATGTTTTGGTTACATCCTAAGCTGTGATATTGTTAGGTATGTATTTTTTCATGTGTCATATAGTGCTTCAGCCAGAGAAAGAACAGAGAAGTAAAGAGAATTTTGTGGCAGACCCAGAACCCAGAATGCTCGCACAGAAGTAAACCATTCACATGTTTTTACTTGATTGCTATTTTGACCAATAATAGGTTTGAAAATTGTGCCCAGCTAGGAACAGATTGTGAATTATGTAGATAAGAATGAATGCCTTTTTCTTTGCAAATTGAATTACCACTTTATCGAGATTGTGCAAAGAAATAAGGTTTTATTAAATCTTGCTGGAAAAGCCTGACCCAGGTAGCTTCAACATGAGAGAGAGAGAGAGAGAGAGAGGGAATGAGAATTAGGATTACACACTACAGAAAATTACACTTTTGTGCTTAGAACTTTTTACACATCAGTCAGGGTTCAATCAAAGAAAGAGAACTACCGTAATTATTATGGAATGAAGGATTTATTATAGAACTAAGAGGCTACACAATTATTGAAGAAACTATTTTTAAAAAGGGCCAGAAAGGGGAAGATGGAGGATCAGAGAGAGGTTCTTAACTAGCCTTCCTTGAGCTTTGTCACAAGTGGACAAGGGCACCTCGTCAGCCACTCATAACCAGCTAGCTTAGTGGGTCTCAAAGGAGGGCTGGTGGAGAGGTCCATGGACAGATGCTATCTCTTTGTCTGGTAGTGGGACTGGAGTTGTGTTGTTCAGCAGAGCCCTAGTCGGAAAGAAGAGCTAGACACAAAGTGAAGGGGAGTGAGGCTTGGCTGGAAACAGCCAGCACTTCACCTGTCTCCCGTTGCTTGTAATATATCTGATGCTTCTGAGGGCTCTGCTACTCTTCCACTTTGCACGAATATCCCAACAATTTCTCATCTGGACAATTCTATCTGGAACCATTCCGAGAGGATGATTTGGGAAAACTTATTTCCAGCTCAGCCAAGTGGACACCATACAAAACCACCACAAAACATCATATCATAGTTTGCTTCCTCACCTGTTTCCTGCTTTTCTTCTTCTTTTTTTAAACCTTCTTTGTTAATCACTTTCTGAATATCAGTGACTATGCTCCAGGCTAGGGTACAACAGTGTCTAGTTTCATCCCTTGCTTATTTGAGTCAAATCTCCAGAGTGGATTCTTCATGGGACAAACCTACCAAGAGAATGGAGCCAAGGGTCATGTGCTCAAATACCTTCAGGGCCCAAGCACAAAAGTCTGTGCAAAAAGTCTTGGCATAATGGGGAGTAGAGGAGTTTATTGGAACTCAAGTGTCTCCTCTAGGCTTCCAGGTGTAAAACACAACTTCTAAAATCTGCAGCAGGATAGTACTAAACACTTTGGTTTTTGTATGCTAAAGAAAAAGATAGGAGCAAAAATCAGCAATACTATATGGTTGCTTTAGACAGCATGATTAAAATTACCCATGAAGGGAGTTAATAAGTTGTGCTGCTAGACTCATGATGGTGCAAGCCCATCATGAGAGTATTTCTACAAAGCGGTGACAATAAAAGGACAGGAAGCCTTCCTTATGTACTTAAAATATATTTGATCACAAGTTGAATCAATTTAGCAAATTAAGGGTGAGAGACACAACACACTTACTTTTATAATGCTCGTTTGACAGAGAAAATCATTAACTGTCCCCATTACCAAAGTGGTGTTTCCTCTGCCATATGTTGACGAATGAAATTGGGATGCAAATCTCTCTGCTTTCTCTTGTGCGTTTCCTTTCTTGCTGCCTAGTGATCAGATCCTTCCAAGTCTAAACAAGGGACAATGTCATACCTTTAAACCCACAGGCCAGCTGATGGAAACAAAAATAATTTCAAAAAGCTTAGTTCATGGGTTTGCACTTTGCTATTAAATCTTTGACAGTTATCCAGTGCCCTAAGAATAATAACTAAGGGGAAAGAAAAAAAAGTCTTAGCTTTTTGTTTACAGTGAGAGGTTACATTGAGAGGTTACTGAGGTGGAAAAAGCTATTAGGATCCAAACAGGGAGGTCTGATGTCTCTTACTTATTCCATGGGGCTTTGACTAGATCTGATTCATATTCTAGTGGATTGGCCTTTTGTGGCCTGCTGAAAAGCCCTGAGAGTTTTGACAGCAAGAATGACTGCGCCACAAATGAGCCTTTCTCTCATTTCCATCTCTGTTTTCCCAGGAGACTGACTTTATTATGAGAACGTCAAAAGTGCTAGCTTCAGATTCTCCTCTCTTCTTGATTCCATGGTGCATGCCTTGACTGCTACGTTCCTTCTACCTCTAGTCTCAAAGTCATCCAGGTAACTGTCTTGGGCAACACTCTTTGTTCCTTTTTTAACACTGATAGACTTTAGATAAATGTTGGCTTTATCAAGTGCCTATGAAGGAAACCTTGATCTGATGCAATTTGTCCATCAGTATCCCAAACAACCCTCCAACAACTTAAATACACACACGCTCACACACACACACACACACACACCCCCCAAGATGAGGATATCTGAAGAGCCATGGTCAATTTATATTTACAAATTAAATTAACCTTAGACTCCTGACTGGGCTGTCTTCTCTTTTTTGAGAAGACCTCCTTAAAAAATAGTTTGGCTTAAGGTAAATATTTTTATTTGTATAATTTTTAGGGGGTAATGAATTTTGTTTTTCTTAGAAAATGATGATATCCATTTTTTAAAAAAATCTAGTCATGCATACAAATATAAAAATGAAAATTTACAAAATGCCACCATTCATAATTATTACCAACATCTGGTGAATAATATCCCAACCACTTGTCTATGCCTATACACACATACACAAAAAAGGTAGAAGGAGATACATACTTTTCTAAAATAGCACACGGAGTTTGGTTTTACTTAAATTTAACCAAATGAGAAGAAATCGATTGGAACAGAAGATCTCTGCCTTACTGAACTCCAGAAAAATCTTTCTTCACCAGAAGGCATGCTACTTCTCAGAAAATTCCTCCAAAAATAAGGAAAAATATTTTGACTTCTTTATGAGATTGGATATCTGATAGTATCACTTTATAATGTCTATTGACTCTGTACTATTGAAAGATGATAACCATATTCCTCCTATTGATCTATTATATTTTTACTTTTGCATTGACCATAGCATTATTATAGTTTATTATGCAAACATTGTTTGAAAAAGTTTTATATAAATCACAATTTGGTACATAAATCACTTCAGTGTCTTTCTCTGACTCTTTACCACAATACCACTTTCTAATCTCTTTATTTTTATTGTATATTGGTCATTAGTAACATTTCATCATCACGTAGTATTCTCAAGACAAACACAGGGGTGCTGTGGTCTCTAAAGACTTACAAACTTGAGAGTATTTTTCTATTTCCCTTTGAGTTTAAGACCATATTGGCTGCATATAAAACCCTTGGATCACAATTTCTTTCCTTTGGAATTCCATCCATTATTTTATCTTCTGGCTTAAGAGAAGCATAAGGACCACTCAAATCTAGGCTGTCCAAAAAATTCAAAAAGTTGTTTTGGGAGGCTGGCCCTGTGACCTTGTGGTTAAGTTTGGTGTGCTCTGCTTCAGTGGCCTGGGTTTGGTTCCCAGGCATGGACCTACACCACTTGTCAGCAGCCATGCTGTGGCACTGTGCCACATACAAAATAGAGGAAGATAGGCACAGATATTAGCTGAGGGTGAATCTTCCTCAGGAAAAAAAACGTTTTTTGTTGTTGTTTTGCTTGTTTGTATATTTAAATGATATTTTCCTTCAAATTTTATTAATTTTACCAGAATATATCTTGGTGTGATTCTTTCTACCAATTTCCTCTAGAAGACAATTGTCACTTTTAAATTAACATATAGGTCTTTATGTTAGAAAAGCTTTATTTTATGTTTAATAGGTTTTTTTCTCTCTTCTATTGTTTTTCTCTATTAGTGACAATGTTTATGTGGATGGAGAATCTCCTTTTTTCCCATCTGGCATCCTTCTTATTTATCACTTATATATCACTGTTCTTTCAATTTTATATAATAAATTGTCTTTAGGCCATATATTTCGCATATATATGTATATTTTTTCAATTGTTCCCTGAGTTTTGACGGTTCACTTTGCATCTCCTTTCATTGTCTTCTCTTCTCTTCTTGAACTTTTATAATCTTTTAGCTCTTTTTGAAGATAGCAATATTGTCTATTTTTTTGAGGCTGTGGTTCATATTATGTTGTATGTGCTTTTCATTCAATTTTGCTTATGCTCTTTTTCTCACTTAAAAATACTTAATTTTTAAAGATTTTATTTTATCCATGGGACTCATGTTAGTTCCTTTATAGTTGTTAATACTCTTGAAAAGGACCAGCTGCCTTCCAAGAAATAATACAAGGAGTGGCAAGACTAAATGAGAAGTCTTTACCTGGATTTGTTATCTCAAACTCCTTCTCATCCAATATGCTATTTTCTTCACCCCAGGGAAGATAGCATATTTCCCTTTGGTTTTTCCTGTTCAAGAGTTCAGTGTCGGGGCCGGCCCGGTGGCGCAGCGGTTTAGTCCGCGCTTGGCAGCCCGGGGTTCGCTGGTTCGGATCCCGGGCGCCCGCCGACGCACTGCCTGTCAGCCATGCCGTGGCGGCGTCCCATATAAAGTGGAGGAAGATGGGCACAGATGTTAGCCCAGGGCCAGTCTTCCTCAGCAAAAAGAGGAGGATTAGCAACGGATGTTAGCTCAGGGCTGGTCTTCCTCACCAAAAAAAAAAAGAGTTCAGTGTCATTATAGCAAAACCCTTCATGTTTCAGAACATATAGATTTCAATGTAATACTGACAGCCTCTGCTTCTTTCTCCACTTCACTTTAACTCCTATGGTCACCCTCAGCTTGACATTCCATCATAGACAATAAAATATCTTGTTTACATGTTTGTCCTGTCTTCACATCTCTCACCTGACACTCTGCAATATTGAACTGTGTCTCTATAGGGACATTTCCCACCTTCATAGTGCTTCCCCACATTACATCACATGCATTAAATCAAAGCATCATTGAATATACCTTTCAAGATGGTGACATTTGCTTTGCAGAAAGTCTGTATGCTGCCAACAATCCAAGGGGCTATGTGTAAGCTCTCAGCATGCTCCCGTGTCACAGACATTAAAGTCATGGTGAACATACTTGAAGTTTACTGGCTTAGGGCTATGGAATTTCCCTTGTTTTGTCAATTCGCCCCTATCTCTCAACATTTTACTTATTTATTATTTATTGTGGCATTCAAAGAAACCAGGGAAGTAAAAATTTCCTACTCAATGATCATTAACTGGAAATTACCCTAAATATTTTCAAATGGAAGACTATAACTTAAATATATATAAACCTATGAAACAAAGACTTTTAATTCAATTTAATTCAATCCACATTTACTGGAGACCTACTGTGTTTCAGCCACTGGAGACAGAAAACTGTATTCAGGAATGAAATAAAGGGAGAGGCAGGTTTTGCAAAAGGCTAAGATGGTCAGTTGACAGGGACAGTGGCTCTGGAAAAGGCAGAAAAGTTGCAGGAAAGAGATTAACATGATGACACATATTGGCAAAACCAGCAGTATCTATTTCTTGCCATATTAAAGGATTTTTTGTCCCGTATATCTCCAGTGAACATTTTGCTTGATTGGACCCAGCTAACATATGGCATATAGGTTACAAAGTAAGAAGACAACAGCCTGGGCAGTGCAAGAAGGAGAGATGATAACATTTTCTCTGAGATTTCCCTAAAGGATAATTATTGCTATTTCCAAACTTTCACACACTATGGGGTCCAGTGTAAACTTGGAGTCTGATTATGAGCAATTCCTTCTCCAAGTCTTATGCATCATCACAGAATATGGAGTAAGCCATCAGTGGTTGCCAGTGATAATTTTAAAAAATCAGCATTTATGAAGCACTGCTAACATATAAAACCTTGTTCTAAGCACCTGAGTCGTGTAATTCTCACAGCAGTCTTGTGAGGTCGACACTATTATAGTCACCATTTTACAAATGAAGAAACTGAGGCAAAAGAGTTTAATTAACTGGCACAAGGGCATTGAGTGAGAAAAAGGTAGAATTTGGATTTAAACCCAATTCTGGTAAAGCCTGTCATTTTAGTCACCATGCTAAGCAACCTCATCACATTTTTCCATGGTCTAGAGAAATTATCTTTAAGCCCAGGTAATTCCCTTTGTTGTGGTTTCATGCATTTTGCAGGAAATGTAAACTAACATATAAATAACTTTCATTCTCAGCTACACTCTAAAAAAATAGCTAGAAAGGAAGCACTTGCAGTATTTATATGTGTGGTGAGTTTGCAGGTCATTGAATACTTCCATATTCTGCTATCATTCCTTTGTTTTATATGGTGTCATGTTGTGTGTGCAGAATTTCTTATGCCATCTCTCTTGATTCAGCCTGTATCTGAGCCTCAGCCCCTAGAGGAGGCCTTTCTTCAGTGCCCTGTCCAGTAGCAACAAGCAGTTAGGTTGTTATTCAGCCTAAGTAAGCCTTTCTTCATAAAGCCACCAAGTATTATTTGTCAACATTAATATTTTTACATTATTTTTCCTGCAATTGTATCATTAGCAGAACTTTTCTCAGCCAGAAAAATATTCACATATTAAGTCCTTTACTCAAATTAATAGCATGAAGTCAAAACATTTTGTTTTCCCAAATGTTGGAAATTTGGGGAATGTAAGGAAATGCTAATAAGCTCCACAAGTCGAAAACTATAAGCTCCATATGTAGGAAGAAGTTATTTACTTATGAGGGGAGAAAAAAGAACCCTCTTGTTTAGAAGAACTTGAAAGTTTTGACAGGAAGGATTAGGAGGTAGAATTTTATAAAGGGGCTCAGGGGCTCTGCAAGAGTCACAGTATTTGTTAGAGGAGACTAAGTGACCCCGATGAAAGTGAGAAAGAGAAACAATCCTTTCTTTTACTATTAGTTTTAAAATTAACATACAAATTGACATATTTTTGTACAGTTCTATGAGTTTTAAATGTATAGATTTGCATAATAATCACTACCACTGGCTTACAGAACAGTTCTATCACCCCAAGACATTCATTCCTGCAGCCCCTTTGTAATCAGACCTTCTCCCTCCTCCTAACTCCTGGGGATCATTGATCTATTCTTTGTCACTATTGTTTTGTCTTTTTGTCTTGAGACTGGACTTTTTTCACACCCCATAGTGTCTTTGAGATTCAACCAAGTTGTGTGTGGTAATAATTCAACCCAGTTTATTGCTGAGTAATATTCTATTGTATAACAGTTTTATTATCTGTTCTGTCATAAAAAAACATTTGGGTTGTTTCAATTTTTCCTTTTTTTGATATTATGAAGACAGCTGCTCTAAACATTCATTTATAGGTTTTTATATGGACACATATTTTCATTTCTCTAGGGTAAAGAGCTTGGAGTGTTACTGCTGGGTTAAATTGTAAATGTGTGCCTAACTTTATAAGAAATTATCAAACTAAAGTAACAATATTTTTGATATAAAACCACCGTGAGACACAAAAGTAGAGTGTGAGACATTAGACATCAGCACTTCTTTTGACTCAGATATCCATATGACAGACATTTTCCAACAGAAAGCATCTGGGTGAATGAATCTACAATGCTATAATATTGGAAGGTTCAGGTAATTTCTGCTTAGATTATCCTTAACAGAATATATCTCTTAACTAGGTACAATACTCCCTTACACCTTGAAGAATTTGTTATTTTAGTGTGGCAGCAAGTAGAGGAGGAGTTCCATTCCCAGCCTTATCATTTTGGAAAAGCAATAAATAGCAACAATAGCTACAAGCACAGTATCTCCAAACACTGTCCATATTTTAAATATAACACTAAGCCTCTGACTTTTATTGTCAGCAACAGTGGTTGCTCATTCTAGAGCAACATCCAGGCACATTTGGAGTACTCTAACCTCTATCAAAGGGGCACATTGGAGATCTAGCTCCAGGGGCATGGTAAAGAAAACACCTTGACACATTCATGAAGATATCAGTGAGGAGGAGACTGCATTTCCTCCTAATCTGGATGGACAGTATACTTTAGAATACTAATAGAAATATAAAATTGAACTGCTCTTCAAAATGTAAACGAGTCAACACTAGGTGGTATGCATTAATGTAAATTTTGCTATACCTTGTATTTGCTTACAGCATCGAGAAAATTGTATTGGCAATAGAAGGAGTGAGATACATACCTCTCACTGTAACATGGAAAACGTCATCTTTTAGTTTATGAAGGAATATTTGTTGAAGAGTGAGTGGATGGTTATTGCAGATTACACATAGGATACACACAAGTACATGAATACATTTAATACTTATGACAATCTGTGATAAAGACTGCCTCTATCTTCATTTATAGTTTTTTCACCCACTGATATGAAATCAGGAAATTAAGGCCCTGAAAGTTTTAATAATTTGCTGAAGATTGTATAGTTACCAAGAGTTAAAGCAGGGATTTAAACCCAAACACCTTGATTCCAGAATCCAGATGTTGAACCATGATGATATGTGACTACTAACATTTCAATATTTACAGGTTAATCATTGTGGTAGCCAGACTCCAAAATCATCTTCATAACCTGTATAGTTTTCTCCCACATTAAATCAGGAATTCCCTTTGTGATTGATATAATATGGCAATATTGAGGATGTGTTACTTCCAGGTTAGATCACAGAAGACATTCTGGTTTTTATTTTGGTCACTTGGATCAATTGCTCTGAGGGAAGCCAGTTACCATGTTGTGAAGATACCCAAGAACCCTGACGGGACTCTCCCACAGAAGGGAAACAATGTGCAACTCCAACTTACTAACCTTTTGAATGAAGTACCTTGGAAATGGATCTTCTAGCCCCAGACAAGCCCTCAGATGCCTGCACTACCAGCTAACATCTGGGTCCAATCTCATCAAAGGCCTGAAGTCAGAACTGTCCAACCAAACTGCTTGTGAATTCCTGACTCAAAAAAACTATGAGAGATTAATATGTGATTACTATTTTAAACTATTCATTTTGGAGTAATTTTTTAACTGGCAATAGATAATTAATACAGTCATGAATTTCTTATTAATTCAAAACAATTTTGTGAACAATAAGTAAAAGTATATTAAAATTTTGTTCAACTATTTTACATTCTTTCCTATTGCTTGTTATTTCAGATTCTGAGACAAAACATGATTATAGATATACCACGTTCATGGATAGGAATATTCAATATTGTCAAGATGTCAGTTCTTCCCAATTTGCTCTATAGATTCAATGCAATTTCAATGTAAATACCATCAAGTTATTTTATGGATATTGACAAACTGATTCTAAAGTTTATATGGAAAGGAAAAAGACCCAGAACAGCCAACACAAAATTGAAGGAGAACAAAGTTGGAAGACTGATGCTACCTGACTTCAAGACCTATTATAAAGCTACAGTAATCAAAACAGTATAGTGTTGGTGAAATGATAGACAAATAGATCAGTAGAACAGAATAAAGAGCCCAGAAATAGACCCCTATAATATAGTCAAGTTATCTTTGACAAAGGAGCAAAGGCAATACAATGGAGCACAGATTGTTTCTTCAACAAATATCCAACTGGACATCCACATGTAGAAAAAAATGAATTAAGATACAGATGCTACATCCTTCTCAAAAATTACCTCAAATGGGGCCAGACCTGGTGGCCTAGTGGTTAAGTTTGGCATGCTCCACTTCGGCAGCCCAGGTTTGGTTCCTGGGCATGGACCTACACTACTCGTCTGTTAGCGGCCATGCTGTGGTGGTGGCTCACACACAAAAGGGGCAGACTGGCAACAGATGTTGCCAACAGATTGTCAAAAGATGCTCAGGGTGAATCTTCCTCAGCAAAAAAAAAAAAAAAAAAATTACCTCAAACAGATCATAGACTTGAATGTAAAATGCAAACTGATAAAACTCCTGGAAGATAAAATAGGAGATCTAGATGACCCTGAGTATGGTGATGATTTTTCAGATATAATACAAAAGGCACAATCCATGAAAGAAATAATTGATAAGCTACACATCACTAAAATTAAAAACATCTGCTTTGTGAAAGACAATACTAAGAAAATTAGAAGACAAGCCATGGACTAGAAGAAAATATTTGCAAAAGACACATCTGATAAAGGACTGCTATCCAAAATATACAAAGAACTCTGAAGACTCACAGTAAGGAAACAAACCAGATCAATAAATCGACCAAAGATCTTAACAGATATATAGATGAAAAATAAGCATACAAAAAGATACTTCACATTGTATTGTTGTCAGGAAAATGAAGATTAAAATGACAATGAAATACCACTATATGCCTATTAAAATGCTGCAAATCTAGAACACTGACAACACCAAATGCTGGTGAGGACGTAGAGCAAAATGAATTCTTATGACATTCTGGAAAAAGCAAAACTATGGAGACAATAAAAAGATCAGTGGTTGCCAGGGGTGAGGGAGGTCAGAAGATGAATAGGCAGAACATAGAGGATTTTCAGAGCAGTGAAAATACTCTGTAAGATGTAGTAATGATGCATATATGCCATTGCACATTTGTCCAAACCAACCCATAGAATGTACAACACCAACAGTGAACTGTAATGTAAATCATGGACTTTGGATAATTAGAATTTGTCAGTGTACATTCACCCTTGGTAAAATATTTCCATTCTGGAAAGTGATATTGATAGTGGGGGAGGCTATGCATGTGTAGTGCTATGCATGTCCCCTCAATTTTGCTGTTGAACAAACTGCTCTTAAAAAATCAAGTCTTGGGGCTGGCCTGGTGGCATAGTGGTTAAATTCACGTGCTCTGCTTTGGCAACGGGTTCGCCAGTTTGGATCCTGGGGGCAGACCTATGTACCGCTCATTAAGCAATATGAGTGGCATCCCACATGCAAAATAGAGGCGGATTGGCACAGATGTTAGCTCAGGGCCAATCTTCCTCACCAAAAAAATTAAAAAAAGAAAAATCAAGTCTTTAAAATAAAAAATTATAAATAGAAAAGAATACAACCCAGAAGAAACTTCCATCATCAAGAATATAACAATTTTTCTCTATCTCAAAATTACTAAAATTTCAATACAAAGAGTTCTTTAAAAAAAAGCTCAAACACTTTCTGAAGAGTAAATGAACATTCAGTCAACAGCACTATATGTTTACCAAACCAGTGGGGATGGTAGTATTTGATTTTTGTGCGTTGGAGAAACACAAAATAACAGTAGGAGCAACCTCTGCACTCTAAATTGAGAAAAGTTGGCATGTTCGTATCCCCTGCTGTGTTTCCTTTGAATGTGATACTTGCCTCTCCAGTAGGACTTTAAACATACTATTACTATTATTATCTTAGATCAGCATCTAAGTTGGAGATTGTATTTTCTTCTAGAATTTATCTTCTAGAATCTAACATAATGTCTAAAACATAGTAGAAACTCAGTAAGTACTGTTGAAAAAATAGAGTGAATAAATCAGTGAACAAAATGAATGTTTCCTTATAGAAAGATTAAAAAGAAAAAATAAGGCTCTACGGCAGAATGTTTTCCAGTGAAACAGCTGCAATAACATTTCTAGTCTCACATGCCCTTCTGTCACTGTGCCACGCTCCTTACAAGAGGCAGAGCCTGGGTACCTTCCCCTTGGACAAGGGCAGGTCTTTCTGACTGCCTTGACTAATACATTATGGTGAATGTAATGCTATTTGACCTCTGACATGTTATGTCGTAAAAGGAATTACAGTATCTACCTGCCCCTTTCTCTTGCAACATTCATCCTTGGAACCCAGTCACCATGCTCTGAGGAAGCTCAGGCCACATGGAAAGATCACAGATAAATATTCAGGCCAACATCCTCTCCAAGGTCTCAGAGAACAACCACCATTAACTGCCAGATATTTGAATAAGCAAGCCCACAAGAGAACATCAGTACTAGCTGTTTTGTGATTGCAACTGTATTAGAGATTCTGACAGGGAACTACCTAGTTGAGCCTAGTTAACCCCCCAAATTTTAAGAAATAATAATAAATGAGAGAAGCTGGCATAATCCTATCACTTGCTGTGCTTTTTGCACATAACCGTTTCCTCTACACTAGGGCTTTGAATAGCTGTTGCTATTATTTTTTATATCAGCATTTAAGTTGTGATTCTTCTATGGTACTAACAAGGTATCTGCTCATAGCAGAAATGTAATAAGTATTTGATGAATACATAAGGAAAGATTAAGTGAATAAAAATGAATGCTTCTTTATATAAAGACCAAAAAAAAAAAAAAACCTTTTGACAGGTTGCATTTTACAAAAATTCACTGTAGCAAGTTTGGGTTACTTTTTTATGCAGAAATAAATAACCGGAACATCCTTCTATTAGTACCAACTTACAGTATCCTTTGAGTCTCTTTTGTAAAAAATATTTTTCATTGCCTTTACCATAAGTTCGTTCAAGAAAAAGAAAACAGAAATCAACCCCAAACTATTGAGTTTACTTCTTGACACTGCCAGTATTTAGTTATGAAAAATTTTAACTTCTCAAAGCCATAATTTCATGATTTAGAAAATGACAAAAATTATCTGAACTACTGTTTATTCCAAAATATTACTGTGTACTCCATGTCAAGTTTATTAGATAGATGATAGGTAGATAGATAGATGAATATAGAGATACATAATTATTTGCCAACACTTAAACTTAAGAGATTTCACATAAATATCTAGGCTTCTGGCTTCATTTTCGAGAAAATGAGTAGAATGTTTTCTTCAATTTGGCACAGGCTTGCTACTCCTTAAAGTTTCATACATCGAGTCCCTTAAATTCATTCATTACATACCTTCCTGCTTAGGTAGGCACTTGAGTTTATGACCACAGTTGCAAATCATTAAAGCCAACTTAGACATTATTTTTATTCTACTGGGAAAGTTCTCTCAACAGCTGACACAAAAAGAGTTAATTGTTTTTCTTTAAGCTGGTTTCCTCAGATTTGATGAACTTTACCAAACTTGGCTTTGAATTAAGTCATTCACTCATTTAGTTACTCATTCAGCAAATGCTTTTAGAGCTTCTTATATGTGTCAGACATTATGAGGTACTCTACTGAGTATTATGACATCACCTTGCAAATATTAGTTTGCTTCCCAAAGTCACATTTTCACGAGTTCATTGATAGGTTAGAATCTTCAGGCACATGACTATTGTTCCTTTTAGCTTAAGACTGAGAGAAGATATCTCAGTGATAGAAATGAGAATTGATCTAGGCCAGTGCTGTCCAATAGAACGTTCTGCAAGGATGGAAATGTTTATATTTGTGTTTTTGACAGTGGTAGCTGTTAGCCACATATGGTTAGTGCAATTGAGGATATAACTTTTTAACTTAATTTAATTTCAATTAACTTCAATTTAAATTTACATAGTTACATGTGGCCAGTTGCTATAGAATTCAACAGCACAGATCTATGCTACTTACGGACTTTTCCATGAACTTACATAAAGAAGCAAATCCACAATGATGCTATTGCAAGTCAGTGTTCTTTTATGACCTGGCTAAAATATTAGAGACAGAACATTGATTAAAACAGAAAATAGGATCATAGACAAAAATACTGGGCATTGGGTGATCATTGGTGGAAAATAGGACAATAGAATCAATCATTCTAGTAAAGTGCAAGTAAAACCAGTCCTGTCACATAGAGAGAATGAGGGAATGTTAAAGTGACCCTTCAGACATCATCTCATTTAGTCTTATTTTCTAGGTGAGAGAACTGAGTCCTATCAGACATTCCTTGACCAAGATGACAACACTAGTCTGTAGCAAAACCTCGACAGAAACACGTGCGTCCTGGTTCTTGATCCGGGGTTCTCACCGTGGATGTTTTCTGCAACTTAGAAACATAATCCAAATGCTTTGGCTGAGCTAAAATGTATCTATTTGTTCATTTATTAAAACAGCGCACATCAACTTTTAAATGGCATAGTGAGGGGCCCGCCGAGTGGTGCAGCGGTTTAGGTTGCGCTTTGGCATCCCTGAGTTCTTGGGCCCGGATCCTGGGCACCCGCCGACACACTGCTTGTCAGCCATGCTGTGGTGGTATCACATATAAAGTAGAGGAAGATGGGCACGGATGTTAGCCCAGGGCCAGTCTTCCTCAGCAAAAATAGAGGAGGATTGGCAATGGATGTTAGCTCAGGGCTGGTCTTCCTCACACACAAAAAATAAATAAATGGCATAGTGACATTTTGGGCATCATAATTATTTGGAATACCCCACAAACATTTTTAAAAAGAAGAAGAAATAATATAGGCTTCTGATCATTAATAAGCAAATGCTATTCTATAGATACTTTTCTTCATTAGAAATTTAATTTGAGAGAACTAGAGATATGGAGAGCTCTGTCACATGCTAACTTCTCAGGTAAAGGCAGCTTTCAAAACACACATCGACAGAATCTCAGTGATGCTGTTACCGTGGAGACAGCAAGCACTGGGAGAGGGCTTTAAGAGGAGGGTCTAGGAAGAGACACTCAGAGCCCTGTTTTGCATGCAGAGCCGTCATCTGACTCTATTTTATGTGGCACTGTTGCAATTTCTGATCATACAAGTGCAAAATGGTAACAGCCTTGACAACAGCTCTGTACAAAAGGTCAGGCAGCTTTTGACTATGTTTCTTGTCTTTTCGCTTTTATTAATCAGAGGCTGTAGAAGAGCACGAGAGGTTTCCCTTTGGGTAGCCACAGAAAATACTTTAGGCGCAAAGTGTGTGTTGATATTAATCAATTCTGATAGGGGTAGCTTCTAGCTTTAACCCTTCAACCCTATTACCACAGTGAATGCATAATAAAACCACGGGCCTGCTTTTGTATTTGTTAGTTTCCTTGTATCAAAGACATCGGGAAAGCGGGACATCAGATGATGTATCTTTTTTGTGTTTGTAATGAACTTTATAAACAATTCACTCAAGAAATATTTATTAAGCACTTTTTAAAATATAGGTAGAGGGGCTGCCCAGTGGCGCAGCGGTTTAGTTCGCGCTTGGCAGGCCAGGGTTCGCGAGTTCGGATCCCGGGCGCCTGCCGACGCACTGCTTGTCAGCCACGCTGTGGCGGCGTCCCATATAAAGTAGAGGAAGATGGGCACGGATGTTAGCCCAGGGCCAGTCTTCCTCAGCAAAAAGGGGAGGATTGGCGACGGATGTTAGCTCAGGGCTGGTCTTCCCCACAAAAAAAAAAAAAAAAAAAAAAAAAACCCAAAAACAATAAAATATAGGTAGAGCTCCATTAGAGGAATTATGGAGGATGTGAAGAAGTATCCCACTTTTGGAAAATATCAATTTATACATCTGACTATTCCAGATTGTAGGTTCTCATTGGAAACGATGCTGATGGATTCATCTTATAAATGCAGGGCCTGACACAATGTCTGGCACAGGAAATTCACTCAGCAAATGTTTCTCAAATGGAGGATCACTGGGATACAGATGATTTCTTAAATATCCTGCCTTTGAATGATTTATGGGTGAATGAATGAGCCAGAAATCACCATTCAACTTATTTATGAATCCATTCGTTCATTTAGTGCCTAAACTACAAAGCTCTATGCTCAACAAACTCCTTTTGGCTTCCCTGATGTTCAACCAAAGTTGGCAGTGTAAAACCTCCCTTGTAGAGAAATGCAAATACATGATAGCTCTGAGAGAAGAGATGAGACAAAGCCTAGGTTGTGAAATGCACAGCACCAGGAAAATGGCGCCCGACTCATTTTTATTTCTTGCCCTGGGAAAGAATAGGCAGCTTAAATTTAGGTCTCCCAGGGCAACAGGGATATGAATTAACTCAGTACCACCTACTCAAACTAATCTCTGCCGTCAGAGTCACGACAGCTTCTATGTAAGGATAATGCAATAAAAAGAAGATGGCTCTGGGGCATGGTTATCATCTGCTTTATAATTTGAAAACTTCATTTAAAAAATTAAGTTTGACTCCTGGCTTGACAATTGCAGCAAGTGACATCTTCTGGGGACAGAAAAAAACCCTCATCTTCAGATAGTAATATTTCTTAATCTTGATCCAGAAGGAAACACACCTGCAAAGGAAAGGCTATTTTGGTTACAAAGGATCTCCAAACTTCTAATCTCATCTGTTGGCACACTTCATAAATTTTGCAATAACGAGGACTATGTACCACTTGGCGTTTTGAGAGCATATAAATTAGTTCCTTTCAAAAGTCTTTCATAACTTCCTGTTAGGTAGTGTGACTTTTGATTGTGGAAAACTTGTCTTGAATTAAATGTAATGCGTTTCCACCTGATTATATCTCATCATAGTACTTAAAACATCATTGCTGGAAATTTTGTTTATTGATTTATATGTACTTATTTGTAATAAATTCTATTTATTTTTAATTCATAATTCTTTGAAGACTTTCATAGACACTGGTGTTTAAATTTATTATTAACTTATTAGAAAGACAGGAATACATTTTCCTTTGAGTGATACATTATATATGAAGCTGGAGTTTCAATGTCCCATTACACACTTTCTTTTTCTCCTCTATCTTCCTGTCTCCCCTTCGATTTCAAATAATGTAGATATATAGATATTTACATTAAAAAAGCTATATAGACTTATGTTTTTGTAGGGTATGTTTTATATAAATCTGTGTTTTTTATAAGTATAGAATTAGTTGTATGACTATACTACACTTTAGTATCCATTTCCCAGTTCACGGGACTATATGTTTTTCTCATCCTGTACTACTACACAGTGTACTTACAGTCAGAATTTCTTAAGCTATGTGCTATGGTATATTTCATTATCACTAGAATCTAAGGTGGCACCATTCTTTCTTTCTCCCTTCCTTCCTTTATTTTTTTCTTTCTTTTACATAAAATTTCTATTAATGAGGGTTTTTGACTAAACACACGAGAAGCTGACTCTTTCTCAAGCAGAAAGAATTTTTTTGAAGAGGGTATTGGGAAGTTCACAAAGTTCCTGGAAGGCCTGGAACACCTACTTCCTGAGTCATCTGTGCTTCCAGGAACAATGTCCAAACTGCACTGCAGAACTGACTTTACAGTGGCCCCACAAACACTGTGGCTATCTCAGTGAGCATTACATAGAACCCTATTGATGTCATTTCTGCCCCTGAAACTCATTTGTGCATCCACTGTGTGTCTTTCTGGGCTGCCATTATTTCCACCGAAAGGAGGGGACCTTGTTGCAACCTGGACCTAGAGAGAGTGGGAGAGATAGAGCAAGAGAGAGATTGAGGGAGAGAAAGAGAAAATGGAAAAATGGATGCCCCACTCACAGCCCATTGACTTAGAGTGCTCACTTCTCAATGGAAGTTTGGTACTAGTGATTCTGACTGAAGGCACTGAAGTCATAAGCCTGTGTCCTACGTGCAAGGGAGGCTGGACGTTTCGGCTCTGACTTCTATGGTAGCTCTATGTTAATCAAGCAGGATACATAATGTTGAAATATCCCTAAATGTGGAACAGCTATTCACACTGATTTGTAGCCGTGAATATGAAAGATGTTCATTCACTCTACTATCTAATTGACCTGCAAAGAGCTAAACCAATTCTTATAACCCAGCAGTAAATGATAGCACCAATTTCCCTGTGACTTTGATAAACTTTGATAGTGTAAAACATTTTGACTTTTGCCAATTTTGATGGAAAAAAGTTGTTATTATTATTGTTCTAACTTTATTTAAAAAAAACTTGGGGCATCATTTTATATATTTATAAGGCAATTATAAATCTGCTTCTGTGAATCCTTCTGCCTAGAGGTTTCACATATTTTTCTAGGTGATAGCTTTTTGTGTGTGTGTTTGTTTTGTATTAAATGGCAGGTGTTCTTTATGTATTCTGAGTATAATTTTTTTTTACCATTTTTCTAATTGATGTCTTAATACTTTATAACACTGTGGGGTTTTAGTTGTACATTTTTGTTTGTCCGTCACCTTGTGGATGTAACCCTTCACCCCTTGTTCCCACCTCCCATAACCCACCCCCCTTCCCCTTGGTAATCACCAATCAGTTCTCTCTGTCTGTGTGTTCACTTTTATTCCATACATGAATGAGTTCATGCAGTGTCTGTCCTTCTCTCTCTGGCTTATTTCACTTAACATAATACCCTCTAGGTCCATCCATGTTGTTGCAAATGGGACAGTTGTGTCTTTTATTATGGCTGAGTAGTATTCCATTGTATGTATATACCATATCTTCTTTAACCAATCATGAGTTGAAGGACACTTGGGTTGCTTCCACTTCTTGGCTATAGTGAATAATGTTGCAATGAACATAGGGGTGCATACGCCTCTTGTGATGGTTGATTTCATGTCCATTGGGTAGATGCCCAAGAGTGGGATTGCTGGATCATACGGTATTTCTATTTTTAATTTTTTGAGGACTCTCCATACAGTTTTCCATAGAGGCTGCACCAGTTTGCATTCCCACCAGCAGTGAATGAGGGTCCCCATTTCTCCACAACCTCTCCAGCATTTGTTGTTATTTGTCTTTGTGATTATAGCCATTCTAACAGGTGTGAGGTGATATCTTAGTGTAGTTTTGATTTGCATTTCCCTGATGATTAGTGATGTTGAACATCTTTTCATGTGTCTATTGGCCATCTGGATCTCTTCCTTGGAAAAATGTCTGTTCATATCCTCTGCCCATTTTTTGGTCGGGTTGTTTGTTTTTTTTTTTTTGTTGCTCAGTTGTATGAGATCTTTATTTATTACTGAGATTAATCTCTTGTCAGACAAATGATTTGCAAATATTTTCTCCCAGCTGGTGGGTTGTTTATTCATTTTGATCCTGGTTTCATTTGCCTTGTAGAAGCTCTTTAGTCTGATGAGGTCCCACTTGTTTATTTTTTCTTTTGTTTCCCTTGTCCGAGTAGACATGGAATCTGAAAGGATCCCTTTATGTCCAATCTCAATTAGTGTACTGCCTATATTTTCTTCCAGGAGTTTTATAGTTTCAGGTCTCACTTTCAGGTCCTTGATCCATTTTGAATTGATTTTTGTATTTGGCAATAGGAGATGGGCTGCTTTCATTCTTTTGCATGTTGCTGTCTAATTTTCCCAGCACCATTTATTGAAGAGACTTCCCTCTCTCCGTTGTATGTTCTTTGCTCTTTTGTCAAAGATTAGCTCTCCATAGGTGTGTGGTTTTATTTCTGGGCTTTCAATTCTATTCCATTGATCTGTGTGTCTATTCTTGTACCAGTGCCATGTTGTTTTGATTACTATAGCTTTACAGTATATTTTGAAATCAGGGATTGTGATGCCTCCAGCTTTGTTCTTTTTTTTCAGAATTGCTTTAGCTATTCGGGGTCTTTTGTTGTCCCATACGAATTTCAGTAGTTTTTGTTCTATTACCGTGAAGAATGACATTGGGATTCTGATTGGGATTGCACTGAATTTGTAGATTGCTTTAGGTAGAATGGACATTTTAACTATATTTATTCTTCCAATCCATGTGCATGGAATATTTTTCCATGTCTTTATGTCTTCCTTGATTTCTTTCAATAGTGTCTTATAGTTTTCATTGTATAGGTCTTTTACCTCCTTGGTTAAATTTATCCCCAGATATTTTATTCTTTTTGTTGCAATTGTAAATGGGATTGTCTTTTTGAGTTCTTTTTCTGTTGGTTCATCGTTAGTGTATAGAAATGCAATTGATTTTTGTAAGTTGATTTTATACTCTGCCACTTTACTGTAATTGTTGATTATTTCTAGTAGTTTTCTGATGGAATTTTTTGGGTTTTCTTTGGATAAGATCATGCTGTCTGCAAATAGTGAGAGTTTCACTTCTTCATTGCCTATTTGGAGTCCTTTTCTTCCTTTTTCTTGCCTAATTGCTCTGGCCAGAACTTCCAGTACTATGTTAAATAAGAGCGGTGAGAGTGGGCATCCTTGTCTTGTTCCTGTCCTCAAAGGAATGGCTTTCAGTTTTTCCCCATTGAGTAGGATGTTTGCTGTAGGTTTGTCATATATGGCCCTTATTCTGTTGAGGTACTTTCCTTCTATACCCATTTTGTTGAGAGTTTTTATCATAAATGGATGCTGGATCTTGTCGAATGCTTTCTCTGCATCGATTGAGATGATCATGTGTTTTCTATTCTTCATTTCGTTAATGTGGTGTATTACATTGATTGATTTGCGGATGTTGAACCATCCCTGTGTCCCTGGTATAAATCCCACTTGATCGTGGTGTATGATCTTTTTGATGTATTGCTGTATTCGGTTTGCCAATATTTTGTTGAGGATCTTTGCATCTATGTTCATCAGTGATATTGGCCTGTAGTTTTCCTTCTTTGTGTTGTCCTTGTCTGGCTTTGGTATCAGGATGATCTTGGCCTCATAGAACGTGTTGGGAAGTATTCCATCTTCCTCTATTTTTTGGAATAGTTTGAGAAGGATAGGTGCTAAATCATCTTTGAATGTTTGGTAAAATTCTCCAAGGAAGCCATCTGCTCCTGGGCTTTTATTTTTTGGGGGGTTTTTGATTACTGTTTCAATCTCTTTACTTGTGATCGGTCTGTTCAGATTCTCTATTTCTTCTTGATTCAGTTTTGGGAGGTTGTATGCTTCCAAGAATTTGTCAATTTCCTTTAGGTTGTCCAATTTGTTGGCATAAAGTTTTTCATAGTATTCCCTAATAATCCCTTGTGTTTCTGTGGTATCTGTTCTAATTTCTCCTCTTTCATTTCTAATTTTATTTATTTGAGTCTTCTCCCTTTTTTTCTTAGTGAGTCTGGCTAAGGGTTTGTCAATTTTATTTATCTTCTCAAAGAACCAACTCTTTGTTTCATTGATCCTTTCTACTGTTTTTTAATTGTTTCAATTTCATTTATTTCTGCTCTGATTTTTATTATTTCCCTCCTTCTGCTGATTCGGGGCTTTGCCTGTTCTTCTTTTTCTAATTCTGTGAGGTGCAATTTAAGGTAATTTATTTGGGATTTTTCTTGTTTGTTAAGGTGAGCTTGTATTGCTATGAATTTCCCTCTCAGGACCACTTTTGCTGCATCCCATATGAGTTGATATGGTGTATTTTCCTTTTCATTTGCCTCCAGATAGCTTTTGATTTCTCCTTTAATTTCATCAATGACCATTTGTTGTTCAGTAGCATGTTGTTTAGTCTCCACATCTTTGTCCCTTTCCTAGTTTTTTCCTTGCAGGTGGTTTCTAGTTTCACAGCATTATGATCAGAAAAGATGCTTGTACTGATTTCAATCTTCTTAAATTTATAGAGATTTGCCTTGTTTCCTAATATATGGTCTATCCTTGAGAATGTTCCATGTGCACTTGAGAAGAATGTGTACTCTGCTTTTTTTGGGTGGAGTGCTCTGTACATATCTATTAAGTCCATTGCATCTAGTTTTTTGTTTAAGTCCATTATTTCCTTATTGACTTTTTGTCTGGATCATCTATCCATTGATGTAAGGGGGGGTGTTAAGATCCCCTACTATTATTCTGTTATTGTTAATATCTCCTTTAAGGTTTTTTAGCAGTTGTTTTATGTACTTTGGTGTTCCTGTGTTGGGTGCATAGATATTTATAAGTGTTATGTCTTCTTGGTGAATTGTCCCTTTTATCATTATATATTGCCCTTCTTTGTCTCGCATTACCTTTTTTATCTTGAAGTCTACTTTGTCTGATGTAAGTAGGGCAACTCCTGCTTTCTTTTGTTTTCCATTAGCTTGGAGTATTGTTTTCCATCTTTTTATTTTGAGTCTGTGTTTGTCTTTAGAGCTGAGATGTGTTTCCTGGAGGCAGCAGATGGTTGGATCTTGGTTTATAATCCATCCCACCACTCTGTGTCTTTTGATTGGAAAATTCAATCCATTTACATTCAGAGTGATTATTGATATATGAGGGTTCAATGTTGCTATTTTATTGTTCATTTTCTGGTTCTTTTGCATTTCCTTCATTTCTTGTCACTTGTGTTTCAGGCTGCAAATTCAATTTGGTATTTCTGCATGCTCATTCTCTTGGTTTTCTCTTTATTTGTCATGTGTGGTTCTCTTCTGGTTATTTGTTTAGTGGTTACTGTGAGGTTTATATAAGCCATCTCCTGGATAAGATAGTACATTTTCAAATGCCTCCTTTTTCCTGAGGCTGGGTTGATTCAATCCCTTACCTCTTCCCCTCCTTACTTGTTATCTCTTTATTCCATCTTGTGTCGTGAATGTGTGTTTCCAGTGATGAGCTTGAATTAATTTTTGATGTTCTCCAACTGTAGTTTGTTCTGGTTTAGTCTCCTTGCTTTTGTCCTTGCTGAAATCTTTGTATCCCCTTCCTCATTTGTTGTTTTTCACGCCTAAGGGCCTTCCTGAGCATTTCTTGTAGTGGGGGTCTTGTGGTGACAAACTCTCTTAGCTTTTGTTTATCAGGGAGAGTTATTATTTCTCCATCATATTTGAAGGATATTTTTGCTGGATAAAGTATTCTTGGCTGAAGGTTTTTGTCTTTCATGATTTTAAATATATCATTCCAGTCTCTCCTAGCCTGTAGAGTTTCTGTTGAGAAATCAGCTGAGAGCCTGATGGGATTTCCTTTGTACGTTATTTCATTTTTTTGTTTAGCTGCCCTTAATATTATTTCCTTGTCATGGGTATTTTTCAAGTTTGCTACTAGGTGGTGAGATGATTTTTTATTCTTGTTTATATATTTAGGTGATCTATTGATTTCCTTCACTGTTATTTCCCTCTTGTTCCCTAGGTTGGGGAAGTTCTCAGCTATTATTTCTTTGAACAAACTCTCTGCTCCTTTTTCTCTTTCTTCTCCTTCTGGAATACCTATTATCCTTATGTTGCTTTTCCTCATTGAGTCTGATATTTATCAAAGAATTTCTTCATTTCTTTTCAGTCTTAGCTCTCTCTCCTCCTCTCTCTGGGGTGTTTCTGTGTGGCTATCCTCAATAGTGCTAATGTGTTCCTCCATATTGTCAGTTCTGCTCTTTAAAGACTCCATTCATTTTTTCCACTATCTCGTTCATTTTGTTTTTCATCTCCAATAATTCTGATTGGTTTTTCTTTATGGTTTCAATCTCTTTTGTGATGAAATCCCTGAATTCATTGATTTGTTTCTGTGTGTGCTCTTGTATTTTGTTGAGTTTGTTTATGATAGCTATTTTGAATTCTCTGTCATTCAGGTTATCAAATTCTGTGCCTTCAGGGTTGGTTTCTGGGTGTTTGTCATTCTCCTTTTGTCCTGTAGCCATAACAAATTGTTGCAAGGATCTGACCGCCTTATTTTTTCCTCTCATGTTGAAGTTGATCCTGCAGTTTCCACCTGCTGCCACTGGCTGGAGGTCATGAGCGGTGTGCTCTGAGCCTGCTGTGGCCTCTGGAGGGATTATGCTGAAACGCGGGGTGTGTGGGGGGAGGGGTTCTCTCTTTCTCCTGCTTGACCAGGGGGTTTCCTTTCTGGCTCTCTTAGGGTGTTTGCTACACCTCCTAAACAGTTCATCATCACTTCCCAGTGGGGATCTCTCAACAATCTTTGAGGGCACCTGGAGGGTGGTAGTTTTCCCCGCTGTGGGCCGCCACTCCCCCCTCTGTCTGTGAGCCGTGCTGTCTTTGTTGATCGATTGGGGAGGGGGAGTACAACTTCTCACCTCTCCTTGCATCCTTTTGGGCTTCCCGCACCTCCACCGTCTGATGTATGGCAGCAGGGTTTTCTTAGAAGTCCTTTGTAGTGTTTGATTGAGCTCTGTTGGAATGCGAATGATGTTTTTGTTGTGTCTTAGGGGGCAGAGATTCAAAGAGGGAATCTCACTCCACCATGGTGCTCCTGAGTATAACTTTTTTATCTATATGTTGTAAACAATTTCTCCCAGGTTATTGCCTCATTTGACTTTGTGCTGGCTTTTGTTATTTGTTTTTTATTATATTTAAATTTTCATGTGAAATTTATCAATCTTCTCTTTAATAATTATTTTTGTGATTTTAAGGAGGTGTCACATTTAATCAAGGTGATAACACTATTCTTTGACATTTTTATCTAATAAATCAAAAAAATAGTTTCATTTTGGTTTCCATTTTTGTCTTTAATTCAACTGGAATTAACTTTGTTGCTAGTGTGAAATAAGCTTATAAACTTATTTTTTCCCTGTGATTATCCAATTATCCTTGCATCATATAACTGAATATTTCACCCTTTCCTGACTGATTGGAAATGCTCACACTTACTCCTTTTTCTTTTTCTTTTAGATTTACTGAAAATCACTAGGTGGTTTTCATTTCCTTTCTACAAAGCCAAATTGAGCACTCCCTTGGGTTTCAACATAAACTGCTTCTCCTCTGGGAAAACCTCCCTAAACGTCTGAGCCAAACTGCCTTTCCCAACTTCAGATTGTTTTAGAGTTGACTCAGCAGTGATTACTCCTTTCCATTCTATGGGAATATAGATGTAAATCATCTAACACAGAGGGTGAAGTCCAGTAAGGCTTCTTGGAGGAGGTGACATTAAAGTGAGAATTCAAAGACAAAGAACACACATTTCAGGCAAAAGGAACAGCATTCTCAGGCACTTATTGTGTCCGTATATATATTCCCTTAATTTTCTGTAAAAATTCTTGAGCAAAAGGGAAAAAAGTCTATAATTTCAAATATCTCTATAGCATTAGCCTTGGCAACTATTTAATGAATGTTTTCTAATTGCTTTTCTAATTAAAGCAGTCACTCCACTTAAAATGTTTAAGGTCACAATTCACCAAAGGACAAATATCCAAAGAAAAATATACTAAAGCCCCTTTTATTTCTATTGGGTAATGGGACTCCACTAAATAGAAAGCAGAATTTATCTTATTGTTAATACAAAGTTTGTTAACTTAAGAGGCTTCTAAATGGCTATATCCTCAAATTAAAAAAGAAAGAAGTGTGCATATGTCTCTACTGCATCTTACTTGTACTTGATTTGTGGTCATTATAAGTACATATTTTCACCTACTATTTTGTAAGTTTCCTTAATATTTACAAACCTTTTTCTTTTTACTCGTGAAAGTACCAGAAAAAATCATCTTCCCAGGAAACCTCACAATGCAGGATGCTGCAAAAGTAGAATAATTTAAATCATTTGCATGCTGTTGTCCCTTTCTTGTCCCAGCATAGCAGTCTTGACAGGAGTTGCCAAATGGACGTTTCCCTCAACATTATCTAGCTCAACTGTAGAACATATTTACATGAAACTGCACCAGTAGGTGGACGGGGAGAAGGTAAGGCAGTGGCTGGTGAGGGAAACAGAAAAAATTAAAAGGGTAATTCACAAGTAGAAAAGATTATTTAAATTTATACTTTTAATGAGGACACAGCTGCCATGAAAATTTGTAATATTGACAACATTCTTATCTTGAATCTCTAAGGAAGAAAGGTCACTTTTTTCTTATTACTCAAGAAGTTCAAGAGTATATTTAACTTGGAAAGCATGATGGTTAATTTAAATGAGGATAAAGATGTGTTCCTTCACTAGGAAGAAAGGAAATGTACTCTTTCAGCCAATATAATTCATTAATTAGCCAGGAGAATGGGTGTGTGGGTATCTTAAATCGACCTTTCCTAAACAGACACTATGACAAGATTGCATCCATTATTGTGGGAACATTAAAACTTCCTCAATTTGCACATATAGTTTTTTTCCCCTCCAATAGTGTGAACCATAGGTCTGTTCTTAACACACGTATCATTTTAGAATTCAAAAACATTGAACCCATTGCAAAAATATAATAAACCATTATTAGTTGTTTTAAAGATACATATTTGTGTCTGTGGTTATGGATGTTTGTATGGTGGTTACTACTATGGTTATCATTTAATAATTGTCCTTGGGGACACAGCTTCTGAAAATGCAGAAAGAGAAGGGACGGGGAAGGCACAACCACTTTTACAGCAAACCATCACCATGAAAACAAAGGAACATGGACTGACACTATAAATCAAAGAGCAGTAATGGAACATCAATGTGTAACCTGGAAGGCTAAAAGCAATTAGCAAATAACAAACAGGGATTTGAGGCTATGAAGCTCACCTTTTTGGCTCCACTGGGTAATATCAGCAGTGGAATCTTAGTCACGCTTTCAGCTAGAGATATTTATAGGACGTAACACTGTCTGTAATGCTGAGTCTTCTCTTTTGTGGTGGACTTGTGCTTTCTCTGATTTAAGAAGGAAAAAGGCTCTAAAAGAAGATAAACCCTGAACATGGTTACTTTTCAGCAATTCAAGAGCAAAAACTGTCTTATACATTGATATATTCCAAAGTGTCTACTATAATCTCTGAACAGAGTGAATCCTCGTGAAATATTTGCTAAATAAACACATAAATGCAACAGAAGTAAACAAATAAACAAATGACCATGTGGGACAAAATATCAGTTTGCAACTACCATTTGGGAATTTGGTAATAGTCCTTCCACCTTTTTAGATTTGTCCATTGGCTTATCTCACCACAATTCATTCATCAACTTAGTTCAATTCAGTAGCAATTCCTTGAGCACCTACTTTTTTCCAGACACTGTTCTGTGTACCAGAAATACAAAGATGCATAAAATACTCCTTAAGGAGTTTTTTAAAAAATCATAAACTATAATGTGATATGATAAGACTGTAATAGAGTTCAGCAGAAATTTCTTTGGTGGTCTAAATGAAGTTAGTCAGATGAAGAAGGTTTGGCAGAGAAGGCAGTTTTGAGGATAGGTAAGTTTGCCATGTTGATACACATGCGCTAAATAGTAGCATAGTCCACCCAGAAAGAATAGGATGTATGCAGTGCCATGGTATCCTCAGGGACCATGATGTTTTGGGAGAACAAAATGCTAGGAACAAAGAAGTTTGGAGAGCAACGAGAATTTTGAAACATTTACAACACATCCAGTCCCCTCATAATTATCCCCATCCCCAAAGCATACAGATAAAGAATTAGTACAGAACCAATGAAAAACATCATGGGGATAAACAGCAATGGGTATCAGACAGGGCTACATTCGGGGGGTTTATTAGATTGCTTGAGGCTTTAAAGCTCACAGAGGCATGTTTATGTGGTTGACAACTGTATCTGAGTCTAATAGAAAAGGTAGATCCTTGTGTTCCCCACTGGGTCATTCCATTTCTAGTGTGACTTTTTCATCTGTCAACATTGGGTTTCATTCCAGAAGAAGCTTTTTTTTTCCTGTTATGAGAAGGGGCTTCGTGGTTTCTTTACACCATAGAGAAGCATTCATTCTGTGCTACAAGGAAGACTCTACTCTTCAATTCCCAGCGGTGACAAAACCTCACGGGATAGACAGGCTTGCCTGAGATGCCAATATCACAAATTCCACATCCTCCTATGTCCTGTTGTGACTTTTTTTGAGAGATAAATTTGATAGTAAAACTCCAGTTGCTACATCTTTTCTACTGGGTAGTGGATAGAATCTTCATGGAAATGAAGAATTAACAGCCCTGAACCAACAGGCACAAAGGCTCAGTATAACTGACTTCAAAAAGAACTCTGACTTGGGCAGCCCCACTGCCTGATGCGGATGAGAAAGGAGTGCAGCAGAGAGAGGAATATGGCCACGAGCACGTGATAATGGTCTTTCTGCTCCTTGCCTAGGGAATCTCTTTTTGGCATACACTCAACTAATTCCACGGATACACTCATGGTTTCCAGGCCTTTGTAGTTCTTGGAGAATTTGCTCACTAGTTACTGCAGAATGCTCTTATCTCATTAGCAGTGCATTCTCTTAGAAGTGAGATCTCTTGTTCCACTGTAAAAACAGGACTGTGCACGCCAATAGGGCATGCATATGTCTGACACAATTGTCTTCTTCCTTTCTGTCTTATTTTTATCTTCTCACAAATTTAAAAATGCAGACTGAAAAACCCTATTGGGCCAATACTCAAGGGGGGCCATATGCATTTATTACCTTCTGTAGGAACTGGAGAAAACTCATCTCTAGTACTGGTCCAACATATTTTCATATGTTTCGAGAAAAATGTGATTAGAGGAGTTGACATCTATAACATGATGATTAATAAGCTGACTCACTTACATTTTGTAATAGAAAGATCTATCCACACGAACAAAACATGTCAGTAGGAATTTTTTAGGACCAAATGTCATTCCATTAATATGTGCTCTTTAAACATTTTTTAAAATACATTTGGGGCTTTAAAAATATACCATTTTAAGAAAACATTCTTATGATAAACAGGCACATTTAAGAGTATATTTCTACTGTCCAGTCCATCAATCCTAATCTGTCTGTGCAATTTCATTTTCTCTGCTCTTTTAGGTATGCAACTTTCAGGAGATATATGAGAACCAGGAAAAAACACTAAACAAACAGAGGAAGGGAAAAAACAGCCTGCCAATGTAGTTTAGAAAGTAAATTGATGCAAAAATGGAAATTCATTAGCATTCAACATAATAATTTGCTGCATTAGGTGGAGGAAAGAAGAAGAATTTATCTCCCCTCTCCTCTCAATCTTAACTGAACATAGTTAGGGAGTGTATGTTCTTTTGGATGTTCTTATTGTCATGTTTTAAAAATGCAATGAGAAATATAGAATTACTGTTTCCTTCTCACATAATTATTCACAGAGTACTTTTGTGGTCTAGTGTGGAGTTGTGAAAAGTTGCTCCTCCCCTACCCCAGATTCAGCGGGTTTCAAGTTTCTGTTCTAGTAGTCTTGATTTCTATTCAGATTGGTAGCTATCCACTGCCCTAAATCCATCAGAAACTCAAAAGCTGCCTTCAGGAAAAAGCTGATAAACTCATTTATTCTTGGGGTATACAAAGCAAACACAGTTCAAAGCATTATTCTGTCAAAGGATATTTGAACTGTAATGAACACTAAAATTCATTTACCCAGAATATTTCTAATGGTGCCTTCACAGGCAATTGGTGAAGGGAATTTGGGTGGGGATACTCTTGGGGTTTGACCCATTTCAATTCTCTTGCAGGCTGTTTTATCTTCCAGGAAAGCCAGCTCTGAGCCAATACCATCTGTGCTCACCATTTAAAACTTAATGTTTTCTCCTTGGAACCTACCTTAACCTTTTAGAAACAACTAGTGCTGTGGGTTGAATCCTGCCCCTCAAAAAGATGTTTTCAAGTTCTAACCCCTGAGTAACTCAGAATGTGATCTTTATTTTGAAATAAAGTCATTACAGATATAATTAGTCAAGCTAAGATAAGTATCTAGTGGACTGGGTGGGTCCTCAATCCAATATGATGGGTGTCCTTAAAGAGGAGGGAAGATGATGTGAAGACAGATATGCAGGGAGGATACCATGTGAAGAGGAAGGCAGAGATTGGAGCAATGTGTCTACAAGCCCAGGAATGTCTGGGACTACCAGAAGCTGTCAGAGGTGAGGAAGCATGTTCCCCTAGAGGCTTTGGAGGGAGCACAATGCTGCCAAAACCTTGATCTCAGACTTCTAGCCTCCAGAACTGTAAGAAAACAAGTTTCTGTTGTTTTAAATAATGTGGTTTGTGGTACTTTGTTATGATAGCCCTAGGAACCAAATTACCTTGTAATTTCTTTCTGTCATTTTCTTTTCCGTGTTTTTTCTTTTTCTGTTCTTTTATTTCCTTACTTTCCATTTATTTATTTACTTACCCAGCATCTGCTTAGGTTTCTGATTGACAAGGACAAGGAGAGAGACCATGAGAAAACAAAGAAACAGTCTCTTCCTTTTACATTAAAACATTGGGAAACCTGTTCAAAGTTACATCTCCTCAGTGGGCAACAACTATCTGTAAAAATAGATTTAAAAAAAATTTTTAAAGGGGTGTAGCTTTCAAACTTTTAGAAATAGCACAAATTTTTAGTCAAAGGAAACATAACAGGGCTCCTCAAAATGTGAAATAGATTTCAAATCTGCACTTTCCAGTTTGAAGAAGGGAAGGAGCCCCAAATCATAGAATCCAGCCTCCTTTCATCATCACTTGCTACCCTACATAGCACCAAGGGTTACACCATTGTTGCAGCTATTTTATTAGATAATGTTTTCAATAATTAATCAGTATATAGTTAAGACTATCTTAAGGAAGCTCTATTAAAGATGAGAAGAAAAAAACACTGGTTATCACTATTCAGTGAATATACCTGAAAACTGGAACTCTAAGCAGTGTATGTCTATTCCAACTTATATAACCTGACAAGGAGGGGAAAAATTCCTAGTTTTTAGTATTTGGCCATTTGGTATAACAGCCAATATTTCTGCTGGTTAAACAGGGAGTGTTTAAGTCAAAGATTTAGTATTACTCAGAGAGTCTGATATTTGTGAATGCTGTGTCAGTGTATTACCAGTTCTCACTCAATCCCCCCAGAAGTAGACATTATTCTTTCATTTTACTGACTAAGTCACTGAGGTTGTGGACAGGATTCTGTAAAATGCCCACAATCACATAGTGAGGCGGAGACCAGGATTCAAAGCCAAGTGCACACATTGGCATGAACAGTGCTTTCACAATGCATGAAAAGTAGAAATCTTTTTTTGTTATCTGCTTCCATTGCTTTTTTAATCAATATTTTGTCTGGGTTAAATCTCGCATAATTGTGCTGGGTGAAATGAACCCAGACAAGAGAGTAATTATGGCTCTTCCGAGACCTCTGCAGGAAACACCGATAGTGGGTGGAAGCAAATGCCACAACAGGTGGTGGAGATGACTACCTGTGTGGGCAGTTGCAGCTGACGAGACAACCAACTGTAGTTTCTCCTCACTGCACAGACAAAGAGCTTTGTTTTCACCTCTAATCTATGAGGACAGGCATCGTATTCAGAGCGTATCACCACCGCAGTGCTAAAGCAGAAAGCATTTTCTTCCCTAACCCCATACTTTCATGTTCTATATAAAGTTATGCTCACATGGCACTGAAATAGACATTTTCATGTGCTACAAAAATACCACTGCAAAATGGCAAAAATGCTATGACTTGAAATAGATTATCTTCTAGGATTAACTTTGCCTAAAGAACAGATTTTCCCCACACATTCATTCTGAAATCTTTGAGTCCTAGAAAAACTGCCACTAATTCTCCACTCCCAGATGATCTCTTCAGCAACCTCACCTTCTCTGTCTTCTCTAGGAAATACGTTGACCGCACGAATTCAAAGCAAACCACTTCCTAGCTATGTGAACATGGGTGATTCACTTAAACTCTCTAAATCTTGATTCTTTATCTGTAAAACAGGAATAATAAATATGCATAATAAAATTTTTAATATTTTCTTATTTATTTATATTGCTTTCTAAGTCTCCCCCTTCAGGACATAAATTTTATGACAACAATAACTTAAAAAAATACAATGGAATCATCTTGTACATACTATTATATCACTTGATTTTACACACACAAACTTTTTCACATCAGACAAATTGACATATCAATAATGGAATTTTTAAAACACATTTCTATCTGATCTACTTTTGCTGCATTCTGTAAGTTTTACTATACTGTGTTTTCACTCCTCTCAAATTATTTGCTAATTTCCCTTGTGATTTCTTCTGAGTCATTTATTATTTAAGAATGTGTTTTTACATTTCCACATACTGAGTATTTTACAATATTTTTTCTGTTGTTGATTTCTAACTTTATTCTATTGTGGTTAGAGGACATAATACCTGAAGCAAAAACTAACAGAACTGATTGGAGAAATAGATAATTCTACAATAATAGTTGAATTTCAATACATCACTTTCAACAAAGGGTAGAACAACCAGAGAGAAGATCAGTAAGGAAACAGAATATTTGAATAAGATTATAAGCAAATGAGACCTAACAGACATCTATAGAACATTCCACCTGACAACAGCAGAATACACATATTTCTCACTGGACATGGAACTTTCTATAGGATAGACTAAAAGTTAGGCCATAAAAAAAGTCACAATAAATTCAAAATGATTGAAATCTTATAAAGGAATGATAATTAAGTGGCAGGGTACATGAAAGGGTGAGTGCTTTTCTTGCTGCTTCAAGTTAACACTAATTGAACGTCTACTATATATTGGCACTGCACTTGACACTGGGGATAAGGATTATGAAGGCATCACTAAAACAGAGGGAGCTAATAGTCTAGTGGGAATGATGGACAGATAAACAAACCATAATGCATGGTGATCACTCTGTGAAAAATGTCACTGCTTGGGATCTTAGAGTAAAAACTGGCTGATTGCTGAGAAAGGCAGGCTACAGTGGCAGGGAATGGAGTGGAGAAGGATCAGACACGAATTTATAGAAAAAGTAAGAGTTGTGTGAGGAGAGTCTTGAAGATCCCAAGAAGCAAGTTTTCTAAAAGGAGAAAAGGGAAAGAGGCACAGAAGGTGAAACCTCATAGAATATTGGGAAGAGTGGTGAATTGAACCTGCAAAGCAGTTTGAAATAATCAGAGAATGTCTTTTATGGCACTCTCTAGACTCTAGCCTTGATTTATTCACAAAGGTTTTTAAGAAAGGAAAGAAAATGATAAGGCAGAGGTGACATACGTAGTCACCATGTTAAAAAGGCAAAACAGGCTTTTTTAAGCCCAAAGTTGGTCTAGTGTTTTTGGGGTGTAGCAATCACCAGAAATACTGAGCACCTTGGATTCCAGTACATAGATCAAATGTTCGATTTGATTGAGTGTGGTATAAATTAAGTCATAGATAATTAAGCCATGTCCTCAGCCTGTGAAAGTGGGTAACATTGAACATTTCAAGCAGATGCTTCGCCATTTGCAGAGACTAAAGATATCCTGATGATGATTATCAAGTGAGTTGTCACTTCTCAAAATTACTCATGGAAGTGTTCCTAATTACCTGTCTTAGTGTGCAGCAAATAACAGCCTTACTAATTTGGTAATGCTCAGCATGATTTAACAAGTAGCCTTGACATCTAATTCCCTTATAACATGTGGATGGAACAGAAAAATGAGGATTTACATCTTAAAAGTAATGGTGGTCCTCAACCTCAGTACTTTGATCACCAATGACACACTCATCTACCAGGACCTTTAACTGATCAAGTGGCAGAGTTGACTCCTATGTGAAAGTCTATCCTGAAATGTCTTCGGAAACAAGCAGAATATCAATTTTCCCTATAATTCACATTTGAAGCTTCAGCTATAGAAATTAAAAAAGAAGATTTACCCTTCATTCAATAAGAATTGCAATTACTGTCTTTTTATTAGCTGACAAATTAGCATCCTAAACGATCCTTCTTGAGAGAGAAAAAAAGTAAGATGGAAAGTGAAAAAAAAAAAAGTGTCTCCTGAACTAGGAAGCAAACTCTAGGAGACCTTAGAGAGAAAACACTACTAGTTTAGGTTAATTTTCTAGACACAATGTGATACAATAGAAAAGGACTTACTTTCTGGTCTTATGAGCAAGGATGATCTCACCTTAAGTGTTTAGTCTGTGACTTTAGCCCTGCAACTTGCCTTTTGACATTTTAGTTTTCTCATCTCTAAAATATGGGATAATATTGTCTAGATAACCATTTAATTAAATAATTAAATTTAATCACATTACATGAACAGGCTGTGAATTTTCATGTTCTAATATTTGTATTTTAGTAATTAGGTTAAAAAATAAGAAACATCAAATCAGACAAACTATTTTCACAGATTCAATGTCTATTGAATGTTTTTGAGTAAAAGCAGCCCCAGTACTACAAAGTTGAGCCCTGCAAGGTATAATATAAAATACAATGTATGGTACACAAGATATAGATAAATAGATAATAGATAAAAGATGGATTATTCTAAGATAATATATGGCTTTTTGTCTCACGTCTCTTCTTCAATTTCTTCTACTAAATATATATACATATATTGATATATGTATATATAACTTACCCTTGAATTGAATATTTAATTCTAACTCTGGCTCTCTTACTAGTTATCTCACCTCAGGGGAAAATACACACACATATACACACAAAAACACACAAAAAATTAATTTTCTCCAAATCTCATTTTGTCATTTACAAAACATGAGATTTTGACTAAATGTTCTCTAAGACCTTTTGACACATTAACTTTCTTTGATTTTAATTTTACCACCATCTCTAAACTGACCTCTGTCCAAATACTGGCATGCGTATTTAGATGTCCATCAGGAAGGGACAGAGAAAAATAAGAAAAATGGAAAGAAGAGGCTCTGGAGGAAATAGCTAGAGAAAGAGAATTGGAATTAAACTTGTGAAAGAACTAGAGCTGGAAAGATAACTTGTTTTTGGTCTCTCCTGGGTCAAATATTCCTTCAAACTTATTTATAATTAGATTAAATAGACTATACTTGCTTATAGGTCAGGCTTATAGGACATTACTTAAAATATAGACTCAGTGTCAACAGTAAAAAAAAATTTTTAAAGCATTAAAATTACTATGATAATTTAGATCATGGAAGTAGAACATTTGAAGAATTTATTTATTTTCCATTTTCAAAGTCTCCAATTATTGAAGCTCCGTAAACTTAAATATAGGAGCTGCCTTGAAAATGAGATGCTGCAATGAGGAAAGACAAAATTTTAAAATTCCCTGGGACACACACTTTTGGCAGAGTGGATCACTATTTTATTTATGATTCTTCTCTCTGGATTGATTGTGATATTTGTCAGTGGGTTTCCACAGGAAACTCTGCTAACATAGATGGAGCAACTCAAAGCACTGAGTTTTGCCAACCCTGAAATTTAAATAGCACTGAGTATAACAGAGTGGTGTCATGACCAAGAGACTGCAAATTATCGTCACTCCACGGATGATTCTGTGCTCTGAAACTGTGACAATGGTGATCAATCCTTCTGAGCATTTAATCTGCAATGGCATGGATCATTTAGGCAGTCTGCTTTGTGCATGGGTGGGTATCTTCTATTTTATCAGCAGAATTAGCCCCTGTCTTTACTGTCTCAGCACAGATATTGAACACAAGTCTATTGCTGGGTTTTGCATACCTAAGATTCCTGTAACACGTGTGAGTTTGCATATTTCTTCAGTCTCCTTCTCTAAGGCAATACTACAGGGAATAGAAAAGACCTCTAGAGCAGCAATCTCCATCAGAATGTAGAAAGCTCTGGAACTGTTCAGGATCTATTGCAGTGAAGGGAAAAATATTAGGAATATTATTATTAGGTTTATTATTATTTTATTATTAGGTTCTATTTTGAATATATTATAAATGTATTATATTAGTACAATAATATATTTATATGATTTATGATTAAATATACAAATGACCAACGGGTACATGAAGAAGTGTTCCACGTCATTAATCATCAGGGAAATGCAAATCAAAACCACAATGAGATATCACCTCACACCTGTTAGAATGGCTATTATCAAAAAGACAAGAGATAAGTGTTGGTGAGGGTGTGGAGAAAAGGGAACACTTATACTCTGTTGGTGGGAATGTAAGTTGGTGCAGCCACTATGGAAAACAGCATAAAAATTCCTCAAAAAATTAAAAATAGAACTACCATATGATCCAGCAATTCCACTACTGGGTATATATCCAAAGGAAGCAAAATCAGTATCTCAAAGAGATATCTGCATTCCCATGGTCATTGCAGCATTATTCGCAATAGCCAAGATATGGAAAAAACCTACATGTTTATTGACAGATGAGTGGATAAAGAAATATATACACATATATGTATACACACACCCAATGGAATATTATTCAGCCATGAGGAGGAAGAATATCCTGCCATTTATGACAACATGGATGAACCTTGAGGACATTATGCTAAGTGAAATAAGCTAGACAGAGAAAGACGGATACTGTATGATCTTACTTATGTGTGGAATATAAAAAAAGTTAAACTCATAGAAACAAAGAGTAGAATGATGGTTGCCAGGGGTTTGGGGTAGAGAAAATGGGCAGATGTTGGTCAAAGACTACCAACTTTCATTTGTAAGAAGAGTAAGTTCTTGGAAGCTAATGTACAGCATAGTGACTACAGTTAATAATATTACTTGAAATTGCTGAGAGTCCATCTTTAGGGTTCTCACTATATACACACACATACACAAAGTAATTATGTGTGTGAGGTGATGGATGTATTAACTTGATTGTTGTAATCCTCTCACAATGTATACATATATCAAACCATCACATTGTACACTTTCAATGTATATGATTTTCTTTGTCAATTATACATTCATAAAGCTGGGGAAAATAAAATATTTGTAACATATATGAAAAGAGGTTAAAATACTTGTTTTATAATGAACTCACATGTCAACAGGAAATTTATTTTATAAATAATATAAATTATATGAACACCTCAATAGAAAATTAACAAAGGAAATTAATTTCGAGCAGAAATGCAATTGATCAATTTGTTTATTAAATTTTGATTACCCTCATTAATTAAGTATTGCAAATTTAAACAACAGCATGATAGTCTCTCTCACACAGCAAAGATTATATTGATAATATTCTATACAGGAAATGTTGTTGGGAAATGATCACCCTCACAATTTGCTGGCAGCAGTGCAAATCTGGCCTTTTTTTCTACATTTTACATCTTACTGTAACACATAAATGTGCATGCTCATTAGTCATAAAATTCCACTTATAGAAATTTATCCTAAAGGAATAATTAGGCAAGTTTGCAAAGATGTCCATAAAATAATAATAATGGCTAACATTTTTTGAGTTTATCATATACAAATTATCTAATTTAATAATCATAAAACCCTATGAATACTTTTTATCTATCTATTATCCCAGTTTTATAACTGAGGAATCTCAGGATGATAGAAATTGAGTAACAGGCTGCCTGTCTCCTGAGCAGCTCTTCATAACCAGGTAATTTTAGTGAGTATAGTGGATTGACCATCAGCCTCAATTCCATCCTTTTCTAGGCCTTCCTTTACTGCAGAATTGGGAAAGCTAAGACACACATTTCACTGACTTTCTTGAAGCTAGGGTTCCCGATGTGTCTTAGGTTCACTCAGGTGGACTCCCATGAGACTTGGAAGAAAGGATGAATGCGGAGGCCATTTTTAGCAATTCTGTCCGTTTTCTGCTGGCAAGTAGTGTGGGACTCTTGGGTTTCTGTGGCAGCAGCCCAAGACAAATCACTAGCATCATAGATGTCAAGTTCCATGACATCCGCTTTGCCAGTGCAAATCTTACAGTGTGGCAAGGCTCTGGGTCCATGTTTGCTGTGCCAGAGCTTCCTGATCCCTGAATCATAGCTCAGCAGAATTTTCCTGGGACCAACAGGTGAGATAGCAGTCTACCTTCCAAATTCTGGAGATGATGGTTTAAGTGTTCTATTCTTTGGATCAAAAGTCTTATAATCTATGGATCATAAGTAGGAGTTCAGAGTTCAAAGCTACTTCTCGATGGTCAGCTGTACAGATTTGGGGAAAGATAGCTATTTTCCTCGTGGCCTTTTCCATGGTGTTGTTCTGGAAATTATTCCTGCAAGCCCAGTCTAGAACTCACTCTTCTAGCCATGCTAACAATTTTGATAGAAGCTCAGAGCTTTCTCATTCCCGCAATTAAACACTGACTATATTGCTATCTTAAGACATGTACTAAGTTGATTATATTTAATAATTGAAAACAATTTAAATTAATATAATGGAAAATTGGATATATAGATATATGATCCATCTATACAATGAAATAGAATGCAGTAATTCAAACTGAAATCTACAAATATATTTATTTATTGACATGAAACTATATTTACAACATAATGTTTAGTGCAAAAGCAGGCTATAAAATAGCATGCTGTTGTGTATATGTGTGTGTGTTTAGAAAAGTGTGGCAGGATATACAATAAAATATGAACAATTATCTTTTAGTATTGCTATTTTGGGTAATTCTCATTTTCTTCTTTAGAGCTTTTTTATATTGTGTGATATTTTAATGAGTACCACTTCCTTAATAATAATAAAAATAAAAGCTATTTTCATTTTGGGGGAAAAAAAAGACAACACCATTATCTTATCTTGGATGTGTGGAATAGCTTTTCCCAGCACTCTTATTTGATTCTCTCTAATCTTTCTGATGTATAATCTTATATTAGTTTAATTATGCAAGACACATTCAATTCTTTTGAAAGAATGCTAGGTTTAAAGGCTAGGATTAAAAATGAATACCCATTAAATACTTATTTTAAAAACTACCTCAATGTGTCGTTTCCACTGGTCCCAATATATTCACTCCACGTGGCAATCTTGCCAAGTTGTTCTAGCAGACATTGAATGTAGAATGCCTTTTTACTTAATTGCACAGTTATATGTTCTTGGTATCAGAGTCAGAGCTAGGAGATATTTACGAACCTTGAAAACTCCCTCCTCCAATTCTTTCTGGATGTGATGTCATCATGTTTTGTCTTGCCCAACTCTTTACCTACATGGACAGCTGCACAAAATAAATGTTAAGACTTAAGCCCTGCTGTGTGGGCAGAGATAAGGGGAGGTTGCTACATGCTGACTCTTGAAAATTTCAAGGTTTAGGCGGCATGACTTGCTGAATATGAGAATCACTGCTTCGAACACAAGCATAAGTTGTTTCTAGATACTACAGTTGTTAAGAGAATGACAGGGAGATGGTGCTCACTTTTTGCAAATATCCCATTCCATGTGTATGGCCAAGACTACCAAAATTTGGAGGTTCACGTGTGAGCTAATAATAGGAATCAATGGGGAACTATACAGACTCAACTTTAGCCTCTTGCACGTATATACTTGACACTGTTCATTGATATTTCGGGGAAAAAAAGCAAACAACCTAAAGATAACCTTGAACCAAGTCTCATCAATCTCCAATTTGTGATCTGGTCTAGTTCACCTAGATTGTATTGATTACTCCCAAGTCCCTCCCTCACTTTCCACTATGATAAAAATTCTAAGTCCTTGTTTTCAGTCAGCAAGAAATGCAAAAATATCTGCTCCATGATATTATCATAAGTGGTTATAACTGCTAAGTAAGATATTTCTTCTCCTAGGGAAATTTTTCTCAGGTTTTGAGCACTAACTCTGTCTCAGATACTCTTCCTCTATGCTCATGAAGCTTTTCAAAGTATAGCACTTACAACATTTTACTTTATTTTTCTATAAATTTATCCATATCTGTCACCAGCCTGAGCACTCCTTGAGTTCAAGGAACACCTTTTATGCATCTTTATCGTCCTCACTTTTTAACCCAGTGCCTGGCCAACAGTTCCTAAAGCTGCCTCTTCATTTGAAAAGATCATTATTTAAATCCAGAAGAAAGGATATCTAACAGGGACTATCACCCGTGTTCTGATGGTGGCTAATGGTGAAATGGCAAAAGAAACGGTGGTCGGTAAAAACAGAGATTCTTTAAATTGACAACTTTCTTACATCTTTCGAATCACATTACTGTGTAAAAACGCGTAAAAGCCTGACTATGCTTGGAACTAAACGGGATCTTTCAGTGCATGTAATTTGTTTGTCCTGTGGGAAGATCCCACAAATCATCAGAGAATAATGAGAAATTAGAGGATGTCCAGAAGTAGGTAAAATTATGGAAGTTTCAATTTTTCCTTTCTTCCATTTTTCTAGTTCCTCCACACTTTGGATATATTCTTTCATGTTTATTTCAAGCCTCTGAGAGTTTCCTGAAGGACTTTAACTCACAGGTTTTAGGTGTTAGTGTGGCAGATGATATGGTCCCCTGCCCAGTATCTATTTTTCTTTCCTTTTAATCAACACAAGGCCAATATTTCTACGAAAGATATATATCTGTCAAAACTATACATATTTCACCTGAAAAAAGAGGAGTCTGGTAAGTATAAGCAAAAATAAAGTGGAACTTCCAGAAATACACTGTTTCTGCCTTTCCCCCCTTTCTTCTTATTTTGACCTCAAATACAGTCTAGTTAGCTACAGACCAGCAGTTATTTTGTACCATAAGATAGCCTTCAATGTGAAAAGTACACACACAGGATTGTAGAACAGAAAGATAGAAGGAAACTGTCCCTGATGAACCATCACAGAAGCATGGGACTTATTTGGGAGCGAAGAAAAACAAAGAAACAATAAAACCTATAGCTTGATTAAGCCCACTTCCTTTTTTTTTTTTTTTTTTTCAGTGTTGTGGTCTTAGTTACAGTCAAACACAGTGCCTATACAATTTCTCTTTGTCTATCCTGATTAGAAACTAAACATAGCTAGTTCCCATCATCTGGATCTTATAGCCAACATATATCTGAATACTATTAAACTTTTCCTCTACTTTTCTCATTTTATTCTTATACTTCGTCTATTTGATTTTTTCCTACCATTATCCAACTCTGTGATTCTTTTAAAATCATCTCTAAGTTTTCCAAACTACTTCAATGCAATCGTAATGGTAATAGGTCAAACTATTCTGATGAAGTGAAAAAGGGTGCTTATTACCCACTGCCATTCACGTAAACTTTGTCTTACAGTGAAATGACAATGTGTGGTAGAAAAACAAAAAGAGAATCATTTCCCTTTACCTTAACTTTCTATATTTCCCTTCTACACACAACAGCCTTTTTATTCCTGTAGAGATGTTCCTGCAAAGGCCCCCGAATATAGTACAAATATTAAGACAACATTGAAAACCTCAACACACCAATCCATTAATGGATGCGTGGAATTGTGACAGGGTTTGTCCAAGGTTTAAAACACAGATTCAACTCCCAGCTCTATGCTAATATACAGGCAACAGCCAGGTTCACAGTCCCACTTTCTGTCTGAACGCTAAATGCTTTGTTTCCACCAGTCACTTTCTCGGTAGTGTTTAACTCATCACTTTGAAAACCAGTTTGATAAGCAGATACGTTGAGCACCGAGGGAGCTATAAAAAAATGCCTAAATTTCTGTTTCAGCTTTTTAAAATTCCATTACAGAACAGTTACTGAAATGGAAAATGTACCAATTGCTTATATAGGAATTTTCTTAGAGAAATAGGAGAATACCATTGTGTTTTTCATTTAGATTACTCAGAGAAATACTTGTTTATCTGTATTCCTCTTTCAAGAAAGGCAGTAAGAAAAGTAGTATTGTGGCTATCTGAGGATTCATTGCTCTTTAATCCTTTATTAAGTGCCCACTCTAAATCTTAGTAAGAGATTAAGTATATGCCAAACCCATTTATATGGCAGTTAAGTAGATTTGAAGACATTAAACTGAAATATGAACGCCTCAGGAGCTGTCTCTATATACACAAGAAATGCACATTCTCTATGTACTCACTATAGAAGGTCACGTGCCCACACATTTTGAGGGTTCATCAAAGAGATGTGGCTATTTTTTCTATTTAAACCTATATTGCTTCAAATTATCTCAATCTGTTTTTTTTTTCTCCCGTTTTTCAGTCACTCTGCTGTGTTTAAAACTTGAAATAAAAGAATCTCCACTTTTGTCTTCCATGTGGCCTGTTAACAAAGACACCTGGTTGGCCCCTTGAGGAGAAAACCAAAAAGCAAGTTTATATGCTTTTATCTAAATTCCTAGAGCATGGTGGCAGAAGAACCTGGGTAGGCTGAAATTCCTACCTCTGATTTTACTTAGGCATAAGTACCATTTTCTTTTTCTAAATGTCTAAATCACCATCATGGACACCAAGGATCCCTTAGTAGTGACCATGGATGGGAAAAGTCAAGTCTGTTTTTTACCTGGTGTCATAACATTGCCTGAATTGTTTATTCCGTGGATTTAGATACAATATTATAAAATTGTACTTCCTCAGAATACTAATTTGGGGAAGGGAAAAACAACTTTGTCATCTATCAGTAGCTGATATTGCCAGTTCTAGATATCATCTCTAATGGCATTCATCCATCCATCCATTCTCTCTCCAGGTGAATTTTGAACATCTTTTATTTACCAGGCAGCCTTCAAAGCTCTGGAGATACAAACATGAAAAATGTGTTCCCTAAACTCAACATTCTAGGGAGCTCCTTTCAGCTTAAAAATTCTATTACTATTATTCTACCTCAAGTATTAGTCACGGTGCCTTTCTTAGGAGAAACTTGTTTCTAAAACAGACAAAAGCTGGAAAGTTTCTAATATACAGAAAAGTTGCAAGAAGTGTAAAAAGAACACCCACATGCTCTTTATCCAGATACACTGATTATCAATATTTTGCCCCCATTTTCTTTGTTACTATATATATTCATATTATGCTTATTTTTCTGAAGCTTTTGAGATTAAGATGTACACATCATGTCCATTTACTTCTAAATACTTCAATATATTTTTCCTTAGAACAGGATATTCTCTTACATAAATAAGAGCATTTGTCATCTTAATTAAATTTAAACATGATGCATTTCTCTAGTCTATCAGCCATATTCCAAATATTTTCAACTGAACCGCTAATGCCCTTTACAGTACTATTTTCCTTCCAGTACAGAATCCAGCCTAAGATCCCACATTGCATTTAATTGTCATGTCTTTTAATCTCCTTAATCTGGAATACTCCCTAAGCATTTCTTTCTTTTATGACAATGACAGTTTCAAATTTGTCAGACTGTTCTGAATAATGCAGTATGCTTTGTTTAAATAAAATACTCTGCATTTTGAGTCTGTCTGGTGTTTTTTCAGGGTATGTTCAGGTTATGCATTCCCAGTTCACATACTACACCCATGATATAGTGTTTTTCTCAGGGTATCACATCTGAAGGCACACAATGTCGATCCACTCTCCTCCTTCCAACTTAATGAGATTTTATTTTGGAATAATTTTATATTTACAAAAAGCTTTCAAAGATGGCACAGAGTTCCCATATACGCTTTTACTGGAATTAAGATATTCATGTTAGTTCCTTACTATTAAATAAACTACGGACTTCACTTGGATTTCTCCAGGTTTTCCACTAATGTCTTTTCTGTTCCAGGAGCCAATCCAGGATAATCCATTGCATTTAGTCACCTTAATCTGCACTGATCTGTGTCAGTTTTTCGGCCTTTCCTTGCTTTTCACAACTTGGACAGTTTTGAGGAGTGCCAGTCCTGTATGTTGTAGAACAACCCTCAATTTGGGTTTTTCTCATGGGGTTTGCATTTCTTTTTTTTTTTTTTTTTTGTTAATTTTATTCACCCATAGTGTCCGATTTTTCCACTATATTGTTAATATCTTTTCCTTTCTACTAACAGAGCCCATAGGAAAACACTTAAAAACCATGAAATATCCTGCTTCTTGTCAAAATCCCCCCTCTCCTAAATTTAGCATCCATTGATGATTCTTGACTGAACCAATCATTAAATGATGGTTGGAAATTGAGATATCCAAATCTACCATCCTCTCCAAATTTACCAGTTCACACTTGGCATTCTACTGTAAGAAGGAGCTCTCCCTCCTCCTCCATTCCTTTCTTTATTTAGTATTGTTACGAACTAATAGATTCACATTGTGTGAATGACTTGTAATTCATTATTGTCCTTGATTATTTTGGCCCTTAAAGTATTCAAGATTTGTTCAGAAGCAACCTTTTCATGCTGGCTCCAGGATCTTGTGACCTGCCCTCATCCACTTTAAGAATACTTCCTTACTTTCTATCATGACAAACCAGTTCAAGCTCATCTTACCTCATTCCTGTCCCTACCCTGAAATCATTAATTCTCCAGGGAAAAGTCCTTTCTTAAATCTTTCTTGTAAGCAGCAAAACAATGCTTCATAGTAGAAACTACATTAGTGATGTTGAATATATTTTTAGTGGCAATCCTTCATTAAGTTTAACCTGGCCTACTAAATGTTAACTTGGAAATTCACGAACATTTCAAATTCAGATACCAGTCAGGACCTTCACTAATTTCCACTATATTGAAACAACATTATATAAAATAAATGTTTAGAACCTTGAAAATATTTAACGATGTATATTCCTGCATCCTGTCAACACCAAACTCAACTGAACATAAGAAATCTCTCAGGTCAACTGTGTTCTTTCTTTTACAATCATTCCCCTGTGCTCTCTATTCTCCTCCCCAGTCTTTCTCATTGTCCCACTCTGACCCTGCCCCAAGCCTTTCCATTGTGTATGTCTAAGCCATTGTTAATTTCTTCCTAGAGTGCTTTGGTTCAACCTACCTTAACAGAAACCATCTTCTATTTCTTTCCAATGGCAGATGTTTTTCCTCCCATTCTGCAATATCTTTCTGCAAAGAAGGGGCCCAGAAACTCAATAATATCATGGGTCCCCATTTCCACATCCTGGCAATTACTCTTCCTCCTTTGTACATAAATCCTTTTCCTTTAAGAGCACGTCAAATTCCCTATCTACATCCCATTGTCATTGTCTCCTATTATTTATTGGAAAGTCCTCACATTCACTGAGTTATGTTGACACCTAAATTTTATTTTTCTTTCATCCTCAGTTCTTTCACAATCTTATAGGATTTTAGTGTCCATCAGCAGTCATTCCAAGTTCTAAATACAATATTGCTTGTATTCTCAACTACATTTATCTACATTTACTCTGCTTCAATTTACTAATTCCCCAAAAGCAAATCTACAATCGTCTTGTATTTAAATTAATTCACCTATGAAATAAACTCTAATACATAATTTTTTATCAATATTTATTTATCTTTCCAGACCTTTCTCTCTCCCTCTCTTCCTCCTTCTACTTTTTTCTCTCTCCCACTTTTTTAAACTACTCTTCATCAATTGACACTGTCTTTTTTCTTCCTCTTCATCAGACTATTTTTATCTTACTTCTTCATCCCTCCAGCTTTGATTTGAACTCGTTTCATTTTATTACTTTCTTACTAGCACTCTACTCACTAAATGCCATTGCCTTGCCACCATACCCACACTGAAAATTTCAAACTCTGGTTAAACTGAACCATCTTCATCACCCTTTCCACAATATAGATGCATAAAATGGCAAAACTATGGAGACTGATGCCACAAGTACACTACTAATCTCAGATGTGACTCAGTCCCAGCTGGAAATCCTTTTACTTGTTGACAATTGGCTCTTTCTCCAAGTTCCTTCAGCAGCTATTCCAAATTTTTACTAGCCTAACTTTGTTCACTTTTTTGTAGCATTTAAATTGTCCTTGAAATTCAGAACAAAAATAGACACGGTGAAGCATTAACACCCTTAACTTCCCCCCCAAACCTAAAAATGTGTCTATGTCTTTACAAATCCCTATCCCTTTGCTTCTGTATTGGAGAAGGTCTTCAACATCTTATCCAAACCCATTCCTTTTTATGCTGGTGGCCATCCCCAGGAACCCCGCTTCATCTCTCTTCTGCATTTTCAGCGTCTTTCTCTTGGTAGGCTCTATAACTGCTTTCAGACTCTAAAATTTCTAAAGACTTTTTCATTCTACAAACATCTTCAAGAAACTTCTGTTCTTTTAGGAGTAGCACACCAAGTGTTTCATCCCTTCCTAACCAAATGTTTTCTAAAAAAATATTTTTAATCTCCTTTTCCTGACATTTAATCACAGGTTTGGCCACTTTTTTCTGGAGTCTGTACCTACCTCTACACTGCAATAGCTCTTCATATGGTCGCCACTGACCACCTGATTGGAAATGTATTGATCCTTTTCCTTTTTTTTTTTTTTAATTTTCAACATTTGACCTCTCTTTGATATGTGTAGCTACTGATTGCTCTCTGTGTGTTTTCTTGGTTTCTCGTACCCTTTCCTTCCATGGTTCTTCTCTACCTTTCTGATCACTTTTTGTTTTTCCACTGAATTGTCACCTTTTTACTCTGTGAAAGTTACTTTTACCCATTGATCAGTTATTAGCCTTTTATTTACCTTTTTAATCTATACTCTCAAGTATTTTATTCAAACACTTACATAGTTTTGGTTACCACACTATGTTCCAGACTACAAAGTGTTTATTTTTATTTAGCCTTAATCCCTCATCCAATATCCAGAAATTTGCACCTCCTCTCTAAAAGATGTATCCATCTATATATCTGGATAGTATATTAATCTAGTCTTTCAAAAACAAATTATTTTCCCCTTCCCCATTTTCTCTATTTTTACTCTTTTGCATACCCTACTCCAGGTAATAGAAACTTCACAGTGGCAATATGGAATCTTTCTTCCTCTTTTCATTTCCCATATTCAATACTAAATCTCTCATCAACTCCTGAAATCTCTACTTCCATATATTTCTTAGCAGAGCTTCCACTGCCTTAGTTGATAGCCTTGTCTCTTTGCTTTTCAATCCTTCAAACCTGTTATTCCAAACCAAAAGTTTGATAATGTCCCTCCTCTGACTAAATACATTGATTAATTCTGTTATCACACATTGATAATACCTTGACCTGAACACCTAGCTTACTGACACGAAAGTGTACCTGACTGAGTGTCATCACCTTAACTCAGGCTCTTTACTTATGTAACAGGGGCAGAAAATGCAATAATCTTGTAGTGGACACTCCATGTATGCAGATGACCACCTCTAACCAGCCTAGTGCTTATGTAACCAACGATACCACCAGCCATTTACCAACCATAAGAGACTCTGCTTTCCTAGAATGGGAGAGAGGGAGCATTTGTAGTCCCATGAATCTCACAGTTCAATGCCTAGACTCTTCACTGGATTGGGTTAACTGCTTAGTGGTAAAATTTTTCCATTCTGTGCTTAGTCATTATTCTATTATTATATAGGGATTTTTTTCTCTTTAACAACATTAAAGACTAAACTGTGTAGCAGGACATTTATGTCCTTTGTTTCTCTTCAGCTTTATGTCCCACAATCACCTTTGCCACAACACTTTCATACCTTTTGATCCTTTCAAAGAGTTGTACTAATATTTCCTCTAAGTTATTTCCCATCTTGATGCAGGAACCTTCCATTTCCTGGTTCTTACCCATTTTTCAAAACCTAATACAAGTATGTTCTCTTCTCTGTAGCCTTTTTGTTGCTCATAGAAAATACAAAGTACTACATACTCTGTTCTACAACACTCTTTGTACAAACATTTATTACTTAGCTCCTTGCCTTATACTGTAATTTACTCACTTATAAGTCTGCTGCTCTGTGAGAATGTGAAATCTTTCAAAGCAGTTATGCAACTGTGAATCCCCATCCCTAGCACATGTTGTCTATTCAATATCTGTTTGCTTAACAGTTTTGAATAATAATAGGATACAACGAGTCAAGACATGTGCTAGGGAAGAAAATTTTTGGCTAAAGTAGAACATATAGAGGCCTGGAGAAAACATGGTGCAATTGACAGTCATATTTCCTCTTTACTTTCCTGTCAATATTTAGCACAATGTATTATTTAACCATGGAATGGTTTATCATTCCATGCTATTAAATTTGATTTAATACAACTGGAAAATTTGTGTTTAATGGAAATAATGGAGGACCTTTCCAACATAAATGTACCCAAATGACACTTTAGTGGTTACTTGACATCAGCCTAAGAGATATTTCAGAATGCCTTTATTCTTTTCCCATTTTTTCACCATACCCCTTTTAACTTCCTCTTTTCCTCATATATCCTTTTAATACTTCTGATTCCTCCCTTTTAATCCATGTTATCCTTCTTAGTAGTAGCTTATCAGGTGAGTTCCTCAAAGATTTCTCCAGGAATTCTAATCTCTAATCTATCAGCTTTCTAATGCACAAACTAATCTAAATTATCCCCTTGATTAACTGGTTCAATGGTTCCTCATTCCTGATTGAAAAATTCCAAACCCCTTAGTATCCGCTATTCCCTCCATGTTTTCATGCCTATGTAATTTTCCAAGCCCTATTTCTTCAGCTCTTCTGCACAGATTCCATGCTCCAGACAATTTTTATTGTGGTTCCACACATCCATGCCTTAGTACACACTGTTGCCTTCTCTTTGAAGTGCCATTGAGAGCATTGAGTTTGTCGTCTTTTGTCTTATAAATGAAGCAGTTCCGTGTAGTGGAATGGGGTTGACAGACAACGGCTTAGGGAGAGATTCCTGAGTTCAAACTCCGCATTTTCAACAGATCAATTGTGAACTTCAGCAAATTTCTTCATTTCTTTGTGTTAGTTTCCTTATCAACAAATCATGATAATGCCCAAGTACCAAATATTGCGAGGATTAGAAATAATTTATGTAAAGCATCTGCCACCTAGAAGACACTCAGTGACTGTAGTTTCTTCAAAGCATCACTCTGCTCAAGTATTTCTTACTTTTTGAAACTGTGGCCTGTCCATGTTGATCCTTCCATTTTTCTAGTAACTGCTGCCATTTTGCCACTTATCTCCAAATAATTACTGCAACTTCTTATTAAGCTTTTATTTGCTCTTTTATATGATGGAAGATACTAGCCTTATTAAACATTGCCTTTCTTGAGTTTATCAGAAACTCAATAAATATCTCAATAAATTTCTAATGGAATGAAGAAAATTTTTCTTATCAAACTATTCAGTTCCAAGTTACAGAAGTATAGTAAGAGAAAAAGTATAGTATAGTAAGTACAGTAAGATATAAGTATAGTAAGATAAAAAATAGCAAAATGCATACCGTTTTGAATGTACCAAAAATGTTGACATAATTTATCATTATTTAATTTGTCAATATTTCATTGCTTAAATGGCAAGTGCATGTTTCAAATGTCTGAGAATCTCTTAGTGTTGGTGGTAACAGTTAACTCTTATTTAGGTCAGGACCACTCTCACATTCAAGAAAATGTTCTTCTGAATTAGGTGAAATTGCTAATGGAAAAGACATTATTTCGAGACCATTTTCTCTGCACAAGGCCGAAATCAGATGCTCAGTTGGATCGATTATGTTCTAATCTCTCATTGCCCTTTGAATGCATGAACAATAATTTATTTTCAATGAAAGTCACACAGAGTTAGTTAAAGGGAAAGAGAGCCCAACATACAGAGGCAGAAACAGTATATGCTGTGATTTAATAACAAACATATTTATTTAGCTATTTAGAAAATCCAGTGTATTCCATAGCTACTCAAATATTCTACGTTAAAGAAAGGCATGTGGACTCAAAAACCAAAAGTATAAGTGAGACAGAAAAACATTCTTTTGGTATTTTGACAATAGCTTTGGTGGAAGGGACAAAGGTGTATATACCAGGAGTCATAATTTTTGCTCCTATTTGTTCATTTCACTTCCACTTATCAATAAATGAAATAAACCTTTATTTTATATCAGGTTTTCCACTTGGCACTGGGGCAGTATATTTCTGAATAAAACTTTTTTTTCCCGCAAAATGGAAATATTCTTGGTTGGCTTTTGTCATGCTTGTTTTTAAAATTTCAGAAAATAAAACAATAAGGAGATTTACATAATAGCTAATTAAAGTGATTAATTCTACCACCAAGGAATAAGAATTGTTAGTATACTTTTCCAAAAAATTGATTCTCACCGATCCATCATGAGAATCTTCACATGTTAGTACATCTTTCTAGGAAAGACGTATGTTCTATTTTATAAGATTCAATGGTTGCATGCTTTTTTGTGGATCTACTAACACTTATTGATATCCATTTAGGTTTATTTGACTTTTTACTCTTTTGTTTATTCCAAAATTTTGCTATTGTAAATAATCCTATTGCTACAGTGACACTATTTGCATACATCTCTTCACACTTGTCTAACTGCTTCCATATAGTAAATTTGTAGAACCAGAGTTTTTTAAACAGATCACTCTGCAGAAAATTTGTCTTTTTTTTTTTTTTTTGGTGAGGAAGATTGGCCCTGAGCTAACATCTGTGCCAATCTTCCTCTACTTTGTATATGGGACACCACCACAGCACGGCTTGATGAGCAGTGTCTGTGCCTGGGATTTGAACCTATGAAACCTAGGCTGCTGAAGCGGAGCATGCAAATTTAACCACTAAGCCACTGGGCCAGCCCCTTTATCTATTCTATATATTATACTATAGAAGACAATGCTTATGTGTCTATAGCCTTTTTAACAAAGAATATTTTCAACCATTTTAATTTTAATCACTGAGAGGTGAAAAATGATATTATACTTTAATACTAATTAATATGACCATCTTTTTATGTCTAGAAATTTGCTGGATTTCTTCTTCATTTATCTATCAACTTTGGTTATGATATATTTGCCTTACAAAATTTACTCATTTTCTTGTTAAACTGCACATCTTTTTCTTTTTGGTGTCTATGTTTTGTGCTATTCAGGCTTAGAAAGATCTTTCTAAAACCATCATTATGATTATAAAATTATTTTTAATTTTCCCATAATTTTTCGCATACCTAGGTTCTCTAACTTTTCATAATTCAAATTTATAAGGTATACTTTCTCAGAAAAATATGCATTTCATCCAGATTTTCAAATTTATTAGTGTATGTGGAATTCAAGGAGGACTGTTCCCATATTTTTGAATTTCTTCTGGAAATATTATACAGTTACTATTACTCTGTTTATTTCTCTGAGAAATAGATGATTCATTTTTGACCCACTGAAACTTTGGATTGCTTTTCACTACAGCATAGCCTGGCTTATACTGACAGGTACAGAAATTGGTGCTGGAGATGAGGAGTTGCCACAAAAAAACATCCAGAATAGATGGTATTAGCTTAGGGGGCAGAAAAGAGGCAGTGAAGAAATTGTTATTGGAGAAAGTTGAAAAGATGATAATCTATGTTATCTCACGGTGAAATAGTAAACCATGAGCTGCACTAACTTGAAAGGAAGTGCTTATAAACTTTTGCCCTAAGAAGAGAGAACAGAAAAGAGAACTTTGATAGCATGCAGTGATTGCTGCTGCCTGCAGTTGGTAAGGCATTAAGTGACTGAGATCAACTCAGAAAGTAATGGGCCAATTTGCAAGAAGAAAGAGAAGAGAGAAGGTCCACAAATAAAGGGACTTTGTAGAGTTGAAGAGGTACCTTCTGAATCTCAAACAGCAAATGCTGATAGGTATCCAACTGGTAGGAAGGATCCAATAGGATATGGACTTTACACCCATCTGTTCTTTGGGGCCTTTAGCTCTGAACTTAAATAATTTCTTTTTTTTTTTTTGTCATTTTTCTGTAAGTCATTTATAAAGTAGGCATTGGAGAAGACCTCTTTAAGGGATGAGCGGTTTCCTTAACTCATTGTGGCATGAATGCTTGGTGACCAAGCCATCATTTTAATTCTTCTCAGAGAATCATATTATCTTTTAATCTAGGTTGACAGCAATTTTAGCAATATAAATCTCTCAGAAGAGTTCAGTTATCTCCATTTGCCTATGGTCATAGTAACAGTCTTTTCTAGACAAGCATTTTAGACTGTGTATGTGTGTATATGTTCAATATATAATATACAGATTACATATACATTATATTTTTACCTGTGTTTCTTTTTTTCTCAATTTAGTTCTTTTGGCTTTGGTGGAAGAGCCACATTTAGTCTCCTTTTTCTCAGCAGCCTGTGTTCAGTTTCTGGGTGTGGAACCACACCACTCATCTGTCAGTAGCCATGCTATGTTGGTGGCTCACATAGAAGAACCAGAAGAACTTACAACTATACACAACTATATACTGAGTCTTTGGTGGGGGAGAAAGGAGAAAAAAAGAGGAAGATTGAAAACAGATGTTAGCTTAAGATAAATATTCCCTTGCCAAAAAAATAAATAAAAGAAAAAGGAATGGATCCAAATAAAAGATTAGTCTGCACCCTAGGGCAAGCCACCCTGGAAACATCTGCCTAGGATTTAAGAGATACTACAGATCAGGGTAACTGCTATGTCACCCTTTATTCTTCTTTACAAATGGTAGGTGTTATCTCTTTCACATTACATTTTGGTTGTGTGAGTTTCAATTTGTCATTTTACTGATTTCCACCAATCAAGGGGATTGACACGTAGACGGACTACACATCATCTTCTATTATAGTGACTATTGTGTGCCATCTAGGGATCTTGGAATAATTGATTTTGAGATTGGATAGAATTTTATTTTGTTTCTCTTGGTGAATGGGAGAGTATATTTTGTGGGAAGGAGAGTGAGCCAAATATTTGATGATTAGAGTGGTGAATTCTGGTAGCCATCAGTATTGTTCAACAAATATTTTCCACTTTCCTCCTCCCAGGTACCCTTGAAAGTTAGGTGGAGTCTTGTGACTTATTTTGTCCAATGCAACATGAGCGGTAATAACATACAACACTCCAGGTTAAAGCCTGTAAGAACCAATATGCACATTAATATATCTCTTCTTATGGCTTCAGTGATTGAGAAAGCGTGTGTTCAGATAAAGCTTCCACAGCCTAGTTCCTTTTGTGACAATGATATGCAGATGATCCTTATCCCCTTCCACTGACCCAAATTGGAAAATGAACTGTTTCATTGTTAATCCACTGAGATTTGGGCATTTGTTTTTTATTGCTGCAACACAAATTTCTATTTTGAGTAGCACTGCATATAATACAAAGCATTTTTTTCTAGTTATTTTAATGTTATCTTAACCCGTGGTTACTTCTAACTATGGGAGTCTACTAAAATTTCACTCAAGTATTCACATTCCTGTATATTAATGTACTGGCATAGTGTCTGGCACAAAAATAATATTAATTGTGAACAGATTGATTTAAATCCAGAAAGAAATCATAATAAACACTTCAGCAAAATTCTACCCCTATCTCTAAGACCCTCACTTCATATACTCTCCCTTCTCTCTGTGTTTTAGAGAATTTTATAGCCTTGTTCAGCAAGAGAGTGAGAAAAAAATTTTCCTTATCATTGTATCAAACACGAAACAATATGTATATTAACTTGGTCTGGTCATTTACATGTCATGCCATAGATTATTGTGTTGACCCAAATAATATGCTTTGACAGCCTACAGTTCAAGTCTACAGAACAGAATTAAGTCTCTATCTTTTCTCACATTGATTGAACACCACAGTGATTCTTGCTACCCCTATCCTTTCCTATTCTCATTTTATTCTAATTCTCTTTTTACTTTTATACTTTCTTTTTAAAGTGCTCTTTAAATTTACCATTGCTTTTACTTAAATTGTTCCCGGATTCCTTGTTTCAATGAATTCGTTAGTGTATTTATGTTATCCAATATGTCGACCCCATGCTATCAAAACATTTAAACATAAATTGTTGTCATAAACAATATCAAATATCCTTTACTAAAGGTAGAAAATATAATCACAAAAAACTGGACCAGAGGGTCATACCTGAAGGTCTAGTGGTTAAAATTCTGTGCTCTCCACCTCGTCAGCCCGGGTTCGTTTCCCATTCGCAGAACCACACCACCTGTCTGTCAGTCGCCATACTGTGACTGGCTCACATAGAAGAACTACAACGACTTAAAAAAAGGTGGTCTATTATGCTGTTACTAAATTTTAAATTATTTTCTTATACCTATGAAATTAACTAGGGTGATTGAACCAACAATACATATTGCCACATGCTTTAAATTTGAATCAATTAAGGCCACAATAATCAGGAATTTTTTTAGTTACAAATGACCAAAACTCAGTTCAAAGTGGCTTTAGCTGAAAAGATTATTTTTTTACTCATATCATTGAAAAGTTTCAAGTGTCCAAAAATACGTTGACAGGAATCAGTCTCTGTCTCTGGGTATGCTTTACTCTGTGTTGGCATCATTCTCAAGTAGGCTCTTTAGATACAGTGGCAAAAATAGCTACAGCAACTCCAAGCTTATGTTCCAATAGCTCATAGTAACTGGCAAGATGTAGTTCCAGCAACTGCCAGGTCTGGCTCTCATGGACCAAACTTGGCTTGTGTTCATACGTCAGAACCAGCCACCAAGCTCAAGGTTGTAGAACACATTTATTAACTGAGTATTGTCCACGAGCCCTATCCTGGTGTTGGTTTGGCCCCAACCTCAGTGTGTTGCCAAAGAAAAACTGGGGTCCTCTAAGCGAAAAAATCAAGTGAGAGATTCTGGAAAGGTAAAGAGAGTTGCCTACTACAGAGTCTTCAAGAATGTAAGTCACCACCCCAAATTCACAGTATTCTTTAATGGCAAAGATAAACATGGCCTCTGACCCAAGCACTTTTTTCTCTAGGGCACAATGATAAAACTACCTTGCACTTCTTTTATGAAGTCCTGATTGTGATCATTGCTATTACTTTAGCTTTTAACCATTTTTAATTGTTCTGTTTTGGTATAAGCTGACATATAGATATAGATGTAAATAAAAACATAAATACAGATATAGATATTTTTTAGCACAAACTTTTTTTCAAAAGTGCTTGCTATGTAATTATTAAGCTTGTTGTTATTGTGATAATTGAATATAAATATAATTGAAAACAATACCCACCTAAAGGATTGGTGGGTATTGATGGCACCAAAAAAAGCGTATTGAATAGCTTGCTATAAGTTGGTAATGGACCCAAGGGACTTGGTTAGGTTAGGGTGAAAGGTAACAATTGTTCTCACAGGAAAGAGAAGTCTTCAGCAACTGTGCAAGTAAATATACTTTCTTGGCTCCAGTATCAAGGGAGTTATAGGAAGTGAGGGATAGTGGACCAAAGAGAAGACCTTGCTTCTTTCACACTGTTTAAGAAAACAAGTGATATAATATGTAAAGTAACACGTTCCACATGGTCAATTGTTAAATTCCTCACTGTCTTCCAGAGCAAAAACATGGCTTAAAACATCACATTATTAAAATCACCCTCATATCTTAGGAATACTTGGGCTGCAAGTTAAAAATTCAAGATCAGTTAAAAGGGCATCTCTATTAAATGATAAAACTGGAGTTAGAACAATTTATGATTTTTCAGTTAAAGGTTAATAAATAGGGAATCAAACTAAACCTAAAAAATCGGCATTTTCTTTAAAACCTCATTCTCTGGGATTAAAAGAGAGGATTTCCAACTCAATTTTTAATATTACACTTTATTGTTTGAAATTTTTTTTTAATTTTTCAACGTTATCAACAGTGAGTACAAATGTACCTCTATTATCCATGGCTGTGAAAATTGGATGTGTGGAATTGACACACTATTATTCACCTGGAGCAGTGTATTCTAATAATCAGTGAAGAACCTGGAAGATAATAAATGGCATAGTGAAAGCTCACCATACAGTGGATAGTAAATATCAGAGAAATTATGACTTTAGTGTTGGTGTTCATTTTTCACTGATATAGATCTACTGTCAATCAGGAGGATTAATAAGTGCATTTTGTATACCAGATTGTATGAGGTGCTATAGCAGGAGATACAAAATAAACAAGGAAAAGCCAGCAAGCTCTGTCCTTAATGAATTTCTAATCTGGTAGACAAGATAAACTCTACATGAGAAGGACTTGCAAAGCAACATTCTGGCTAGCAAAGAGAGAAAGAAAAGTGTCATGTTATGAAATCAGATAATGTTAGCCAGGAGCCCCTCAGTGGGAAAAGTTCACTTTGTGTATTTTTTTTTTTTTTTTGCTTTGTTTTTAATGGAAACATAGGACATGTATCAGTTGAGTAGAAGAAGAAAGGGAGGTTTTGTTTTTGTAGTTGTCACCATTATTTGGTGCACCCCTCTTTTTTTTGTACACTTTATCACCCCTAATTGAGATATGTAGCTTATCTAACTTCAGTGCCCCTGTATTATGCAAAAAGATGATAATGGAGGGACAACTGCCTCTGTCCATTTTATGGTAAACCTCCCACAGTCAATGCACGCAGGATCTGTGAACGGAGGAGAGCATGTTGACTTGAGTCCAGAGTTAATCAAACTGCACATTTTCTGTTTGTCTCGTTGGTGAAAAGTTCTTTCCAAGCTAAAGTACAGTGGTTTGGGAATCAAGGTACACAGTTCTTACTGTGTAACCTTGAGAAACATACTTCCTTTGTCATGCTTGGGTTTCATCAATTTTAAAGTTAAAAACCGTAAAAGATCAGGGCCAGATCTGTGGCCTAGTGGTTAGGTTCAGTGCACTCTGCTTTGGGGGCCCAGTTTCAGTTCCTGGGAGCAGACCTACACCTCTCACTGGTGGCCATGCTGTGGTGGTGACCCACATACAAAATAGGGGAAGATTGGCTCAGATGTTAGCTCAAGGGCTATCTTCCTCAGCAAAAAAAAAAAAAAAAAAAAAGTAAAGGATTAACTTTAAAGTCATTTGTTTCCCATTTGAGTTCATTCATCTATTTATTCAGTGAATACTTATTGATGACCAGCTAAGTGTTGTGAGCAGTGTTCCAGTTTCTGGGGCTACAAAGTGAGCTAGTGTCTGAATTGCCATGCTCACATCATCCATATTCTTGTGTGAGGACACAGATAATAAAATAAATAAACAAATATGATGTTTAGTGTTGTGATGAGAAGAAATGTCCCAGTGAATGCTTAAATCGGGGGCTACTTTATCTAGAAGGTCTCTTTGAGGAGGTAACATTTGAGTTGAAATCCAAATAGAAATAAAGCATCCAGCTGTGCATAGGATAATTATTTGAGCATCCTCACATTTCACCTGCAAATGCTCAAAATTATTTCCCAAGCCCCTGACCCTTTCATCTAGATGCAGTCACTCAATTTACCAGTGAGAAAAGATACATTTTCTCTTTGCAGCTGTTCCATTATTATTCTTCACACACAAGGTTATGATTGCAACTCATTGTCTGTTGGACAGCCTTCATACTGCAGAGGGAACAATAAAATTATGACTTCATGACAGGTCTACTTTACTGCCAAGGTATGTTGTAGCTCTCCATTAATTTCATTGTTTTTCTTCTTTCTGTCTGTCATTTTGCAGGAAGCAAACAAAACTGATGCCTGCAATGACAAGCAGACACAATGAAGAGACACCAGTTTAAAAACAAAAACAAAATTGCTTCTCTAAGACCTTTTAGGTCCTGGCAGTCCAAATTTCAAAAATGTTTAAGGACTTGCCATTCATTATCAAACAAAGGATGAAGAATATTAATAATGATGTCTCTTGGTTTTGGAATCTTCTATAATCTGTCCCTCTGGTCATTTTTCTTATACCATACAACCTAAGAACAGGACAGAATGTGTGCATAAACATTCATCTTTGAATGAACAAGTGAGAAAACTGGGCATAAAGGAAAACAAGTATAGTTTTTTGGTTTTGTTTGTAGTATCTGCATGGAATGTTTGAAAGACATTAGATCAAATAATTACACTGTGGTGTAGCTCTAAATAGCTACAAATAGCTCTATAAGACAAATTTTTGGCTCCTACATAGTATGCATTTTACCTTAGAATGAACTACCTGATATGCTCTTGGGATGTCCTAACCCAGAAGGAAAATAGAAAAGCTCAAACTAAATAAAAAAGTAATAATTAGGAGAACAAAAACAGGAAAGGGAGAAAAAGTTACATACTGAAACAAGGTGAAAGAAAAAATGTTTGAAAATCTATTTTCTGAAGCATCTAAAAGAGCAATAAAATCATCAAAACCTTAGTTTTGAAAGGAATTATGGGACATTTGAAGTCTGCACAATTAAAATGGGAACTAAGATGCATTCCTATATGCACAATGCTGAGTGAAACTCATATTATTAAATACTATGTGTCACATAACATGCTAAGAACATCCAAACACATACTTATTTAATCCTTATGCCCCTTTGAAATATGAATTACAACTGCGTCTCAGAGAACTTGGGTGACATTCTCAAGTACTTATTGGTGGTAAGGGGTAAAAGCAAGATATGTGAGCAAGCTCCTTATCTCCAGAGTTCATGCTTTTCCAACTATACCCTGCTGTCTTTCAGTGAAAGATCTCTCATGTCTAGGACAACCCAAGTCCATCTGATCCTGTCACCATTTTTAGAGTCAGTCAATTACTAAGCTCCAACTTGTGCCAGACCCAGTGGGCTCTGGGGAAACAGTGATGATTGATTGTACACTCAGTAACCCTCCTAGAGCTCATATCTAGCAGATTCACTTAGAGGTCCTATCATCCTCTAAGACCCTTTGGATAACTTCAAAGGGTTGTAGCAGGGTGATGATGGAGGAATAACTTAAGCTAATGTAATATATTATTTGAGCAAATTACTCAGTGGGAAACAGACTAGTGTTTGGAGTTATATATAATCTGATTGAGAAAATTATTTTGACAGTCTTACTTATGCGAAACGTATAAGTAATAAAAAAAAATTAGTTAATTATGACATGAGTTTCAGTCCTCTTAAATCCTTAAATCCTTTCTAGGATAAGAATAAATTATTTGTACAGAAATGCATTTAAATTAAAAAGAAATCTTTGCAATAGGAAAAGCAAATGGTGTTGACTTTTCATTTAACTATGCAACAATCTGGAGGTCTAATTAAATATAGAAGAAACACTCTAATAAATAATTATTTAGATCAAGGCTGTGTGTGTGTGCATTGTGCATGAGTGTGGCGCATGTGTGCATGAGTGTGGCGGTAGCAAATACTATTTTGTGATTAGGCCTAAGAATAAGCACTGAGTCTTCATTTAATTATTGCTTACATAAAAATAATTGTTTTTTTTCCTTTGAGTACAAACGCTTTAAATTCAACTCTTATTTCCTAACTCCATATAAATCTGTTTTCATTTACTCTTTTACTTATAATATATTCTATTTAGATATTTTCACATGGAAGAAGTAATTTGAGAAAGAAAATGTAGCAGTATCTACAGATATTTTGCAGAGTCAGAATGGGTCATCAGCAATATCTAATAACTATAAGAGCTAGAAAAAATACATAAAACACAAGACTCGGAGGCATGACAGGAGTGAAAAGAAACTATTCACAACATAATAGTATTTCTTGGTAATTATACTATAAATAATGAGGCCAAAGGCTTAGCAGGAGCAATAAAATGGATTAAGTAAGATAACATGACATCATTCCTTTTGGGTTACATAATCCTGCCATATAGTTATATAGGCTTATTATGTAATCAAATGTAGCAGTGAATTGCTTCATCCTTCAACTTCCCAGGGAATCTCAACTTTATTTATCTACTTATTTATCTTTCTAATAAAGGAATGGTGAATTTTATTTGTACAGTGCACTGGGGTAAATACGTTATATTCCGGCAATTAGAGAATTAAAATTGTCTATATATTCTCATGCCGCCCGAACAGATTGAGTTTCTTACCCATCCATGAACTCAACTGCAAGGTGAACCTCTGATAGTGGTAGTTCAAGACTATAATTGGCACAACACTAACGTTGTTGGAATCCTGGTTGTGGACTGATGTACCTACACCTAAGTTTACATTGAATTTGCACACTAGTCAAACTGAAGTTCCTACCTCTCAGGGCTATCAACAAACTGTCAAGTTTATGACAAACTAAATCGTGGCCAAATGATGCATCCAATAAAAAATGTTATTGAAAACAACAAGAGATCTTTGGGATACATTCCGCTTTAGATTTATAGCAAAAGTCTGAGTTATATTTATTTATTCTTCTAGAGCTGAGTAGTTATCTGGCTGTAAAACTGATTGGCTAATTACTTTTGCAAATATCCCCCATGGCATGAAGAATAGTAATTTATGCTGGATAAAAGTACAGAATGTAAATTTTAATTTGCCATCTCTCTATTGCCTGAGAAAGAGGGGAGATGAAGTTATAAAACATTTTGTGGGCTGGTACATTATACTTATTTGTGAAATTCCTGTATATTTTTCTGTTCGATGTGGGAAATACATGATCTTCAAACTCAGGAAAGAGGTGGAAACTTCTCCCAATACTCTTCCCACTTTGTCTCAGATCCTGAGGATGATGAAGATGATGTGCATGCAACAGGCAGGACTTGGGTGTGGAAGACAGTATTTTAACCCTTACTCAGAAATATACTTAAAGATAAAACCTTGGGGAATTATGAAACTTCCTAGCCTCGGAGAAAATGTACATCAAGTGATTATCACAGATCCTGGTACTTAACACATGTTAGTTTGCCTTTCTCTCTTTCAACTAGACATTAAACCTCTTGAATATAGAACATTTCTTTAATTTTGGTATAACCAATATTTATATTGCATTATTTTAAGACCTACTATTACTAGAATACAAGCTCATGAGGGAAGGACTTTACTCTCTTGTTTACTTTTTCGTCTCAATACCTAGAACAGAGGTATATATTAGGTATTTAGTAAATATTTTGTGACTCAATAATTTAAAAAATTGCTACTATATATCGATCACTTACTATCTGTGAAAAGTAGTCTAAATATTTTACATAATAGTGTTATATTTGATCGTCACAGCTATCCAATGAGGTGGGTATGATTGTTATTTCTATATGAAGAAAATAATGCTTGGAGAAGATAAATAACTTGTCCAAAGTCACATGATTTGGAAAATCCAAAGTCAGATTTTAAACATGTGTCTTTTTGACTGTGAACCCTGTGATCTTAAAGAGTATGATACTGCATCGAATACTCCATGTGCTTAATAAATTTATTGCCCCCCAGTATACACCCACACTCAGCACCATGTATAATTGATGCACAATAGTTGTTTATGAAATTGCATTTATTTTATACATTTGTGCATTTTTATAAAAGGGTTTGAGATTTGGTAAATTGTCCTTGAATAGTGCTTTTGAACAGAGTAGGTATTTTAAAAAAAATAGTTAATGAATGAATATAAAGAGAAAAATTAAATACTTAAAGGGTTTGTGTTGTTTTCATAACAGACTTGTACTTCTCTAGCATTGGCTGTCAGTTCCCTTCTTTCAGCATTGAGTTTTACCAATTAGGGTGAATTTAGCTGCATGTAACATAGTGCCCAAATAATAATGGTGAAGTCATGAAGACGTAGGGTTTGTATACACACATGAACATATTCAAACATCTTCAGTCTTTTACTTTCTGCCATTATCTATGTGTTAGCACAGTATTGTTGTTGTCTATAAGATTGTTACTGCATGGGTAGAATATGACTGATATCATTAAACTTCCTGAACCATGTTGAATATAGGAAGAAGGAGACAGATTTTTTTTCTGATTTTCTTTATATTCAGGTTCTAAAACCATCCAGAAGTTTGTGCTTCCCACTAAATGCCGAAGATCTACCTTTACATCTATTGACCAAAACTGGACTCCATATGCAACCTAAACCATACACTAACTAAGGGGATTGGAATCACTATTCATGTTAAGACCAACCATTGTTTATCTTCTGTGGCTGGTGGAGGAGATTATTTTCACTGAGCTTTTTATCTGCCAGGACAAAAGTGGGGTAGAAGGGATTATTGGCTTTCAGTAGTCGGTCATCATTGTCCTTCATTCAAAGTCAGCTTGACAATTTCATTCCCATAATTCTTTTACCAAAAGATTATGCCATTGTTGTGTACAGCTTACTCAAATAGTACCCACTTTCAATTTCTTTCAAGAAATCACATCATATATTAGAACCACATGCTAAAACTGTGTTTGTCACACTACAACATTTAGCTCATCCTCTGTCCTTAACATAATTTGTTAAAATTATTAAAAAAGAAAAAAAGTTAAGCTGTAGATCAGGCATCTGGACTGAATGAAATAAGAAAATACAACTTGCTATGGCAAATAGAAACCTGCTAACTTCCATGCACTAGATGATCTTTATATAACACTATATTTAATCCAAGAGAAATTTGACAAGGAAAGATTTATCACCCAAACTTTATACTTGAGAAACTTTAGAAATGTTAACTAAGTAAATATCACTCAGCTGATTAGTGTTCATCAGTTATTTCACTTCCCTTGTAACTCAATCTAAAGACGATTCTTTCTCTGCTCTACCACTTTATCTGCATAGGGCACAAAAATCACTCACATTGCTAGCCACCATGGACAGCTACACTGGCACCTCTTTTATTTACAAACTTTCCAACTACACCTACTTCTGAAATAGTTGTGACAGAAATTTGGCTTATCTGTGATGCAGTTGAAGATTCCAAAGTACTCCCAACTTGTGCCAAGGATGGGGATGGAGTAGGGCGGAAGGGTGTGGAGCATTAATCACTTCCATCAATACAACAATGACATGACTAAGTGTCAGCTATATAAAACAATTTTATTTCTGCAGCTGGACTCCTTGGCAGCATCTTCCAAACACGCAGGTCCTAGTCACAGCAGTTTCTCAGAGGGTTCAAATGTGTTTACTTTTGCCTTAGGCTTGCATGCAATCTTCCTGCTAGTTTGTTCTTCACTCACCTTTGCTTTCTCTGAGGGAGACAAGGAAGGATTATTCAAGAGCCTGGACTCAAGCTAAGCTAGGCAAAATGGTTCCACTTTGGTACGTACTGAAGAAATGATTTATCAAGCCATTTCCTTTAATCAAAACGATCATATCACACTTATATTCTAATTTTGTAGTCCTTATTTAAAAAGACTTTGGGATTTTTCTCTGACTTAGGCAGCATATTTCCTAATTCACTTTCACAAATCTCTTCAACTGAAAATATTTAGATGTTGGTGAGGGACAATAAATGCACATATAAACAAGGTGACATTAATCATTCTCAAACAAGAAAGCTTTTTAGAATCTTTCTTATCTGACTTGCCCTATTCTAAATTCCCCTTGGCTCAGAGGGGGGAAAGAATGGGGCAATGGGCAAAACATCTTTGAGACTGACCCAAAGTGCCACTTTTTGTTTTTTGTTTTGCAGAGGTCACTTTGGAGAATTTATGTTTTCTGATAACTAAAATTGATGTTTGAAGTGTTAGTATTTTCTCCCTGCCATAAAAATTGTTGCACTAGTGAATATGTGTGGCTTCAAGTTAGAGTACAAATTCTGGCTCCTGCTTCATTTCCTCGCAAGGTAGTAACCCTGTGTTTTAACCATTCCGAACCAGTCCCTTGGGAAGGGAGCAGGATTTGTACCATCCTAAGCGTCTGTGTACACCCTTCCCCTATCAGCCTCTTTCACTGGCTAATTCTATTTCACGTGAAGACTCTGCTCAAAGATAATCCCAGCCAGAAAATCTTCCTTAATGCCCTTAATGAGGAGTGAGCCCAGGATATTTGTTTTTCTATCGCACTCCAATATGGCCCTACCTTCAGTTATTGTGTTTTTTTTTTTTTTCCTATTTGTATGTTTATCTTCCTCATCAGACTCTAATTATCTTGAAAGCAAAAACTGTTGCTTTTTTGTGTGTACCCATAGTCTAAGGCAGAGTCTGAAAGATTTCATACCCCAAATTTTGTCTGAATGAGTAAAATGTAAATCATACTCTTGCATTTCCTTATGTGAGAGAAGCAGTTTGGGCAGGAAATGCTAATGCCCACTGACATCCGTTTTTCTCTTCTTCCTGTAATAAGGCCCCTCTATAATTGGGTGGGACCATTAGACTTAGTTCAAGTAATAGAATTTCCAGGCTGGCCTCTGAAACTTCTAGCATGATTCATCTGCTCTCTCTATGCTCTTTAACCAGCTGGAGGCAAATGATCCAGAGTCAGAAGATGGCATACCTACAAGATGGAAAGATCGTGGTTCCCTGAATGAATCAGTGGAAGGAGCCTGGATCCCTAAGTGACTTAGTGGAAGGAGCCTGAGTTCTTCAGTGACTCAGTGTACAGCCCCATGCTGATTGATTTGGGTCATGATGGGATAAAAACAAAGGTTCATTGTGTTAAGGTATTGAAACTTGAGGGTTGTTTATTTCAAACATTAGATGAATATAGTTAATAAAAAGATTTTTGGGACACTGCAGCAAGATAGGCAAGTACATTTTATATTAGTGAGAAAATAGTATTTTTTGCACTGCAATTTTATCTACATGACTTTTCTTGATCACTTATTCTCTCTTTAAATTTTTATCTCAGGCTCAATTGTTACACCAATGACCTGTATGTGAAGTTTGGTGTGTTGAATGTAACCAGGAAAGCTGTTCAGTAGCATAGATCCAATATTCTGTTTTAACAATCTTTGACCTAATATATACTTTCAAGTGGACCAGGAAGGCAAAGAGGAGGCTTGTAGATCATTTTTAATGATAGTGTCACATTTTTTCTACCCTGGGGTTGAGGACTCATTAGATAAAGGAAGGAGACCAAATGTGATGTTCTTACTTCACAGCTGTAAAATATCCACTTGCAGTACTGCACAAAAATCACATTGTTTTTCAATAGGTTATTATTATTACCAAGTTTCCTGTCAAAGTGTTCTTTATGTGGCTTTCTTCTGAGGTGCAGGGGGTGGGGCTATAGACAAAGCTTACTTTCTAACTCTCAGCAACCTAATTATTTGAGTTCCCTTCAGATACCTCCTTTTTTTCCTTAAAGACACTCATGTTCACTTAGTATTTTTAAAAAATAAATCCAAGTTCAGTTTCTTAATTCACAAAAATCCCTACTTGGTTTTTAATGACTTAACACCCACTATGTAGTTTCCTCCTCATCTGGAAGAGTAGAACACACCCTTCTCTAAGGGAAGCTTTCCCCTCCATCCGTCATCATCCACTCACTTCATGTTTCTCACAATGGGTGAGAATCACGTGGGAGTTGCTACCAGTATAGCACTGAGAATTACTGTATTCACCAGTAACATTTCAACATGAAATGTCAGTGGGAAGGGATTTGGGTGGGTCACCCAATCATCCCAGAAACCTACAAATGCCATCATGGAGGTTTGTTTACTCAACCTACACAGCATTGCCTTGTTTCAGACTAGAATATAAGCTCTTTTAGAAACAGATTTTAAGAAGCTACTTGGCTAAAGGAGTCTGTGCCCAAGGTAGGCAGTAAGATCAATTTTAAAGTCCAGGTTGCTATAGCAGAACTAATTGCTAAGGGAAACAGCAAAGAGGTATTTACATAGCAGATAGATGATAGATGGATGGATGGATGGATAGATAGACAGAGAGACAGACAGACAGAGAGATGATAAACACACAGGCGGGGGGGAGAATCTCTATGTTTAAATGAAGTACATTGAATTATACAGTTAGAAGTTTCTTAGTCTAAACTCTTAGAGTTAACTTTGACCTTATTTTTCTCACAGATCAATTCTAGTCTATCCATATCCTGAGAGCCCTACCTTTAGAATATTTTCAGAATATAGCCAGTAACCACATCTACTGCTTTTACCCTAGTCTAAGCAATGATTGTAGCTCTCCTCTATTATCACAATAGTCCCTAACTGGTTTCTCTACTTCTACCTTAGACTCCTACACTCCATTTTAACTCAGCAGCCAGAGTGCTCTTGTTAAAATGTAAGTTAAATCCTGTAATTTCTCTGTGCAAAACTCTCTAGTGACCCCCTCTATTAGTTTCCTATTGCTACTGTAGTAAATTACCACAGATATAATGGCTCAGACCAACACAAATGTATGATCTTACAATTCTGAGTGTCAGAAGTCTGAAATGAGTTATACAGGGGATAAAATCAAAGTGTTAGCTATATTTCTTCTGGAGGTAGCATTTCCTTGCCTTTTCCAATTTGTAGAGGTCACTTGCATTTCTTAGCTTATGTTCCCTTCTTCCATCTTCAAGACACATCATCTAACACCTGCTTCCTTAGTCAAATCTTCTTTTATGGTTTTTGCCTCTCTTGGCCCCTTATAATAAAAGTTGCAATTATATTAGGTTCAACTGAATAATCCAGGATAATCTCCCCACCTCAAGATCCTTAACTTAATCACATCTGTAAATTTCCTTTTGTCGTATAAAGTAACATATTCACAGATTTCGGGGATTAAGCTGTGGACATCTTTGGTGTCATTATTCTGTTTATAATATTTCCCTATCTCAGTCAGATTAAAAAAAGTAAAACCCTTACTGTCCTTCAAAGGATTTGAGTCTACAATAGTCCTGGCCAATATATAACTTGAAATACGGCAAAGTTGACATTGCAGAATGAGAAGGGATAAACAATTTTAAAATGGTGCTGAACAAAATATGGAATTAGCTCCTATCTCATGTCATACAAAAACATCAAATTCAGATGGTATAAATATTCTGTTTATAACCTCAGGAGAGGGAAGATTTGCTTTTTTGGTGAGGAAGATTGGCCGTGTGCTAACATTTGTTGCCAGTATTGGTCTTTTTGCTTGAGGAATATTGTCTCTGAGCTAACATCTGCGCCTATATTCCTCTACTTTGTACATGGGACACCACCGCAGCATGGCTTGATGAGTGGTGTGCAGGTCTGCACATGGGATCTGAACATGGGCTGCTGAAGTGGAGCATGCACACTTAACCACTATGTCACCAGGCCAGCCCTGAGGGAAGATTTTTTTTAAAGGCACATAAGTAATAATTGCAATATAAAAGAAAAATAAATACAACCATTTTAAATAAAGAAGTTGCATTTCCTAAAAAGCACATAAAAGAAAATGAAGACAAACCACCAATTAGGAAAAGATATTTGCAATGCATGTAACTGATAAAGAATTAGTATATAGAATAAACAGAAATAATATTATGAATCAATCAGAAAAATGGGCAAAAGATATGAACAGGCATCTCAGAGAAAACAAAAAACAAATAACCAATAGGAATGTGAAAATATGTGAGATTTCAGTAGTAATCAAGGACATTCAAATTTAAATAATAAACATTTTATCTCCTCAAAACAAAAATTAAGGAGTGATATCAGCAACATGGCAGAGTGAGTTCTTCCCTTCATCTCTCCTCCTTTGAACTACAATTAGATGGACATTCATTGACCAATGGAGGATACCCAGGCAGCACAACAGGACACCTGAGAGACCCACGCAGCTATACATCTGAAAGTGGGTGAACTGAGCTGCCATAAAGTAGTGGAGATAGATGAGCTCTCCACTACCCTTTCCCAGCAGCCCTGTGCATGTGCACAAATGCTTTCCCAGCTGGCAGGAGAGCCCATTGTACTGCTGAGGTCCCACAAATGGGAATGTACCTCAGAGCAACTGTAAGAAGAGGTGGCAGAAGCCCTGAGCCCATGTGTGAACACTTTCCTGGCTGGTGGGAGAGCCCATGATGCTACTGTGGTCCCAATGAGTGGCACAGGCCACATCCCACAAAGAAGTCCCACCCACCAAGCAGAACAGCCACTGTGACTATTAGAAGAGGTTGTTGCAGACTGAGCCCATGCATGAACATTTTCCTGGCTGGTGGAAGTGCCCACCATGCCCCCACAACTTCCAGCAGATGGAGTGGGATCAGAAACACAGCTCCTGTTTCCTTACCAGTGGTAGCAGGTGGAATCTGTGACCTGATACTAACAGAAATGTGCCAGCAAAGGATTAGTTCATCAAATACCATGAGAAACTATAGCAACAATTCAGAGCAGAAGGAAAATGACAACTCTCCAAAAACCAACCCTGAAGTCACAGAAATTTAAAATCTAAATGACAGAGAATTCAAAATAGCTATCATAAAGAAAATCAATGAGTTACAAGAAAACTCAGAAAGACAGTTCAATGAGCTCAGGAATTAAATTGATGAGAAGAAGGACTACTTCACCAAAGAGATTGAAACTATAACAAAAAGCAGAAATTCTGGATATGAAGAAAGAAATTAATAAGATAAAAATAATCTAGATTCCTTAAAAAATAGATCTGACATTATGGAGGAAAGAAGTAGTGATCTAGAGGATAGAAATATAGAAATGCTTCAGGTCGGGGAGGAGAGAGAACTAAGACTTTAAAAAATGAAGGAATTCCTCAAGAAGTATCTGACTCAATTAGGAAAAGCAACATAAGGATTATAGGTATTCCAGAGGGATGTGAGAGGGAGGAAGGATCAGAGACCTTGTTCAAAGAAATAATAGCTGAGAATTTCCCAAACCTGTGGAAAGAGCCAGACTTACAAATACATGAAGCCAATAGAACTCCTAATTAAATCAATGCTAAAAGACTTTCTACAAGGCATATAATAGTAAAACTGGCAAAAGTCAAGGACAAAGAAAAAATATTAAGGGCAGCAAGGCAGAAGAAAGTAACCTATAAAGGAACTACTATCAGGCTTTCAGTGGATTTCTCAGCAGAACCTTACAGGCTAGGAGTGAATGGAATGATATAGCCAAAATACTGAAGGACAAAACTTTCAGTCAAAAATACTGTACCCAGTGAAACTATCCTTCAGATATGGTGGAGAAATAAAACTCTTCCCAGGTAAACAAAAGCTGAGGCAGTTCATCACAAATAGACCTCACATACAAGAAATGATCAAGGATGCCCTCATACCTGAAACAAAATGGCAAAGGTCTACAAAGCTTTTATCCAGGAGCTAAAGAGACAGACAAAATCAGAAAACTGCACCTCTCTTTCAGAATAGGGAAGCAAATACTTAATTGTAACTTAAAAGATAAAGAGAAGGAAAGCATCAAAAGTACCTATAAACACTTCAACTTAGTCATAAACTCACAACATTAAAAACAGAATAATTTGTGACAACTATAACTCAGAAGAGGAGGAGGAAAGGGACGGAACATGTTCAGCTAATGGAGATAAGAGGCTATCAGAAAATACACCATCTCATCTACAAGATCTTTTATACAAACCTCACAGTACCACTAAACAAAAAAAACAGAGCAGAGCCATAATTAATAAAAAAAAAAAAGAGAGAGAAAACAACCACAGAAAACCACCAAAATGAAATGGCAGTCAGAAATACAAAGGAAGAGAAATAATGGAAATATAGAATAACTGGAAAACAAGAGATAAAGTGGCAGTATTAAGCCCTCATATATCAATCAGCACTTTAAATGTAAATGTAAATGGATTGAATTCTCCAATCAGAAGACACAGAATAGCTGGATGGACTAGAAAACAAGACCTAACAATGTGCTGCCTCCAGGAAATGCATCTCAGCTCTAAAGACAAACATAGGCTCAGAGTGAAGGGATGGAAGATGATACTCCAAGCAAATGGCAAACAAAAGAAAGCAGGTGCTGTCATACTTATATCAGACAAAGTAGACTTCAAGATGAAGAAGACAATGAAACACAAAGAGGGGCATTATATAATGATAAAAGAGACTTTCCACTAAGAGTACATAACACTTTTATGAATATATATGCACCTAACATGGAAGCACAAAAGTACATAAAGCAACTATTAACAGACCTAAAGGGAGAAATAAACAGCAACATGCTAAGAGTAGGGTACCTCAACACCCCACTTATATCAATGGATAGATCACCCAGACAGAAAGTCAACAAGGAAACAGTGGCCTCAAATAAAACACTAGACCAGATGTACTTAATAGATATAGAGAGAGCATTCCATCCAAAAACAGCAGAATACACATTCTCCTCAAGTGCTTGTGGAACATTCTCAAAGATAGACCATATGCTGGGAAACAAAGAAAGCCTCAATAAATTTAAGAAGATTGAAATCATATCAAGCATGTTATCTGACCACAATGCTATGAAAATAGAAATGAACTACAAGATTAAAGCTGGGAAAGTCACAAACATGTGGAGACAAAACAACATGCTACTGAACAACCCTCAGATCAATGAAGAAATCAAAGGTGAAATTTAAATACCTGGAGAAAAATGAAAATGAAAATACAACATAGCAACTCATATGGGATGCTGCAAAAGCAGTTCTAAGAGGGAAATTCATAGGAATGTAGGCCCACATCAACAAACAAGAAAAATCAAACTACACCCAACAGCAGTAGAAAAAGAAGAACAAGCAAACCCCAAACTCAGCAGAAGGAGGGAAATAGTAAGAATTAGAGCAGAAATAAGTGCAGTAGAGATTTAAAAAACAGGAGAAAGGATCAATGAAACCAAAAGCTGTTTCTTTGAGAAGATAAACAAAATTGATAAACACTTAGCCAGACTCACTAAGAAAAAAAGAGACAAGGTTCAAATAAATAAAATTAGAAATGAAAGAGGAGAAATTACAATGGATACCACAGAAATACAAAGGATTATAAGAGAATAATATGAAAAACTATATGCCTGCAAATTGGATAACCTAGAAGAATTGGATAAATTCTTAAACTCATACAACATTCCCAAGCTGAATCCAGAAGAAATAGAGAATCTGAATAGAACAATCACAAGTAAAGAGACTGAAATAGTAATCAAAAACTTCCCCCAAAACAAAAGTCCAGGACCAGATGGCTTCTCCGGAGAATTCTCCCAAACATTCAAAGAAGATTTAATACCTATCCTTCTCAAACTATTCCAAAAACTTGAAGAATATGGAACTCTTCCTAACTCGTTCTATGAGGCCAATATTGCCCTGATACCAAAACCAGGTAAGAAAATCAGAAAGAAGGAAAATTATAGGGCAATATCGCTGATGAACATAGGTGTAAAAATCCTCAACAAAATCTTGGCAAACTGAAGAGCCGGCCCCATGGCTGAGTAGTTAAAGTCCCACATGCTCTGCTTTGGCTTCCTGGATTCATTGATTCCATGCAATCCATGAAATAGAACAAATAATCCTAAAATTTATATGGAAGAACAAAAGACATCGAATAGCCAAAGCAATCCTGAGAAAAAAGAAAAAACCTGCAGGCATCACAATCCCAACTTCAAAATATACCACAAAGCTCTAGTAATCAAAACAGCATAGTACTAGCACGAAAACAGACACACAGATCAATGGAATAGAATTGAAATCCCAGAAATAAAAACCACAAATCGATGGGCAGTTAATCTTTGACAAAGGAGCCAAGAACATACAATGGAGAAAGGAAAGTCTCTTCAATAAATGGTGTTGGGAAAACTGGACGGTCACATGCAAAAGAAAGAAAGCAGACCATTGCCTTACACCATACACAAAAATTAACTCAAAATGGATTAAAGACTTGAATCTAAGACCTGAAACCATAAAACTTCTAGAAGAAAATATAAGCAGTACACTGTTTGACATTGGTCTTAGCAGTATCTTTTCAAATACCATGTCTACTTAGGCAAGGGAAATAAAAGAAAAAGTAAACAAATGGGACTACCTCAGCCTAAAAAGCTTCTGCACAGCAAAGGAAACCAGGAACAAAATGAAAAGGCAACCACCAACTGGGAGAAAATATTTGCAAATCATATATCTGACAACAGGTTAATTTCCAATATATATAAAGAACTCATACAACTCAGTAACAAAAAGCAAACAACTTTGGGGGCCAGCCTGCTGGTTAAGTTCACATGCTCTGCTTCAGCAGCCCAGGGTTTGCAGGTTCAGATCCTTGGTGCAGACCAAAGCACTGCTTATCAAGCCATGCTGTGGTGGCATCCCACATACAAAACAGAGGAAGGTAGGTGTAGATGTTAGTGCAGGGCTAATCTTCCTCACCAAAAAGAGGAGGATTGGCAATGGATGTTAGCTCAGAGTCAGTCTTCCTCACACATACACACACAAATTTATCAAAAAGTTGGCAGAGGATTTGAACAGATATTTTTGCAAAAAACATATACAGATGGCCAACAGACACATGAAAAGATGTTCAACATCACTAATTATTAGGGAAATGCAAATCAGAACTACAATGAGATATCATCTTGTATCTGTCAGAATGGCTAAATTACCAAGACAAAAAATAACAAATGTAGGAGAGGATGTAGAGAAAAGGGAACCCTCATACACTGCTGGTGGGAAGGCAAACTGGTGCAGCCACTATTGAAAACAGTATGGGGATTTCTCAAAATATTGAAAATAGAAATACCACATGACCCAGCTATCCCATTCCTGGGAATTTATCCAAAGATCTTGAAATCAACAACCTAAAGAGATTTATGCACCCCTATGTTCATTGCAGCATTATTCACAATAGCCAAGAAGTGGAAGCAACCCAAGTGCCCTTCTATGGATGAATGGATAAAGAAGATGTGGTGTTGGATGCACAAAGAAGAATGGGTTGAAGGGAATAAGATTTCCAGGTGAAAATCGTGGTGAAGTCTGGGGTGAAAATCGTGGTGAAATTTGGGGTGATGGTGGTGAAGTTGATGTGTATGATGTATATATACATACACAATGGAATACTACTCAGCCACAATAAAAGACAAAATTGTCTCATTTGCAACAACATGGATCGGCCTTGAGGGTATGATGTTAAGTGAAATAAGCCAGACAGAGAAAGACAAATGCTGCATGATTTCACTCATATGGGAAGATAAGCAAACACATGGATAAAGAGAACAGATTAGTGGTTACCAGAGGGGAAGGAAGCAGGGGGTGGATGAAAGGGGTAAATGGGCACATATGTATGGTGACAATAAAAATTAGACTACTGGTGTAAGCACGATGCAGTCTGTACAGAAACTGATAAATAATAATGTACACTTGAAATTACACAAAGTTCTAAACCATTATGATCTCAATAAAATAATTGGAAAAAATAGCAAAAATTAAGAATGCTGACAATATCATATATTGAACAAAACATGGAGTGTTAAGGACTATTATGTTGTGCTAGTGGGAGTGTAACCTAGTAGAGTCACTTTGAACAAAAATTAACAGAGTTTTGTAAAGTTGATTGTGTACGTGCCAAACAACCAGAAATTTCACTCTTAAGATATATAATAAATAAATTCTTGCACATGTATCCAAATAGAAATATTCAAGAATATTTGTAGTAGCATTGACTGTAATAGCAAAAAACAAAAAAACAAACAAAAAAACACACTGCCAATAACCCAGATGTTGGATAGGATGATAAATACATTAAACATGCAATATTTACAGAATGGAATATTACACAGCAATAAAACAAACTATAGTTATATTCATCAATTTGGATGAATCTGGCAAACATAATTTCATTGAAACAAACAAATCAGAGAGGATGACATATACCATGATACTAATTTTATAAGGCCCAAATAAAACAAATTAAAAAATGTATGTGTATGAATATATGTGTATACTTATAAACACAAACACGTATTTGATGAAATAATGGAATTATAAATACAAATTTTCAAATAGTATTTAGCTCTGGGAATAGACAGAGATGTGAGGTAAAGGAGGAACATACTGGTATATTCAACAGTATTGGGCTATTTTAGTTCTTAAGTGGAGTGTTTGATGCCCAGATGTTCGTTTAGATAGATAGATGTACACATCAATGTGCATATACATGAAGTATATATGTATATGGGTATGCAAGTTGAACATATACAAGATCATTCCTGTAGTCATAAGAATGGGTTGAAGGGAACAAGATTTCTAGGTAAAAATGTTGGTGAAGTCTAGGGTTAAAATTGGTGGTGAAGTTTGGGGTTATGATGCTGAAGTTGAGAGGGATTACGGATTTTAAAAACATTTAGGAAATAATACTGTTTATCTGTGGAATGAATGCAGATGTTGAGAGCAGGAATCTATTAATATGGTCTCCAGATTTTTTCTTGAGATACCAGTTTAATTAATCAATTACTTTTACCGAGATTCAGCATCAGCTAAGATGTTTCCTTCACAGAGATATATTTTTTGTCCTTTTCTAAAGGGGATCTGCCCATCCTTATGGTCACTTCTAATTTACCTCATCCTGTTTTACTTTCTGTACAACACTTATCACTGTTTGAAATCATCTTATTTATTTAGTTGCAAATATGTTTTTTGACTTCCACTTCCTGCCTGAATGTAAGTTTCCTGACTGGAGGGAACTTGTCTGTCATGTTAAACACTCTATTACAAGCATCTGACAGAAAGAATGGTATACAGGAAGGGCTCAGTACATATTTACACAAAATCAAGAAAAAAACAAGATGGCTGACAAGGAAGAAAGAAAGACAAAAGGCAGGAAAGAAGGAAGGACAAATGAATGAATAAAAGAGAAAGGAAGGAAAAGAGGATATGAGTAAGATTAGAGGAAGGTTCAAGAACTTTCTATTTAATGTAAAGACACAAGAGGATATCACAGACACAAAGATTCCATGGTGTGTGTGTGTCTGCGTGTGCGCGCAGATGCGAACGTGTGAATGAATAACAAATAACATTTTCATAATTTCCTTGTGTTTGAATTGTCCTGCCCTGACCAATTTTTTAACTCACGTTTATATGTAAAATATGAATCTACACACTGGAATCATGATATCAAGTTGGCTACAATGGTTAAAAGCAACATCTGCTGGTGAAATCACAGGAGGATCAGGTCATCAGATCAGGTTCAGACAAATCAAGGATCTTACCCAGGCTTTACTAATAATTACCAGGAAACAAGTAATCGTGAGGCATAGGCAAAACAGGGAGAGTTCGGGGACCACCAAAGCAGCATCAGGGTACATTCCGTCTCAGATTAACACATGCTCACTTTCACTGAGGGAGCCATTTTAGCCATGCAAGTCCTACAGTTAGAGACACTCCGAGAGCTTACACAAACTTTTGCATAGAGATGTGCTCACAGATTCATAGATTCTGTGTGTGTTTATCATAAATAATCCTATACAGAGCAGGTACACCCTGCTAGAATAATTCCATAGGAAAGGACTCTCTTGGCAAATACTGTCAGTGTGTTTACCAGCAGGCTTGTCCTTAGTATGTTTACTAATGATCCAGTCTTTCTTTCCACGAGTAGAAGGACTAGATTGCAGAACTCTTTCTTAACCATTTCCTTCCCAGTCCACCTCTGACTTTGATCAACTTCTACTTGCCACATGTTTCTCAAATGCCTTTCATCTGCAATATTTCATGCAAAAGACAAAATATCGCTAACACCCTAACAATGACCAGTATTTGAATCATTCCATTGGGATTAGGGATTTCTTTTTGTAACATATGTTAAATATAACCATATTCTTGCACAGCTTTTTTTATTCTCTTACTAGATCAATTACATTTTTTTTCTCCTTTATCCACATGTGCGTGAATCTTTTATATGTGTTGATGGCACTGCATAAGTACCATCCCAGATCTTATGCAGTACCATCTCTTTGTCCCCCATAATGGTGACAAGGTGTTCTTTTTTTTCTTGTGGAATCCCAAGCAGTTGCACCACAGGGAAAGCAATTTCCCTTTTTATCTGTAGCACTGGGTTATTTGACAACAGTGACAAAAATCACATTGCCCAGTGAATCCTGCCATAACTTAAGATTAACATTATGCTCCCTTCCATGCACCCCCTGGCCTGGCTCTTTAGCTATCTGGGAAGCTACTGATCTTTAAGGACATCAGATCCCACAATGATTAGAATATCCAGTAGTCCTCCCTGTGTGAGACACAAGCTTTCTCCCAGGTCCCTGATGTGTATGATTTCATTAAACTCCTTACCTGATTAGTCATTTCACTTACAGCTTGCAAATTGCAGACTGAATGAGAGCTGAAGTCAACTACGGACTAGTTGAGCAATCACATTTTTTTCCTCCAAATTATCCAGATAAAGCTTTTATGCATTGTTTGGAAGTCGGTGGGACCCCAATTTCCTTTCTCCACAGAAAACAGGTCTGAAGGTTTCTCCCAGCAGCAGCCATTATTCAGTGCTAAATCTGAGAGGTATAATTAAGTGTTCTTTCCTTACTCTGTGGTGCTCTCCCGGACCTAGTATGGCTCATCCCCACTGAGATCACACCCGTTTATAAGCACTCTTTCTGTTTTCTATGATCTCCTCCACTTTCAATCTATTACTGGTTTGGACCCAATCCACTCTCAAAGCTGATAATAACAGCAGGCCCACTAAAACTCCTCAGCTCCACCCCTCGGCCGATGTCCTGAAATTTTACAAGAATCATAAAGCTCAGTGCGCTGTCTGTGCCACCGCCTTTGGTAAATCTTCTACTGTCCATTTTTGCTCAGAGTCCCACTTCAGAAACTTGAGGTTTCTTTTTGGAGATTATGAAGAGAAGCCAACAGGATTCTTCAATTAAGAATATGATTTTGCCAAAACTCAAATAGCCCTCTCTGTAAGTTTCTTGCTTATTAGCAGGCTCTGTGAGGGATTTTAACTTACTTTTTACGGTGACGAGGAACGTCCTTTGGTTGTTTCAGCTCATGTAAATCCCAGGAATTTCATAAACTGGCTAGCTCTAAAATTTTAGTCAGATTTATCAACCACTCTCTATTACCCATATTGGTAAGGACGGTCCTTAACTCCCTCCGAAGAGGCAAATGACATGATAGCACCAATGTGAAGCATGAACTTGCACGGAATGGGTAGTGAGTCCAAGTCCCACCTCACTAGATAAGGCAGTTTCTTTGAAAAATAAACTAGCACTGTGGCAAAATGGTAACTGTATACTGTGTTCTATTCCATAGGAATGTAAATCGTGCCTGGCTGACTTCAAAATCTGGATTGAAAAGAAGGTGTTGGTTAGCCTCCCAGTCTTCCTTGGCCTGTTGTACTCTCTGTATATTCTCTGTCATACCAGATGCAGCTAAAACATTTAGAGGAACTACCTAGTTTAATCCTTGATCATCGTTTATTGATTCCACGAACCATCTGCCTTATGTATTGGCTAGATAGGACTATTAAATAAGGAGTTAGTGGGATTCAGAACTCCTGACTCAGTCATTTTTTAACCAGAGCAATGACCTAATCACGTCCCAAAGGCTCCACCTGCTAATGCCATCACACTGGGTGTTAGGATTTCAACATTCAGACCATGGCAAGAGACATTTATTTCATAAAATTTCTCCTTTATCCTCAGATAGTTACATTGTTTAAGGGACATTTTCCAGGGAACCATGTCTCATAAGTTCAGATTGCATATTTGTTTCCCATAAGCCAATCTAGACAGAGCAGGTGCATTCTGGTAAAGCATCCCCTGGGATAGGGTATCCCAGCTAGTACCTACCAGAAAGTATGTTTGCCAGCAGTCTATCATTAGTCTGTTTTCAAGGATATTTGTCTGAGTCACCTGCCATGTAATCATTTTCTTCCAAAGGAGTCAGCAACATCATTCATCTTGTGAGAGTCAGTGCCCCCAGATATTATTTCTCTTTTATCCAAACAACACTCCAATAGCCTAACAAATGGCATCTAATGTATTGAATTAGGTATGACTAGTGAGAGCTAGATTCAAACCACTCAGTGACCTGTGTATTACTCCTTGTGATCACTGTACATGGAGTCTCCACAGACAAATTTGGACTATTGAACTCAGAGTTAGGTTCTTCTGTGGAAAGCAAGTTGAGGTCACTTCAGAGCACATGAATGATGAGCCACATGTGGGCAACCAACAAAAGCAGATGACAGTGAAGTCAAAGTAGACTCAGCTTCACCTGCTCTTAAGGACGCATGTCTAGTATATTACCAGGTGCTCCAAGAGCAATGACTCCATGTTGACAGCTCTCATGTGTCTTTAGGGAATGGAGGTGGTTTGTGGGTATAAATGTAACAGAAGATCAGGGTGGAGGCAGAGCTCCAGATAAAGTAAACAGCATTCAGTACAAAGCCCAGCTAAACCATCTGAAGAATTCTCATTTTAGACCCAGTGGTTTGAAATGTGTAGACGGGCTATTTAACCATATCTTATTTGATTGTTTAATCATATCTTATTACTTTGTAAAATACTCATATTTAGAGACAGTTGGTGACTTAGAGTGATTTAGGAACATACTCTCCAATGAGATCAGAGTATTTTATTTCACTTGTAAAATTTTAGACAAATGTTTCCACATCAACATCATTATTCTCTTTCATCATACTATAAGTAGTTTTGAAATATCCTTTTGGTTTCTTGTCAGGACACAAAATTAATATTGACTAAAATTGGGGAAATTTTTTATTAGAAAATGACATTTTTATGCTTTATAGTGACATAATAAAGTAAATGAATACAAATGAAACCAGTCTCTGGGATCATATCTTAGTTTTGACTTTAAGTCTCACTTGCTTTCCACTTATCATACTGATTGTCCACAAAATTTTTTGACAAGTGAATGCCTAAGTTACTTGGAATTATTAGTAGTCGGTATAGAATATGTAACTTTTCTTATAAAGGTGTATTTCTTTTAGATTTGAGTAGTGTTCTTAAGAATGTAAGCTCTGTGAGGACTGTACCATTTATCTCTTTATCCTCAGAATAGTGCCTGGCACATAGTAAGTGTCTAAAAATATTTCTGCATGAATGAATAATATGACAGAATTATATGGACATATTCATAGACATTGGGCATACTCATAAGAAATATGCCAAGATATATTGGATAGTCAGAGTGAGATAGAAAATTGCATGATGTTGATTCAGTCATATTTATTGCTCTCTACGTGAATTACATTAGCTGGCAGGGCAGTATGGTGTCCCAGGGTGATAGATTGACATTTTCTTTTTTATGTTTGATGTATTAGTGTCAGAGTTGGGTTGCTTCATGCAGACACACTTGGCCTTATACACTAATCCACCATTCCAGTCAGATTTAATGACCTACAACCAAATAGAAACAAATGGCTGCCTCTCTTTTGAAATTTGGTGAAAAAGAGCTTATTGGTACTGATCAACACAGTGTTATTCACAGCACTCACAGACATGTGACATAGAAAAGTTTTCAGAGACCCTCTAACCCAATGCTTTTGTTTTGCAGATGAAACAGATTCCCAAAGATAGCTGATTGCTTTTGAAAATGCCAAAATCTCTGTAAGAAAGGGCTGGGAGAAAAATAAACTGACCTAAGAACTCTGGGATTTTTTTTTCCTTTATTTTTCTGAGGAAGATTTGCCCTGAGCTAACATCTGTGCCAATCTTTCTCTATTTTCTATGTGGGTCACCACCACAGCATGGCTGCTGACGAGTGGTGTAGGTCTGTGCCTGGGAACTGAACCTGGGCCACCAAAGTGGAGTGCGCCGAACTTAACCACTAAGCCACAGGGTGAGGCCCTGAATTTTTTTGGTCACCAAAATTTTCTATTAATTTTAATACTAAGCAGTCTTGGAAAATGTAGCTTTAAAATGAAATTCTGTCAGGAATGATTTGTAAAACAGTGAAATTTCAAGTTACTGGATTCTTTGGATTAATAATGTTAAGTAAAAAATAAGTATGGTCTCGTGATAGTGATACATCCAAATGCATCCAAGGACATTTCTGCTGCTACTTAGAACAACATGGCTTATTTATTTACTTACTAACTTATTTCTACTTTATTTATTTAGGTATTTCTTGGTGAACAATCTTTAAACTAGAATTTAAAAATGAATCTTCTTTGGCCCAGGAAATTGTGTCAGTTGTGAATTTTGAATCTTTAAGACTTCATCTCATCTCTACTATGACCACTTAAATCCCAGCTTCCAACATCTGTTACTACCATATTTTCAGTCTTCTAATTGGTTTCCCATTCCCATTATGCTACTCTACAATTCTTTCTCCAAATAGTCATAAATGACTTAGTAATTACAAACATGAGATTGTGTTATACTCCTACTTAAAATTCGACAATGGCTTTCTTTTGCATTCCTAATTAAAACAATAATAATAATAACAACAGCAACTCCTTCCATTGAATAAGACCCTACTAACTGGACTCGTGTTACCTTGCTACCTTGTCCATGGTGATTTTAGTACCACTCATCATGTTCCAATCAGACTGACCTTCTCTCAGTTGCCACACTCTTTCCTACCTCTGGGTTTTTTGCATATGCTGTTCTCTGTTTTGGGAAATTGTTCCCTTTGCGCCCTTGTGCACAGGGAGCTCCTTTGTCACTCATCTAGTCTCATTTTTATGTCACCTCAATCAAGAAGTCCTCACCACCCTCTGCAGTGTGTAGTTAGTTCTATCTACCAAACCTCACATTCTTTAGTTCAGCCCCATGTCTGTTTCCTTCATAACACTTATTACATATTGCGATTAGTAAGGCTCTTCTTTTCTTAGATATTGATTGTTTGTGTTTCCTTCCAAACTGTAAATGCCTTGAAGACAAGATCCATGTCTGTTCATATTAATATTCACTATTGTATTACAGGTACCTAATATTGGGCCTGGGACATAACAGGTAGTAAATATTTGATGAATGCACGATTAAATGTTCCATTATGATGATATAGTTATTTAGAGAGAAAAATCAATAGGCTCCACAGTAAACGTTTCTCACTCTGTAGTTCAAGAAATTTATAGTTTGAAGTTGAATGTCCCCTGGGTATTTTAGCTGGTCTTTCACACACATCCTCTAGAGCTGTGTTGCCCAACATGGTAGCCACTATCCACATGTAACCATTTATATTTAAATTAATTAAAATCAAATCAAATGAATAATTTAATTCCTTGATTGCACTAGTCACATTTCAAGTGTCCAAAGCTATGCCACATACGACTAATGGCTACATATTGGACAGTATAAAATACTTGTCATCAAAGAAAGAGTTATTGTAGAGCTGTTTAGAGACTTATCTTTATAACAATGCTTTAATGTATTGATTTAAAATGAGAAATAGAATTACCAAGGATCTTAAGCATTGGAATATATGAAGATGACTTTGAGAATAACAACTGAGAAATTCAATACTTAATTTAGAAAATTCAAAAATACTTTTTAAGTTCCTCTTCTGTAGCATGCTTTATAATAGACGCTCAGTATAAGCAGTGAAAAATATCATCTCCTACCCTAATGTGTCTCATAATCTAGAGAAGTAAACAATTAATACATATCCACTGTGTCTTAGTTTCCCCTTCTTTAAAATAGTACCCACATCATGGTTTATTTTAAGTTATTCACTTAAAATAGTGGTTGAAACATAGTAAGTATTCAGTATCTATTGGCTATTATTACTTGTAGTGTTAATAGTATTTAAATTGTGGTGAAGGTGATAAAAGAAACAAAAGAAATTATAGAGAATAATGATAGGGATAGAGGTGAGATGGGTGATCTACTGAGGTATGGTGGTTTGAAATGGTTCCTCTGAAGAAGTGACTTTCAAATTATGGCCAGAATGAAGAAAGAGAGCCAGCATTGAGATAATGAGGAGAAACATGTTCCAGGAAAAAGAGAGTATACATCCAAAGAAAAGAAAAAAGTTTGTTATATTTGAGGAACTAAAACGAGGCTAATGTTGGGCCAGCCCAGTGGCATTGTGGTTAAGTTCATGTGCTCTGCTTCAGCAGCCTGGGGTTCACAGGTTCAGATCCTGGGCATAGACCTACATACTGCTCATCAAGCCATGCTGTAGCAGTGTCCCACATACAAAAGAGAGGAAGATGGGCACAGATGTTAGCTCAGGGCCAATCTTCCTCAGCAAAAAACAAAGAAAAGAGGCTAATGTAGCTGGAGTGTAGCAGCAATAGAATAGAGAGGCATGCAATGAGCCTAGAGAGGGAGAAAGTATATGACTGAAGCACCTGCTAGGCTAACTTTAGGGTTTTTAAAAAGTATGGTATTCTAAGTGTACTCAGAGGCCACTGGAGAATTTTACATAGAGGAAAAATATAATCTGATACATGTTTGAAAATCTCTATCTGGCTGGGTATAGATGATTGAAAGGTGGTTAGAAGGGAAGCAGAGACTACATTAATACATAAATGTGTGATTGGTGAGGTCAGTACACTCAACTGTTCTGCAGACCAATTTGTCTGCTTTACTGATATAATAAACAACCCCCCAAATCTTAGTCATTTAGAGAAATAAAAGATATTTTTGGTCCACATTACATACAGACTGCTTGTTTGTTGTGACTCATACATTCTAACTTTGTCCCAGGCTGAGGGTAGTTTGCACACATGTCTTTGCATTCTGCGACCTACACTTGAAGGGACAACCCCAAATAGGACATGTTTCCTCTTATAGCACATGGCAGAAGCAAAAAGGTGATGGAAATAGACTCTGGCTATAAAAGTTTCTGTATAAGTCCACTTACTTTCCATTGGTTAAAGGAAGTCACATGGCCAAACCCAATCTTCATGGGGCAAAGAAAAACACTACCTACAGGAAGTAGGGACCATAGACTATCACAAGGAACTAATGTTCCCCCAAGAGAAAATTACTGTTCTGTTTGAAGTCTTTGTGCTCTCTGCATGTTATTTTCTTCTTTTAAATACTTATATCATTTTTTTCTGCTTCAGCTTTAACCTGGGGGTACTTTTTTCATGAAAAAAATAAAAGTTCAGAAATTCCCATCATCTCTATTTATAAACTAGTATTTAGATGATATGCTTTACAAATTCTGTTTCAAATTCTCATCCTCAGAGTTGAGGGATATCTCAGTGGTATTGCTATATATTACCAATAAGCAAAAATAATAATAGGAATGACTATTATTTACTGCATGATTACTATATGCTAAGCACTTTACATACATTACCTCAAATCTACATCAAAACTTTGCAAGGCAGGTATTTTTTCCCTTCTTATATTGAGTAAACTGAGATTCATAGAGTTCAAGTTATTTGCCCAAAGTCAAAGGTGGTAAAAGATTGAGTTGGATTCAATCCCAAGTCCAAAGCCTCTTATCTAAAGCACCACCAGCATTTCTTGCTCTATATCTTGATGTGAACATGACCAGATATTCTGGAGGAGAAACAGAAGTGGCACAATGAGTGTTCTCTTTACTTGAATTTGATAAGTGTGCAAAAAGAGCTATTTCATTAGCATTTTTTGTTATTTTATAGTAAAGCATAAGTATGTCATTTCATAATTGACATCCAGTATTCATTCAACATCAATTGTGAGTCCTGACAAGTCACGGAAAGAAATTTTGAAACCATTTACAATGTGGTGAAAAAGAATCATATGATTCTGATATAAAAGAAGATGTCTGAAATTTGTGAAGTGGAATAAAATACTCTGACTTCACTGCAAAGTATACTCCAAATTATGTTACAGCTCTCTTAAATACCATAGATTCTAAAGTATAAATAAGATATAATTAAAGAATCAGATAAGATATATTAAATATCCAATGTCTAGATATTTCAAAACCTTTGCTCTAAATAAAACATTTTCAGATGAAATAGCAGGCATTTTACTGCATATTGTTTACTTTATCTGGAGCTCTGTCTCCAGGCTGACCTTCTGTTACATTTATGCCCACAAACCACCTCCATTCCCCAAAGATGCATGAGAGTTGTCAACCTGGGGACATTGCTCTTGGAGCACCTGTAAATCCCTGGTAACATATCAAGAGCAGGTGAAGTTGAGTCTGCTTTGATTTCACTGTCACCTGCTTTTGTTGGCTGCCCAGATGTTGCTCATCATTCATGTCCTCTGAAATGATCTCAGCTTGCTGTCCACAGAAGACCCTGACTCTGAGTTGAATAGTCGAAATTTCTCTACGGCTAATGGCTACATGGTGATCATAAGGTGCAATAATGGGCACAAGCATCTGTTGGTCAGCAAGAGATTTGTTATCTCACTGTAATCTTTTGAACACCCCACTGAGGTGTGATTGCCCTCATTTTTGAGATGAGGGTACTGAAACTCAGAGAGTTTACATTCCATGCCCAAGGTCAGTGGCAATAACAATGACCCCAGTGGGTTGTCCTAAGAATTATAACGTGTTAACACATGTATAACTATAAACTGCAGTACTTGGTATATTTAATCCCTTTTTCTAAAGAAACTAGAAAGACTGTCTGTCAGCAGTCTATTGCTACCTTACCATACTTCAATGCACCCCTAAATACCTTCAGCACTACATCTTTCAAATTTAGTTATCAACCTGAAAATATGACGGCTCACCTGCACATAAAAGATAGCAGTGATAAATATGAAAAACAAGTACAGCTGTAAATACAGTCATTTACCTTGGGAGAAAAAAATGGTGACTATCTTTCTGATTTCTCCATTGCTAAGGGGATTTTGCATATTGATAACATCAATTTTAAAGAAATGCATAGAAACTTATTACCAAGTCATAAAAGAAAATAACAGACAGATTTGTATCTGTGCATTTCAATCAATTTTAGCCAGGTACTAGACAAGGTTCTTTTAGCCAATATGGTTGGAGAGGAAATAGTATGAAGGAATAGTATGAGGGTATAGTATGAAGGAAAAATTAACAGAATATACCTCTACTTTAATTAGAACTGTTAAAATTAGGGCAGAAGCCAGTCTTGAAAACCAAAGATTGTACTTGCAAGGTACGCAGTCTTGATTCTTATTCACCCTACAGGGCTTGCATGTGGAGGGCCCATGAAAAGGCTTCAAAGAGTTTGTGAATCCCTGAAACTTTACAAAAATATATTTGCATATTTCTCAGTGTGGGCTTATAGCTTTCATTAGATTCCAGCAGGCTGGAAAATAACCAGGCACTTGCTTTTCCCAGCACCTGTGCTAATTTAAGACCTCAATTAGCATTTTTAAGATGCTAAATCCAAGATGCAATATCCAAATGTTGGTGCCATAAGTGGATATAGCAGAGATAATTGTTGGAAGAAATGCCTCTATAACGAAGAAACTCAGAATTCAAAGAAACCTTAAGAATAATCTACCCACCCCATATATTCAAGTCTTAACTTGAATTCCTTTTACACATATCCAATAGATATTTATTTACTTTTTAAAAAATTTATAGCAAGCTTAAACTGTGTAAATGGTTTGTTGCTCTAGTTAGCTGTTTATTAAAAAGTTAATATAAATACTGGACATTGAAGTGACAGCCCAAGAAAGAACAACCCCTTGAAATGACTCCTCAGAAGAGAGTAAGACGTTCTTTCATAATTGCTCTGGTATTTCAAAAGAGGATCGTTTCATCAGATGAGCAAATTACCAACCAACTTTACCATCCTCTCTTATCACAAGAAATTAGAAACCATCCAATGTAACGTCTAACTCTAAAAATGAAGAAAATGAGTATTATTACATTTGAATGACTTAATCATTCAACTAAAGTCAGAATTTGCAGCCAGAAATCTTGAATTCCAGGCATTTTTTGCCATGCTAAAAGACTTTATTGACTAACCTAAATTTCTACACAGTACCTTCTATCTATGTAAACCACTACAACGATTTCCTGGTACACTTATAATAAAATAATTATAATGTTTGTAGAAACTCTAAATTTAGCCTAGAAGGCACTGCACAATCATGTACTTTCTCCCTTTCCAGGCTCTTTGCATGCCTCTCTACCCTATCGCTGCTACACTCCCACTACATTAGCCTCTTTTCAGTTACTCAAATGTAAAAACTCTTCCTTTTCTTTGGACGTATGATCTCTTTTTCCTGGAACAGGTTTCTCCTTGTTGCCTCAATGCTAGCTCCCTTTCATCCTTCTCGTCACAGTTTGAAAATTACATCTTCAGAGACGATGCCCTCCTCCTCTCCCATTTTTCTCTATTATTTCATTGTTTTAGTTTTTTTCACCATCTTCATCACAATTTTAGCACACATTTCAATAGATTAAGTGGAATATCTCCACTCTGCCCATTTACCCACTATCAAGAAAGACCCTATGATGAGTAGCGAAGTTGGATGAAACTAACTTTTCGCCACAATTTACACTTAAACTCTATGTAACTAGGATATAAGCACCTATATATCACTCAAGATAAGTTGTTCATAATTTTATGAGTGTGGAGTAAATTAAAAATATGGACATATATAAATATATGTGTGTGCATATATAGACAGAGAGAGAAAATGTTTCTCAGATAATCTCAAATGAAAATCAAAATCATCAGTAGTTTTATATTTCATAGTTTCAGTTGCATCATCAGGAGCCAGTATAATGTTGAGCAAGAAATGATTAAACTATAATACCTTAAGCTACCATAGTGATAAGGAAGGTTTAATAACATAACTCTAATAATACCCAGGGCTCCTGTAGCCCACTGTCCATAAAATACATTTAAAACTCAGTTTACATCCAAGGAACATTTAACACTGAGTTCACAGACAACAGTAAATGAATAGTAAGTCCATTATTTATCTGCTTTTAAATTATTAAATAGGATTTGATTTATAACCTTCAACAAACATTTTTAAATCGTCATTCTTTTTTTCCCAGTTCTTTTTTGATCATCTCATAAGCCAAACTCCTAAAATCTCCTCTCACAAGTAGCCCATGAGTGTTTTGTTCTCTCTGTTTTCCCTAGCTTTTTTTTCATATGCATAATTGCAGTGTAAGACTTGACTGTTTTTTTTTTTTTTCTGTAATGCAAGTGCCTGACTTAAGCTTTGATTATCAAAGCATTCATTTCAAAGAGGCATCCACTCCAAGAGGGCTGTCTCCAATAAATATATTGCCAGTCACAGAACTAAATAAAGATCCAGGCCATCTCTCCCCACTGAGGCTCCTTTGTTTCTGAGATCTTGGTTGATTTCAATAACTGACCATTTGGGCCACTTTGTTTTCTTCTCATGCTTTAAATTCCTTCTTGTATGTTTTAAATTTACCAATAAAGAGTGAGCCTGGCAAAACCATAGGCCCCCACTCTTGACCACAATAAAAGCAGAACCCTAGGCCTGCTTGTTCTCTTTCTCTCTCTCTACCTGTGACCTCACTATATGGTCCCACATGTGCTGTGTAATTTTTGGGTCCTGTGAGTATTAAACCTTCCTTTTTCTTAAAGTTTACTAATGGTTATCGCTGAAGCACATCTTATAATCATAATAAGAACCACTAGAGCCAGTCTAACCACAATATTAGTTATTAATAAGCTGAGACTGGCAAAAAACAATAATCTTAACTTCTCTAGATTATTTTTTCTCCATTTGCTAGCACCTTCTCATTCAATTTCCAGTTCATAATTTTATCACTGCATCTCATTTAAACCCCTATTTCAGCATCATGAAGGTTCAGCAACAGCTTGTAAAGGGTTAATTCTCCTCAAAGAGATGAGGATCAAGAAGGAGGATAAATCTGATAGGACAAATACTAATAATGATAAAGGTCAGAAAATTTTCGTGGTGCTTTATTTTATCCCTGCACGGAAGTCATACTCAAAATTTATAAAGACATTTGTGTTTCAGCAAAGGGTCTTCATTTTTATTCTATAACCAGTCAGAAGACTTATGTCTTCATTAAAGCACAAGTAGATTTAAGTCTTGTTTTATTATCCCATTGTTGCTGCATAGTTATTCCCTTACAAGCAACCTGGGGAAAAAAAAAAAGGAGTAAGCAATTATGAAATCAAAACAGGCATAGATGATTCCAGAAAGTGTAGGCAAGAAAAAAAGAAATTTTGTAGATTTAAAAGTACAATCATGAGAATAAAATATTGACTTAGAATAAAAACTACACAGGACATTATTAATGAGAAAAATAGTGAAATTGTGTGTAGTGTTGATTAATCAAGAGTGCTTTTATGGAGAAAAAATATGGAAGAGGATTAGACATCAATGGAAGATAGACCAAATCCTCTACACATGTGGATAAAAAAAAAATGGAGAAAATTTTGTAAAGAAATCATGAGGGTATAGCAACCAAGAATTATCCATGAATCTTCACATTGAAAGTGAACACTGAATACTGAACGTGAAAATATTAATTAGCACCCAGATATATTTATTGTTGACAAACTTCAGAACATCAATGACTAAAATAAAATCTAACTGGCCTAATACTAGGCTATTTTTAAAGCAACGATATATTCCAGAAGCTACTAGAGCATATCTTTGAATGCTGATAAAATCTCTAACAGTCTAAAATTTGATACCAAGTGAAATTATCATCCAAGAGTGACAGCAAAATGAAGACATTTTCAGATATATGAAGATTAAGAGAGTTCACAACTTACAGACTAAATAAACTATTAAAGCTAATTCTTCAGGAAATGTGAACTCAGAGGGAAGAGGAGAGATACCAATAAAAATTGTGAACACAGACTGACAATATATTGGCAAGTGGAATTATAAACTGAAATAATAACTAATGTTTTGTGTCCAGAAAATGTTTAAACTAAACTTTAAATTAAGAAAAAAGAGTGTTCATTTTATATTTAAAACATCATATCTGGAGGAGAAAAGAAATACTTAACTTCAGACTTTTGAAATAAAAATATATTTTAATTATGAATGCTAAATATATATATATATATATAACACATATAGTAGTAAATATATATATGTTGTATATATGTAAGATTACCTCTGTGTGTATATAGATACATATACAGATAGAGAGCGAGAGAGAAAGAACAGAGATATCCATAACTTCCAAGCTGGCAGAGTGACAAAAAAGATTTGAACAAAAAGTAATCAAACTAACAGAAAGAAGAAAAAGAGAAGCAAAGAAACCAAGGTATAAGATTGATGATTATTTATAAAAGAAAAGGAGATAAAAGATGCTGATAAATACCATTAAAAATGAAAAGGGGTATATTAAAATAAATAGAACAGAGATTAAAAAACCAAGGCAATACTGTGAACAAATTTATGATAATTTATTTATGATAATAAATTTGTAAAAATTTTTTTAAAAGAGAAAAAAAGACCAATAACTTTCTGGAAAATTCTACATTACCAATATTAACTCATGAAGAACTAAAAATTCTAAACATACCCATTAAATTAATTGCCAAAACAGTTGTGTCTCTCCAACACAAAACATGAGGTTCAAATAAATGTGCAGCAAATTTTAAGAAACCATTAAGAAATTCTCAACATCAACACTGGAAGATAGTGAAGTGATGCCTCACAATTCTGTGGGAAAATAATTTTCTATTAAGAATTTTATACAAGGATACATTATCAATCAAGTTTTAATGAAAAATAGACATATTTCGAAGGGCAAATATTCAAAGCATGCCTCCCACACAACGTTTCTTTTAAAATATTTTTCAAGAAAGTATAGACAATTATATATCTGTGCATCTATCACTCAGATTTGTCACCTATCAAAACTTTGCCATATTTATTTTTTTAAATAAAATTACACATTCAGTTGAATTCCTCTATACAACACTCCCCAACCTCTTTCTTTTCCGTTCTTCTTCCCCAGAGATAAGAACTAGCCTGAATTTATCATTCATTTATATCATATATAAGTATACGTATACACTATAGTCCATCGCCTACAGTATATCCAAAAATGATATTAATCTATTCTACGTGTTATTTAATTTATATAAATGATGTACATTATGGATCCTCTGCAACTTGTGTTCTTAATCAAGCTTATATTTTCCATATTGCATATACATCTCGCGTGCTAGTTTTAATTGTTGTCTGGTGTTCCAACCTAAAAATGTGCAATTTATTTACCTACTCCTTTCTTCTTGGAATTGCCAATCATTTCTTTCGTGTGCGTGTCTCCTTTTGCATCATAATCATGACATTCTAAATGTTCTAGATAATGCTAAATTGCTTTCAAAAGTAACTTTACCTTTTCCTACTCCCAACAGTTGTGTAGTTATCTGGCACTGCCATTTTTAAATTTGTGTCAGTTGGAAATGATGTGAAATCATGGCACTTCGGTATGCATTTCACTGAGTACTAGTTTGGTTGAGTTTTTATATGTTTACTACCTTTAGGACTTCCTCTGATGGATTTTCTGTTCAATCTTAGAAAACTTTCTTATGTAGCTCTTTGAGATTGAAGTTTAGCAAAATGAAAAAGTAAATCTGAAAAGGTGAAATGACAAAATTCAGAAAGCATAGTGCTATGTAACATAATTGTTAAAAGGGAGTCCCAGGATAGCAGCTGTGGGGGCATTGCCTAAAGAACTTTAAAAAAATAGAAATTTTTAGGTTTTAGATTTTTATTAGAATTTTGGTAGATACTATGTTTGTCTTTACATTTCTAAAAATTATTATGAGACATTTGAGATTTCTGAAGAAAGGTTAAGAAAAAGAGTTCATAATAGGTACCTGAGACATTAAGCAAATTAAAAAATATGCAATTATTAACTCAAGGAGAAATCAAAAAGTTGCAAGATGAAAGAAATGTTGTAAAGGATCCGGTGAATGTAACCCAGAATCAAATGTGCTTTGACTTCATTGTTGCCCAGATCCCATCTGGAAATATGGACTGGCAACCCAGCGCTGTGTTGGTCTGCCTGTGGGAAGACTTAAAACCTGAACAACTGTTCAGACCTGCCCCACCTGCTCCAGCAGAGGCCTCAGGCATGCCGTCCTATATGGGGCGGGTACCTCCCATGTCCTGGGTATAGGATGCAGGCCAAGATTGCCTCCAGGTGAGAGCCCTTGCAGGTGACAGGAGGCCTCATGTTGAGCTCACTATTCACTGGTCCCCCAGAAATAAACAAAAGGTGATGACTCAAGTCAATACTGGAGCCGAATGTATTCTAATACCTGGTAACCCTCAGAAGGTTTCTGGCCCCTCAGCACCATTAATGGTTACAGAGGGTAAATGGTTATGGCAGGAAGGTCCTTTTGAAACTGCAGATTAGGCGTTCTCCTCCATGAGAATATAAGTTTTTTATCTTTTCAATGCCAAAGAATATATTGGGCAGTGCTTTCCTACAAGGTCAACTTTGCAAACCTTTATTGGTGAATTCCGCCTCTGGGTTAGAGTAATAAAGTTGTGCTGAGGGAAAATGCCAACTGGGAACCAGCAAGTCTATCAACCCCGTGAAGAGTAGTAACTGTCGAACAATATAAATTGCCTGGGGGGCATAAAGAAATAGGAGAAACTATCCAAGAACTATACCAAGTGGGTATTGTATGCTCTGCCAATAGTGCTTTCAATAGCCCAGTTTGGCCAGTAGAAAAACCAGATCGCTCATGGCAGATGACCATGGGCTACCAAGAATTGAACAAGGTAGTGTCCCCCATTCATGTGGCTGTGCCTGATTTTGTCACCACCTTGGATACCTTGGTCATGGTTCTAGGAATGTTCCATGCTGTACTGAACTTAGCAAACACTTTTTTCAGTATAATTCTGGCCTCTGTGTCATAAAATCAATTTGCTGTCATGTGGGAAGGGCAGCAATGGATCTTCCAAGTGCTTCCCCAAGGCTACTGCACAGTCCCACGATATGTCATGGGATGGTACCCAAGGTCTGTCCCTGTTCTCCTTCCCCACATCAGTAAAATGGGCCCCTTACATTGAATATATAGTGTTAATATGTGAATACTTGCCTCTGCTGCAGGACACTCTGCAAACTTTGCTGGAACATCTATGAGGGAGAGGATAGGTGGTGAACCCATAGAAAATTCAAGGCACAGGCACCATGGTAAAGTTTTGGGGAGTTGTATGGTCAGGTAAGACATGACTTGTCTCAGAAGCTGTGATTGACAAAGTGAAAGCCTATCCATCCCTAAGAACGTGAAAGAGCGGCGAGATTTTGTAAGAATTTGGGGGTTTTGGAGGACTTTTACTCCCCACCTGGCATTGTGCCTCCATTCCTTGTACCACTTGGTAAATAAAGGGCATGTGTGAGACTGGGGATCTGAGCAACATGTCATCTTTGAGACGGCAAAAATACTAGTGAAGTAGATTAAAAGCTCTGGGCATCTCCCGAGCAGGACTACCATTTGAGTTAGGTATGTCTGTGACTCCAGAAGGTATGGGTTTGGCATTATGGCAGACACATGAGAAGGACAGAGTACCCTTAGGATTTTGGTCCCAGCTCTGGAAGGGGACAGAAACCCAATATACCCCCACAGAGCAACAGCTCTGAGCAGTGTACACAGCATTCCTCCAGAAACAGCCTCTCACGAACGACCAGCATATCATGGTAAGAACTTCCCTTCCTATCAAGGGATGGGCTGAGAATATGTTCTATTGACCCACCTCTGCCATGGTTCAAACTCCCATGTTGACTAAGTGGCATGCCTATTTGCAGCAGAGGAGCACCCTGTCCACCAGCCCACTGTCTCTAGAAATGCAGGTGCTACTAGGCCCTGTAGAGTATGTAGATCTTCCAGATGCCCCCACCCCTATTCCTGTGGTGGCCTCTGCAGCCTGTAAAGAGGTAGAAAGGGGAAATTCCCACTGCTGCCGCCTACACAGATGAAGTCTACTCAGGGCAACCCTTCCACTCGGACTGCAGTTACTATCCAGTCCAACACTGACACCATCTGGATGGAAACAGGAATGAACTGCAGCAGCCAGTGGGCTGAACTCAGAGCAGTTTGGCTGGTGGCCACTCAAGAGCCCCATCCATTAACCCTTTGTGCTGACAGTTGGGTTGTTCTAAAAGGATTAACCCTACGGCTTGGGCAAGGGGAAGCCAAGGGGTTGATCATGAATGAGCTCTTGTGGGGTCAGGATATTTGGAAAGACATTTGGATTCACCTGCAAGAGCCTGAAGCAATCTTCACTGCCTTCCATGTCTTGGCCCATAAGATGCTAACAACCCTTGGCGATCAGGAATGCCCTAGCTCAGGTATAAGCCTTAGCAATTGACACTTGAGTGGATATAACAGATTGGGTACATAGAAAGAGTGGCCACCATAACGCCCAGCTGAGATGGCATATTGCCAAAGATGCCAGATTGCCCTTGAAATAGTGACTTGGTTAATTCAGTAACAGCATGTCCTGTGTGTTCTAAACAATGCCTAAGGCAGCTGCCAAAGGCTTCTGAGGCCTTCCACTGGAGTTCCCACCTGATGAGGGATTGGCAAATTGAATATATTGGCTCCCTCCCTCCAAGTGAGGGTTCTATATATGCTTTTGTTTGTGTGGACACTGTGTCTGGCCTAACCCAAGCTTTCGTTTGTCACCATGCAAACCAGGATGCCACCGTTAGGGGATTAGAAAAGCTGAATACCATGTACAGATACCCCCTTGTGAATAGACAGTGATCAGGAGTCACATTTCAAAGGTCATGATATTTAATACTGGGCAAAAGAACATGGCATTGAATGGAGGGGAGGTTCTATCTTCCCTATAACCTGCAGGCAGCAGGGTTGATGGAAAGGAAGAATGGAATATTAAACTGTCAGATCAAATTACTAACAGGTAAAACCACCTTGGCTTGGTGGACTAAAGTACTATCTCAGCCTTCAGCACATTTGAATGATCAACCAGTAGGGCCTGTTGCCCCATATGCCAGACTGGGGACTCCTGTTGAGACACCCAACACAGCAAAGGTATGGAAGACAGCCATTGTCCCAACCGTCCCCAAGGATCAATGCGCCACGCTGATGAGAACATTAGGCCCCATCGCACCTGGGGAAGGAGTTACCTACTGAAATCTGCAATGGGACGTCCCACCCAGATGGGTGAATTACTTTGCACCCCTGGGGGAGGGGAAATTACTGAATCTCCACCTAGATCCCATTGTCCTGCTGCAAGCTGGACCTGTTGAAACACACTGTACCTGGAATGGAACATGCACCATTAAAATAGGGGAGAAGTGGGGGTCCTGGTCTGGCATACCCTGCCCCTGGTCCATCTCCTTGCACCTGACAATGCTGCCTTCCCTGGCCAGTATGTATGTTATGCACAACCAAGTAAAATTCCTAAAGCTGCCAACCTCCCTCTCCTCAAGGCCAGATGGGCACATTTTGTTTTCCACTGGTACGATCATTTGGCTGCTGTTGTTGTCCCCTCCATTGGCCTGGAGGACATCATAGCACACATAGAAGCCTTTACTAAATTCACCCAGCAAGCCTTAAATGATAGTCAACAAAGCCGGTCTTTACTGAACACTGAAATGTCTCCAATGAGAAAAAATCTCTTCCAAAATAGAATGGCCTTGCATATTATTACTGCATCACAAGAAGAAACCCGTGCCATTATCCAAACAGTGTTGCATGCTCATACCTGATGAATCTGCTAACGTATCATCTTTATTAAGTCACATGAGGACACAAGCAAATGCCCAGGGTGATCCAACCCCCAGCTTAGAGGATTTAACAAATCGGTGGATCAGATCATGGGGCTCTTGGTAGAAAAAAATGTCACTTATTCTGGGAATCATTATCTTAATCTGTGTTTTCTCTTGCATGTCCCTATACTGTTGCTGTGGCATCTGCCTCCAATGCAGCCAAAGCCACCAAATGAGCCACGTTCATGCTGGTGAAACCCCTTGCTGACCACTCAGGGGACATTGTGAAAGAAGGGAGCATGTAAGATTGTAAGAGGTGGAGAGTTAGATGAGGTCACCAAGAGGATGTGATTGCAGGTTGACCCATGAGCTGCATCCAGACAATCGGAGGCTGACCCCCTCCCTTGTCCTTGGAACGTTATGTTCTGCCCACCATTCCTACAGCCAGAGCCAATTTCTGGGATATAGCCTTGAGAGACTAAGGTGTTGTTGAGACCATCTGGATGGCATATGTGTCTGAACCTTGTTAAGGCTTCTTTCTATACAAACTTTAATATCTTGGTGGAGGGTGCAGAGGTCTACTCACCTTGCAGCTGCCCAAGAAAGCCTTGGATGTAAGTTTCCTTGCTTATGAAAACTGTCACCTACCAATCTGGAGTGGTCTTCCACTTTCTTTGGTGTCTCCTTGCCCTCCGTGTACAGGGGCCAGTTCCAGATTCCACCTGGAAAATTCCCGTGGTTGTGAACCAACACTTCTGAGGCAGGAACTGAGTCCTCTTGACCAGCTTACCATACTTATGGTGATTCATCATCTGTCAGTGGATCTTCAGCACGTTTTTATACTGAATCCAGAGTGCATCCTAGACCTCCATGTCCACCTGCTTGGCCCCTTTCCTCCACCTGGCTAGGTGGACACTTGTAGAGTTGGGCTGAAGCCCCAGTCCCCGGGGTCCCAGCATCCAGTCTTGGCAGGAGGTAGCAGGTGGTCAGTCAGCTCTCTGGGGATGATAGGCACCTTCCTGGGGACCATAATCTCCTCAAGCTCCAGCTTGGACCCCTTGCCAAGAAAGGAGACAAACCTACTTGGGATTGTTGGCTGTGTGCTGTAGTGGGGCCTGCAAGCATGGCTATCCCGCACCCTGAGACAGGCCAGGGCTGACTGTACCTGCCCAGGGAACAGCCCCATGCAGTGAGAAGTCAGGTGCACCAGGAACATGGTCTGTGGGTGGCAGCAGCCCCAGGTGCTCAGGGGAGCATTCTGCTACCATACTCAGGCACTTCCAGCCAGTCCCTAAACTGGCCCCCAACCCTACATGTGTCCTCTGGGAGTTCCCAAATTCAGCACCCCCTTATACATATATAAGCATTTCAGCAATAGTTAATAGGTGATCATTTTTGAAAGAATATTAGCCTGAATGTAACTTAATAATTGTTAGTTTAAGTTGCCCATGGAGATCATGTGAACAAATTGATTTAAAAAGAAATAAAGAAGTTAAAATCAACACAAATACTTGGATGCTACTATAAACATTGTGGGTCTCTTATAAGCCCTGTTAAAATCCTCTCACCTCTAGCTCTTTCCAGCTGCTGTTTCAGTGACCAGATCTATGTAGTTTTGATTGCTTCACAAAGGCGCATTGGAGATTACTTGTCTTCAGTCTGGTGTACCTCATACCTCCACCTCACTCTTGACTTCTCTAACTGCACTTCTTGGGATACTCCCTGGGAACCCACTTTGTACTCACATATTTATACCTGGGAAGTACACAGAAGTTCTACTTCTAGAGAATGGCTGTTCATCATTAGGAGGTGGGGATCTTTCCTGTATTCATCCCCTGGGAAGACAGTTTGAAACATATTATATGAGGCTCCTCGGAAATTCCAGGTGAGATTAAGCACGTATTTGTCATCTGTAGCAGAGTTTCAATTGATAAACATCCTCATACTGACTTTCCTTCCTCTGTTTACTTTCTGATAATATACCTTCATGCACACCTTTGACTGTGCTTACAGGAAAGTTGGGCAAAGACTCTTTATAAAGCAGTGCAGAATGCATGTACCTTGAGATATAATTTCCAGTAACTTCACCAAGACATCACACAGACTCTAAAGTGTTGTTTTAGAAGTTGGCAATCAGAATACAGCTTACTACCCCGACACTCTCAACTCCCAACTAATTTTCTTGAGAAAAAGGGACTTATGAGTAGTTAAGGATACATGAAACTTTGGACACTGTGGGAGTTCTGGAAGGGAAAGCTGTTCAAAATGTTCTCATTTTATGCGCTGAGAGAAGAGATCAAAAATGCTCTTTCAGTTCTTCCTGTGGAAAAAGCATTAGGACCAGATCAATTTATCCTTTAAAAAGATAATTGGGGGGCCGGCCTGGTGGCATAGTGGCAAGTTTGTGTGCTCCACTTTGGCAGGCCGGAGTTCGTGTGTTTGGATCTTGGGTGAAGACCTACGCCATTCATCAAGCTGTGCTGTGGCAGCATCCGACATGCAAAATAGAGGAAGATTGGCAGGGATGTTAGTTCAGGGCCAATCTTCCTCACCAAATAAATAAATAAATAAATAAGATGATTGACATTTCATTTAAATTAATCCAAAATATAGAAAAAAATTAATACCTCCTCAAGTCATTTCTAATGACAGAACAACTTTAAAATGAAAAAAAAATCACACAAAAATGCAATAAAATTGTATTGAAAGCAAACAACTGTTATTTATGTATATATTTACACACACATATATACAGAGAGAACATGCAAACAAGTAATATTTAAATAATATAATAGCAAGTAGAATCCAGGAATAATTAATCAAATATAAATTCTGACTAAATAGAGCTATTTTTTAAATTGTTTAATATGAGGAAATCTGTGCACATAGACACATTGTATACAAAAATGTGCATTATATCTCAAATACTTTGTAAAAACAAAGACAACCTCTTTGAAAAACTTTGCTAGTGATTTAGAAATTTACTGATAAGGATAGCATTGATGTCAAAGAGGTATACATAAGTTGAATAAAATTATTTTCATTAAAGGCAACTGGGAAAACATCTCTAAATTAATACATTTGATGCAATATTGGATTAATAAATATACACAACTAATTTAATACAATACTATAATGCATTTGACTTGATGACCTCTTCCACATTATTTAACATTCAAATTTACAAGTTAGTAAAAATAGGAAACCTCTTATTTGCAACTTCTTTTTGAGAAATGTGGGGCCACTTGATATTTGAGTTCATTTTATATTTATGCATTTAGGGCGCTTGTTCAATGTTTGTTTTCACCACCAAATTAAATCTCTTAATGGCAACTTACTTTGCCTACTTGTAATCTTTTATTTATCTTTTTGATCATTGATGATTTTGTTTCTCACATTAAAGATTGAAAAATGACTGATCGAAATGGGAAAGTGTTTCTTTAATAATTTGATAGGGTCATCAAATTCATGAAAGACTTTGACCCTCAGTGAAGTACAACAGGTAAGAGATAGATGGGTCTTAATGAAAAGATTTTCATACATCTTTCTAAGGATTTCTTGCCAACTAATTTCACTTAAAATAAATCCCTCAATCATGAATCCAAAGATATTGGATAGCATTCTCTTTCTTCTCTGTGCTCCAGAATAGCCATTTTAAACAAGGGTTGTCTTTCAGAAATTTCAAGGTAAATATCCAGAAAGTAAATTCACATCATGTATTGTTTGCTAATCATTACCTTTTAACTGCATTTTATTCCATAGAAAAAAAATCATTATGGGTAGGGTTGCCAGATTGAGCCAATTAAAAAAAGGACACCTACTTAATTTGAATCTCAGATCAAGGATGAATAGAACACACTCATACGAAATATATAGTTGCTGTTATTGTTTTTCTGAAATTTAAATTTAGCTGTGTCCTCTATTTTATCTGACAAATATAATTACAAATTGCTGCAAACATAAGCATACCTCTTTACTCATGTAAGTCTACTCACATGATCCTTATACTCTTTTTCATACAGATATGCCTTTAGTCTCTCCAAAATACACACACACCCCACAAAACTGATAAAATAAATCCTGTCGGGATTTGAGGGGGGGATCTAAGGTCTAAATGGCTTGGAGATAAATAGATAATTGAGATTGATATGTTACCTCTATTACCAATAGAACTAATACTGGAGAATGTGGCTCAGTTGGACAATAATAGTGGCATTTCTAGAGAACCCCAAACTTGCAAAAACTATTATGAGCAACCATGACCAATCACGGGCTTTTCCACATGGACATCTCAAGGCTTAGTCTTAAAAATGTGTGATTTTTGTCCAGTCCCAAATCCATGAGGCTAAAATTATTTTGTTACTGTTTCAGGTGGTGCAAGAGACATGGCTCAGGAAACACATAAGAGATGGTGAACATTAGTCCCGGGTCCTTATTCTCAATCCACCAATCAGGATACTCCATCCATGTCTGTTGGGATGAAACTTTCAGAGGCTTGGAGTACTGGGGGTAAATCCCACTTTGGGAGAACTAGCAGATTAGGGAGGAAGAATCCTCCTTAATAAATGCTGATTTTCTTTTTTTACAGCACTCCTTTGTTTAGTGCAATGAATTCATCTATAAAATAAGCACGTCAGGCTACAGGTTTCCTACATTCCTTTCTAGATTCTAAGATTTGATGACTCTATTACTCTCTCTCTACCAGGTAACCCTTGTCATCATCAATGTAAACTTGTCATATGTTTTGATGAAATGAAAAACACTAAACATCAAAGCCTATTTATATTTGTGAGCTGTAGTTGAAAGATATCTTGACAAAAATGTATGAAGTACAAAAAGAATTTATGTTAGTTCCTTAAGAAATATTCACTAGGATTACTTCATCAATCATGTTTGTATCCTCTGCTGGAACTAAGAAGCCCAACAAATTTTTCCTGAATGAAAAAAGAAAAGATACAAGGAAGTATTGGTTTTTGGCTATCATCACATGATATTTGTTTGAAAGAAAGATCCCAGGGTAAATGCATCCAACTTTGAAATACCTATATAAAAATGCAAAGCTGAAAGGCTAACACAATCACTATATTCCAACATAATATCTCTAAAGATTCCTCTGTAAATCACCAGAGTTTTGGTCAGACAGGAACTACTGTAAGTGGTAAACCAATAGAAGAGGAGAAGGCAAAATAGAATAAAAACAGGACACCTGCTGATTCACCATAAGGAGGTGTTATTTCTCATCTTTTCATTGTTTCCATTTTGGTGACTGAAAAATCATTGTGCAAGACAAATATAAAAGACCAAGTTGACAATGAACAACTATATTGATTTCTGAGCATGGAGATCAAAATCAAGGTTTTTTATCCCCCTTTTTGAATTGCCTATGAGTCTCAAGTGATGTGTAATTTTTACCAGTGTTAAATTCACCTGGCAAAAATAATTTTGTTATAGTTTGGGTGTTGTTAGCATGGATACAGAAAAAATTGCTCACAGCCCATGTGAAGTCATAAATTAAGTATACTGTTCTAATTGTTATATAATATATGAGTAACTGAGGAATATTCTTACCTACAAAATTTAGTATATATAAACACATATGTAGTCACATAAATATCAAATTCACATAAATGTCAGCAGTTAAATTCCTATCAATCCTCTCTCAGCATTTAAAAGACACAAGTGTTTTGAAGTAAATAATTGTTAAATCAAAATAATCCCTGAAAATAAAATTTTATATTTAATTAAAAATGAGGCAAATCTTGGACTTACATGTTTTATCAAAAATTGCTCTTTTCCCTCATGAAACCACATGTAAGGAATCCTTTCTTTTTTCCCCATTAAGGGTTTTAAGCTTTGCCTGGTACTCTTTATTTATCCCCTCATAGCTAATACTCTTTGCTCTCTCCCTTTTTCTATCTCTTTATTAAAATCCTATAACTTCAGTCTCTCTTACAATGTCCCTTTGACTAAAAGACTCTTTCTTAAAAAGTCAACTCATTGCCCTCTTTCAAAATAAATCCAATTTTTTTTCATGGAGCTCTATGTGTTCAAATTGGAGGAAAGAACACTTTTGTCTCCCTGTACAGGAGACCCCACAAATAGTTTTCTTTATCCCAGCTTCTGATACAAGCAGATTTTAGCTCTGTTTAGGCAGAATGAAAAGAAAATCATATTATTGTTAATTTCCACAAAAGCTGTATGTTTCTCTACTTTGCAGTTTAAAAATTAGAAATTTTACACTTTTATAAAAATTATATTTTAAACCATTTGTGTAGAAATTATTTACAAGAAGATCATTATTATTTTACTAGTAGGTGACAAGAAAGTGGAAAGTAGAAAGAAGTCAATTGACTGTCTCATGTTCAGCCCAACTATTATATTTTAAATTCTGAGTTGAATTGCTCTCACTTTTAGAACATTGCCATCTGATATTTCTCTTTCCTTTATAAATGCATCTTGGACAATAGATTTTGCTTTGCATGCTCTATTTGTGTTGTCAATTAATTAAAGACAAAGGACCTCTTGGGAAGAAAGAAACATTTTTTATTGGCTGAACATCCTCAGAAATATAAGTCATTATAAAGGGAATTATGGTAACAAAAGTAAAGTCAATGAAAACCTGAAGTGGTTAGAAAAACCAGCTTCGCCCTCTCTACACACAGATAATATGAAAAAATATAATGAAGCCTGATTTCAGAAAACACGTTTGTCACTTGTAATTTCTTATTATTGCTATGCTTTTTTGTATTACTCATTGAAAGGATTTAATTGTTTAGGGTGATATTTACTAGTACAGCATGCTCATCTTCTAATCTCAAATATATAAACCACTACAGTCATGCACTACATAAGGATGTTTCAGTGATGACGGACGGCATGTACAACGGTGGTCCCATACGATTATAATGGAGCTGGAAATATCCAATCACCTAGAGATGTTGTAGCTATTGCAACATAGTGTAACACACCACTCACATGTTTGTGGTGATGCTGGTGTAAACAAACCTACTGTGTGGCCAGTAGTATAAGAGTATAGCACGCATAGTTATGTACAGTACCTAACACTTGATCATGATAATAAATGAGTATGCTGCTGGTTTATGTATTTACTATACCATACTTTTAATCATTATTTTAGAGTGTATTCTTTCTACTTATAAAAATAAAGTTTACTACAAAACAGTATGCCGTGTTACACCAGCAGCAGCCTCACATATCTCAGGTTTACTGTGTCTCTTGCTTGCATCATTTTTTTCTTGTGCTTGACTTAATCTCATATTGTTTTGTTCATCATGGCCCCTAAGCATGCAAAACAAAATTAAAAGTGATTAAGGACTACGAAGGTGGAAAATCAGTGTTGGTTACTGCTCACCAGTCAGGCATGTCCCATTCCACCATAGCTACTGTCTTGAAGAACAAGAACAAAGTGACAGAAGCTGTTGAAGGATCTGCTTCGCTGAGGGCAATGAGACTTAAAAATTCGAGCAGTGTCTATATCAGACATGGAAAAATTTCTAATGACCTGGATTGAAGACTAGACACAGAAGCATATCCTTCTCGGGACCATGAAGATCACAGTGAAAGCAAAAAGTTTGTTTGTGATGTTGAAAGAAAAGGCTGGATCCAATTATGGTGTTGAATTTGCTGCTAGCTCTGGGTGGTTTAAACAATTCAAGAGTCTTTATTCATTACGTAGTGAGAAAGTGAATGGTGAGTCTGTGACTGCTAATGTGAAGACAGCTGAAGAATTTGGGGAACTCTAGGTAAGCTGATGGTGGAGGAAAATTACTCACCAGAACAAATATTCAGTATGGATGAAACATCCCTATTCTGGAAACAGATGCTTGAAACAACTTTCATCCAGAAGGAGGCTAATCAACGCCAAGTTTCAGGGCTTTAAGGACAGGATAATGGTCTTCCTTGGAGGCAATGTTGCAGGCTACAAATTGAAACCCTTTGTGACCTGGCACAGTGAGAACCCCAGGGTCTTCAAGCATATCCATAAGCACACACTGCCAGTGTAGGAGAGGAGCAATAAGAAGTCATGGATGACCTACTTCTTTTTGTCCACACTATTGATGCAGTTGAGGAAGACACTGATGCAATTCTGCAAGGATTCTGACATCTATGATTGCAACAAGAACCTGGCTCGGGGGTGATGTCACCAATTTGTATATGAACGGCATCAGGAAAGAGACAACCAAGAGTCTCATCCGTGACTTCAAAGGATTCGCCAAGGATAAGAAGGTTGCAAAAACCAACATGGCCATAGTTGAAATGGCAAACAACTTTAACCTGGGTGTGGATGAGGAGAGGAGCTGCTAGAGGTGGTTACTGAGGAATTGACTAATGAGAAGTTGTTGGAATTGGAACAGGAACACATAACTAAAGAAGAGGCAAGAGAAAAGGAAGCTGCAGGAGAAGAAAAAGCATAAGAACTCCCAGGAAAATTCATAGTGAAGGATTTAGCAGAAGCTTTTGCAAATCTCAACAAGTTTGAAAACATGAACGGAAACACCAAAAGCTTTTATTAATAGGGAGTAATGTTCATGGCGCATTACTTGCTTACAAGGAAATCTATGATGAAAAAAGAAACAAACCAAGCAAGTGGTTTATTAGACATATTTCTGAAAAGAGTGACACCTCCTCAAGAAGAGCTTCAGGCGGGTCCTTCAGGAGGTGTTCCAGAAGAAGGCATTCTTATTATAGGTGATGACAACTTCATGTAAGTTACTGCCCCTGAAGACCTTCCAGTGGGACAAGATGTGGAAGTGAAAGACAGTGATATTGATGATCCTGACCCTGAGTAAACCTATGTGTTTGTGTCTTAGTTTTAACAAAAAGTTTAAAAAGTAAAAAGCAAAACTTTTTTAAATAGAAAAAAGTCTATAAAATAAGGAAAGAAAAAAGTTTTGTACAGCTGTACAATATGTTTTGTTTGTTTGTGTTCTTTTTTTTTTGGTGAGGAAGGTTAGCCCTGAGCTAACACCTGTTACCAATCTTCCTCTTTTTGCTTGAGGAAGAGTGGCCTTGAGCTAACACCTGTGCCCATCTTCCTTTATTTTGCATGTGGGTCACCACCACAGAAGCTTGATGAGTGGTGTAGGTCCATGCCCGGGATCTAAACCTTTGAGCCTGGGTTCAGGGCCAAAGCAGAGTCAAACTTAACCACTACACCACTGGGCCAGCCCCAATGTGTTTGTGTTTTAAGCTAAGTTTTATTATAAAAGAGTCAGAAAGTTGAAAAAACTTTAAAAGTTTATAATGTAAAAAATTACAGCAAGCTAAGGTTAATTTATTATTGAAGAAAGAAAAAAATTTAATAAATTTAGTGTAGCCTAAGTGTACAGTGTTATATAGTCTACAGTGGTGTACAGTGATGTCCTAGGCCTTCACCTTAACTCACCACTCACTCACTGACTCACCCAGACCAACTTCCAGTCCCGTAAGCTCCATTCACGGTGAGTGCCCTGTACAGATGGACCATTTTTGTCTTTTATACCATATTTTTACTGTACGTTTTCTATGTATAGATACACAAATATTTACCTTTGTACTACAGTTGCCTACAGTATTTAGTAGAGTAATATGCTGTACAGATTTGTAGCCTAGAAGCAATAGGCTATACAATAAAGCCTGGGTGTGTACTAGGCTATATACCATCTAGTTTTGTGTAAGTGCACTCTATCATGTTTGCACAACAGTGAAATTGCCTAACAACACATTTTTCAGAACATATTCCCATCGTTAAGCGATGCATGACTGTTAGAAGTCATACCTGGTTTCCTCTCTTTTTTTAATCCCAAGAGCATCTAGCATATTGTCCTACTATTAATATCCACTCAATAAATATGTATTAAGTGGAGAGCTAAATTCAGGATGGTTACAAGTATTATTGAGTATATATAATTTAAAACATAGCTCAGGGCTATAGTTTAAAAATTAGAGTCCTTTAGTGTGTTTATGGCTTAGACCCTGATCAGGTACAAGTACAGATTTACAAAATTCAAAATTATCATATGACATTTTTAAAAAACATCTGAGAAAACACACCAAGAAATGCTGTTAAGATACGTTTTTAAAAAGCAGTGGACAGCAAAAAGAAAGAAAAAGAAGTAAAAATGTCTTGCAAAATGAAAAAAAAAATCAATGGCAGGTAAACTCAAATAGTCATAAGCCAATAATAAATGTAATTCATATTCATTCAATACTTTTTCCAAGCTTCTGTGAACATGCTTGTTTCTGCAATAAGTGATAATCTGTTAATCCACGTTCATTGAAATACCATTTGCTCCTTCTCCAAGGTTGCTCTAAATGTCATATACAATTTCATAGAAAATAAAGACAAGAGAAAACAAAAAAATAGATGTCCCTGCAGCTGAAATACATTGTTATGGTATTCACCTTATACATACATTCCCATATTGTTAAGGAGATTGAGAAGAATTTTGATTCTAGCAACTTCCCAAAGTCTTGGAACATGGATCAAGGAGCATTCATTCTGATCAAATTTTATGACTTGTATAGATTATTATAAATGTTAGTATAGACTTTTCTAATGTATTTCTGTGGCTTTATTGATTTATACTTACAGCTGTCTCTGACTTACATCTTTAGTGAAAAAGTTCAAGAAATATATAGCTTAATGAATCTCAGAACTTGGAGGGATATAATGTGATGTTTTTCAGTGTAAGTAAACTTCTGGGGTATATCTTAATTTAGGAAAATTTGAAGAGGTTCTAATTTTCCAGTTATTTTAAATCAAGTTATATGATTTAAAAAATGGAAAGTATTTAATTATACTGTTGCCTAAATATTCAGTGAACAGAAGAAAGGTTTAAATGATGAAAAAATGTTAATTTTTTTGTTATTGTTAGTTTTGGGTGCAATCAACTTGTGATATTATAATAATATATAATATAATATAATTCTGGTAATGTCTCCCAAGAAAATAATTTGAGAGAGAAAAAAGGATCCTATCTTCTCTAAATTATGGTGCAAATTGTGTTATGTCCTATAAGACATGTTCCCTGCCATCAGGAGTTGATATGTAAAGTAAAATATGCTAAATGTTTGTTGAAATAATAAATTATAAAATAGAGGTGCATTTAACAGTATTATGGCAACACAAATTACAGGAACCTACCTCATTTTAAGAGATAGTGAGGCTTGGTGTATATATTGAAGATTCAGAAAGAGTTAGCTTTGAAGATAATGGCCGGAAAGTCACGCCAGGAAAAGAGAACATGTACAAAACCATGTGGACATGGGTTCTAGAACTGACCTTACTGGAGACAGATAGAGAGATGTGGGCCACATGCTAAAGGGCTTTTTATACCATCCAAAACAATGTCAACTCTCTTTCCAGAGACATAATGAAGAGATTTAAGCAGGAAAAGTACCCTGATCAAATCTGCATTTTAGAAAGATACTGTGGTAACAAAGTGAGTTACATTTTATCAAAGAGAAACATATTAATCAAGGAAAGGTGATTATAAGCTTACTGAAAAAGAAAGGTCAGGCAAAACATGATTAGGGACTGAACTAAGGAATTTTCAGTGTGGAGATAAGAGAACAATCGACTTTGAAGATAAGTAGAAGGCAGAATTAATAGGAATTGGTGAAAATTTATAAGTTGGAGGTGAATGAAAAACACAAAAACAAGTTTTTGACCAGGGAAATTGAATAGATTTTCAAGCTATTCACCAAAATAGATAAGTCATGAGAAATCTTTACATTTACAAGGTGGGGAATCAAGAAAGTGAATGATAAATTCTGGTTCAGAAAAAAAGAATTTAAGATACTATGAAGTACCTGTGGAATATTTCTATAATAATATTATAAATAAACATCTGATGGTCAAAAGCTAATCTTAGGCTAAATTCAATAATTGCTTATTTTTTCCCATACAATAATCGGTTGGCTGAGGCGTTCTGCTGTTTTGGGCTCTGCATGACTGACCTTAAAGAGCTTGCTCATGAACCTGTAGTCAGCTGGGGGCTTGGCTGGGAGACACTTGAATATAAAGGCTCTACTAAAAATTACAAATTGCTTACCTTCTCATCTTTCCACCTTTGACAATACCTATACCACTTCCAACATCTGGGGTATGGTGAAAGGGAAAGTCAATGGTGCTGAGTAGACGAGAAAATTTCAAATCTGCTTTATTAGATGGCACATCCACTAGATGCAGAAATCATTTAGCGTGATGGCAGAAAACAGATATGAAGAGAGGCTGGAAGCCAGATGCTGAAATCCTCAATAATTGTGAATTTATTATATAATACACAGCAAATAAGAAAATTAATTAAAAACTAGAAAAACACATAGTAGTATTATTACAATCATGTATATGTAAAAAAGCAGTGAAAATTGGCCCAAAACATTGAAAATTGAAAATACCCTTTTAAAGTAAAGGTATGAGAATTATGGGTCAAGATGTTTATTTATCTTAATGTTACTAAAAACTAAATATAATTTTTAAATAATAAAATTTTAAAATATGAAAATTAATGTTAAATGTAAATGGAATGGTTAATTAATATTACAGAAAATACATATTTTATAGGATGCAAATTTAGTTCCTTGTACATAATTAAGAAATGGCTGATGGAAAGTTTCACTTGCCTAGGAAAAACAATTTTCTGATCCTTTTATCTGAGAAAATAAACTTTGATTAATAAAATAAGCTATTAGTATAAAATAAAGCACCTAAAAGAAAGCAATAGGAAGTGTTGGCTTTTATATCAAGTCATAGCTCAAAATGGACCATAAACCCACTTTTATCAAAATTCTCAGCCTAGCTAGGTATCTTTTTAGGCACTATAGTGACTTCCTCAAAACAAAATGTCTTAACTTAGACATTATTGTGCATTTCTACTTTCAGGCCAATATCTTCTACCCAGAATGGCTCTCTGTTCCTCACTTTTGTTTTGGAAAATAGCCTGAAGTTTATAGATATGTGTCATGATTATGAGGCCATATTAAAACTTTTGAAAGCAGGAAGGAGAACTTTGGAAAAAATGTCTAAATAGACACATTCATACAGAATACTTTGCTCATTAAAGATGAAATCTGGAATAAGCTTTCATGAGGGATTAAATGCCAAAGAGTAGATACCAGAACGGTCATTTCAAGAATTGTCAAGCCAGCCCTAATGGCCTAGTGGTTACATTTCAGCATGCTCTGCTTTGGCAGCCCAGGTTCAGTTCCTGGGTATAGAACCACACCGCTTGTCTGTTCAGTAGCTATGCAGAGGCGATGGCTCACATAGAAGAACTAGAAGGACTTACAACTATAATATATGACTATGTACTGGGGCTTTGAGGAGGAGAAAAAAAAAATAGAGGAAGACTTGGCAACAGATGTTAGCTCAGGGTGAATCTTTCCCAGCAAAAAAAGGAATTGTCCATGTTGATGTCTACAAATCCTGCCTTTAATGTTGCTTTTATCAGCAAGAGAACTTGAGATAACTGAACATCTTCTATAGCTTTATGCACTTTAAAACTTTAGTAATAGTCTGATCTTTGACATAATTTTTAGTCTTACTGAACTAGGGAGAGCATAAAATAGGAACATAAAAATCTATCTTCACAGTGTTTTTGTGAAAATTAAATAAGTATATAGTCTATGTGGTAGCATAGTTGCTAGCATACAAAAGACGTTCATTCAGTATGGGTGTGGTCACTGCAGGAATCCAACATGATGAGAACAGGTCTAATAATTGTGATACTAGAGTGTCCCTATATATAGCAGTAAAATATAAATTAAGTCTTTCAAATTCTCATTTGGCAACACTAAATGTATGTTAGAAATTCTTTTAGCATAATATCCCATCCAGAGGTGTCTTTATGCCCATGGAAGAGAAATGTGTTTGCATGGATTGTAATTATCAGACGGAAATATGCAAAAGAACATACTTGCATATGGCTTCAATAAAAATCAAATCAATTTACACAATATTATCATTGAGATTAAATTTGGTTATTCAAAAAATAATTAGATTATTAAAGCATTCTTTCAGTTTAATTCAAGAAGTGACCAAAATTAATTCCATTTCTTTTTAAACCTGCTCTTTCTTAAGAATGGGATAGGGACTTCTTTAATGGATTTGATTGTGAAATCACAATTTACTGAGTATAATTCAATAGCCCATTTAAAAAATAATTGTATCATCTTAAGCCAAAAAAAATCAAACTTTTTCTATAATTATTTATATTCAAAGAAATTTCAGCCTAAACCTGAAAGCATCTAGTCATTTCTGAATTAAAGATACCTTCATTTAAAGATGAACGAGTCATGTCACTTTCAGTTTCAATTTCAGAGAAACGTTAAGAAAGAAGACTGTTCATAGAAAATGGCTGTTTGAGAATGGAAAATAATCTAAATGGGTATGGAATGAATAATTCTACACACAAACCAAATGTTATTCATCAGTTTTACAAATTTTCTTGCTGAGTCCAAATAAAGCAAGACCACTGTCAACAAAGGCTCATTACAATGCTTTGATATGTCAGTTGAGGCCTACTCTCCAATCTGTGGATAGATTTTCTGAATATTTGCTCCACAGTTTATGAGAAATCTATGATGTCATGCTTATATATTTCCTGTCGATGACTCACCATTTCAGCTCTTCTTTTCCCTTCAGGAAACTCTAATCACAAATAGAAAATAATTGCTATGTAGTAAGTGTGTATTTTATGCTAGGCACAGTCCTACATTAATAATCGTCACTTCAGTCCTGAGAATGAAGCTTTATTAACCACCCACACACTGTTAATTAACAAGTGTAACATTGATCAACTGATTTCACAGTTCAAAACCCCTAATTTCTTCCATAAAATAAAAATAAATAAATAAATAACATTAGATGAGTTTTATAAGATTCAAAAGATGGTAAATACTAATTAAATTTTATTCATCTTTGTAGTCTTCATGTTTTTACAAACTAGGATTCATGAATTGTTTCCTATATTGAATCACCTATAAATGTTCAATATCATTATATCCATTGTTATACACAAAAAATAAGTGGAGAGCAGAGATGAGATCACATAGTTCAATCACATGCTTAAAGGAAAGACTGAAAAAAACCTCAAGTTACAGTGAGAGTGATGTAGGTGAAACAGAATCTATGAAGAGTAAGAGGTTTATATTAAGGTGTGAGGTCCCAGATCTAACTCAGATGTTAACAGAATTCTGTGTGATGTTTAGTTTTCCTTTTGGTTTGTTTTCTTTAAACAGTAACATGTTCAAATTATTTTTAAACATGTAAACACTGAACACCGTCCTTGTTCTTAGAGTGTGTTTTGACCATATTGTTTTAATGGCTTTTCCTAATTATGCCTCTTGTTGTTTGGCTTTCACTGTCAGGTTTTGAAGGATCTTTCTTTCCTCAGTCCTACCAAGGGTAAAAATTGAAGTTCTTTTCTTATATTTTTCTTAATAAAATGTTCACATAAAGGAGAGAGAATACAAGCTCGTTATTATGAAATAAGCCGCTTGCTAATATTCTGCATCATTCTTATAGTCAACTGTGATCATCACAGGACCATAGCAAACAAGAGTGAACTTATAAACTTTGAGTCAAGTCATTAGGAGAGGAAGAAGTTTGTTTTTGTTTGTTTGTTTAATGTGAATCACTAGAAGAATCCTAAAGGAAAGCATATTTGAAATAATTGAGCTTCCCTTACATAGCAATTAGATAAACTCTTTAGTTTTTGGATTTTTATGCATGCGTGTCTCTGCTTTATAAACAGATCATAAAAAATAGTTTAATTTTATTTTAAATTAATTTGGGTAGCCTCTGTGAATATTTAATTATTGTGATATGATAGTTAGCTCTAACTGCAGACACAGATGGTGTAAAGAGCATCATCAGAATTTTTTCCCTTAAAAAGATCATAGAAAATCAGTTGCTTTGTTAATTTGGTTAATGTGAGAGATGTTTCATTGCACAACCTCCAGGGAATTCTGCAATTTAGTAAATAGAAGAACACACATGTATTTTCTTGCTGGATTATGCTCACTCTTCTCTTTGATTCCTATAATTGACAGATTGTAAACAAGAAATCTTTCACAATGTTGGAGAACATGTCTTGGACCAGTATATGAGAGACATATAACTGTCTTCTTTTCATATTCAATATTCATGCATTGTTTCATTTATCTATCATGTACCTATATATTGGTCCACATATATACCGGACAATGGGCTACAACTTTCTCTAAGCCCCTTCTTAATATTTGACTTTGAACCAAATATCAGGTGTGATGAATATTAAAAATGATTATAAATATCAGAATTTTTTACTTGGTAATTAAAAATTATTATATGTTTTTTACATACGATTTAGAATAGATAGGAATATATATATTTATATTTATGTCTTTTTGATATAGTTTTATACACACGTATAAATATTTTTCATAACATGAAATCATAACTATTATTACTTAAAATATATTCTGAATATTTGCCATGTTATTAACCATTATCAAAGGATATGATTTGTGAAGGTGGAGTAAATTTTCACTCTTTGGATACAACAAAATACATTGTCAGAAATATAACTTTCAGATTTGTTTATTATATTTAAATTTCTTTATCTACCTTAATTTCAATTCCTGAAAGCAGTACCTGATCAGAGGCACTGAGAATTTAAAATTTCATACATTTTGACAAATTGCCCTATAAAACAATAAAAAATCTAACTCATGTTAACAACGTAACATAGTGAGCATTTTCTAAGCATATTCATTTCACAGTATTATTTTTCATATAACAATATTTTAAAATATAATAAATATGTAACAGTACAGGAAAATAAGAAAGACTCATAATATTGAAAAAATCATGGAAGATAAATCAGATTCACAGTAAAAAAAATTGAAGAATAAAAATAGCCTAAATTGTAATAAAGGATGGTGGCAAAACTCTCAGCTTAAAGTTAATTAATAATGGTATAAAGGGTTGTAGACTTCCCTGGAGTCAAAGTCAGGATGATTCCTTGGGAAATTGCATTGGAAATAAATGAAACTATATTCTGCTTGACGTTAGTAGTAGATAAAGAAATCTTTACCTCCTGTAATAGAGTTAGAGAGACAGAGCAGTTGCCCTAGAAAAACCCATGAGAATGATGTAGCTCCATACCCAGAAGATAGGATGACTACACCCCACCTGTCTTGATCCTCCCTCTATATCAAAAAGCCAAGTTCTAGTAATCAATACTTAGGATAAAAGACAGGAAAACACAGATATTCAATTTCAATGATTAGCAGATAACCAAGAATCATCAAACTTTGAAGGAAGTCTAGCAACTTTAAAGAAAGGAAATAATTTAACAAACAAAAGAAATAACACCTGGAGAAGCAAGTTTAATAGAAAAAAGTGCTCAAAGCTGAATTAGTGATGTAAAAGCTCAAGGCAAATGTTAGGCTAGAATGATAAATACAATTTACACCATAGTGTATGCTCCTTACTAAATACAAGTTCCATAAAAGCAATTACTTTTCCTGTTTTTTTCACTGCTATATTCCCGGCTGACATTTAGTAAGTTCTAAATAAATATTTATGGAATCAACGCATGTAACACAAATCAAAGATATGGAATATGGGAAGAAAAGCTTACAAAAAGACAAAAATTTCCAACATCCTTCTCCAAATGCTATAGGAGGGAAAAATATCCTTATGAATCACAGAAAAAGATTTCTCAGAACAGACAAAAGACATGGCACCTTCTGAGGAATATTAAAAAAATTAATGAATACAAGATTTTTGAATGTTTCAATTAACAAGGATTATTAGGTATTAAATTTCTATACAAAAAATAGATAGTACATTTTTTCAACTACGTGACGATCATTCTCCAAATACAACTATTTCAGTATTTGTTAGAACCAGAAAACATCAACAGTAAGAGTGACATATTCCATGTTATCTAAGTAAAGTGCAATCAATTTAGAAATTAACAATAAAAAGAGAGCTCAAAAAATCCATCCACTTAGAAACTCGTGTGTCCACATAAATTACTATCTTTAATAAAGACGACAACAAAACAGAACTGGAAACTACTTTTAAAAAAGTTAAAGAATATTGCATAACAATACCTGTGTAATGTGTCCAAAACAGAACATCCAGGAAAATTATATGCTTTCAATGTATACATTAGGGCATACAAAGATTTAAAACAAATTATGCACATAATCAAGAATCTAGAATAAGAGATAGAAGATGTAGAGGAGTTATATTAATTGGGATATTTGTTCAATTATTGCACATATAATGTATGCCACACACTAAAATATACTGGCTGAAAAAATGCAATGGCTACCAAAAACAGATACCGTTTCTGACCTCATTCAGTTTCAAGTCTATTAAGGAAGACAGATACTAAACAAACACAAAAATTATATAAACCAAAGCTTGGGTAAGCGTCACAAAGAAGAACATTTGATGAGAGTGTTTCATTTAGTAGGGGAGTTTAACACAGATTTTTCCTAGGAAGTTATGGTCTATCTGAGATCTGAAGGGTAAATACATTTTAACTAGGTGAAGGTGATGGGGCAGACATGCAGAAAGATGGAAGAAGTAAGTACAAAGACACTGTGATGTGAAGGGATATGGTACATTGCAGAAACTACAGGGAGGCTTCTATGGCTAGAAGACAGCATGGCCGAAGGAGAAGCTTTAAAGAAAGTGAGGAACAAGTTCTTATAGGGTCTTTGTCCATTTTTATGACAGTGGTCTTGACCTTGAAAGCAATGTGAAACCATAGAAAAGGTTTAAGCTGAGCAAGAGGTATTCTGTAGTCAGAAATCATTTTGAAAAAGATCCTTCTAACTACATGTGGTAAACTGAAGGGTGGTGTTTGTCAGGGTGAACACAGGAACACTATTTAGGAAACTGTAGTAATCCATGTGAGAAAACATAGGTGCTTTTCTAGAATGACAATGAAGGAGGTAAGTGATATAGCTAAAACTGATGGATATTTAAGTGTTAAAATCAATAAAAGCACAAAGCAACAAAATAAAAGTCAATACAACCAACAGATTTGATAAAAACTCAAAATAATTAGAGATCAGAAATTTGCACATTAAAATAAGAAACCATTTTCACATATAAGATTGGCAGAAATTAAATGCTTAACATCAGCTATTGGCAAGTGCGTGACATTCTGAGAGTATAAATCAGTACAACTACTCTTCACAGGTGATTTGGTGTATCAGTCAAATTAAAATATGCCTGTTCTTATACCCAGCAATTCTACATCACAGTCTACCCAAAGGGTGTGTTTGTGCATATGGTAAGGAGTCATGTACAGGATGTACATTGTAGAATTAATCGATAATAGCAAAAAAAAATGAAAATAGCTTAAAGGTCCTTTCAAAGGAGATCGGCTGAAAAAGAGATGATAGACAGAAGTCAGTGTGATTAGGATCAGGAAGCATTTTTACCAGATAAAGACCAGGTTGGGAACTATAAGAATGAGTCACAAGACAGGCTGGGTATTGTAGAATAAACACAGGACTGAGAGTGATCATTGCTGGGTTCTAATCTGTTCTCTCTCTCTCTCTCTCTCTCTTTTTTACCATTATATTCTTTACTTCTCCTTTGCTACAATCACCAATTTCTAAGTAATTTTCAATATTTTTCTGATTAGACTGTAACCTCCAAAATGCCAGGTATCCTTTTCACAGTTGCATCCCCAACACCTATGCACAGACCAGGCATATTCTATGTAGTGGATGTATGTTTATTATTAAATACATACGAATGTTTACATGAATGAATGAACAAATTTATGAATGAATGATCTCACTTTTGCCATTAACTTTGTATATAAATCGCCTCATTTCTCTTAAGATTCCATCCATAAGATAAAATATATTGGTGTTAGATTTCTTAGTGCCTTTTTTACTTTAAAATTTTATGATTTATGATATTGCTTGGGTTGTCTCAAAAACTTTCATCACATGGTTGTAACTCTTTTATATTTCTACAGACAACATTTAACCTATGTAGAGTTTGCCATGTTTAAAGTTATGTGTATTAATCTCATATACGTTTGAACAATACAAGCTCAAATGTTTCTGTGTCACCTACATCAGATAATATTTTAACTTGTCCAATAAACCCAGAGGCAAAAAAAGAGTCATAAGATTTTTAACATAAGTGGACAGTGGAAAACTCAGAAAGATCTGAGATGATCTACTTCAGGATATCTTATGAAATCGACAACTCTGGTACATGTGAACTGAGCAGATCTTTAGGCTACTTTAGTTTTCATGTTACTTTGGCTATTAGTATCATAAAATAAAATTGGAGAGATTCTCCCAAAAGTCTGTTTCATATCACGGGAATAGCAAAGTTCACGTTTTCTTGTCTCAGATTGCAATCCTATAACCTTGTAATCCTATAACAGCAGCACAGTCCTTCACACATGACATGACTGACTAGAAGCACATCAAACCAATTATGTGGTATCTTTCAGCTAAGTGGCTTACTGGCACAGTCAAACGTCTCATTTTGCACTTCATTATGTAGAGGCAAACTGGAGCCTGAGGGGAACACTAATTAATGTAAACTTGTTCTGATTCACAAGACTCTGAAGCTTATTGGTTTATAACTCTTTCTAAGTAGAAAGTAAAGCAATCATTCTGTCAGTATAGTTTTCATATCACATTATATCACAGTGACACCTCAAATCCCTCTTATCTTTTCATTGAGATATTTAAATTTTTATCTATTCTGTGATATACTTTCTCACCACCTATACATATACATTCAGTTACATGCAACATACAATAAACACACACAGTCACTGGAAACGGAAATCAAGTAAGTGAAAATGTTTAACTTAGTTGGGACAAATTATATTATTTATAAATATATTCACTTTATATCTTTATGGTGTACCTCCCCCATAAGAAGGACGTTACATCCCTACCACCATTTATTTACTTCCAAGTTGGTCATATGACTTGCTTTGTTTAATGGAGTGTGAGTGGATGTGATATATGCCATTTTCAAATAGAATTCTTAATAGCTACTGAGTGGTCTGCAACCTTCCCCTTTCCCTCTGCCGCTCCTCCATCCTCAAACCTAGAGAGAAAAGGAAGTAAAGTGGAGCCTGCAATCAACACGAAAGGGGAGGAAAAAGAAAAACAAAAACGTTGTGGTTTAAGCCACTGAGATATTGGTGGTGTTTGTTATACAGCTTTGTGTCACGGAAGCCAACAAATACAATGTTTAAATGTGACATAGTATTATCATTCTCATCAGGAAATTAGTAGATGCTTTTATGGAAATAAAACTTGTAATTAAAGTGTAAGGTCTTTACACTAGCAGACATCAATTTCTAACAGAACTAGGAAAAGAATTCTCCAATATTGATATTATTTTTTCCTTTCTGTAATATTGAAGAAGGTTCGTATTAGGTCTTTAATCAAAATCTTAGTTATATTTGTCGATACAATTACTGATTATTTTCTTTTTTTTCAATAAGTGTTTTTCTATTTTGGAGAGGATTTTCTTTTTATAGATAGAATACAGAGATTATTTTCCTGTAACTGAGCAATTCCACTTCTGAAAGGGATTAACCAGGAGACTTCTGGCATATTAGAAACATATTTAGTTTGTCTTATATAAGTGAAAACCATAAAGTTTGATTTTTAACTACAATATTTAGAAAGTTTGAAATTCAATTTAGTATTAAAATACCTGAAAATTTTTTAAAACATCAATTAACGTTAAAATAAGAATAATGACATATGTTGTGATTTCACTAGAAACAGGGCCCCAGATGTAAAATATTCTTTTCCAAATTTCATCAGTTTGACATTATTTTTGCCAGTCTCTTGAGAATCTCATCAATTCTAGGAGTTATTTAAGGTGAATTTAAGAATAAGATTTTAAAAATTATATAGCATTCAAATTAATCACCATGTCTTCCTGCAACCTCTATCACTAATTCTAGGAAATGAAAAACTCTGGTATGTTAGCTGAGAATCAGTCTTCAAAAACACCAAGTTCTGTTTTAACCTTCTTTTTTTCCTTCATATAAACTAATTTTTAGGTAAATTATTAAAGATCTATCCTTATTGTTAAATTAGCTATGTGTAGAAACAGAATAAATCTGTTGCCCTCAAAGTTTCTAATCCTATGAATGACTCAGTAAATGAATTCTATGTAACACTTTTACACCCACTATGTGTAAAGCATTATGCTTCAGATTCTATTTGTCTTTTCTGGGTTTTACTTCACCACATATCCAATAGAGAAGAAATTATTATCCCTTTCTTGCAGATAAAGAACAAGCTTCATAATTGTTATGGCATTTCCCAAGATTCCACACCTGGTGTAGAACAGAAGCAACACTTGAAACTAGATTTATGTTCTTTCCTAAATTTTGTGATTGTAGTGGTTGTAGATTGTATTATGTTATTTATTTGTAATTATTTGTTCCCTCTATACTGTTGCCATCTTCCCTTACCCCACTAATTTTGAGTTTGGCCATGTGACATAGTTTTGCCTATAGGATATGTCGTATCTGAGCAGAAATATAAACATGATTGGATGGCTTGGTTGGGACCTTCTTTCTCTGGACCTTTCCTGTGAGACAGCCCATAATAGGGATAACCCATTAACCTGTGTTCCAGAATGGGAAGACACGTGGAGTTAACAAGAACCCAAATGAGCCCAGCTGAGCTCAGCAGACACCCACTGACCCCAGTTCAGCCCAGGAGAACTACAGCTGACCACAACTCTCACGTAATGTAAATTAGGACTACAGGGATGTCTCAGAGATATGGTGGGTTCAGTCCCAGACCACCACAATAAAGTGAACATCACAATAAAGTGAGTCACACAAATTTGTCAGTTTCCTAGTGCATATAAAAGTTACATTACGCTATACTGTAGTCTATTAAATGTGCAATAGCAGTATGTCTAAAAAAACAAGGTACATACCTTAATTTAAAAATTCATTGCTAATTTATGAATTTGCTAATTATTAATTTATTGCTAATTTATTAATTTGCTTATTTATTAATTTATTGCTAAAATATGCTAACCATCCTCTGAGCCTTTAGTGAATTGTAAGCTTTTTGGTGATGGATGGTCCTGCCTCAATGTTGATAGCTGCTCACTGATCAGCGTGGTGGCTGCTGAAGGTTGGGGTGGCTGTGGCAATTTCTTAAAATAAGGCAACAATGAAGTTTGCCACATCAGTTGACTTTCTTTCACAAATGATTTCTCTGTAGCATGGGATGCTGTTTGATAGCATTTTACCCAGAGTAGAACTTCTTTCAAAATTGGAGTTAATCCTCTCAAATCCTGCTGCTGCTTACCAGCTGTTTATGTAACATTCTAAGTTCTTTGTTGTCATTTCACCAATCTTCACAGCATCTTTACCAGGATTAGATTCCATCTCAAAAAACCACTTTGTTCATCCATAGGAAGCAACTCCTCATCCATTAAAGTTTTATCATGAGATTGCAGTAATTCAGTCAGGCTCTACTTCTAATTCTAGTTATCTTTCCATTTCCACCACATCTGCAATTACTTCCTTCACTAAAGTCTTGAACCCCTCAAAGTCATCCAGGAGGGTTGGAATCAATTTCTTCCAAACTCTTGTTACTGTTGATATTTTGACCTCTTCCCAGGAATCACTAATGTTCTTAATGGCATCTAGAAAGGTAAATTATTTCCAGAAGGTTTTTAATTTACTTTGTCCAGATCCATCAGAGGAATCACTATCTATGGCACCTATAGCATTACGAAATGTAAATAATAAAACTTGAAAGTTGAAATTACTCCTTAATCTATGGTCTGCAGAATGGATGTGGAGAAAGTTTTCATGGTCTAGAGAGACATATCTGTTACCAGGCATGAAAAGAGCATTCATCTCATCTACATCTCCATCAGAGCTCTTGGGTGACCAGGTGCATTGTCAATGAGCAACCATATTTTGAAAGAAGTCTTTTATTCTGAGCAGTAGGTCTCAATAGTGGGTTTCAAATATTCAGTGAACCATGTTGTAAGTAGATATGCTGCCCTCCAGGCTTTCTTGTTCAATTTATAGAGCATAGGCAGAGTAGATTTAGCATAATTCTTAAAGGCCCTAGGATTTTAAGAAGAGTAAATAAGTATTGGCTTCAACTTAAAGTAACCGGCTTCAATAGCCCCTAACAAGAGAGTCAGCCTGTCCTTCGAAGTTTCGAAACCATGCATTGTATTTTTCTCTCTAGCTATGAAAGTCCTAGATGGCATCTTCTTCCAATAGAAGGCTGTTTCATCTACATTGAAATCTGTTGTTTAGTGTAGCCACCTTCATTAATTGTCTTATCTAGATCTTCTGGATTCCTTGCTGTGGCCACTACATCAGCACTTGCTGCTTCACCTTTTACTTTTATGTTATGGAGATGGCTTCTTTCCTTAAATCTCATGAACCAACCTCTGCTAGCTTCAAACTTATCTTCTGCAGTTTCTTCCCCTCTCTCAGCCTTCATATAATTGAAGAGAGTTAGAACCCTTCTCTGGATTAGGCTTTGGCTCAAGAGAATGTTGTGGCTGCTGTGATCTTCTCTCTAGACCATGAAAACTTTCTCCATATCAGCAATAAGGTTGTTTTGCTTTCTTATCATTCATGTGTTTATGTATTAGCGCTTTTAATTTCCTTTAAGAACTTTTCCGTTGCGTTCACAACTTGGCTAACTGTTTGGTGCAAGAGGCTTAGCTATAGGCCTATCTCAGCTTTCAACATGCCTTCCTCACTAAGCTTAATCATTTCCAGCTTTTGATTTAAAGTGAGAGATGTGTGATCCTTCCTTTCACTTAAACACTTAGAGGCCATTGCAGGGTTATTAATTGGTGTAATTTCAATATTGTTGTGTCTCAAGGAATAGGGGGGCTGGAGGAGAGGGAGACAGATGCGGGAATGGCTGTCCAGGGGAGCAGTCAGAACATACACAACATTTATGAGTTACGTTCTCTTATATGGGCATTGTTCGTGGTGTCTCAAAACAATTACAGGAGTAACATCAAAGGTCACTGATCACAGATCACCATAACAAATATAATAATAATGAAAATTTTGAAATATTGTGAGAATTACCAAAGTGTGACACAGAGACACAAAGTGAGCAAATGCTGTTGGAAAAATGGTGCCGATAGACTTGCTTAATGCAGGATTTCACAAACCTTTAATTTGTAAAAAACACAATATCTGTGAAGCACGATAAAACAAGGTATGCTTGTATGTATCTTTTTGTAACCAGATGAGATTTTGAGCTTGGTTATCACACAGCATAACCTAGCAAAAGTTAACTAATACATAATTTGGAATCTAAAAGTAGAGGCTGCCATAATATAAAATAAAAAATGTATGTCAGTAGCTTTAAGGCTGGGTGGAAGGTGACAAGTAAACTATTATAAGAGGGTGAAAAATGCTACCCAGAATTTACAGTGATGAAATATTTGATACAACTGTTCTTATTGATAAACTAGAATAAAAATGTATCTAATGAATCTGTGGATTTGGGTGAAGGGATTTCAAGGCAGAATTTAAGGAAGTTGAGTTCTGGGTTTTTAGGTGCACTTGATTAAATGACGTAAATTTAGAAAACAATTGGCCTTTTCATAATCAGAGATGAAAGAGAAAAGAAAGGAACCAGAACGCAGCTTTCACAGTTGGGTTTCAGTGTTGAGAGATTACTTTCTTTCAACTTATATTATCTTTATTTTGTAAAATATTCTTAAATTAAGACCTAGACTCTGGACAAAGACCAAATTAAGGTATGGTTGCATTACGTTGGGCTCCAATAAATCCTATCTGTTAGAAAACAATGACTTGTAAAAAGAGATCAAGCTTATGGTGCATGGAAGTCTGATAAGTTTAAAATACCCTTTATTGAGTCTAGGGAGAAGAATATAGCAAAAAAATTGTTGTTGCTATTGGCAAATGGAACTGACTGGAATCAAGTAGTTCAAATTTTTTTTAAGGAAGCTCAAACTATTTTTGATGGGGAAAGTTCCCTATTATAGGAGTAAAGAGATATTACAACATTTGCCTGAATTATTTCAGAAATAATTAGGACCAGTGCATATTCTGTCCTCCCCTCCTTCTTCCCTTTTCTGAATGGAAATGTTCATAGGGAATGTCACTCCCATTCCATCCCTGTATTTCTGTATGCTGGGTATTTTTAGCTCATATATCTCTGGGTAACTTGTAATTTTATTATGTAGATTCCCTGATCAAAACGAATTCAATGTCAACTTCAGATAGATCTTGAGATCCTGTACTTGGAGTCAGATATATGGTTGAACTTCCCAGGTGTCCTGGGGAAGATTTGAGTGTATTTTGCTCATAGGAAGGAGAGAAATATTTGTAATAAAAAATAAGCCAGTGGTAGATTATACCACTTGGTAGATTATATCTATTCGCTCTTTCCCCTTACCATTCTGTCCTGTAAGTAGAGTGTATTTCCCCACCATGTTAACAGCCAGAGTGGCTGTAACAAAATGAGAAGCCACGAAGAGCCAAGCCAACCCCAGATTGACCCCATAGAAGTCCATGAGAACTCAGCAGAATCCAGGGGACTTCCAGTCAACCTACAGCACTCATGTTACTTAACAAGAACTAAATACGTATTCTTGTAAGAGGTTGAAATTTGGAGGTTGCTTTGGCCACAAGGGAAGTCTCAGCTACAACTTCTCTCTCCAGCCTCTACCCTTCTCACTGGCCTCTAGCACTTTTTGTCCTCTTTTTTCAGTCCTTTTGAATTTGTTTTCACTCTGCCTTGCACGTGCTGCCCATATCCTCTCCCCACATGCACTTTTTGTACAGATCCTTCACCTCTCAGCTTTCTTCAGAAAGCTCTTCCCAATCCTTCAGATTAGGGGTCAGCTGTCATATGTCACCTTTGCACTTTATTTTTTTCTTAAAACTAGACACATTTTGCATCTGTATGTTTTTGGTGATATGATTATTTGAAAAATATTGGTCTCTAACTAGACTGCAAGCTTCATGAGGGCAGGAACTGGGTCAGTTTCCTTCTCTACTACAAACCCAGCATCTGAAACAGTGCTTGGCACCTAGAACAAGTTCAATAAATATTTTTTGTTTGACTAAATATACCTTAAATAGTTATACTAATGAATTCAAAGTCTATATAGCCACAAATTCCATATAATTTCCTATGTCTAGATATTTTTCTTGAGGATTTTACTAATATGTGTCCATTCATTGCATAACTTAAAATTAGAAAAGTGGTTTATTGATAATTCCCTTCAAATACTTCTCCCATTCAGTGTGTGCATCTATTTGCTACAAAACATGCTTTTGTCTCTCTATACACAATCGCCTGGTTTCCGATGCTTGAATTACTCTGAATAAAACCTGTGGGGCACTAGAATGAGCAGAGAGATGCGATATAGATGAATCTTCTTGTGGAATTCTGTTCTATAGGAAACAATAGTAGAATGTTTGCAGGGTAATATTAAAATTAAATTTTACTCTAAGATGACTATTTCCTTTTTTAAAACAGCCTTTCCTAGTAAAAGCACACTTGAAATTGTCAAATTAAATCCTCTGGTGATAAAATAATGGCCTGGGGCAGCTTTTAAATACAAGCTAAGGAGGTAACAGTCATTTTATTCCAAAGAGCATACTCCAGAGATACACAAAATTTTCTTCCCTCTTCTTTTACTGTGACACATCACAACTAAATTGTTTAGTACGGGCTTCAATTTTCTTTTTGGTGAAATGAGAGGCTTAAATATAAGCTTAGTTATTAAAGAGTCATGAGTTTATTTACTGATTTCATGCACATCATCTTTCTTTGGTTCTTTCCTCTTAAGAAAATACAACAAAACTATATCATGCCTTGTTTTGAATATTAAAATATGTACCAATACACATCATATTGTAATACGTATGTACACATAATTAGCATGTAATATCAGCATAATTAGCACATAATATTTGCTAATACATTGTTTGTTTTCAATTAGTAGTTTTCCTCTATCATTTCCTAGAATCATTAGGAAAACTAGGTAAGACCACTTGAACCATGTCTAGGACAGAATTGGTACTCGATAAACATTTTTTCCCTTAATCCAGTGTTATTTTACATAAAGAAAATTTACCTTAAAATAAGTTTTACCTTTCAACTCATTTTTACTTTAATAACTGCTTCGTTGCTCATTTTTGAAGGTCTTAGATAATGTGATTTGGATCATTCTATTTGCCACACAGGTTTAGTTTAGGTATCTGATCTCTAGTTTTTCTGCAAGCACTAGGATCAATCCCATACATCACGTCTCCTCTGTTTCCACACTGAATCTTAAATCCCAGAGAAGACAAAAATATCACACATTTATCTTTGCAGACAATCAACATATCAATATGCCTAGAAGCAAAAGATAAATTTCCCCTTTGTTTGATCAATAGAGTAATAAGTACAAGTGCTATGAATGAAGATAAAGCTATCTTTTCTATTTTCATATCCTACTACATTATGTGACTTGATCTCATCTGCATCAGACAATTCTATCGCCTGACTACACACAATGCAAAGAACGTATTTCCTTTCATTGATTCTCAATTTCCCCCTCATAAATTTCATTGACTGAGTAGGAGGCTTTCAAATTAGAGAAAAGTAAAGCTCAAACAATGAAGTTCCATCAGTTCATTATTACCGAATTTCTTTACTCTTTTTTGAAGGGGAAGGTGGGCAGGGCTCTTACCGTTGTAGCATTTTTTCATACTACCCCAGAGAGGAGAAGGCAAAGGTAAAACATGCATAATAATGAAATCCTAATGCCTAGAATAGTAGTTGATGATTGCAAAATAAACGATAGTGTTGATTGAATAAATACATTAAGATTCATGAACAAAGCAATCAATACTCAAATGCTATGCATTCACCAGATAGTCAACAGAGAAATATTTATTGGTGGCCTACATATACCAAGACTGTGAAAAATGATGCACATATCGGGATGAAAAGTCATGGTTCTGTCCTCAAAGACCTTATAACCAATTGGAGGCCTCATGTTAGTTATTACAGTGGAGATACAGTGGTGCAATGGGAAGAGAGAGGGTAGAGCAGCTATTAGTACCTGGAGAAGTTAGGGAGCTTCTTATTTATTCATTCTCATGTCTTTCATTCTTTTGTCATATTTCCATTTACTATCATGTCATAGACATGGATAACATTAAAGGCAATTATCTTATTGCAGACAGGAATTAAATACTTGTTAGTGACTCATCTTTGATACAATAGTATAGAACTTAAACCAATTTCTTATATTTATTGTAATCTAGTCCAGCCCTGATGTCATTAAATTCTAATTGATTTTATGGCTTACATATTTATTGAGATTTATGTGTCCAGCCTTTTGATACTATATTCCTCATGCTTAGAATAATACTAGATTTAATAAAAGTGTGTTAAACAAATCAAAGTACCTGCTATGCACCTTACATTCCAATGGAAGGGGATTAAAAAACACATATATCATAAAATACAGTAATAAGTTTTGCAAAATGTATAAAACAAGATGATGCAATTGAAGGGACGGAGTGGCTACTTTAAATAGGGTGAACAAGGAAGATCCTGAGGATGTGACAATTGACATGAGATATGAGGAGCTAGTTACATGAAGATCTGGAGGAAGAGCAGTCCAGTTGAGAGAACAACCTATTTAAGGACTCTTGCCTTGGGAATAATCTTGGCAATTTGAAGGAACAAAAAGAAGGCAAGTGTGTCTGGAGTGGAGTGAGAATAGGAGGTTTGTGATACAATGTGTGAGAGGTCAAATATGGACAGATCATTTGGGGTTTTTGTAGGCCAGGATAATGAGTGTGAAATTTATATTCAATTCAATATAAAGTCTTTAGTGCACTGGTTCTCACCAAGCTACAATCTCATCAAGGGACAAACAAGGTGTCCCCTAGGGGACATTTGGCAATGTGGATACATTTTTGGTTGTCACAAACGTGAGGAGAAGGTGCTACTGGCTTCTAGTGAATTGAGACCAGGGCCAGTGTTGAACATTCTACAATACACAGGACAGTTCCCTACAACAAAGTACCATCCTGCCTAAAATGTCAATAGTGTTGAAGTCAAGAAACCCTGTTTTAGGAGATTGTAAAGAGATAAGCATAAAATGATATAACCAAATACATTTTAATGACTCTGGATGCTTGTTGGAAATTAAAGAAGTATAGAACAGATTTCCTTCATGTCATATATAAACTCATATAATAAGTCAAACTCTAAGTAGGTTCTAATGCATTTGCATTCTCTTTACCTTTTGCTTCAAAGCCTTTCGGCTCTAATAATTTCGACAATAGAGAAGACAAGGGATCAATCCGTCATCAACAGAATAGTTAACATTTCAGTAAAGTCTCATATTGATCTTACCGCCGCTCCACAATACTATTTTTTATTTATTTTGCTCTCTTCAGGGTCATGACAAATAAAATATGGCATTTCTTTCTGTGACAATTTATATCACCAGAAGGAAGATGAAATGTGAAAACTGAACATTCTCCATTAACTATTATTTATATACTATTTCCACTTGTCAAATAGTATTCACAGAAGATCAAAATATGATGGTGATATTTTTTCTTCTTCAATTCTAGGCAATTTGATTAAGTTGCTACACATTCATACATCATTCAGTGAAAAGCAGTATTTGAACTAAAGTGAAAAAGAGGGGAAATAATTTTGATAGTTCAGAAAACAATTCGGGCTTCTAGGAATCGGGGATTTTGAAAGAATTTTCAAGTCTGTCATGTGCTTTGGATCTAAAGCTAATGACAAGCAATAGGGATTATTCCATTTAAAGACCTGTGGTCACCATTGACCACTCATTTAAATATAGACTTTGAAGAAAGCTCTTCATTCAAATTTTAGCTCTGCCATTCATATTTTTAGACAAAACACAGTCAAGTCTCTTTGAGCCAAGTTTACTTCTCTATAAATTAAGGATGATATCAGATATTATATAACAAAACAATACATAAGACGTATGTTACATGCTGTTGATGTAAAACCAGTGAGTCAGAAGGAATCCTGTTGTTAAAATTTCTATGCAAAATGTGTGATCATTGTTGGATTGTCATTTTATTTGGCTAACTCTTCATTAAAACTGGAGATGAGAACTGATTTGAAGGCTTCCTGTCTCCTCTCACTTTAATTGTTCAAGTGAAACATTTAGATCCATTTATCAGTCAAACTCTGACCCTCAGCTGCCCTGGCTGACATTGCAGGGATCCATCAAGCAATAAATTCCTATCTGCTCAGTTTACAATTCTAGGAAAGAGCAAAAATCCCCTTGGTTATTTGAGGATGCCAGAGACCAATGAGAGATTGGACTTTTGGGTGTATATGTCTCCAGGAAACAGCCAAAAGAAGAGTTTATCCCCAAGAATGAATTGGGGCCTTATCATGGAAATAAGGAAATAGGAAGGGCAAAAGGGAAAAAAAAGAAGGAAAGGAAAGTCACACTTTCTATTACTTATTCTGTGTCAAATTTTGTGGAGCACAAATTCTACATATGGTATCTCATTTATTTTCCTAACTAAAGAGTGAAGAAAATATTTTATTCCTATTTATCGATGAGAAAGTTGAGATTATAGAGTGAGGATAAATAAATCGCCTACATATTTACAACTAGAAAATGGTAGAACTGGAATTTTCACATGGGTTTTGCCTCCATACAAAGCCTATGATCTCTCTAACACAGTATGTGTTCTATCTGAATTGTAGTGCTTTGTCAAATAACAGGTTGACTAAGCACTGACCTCAACAGCACAAAATATCTTCACATCATGTTCAAACTTAAGCAAATACTTGAAATAAAAATTGAATCAAAGGTAAGGTGATGTAGCTCAGACAGAAAGTATGGTCATAAAAGTTATATATCGGCAGTCACAAGTTACCACATGTAGATGATGATTCATTAGGATTCCACTCACTCTAAGATTTTAAGAAAGAGAATGAGGCAAAGTCACCCTTAACCTACATGTTACTCATGAAAAACACAAACAAAACTATTTCTTTCTCAAAATACAAGGTAATGTTCTCTGAGGCTAGTTTGGTCTTCGTTTGATTTTCTCTTTAGGAATCTTGGCATTTAAGTAAAGCTATCGATAAGTGAGAATATTTGCCTCAGTCCAGAAAAGTTTCATTGTCTCATTGAAAAAAAATATACTTACTTAGAAACCGTATTCAACTATATTTTTTCCTGAACTTTTTCTTCTTGAAAGAAACATAAATCTTCATAAAAAGAAGTAATAAAAATGCTTGAAAATATAACATGGCTGAAAATGGTAATTATAGCAAAGACTTTTTAAAGGAGCAATTTCATATGTAGTAAGGACTTTTTAAAGGATGAATACATACACATGTGTATACACACACACATGCGCACATACATACACATGTGAACAGAGTGACCTCTTTCTTACAACCATGTGTCCTGGTACCGGGAATGTGTCAGAGGAATGAAGAACTCAAAAATTAGGAGGAAAGTATTGGAGATTAGGGAAGTGATTCAAAATTTCTGTTTCTTTTGCCTCATCTGTTCATGGTACAGGTTTGACAAGATGATCCCTTCTGGCTTCCAATCGTCTGACCTTTAGTCTAGTTCCTTCTGCTGAACTAATTGCTTTGTTTCAACCATCTTGGAACCTCTCTATTTCCTACTGCTCTGGGAAAAATAAAAAGGTGATAGAGGTAAAAAATAATAGTAATAAAGATTTGGAGTAAATCTCTACCCTGGGAAGACTAAATAATAACTAATGACTAGTCTCTCAATAATCAAAAGCAAATCAAACAATCCTCTTTCCCTGAATCCCATGGAACATTTCACTAGTAGCAATTGATGATAAAGACTGCTTAGCCAAGCTGCAACTTTTAAGACTTGCTTCAAGAAAAGAATATTCCAAAACAATTTTATGAATATTTTTTAATTGAAAGTATTTTTAGAACAAATATTTAATGTATTTCACATGGAAAATGCAAAAATTTCTGAATTTATGAGGAAGATTAAAAATGAATAAAGATAAAAAACTTATGAAGATTTTCAAACTGTATTAAAATTATAATATGTAGTAAAGTTGTTAGATTCAGATCTCCCAAATCAGATCTATTGGCATATAACTTTAAAAAGATTGAACTTTTATAAGTCTCAATTTTCTTGGTTAGGAAATAGACTAAACATTGATTGATACTATATTTGATAGTTATTTATAGACTGTAATCCCAATATCATATTAATTATGAAACTATTATATATAGAGAGACAGTTGCATTTCTCTGAGGCAAATTTTTGAATGACTCCTGAAAATTGTTTATATGGTAGTTTTGTGACAATTATAATAGCCTTCTCTCAAGTAAAACTATATTTAATCTATTATCATTTCCTTTCCCTAATTTTACTTTTATATGTTTTGGTGAATGCTTCAGGTTATTCAAACAGAAGAAAGAAAGAAAAAAAATTCAAGTTTTATTTAGGCTGCTTTTCATTTTGTACATTTAGGTTATATGGAAAACAATGTCTACTTCTAAAGTTAAATCTCCTCAAAGTGCATAAGCATTCTAATGTGAACCAGAAAAAAAGCATATTGAGAGAGGAAATATTGAGGGAGTATCAAAAGTCTTCCTTGTATTTTCATTTTTTCCTTTACCATTTTTTTTCTAAAGTAGTTCTTTGGTGCTTTCTTCTTTGCATATATTCGAAGGGTAGGATAGTAATTACACGAAATGAATACTCCATTAGCTTTAGTGGTGCCCTTTGGCTGATTGGCATAATATTCTTAAACTAGAATACTTCACACTGCCAATCTCTACTAATGGAGAATCACTACACACATATCTATGGCTGTCCTAAAATACTTTTTCTCTTTATAAAGAATTGGACCGAAACAGGTAGAACATGAGAAATCATTCATTAAGTACAGCAAGAAAGCCATTAGGATCATAATTCCCAAGCATTAAAAAAGAGATAATAAGCCTTGAAGAAGAAGAAGAATCTTCCATATGTATGTATGTCATCAGCTTACTCCTAATGGGGAAAAAGAGAAAGGTTAAAATTCTCCTATTGATATATAAAGAATTTCTTCCGAGGGAAATACTACCTTCATAAATATTCAAATAAGGTGCTTACAAAAGTCTCTCAACCTATCTAACTTAACATAAAATGTGAAGTGACTCCCTTTGCCTCCAGGAGAAATGTATTTTGCAGATTTGGAGTTCACAGATTGACAGCCCAATCTTAAAAGCCAATATAACAGATGTTAAGAGGGGAAATGAGTAGAACTAGCAAAAGAATAAATAAAAAAGCTATCTCTGTGTCTCTCTATACAAAATTTTCCACATTTAGGAGTCAGTGAAATTGAAAGGTCCACAAGCTGTAATTATTGCATTAACTGCCAGTTTCACTTTACTTATAAAAGCCAGTCTAAGCTTCTTACAGTGACACAGGATTGATTCAGAGTTTTGTAAATAGGTAGCAGTGATCCCTAGTCAGAATTTATAACCAGAGAAGCAGAAAAGCAGAAACAGAATCCCTTAAATCATGAACCCAATTCATGAATCTAACTCTGCAGGTAAGGTTACATCTTTTAAGATTGGAGTTTTATATGTCCACAACCTCCTTTCCTCTACATCCAAAAATAGAGCTAACTAAATATTCCTGGTTTCCGGTTCCACATGTAAGGAGTCTTGAAGTCACCACTCTGTCTTAACAAGTGGAATGCTGAACAGACTGAAAAATGAACAACTCTTCTTGGATCCCTAGGAGAGAAGACACAGGGTAAACCATTGCTCCGAAGATTGGAGAGATAGAGGTGAATACAGGGATTCACGGATTACCTGAGCAGAGACTCACAGGAGGAAACCACCTCAGGTATCAGTACTGGTGTAGGAAAATCTGAACAAACTGATGAATTACTGGAGGATCAGTGTAGACAAGTCTGAGAGTTAACTTCCAGGAGCTTGACCAGGTTCTCAAAGTAAATACTGAGCAAAAATCTTCTCATGCTTCTGGCAGGGGAAAAGGGAAAGGACCATTTTAAAATACACCAAAGCGTTCTATTCTTAACAAGGCCTACCTTCAGGGGAAATTAATTAACCTGGGCCTAACCTGCTGTGGTATTATCAGAGCCTAACTGACCTGGGGGAGGGGAAATACCCCAACTCCAGTCCACTCTACCCATCCTTTCCAGCTAAAGGGGGAAGAAAAAACCTGAGGAACTCTTATGAAGTGTATAACCCAGATGAACGGGTTCACTAAAAGACTGAGACCTAATCATAGGACTATAGAACACTTCCCCTCCCTCAGACCTCAGCCACATTATTAAGGGCCTATTTACAATGGTTCTTTTCAAGCTGTACATCATGTCCAGCTATCAAGAAAAACTTACAAGGCCAACCAAAAGGCAAAAACACAATTTGAAGAGAGAGAGTAAATATCAGTCGAGACAAGGCAGGGATGTTGGAATTATCAGATTAGGAATTTAAAACAACTGTGATTATTATGCTAAGGGCTCTAAGGGATTAAGCAGACAGCATGCAAGAACACATGGGCAAGGCAAGCAGAGAGATGGAAATCCTCAGAAAGAAACAAAAGGAAATGCTAGAGATAAAAAAAACACTGTAAAAGAAATGAAGACTGGACACAGCTGAGGAAAGAATCTCTGAGCTTGAGGAATAGAATCCTTGAAAAGTGAAAATCAAATGGAACAAAACTGAAAAAATAAAACAGAATATGCAAGGACTGTGGGACAACTACAAAAGTGTAACGTATGTATAATGGGAATTCCAGGAGGAGAAGAGAGGCAGAGAACAGAAGAAATGTGTGAATAAATAATGACTGAGAATTTCCTCAAATTAATGTCAGACACTATACCACATATCCAGGAAACTCAGAGAACACCAAGCAGAATAAATGTGAAAATAAACAAAGAAACTACTGCTGGGCATTTAATTTTCAAACTACAGAAAATTAAAGATAAAGAAAAAAATTCCCCAAAGAAACCAGAGGAATAAAACACCTTAATATAGAGGAACAAAGATAAGATTTGCACTGACTTCTCAGAAACCATGCTAGAAATAAAAGAGTGGAGTGAATTATATAAAGTGGTGAGAGAAAAAAAAACACCAACCTAGAATTCCTCGTGAAATCATCCTTCAAATGTGAAGGAGATATAAAGACTTTCTCAGACAAACAAAAATTTAGGATATTATTGCCAGAAGAACTACCTTGCAAGAAATATTAATAAAGGTTCTTTAGAGAGAAGGAAAATAATATGTCAGAAATTCAGATCCACATAAAGTAAGGAAGAGCATCGAACAGGGAATAAGATAAAGTTAAATAAAAACTTTTATTTTTCTTATTCTTAATCTAAGAGATAACAGTTTGTTCAAAATAATAACACCAGCAATGTATTTGATTATGTATGCTTACGTGTATATCATACATATATATGCTTATATATAAATGAAATAAATGACAGCAATGATACAAGGGTACAAGGGACAAGAGAGAGGAATTATTAGGATTATTTCATTATTATAAGGTACTCATACTACCTATGAAGTGATATAGTGTTACTTGAAAGTGGACTTGGATTAGCTATAAATGTATATTGTAAACTTTAAAGCAAACACTTAAAAAAGTAAAATAAAAAATAAGTATAACTGATGTGCTAAGGCAGGGAAATGGAATCATATAAAATGCTCAATTAAAACCACAAAAGACAAACAAAGAGTGGGAGACAAAAATAGAAACAAAGAACAAGGGCAACAAATAGAAAATAGCAACAAATACAGTAGATATTAATCTAACTGTAGTAATAATTACTTTGAATATCAAAGATCTAAATGCACCAATTAAAAGACAGAGCTTGTCAGAGTGGATCAAAAAGCAAAATTCATTATATGTTGTCTACAAGAAATTCACTTTAAACATAAAGACACATATGAATTAAAAGAAAATGAATGGAGAAAAATGTACCATGCTAACACAATCCAAAGAAAGCAGGAATAGCTATATTAATTTCAGACAAAGCAGACTTCAAAGCAAAGAAAGTCATCAGGGATTAAGAAGGGCATGATGATAAAGGGGTCAATTCTCCAAGAAGACATAACAATCCTTAATGTGTAAGCACCTAACAACAGAGTGTCAAAATATGTGAGACAAATACTAATAGAATTACAAGGAGAAACAGATGAAGTCACTGTCATAGTTGGAAACTTCAACCCCCTGTATCAGAAACGGACAGATTCAACACGCAGAAAATCAGAAAGTACATAATTAAACTCAAAAACACCATCATTCACTGGACATAATTGACATCTATAGACTGCATCATCTAACAGCAGCAGAATACACATTCTTTTCAAGCTCACGTGGAACATTCACCAAGACAGACCATGTTCTAGGCCATAAAACACACCTTAACAAGTTTAAAACAATAGAAATTACACAATGTCTGCTTTCAGACCACAACAAAATTAAACTAGAACTCAGATAATTAGAAAATCTCAAAATATGTGGACCTTAAACAACACACATCTAGATAACACCTGGGTCAAAGAAGAAATCTCGAGAGAAATTTAAAAATATTTTGAACTACATAAAAACGTAAATAAAAGCAATCAAAATTTGTGAGATGCAGTGTTTAGGGGGAAATTTATAGCATTGAATGTATATGTAAAAAAACAAAGATCTAGAATTCATAATCTCTTTCCACTTTAGAAAACTGGAGCAAGAAGAGCAAATTAAAGCCAAAGTAAGTGAGAGAAAATAAATAATAAAAATTCAAGTAGAAATCAGTGAAATTGAAAACAGGAAACCAGTAGAGAAAATCAATGAAACCAAAATCTGGTGCATTGAAAACATCAATTATATTGATAAGACTCTAGCCAGGGTAACTCAGAAAAAAAGAGAGACGACATAATCTACTAATATGTGAAATGAAAGAGAGACATCATTGCTGAATCTCTGGACATTAGAGGATAATAAAGAGATAATATGAACAAACCTATACCCGTAGATTAGATAATCTAGATAAAATGGACCAATTCCTTGAAAGACACATTTTGCCAAAACTCACACAAAAGGAACTATACAATCTGAATAAGCCTGGATCTAATAAAGAAGTTAAATAAATAAAATGGAATAATTAGGTATGAATCTAACAAAATATGAACAACATCTATATGTGGAAAACTACAAAATTCTGATGAATGAAGTTAAAAAAGAACTAAATAAATAGAGAGATATTCCATGCTCATGGGTAGGAAGACTCAATATTTTCAAGATGTCAGTTCTTCCCAATTTGATTGATAGATTCAATACAATTCCAGTCAAAACCCCAGCAAATTATTTTGTGGATATTGACAAGTTTTCACAGAGAGGGAAAAATAACCCAGAATAGACAACACAACATTGAAGGAGAAGAAGAACAAAGTCGGGGGACTGATGCTACCTGATTTCAAGACTTACTATAAAGCTACAATAATCAAGACAGACTGGTATTGGTGAAAGAAGAGACAAAAAGATCAATGGAACAGAATAGAAAGCCCAGAAATAGACATAATATAAGACGTAAATATTTGACAGAGCAACACAGGCGATAAAATGGAGTAAAAATAGTCTTTTCAACAAATGGTGCTGGAACAACTAGACATCCACAAGTAAAAAGAATCTAGATATAGATGGTACATCCTTCACAAAGATTAACTCAAAATGGATTATAAACCCAAAGGTAAAATGCAAAACTATAAAACTCCTAAAAGATAGCATAGGAGAAAGCCTAGATGACCTTGGATATGGCAATAACTTTTTGGATACAACACCAAAGGCAAAATCCATGAAAGAAATAATCAAGAAGCTGGGCTTCATTAAAACTAAAATCTTCTGCTCTGGGAAAGACAATGTCAAGAGAACGAAAAGACAAGCCACAGACTAGGAGAAAATATTTGCAAAAGACACATCTGATGAAGTATTGTTATCCAAAATATACAAAGAACTCTTAAAAATGTGACAATATGAAAACAATCCAATTAAAAAATGGACCAAAGATTTGAAGAGAGACCTCACCAAAGAAGATATACATGTGGGAAAGAGCATATAAAAATGATGCTCCATCATCATATGTCATTAAGGAAAGGCAAATTAAAACAACAGTGAGATATCACTACACACATGTTACAATGGCCAAAATCTGGAGTATGGGTGATACCAAATTATGGTGAGGGTGTGGAGCAGCAGAAACTCTAATTCATTGCTGGTGGGAATACAAAACAGTACAGCCACTTTGGAAGACAGTTTGATGTTTTCTTACGAAACTAAATATACTCTTACCATAGGATCCAGTAGTCGTTCTCCTTGGTAGTTACCCAAAGGAGTTGAAAACCTGCACAGGAATGTTTACAGCAGTTTTATTCACAATTGCCAAATCTTGGTAGCAACCAAGATGCCCTTCAGTAGATGAATGGGTAAACTGTAGTGCAGCCAGACAATGGAATATTATTATTTAGTTCTGAGTAGAAATGAGCTATCAAGCCACAAAAAGACATGGAGGAAACTTAAATATATATTACTAAATGAAAAAAGTCAATCTGAAATGGCTGCATATTGTATGATTCCAACTATATGACATTCTGGAAATGGAAAGAGTGTGAAACAATAAAAAGATCAGTGGTTGCCAGGGATTGGGGCAGGGGCATGAATAGGCGGGCCATAGAGGATTTTCAGGGCAGTGAAAATACTCTGTGTGATACCATAATAATGGATACATGTCAATATACATTTGTCCAAACCCATAGAATGTATAACGTCAAGAGTGAACTGTGATGTAAACTATGGAGTTTGGCTGATTATGATGAGTCAAAATAGCTTCATCAATTGTAATAAATGTACTACTCCAGTGTGGGATGCTCATAACGGAGGAGGTTATGCGTGTGTGGGGGCAGGTCATAAATGGGAATTTTCTTTACCTTCCCCTCAATTTTGCTGTGAAGTGTAAACTGCTTTAAAAAATAAAGTCAATTTAAAAAAGAAAAAAAATGGCATAAGCAAATAAGATAGAATTGCATATGTATCTGCTTGTTGTTGTCCTTTTCTCTCCTTTCGTTTCCCTATTTTTTTTCCTTTCCCTAACTTATAAAAATATAAATGTTACTTTTGGGAGGTTGGAGCAGAGTTTCCTGTTTGAGGTTGAATTGTGCATTACAGAGGATATATTGAAGGAGTTGAGAGGCAATAAATTGATAACTGATATATGATAAAAAAAAAAAACACAGCCCTGTTACCCTTTCTCTTCCTTCCTCTCTCCTGACTTCTGCCCATTTCTGTGGTGACTGCTTTCATCGCTGATATCAGATATCACTGACCAGCTGTAACCCTACTAATACCTCTTAAACGCTCATCAACTGGCATAATTAAAACACAACATGTAGAATTACTCACAGATATAATTCCTTTGCCATATCCCAATGATATAATAAAAAATATGATGGTTTCAGCCATATGAAGTCTAAGTCAGCTACATATCATCCTTGACTTGTGAGAAAAACGCAGCTCTGTAGAGAGAATAGATTCCAAGATTTAGAGGTTAAATCCAAGAGCACTAAGACAGCTGTCCTTATTACCTTTTCAAGATAAAGGCAAAGAAGATGACTTGGCAGCGTGGTGTCTTGAATCTCACTTGGAATCTAAAGCAACGTTGTCATAGACTTATTGTGAGTTCTGATAATAAATATTTGTTACTTTCATCAGTCCTTTATGATTTATAGCCATTTATATAGATTATTTCCCTTCAATCTGATAATCAAATATGCAAGATTTTTATATCCATATTCCAATTGTAGAAACTAATACTCAGAAAGGCAAAATAACTTTCCTAATTTCATACAGATGGTAAGAAATATATGTAAGGGATTCAATCTCAGGTCTTTAGACTCCAAACCTTTTTATTTCCACTTCTCCAAAATGTAAAATATTACTTTTGCACTTTCTGGAAGCCCGGGGGGTTTATTGCATAGTATAATCAACTTTATTTGCTCTGTGGCAGACACAGAAAAGTAGGAAATTGTGGGATCATTTTGCTATATTGAATCTTGTATGTTTAACATATAGTTTAGGCCTAATATCCCTTCTGATAAAATAAGCTTATTCAGCAAGCATTAGCACCATGATGGGTTCATCGGGTAATAAGAAACTGTACTAGCCATTAAACATTTATCATAATTCTAAAATAAGTGTATGATGGACCGATTGATTTTTGAAGTTAAAAGGCAATTTATTGTCAATCTAATACTAATCCTTCATTTTACAGAGGAAGAAACAAAATTCCAGAGAGACAAAGTGACTTTCTTTATATATAAAGTAAACCACTGGCAGCCAAGTCAGTGGGGTAGAAGGATTCAGAGTTTTTAGAAAGAATGAATATATGATCTATGACATCAGCATTAACATTATTTTGATTAAAAATAATCAGAGTAACTAATATTACAAGGGTTTTCCAAGTGATGTGATCTCTACTATGCTTTCCATGTCTTGAGATCAATCACAAATATGTGATATTTTAATATCTAACTTAGAGATAATATCAAAGATCTAAACTGATTAATAAATTGCCAATGGTCACAAAATCAGGGAATCAAGCCTACGTCTCTATCATACTCTTACACTCTGTTGCAGTGGTAAGAGTCTGCTCGTTTTCGATGTCTATCTTCAACCGCTTCATTTTGCACTTGGCCACCCTGCATAAAAACTGTTCCCCAGCTTTCTGTCACTTATATTTGGTCATGTGACTCAGATTTGCCCAAGGGAATGAGTAGAAATGATGTTTGCAGCTTCTGATGTTTGCAACCCTGAAAGAGAAGAGGCATACTCTTCCCATCAACTTTTCCCCTTCCAGCGGCAGAAATGCAGGTAAGGTGGTAAATCATTTTGGATTGCATGGAGGAGGACAATACTCTAGTGTGATGGCCCAGCCATAAGACAGAAGGAGTCTAGTTGCCTATGCCGCAGTGTTACCAGATTAGAAATGAATTGCTTACCCTCTGACTGCTACTTGAGAGAAATACATCTCAGCTTGCTTATACCACTGTTATTTTGAGTCTCTGTTGGAGTTTGGTCTATATTATAAGTAACAGAACTTCTTTCTGGTGTACAATGTAATAGGTGATGAAGGTCTATGCAAAATTTTCATGAAGCAGATTGAGATGGGCCCATGACAGTCAATGCAATGTGGCACCATAAATCTGGTATTTCTTTTCATATGTTGAGCTAAAGAAAATAATTCAGATATATTATATGGCCCATTCTATTTTACCCCCAACACTTTTTCTTCTCTTCTTTACTTGGCCAATTAATTAACAGTATTTTTGTGAAAAACTTGGGCATCTCAACCTCTTTTCTTTGACTGCCATTCTGAATCTCTTGCCTGTTTAAGCTTTTCCTCCATGGGAATAGAAAGTTTCACCCTGTCCACGTTAAGTTGATTTTTGTTTTGATGTCTGGTTGCCCTCTGCTACTGTAAACTCCATAAGAGAGAAATCATCTCATAGCAAACTATGGATTCTGAGTTTCTAAAAATGTGTCTAGCATATTGTGGACAATTAGTAAATGTTGACGTTACTCAATTAATTTATGATATGACTTTTGACAGTTATTCAGAATTAGCAGCATATAGAGAAACATACAGAATATTGTAAGTGACATGGACACATAAAGCTAAACAGCACACTAGAAAAGTTGGCTACAATGATGGTATTCAGCTAGAAAACATGATTCTCATCAGCAATACAGAAACAAAGAGGATTACTCAATTCTGTTTTTGTTTTGGAATGCTTTTCAATGATGAATATCTAAAAAAAGAGCCAGGGAAAACCATCCTAAGAAAAGTATCAGCCAATGAGGATGCTGAAGGTTGTGTATAGGAACCAATGCATAGAGGTTTTGATCAGAAGGCTTACAGGTCCGGCGGGATCCAGGGCTGCCCCTCTCTTCAACATCACCTCACTCATCTCTCCTCTTTGTGTGTTCCAGCCACACTGGCCTGCTTTCTGTTCTTTGAATACACTGACCTCTTTTGTGCCAAAGGACCTTGGCTCTTGCTGCTCTCTCCTCTTGTGAAGTCCTTTTCCCAGTATTTTGTATGGTTAGCTTCTTTTCATCTTTCAGATTTTAACTCCAAGGTTACTCCTCAGAAATGCCTTTCTGGGCAAATATTTAAAGTTTCCACATCCCCTCTCCCTAACCAAGGTTATTTTTTACATAATACCATTTATTTCTTTCATAGCTTTTTTACAATTTGACCAATCTTTTCTTTTATTGCTCCCTTTAGTCTCTTCCTCAAATGATCATAAGTCTGTATCAGTAGAAACACTGTGTGTCTTATTTACTCTTGTATCTCCAGTATCTACAACAGGGCTTGGCAGACAAAATGTACTTAATAAGGTTTTGAAATATATAACAATTGAGTCGATGTATTTTGGGTTTGGTGTGTACTGACAAAGGACTGGCTTTGTAATCCCCCTTCTAATGGTGAGTAGTCTTTGAGGAATGATGGAAACACGACAGCAAGGAACTGCTGCATGGTGAATGGAAGGAAAGGAACTCGTTAAAGCTGAGCATCAAGAGAAGTAATACTTGGATATTTGAATAGCATTGCTCTCATGGTTTTGTGTTCCCCCAAAATCATATATTCAAGTCCTAACTCCCAGGACCTCAAAATGTGTATTTGGAGATAGAATCATTAAAGAGGTAATTAAGTTAAAACGAGGTCATCGGAGTGGGCCCTAATCCAATATACTGGTATCCTTATAAGAAGAGAAAATTTGGGCACAGATACACACAGGGAGAAGATTGCCATGTACAAGCCAAGGAGAGAGGCCTAAGAAGAAACCAACCTTGCAACACCTTGATCTTGGACTTCTAGTTTCCCGAACTGTGAGAAAATAAATTTCTATTGTCTAAGCCACTCAATATGTGGTACTTTATCATGGCAGCCATCATACACTAATACAGTCACCTAGTTGGAGAATAATGGGAAGAAACAGAGAATCAAGGAGCCACTGTGAACATAAAACCAAATTGTAGACTATTAGAGAGGAGGGATCATATGTAAAGCCTTGTTCTTTGTATACTGACGTTAGTGGTAATGGCTAAAGGGAGAGAAGGGAGGAAGTGAACAAGAAAAGCAAAATATATAAAGGCAATGAAGGCAGAGAACATGAAAGAACTCATAGTAAGGTGATTCATTCAGATTGAAGTGCTGAGTTGCAGGTAAGAGGGCAAGATGAATGACAACCCTTGCAAACTCTGGATTTTATTTATGTACAAAAAATAGTCATTGTTTCATATAAAATATAAAGTGAATCCTAGCAATGCACTGGCATTATTTTTAAAATCTAATAATATACCAGACATTTCAAAGCAATTGCAAAGCAAGAGAGGCTGTTTTAAGACATTTATTTTTAATCAAACATTGCTTCCATACTTGGCTTGCAAATTTTCCAGAGTTTAAATCACAATAAATACAAAACATTGAACACTAGAGAATTTTAACTATCTCATCTAACAATGTAAACACAATACTTACAGGGCTTTGTGAAAGAAGGAAGTGTTCTCTTTTTAAATCTGTAACCAGATGTGAGATTACTGGTCTTTGTTTCAACCACAATGACGATGGAGAGGAAGAAATTAATTGCAATTTTGATGAATGGAATGCCTGACAAAATAATAGTTTTTAGCAGATCATTGTTTTCACTCTTTAATTTCTATCCAGCAAAGTTTTATTTCAATGGTTCATCATCATAATTGCCATTTTTATAAACATCAAACTGTGCAGGTGCATTTGCAAACTTGCCCTCTGTGGTAAATACAATGAACTAAAGAAGTGTATAAAAGATTATGAAATTTCAGAATATCTTTGAGCATATGGTGATATGCAGAATATCTGCCTTAAAGAAAACTGGAAAATGACAGGCCTTTCTAACCTGGTAGCCAGTCAAATGAAAAGAGCCACTAAGTTTCAATATTTGATGATTTGATAATTCACTTCCACTGTCTTTCCCCAGATTTTGGCTCCTTCTGCCTTAAGTGCTACACTTTATTAGGTTTAGTGTGTTTACGTCTGTCAAATCAGCACTTAATTAGATATCAGCACTGAATTGCTCATAAGTCAATGAGCAAAATATAAGCTAGACAGGTTAGTCCATGAATGAAACATATTCAAGAGTACCTTGGGATGTCATGGCAACACTGGCAAGATTATTGGTACATGCTATTTCCCAAAAGACCATTCAATGAAACTTGAGATTAAACATTAAGATAAGTTCCTTATTCTTCAAGAATATGCAATGGTTCATTCACTGCATGTACTCTTCAGGTACACTGCATGTACCTGAAGATATCTTCAGAGTAGAAGTGTATATTCCAGGCATCAGGACTCAGTTTTTAACTCTCTCTCCATAACCCACATATAAATTTCAAAACCCCAGCTCAAGTCTATTATGCTCATAGTTCATAGGATCTACCTGAAAAAAAGAAAAAGACTGATAACGCATGCCAATAGTTTCACTTTTTTTTTTTTTTTTTTTGGTGAGGAAGATTGTCCCCAAGCTGACATCTATGCCAATCCTTCTCTGTTTTTGTATATGGAATGCTGCCACAGCATGGCTTGATGAGTGATGTGTAGGTCCATGCCTGGGATCTGAACCCACAAACACCAGACCGGTGAAGCAGAGAGCGTGAACTTAACCAGTATGCCACCAGGTCAGACCCATCACTTTCTAATAAATGCATCAGATTAGCATGTGATTTATGCAACTCAGTATCACCCACAACAATAAGCAAAGAAAAAAATAACAAATATAGTAGTATTTTCTGGTGACCAGAAATATTTACTACCCAGACTATGTTTTCACATAAATGTTTAATTGAGAAAAGTTCACCATTATAAATTCATTCATTTGGACTAAGACTGAATTACTTCTTTCTTCTAAAAGAATGATTATATCAACATTTACCATTAAAGTTCCTTTTCGTGGCTTCATACAATCTTAGCTTTGGAAATATGCTTAGTAGAATTTATTTAGTTATACCAATTTTATGCATGAACCTCTTTTCTGACCCCTCTATCATATTGAAATTCATTTTCTGTTTGAAAATACTCTATAGCTCAAAAGACACTTCTATTGTAAGACAACGTTTTGTGTGTGAGGAAGACCAGCCCTGAGCTAACATCCATTGCCAATCCTCCTCTTTTTGCTGAGGAAGACTGGCCCTGGGCTAACATCTGTGCCCATCTTCCTCTACTTTATACGGGACGCCGCCACAGCATGGCTTGACAAGCAGTGCATTGGTCCAAGCCCGGGATCCGAACCTGCGAACCCCAGGCCGCCAAAGCAGAGTGTGTGAACTTAACAATTATGCCACCAGGCCAGCCCCCAAACAACTTTTTTGATTCTTCTAATTTTAGAAAAAAAAATTAGGAAGATATTGTCTAATTTTGGAAAAAAAATTAGCTGAGTTTTGCCATCCTGAGTAGTTTCTGGAGTTATGTATAAGAAATCTGATTTTTCTACATGACCACTTTTTAAATATTTGAAAATGTCTATTATGTTTCTACTTAATGTTCTCTGTTCTAAACTATATATTCTTAGTTGAATAATTTCTTCTATGGCATTGTTTCCTGGTGATCTACTTAATGAACTCAATAGATAGTGGTGAGAAGTTAGGATGTGGCGGGTACTCTTCTAGGAGTGGGCCGTATGGTGGTGACTAAACACAGCTCCTGCCTAAATGGCTTTTAGACCTGAGTGAAGAGAAAGAAAAAACAAGCAAATAAACAATTATAAAAGTCTAACTGCTGATAAATGCCATGAAAGGAGCTCTGAGAGTGCCACGATAGAGAATTACAAGAGCTTAACTAGCTTACAGATAGCCAGCCACATGGAAGTGGAGTCGAGTGAAAGGAAGACTCATGTTCCAGAGAGAGGGAACAGAAACGAGTGGCAAACTGGGAGAACATACTGGCAATTTACATCGCAGGAAAAGAGTCAATCTCTCTAATACACGAACAATTTTCAAAATCAAAGAGATACGTATAGGATCCTAGAACAGAAGAAAGACTGATGGAATGTGAATATGGTGTGTAGTTTAATAAAGTGTTAATTCACTGAATTTGAGAGGTGTACTATGGTTATGTAAGATGTTAACATTAGTGGGAAGCTGGGTGAAGACTATATAGGGACACTCTGAATTATTTTTGCAACTTTTCTGTAATACTAAATTAGTTCAAAATAAAAAAGCAAAAATTTTTAAGGGAAGAAAAGGAAGATCACTTTGCAGAAAAATGTGGACAAATGTCCCTTAAACACGGGAAAAGATAATCAAATTTACTCACAGTAGAAGAAATGGAAAATAAAACTTCACTAAGATATTTGTCACCTTGGCAAGAGCTTGAGAAAACTTTTTAAATGATGACAATAAACTTGTTAGGTAAATCCCTGAGAAAACAGTCACTATCTGAATTTGCTGTTAGAGAGCAAAATGGTGCAACGCTACTGAGGGGAATTTGATGAACTTCCAACAAAACTACAAGCATGTTTACCTTATGAGAATTGCACTTACGAGAATTCATAAGAATAATGTACTTATATGAAATTATTGTGAAGCTGCACTCCCACCAATATATGCACAAATGAATGTATGCACAAACCTATTCATCGTGGAATTATTTAGAAAAGTAAAATATTGGAAACTGCATACACGCCATTCATAAGAGACTTGGCTGAATAAACTATGGTACATTCACATAATGCAGTTGAGTGAAACTGAATCAAAATGAGGAATATCTCTACAAACTGACATTAGTATTTTTTGGCATGAATTGTCAAATGGAAAAGGAAAGATATGAAAGAATGTATATAGTAGGCTACTTTTTGCATAAGACAGAAGACAAAATAAGAATATGTATATGTATGATGTTTATGTTTATTTTTGCCAAAAGAGAAGAAATAGCAAAAATAAACCAGAAACTAAGGAAAACTGTTACTTATAGAGGGTGGATGACATAGGTTGAGGGACTAGAAATGGGAGTGTGATTTTTCTGGGTATACTTTTTAAAATGGTTTGAATTTTAAACCACGTCAGTGTTTTGCATGTTCAAAATACAAAATAAACAAAATAGAAAGAAAAAAAAACCCAAATTGACTACAAATAGAAATTATAAAACTTTATTTCAAATTGAAAGCATGAAAATACAAAGCAAATAATTATTTCACATAACTTTTAAACACTCTACACTTCAAGGAATATATTCTAGGGGCAGAGAGATCTGAAAAAATCTTGAGACTGATTTATAGGTTTGTTGGTAGAGGCATGGGTTTGGTGGTGTGATTCAAACATTGTTTTTATATATATTGCAGAATAAAGCAAATGAGTATATATACTAATATTTTTGGAAACCAGAACTTACACTGAGTAAGAATATAAATGCAAATGTGGAATGGGGCAGGTGAGGATGAATGCTAGATTTGGTTGAGAATTGGGCATATCAATGTAAGTTCATATTTTGTAAAAATATTTTTCTACCTCTATTCACCAAATGGGCTTAAAAACAATGACACATCGATGTCAATAAGCATGTCTGGGTCCAGATTTTGGTTTCTAAAAACCATTCTCTAATAAAAGAAACCAGGCTCATTGGAGAAATGAATAGTTCCAGGTTTAGGCAGAGAAAGTATAAAATGAACTTAGACCACCTTGTGGCTGAAAACAAGGACACAGGACCTAGTGTGAAGGGACTTCCACACATCAAATATGGGCCAATCTGAGCATTAATGTGCATAATGAACAATAACGGAGGGCAAGCCTCAGTGTCCTGGTAGTTAAGTTTGGTGCACTACGCTTCAGCAGCCCGGGTTCTGTTCCTGGGCACGGGCCTACACCATTTATCTATCAGTGGTCATGCTGTTATGGAGGCTCACATACAAAATACAGGAAATTTGGCAACAGATGTTAGCTCAGGGCAAATCTTCCTCAGGAGAAACAAACAAACAAAAAAAAGAGGAATGAATAATAAGGGAAACACATCTTAGCCCATGAATTAAAAAAATCCACAGACCTACAGAGATACTAAAAATAATGACGATGATGATAGTAATGAGAAGAGCAATGGAGAAAAAGAGGGAAAACTCTCCTTTATAGAAAAAAAAAACAGCTAATAAATGTAAAAGAAATAATAGAAAATCACCATTTCGTAAACCTCACTGTAGCAATTGCTTCGGGTAAGGATCATCAGTGGATGATAATACCATTTGATGAAAGGTTTTTGAGGAACTAAATATTCACAATACCACCTTCTGCAAAAGAAAAAGACTACCTTTACAATTTCTATTGGACATTATCGTAATAAGATAATCAAACTCAACATCACCAATGTTGTGAAACTGGATATTCCATGCCTCCAGAATCCATGCAATAAAATATACAAATATCATCTTTGTAGTATTCTTTCCAAAAGCATTTAATCTAAATCTAGTAATGAGGAAACAGATGGATAAATATAGAATGTAGGAAATTTTGCAAGTGACATAAACTCTATGAAAAAGCATATGTCAAAAACAAACGAGAATGTAGAGGGGCTGTCTGATTTAAAATAACTAACGAAGAATACAAGTCAAGTTTGTCAACTTTGACTGGATCTTGGATTTTAAAATAATGATAAATAAAATTTTGGTAAAAACTAAATATGGCCTCTGTATTAGATTGCATTATTGAATTAATGTTACTTTTCAATAGGCACAGAGGCAAATGTCCTTATTCTTATGAGATGCTTGCTTACGTATTTTGGGATAAAGTATCATGATTCCTTCAATATTTTTTCAGAAGATTGAGAGAGAGAGAGGATGTTAAAAATTGGCCAATCTAGCCAAATGTACATGGTTGTTAACTGTAGCATTCTTTTACCTTTTTATAGGTTTGAAAATATTCAAAATAAAAAAAAATTGATGGTAATATAAATAAACTGAACTGAGACTGGACCACCCTTAAGTAGCTGGTAGAAGCAAATAAATGCATGTCTGAATGAATGAATAGATAAATATAAGAATTACAAAATTACTTCATCTTTTTCTCAGCTGTCCATCATAACCATAATATTTGAGCTTGTCCAAACTGACAACACTTTGACACTTCTAATTCATTGCAATTTTAAAGATGAATTAATATTTTTAGATTTGTGCTGATAGTCATTCACTCAAATAGTTCTCTGTAGAGGAGGATATGTTGCATTTGTGTACCCAGCGTTCTTTTCATCCACCGCTTCTCCCTGGGGACTCTTGCTCAGTCCTGGACCCATGAAGTTCTAGTAATTGGCTATCAGTTCTCAAACCTTCTGGCATGAGAGTGGACACTTGACTGAGGATAGTAAAATTATTATGTTACTATCCCTGGAGTCCATAGTGGTCAGCCAAGTGGCAGGCATATAAGCTGACAGAGTGCTTCTCTAGGATTTTATGTGGAGACTCAGATTGAGGGAACCTTTTCTCCTCTAACCTTGCTAAATTGGAAGGATGCTTGCTTCAACTTTCTCAGCTCATGATACCCACCCTAACTTCTAGATCGCCAAGGCATAAAGAACAGACAAAGAGGGGAAGGAGATTCAAAAACACAGGTAGGTGGAGAAAGGGAGAAAATGGTCTAATGACATTTTTTTGCTTTTCTTATGTCCTTGAGTCTAGTGTCACTCCCTGATCGCCCAGTTTTTGGAGAATCCCCTTCTTAGTTAAAGCTAGTTGAATTGAGTTTCAGTTACATACAACTGAAAAAATCCTGATACACAGTTGAAGGCAGTGAATATTGTTCATGTAGTTTCAATACATCACCCAACATGCTAAACATTTATCCAATGAACAAAAAGAGTCTATTAAAATGGGAAAGTAATAATAAAGTCTCATTATCTTAGACATTGTTGAATTGAGAATTTTTCTTAATTTTCACTGAAGCTAAGCAACACTATTAATGAAGACTCCAGATGTAGACAATACAAATCTATGTATGGATACATCATTTACAATATCATATATTATACAGCCCATCTTTAATTTAGAGGCCACTGGAGTTACATGGATTTATCTGTATCTGATTTATTTTTGCCTTTGTTCTTCTGACCTGAAATGTAGAGCACCAGAAAAAGAAACAATTTGGTTGGTGTGGCTAGATAATGGTTTAGCTACTATCATATTTACCTTTGCATTTCTTATGAGGAACAGGGAAGGACAAATGCCAAGTAAATCAAAAGTCACATATTGAGCTTTTAAGAGTAACATTCATTATCCCCTTAAAGTACTATTTACTTCTACAATAAGAAAATAGAACATAAACAGAGGTCCTCAGAGTTTAAACTGTTTCTCTTATGTATTTATGACTCATCTGTTCTGATCCGTTCCTTACCAATACAACCTTTTGAAGTCATAATACTGCAGGTACCCTCAAGTGAATGGAAAGCACTTGAAAACTCCATGTTGAAGTCAATCAACACTTATGTAGTGCCTATTGTGAGCCATGTACTATGTTGGCAACTGGAAAATCAAGAGTGAACAGAAATCTCACACTATATGAGAGGTATAAACTGGTCTGTATAAGTAATATAACCTGGAGAAGTATAAGCAAGCAATATTTCAGATGGAAAATGAGGCAAAACCCCAAACCATTTAAATTCCTCATGATTTTGCTCTTCAGTGACATTGAATTTCTTTCTTTTTTTTCTTTGTCTTTTGTTTGAAGATGGAGAGAAAGTGATATGAGCACCTGGAAGCAATTTGCAGATAAATTCAATCATTTGGGGATGTATTCTTGCATCGTTTGCCCTTTTATAAAGGACAACGAAAGACAAAAAAATAAAAAAGGAAGGATGCAGGAAAGGAGCTTCTGAGATACTGAGTTACTGAGTTACTGAGATAATGTTAAAATCATTATATATTTTGGAAATACTAGACTATACATAAATATACCTATCTATTATTTGTTCTAACTGCTGCAATTTAGGGAATGGGAAGAAAATATGATCTAAAACTGAATACTAAAATAAAATTAAGATGTATTCTTAGGGGACTATTGTGAGTGGAATTGTGTCAACACAAATGTTCTGTTGAAGTCCTAACCCCCAGTACCTCAGAATGTGACCTTATTTGAAGATGGGATCATTGCAGCTGTAACTGGTTAAGTTGAAGTCATACTAGAGGAGGGAAGGCTTAATCCAATATGACTGGTGACCTTATAAGAGGAAGAGGAAGAGGAATAGGATAAGAGACACAGAGATACAAACACACAAGGGGAGAAGTTCATGTGACAAAGGAGGCAGATTAGCACCTGCAAACCACGGAACTCCAAGGATTAACTGAAAACCCCCTGAGGCTAGGAAGAAACAAAGAGAGACTCTTCCTACAGATTTCAAGAAGGAACATGACCCTGTTAACCCCTTGATTTTTTTACTTTTAGCTTCCAGAACTGTGAAACAATACATTTTTGTTGTTTTAAGCCATTTATGGTACTTTGTAACGCTAGCCCTAGGACACTAATACAGGACCATGTGAAGATTAATTCTATGCCTTCCATTATACATTTAGGCAACAAAGAAAACTGAAGGCTATCAGTGGGATGCACTTCTGCAGTATGTCAAATACATACTCAGAAGCTATGTTTTGATGATAATATCAAATACAGACGTTATCTGTAACAACACTTCAAAGTGTTACCTCTGAACTTGCTTCCGGAAACTGCTAGACTAGGAAACCAAGGTCCTCACTTGTGTGAAACAAGAGAGCTCCAAGGCCTGGCAATTAAGTGAGTTTTAGCTTACACCTCTTTTATTCTGAAGATGTAGGACAAACCTCCTCTAAGCAGCTTATAAAATATTCTCAGGCTTTTGTTTAGAGATTACTAATAATTCTAGCACTCATGCTTCCTTCCAACCCTGGGTTTTCTAATTTAGGCAAAATGAAAAGTCAAGTGGGAATCCTTTCACAATGTATACATATATCAAATCACCACGATGTACACTTTCAATGTCTTACAATTTTGTCAGTTATACCTCCATAAAGGTGCAAAGATCTTCAAAAAATAAATAAAAATCAAATGGTTTGCAAATTTATAAATCCTTATGCAGAAGTCTGCTAAAAATTTTATCGAGGATCCTGGCTTAAGCCAGGAAGTATAGAAAGGGCCTTTGGCTTGACAATCCCCACAATTCCCAGATGACTCTCCTATGACTCAAAGAATGTACAGTCTGCAGAATAGATTCTGTTCTAAATTTGTACACCCATTCCCAGGTGAAGAATACGGGTAACATTTCCCACGTTTCCATCTTTGCTGTACTTCCTGCTGGAGGAGCAAGAAAGAATATTTCTTCTGGACACTAATCTTTACCATCGAGATATTAGCCAGTATAAAATATTACCCAATGTTAGCCTAGAGGCTCACCAATGAAACATATAAGCAGAAACAGGCAAACATGGGACATAATAGCAGAGAAATTAATAATTCCCATTCTAAGAACCACAAACTATGATGTTCTTGACTTTAATATGAAAGTAATCAGTGGCAGATGTTTTCAAATTTGGTGGTAAAGTAGGACATGATAAATGTCTGTATGTTGTTTTTAGGTGTGCTAGCTACAATGCATCCCTTCTAATTGCACAAGCATCTGCATTCATTCATTAAACACTCAAATCAGATTAAAGAAAGTAAAGCATTTTTTAAAACTCTCATGTTTTTATTGGGTTTTCAATAGGAATGCTCACTCTCTATTCCAATTTTATTAAAGTTGAAACATTCAGTGAAAATAAAAGGGCTTTCTGCTCTTGATTGCCACCATTCCCAAATAGAGTTACTTTGTCATGTGTCACATGCTATTATAGGTCTTGGACTGACTATTATGTGTAGATCTTGTTTTTGAAGGTAAACATGAATATTTTGTGAAAGAGAATTTTCTTATTTTGTTTTTCAATTTTTTTATCGAAGTAAGTTGTTGGTGGAGATACATGCTTAACATGAAAGAACAATTATCTTATCAGAATCCATTAGTATTTTTTACTAATGGATTTTTAAATATCCTAGTGCATTTCAAATCTCCAGGCCTCACAGATAAAGCACCCTGATTGTAATTAAGAAATTTGGCAATAATCAGTAAACTGCACAGATTAATCGATGTAGTTCAGAGTCCATTCAATATTTTCATTGGTCCCTCAGTTAATTGATTACTTGGATTATTATGCTTAAATCTGTGCATTGTTTTCCTATTTAGTATCGTCCACATCCTCTTCTTTGGGAGACTGGAATTCTGCCCTTACACTAGTTCCCTAAACCTGCTTCTAGACTTTCTTGAAGTTAATTTCTCAAGTCCTATATATTACCACATGACATGTTCCCCTGAAACAGTTTGTTTGACCCCTCTGTTCACTACCAGCCCCCTTGACTCCATATAAATAGATTTCTTTGGAAAACCCCTCTCTGATTGTTACTCAATCATCTCTCTGCCCCAGCAGATCTGCTTAAATTCTGAGACTGTTCCAGTTATAAATTGCTGCATAGCAACCTACCCCATAACTTAGTGCCATAAAACAGCAACCATTTTATTATGCTCATAGATTCTGTGGGTCAGGAATTTGGACAAGGCCCAGCCTATATGGTCTGACTCTGTTTCACATTGTCTGGGACTTCAGCTGGGAAGACTCATATTGCTGGATATGACTGAATGGCTGGGGCCTCAACTCATCTGGAGGCTTACTCCTTCACATATCTGTCACCTGGGCTGGGAAGACTTCAGTGGTGAGCTTAACTGAAACTGTCTCCTGAAGCTACCAGTGTCCCTTCCATGCTCTCTGGATTTCATCACAGCATGGCTACCTAACTGTAGCTGAACTTCTCATATGGCAGCTCAGGACTCCATGAAACAGAGCAGAAGCATCCTGGCTTTATATCTGCTAGCCTCAGAAGTCACATAGGGTCAGTTCTGCCGTACTCTCTTCGTTAAAGCAGTAAAAGTCTGTACAACTAAAAAGAAAGGATATAAATGCTATCTTTCAATGGGAAGAGTGTTAAAGAATTTTCAACCACATTTTAAAATTATGTCAGGGTTCCAACAACTCAATGGATATAGGACAGATTAATCATTTCTACTCTCTTCTGAAAGCTCAAAACATGCACTTTATGAAAGATTCAATGTAATATGTGAAGAAGAGATGTACTGCTCACTTGACAAGACTCTAGTAAGTCCTTCTAGATAACCTAGTAACCCAGAAGGACAGAGTCAGAAGAGGGCTTCCTAGACATACCTATTTGTTCATTACAGTAGATGAAACTGCCTTTCAGTTATGGCTTGTCAATATGCTTCAAACAATCCTTGGAGAGAACAAAAATCCCAGAGAGAATTTCTTCTTTGGTAAACAAATGTTGCCATGTCTTGCACAGACAATGGGACATGGAGGGGACTTTGATCAAGTGGGCCTTGCTAGGTTCCTCCCTAATACCCCTAGTTCATATTACACTACAGTTATCTATGGAAATACCTCCTTCCAGGAACAGGCCTTCTTTCTTAAATTCTTTTAGGCACTTAGGGGACAGTTCTAACTTTCTTCCTGAGTCTTTTCTTCTGAAAAATATTCAAGCCAAAGAGATAATTTGGGATGTCAAATTCTGCTCCCTTACAGTGCTTAATCTTCTTCATTACTTCATTAATCCTCAGAACTATTTTATGAAGTTGGTATGATGGTTCGTTGTACAGATAAAAACAAAGTCAGCCAAGTTATGCAATTTCTCAAAGTCACACAGCAGGTATCTGCACCCATGTTTCCTGACACTTACAAACTATAGCTCTAGGAACTTGATTTCAGTAAAAACTGATACATCCCCCTGCCCTAAAATAGGTATCAGGTGACTTTATTTCAGATGAGGGGTCATCCTGTATTTAAGACAGATAAACTAAGATTAAAAGGGAAATAGTGGTTCACGTACTTGGCAAATTTTACCATGCAAGCAGAGCTTTATAGGACTTCATTCTGCTTTAAAGCTAAGAATTCTGTACACTACAAACCTGTCCTTTTTTTTTTTTTCCTGTCATAGTGCAGGAGGCTCACTGTGGGTTTTGGTCACATTCTCTCTGGAGTATTTGGGTTTCTATCACTGGCTGATGCTATTGAGGCTGTTCGAAAAAAAAGTAATTTGGAACATTGTCTGTTTAATAACAGAAGTAGAGCATCATCCATTTCATATATAGTCCATACTTTTATTTGTACTAGTTGGGGAAAGACAAAGGAGTGCAAGTGAGAGAACAAGAAAGGCAAAGAGTTCTTAATATGGTAAATATAAAATAATTTATAAGAGCTATGGTATTACTTATGTGCCAAGATATTGAATACTGATTGTTAATAGGAAGGAAATAGGCTTAACAAATGTCAAAAATTTCAAATTAGTCTTTCAAGAAAACTTCCTCATTAAAGGCTGTAAGAAATTGGAATGGTTTCCCAAGGGAGTTCACAGAATTTCAAACACTCAGGATGGTTAGAAAATAGCAAGCAGAGATCTTCAACCCGGCCATTTTTAAACTGCTATAACATTTTGCTTTAATTTCTATTTTCTTAGAGTTTGCTAGAGAAGTCCCATGGGAAAACTCCCAATTCAGGTAACTGAGGGAATGGAGACTTGTGGGGAGACCAGACATACAGCCAAATGGTTGGGGAGCTCACAGTGCAGATTTAGGCCAGATGGGAGGGGAGAACAGCCACCTTGCTCGCTGGAGATAAAAGAACAGCCTGAGATTTATACAGACAGAAACAGGAGGGCAATAATGTGAGAGCAGGAGAACCGTGGTTGCTATGGTTGTGATTTCTTCTGCCTGGGACATTTTTTATACTCACACTGAACTTCAGTTCTGACATTTATGCTTTCCTCATTCCATCTCTGTGAAACCAGGACTAACTCTACTTAATTAGAAAAGAAACCTAAGCAAGTACAGGCTTTTATTTTTCCTAAATGGGAAAGGGGATGCCATAGATAATTGTTTTGTCATCAAGGCAAGATCAAATTGCTGACCCTCTAATTATATTGGGCAAAATAACAACGGATCTTACTGATGGCCTTCCTAATTCTGGAGCTCAGAAATCAAATTAAAATGGGAGATATTCTACTTACGGGCTAATTTGACCAGAGTTCATTATATTGGAGGCTTACAAAAGAGCTTTGTGACTAATTACTTTGCCATGTCTACTTCCTCAATATTAGAGCTGATATCATCTATCTAAGTGTAATCAAATCAGATCAATGTCAAATCAATGATCTGACAGAACCAAGAGTGAACTAAAGGCATAGTTGAGCCTAAACAAGTTTAAACATGCACATCCTTCAAAGTATGTATGTGATCTGTAGCATTACATACGATTTCTAGTTTTTCTGGAATTACAGAGTTATGCATAATAACTTAAGTTTGCAGAAAAATATAGTTGTTTTTTCTCTAAAAGTGACATATCATCCTCATGGGTACCTCTTGTATCCCATGCCATCACTAGGTAAGAGGAGTAAAAAGGAATGAAAGTTAATTTTTTTTTTGATGGGGGAGCATCAAGTCTGGCCATCTCAGTTTAATTTTATAATTTGAGGTATACTTTTAGGAGATTAGTTTGAGATATATATCCAGTGTGTAGATTAGTTTCTTCGGGATAAATATCCGATGTTTCTGATCTCCTACTTTGCCCCTACTGCACTTCAGGGTAGTGGTTTCACATTTATCAGCGTGGTCAGGGTGGGCCTCTGGCTGATTTGGCACCCTCTCAACTTCCACTGCTGCTCTCCCTTGGCTTCAGTTCTGGCAGTGACATCCACAGTCCCAGTCCAGGTGGTCTACTCTTCAGCCCTTAACTATAGGTCCCCCATTGCTCTTCCTGTGAGCAACCAAATTCTGCCAACCTCAAAAGGAAGATCTTGATCTACCGCCCATGCCACCATCACTCCTAAAAGAAAATGGATGCATCCACAATCTATGGGAGTGGAAGGAAGCTAAACTCAGGCTCTCTTTCCACTTACCAATGTTATGCCACTGTGTTTACATTAATGGACTACTCGTGCCACTAGCCTCCTTGGTGCAGCAATATTATCTCCGGAGTTTCATATTGGATAAGGAGAAAATCTTGCTTTCAGTGTTCCCTCCATTTAACAAATATACATCACCCTCTCTGGGATGGGATTCTTATCCCTTGCTTTTTTCATCCTACTATTTTAGGGTGCCAGCCTCATGAGCTATTTATAAGCAGAATAGGATTCTTATCTCTATGATGTAAGACATTATGATCTGTTTCCAGGACTGAATCTTGATATATTTAGAGAATTTAGAAAACCCTCAACCTCTTCTCAAACCCCGGATTACAAGCTCCTCTGTCTTCTTGCAAAATGATTTTTGTGAATTCTACTGGCTGAATAGAAACTCTTTCTTTATTACTGTTTGCATTTTACCAATAACAATTCTGTACATTCCCCACCCCCTCCCTACCTGGGCCACACTTGGTAGTAGAGAGTGTCTCAAGATTACTGGGGAGAGGGACATGCCAACAAAATGAAAAATAAGAAGACATTAATAACTTCAAAAATCTTAACCTTTTGTATTGTCTAATTTCCATTTCCCCCCTTCCCCTCTCCAAGATCCATTTTCTTCACTTTGCTGCCCTCCTTTGTCCCTCAGGAGGCTGACCTCTACACATGGCATCATTTATAGTCCCCTTCCCTCTGGTGTCCAATTCCTTTAAACGAATGGGTGGTCCAAAAGGAGATTAGAGAGTAAAGGAAGAGAGATACCCTCCTCATATCACTATGGCTGGCAACGTCTTTGTTCCTTGCAGTCATAGATCCATTAGGCTAGCTCTCTTCCTTGACCCCAGTTCCAGCTGTCCTTCACTCTTTGATCCCTCAGGTCTAGAGAGGGAAACGGTTTCCCACTGTGGCGAGGTACTTGGAACCCCACCATGATCTGCTATTCCTTTAACTCTGCCTACCCCACTCTAAACAGTCCTTCCACTAGTCTCACTTCAGTTAAACCTTTCTGAATGTTCCACCTATTTCTTATTGGAATCCTTATGGATATATCTTTTTAAATTATAAATTGAAATAGTTCCTTTATTGTTTTGACAACTGTATATTGAGGAACTACTGTGTGTCAGGCATCAATCTCTGTGCTAAGAATAAAACTACCAGGAATAAAAAAATAAAAGGAAAAGTTCTTAATCACATAGAGTTTATAGCCTAATGGAGGAGACAGACAATAAACAATAAGTTTATCATGCTTAGGTGGTGATAATTGCTGTAAAGAATGAAGAAGAGATGGGGATATGGGGGATCAGAATTTGCCACCCAAAAGGTGTCTCTTTGGCTTGATTATTTTTAAAAACAAAATACTCAGAAAGAAACTTTGACCTTCTCCCCAACTGCCTAAAAGAATTTAAGATAGAAGATCTGTCCCAGGAAGAAGCTATCACCATAGATAACTCTAGGTGTGTTAGACAGGAGGGCATCTAGCAAGGCCATGGTCCAGCAAACATTTTTTTTACCAAACATTTGCTTTTCAATCTCCATGTAAATTACCTTCCTCCTTTTTGAAGTCTCAAACTACTACCCCAACATTCTCCTTTGCCTTTAACTAAAGATGGTATTTAAGGTCATGGCTTCAGCCATTTTGGCAAGTTACTCAGTTTTCTGGGTTTTTCCCATGCATACATTATTAAACTTGTTTGATTTTCTCCTGTTATCCCATCTCATGTCAATTTAATTCTTGACCAGCCAGAAGAACCTAGAGGGTAGAGAAATATCCTTCCTCCCCTACAGGGATAAGAAGGTGATGGTGAGGGGAGTGCAATTTCAAAGACTGGTCAGAGAAGCCCTCACTGATTGAGTGAGGCATGATGAGAATAAGGGAGTATTATGACTGAATTGTGTACACCCAAAATTCATGGATTGAATTCCTAACCCCAATGTGACTGCATTTGGAGACAGGGCCTTCAAGGAGGTAACATGGTTCGATGAAGCCATAAGTGTGGGGTCCTAATCCAATAGGACTGACATCCTTATAAGAGGAAGAGACATCAGGAGTTGCACACACTGAGAAAGTCCACCTGAAGACATGGCTAGAAGGCAGCAGTCTACAAGTCTAGGAGAGAGTCCTCAGGAGAAACCAATGTGCTGATACCGTGATCTTGGACTTCTAGCCTCCAGAATTGTGAGAAAATAAATATCTGTTGGTTAAGCCTCCCAATCTGTGGCCTTTTGTAATGGCAGCCCTAGAAAACTAATACAAGGAACAAACCATGGGATATTTAAAGTAAGACTGTATGAGGCAAAAGGAATGGCAAGCGTAACAGTCCTAAGGCAGGAGTATCCTTGGCAAATTCAAAGAACAGTAAAGAGGTAATTTTACTACAGCAGAGTAGACAAGGGAGAGAGTATCAGGAGACAAGGTAAGAGAAGTAATAGAGAGCCAGATCATTAATGACCAGGTAAGCTTTGACTCTGTTAGCCAGGAAGCTCTGTTAGCTGAGTTGGGAATATATAATAAAGGAGGAAGAGAGGTAGGAAGGAGATCAATGAGGACGCAACTGCAAAGAGACATAAAGGTGGCTTGGATAAAGATGTTGAAGGTGGAGATGATAAGAAGTGGTCAAATTTTAGATTATCTTGAAAGTAAAACTATTAGAGTATTTTTTGTTTTTGTTTTTTAATGGATTAAATGCGTATTGTGATAGAGAGTTGTCAAGGATGAATGCCCAAGTCTTTGGCCTGCGAAACCAACACATGACATTTACATTTACTAAGATGAGAGGACAATGGGAAGAATCAAGCGTTTGGATATGGGCATGGTTAGGTTGAATTGCGTATAGTCATCCAAGTGCAGATGCAAACTAGGCAGTTGGAAATATGAATCCGAATTTCAGGGGAGTGTGCATGTGTGGGGGTAGGTGAAGTATAAAGTATTTATGTAAAACACTGTGCTGACATACACTGATTGCAGTAAAAATAAATCAGACATTGCACCTGCCTCCAATAAGCATATGATTTTAGTAGAGAGTACACATATTGTAAAGCATTGATGATTCTATGAGAAGTTACCATGAGGGAGAAAAGTGCATTATGAGCACAGGAATTTCCTTGGAATTGCTTGCATATCTCTTATATATTCAGGGTTTGAATTATTTGTATAAAATACAGTTGATAAAAATGTGCAGTATTTGTAGTTCAATATCTATTCATGTGTTTTTGTATTATGTACCTTGTTTGCTCATCCATTATGGGTTACAAAAGAACATTTAAAATATAAAATCAGCTAAACCATTCCATACAGAAATTTTATCTCATGCTTTTAAGACTTTCATAATGTCCGTATATTGTAATTACACATACCGTATGCTAATAGGCAATTACTAACCTAAGACGATATAATACTCCATACAGAAAATTAGCTTTAAGGTTGGGGTGGGGGTCATGAAGTGCGAAGGTTGATGGCAGGAATACAGTGAGAAGAATGTTGGAAACACTTTCAAACTCCTAAATTATGGTTAAACTAAAACTACATTTACCTTTGAATTACGAAGGAGAACTCTAACTAGGTTTTCAATTAATTACACTTAAGGCGGCTCAGAGATCTAATTTTACTGCCAGTGGTGAACCCTACCTAAGCATCAGCTTTTTTACACTGGTTTCCACTCTAAACATGTTAACCCTCCTTCACCAGAAAAGTGCAAAATTTATAGACCTTAACAACAGTTCATCTACAACTGGTTAGTTTAACCAAGCAAAATCAAATATTTTCTAGTTTGAATATTTCTAGTCATTGTGAAAATTACATAACGTAAATTCCTAAAATTCTGATACTAGATGTATTTGACGGGAGGCGTATTAGTTCGGGTCTACCTAAGTGCAGAGCCTGATACAAGGCATCAGTGCAGGTAGATTATTGAGAAAGCTCTACTAGAAATCAGGAGTGAAGGATCAGGAAAAGCGAACCAGGGAAGGAATAGAAGTTCATACGAGGATGTGTTATGGAAGGCACTGGTATAGGCAACAGGGTCTTGATTCTGCCAGTATCTAAGAGAAGTTAGGATTGTTCTAAAGTTTTTTGCATTAACAACAAGGAGCTGAGACATCATTCCAAGGGAATATGACTTGGGTCATCAAAAGTCACTGCTACACTAGCTGTCAAAATTCAACCATTTGTTTCATGTTTTTGGTGCAAAAATAAAACTATTCTCTGGGACTACAGGCATACAATGCAGTCACCGTAAACTAGAAACATCATCGACTCTAACGAGAGTCTTCCAGCCTCTGGTCTTCCCAACTAAAACTCAGAGTAGGACGACTTCCAAAGTTAATTCGGAAGCTCATCAAGGTTCCCGGAGCTTTTTGTCTTAACACTCTGCCACCATAAGCACGTCATTGAGGACTGTCCTTGTGATCTAGCTGCACCATCTCAGACATTTTATGCAATATTTAAAGAAGACAGGAATGTTAGTGAAGTATGATAGCTGTTGGATAGGCAATCACCAGTGTCTGCCACACGATAGGTCTTATCATATTTATCTGCTTAATGATCTATTTAATGATACAAATTTGACAAGATTAAATTAGTAACAAAAATATGCTTTCATTTACAACAGATAAAATTTGCTGCGAGTGCAAGAAATATTTACTTCTTGACTTGAAGAATGTATTCACATTTCAAACCCCTGTCTTTTTTCCTGTGCCATTTTCATGGATCTTTTGATAGCTCCAAATCTGAATACAGATAATCCTATATGTCAGATCCCAAATGAAATTGAAAAACCTCGACACTTAAAGTCTCTCTTACCATTATGAATGGATGTGGTCCCTATTCATTATCCCTTCCAGGTCCCGTATTAGCTTCCACCAGACGTGTACATTTCTAATAAAGGTAAAGCAAAAAATTAGACAGTCATCTGCAGAAGGATGAACAAGCTAATTCATGATTCATTTTGCCTTTTTAATCTGGGGTCTCCATTGGAAGCCTCTGATACTGACAGTTTAAAGAGATAAATAGGACAACTGTGGTCATTACACACAGATATACTTAAGCACATCAGAATATTCTTGTCTCCTCTTTTAATTTACATAACATCTAAATGTGCTAAGAATGGAAAGCATTGTTCATTGATGGCAGTTTTTACTATAGAACAATCAGCAACACAAAACAAATTTTGCCTTAACCAGAGCTGAGAAAGTGTTTGCTGTAAGTTTTGTTCACGTCTGCCTTGTCAGAAACTTTTCTTTTGAATGCAGCTGTTTCCGTCAAATGTCCTACCACAGGAACATTTAAAAGTGGCCTGAGCAGGCCATTCTCTGAGGATCAGATTTTTATACCAAAGAATCAGGGAAGGTTACTTACCAGGAAAGGGTAAATATCCGGAGCTGGGGAGACAACCAATAAGCGAGTAGTGTTTGCAGAAATGAAGACCTAACCTGATTATTTCCCAAATAGCTTTTCTAACAACAAGTATTGGTGCTCTGTCCCTTCATGAGTGTTTTATAATGTTTGCTTTGTCATATATTAAACTTATAAGTGTGAATAAACAAAGAAATAAGTAAATAAATTTGAAAAGCAGTCCAAGCAACAAATAGGAATAACAGAGGAAAAAATAGCTTGAAAAAGACAATGTTTTTTACTGTGTAGAATCAAAGAGATGTTTTCACTTAAAAGGGGACTAAGGTGGGGGAGAAAAAGGGAAAAAGAAGGAGAGAGAGAGAATGGAGAAAGGAGGACAGGAGGGAGGATGAGATGGAAAGTATAGGGGAAGAAATAAGAGAAAAATGAATGAAGTGAAAAAGAGAAAGAAAAACAGTAAGAGATGGAAGGAAGAGATTGAAGGAAATTGTACAGACAGGAAAGAAGGAAGGAAGGAGGCCAGACCTGTGCCCACATTCAGATCCTCAGGGTGCCCCACTAAGCAGGAGATAGACAATACTAGACAACAAACTTTCCATAGGTTTCTTCCCTTTATTAATATTAATTCATAATATCTGCATGTTATCATATGCTACTTAAATATGTCATCAAGAAAAAATCCTACCCTAACTGAGGTGACACCTTATTTCTCTGGGAATAGTTTTTTCTAAAATGGCATAGAAAATAGGATTGGTCCCAAATAGGGAAAGCATACCAGATTGCCTAGCTCCTTCTGGGCTTTTTAAAAATCAGAGAGAGAATCTTGAATTCTTTCTCTTTAAGGGATCCCTAATGAGAGCTGTGTGGATAGGCTTTAAAGAGACATTTCGCATGGGTATTATCAGAGCTTCTAAGAAATGACTGAATGACTCCTATACATTTCAATTAAAAAGTTTGGTAATAACATTGAAGTTTCAGTAGAATGGCCATAAACGTTCAAGTCTAAATTATCTGTGTTTTTATTTTGGCTTGCTGGCTGGCGGAGCTTGAAGAAACAAACAGGCTTTTGCATCTCTAATTACTCCATCAATGAAATAGGGTTAATGTCACTAATTTCAGAGATGTTGTGAAAACTTGATGATATGGTGTAAGCCTAGCACATGGCCCAGGCTCCAGCCTCCATCCTCTAGGAGCTGTTTAGCTCCCTCAATGTGCAGGTTGTATATTGCTTTATAGTTATCTATTTGAGCCACAAGATATTTATCAAAAACTTTCTAAGTGCAAATCACCATGTTAGGCAGTAGGAACTGACTTTTCAGACTTCACCTGGATAAATAAAAAATCTTTCATCTTATTTTATGTTTTGGTGTGGGGGTAGGACTTAATAAAAGATGCTTTATAACCTTAGACATTTCTCTCCTCATAGATTTTATTGTCTCTTCCCTTCACTGGACAAATTGTCATGACCTGAATTGTGAGAGAGCTGTAGTTTAATTCGCATTGGTGTGTATAGACTAAACACCTGTCTCCTCCCATAAAGTATAAACTTCTTTAGGTCAGGGGCTTTGTATCACAGTTCTTTAAACTTCCCACAATAGCAAGAATATTATGTTGCATGTAGAGAAATTGTTGATAAATTGCTAAAGTGGACTCTTACTAATTCTATCTGAAATTGGAAAACCAAAGAATTTATTATCATCCACTCTACTGGAGAGTTTTATCTGAATTTGGGAAAAACCATAAACTAACTCAAAAAAAGTCTTATTTATGGCCTAGTTCCAAATTATTACTCAAGGGCAATTCAGTCTGCTTCCTTATAATACACCAAATCAAAAAGAAGGCATGTACTCCATCTCCTTCAAGTCAGACTGCAACTGACAGATGCTCCTTCAGAGCATGAAAGAGAAACACACAGAGAAATGAAAATTTCTGGAAATACTGAAAGGCAGATAGGTTCTGGAGAACATTGTCCTGTCTTACACAAGAACAAATATTGGAAATGTTAGAAAGTCAAATATATGCCAATCAAAACAAACATATAGACACTCTATTGCATTTTATGAATTATAATATATAATATAGGATTCAACTGTTCATAAAAAATTTATGTTATATATTTAAAAAATACAAGTACTAATTAAAATTATTTTCTTTTTAATTAAAATATAAACGACTCTATGGGATATTTTGTATCATTTTTTGCAAATAGCAAAAAGTGATATCTTTACAAGTTAGAATCTTTGCTTTGAAATCAACCCTGCTGGTGACAAGACTATATAATATGACCTTGGCAAACTTCCATCTACAAGGAGAAAAGTTTCTTCATCTGTTAGCCCCTTGGTATTTTCCTGAATATTCAATAAAGTAATGGATGAAAACATACTGAAAAGTTTGCAGAAACCCAGACATTTCCATTATAAAGGCACAGTTATACTTCAGTGTTACAACAAGTATGTAACTCTTGCTAGTGTTTACTTATCTCTAATCTTTTGAAGTTTAAATAGAACAGTAACATATTCATAAACCTGCAGATCACAATTTAACAAGAAACCCTCAAGCAAACACAAACACACTTTTTTTCTTCCTCTTGCAAAATTGATACCTCCTGAAAACATACATTTTTTGTGCATTTTCAGTTCTTCTGTGGTTTGTCTTCAGTAACCTAAAATTATTTTAGTCAGAAAAGCTGCATAATTTTAAGTTTAGGAATTCCAATCATGTAGTTAAAAAAAAAAAAACTAAGAACTTTGTCTTAATTCATTCTAGCTGCTGTAACAAAAATACCATAGACTAGGTGACTTAAACAACATTTATTTGTCACTGTTTTGGAGACTATAAAGTCCAAGATCAAGGTGCTAGCAGATTCGTTGTCTGGTGTGGTCGGCTTCCGGGTACATAGACAGTAGTCTTCTCCCTGTGTCCTCTTCTCACATGTGAGAGGGGTGAGAGAGCTCTGTGGGGTTTCTTTTATAAAGACACTAATCCCATTCATGAGGGCTCTTCCCTCATGAATTAATTACCTCCCAAAGGCCCCACCTCCTAATACCATCACATTGGGGCTTTATATTTTAAGATGAATTTGCGTGGGGGGGACGGGACAGAAATGTTCAGTCCATATCAGAATTAAAACTGTTTCACTAGGTAATAGTAATTTTTCAGTGAACATAGCAGTTGCTGGGCTTTTCCAGTGTGCTGAGCTCATCTTGTCTTTAAGATTTAATTATTGCCACTCAAACTTTAATCCCATATGTTGTGGGAAGTGTAGTTGGTCCCAATATTTCTAGAGGTTATTGGAGTCTTAGATATGTGCTCATACTTCCAGGTTTCCTTTTCTGCTTCTACAAGATGACTGATCATCATTCTTCATTTGCTACCTGTGTGTCTTGAGCCATTTCTGCAGTAACCCACCCCAGGACACTGATCTAAATCCTATCTCCTCCAAAGTGTATTCTGACAAGCTTTATCAAAGTTGCGCTTAATAACAGAGTTGGAAGTGAAGAGTCGGGAAAGAGGAAGGCTATGCATATTAAAATGTGGCACCTCTTGGAAATGACTTAATATTAGATTGTAGCAATGACAATAACGAGAAAAGCAAACACTTATAAAGACTTTCTATATGCCAGTCACTGTCTGAGTGTTTTACATATAATGCTACACAACATCTCTAAGAAGTTGATAGCAGACTATTTTTACCCCTATTCTTTACTAGAAAAAAAATACTTGCTCAAGTTGTCAGAGCCAGGATTCAGTTCTCTAAAAGGCCCCTTGGCCATACTCACTGTCCATTATTCATTAGGACTCTACATAAAATGTTGGAGTTGAGGAGGCAGGTGTGACAATGCAAGATGACACCTCCTGAACCTAGTTCAGTCTCAGCATCACAAATAGAGGTAACCGGACAATATGTGCTTCATGAAGTGATATAAGGAGGTACACATGGCCATGTGTGAATTATCCTAACTTAGAAATTCAGCCTAGAACCTGAATGTAACCAAGCCTCTGGATCTAACCACAAATTACCAGAAATTGAAGGGATAGAGGAACAGTTCAAAAATACAATCAAGAAGGAATCAGTCAAACACAAAATATGGAAGATTCTATAATGCAAATTTATTTCTCCAACAAATAAAAACGTAAAAGCTAGGGGGAGGAACACTATTATAGATAGAATAAAAGAGACTTTAAAAACATAATAATTCAATGCAATGTTTGGACCATGTTCGCAAATTGATTTGAACCAAGCAAGTTAAAATAAACTCTATGAATCAATTGGGACAATTTAAATATAGGCCTGATGTTAGATGGTATTAAATAATTAATGTTAATTTTTTTAAAGATTAATAATGTCATGTTGGTTAGCAAATAAAAGAGAGGTTCATGTCAATATATATGTCTTTATGAAAGAAAGAAAACATGAAATAACATACTGTCTGGAGTTGCTTGAAAATACTCCAGCATTAATAAAAAAAAAAACTGTTGGGAAGGAGGGATACATGAAAGAGACTGGCAAGAAGTACATACCTGTTGAAGCTGAGTGAAGTATACAGTGTTTCATGATAGCATTATTTCTATTTTTGACAAATTTATTTATGAAAAGTTTTTTATTAAATGGCCCTAGGGAAATCTCAGACACATACTGCTAATAATACATATTTAGGATAACCTATGGTGAAAATTATCATTCTATCAATATTTTACATGAGCTGGATGTCTCAAGCGAATATTAAGCTAAATCATGTAATTTACATATCAGCCCTCCTTTAGAATTAACCTTAATATTGGAAACTGCCAAAATAAGTAAATATAAAATCATATTCATGATTGTATTCTGAAAAGTCATGTGTATTTAATTGATATAACTTCTACATTTATAATATATATGCAAGTCTATCTAAAAGCTCTTTCTTAGAGAGTCATGATGTGTACTAACTACTGTAAAAAATTCTTCAACAAAAATAATGATTTAATGCTGTACTTCCACTAAAATTTTCTTTATTTGACAATGGGACACATTTTTCACAGCATGCACAATACATATATGCAAATATGCACATGGGTATTCTTTGAAATTTCTACTCAACACAATAAATACTAGTTCAACTAATATATTAGCATTCAGAAGTCTGCATTATGTCAGTTAAGTCTCATCAGGTAGATTAGCTTGAATGGCTTTACTTACTTACGAAAACAATTGAAATAGAAGTCACTGCCTTTTCAAAATTTAATACTCTATCATATCATATATTTGTTTTATTTCTAACATACACATTAAAATAAGAAAATTAGGGATATAAAATATGAAAACAAAATACATACTGTCTCATTTTAGAGTCTTATGTTTTATCATATTTGTAATAGTATATATGAATGGGGTTTTGATAATTACATTCTATTCCCATCTGATAGGTGAAGAATTTAGAGAAATCTGCTGAAGTTTCAGCATAATACATAAGTAAATGAGGAGACATAAAGATACATGAGCAGAATGGCAACAGAGGTGAAATAGTGAAAGGGAATCTAGTTTAATCATTGATGGAGTTAGGAGTCAAACAAGGAATAATTGAGGACAGTGGTCCTCCCCTTATCTGCAGTTTTGCCTTTGCAGTTTCAGATACCTGAGGTCAACCAAGAAAAGAACACTATGACATGTAGGCTTTGTGTCATCTCCCATCATCACAAGAAGAAAAACGGTGAGGACAGTACGATAAGCTATTCTGAGAGAGAAAGAGAGACCACTTCACAGAACTTTTATTACAGTATACTGTTATAATTGTTCTGTTTTATTATTAGCTTGTTGTTAATCTCTTACTGTACCTAATTTATAAGTTAAGCTTTATCATAGGTATGTATGTATAGGAAAAAACAGTACATATATAGGATTCAGCACTATCTACGGTTTCAGGCATACACTGGGAGTTGCAAATGCATCCCCCATGAATAAGGGGGGACTACTATAGATAAAAGAAAAGAGAGACAATTTGGAAGCCTATATAAATGTGTATAAAAGCAATCTCATGGGGCCTAATAATGGAATTAGTGTAGGAAAAAATACAATAAAAATTTAATTTGTGACATTGTTTATTTGCTTTAGAAAAAAATATATTCCACAGATTCCAATGATACTCCAGTCACAATGGAGTTTAGTAGAGGAATCCTACAGTAATTAGATCAATGTTCGTTTGTTCACCCACATTATCAGGCGTCTGGGCTCTGAAATATGCTGACTTTCTTATCTTAGGCAAAACATTGATCCTCTCTAAAACTCAAAATCTAAGTTTAAGACTAGCATCTGTTACACAGAGTTGTAGTCAAGATTAAATGGGAATAAAGTAATTCTATGTATCCGCCAACATACTAATAATGAAAAATGTTGGTTATTAAGATTATAAATACTATTATTTACCAACTATGTGCTTTGTATTGGAGACACAGAGATGACTGAAGCGGTCTTTAACACCAAGTGGACATCCAGTTGAGCAAGGGCTATATTAATGTGAAATATTTTTAGATTATTTTATTGAAAACTTTCAAGCTTGCTCACAAATCCACACATTTTTTAACAATACTGAGAAATAGCCTATTTTCCCTTCTCTAGTCCCAAAGCAGAATCCTTTTGGAAAATGGGTGGAGTAAATTAATCTTTTCTTGAGGTGGGTGTGTTTGTTATGAATATGAGAGTAACAGATGCTCCTGGGCCGTGACTGGAATAGTCTGGACCTTAATTTTCAATTATTTGAGTCATCCTCCCCAGAGAAGTCCCTAGATTACACTGGGTGTAAAAGTTTAGGGAGCAAAAAAGAGGAAGAAGAGACTTTGTGTTAATGCACGCTTACTAGAGATGAAGTGGTGTCATTAAAACTGAAACGTTTTACAGTCATAATTTCTCAGGGCTCATCCACGTTAAAACCAACATTTTCACTTGAGTCTGTTTCCTACTCATCTCTTTGGAGGACCCTTGTCAGTATCCATTTCTGAAGCATCTCTGATGTAGTGAAAATGACGTTGAGGACAGAATGACTAGGCTATGTTAGGATGCATATGAAATTCATTTTATTTTTATTAAAGTAAGCCATTTGGGAAAATCTTTCTTTCTTCATACATTAGCATTTCACTAAGAATATATCAAGATTCAACAGCATATACATATTTGTAAAAAGCATAGTTAGCTTAAAATATTTCAAGTTGTGTGTGTGTGCTTGGATCTATATTAATTTACGGAGGCTTGGACAAAAATCATTCAATTTTTAAAATCAGATGTTCAATGTAGTTTGTCCCCAAATTGGACAACTGCTCAACTTTTTCTTTTCATGACAATATTTCTTATTACTCAGTCTTATTTGATACACAGTGCCCACTTTCAAATGGAGAGATTTCTTACGGTTTTACCAGGTATGTCTATATTTTGTCAATTGATTTTAAAACCAAGAGTTGCAAGGTGTTATCTTTGGTCCCCACCTCACAATACACTAACCTCATTCAATAGAAATGTCACAATATTCAATTGAGTTTTGTTATTATTTAGATGTTGGAAAAAAGATTTCAAATTAGTATAGATACCAAGGACCATTCAAAGCACTAAAGATAAAACTTTATTCTGCCATCTTTATTGCATAGAACTGAAAGTCTCTTGAGAACCCATCTTAATCCCTGGTTGCCAAGAGAAGGCTTTACAATTGCCCCATCTAATCATCAGAAACAAGAAAATGAGGGTGCTGTACACTGACTGTTCTCACACTGTACCAGTTTCCTGCGCTGCATATGAATTATCACAGACTTAGCAGCTTAGAACAATATCCATTTATGATCTCACATTTTCTGTAGGTCAGAAATCCAGGCAGGCTCATCACGGTCCTCTGCTCAGTCTCACCAGGCTAGATTCAAAGGCTCAGATGGCCTAGTCTTTTCTACAGCATCTGGAGAAGAATTTGCTTCCACACTCATTTATGTTATTGGCAGAATGCAGTTCATGGCTTCAGTTGGACTAAGGTCTCCATTTCCTTACTTGCTGTCATTAGGGGGCACAGGGGTAGGTGTAGGCAGAGGGAATGCAGTTCCTGGCTTCAGTTGGACTAAGGTCTCCATTTCTGTATTTGCTTTCATTAGGGGGCAGAGGGGTAAGGGTGGGCTCTTAAAGCCAAGTGCATTTCTTCTAATACTGCTCTTTTTATCTTCAAAGCCAGCAATGGTACATCAAGTTCTTTTCACACTTCAAATCTCCCTGCCTTTTCCTTCTGCCTCTGCATTTAAGGGCTTGTGTGCTTAGATTAGACCTATTTGGATAATCTCCCTTTGTCAGAGTGAAGGGTATTTAAGGGATGAGTGATGAAAAAAACATTAGTCAGGTATTACATAACCAAGTTCTCTGCACACCTTCTACCCTAGACTTGCCAAATTATACATTTTATCAGAATATACAATGGTTAAGAATGTAGGCTTTTGCATCAACTAGGCCCAGGTTCACGTTCAAGCTTACTTATTTAATAATTGTGTGATTTTTGAGCCTCACTTTCCTTCATCTCTAAAATAAATTCAATTATATTATTTGTTTTATAGAGTTTTTGAGCTGATTACATGAGAAAAACCACGGCAGTTAATACAGTAATTAACATGGAGGAAGCACTCAATAAATTATTTTCACACAATGCAGAGTCTTGTCAGAATAAATAATATTTATTCAGCAACTTCCCTAGTATACTCCGTTCCATCCTTGTAGTTCGTGTCCATCTCCTAAAATCCCTTCTGTCCTCAAACATACACAAAACGATGCCTAAAGTATCTCTTCGGAGTGTACACCTCTGGAACGTTTCAAGACTTTTTACGAAGTCGTATGCAGTCCTACACACCTGTGCATAGCCTGTGTCATTTGTAATAAGCAGCATGAATGTCTTGAGAATCTCATTCAAAACCCCACATTCTACATTTTTTTGCATCAAAATTAGGGTGTCTCGATTATGCTAAATCTTTAATGTAGGGTGTGTGATACCTCACCGACTGGTTGTCTATAAACTCCCATTCGGTAGCGATTAAAATCTACTTCCATAGGGAGTTGAATTTGGGAAATTTTATTTACAAAATGGTTTTTCCTTCCCAAAGGAATAAAAGGGAAACCATTAGCCCCTTTCACTCATCTCGTATTCAATTTATTTATGCATTTGGAACAAAGTAAGAAAAGAAAATGTCATCAACACTATTGACTATAAATCTTGATTTTAGAATGCTAACTCCTGACCTCATGAGATGGTTTATTCTCCATAGATATTCTATTTTCTTCCTGATCACTGATCACTATTCACTTTTACTCCTGAGAATCACAGTTCTTATTGCAGCCCTGATTATACGGAGTATTTTAAGCTACCAATTTAATCCAAATGTTTATTAAACTCTTTCTGGGGAAAGGAAATTAAATTATTTTAGTACAACTAGACCTTTATTAGTACACCAGTAAGCATGTAATGTTTATTACAGCTCAGAGATTTCAGCAAATGCCTTTTAACTGAACTTGTTTTGTAGCTATCCCCTAGCAATTTTGTGAAATTCAGTGGTAATTTACAATTAGGCACCTAGATGAACTTAGATGAGCATTAGTGAATGATAGGTGCGTTAACTGTGTGGATACACTGATGATGAGGTAGCAAATATGTGAATGGACTCATGAAAATGATCTTTACTTCCAGTGATCTCATCCATGCCTATAGATTCAAATGCCATCCATATGCTAATTGCTCCCAAATTCGTATCCCTTGGCAAGACTTCTCTGAGCTTCAAGTTCTTTGAAATCTCCTCTTTAATGTCTTATAAGCATCTCAGGTTTTATGTACAAGTAGTAACACTTAAACATTTCCTTCACAACATACTCACCTCTAGTCTTTCTCATCTCAAAAAAATAGCAAATACACATCAACCTAATTGCTTGATTGAAAAATTCCATGAAACTTGTAGATTTTTAAACAGCAAAACAACAAATTATTTTCTTGAAATTCTTTCAGCTTTATTTTACATAAATGGGGAATACCTAATCCAAATACCCTGCATAGCACATTACTGTTAACTTTTCTTGTGTATCACACTATTTATTTAAACAATTCTAGAATTTGATGGTTTGTGAAAAAAATTTGCCAGGATTTCAAAAATTAGTTGAAAGACTCATTTCGCTAACCTTTAAAGTATAGTTCTCTCTAGGAAAACACAGGAGCTACAATAATCTGTATGTTTATTTTTGGGAGGGTTGACATGAAGCAAATTTATGAAAAGATGCAATTTAATTCTTTGTACTAACAACAAATACAAAATAAAATGTAAAAACTCATACCATTCATGGTAGTACAAAAACATCATATACCTGGGAATGAATTTAACAAATGCTGTGAAAATTTTCTATGCAGAAACCCATAAAGCTGTCAGTTTTCTGAAATGCAAGATATTAAATTTATTAGTTAGAAGGCAATATTTTGAATTTGACACTTTCCTGCCAATTTAGATTTAGTTCAATTTTAATCAAAATGCAATAGAAATTTGGGGGAACATGGCAAGATGAAATTAAAATTTATTTTGGAATATAAATGGCCAAGAATAGCCAAAATATTCTTAAAGGAAAAGGATAAGATGAGAAGACTTATTTTACTGAATGTCAAGACCAATTGTAAAGCCATAATAAATAGGTGATATGGCACTGGCATAAGAATAGGGAGCTAGAAAAGTGGTCCCAAGTAAAGAGCTCAGATACAAACTCACATAGATGTGGACCCTTGGATGTATTACTGCAGAGTGATAGGGAAATGATAGTGTTCTCAATAAAGGGAAAGTTACAAACATGGGGAAAAAATGCAACTTAACCCTACTTGAGATTTTTGGAAAAAATTAATAGTAGTAGGCTTTCTAAATATGTGTAAAATAATGTTAAAGTAAAAAAATAGTATGGATTTTATGAGATTATTTAGTAAAATGTATTTTTGACTTCAAGATAGGCAAAGGCTTTTTTTTGAAAACTAAGGCAAATAATTTTTAAACTTAATGAGAAAAGAAGATAAACTGGACTGTGTTAAAATTAAGAACTTGAATTCATCAAGAGACCCCTGCTAAGAAAATGAAAAGGCAAGCCACAGAGTGGGAGAAATTATTGGCAATAAATGTAGGTCACAGGCAGTGTGTGTGTGTGTATACACACACAATGCACACACATAAAATAAATATGTATAAATATACATATATACATGCACATATATATGCATGTGTGTATAAATATTTACATATGTATATATTCCACATATCTCCAAGATGTTTGTGCGTGTATCCCACAAATCAATTTAAAATAAAGAAAACCCAGTAGAAAAATGGCTAGGGTTTAAACAGGCATTTCATTAAATTGTACATTGGTGTTTACAGCTATGAAAACAATAATGTTTGTAATAATATAAACTGAAAGAAACACACAAGTTCATTAGTAAGGAGATGGATAAATGGAATGTTCACATATAGGTATAATACATCAGTGTAAAAGAATGAACTACAGCTAGATGCAAGAATATAGATTAACTCTAAGAAACACATTTAGTGAAAAAAGAAAGTCCAAGAGGATCATTTTAGAAGTTGAGAAACAGGCAAAATTAAGCAATGTGATTTTAGTTACATGCATGGACTGGTAAACTGGCTCTTCAAAAATAATTAAAAATTCATGATTTTTAGTTTATACCAATTACTGTGGTGTAAATATCCCCACCACGGCTGATTTTCCAGCTAGTGATGTTGCAGGTCTGAATATGAAATTGGGAAAAGATGCAAACAATTGGCTTTTTAGAGCCAATACTCCCTTGCTCCAGCATACCACTGCATTCATAAGTGGTAAAGGAATTAAAAATTTTTACAAAGGAAATAAAAATGCAAATGCTTAAAGTGGCGACCTTTTCAAAAAGTTAATTGATATTCGAACACATAGGATGAACATGACAAAGATTTTATTCAACTCATTAATGATGGAGGGAACTGGTCAGCCAGCAATCCCGGTACAAATGAGAATTAGAGGAAGAACAATTATAAGTTCATGAAAAGCATTTTAAAATAGTTTACTCAGTTAGAAACAAAAATAATTAATGACCGAAAAGACAATACATAATCTTTGGGCTATTTTTCTACTAGACAGAAATTATTCGCAATTCTGTTGGATAAGATCTACAAGTTAACATGGAATTTATGAATGTGTGAGCCTTTATTTAATAGTACTGCCAGCCACAGGTACATTTTTCTAGATCATTATGTAATTTGTTGTGGGAGCTTCAGTATAAATTTGAATGAATAGACTGTCCACACTTTTGTTTTATTTCCAAGCTGTAAATAACTTTTCTTAATGACCCCCACCATTTGATAATATATAATCTCCAAAGGTTATTCTTGGTCACAAAAATCATGGTCCCAATAGGCTTTGGTTTAATTATTTATAGAGGGCTACAAGAAGTGATAATTAATCATATAAAATTCCTTGAGTATACAGTATTGAACACATTCTAAAGCAAGAGAATTAACTTCTGTCTCAAAATTTCCTTAAGGAATCTCAGATTGAATTATGTAAAAGCCTCTATCTTTGTATCTTCTTTTATCTTGAGGCTAATCAACCAAAGAAAGTCTCTCCACTAGGTTTCTCCTATAGAGCTTTTTGACTTTGGAGTATTTCTTTCTCTTGTTTTCAATTAAAATTATCAAACTAGTCTGATTCATCCAAGGATTCTCCTTAGTAATATGAACTTGCCATCTTATATAAAAAGGCTTCTGAGCTAACAGTTTCTGAGGGTCTCTCTCTCTCTGAAAAGACTAACACAGCAGCGGTCTTCAAACTTTGCTTTCAAACCCCTTTAAAAATCTTAAAATTTTCTGATGATCTCAAAGTGTTTTTGGAGGGTATATCTCTCAACATTCACTATATTAGGCATTTTAAAATGATCATTTTTAATGTTTATTTACTAGTTCATTTTAAAATAGCAATAATAAATTTATAACATATTAATGACAATTAACATGATTTATAAAAAATATATATTCTCCAAAATGAAAAAAAAAAAAAACAGTTGTGGGAAGATTGGTATCATTTCACATTTTTGTATATCACTTTAATGTATGCCATAATAAAATATCTGTTTTTGCATTCAATTTGTTGATTGTTGAAGTTTATGTACAACCTCTGTCCTCTCCAGATATGTAGTGGGAAAAACAGAAAATATTTGAATAGCCTTTTCAGATCATTGTTTGATACTACACCAAAAACATGACATACTATTTCTATTTGCAATGTGGAATTTGAAACCATATCAGTAAATTTTTCAGACTCTGTTTCTTTACAACCCATTGATGTATTTACCTTTTGGATGGATTTTTTTCTCCATCTCTGCTTTTATAAGCTCTTTCACTGGGCATTTGAAAAATATTGGTTCACTGTATTATATAGATCTTCCAAACGTAAAGACAATTCATGATACATATTAAAAATTGTATCAGTTAGTATCACCAGTGGTCTCATCAGAAAAATCTTTTACTATTAGGACGCTCTTAAGATCATGGTGATAGACACAAGTTTTATAAAATTATAATTTTTGTGTGAAAGCTCAAATTTTATCAATGGCAACAAACACTGCCAGTTTTCCTTTGATTTAGTAGGTGCATTCATTCATTTTTAAGAAAGTGTTTGTTAAGTATCCAAGTCTGAATTATTGTTTCTCTGTCACTCTGTCACGTAAAGGGGACAATGATGAGGTTATGGAGAGAGCAGCAGGTATAGCTTGTACTACCAAGAACAAACTGAGTTAATTTCTGAATATGCACACGTTTATACACAAAATCTACTACCTTAAAAAATCCTAGAAATCATACAAATACTTTCCATTAGTTGTTAGAACAATATTGTCATCACATATCAAGTAGCTTCTAGACAGATCCACTATACTCCCATAAAAGAATGAGTCAAAAAAAAGCACGTAATGTCTTAACATTATGATGAAAATAATTTTGACCTCCTAGACATCCATGAAAAGAGCCCCTAGATGACATTGAACCACACTTTTGAGAAACACTGAGCTAGCACAATTAAAGTATTAGAAACTTAGTTTGTCTTCTGGAAATATTGGGATATTTAATTCACATACATTTTTATTTATAAACCAATCAGAATAGAGTTTTCTTGATTTAGAAGACATTTTAATTTATTAAAACTTTTAAATGTAGGAAAATATTTCACATTCATACAATGAGATATAAATCCTTTCTATTCACAGACTGCAGACCTACAGAAAGCTCAGAGATTTAGCCCAAGTCAAAGTAAACACAGAATTATAACAAGTCACAGATCCAAATCTCAAAGAGCTATTCTTCTTTCCAGTGGGCAGTAAATCTCACAAATAGACTAAAATAAAATAAGCTAAAAAACTTGATTCTTTGTCATCTCTTACCCAACAAAGAATAGATCCCAACATCCGCTTGCCTGGGTGGTCACCTAAACCTGAAGACAATCTTTGCTGCCACTATTATGGAATAAATTATCAAGTGTGTACAAATAAGCTTGACATATACATGGTATGCTCTCTTTGGTTTGCAGGTGAGATGACCTAGTGGCCCAAGAGAAGTTACAGATTCACAAGTCCCTGGGCCCTTTATGGAAAAGGACATGGCCATAATCATCAGTCAGGCAAGACATAAACATAACAACATACTTGATCAGAAAAAAATAAATCAAAGAACACCAAAATTGTAAGAGAGAAAACAAATCAAGAGAAACAGAGAGTCAGTTAAAGTAAAGTTCTAGTGTAGATTTAGAATCATTTCAGGGGTTGTGAACAGATTTGCCTGGGCTTAAGTAGACTACAAGGTGTCAAGGTGTACTTCTCAGACAAGGCAATTTAATTGACTCTGGCGGGAGAGTTCTTTGAACTTTTGGTGGGTTCTCCAAAACTGTCAAAATACAATTTACGAAAACTTTAAAATGTGGTTAAATATATGTCAAACTTAGGAATCTTATTAATTAATAAGCATGTTCAAATGATGTTTTGGGGATCAGAGGATTTATAGTCTCCCTAGGAAGGCATTCTGAAATATGTGTGCTAAGTTAGACACAAAACTGGTTAATAGCCTACAGGGCAGTAAAGTTGTAATTTTTAGGGTTATATTTTCTGCTGGAAAGTAGTTATTCCTACTATACAGGTCTACAAATTCACATGTTACTTCTGTAGTCTAAGCCCTTAATTAATAGAAAACAGTCAAATCAAACAAGGTCAATTCTCTTAAAAATTAAGTAATTCTTGGATGATTTAAACAATTTAAAAGTAAGATATTTAAAGGTCATGCCATTCACATTTTACCTATCTTCAAAACGTAAATAACATATCATCTTTTATAATTTGCATACATATTTGCAATAATAGTGTATTGTAAATTTTTTTTTAAATCTCTAAAATATTATTTATGTGCACACTCAAACATTCACTGGAAAATATATTTCTAACCCTTTGGATCCAGTCTCAGGCTAGTGAAAGTTTAAATGACAATATATCCAATCTTCATTTCCATCAGACCTCTCAAACCTGATTCAAGTATAGTTCTCATCTTGAGACTAGTAAGAATACTGAGCTCAGACCAACTAAACCTGGGATTCAATGACAAAAAAAGAGATAAAACTGAAAACCCTTTTGCAAAAGTAGAAGAACAAGCATCTTGTAAATGTTGGGCATCAAATGAGAGAACTTAAAACTGAAAATGATAAAAATGCACCTATAGTTTTCTATCATCTATTTTAAGTCACTTATGGAAGTTCAGAAATCATTAGCTCAGGCTTTAAGTACTCATAACCCAAAATGCAATTGGATTAATAATTAAGCCATACTTTCTATAGTACAGCTATAGAAAGAAATACACAACCATACTTCATTGATTGAATGGTAAATTATTATAAATGATGAGTGTTTCATTTTTCTTTTATAATTGGTATAAGTCCAGGCAATGAAAATGTTAGTTATTCACAGAAGAAGAAAGCGAAGTCAGTCTGTTGAAGTGATTCCATTCTAGTACTATAAATACAAATTACTGTTGGTCTAATGTGTTTTGAAGCTAAGATAAAAACCACTTCGGACAGTTCCATCTATTACCTTAATATGGAATATTCCACAATCAAATTTATAGTGCCCTGCCACTAATAATATTCAATAGGACATTAAACAAGTATTTCCCAAAATAAAATCTTGAGTATAGTCTGCAGGCTTAAAGGCTGGCCTTTTGCTTCAGATTCCTTATTTCCCCTTATTCTAGGTTCTAAGGCAGAAAATTGTCTCTAAGTTTCTTTGCGGCTGTAAAATTTATTCTAGAGACAGAACATTTGGGGAAAACCACTCCTCCTTTCATAGTATTGTCCCTAAATTGCCTTCAATTCAACTTAAATAAAGAAATTGTATGTACCAAACATTATAGATTACTTGGAGGGAAACTAAAAAAAAAAAAAAAAAAAAAAGACTAGAAATAGAAAAAACAAATTTAAAATTAAAAAAAAAAAAGAAAACCTGTTGGAACTCTGCCCAGCATCTCTGACTTGAAGTGTGTCCTCTTCCATATTGTAGAGATACAGGACCTGATTGAAAAATCCACAGTTCCTTTAGGGAAAAACTCTCTCTTCTCAAGGTTTGGTTTGGCTCTGTAATTTCTATCAAGCTCTTCTTATCCTTCATTCCATCACCTACATAAGCAGAATAAAATAGAACACAATTACATTAGTAGGAGCAAAGCTAGCTGCTGTAACAAACAAGCATTTGTAGCTGTAGAGGCCTGGAAGAACAACAGAGGGCTACTTTTTTACAATTGCTAATAAGCTAAGCCTATTTAAAGCTATCACACCAGGAAAATAATTAATTCCTCGTTTCACAAATACCTCATGAAACAGTGGCTGCCAAGTTGAAAAAAAAATTATTCTCAAATACTCTTTATTTATTCTGATTGTGACCACTTCAGCACAATGTACAAGTGCTCTGTCGTACTCAAGAAAGTCCTGATCACACAGTTCAGCATGTCTTCTGCTTTTAACCAAATTCTGTGCCCCCAAGATTTTATTCTTTGTCTATTGAACAAAATCTTCCCAAGATCCTTCCCAGATTTTCCATCTAGTGAAGCCAGTTTGAGCATATTTTGCTCTAATCCTAACAATTTAGTGTTTATACAATTTTAAAGTAAATTTTACCATTACAATATCATTAATATGAGAGTATTGATATGAGAGAGGCCCTCATAATTTGGGTAAATAAGGATGGAGTCTACCAAGGTCATTTCCTTCTACTCCCTTCAGTTAAACTATATTGTGTTTTGGGTCAATTTATTTTTTTAATAGTCAGAAGAATGCAAATTCTTTGCAGTGTCTTCTGCTTTATCCTATTTTTTCTTGAATTCACTGACTGGCCAATTTCTATTTTTATTAACACAAAAGAAATAACATTGATTATTTAACCTAATGAGTTTTCTTCTTCTAAAACGAATTTTCCTCTTGATTAATAGTGTCCAATAATATTAAATTCCTGTTGCTTACTTCTTTATAAATTTCTTAATCCTCTGTTAAAAGAATTTCAAAGACTATGTTTATAGATCTAAAGATTCAAATTTGTAAAAAAAATATGATTCTCCCCCAATAGATCTATAGCTTTAATTCAATCTGAATCAAAATCTTGGAAGGGTAAGTGTGTGTGTGTGTTGGGAGGTGCAGGGTGGGGAGTATAGTGTGTATGTAAATTGAAAAGTTGATTCTAAAATTCTTACAGAAATTATCATGGCCAAGAATAGCCAAGGCACTTTTAAAGAACAAAGCTAGACACTATAAGATAGTGAGTTTGACTATCAAGTTGCAATTTTCAAGAGAGTGTGGTAATTTAGTAAGAATACATAAACTGACCAATGGAACACCAAAAAAATGCATACACAAATGGTCACCTGATTTGTGACACAATAGTACAATGAAGAAAGGACAGTATTTTAAATAAATGGTGCTAGGTAAGTTGATGTCCATATAGAAAACATAGGAACCTTGATCTTTCTTCCCATGACGACAAAAACTCAATTCCAGATGTGCTGCTGATGCCATTGTGAAAGGTAACTTAATATAGACTATAGATGTATATATATATCTATATAAAGACTACAGATATAAAGTGTGTCTCCTCAACTTGGATTAGGCATAGCTATCTCATGCAGAATTTTTTAAAGCACATAACGAAAAGCAAATAATGACTACAAAAAAAGATGTGTAAGTGGCCAAAAAAACCCCATATGAAACATATACCACTTCCTTTGCTATCAGGGAAATGCAAATTTAAACTGCAATGAAATGCCACTAAACACCCAAGGGAAATTCTAAATTTGAAAGGTATCACAGCAAGAGGTGTCAGGGAATTAAAGTAATGGGGGCCCTCATACACTGCTGGTGAGTATATAAATTGTTGAAAAACCAACCCCACACCCCCCCCCCCCCCCCCCCCCCCCCCCCCCCCCCCCCACACAAATCTAAGCTGGACATAATCTATCACCACCAATTCCACCCTCTTGGTATGTTACTAACAGAAATATGCACACCAAAAGACATATATTAGAATGTTTATAGCAGCACTATTCATAAGAGATCCTAAAACTGAAACAACGCAAATGCCTATCAAGAGTTTGATGAATAAATAACATATGGTCAAACAATGAAATACTCTACAGAAATGAGAATGAATGACTTACAACTACCTGTAACAACATGGATGAATCTCAGATATATTATTTTGAGTGAAAGAAGCCGAATACAAAATGTATATGGTTCTATTGATGTACAGTTTAAAAACAGGCAAATCTAGGATATTAAAAATCAGAATAGTGATTAACCTAGGGAGAAATGAATAAATAAGTGCACACTGGAGTCTTCTGGGACGCCGGTAATGTTCTCTTCCTGATGCCAGTTATAGGTGTATTTCATTTATAAATTGGTTATAAATTGATCCCTCCACTTAGGATTTGTATACCTTCCTGTATAATATGTTATATTTCAACAAAAATGCCCAGCCTGGCCCCATGGCCTAGTGGGTAGTTCAGCACACTCTGCTTCTGTGGCCTGGGTTCAGATCCCAGGCATGGATCTACACCACTTGCCAGCAGCCATGCTGTGGCGGTGACCCACATACAAAACAGAGGAAGACTGGCACAAATGTTAGCTCAGGATGAATCTTCCTCAAGCAGAACAAAAAAAAAAGCCAAAAAAGTGAAAAAACTTCAACATGTTTCCAAAATCTTCCACCTATACATTTCCCAAAATTGCAATGTTCAGTCTATGAATAACCCCATTTTCAATATGATGTGTTGGGGGGACAGTAGTTTCAGCAAAACAGTTGATCCAGATTGGGCTTCGCCTTCCAGATTCTGCCCCATTTTTCCTATCTGAGGTGAAACTATGTCACTTTACTCTCCCTAAAACTTCAAGTGCTTCTCCAGTAATTGCCAGAGAAAACACACACACACACACACACACACACACACACACACACACACACACACTCACACACATCTTCTCAGGAACTAAAAGTATTCTCAGACTCAAAGATGTCTAAATCCATATTAATAAAGAATGATCATTTTCCTAAAGCAATAATCTGTAGAGATATTACACGCCTGAAATGAAGAAACTTTTATATTATCAAGCAAAGCAATTTTAACCTTTTTTAAAGCTATATCTGGTTTTTGCAAACTATACCCAGAGATATAATTGTCCGTAATAAAATGTCCTGTTGTTGCTATTTCTTTGCCAAAATATAATTTATTTCTGATCATTCAGATTATTCAAGAAACCTGCTAAAGAGTTTTCAGTTTTTCACTAACTCGAGATGGAAATGATTAAGCAATGCTCTACACACCAAGCCCAGGTACATACCCACACTTACGGCTACCAGCTGCACCCCCACAGCACCTCTCACCTGGTCTGTCAGGTGAAGAGGAACCCATAGAATATTCATGATCTCCCAGTGGGAAGAAACCAACAGATGACATGGAACATCTTTGGCATATAAGAATTAACTTTATTTTAAAGGGAGCATTACAAACTAATGGAAAATATTATTTTAAAATATAGTTCTTAGAAAAGCAGCTGAAAAAAATTAAGCTTGGATCTTTATTTTATATCATAGACCAACCAAACTACGTCACCCAATAAATTTAAAAGTTATATATAAAATATAGTTATCTTAAAACACCAAAAACAATATAAGCAAAATATAAAGGTATGGCACCTGATGGGAAAATAATCAATGATGAATAGAGTGACATATCTCAACACACATTTTATAAATATTTGAAAGCCCAGAATAGTTACAAATAACTTAAAAGATTAAAAAATACTCTTGTAAACTTTGTAATAAATGTGATCAAAGTTAATTTCTTTTTTTAAAGCTTCAGTGCATGGTTGTGTATCCTAGTTGTTAGTTTTTAATTCTCTCTGTGAGCCACTGCCACAGTATGACAACTGACAGACAAGTAGTGTGGTTCCATGACTAGGAAACGAACCCAGGCTTTGGCCAAATCTTAACCACCAGACCACCAGGGCATCATAGAATTGTTTATGGGGGGGGGGGTGGAAGAACAAACCTATGCAATAATAGGAAAGATTGTTCAGTAATTTATGTTGCCTGTATGGAACAGAATGTTATTCATGAAATATACTATGCTTTTGAAAAAATTTAATATAACCTAACGCTCAAGCAAGTATTGAATTTTTTAAAAAGATACAATAGTGTATTTGCAGGATTAGAGGTTAATGCCAATTTTATAAACATACGATATCTATTTCTATTTACATTATTTGCTATCCATCTATGTATCTGCTTATTATCCATCTGTCTAGTGAAAATGTTTTCAGTGCAATAAAATGTTAATCTCTGGAAGTTGGAATTATCAATACTTTAATCTCATTTTTGCACTCTTCTATTGCCCAACAGTTCTCAGGGAGCACTTGTCCCTTTTAAAATCAGAACCAAATGTTAAAAGTTATTATAATAGAAATAAATGGCCTTATACCTCTAAACTTTTCACCTTTGCTTTTCTTACCTTATTATAATTGTCTTTTTACATCTTTGTACAATGTAGCCAGGAACTAAAGCACAGATTAGCACATCAGGTACGAAGGGAAATTATTTTGTTTTTCAATTAGTGAACTTTCTAGATTATATTAAACTATTCCTCATTATATTCCACAAGTACTTGTATACCTCAACTTCCAAAATTTCATCAAGTCTTTACTCTTTCTAAGTCTCTCTGCAACTGATAAATCAGTTTCTCAAAGAATATAGTTTTTCTGCAGATTCCTGTTGCCAAGTTTTTCTTAAAATCTAACTGTTGGAACTAATTTACATTTAACCACATGGATCTGCATCTTGTCAAAAGTAGCTGGAAGAATTAATCAAAGGTGAACAAATTAAGTTTAAATACTTCTTGGTAATTGAATATAACCTGTCAAAATTATGGCAGACACTGAAACTTTTTAGCATTTTCGAACTAGAAACTTGTTTTAAGTGGTGTCTGATTACCTTTCCTTTCCTTCCTCCAAGTCAAAAGTAAAGTCTATTTTCCAGTAATATAACCAGTAATCTGAAATAAATACCACATTTTTTCTTAAGTCAATAGTTGTGTACAGTGCCTTCATGAATTCCAGCATCCAGACTCACCAACATCTGCATCAGAAAGGAATACAGGATTCCCGATCAGTATTTCAATGTCCCTCTGTTTATGTGAAAATGATTTACTGAAGCCTAGCTAATCAAAACAGAAAGAAATTGGGTGTACACTAGGATCGAGTATATCTGCCAATGTTTCCTTTCTGTAAACAGTACTAAAAAAAGAAAGACAAGAATATCTCCAGAATCTGCTTAGATCTTCAAATCAAGGGTCACCTGGAAAATGTTCTCTCACATAGCTGGCGGCAAAAATTTGTATACTTATTACAGAACTTTCAAAAAAACTAGATTTCTTGTTGCCAGTGAACTCAGAAGGGCTGCTATGGGCTTTGCAGTGATACTGAAAGGGACTTTCATCTCTGAGTTGTCCTATTCTAGCTGTGTGACCCTGAGCCTATGTCCACAATGTTCTCTCTGTCAAGCATGACCTTCCTCCTCCTTTCTGCTCAGTGACCACCTTTTCCAAAACACACTTCACAAGCCACCTCTCTGTGCTGATAAAAACATCCTTTCCTCTGAGCTAAGCATTGTTTATCTTTCCAATTCAGTTACAGACTTGATTTCTAGAATTTTCTTCTCTATTTAATGGATATCTTTGGCACCAGGTCCCAATCATCTTATTTGTATCCAAATTCCTAGTTTAGTCATTGACTATACCACGTGCTCAAAATCATCCATCAATTTTAATTCATTCACAAACATTTATTGAGTGCCTTCTACAGGTTAGAGTTTCCACACTATTTTAGACGTTACCGTGGTGAACACAAAGAAGGCAAAGTGTCTACCCTCATAGAATTTATATTCTAGTGGAGAAAAACAAAGTAATTAGATTCAAAACAATTCTGTCTAGGAATAATTCTCTGCATTTAAGAGAATGACATAGTGGGGAGTATATAATAAAAAAGACCTCTCTGAAGAGAACGCATTTAAGCTAATATTTGAATGCTAAGAAAGAATTAGCTGGAGAAGATCCCTAGTAAGGGCATCGACGCAGAAGAAACAACAGATGCAAAAGCACAAGAATTAAATGAGTGGGGGCAAAGTAGAGAAAAACAGCTCCCGACTTTTCTGCCACAATTACTTTGAATTTGCCCTCTGGAGGGCAGAGCTGCAGCAGATGAGAAATGGTGAGTTGGGGGAGGAGGGATGAGAAATGCTGGTGGCTTGTCTCTCTGGGAAACACCATAGACCTTGATTATAAGCTGGAGCTGTCTTCTTGGCCACACCTACTGGAGTGGAGCTTCTGTCACACTTAGCTGGGATGGAGAAGAGAGGGAGTAAGTTGAAGCACAAGTGCCACAGACTCTCACTATTATTACTGAGATTTAGTAGAATTTCTTGAACAAGTAATTCTTCATTTGCTGTAATAACATAAGAAAATTTCCAGAGGCCTCAATTAGTTGTTTTGTTTTATAATATTTTTCAGTGAGGGCTGTTTCTTGGGGGAGCAGATCTGCAGGGCTCCTCAGACCACCATTTGAGAAGTGATTCTTGTCAGTTGGCTTTTAATATCCTTAAAATAAAGAATGCAAGTGTATAAAGTCTCATATTTACTAAGAGGGGTGATGGTGAGCCTAATATAGGGAATGAGAAGGGGATTGAAAAGAGAGGAATAAAGAGAACAGAGAATAATTATAAATTGCTTCATTTTTTAACAAATGAAGATCTTAGAATCACCCTCTTTAGTAAGTGTACTTTCTATCAAAAAATGCACCTATGCATACTCATCCAAAATTTACATGTCTTGCAGATAGTTCCCAAAACACAGAAGAAAGCACTCTTTAGAGACCATATGTTAGAAAATTCTGTATTAGACTATTACACCCTTAGGTGTATAAGGGAAGAAAAGATATATTATTATTCTATTTATATTTGTATTTCCTTTGTTATAAGTATAGTTCCTGGCACATAGTAATTGTTCAATAAAATTTTGGTGAGAAGATAACTGAATGAAGTGACACAAAAACCAAGGGGAAAAAAGAGGATGGCAGATTTTCAGGAATTTATAGTCTCATTGAGGTAACAAAAATCTATCTACATTGAAATTAGAAATAACTATGAATAAACAAATGGTAAACTTATCCACATGGAATGAAACAAGATAAAATTGCTCAAGTTGAACTTGGAGATGTTAAGAAAGTTGCTATACAAATGAAAGAAGATATTTTAGAATTTAGTTCTGGCATTATAAAAAAGGGTTGGCATTTTATTTTTATATACAAAAATAAAAGTTAAGTTATCACCAAGTTAAAATTCCAAAGTAATTAACTGCTGCCTTTTTAAAATGTCTTCATTTGACACAGTAGGCCTATGACAGAAAAAAACACCACCAGGTGAGTGGAAATGTGTAATAAGATAAAGGAAAAAAATGAGAGGACATGAGAAATGATGTGAGAAGATAAAATTAATCATGGTTTAACCAGCCACAGAGAGACCATTTTAAAATGCAGGCTTTCGCTTGACAGTAGCCCTTTTTCTCTCTGAGGAGTGGCCTTTAGAAATCCATTGAAGTTTAAGGCATCATTTGAAGGTGAGAAGCGCCTTTTATTCCTTATTATTTATTTTACCTTCATTCCTCACCACCCACGCACATGTATTAGCAGGAGGACGATGATACTCGGCGAGTTTTCCAGCAGCACCGTGTCCTTCGTGGGCAGATATAGAAAGATTATTGAAGGACAATAGCTAAATTCATGTACCTTTGTATATTGTGAGAACCAAAACAGGAAAAGCTTGATTTAATCTTAGATTCCTTTTTTGTGGGCACATTTAAAACAAAGATATATACATAGAGAACACATGACTGAAAACACATATTATTTAAAACCAACCTAATAAGCACACTAGGCTTGTTTTACCATCAAAAATGGCACCACGAAGTGGCAAGATATACACACAGACTACAATTCACTGGGCTTGTTAAATATGCATAAAATGTGAACTGCTCTATATTGCTGCATTTCCTTACTTAAAAGAATCTCATTTGGTGGTAAACTGGGAAGTTGGAATGCAATCATTAAAAGTTTATATAATCAAGACAGAAAATGATGAAGTCTATGGGGACAAGGACTATGTCTTATTCATCTCATTCTAAGCACCAAGCAAAGAATCAGGAAAAAATGTGGCACTAAATAATTCAGTCGTTACTTTAATCATTTATTCATTTAACAAATATTACATTTCTACTACAGCAGACTCTCTAAATGTGGGGGAGGGGAGGGGATACAAAGATAAGGAAAGCATACTCTAGCGATGAGGATAGTTTTGTTGAATAAATGAATATACTAATCTGAGTAAATTCCACTAAAGAAGGGGAAGAAAATCATATTTCAATAAGATTTGGAAAGAATCTTTTTCATTGTATGCATATCATCAGTATTTTAGATTTATAGAACATTTATATTATCAAAACTTTAGACTTATAGATCATTATCTTATCTCACAAAAACACTCAGAGAAGGTATTAATATAACATTTCATAGATGAGTAAGGCTCGAAAAAATGAAGTGTCTTGCCTAAATTCCCATAATTATTTGGGGTCTAGTGGGACCTTGACCCAGGTTATGGAAGGCAGTGCGTCTTCTCTGCTACTTACATGAAACTTGTCAGGGCTGTATCCCCTTCAAGTCCCTCCCAGGGAAACCAGTCTGGCGAAGAAAATATTGCACTTGAATTTGAAAGAGCTCAGACCCTATCTGGCATTCCTTCTAACTAGCAGCATGCCTTGCTCACACATGCTAATGTTCAATTTCTTCATTGCGGAGGAAACTTCTACAAGCTTCTATCCCACTACCCTCAATGGTCAGTCCTCTAGCATAGAGAGAAGGAAAGGTAGATTTTACTTTAATCTCTTCTCGAGTTGTCTATTTCTCAGTGTTCCTTGGGGTGTTCTTCTCATCACCCACTGTTCTCAAAATCTTAAGGAGGAGTTCCCTTAGGATCAGGCCCTCCTCTGGAGCTCCTGCTTACTGTTTCCTCAGTAGGATTCACAACTCCTCTGACCAGTGCCATTGGAGAGGTGACTATAGGGCAGGACACACTTTATTTATTGTCCTATATCTTTATTTTCCATGACACTATTATATTAAACATACAAGTGTTTAAGACTTAATTAAAGGCTTGAGAAAATGAAATGTAATTACAGTGTAGGAGGAGAAAACTCAGAGATGTGTGTCACATAATAATTTTCTTAGAGAATAAAGGTACGTATTCAAGAGGTTAAGCTTTAAGGAGGTGGGAGGGAGAGAAGGTCACTTTATAGAGAAAGCCTGTTTTTATTCCTAATTTCTTTCATTCAGATTTTTTCTCTCTTCGATAATTGATCTAACCTCTACTATTTTACTAACCTCTCTACCCACAAAACCCACCTCATGCCAACCTCTATAATCCTCCTTTTAATCAGATGAGATTAATACACCAAGGGTGTGTCAGGATAGCTTCAGGAGGATTATCAGGGCTTTCCATTTGAGAGAAAAGTATATTAATTACATTCTGAGAACACAGAAGATATCTAGTCTAACCTGATTGGATGACAAGAAATGATATAAAATGTTTCTGCATGTAGTAATCTTAGGTTGTAGAACCTTTTGACTTTACCCCTTACATGGTATTACTTATGATCCTAGTATCCCACAGTCATCCTCAACTTGTACTTTCCATAGAAACTTGGTTTCCTAGTTGGTCTTGGAGTTTACTGGACCAATTTTACATCTTTCAAACGACAAGACTCAAGTCCCTTCTCCTTCTGATTTTCCCTTGGAGATTTCCAAGACAGACAATTTGTCAAAGTACTTGTTTCTCTGCTGTCCTAACACTCCATCAAATGCTCTTCACCTTGGCCCACAGTTGTTCTGGTCCTTGACATTGGAATTGCAGCAAGTTCATGCTGTTCCTGATCATCATCTAAGCTCTTATCTCTATTTTTCTGAAGATTCATTTCCTGCACTTCTGCTGATTATTGTAAGTTCTCAAGCAGCTCAGTTGGTGATATTGAATCTACCAACAATGGACTCTAAGGCATGTGCTCTTTCTGCTTCAAGCATTCGTAGCTGGTGACCACCGAACTCCAGCTCTCCAGTGTTCCCTTTTTCTCTAGGTAATATGGACAATTCTCCCTTACTTTCAGTTGTGCCCACAATACAGTGATATAGGCCCTAATATCAATATATTTTGAGTTTCCACATTTAGTTCCCTGGTGGCAGGAAACCCCTACCATAGTTATTTCGATCCTTGTTAATAAAGAGATTTTCATTTCCCCTTTGATCATCCCAACCTCTCTTTTCAGCTTGAGGGGTGGGAACTGCGTCTGGATCACGGCAGGACAACTTTACTTTATATCAAGGATCACTGTTCCTTTGTTATACTGTTGTGAAAATGTAACCAAAATGTGTGAACAAGTGAAAAAGTGGGTGGGATGGAATGAAGGCCAGCCAAGGAATATCAAGGAAAATGTCCTTAGCTTGACTCATTTCCAATTGATTAAAAATCTCAGACTTAGTGAAGTTGCAGGTTAACTGTAATTTATTTTTTTGGCCGAAGAAATAACAAGTATTTTTGTTCAATAAAACAGATAACCACAAGGTTATGTTTTATTGTTCTGTGAGAGATTAACCAATTTTTTGTGTAATCCAGTAACCTTATCCTAACATTACTATCCTAAGTTTACTGTAAATACCCTAGCTTTTCAAGTGTTGTATGGACAAGAGTTAATATCCTCCTGGTTTCCTTATTAATGAGTTAAATAAAATCTATGACACTAGCATTTTTTTTTGGGGGGGGGGGTAGGACTAGCCCTGAGCTAACATCTGTTGCCAATCTTCCTCTTTTTGCTGAGGATGATTCGCCCTGAGCTAACATCCATGCCCATTCTTCTCCACTTTATATGTGGGACACCACCACAGCATGGCTTGATGAGTGGTGCATAAGTTCACACCTAGGATTCGAACCCACGAACTCTGGGCCACCAAAGCAGAGTGGGCAAATCCAACCACCATGACACCAGGCCAGCCCCAACACTACTTATTTTTTAATGTGCCTAAAAATCATGATTTTACCTTTTAGAAAATTTTACATTAAACATTCTTACCATCGATGAATCTCCACTTTAGGATATTCTAGTTCATCCTTGTGTGGCTTTTCTTGACTCTGCCATTTTGATTTCTAGTAGTAATTGATACAATGGATGATTCTACATTTAATGGACCTTATAAATTTCCATTCACTCCACCTTTAAAGTCATTCAACTGATACTATTTCATTTCCCAAGGCCCTGTCTCACCAATTTTGAGTTTTAGCAAATAAACGAGGAAAAAGAGTACAACTAAAAATAACTGCTAATTTAAAACTTCATTAAATTTTAAAAGATAATTTTGAATTCTGTGGAGCTAATATTCCTTTTTACAGTAGAAGTCCAATCGCACATTTGGAACACGAAGTCAGTTTTGTCCGACTCAAAGTATTTTAAGAGAAAAGTGTATTGATCTTGATTATGGCCAAAATTCCCCAAATTAATGAAGATTGCTCTTTATGGAACTGTAAGTTTGATGCCAAGAGGCACGAGAAGCAGCCATTTGACCAGATTTGTACTGGAGGTATGACATATTTAAAGTTTCATATTAGGATCTTAGATTACACAGCCACTGGGTGTTATTATACATCAGCATTCAGTTCAAGTGTTTACATCAGGAAAACTAAAAGTAAATACACACCAGAAACTAACTTATTCTGATTATTACACTTGGAATTCTGAAGCCCCTTCTCCAGTAACATGTGGATCCTTATTACTGTAATTTTCTCAGATTTAAATGAGAAAAATGTATATAATGGACTGAATCTCTTCCACAATTCCATGAATCTCTGACATCTGAAGGTGGAAAAGTGAATGACATGATAACATCAAGGCCTGGATGTGACCCTCAAGAAACTTCTGCTAAAGATCTCTCCTCTACACCCAAAAACTTCCTGACTTCCCAGTCCTGTACCTCGACCACCACCCAGCCCTCCAGGATGTGCAGTTGATGGCACCCAAGAGCACTGCATGGGCTGTATGAACTCCTATCTTTTAATAGTTATTTCTCTTTCTTGTTCTGTGGTAAACTCAGTGGATTCACATTTATAATAGCGATATAAAGTTTCCTCTTTAAATAAATTTAAATTAAAATAAATTCATATAAAGAAAACTATTGAGTAAATAATAGTTCAGGTGGGATATGGTTAGAATAAAGGATGAAATTCAAATGATTGCACAAAAGTAATCTTGGGCCTTTGTGAAAATCAAAGATTAATGCCTAGGAAATCTAAAATAGGGATAACTTGTCATTGTATTACTTAAAGGTATTTTTTCAGTAAAGCCCATGGAGGAGTTAGTAAGCAATATAGTCAATGGAGAAGGTACTCTGGCTCAGGGTTAGGCAAACCACAGTTTAAATTCCATCTCTGTTAAGCAGATCTTGGTCCCAGGGTCCTCATTTATAAAACAGAAGTCTGACCCCATTAGACTTGTGTATGAATTGAATGACATAGCATACATAAAGTGAAAGGTACATAGGTGCTACTTCTTCCTTCGCCTTGATTTCCCCTTGAATCATAGTATCAGCCGTTTCTATTTTCTTAATGGCTTATAAATGGGAAGTAGGTTACAATTATTTACATCGCATTGTTTTTTTGTAATGTGACAGCAAATTAAGGAAAAGCCAGACATTAAATTCCCATATTACTCTCACACAGAGAAATAAAAATTTATGTCAATGACACACACAAAAAAATTGAAGATCACCTACTGAGATTTCAAGTGGACACCTGATGGAACCAAGTAAGCAATGATGGCAGAGAATTGTACGCTGTGGGATGTTTAAGTCCAGGCATACCTTTTCTTGGTTCCATAAGCGAATCCCAAATGACAATAGAACTAAGACATTTGTAACTGTTTTTTTTCTTTACTTTATATTGATTTTATGGTACTGTTTTTGTTTTTAGTTTTTTCACAGACAGCAAGTTATTCTACTTTCATATTAACACAAATCAGATATTTGATATTGTGGTGTACATATTTGATAATCTGTCAAGTAGATTACAGAGATCTATATTTTGTTGATTGAGAGAGGAAAGAATATATGGTTTGTTAGTCTATTTACTTGTTAGTTATTTTAAATTATTTTTTAACCTGTTGGCCTGTTTGTAAGTTTATATCAATTAAGAATCGCATCCACACTGAGAAGGAGAACAGCTCTTTGAAATCTGAACAGATGACTTTTTTTTATTTTGTGTTTATTTTTGACTTGGGGTTTAGGTTGTAGAATTGAAGATATAATTTGTCTCTGTGTGTATGTGTCTGTAATTGAGTAAAGCTTTTACCTTTTGTTTTGAGTGTGAAATATTTTTCTAATTCCAGAGGGTACAAATTAGATAACAATTCTCGTATTAAAGCGATTCTCTTCCAATTGTTTTATATAGATAAACATATATAAAAATTAAAATCTTTTCAAATTTCACAGAAAATAAGTAAAATGAATCCATAATACTTTAAAAATGCTAAGACAAATCTTTTTTACAGACACTATCATAGAAACATTTAAAGAATCTAAGATCACATAATCCAGAATTTTGCAAGTTATACTATTTTAATAATTTCATACTTTAAAAATAAATGATAACTATATGTTTGCTACTTGAGTTTCAATATGGAGTAAAATATAAAAATTTTATAAGAACTGAAAAATATGTATTTTTATAAAATTTGGATTCATTTTCTCACAAAGAGATAAATTAATCTAAAATTTCTAAACTTCTCATACTGGTTTACTAGCATTAGACCTATGTAATGTTTAAGATCATAAAAACGTAAATGTGGATTTAATTAAATGAATCAATTTTGAATTCTGAAAAATACAAATATGTTTTATAGTATATTCTACTGGACAAAATTTCTTAGCTCTTTACATAACCAAAATCTTCCAACTAATAATAAAATGAGTTAATGGTTAATCTTTGGATTCTTAGATAATTTCTAAGTGAGATTGAATAGTGAACTACTGTTTGCATAAAATAATTCTAATTTTATATAGTTTGCTTCTTATCTGCATGTGTATGGAGTGGTCATATCTTTGGGTTGTGTTAATGAACTTGTTCATTTTTGCCACTCTAATAAGGTGGAAAAGGTATATGTGCAGCTATACCTGTGTTATATGTATTTATGAGATGCAAAAATGTGCTTATATATAATAGACAAGTCTCAGTACTATCTCCCAGTTTTCTCTGTTCAATAGAAGATATTTTGGTTGGCTTACAACTAATATGGGTAATTGCGATTGTACTAGGAGTAATAATGATTAGGAAAATCAGTGTATGTAAAATTGAGGGTTTTGTTTTTCTAGAAAAAAAAATGAGTAATTTTCTCTTAAAGGACAAATTTGGTCCAAAATAAGAAAAAACACAGAAAAGAAGAAAACTTTATCATGTGTATCAAGTAGTAGAAGGTATGAGGTATGCTTTGGTTTATAATATCTGAGCCTAAAAGGAGACTGTGAGGAGTTTTAAATTTTGGCAAAGTTAAATCAGTTTGATGTGCTTATTCTCCAAATAGTTTAAGAAGGTGGGGGGAGATTTATAAAAACTTTGCTGCCAAGTATGTATTGATGCAAAATGAAAATTTGGCTTTTCTCTGCCAAATTAATAAACGTTTTAGAAACCCCTAAGGGATTATAAAATAGCATTCTTTATCTTCTATGTAAACTTCCATACAGCAGAGATTCCATACCTTATTAATATAATCTTCTCTGCTTGGTTTGATTTTATATACAATTTGTTAATTAAGACAAAAAAGGAAAAAATTTCCTCATTTACAAAAAAGCTAAAGTTTCTTACAGAACTGTTACAATATTTTGTGTATTTAAAACCTTTTATCACTTTGATTAAATAGATAACCAAATATTGTTTCTCAGCATCCATGATCCTATCTTGAGTTATCAAATGTGCTCTAGTTGTTTGGTTTGCCTCAAATATAAGAGGGCAAATTTAGAAAAAATAAAATACTCTATTTAGGAGGGCCCCATAGGTCTTCTAGACAAACACAAAGATTTGTTACTTCACCTTATAAAAAAAGAGATGATAGGAACAATTAAGGTCATTTGCTGTGTTTCATATTCATAATTAGCTCAATACTATTGTAAAATCTGTCGGGGAAGAATCATCAATGTAGAAGAAACACTCGGCCTTTCCCAAGTAAAGACTATATGGGTAAAATATTATTACAATAAGGATTTCAGAAATTGTACACTTCATGTTTCTAGAGATTTTTTAATTCCCTCACTGTCCATATTTTCTTACTCCTAGGAGAAACACTGGTTAAATTCCTGAAATACTATGTATTGAACCCCAATAGCAAATTTATTCTCCCCTTTTCTGATATTCTTACTCACTCTAATCATTTAACAACAAACAGGTCTCTGCTTCCCACTGATTCTTTCTAGAAGGCTTGCTATAAACTATAGCTTATAATTTGTGTCATCATCAACAAAAAAGGCAGTCAAAGTGCCCATTGAAAGTATTGCACTAGATTCTCTAAATTATCAGTCCTTCAACCAATAGATGATTAGAAGAGTCTTCCAAACTGACAACGATTAGAAAATATTCATACAATACAGGTGGACTGTGTCGGTATTTCCAGGACCCTTTTCTGTCAGGAAGCAGACCTACTTCATGAAGGCAGACTTTACCCAAGATCCATAATTACAAAAATTACATATGACTGAATGAAATGGTGAGGGAAATTTAATTGTGGTTATTTGATTGAAACATTATTGGTGTCACTTTATTGTTCTAATTTTATGTATATATGAGTGCTATAGACTGAATGTTTGTGTCCCCCCTCAAATTCATATGTTAAATCCTAACACCCAATGTGATGGTGTTAGAAGTTGGAGCCTTTGGCAGGTGATTAAGTCATGAGGGTGGAAAGCTCATGACTGGGATTTATGCTCTTATAAAAGAGATCCCAGACAGCTCCCTTGCACCTTCCACCATGTGAAGATGAAGCAAGAATACAGCTGTCTATCTGTCTATGAACCAAGAAGTAGGCCCTCACCAGACACCAAATCTGTCAGTGCCTTCATCTTGGACTTCCTAGAACTGTGAGAAATAAATTTCTCTTGTTTATAAGCCTCCTAGTCTATGGTATTTTATTATAGAAGTCCAAATGGACTAAGACAATGAGGAAGATCTTTTAACTCTAAATATAGTAGACTATGCTTTTCCAAACTGAAATTAACCATTTTTTAATGACATCTGCTCTCAGTAACTCCTCAGAAGTGAGAAAGAAATACTTTGCTGAATTGCCTTACATTTCCATGGAAACATGGGTATTTACAGAGGTTCAATAAAAATATATCCTCCTTTTTACCAAGATATATAATTGGACAAATTGACTTATAATTCAACAAATTGATTGTGCAACCAACTCCACACCTATAAGTGTAATATTTGAGAATAAATCTCTTTTAATAAGCTATGAGAAATTTTCTACAAAGAAACAAGGATGCTCCACCCAAGATGAAGTAACAGACACAGAATTTACCCTCTTACCTAAAACAAATTAAAAAGCTCCACCAATATACGAAACGTTGTTGGCAAGACACTAGACATCAGGTAATTTTGATGTAAATTAGTAACCAGTAGAAAATTATATATAGCTGTTTTTCATCCTCAACTTCATCATTCAGTTTCTAGTTGCTTCTGAAACTACCCTGTCTCAGTCTAGATCTGATTTCTAGCAATTTGATAAATAAATGACAAGCAATAGGATATATTGGAGTATATGAGGAAGCCATTTGGTGTAAAACTAATTTGGCCTGACCTTGTTTTTCCAAGGGGGAAAAGGGCCAGACTGGCCTTTGAGCATGCATTGTACATCTGCTGTAAGCATTTACCATGTCCTAAAGACAACAACAAATGCCCTTAAGATAAGGATGCAACTTCCCCCACATTGACATTTCCTTAAGGATAAGCATTTCTCCCTAGGCTAGGATTTGATTGCTGTGCTAATCCTATGACCACCCAACTGGAGACAACAGACCTGCTGCCTGCTGTGCCCATGAAGACAGCAGACCTGCCACCTGCTGTGTCCATCAATCACCTTGCCTGCTAGGCAGGCTAGGAAATCTCATGACTATTGTAAAAGGGACATTCCAATCATATGTGATACATGTGGTATATAACCACTCTGTATACACCACTTCTTTGGTGCCCTTCATTCCTTGGGGAAGGAAGGCCCCAGGCTCTATGGTCCTCAAATTTGGCTCACAAAAATCTCACCACAAGTTTGATTTATAGATTGGCTGGGGATCATTTGCATTGACAAATTCAATTCAATTTCTATTCACTTTACACCTTCAGTATTTGTCCTTAGTAAGGTAGTGGTGGTGTAAATTTGACTATGGCCCAGTGAAGTATATTCAAACAATTTTAAGTCTAGTGGTGGATACGTTCATAATAATCAATAAAAAATTTTTAAACAAAATATGTATGTGGTTTTAGATAAATAAAAATACTTATATAGAAATTACTATGTTCCAGGAAGTGTTCTAAGGTAGAGAGGTAAAGAGAGAAATAGATGTGAATAATTATTTTATACTACACAGAGTATAATTTATACCCACAGCAATTCTAGGCTTTATTAATATACTCATTTAAAGATGAAAGAACCTAGGCACAGAAATCAAAACTGCTACATGGCAGAACCAGGATCTGTGCTCAATTCCAGTTCTTCCTATTGTATTTATTATTTACATTGATAATTAAGAATGTAATCTAGATAGCCAGTAGCATCTTTAGTATGTGTGCCAATTATTTTTTAAGCTAGACAGTAGCGTATCTAAAAAACAATAATTTTAAATATATTTTGTAAGATTTTACTGTGTTCATTGAACAAAAACTTGCACATACAAGGAACACAGTGAGCAGTTGACTGACTGTAGCCACAAACAGCCTATTTCGTCAAAGAGCCAAGAAAAACTTCGCATATCTAAGACTTGTCATATTTTGACATGAATTAGTATCTTTTCTGGCATTTCTGATTAGAAGGGCAAAGTGCGAATGAGTCATAGGGTAATGGCCATTTTTCATCCATAGCAATTGCTGCTTTGAAGTTGGATTGTAGATGTTAATTATAAGAAAGTATATATATCAGAATTGTGTTCTCGTGAACAAGCAAGTACCTATTGCACAATATCTTTTTCTTTCCTCACCAAAAATATCTTGCATTGTAGATACTAGCTTTTGTACTTTAATTCAGTAGTGTTTAGTGGGTAAAAATTAAAAGATTATTTTTTCAATTTACGATAGATAAAGCTATATTAGAAGTTCAAATTATTGACAAAATCTAAAACTATTATTCAATGATCTGAAAATTATAATAATAAATAACAACAAAAGGAGAAGCAAATATTCTAGAGATAAAGTAATTATAAATAAGGGTAAAGTCCTGCCACTCCTACATTATAAAAATAGAGGAAAAAAAGTATGTAGCAGTATATTTTTTCTGACCATCCCACCTGCACTTCTCCATACAATTTACACTAAAGTCTCAAAAAAAAAAATGGTAACTATGACTCAGATCTAAGTTAAGATGCTTGTCATTAATGAATTTTCAGAGAAATGTGACAAAGTCTTTCATCAGTAATCACTTTTGAGACTGTCGCAATTATTGACAGAAGAAAGGAGTATAATTGAGATCTGTGAGGTGGTTATTATTTTTAAAATTGTTCTGTTTTTTTACTTGGAGAACACTGGAAGCATTGAAATACTCTACTCCTTTGTTCTTTGTGTTGTTGTCTTAAAATTAAGATTTTTCTCTCAGGTATGCAAATGCTTTGAGTTGCTAAAGAAACCTGAGCTTTGCAAGAGTAAGGTTCAGAACACACCTTGTCAAATTTCTAGTTCAATTTCTAGACCAAAATAGCATGAAGAAATTAGGAATAGTCCTTTTTGAAGCAGGTTCTAGATACAATGTTCCTCATTCAGAAATTGGCATTTCTTAAAGAGAACATATGTTTTTATTTTAAAAAATAATAAAGTGTTTACAATGGCGAGGAAACTAAACTGAATCATACAGTTCCTCAAATATTAAATAGAAAATGCTATTTACCTCATTATTTCCTGAGACAATGTCTTGATATACCAGAAAAAGATTGTTTAGATAATGTTCTAGAAATTTAAGATTGATAAATTGTGTGATCTAAAAAAGGAGAGAAACTATCCTAGTTTTGGTAACCCAGTAAAGTGATAACTGCTTTATCTAGTTTAATCTTCATAGCTCTCCTAGGAACTACTTGTCAAAAAAGTGAGAAAATTGAGTTAAATTAAGTATTAAGATCACATAACCAAGCAAGAAATCAAGACAGGAAGTGTTTGACACATCCATACTCATTGTACTCAAACGTACTATCTCTGTGGTTTATTGTAAGGATAGAGAAGACTAATCTCTATTGCAAGAATAAAATAAACCACAAAATCTCTGTAGATTAATACAACAAAATTTATTTTCTACTCTTAAAGAAAAAATTATTTAATGACACTTGTTTAACAACGATAGGTAGAATTTACTCAGGGGAAGGAGGCATCATGATGGGTGTAGGGGTCACTGAAATGGAGAGAGATTAGAATTAAATGGACTCCAATGGGGATAAGTGGGGATTTATAACAAAGGAGCAGGATATGGGTCAGTAGATGGAAAACTTACTGAGGAAACATCAGGAGTAAGAGGGATTCTTATGAGACCAACTCCACAGAATTCTTGCTGAAGGCAGGCCAGGGTGTAAGATATTGAGGATGATCAGATAATAAGGGTGGGGCATTTTTGCTAAACTGACTTAGCAGGATTCTTGCTCAAGGGCAGAGAGGGAAGCCCAATGTCCAGCCAATTCCAGCAGTGGGCTCATAGGAACCTCATTAAAGTTGAATCAACAAGAGAGTCTCTGTCATTGTAACCACAGGCCCTCCAGGACCAGTTCAACTGACCCCATCTCTTATCAACAGAGTGATTAAGAATTGCCTTTCAGAAGATCTGCAAAGTCACATAGCCAGGGCATGAACAAAAGAAGAAATCTCGACCTTTAACAACTTCAGAACCAAGGATCTTCCTTCCCATGGAACGCAAGGACGGGGACATGACCAGAACTTGAAAGTTGGACACTTAGCAGAAGCGAGGGGTCCCTCATTCAGGAAGGTCTGGTTAAAGTTCCTTGTGAAACCAAGAACTAAGGAGTTAAAAAATCTTCTCTAGAGCAAAAACTTTGAGATAAGCTTTGCTACCCGCAGCTGTGCATATTCAACATAATCAATCAACCGTTGTTTAAAACTAACCAGGTTTTTCTGTCCCTCCTTGGTATATGAGTGAGTTGTCTTTCCCAGAAATTCCGGGTCCAAACATCAAGATTCAGTCTTCAAGGCCCTACACAGGCTGGTGGGAAGACGCCAACCAGCAAAGCCACATGCTCCCCTTCCCCTACCTAAAACCGCAGATAAAAACCTTTACCTTTTTCCCTTCAAGAAGGTGGATCTGATTTCTAAGTCCCATCTCCTCCTCCGGCTGCCTTCTGATAATAATAAACCCTCTTTCCTTGACAGAAGGCTGATGTTTCAGTTGTTGGCCCTATCATGAGGCAGGTAAACGAACCTGTTTGTGTTCCATCACACTTCCCTACCTCATCAAAAATGTTTAGAACCCCATCATAAAAGTTTAGAACCTCATCATAAATGTTTAAAACCTTACCGTAAATGCTTGAAGCCCACCAATCAAAACCTGTCTCACCAGCATTTCCGTGTGCCAGCCTGTTCTCCCTAATCTCTTAAGTTTCGCCCCAAATCCTGAATCAGGGAGGCAGATCTGAGGGCACAGAGCCTCTCTTCTCCCTGCAGATGGATCTTGCAGAAGACAGCTAATCTCTTTTCCTAGAGATTGATGCCATAATTCATTGGCTTTTTTATGTGCATCAGCCAAGCAAACCCCAATTTTGTGCGGTAACGTCATCACTTCCACTGTATGTCCACCAATGCTCATATAGCAATTCTGGGATTCAGGGTGATGAAAGTTCTGCTCTCTCATGGCCACACCATGTAGGACATTTGGTCCCTTTGGTTGCAGGGTCAGAGAAGAAAAGATGAGAGAGCAGCACGTGATTTCACCAAACAGTAAGGGGATTAAGAAATATAAGAAAGAAAGTGAAATATTTGTTGGTATTACTATCTGCTACAAATTTATATGATATTTTAAGCTGGAGAGAACTTTAATGAGGATTTAGTGAAATTCTTTTAAGTTTTCCTAATGGAGGCCTTTCTTTCTTCTATTTATTAAAACTAGAGAAAGTCTAGGTTTAGAGCACTCCAAAATCTCACTGCTGTCCCAATATGAAGGAATAAGATGCATCTCTATGTACCTAAATATGGGTGTACATGCGTATGTATTTGTATATGTGTGCAAGTTAAATCTTACTCCAAGGTTGGGAATGAAATGAATATGTTTCCATACCCCAAGGAAGCTCTGTCTGCTAAACACTATGTAGAAATCTTAGGCTAAGACTTAAGGTGCCATCTTAAACTAGCTAATTATAGTTGATATTTTTCCCTGACTTGTGGACAAGTATAATAGACCATGTAATAATAAAGATAAATTGTTCTATTCAAAAATCACGTCAGTGCCTTCCATCTTAGTCGAAATATTAAAGATTGGAGAACCTACCAGAGTCTGAAATTTTCTTGCACTACACAATTAAGCTATCAATCTGATTAAATAGTTCAGATTGGACTCTTGAATATTTACACATAATTTCTGCTTCTAAATTTATCCTTATATGGTCTCCTCTTCTGATATATTCAGTTGGTTGAATAAAAAATACAAAATCACTCTTTTACACCCATTCTTTGTTATATTCCAACTTGGTTTCCAAACCCTTTCAAAAATCTTTACTCAAGTATTTATTTATTCATTTCAAAATACTTATTTGGAATGATGGTTCTATACCTGACACCATCTTAGATGCTGAGAATATAGAAGTGAACAAGACAGACGATATCCTTGCACTCAAGGAGTTTACACCCTGATAGTACAGATAGATATGGATACAGATATAGATAATAAGTATATAAACAAGTAAATGAATAAAACAATTCATCAAAGAATCTTCTAACTTTCACTACATTTTTCCTTGAGTATATACACTGGACTGCTTTATTTGCATTCATTTGTCAGTGCTGCAGGAAATTCACATGCACAGTCACATTTTTAAAGCCTCCACCTTGTTCTAGGGCATTCCATTTTCTTTATTTAACATATTTAAAGTGCTTTAAATTTCAAATTTCACAAAAACCATAGTACTCTAGAATCTAGACTCATTGCTCATTAACACAGATACTTTTTTTGAGAGGCTTTTATTTTCTTAGAGCATCTCAGTATTTTAATTTGTTTCATTTTATCATGTTTAGCAAGATCCATTCAGAATGAGTAATTTTTCTATATGCCCCTAGGAAACACTGCAAATAGAGCTGTTAATGAAATTCCACCTGGCTGTCCTCTACTGGGAATCCTGAGCTGTAGTGAAGAGTGACAGTCCCAGGTTACAGTTGAACTTGGATGGTTTACTGTTTGCCTAATCATCCAAGGTCCTACAGAAAACATCATATCATTGTTGTGTGCTCTTGGTAACGAGTTAGATTATTTTCTGTTCCCTTTCTCCTAAACCCTACTTCACACACACACACACACACACACACACACACACACACACACACACAACACGATGTGTATTGGTGAGGAGGTCATATTATATAGAGAAAAAAGAGAGAATAAAATCAAAAGCATACAAATTAAAAACAAGGCTCTGGTTGGATTCATAAACTATTTGATTTTGATAGCCCCAGTCCTAAGCAGTAATGGTTCAAAGGGAACAGCATATCTTCATATATAAAAACATCAGAAACCATTACACATTTCTCTGTCTCGTGTAAAATTGGAAAAAAGGAAATACTTTTAACCCAAAAGATAAAAATAAAGGGGACACTGCAGTACTCTTCTGATGCAGTGCAAGATGTTAACTTTGCCTCAATCTTCTAAATTTGTCCATGCACTTGATCTCACCATTTTCTTCTTATCCCATTCATAACACGGCCATTCATTCAGTTAGCATTACTTGATTGCTGATGGAAACATCAGCTATTTTATTTGCCTGTATCTACCCCCTCTTACTTGGAGGATATTCCATTTATCCTGGTCAAAGTGTTTAATTCAAAATTGCTCATGGATCAATAATGGAATCTTGAATTATATAATGCAACACATTTCTTGTTTGTTTCCCTTAACATTTTTTGAGCTTTCTGTCAACTGGAGCCAAAAGAATTCTGACCAATCAAATTGCCTATTATGTGGTAGATATCATGCCCATTTTCCATATTAGTTCCAGACTTACTTATATTTGGGTCTGGAAAATGGAATCATCCACTATTCTAAAATAAACTACAATGTTGTGCAGTTTGATATACATTTTAATACACTTTTAATTTGTCCATTCTTTTGCTTTGACTGTCATAATAAAAATTACTTCATAGTGACATCAGCTATTTAATAAAGTGGTTTGGCAATACAGTTGGCAAAGTTTTTGGAAATGTAAATATATTAGCTTTGCTTTTTGCTTCCTGAATTTTAGTCTCTCTTCTCCATTCATCCCCCTATTGCTCACCCTACTTCATATCCTTGGCTGGCCAACGAGAATCTCTTAGGGTTTTGCGACTTGTTCACACAGTGTTTACATTTATGGTCAATTAATTTCAGGAATTTTATTTTAAGCACAAATGAAATGATTCTCATTTTTAATAAAAACCAAGCATTACAAAATTATTATGATTATTTCTAGCTATCCTATGAAGGAATTTTAGGGTCACAAATTGGGACTGAAATGAGAAATAAATAAGACCCTATATGGTCTTTTGTCTCTTGAATCTGCCCTGTTAAAAACTGCTTTCAGATCCCAACTGGCTGGACATAAACCTCATGTAAATCTGTGGTAATAACAAGAGATAAAAACGAGGAAGAGTGGTTGGCAGTCATCCCTCACTCAGTCCACTTCCCCAGACCTAAAAAGAACACAGGCGTATGCTTGCACTGTGGTGTTTCCATTTATTTCAGAGAAGGCATTATCTTTTCCATTGTGCTTATTCCCGTAATGACTATTTCCAATTTTTGATCGAATTGATGTCTTAAGTATTGCAAGGAATTTAACATTTGTTCTCCTCTTCAAATCTTTAAAACCCCATGCCCTTCCTTTCTCCTTATATGTCCTACCAACTGTTTCCTTAAGTGAGCTTTAGTATTTCCCAACACAGTTATGAGCCAGCAGGATGCTGTTTCGAAGGGGTGGAGCGGGGGGAGCGGAGCCGTTCATACGTCCCCTAAGTCTATTAACTGGAAAGCTCTTCTACTCAAGTGATGTACTGAGGCACTTCAACCACAGCTTCTCCGACCCTGACACTTCAAGTGGGAGCTCGGCTCAGTTCCTATTAAGGGAGACACATAAAGCTGCCATTGTCACAAATTCAGCCAGTAATGGATAAAGTGGTAATTAACTTAAGACGGCTGTTGGGGAGAGAGGTTGCTTCATAACAAAATCTAACAAGACTGAAATTCACTTTCCCACTTTCCAATTAATGCACAAGCTCGGCGTCTAGTTATATATTCAGCCTTCCAAGTCACCTTGCTAAAAGAGTTGTCTCCAATTGCTGAAAAGTTTTCTAGAGAGAAAAAAAAAATCACATATACACATAATTTTCTCACAAATCGGTAGCAGGAGTTTAAGAGGTCTTAGGAAAATAACTTCTCAAAAGAGAAGTAATGCTTTAAGTGAGTGAGCTCTGAAAGGAACACCAAGAAGAAGGAATAGGCAAATTGTAAATTACAGATCACTTATCTTCAGTTTTGCTCTATAAGTGAATTAGTTTCACACCAAAAGAACCAGGGATGACCGCACAGAAACTGACAACTAGGTGTCTTCAACAGGTTCACTGTAAGATTCAGGTTTGCTCAAACCACTCATAAGACCAAGGCACAAGACTGCATATTAAAATCACTTGAGGTGCCTTAAATAAATACTGTTACTTGGATCCCACCCTTAGAGATTCAGATTTAATTGGGCTTGTGGGCAGTCTTTGAATCGGGAGTTTTAAAACTCACAGGTATTTTCATGGGAAGCATAGGCTAAGCACCGCTTCACTACACAGGTAAATTACTTCATAGTTTCCTCTTTGTCAAGTTATTTTGTCTCTCTTTCCAACAGACTTAATATATATAGTCTTAAGGCTGTAGTAGCTTAAAGATGAGGGACTTTAAATAGGCAATCAGAGGCTGCATCAATGTTCATCTTCCCAAAGCCTCTAGTTCCTGCTCTTTGGAATAGTTATCCTTACTTCGTCTGTCTTCAGCTTACATTCAGGACTTGTACACCTTGCACGGTAGAAACCCCTTAACTGATGTGGCAGATTCCATATTTCCAGCCAATCTTCAGGATCAGGCCTCTGATTTACTATGTGTCTCAACAAACTGAAGTTAGAAAATTGTACATGAGAAAAGGGAACATTCTTTATCTAGTGCATGATTTTCAGCTATAGAGTCCACCATCTACAAACATGAGGTGAGTCACAAGCAATTCGTGTCAAGAAAAATAGATGAAGATGGGTTCTTCTTAAACATGAGAGAATGAACACACACTTCCACCCTAGTTTCCTCCTAAATTCTCATGGAAACAAGTGTAAAGTGATTTTTTTAAAAAGAAATATCATATAAGGACAATTAAAGTGGCAAAGAGAAAATATGGAAATGTAAAACAGATGGATAGTGGTAACAAATTTAGAAGACCAGAGAAAGCTGAAACTTAAGATAGCCAGAGAGAAAGACAGAGAACCACCTGCTTTGCATTGCATTATCCTAGAAATGTGCAAGAATCTGCTGAACCACAGACCCCTGAACGTGGGGTTAGATGGAGCTAAAAATAGGAGGATAGTTTGAAAATCTGTTTGATCTTCAACCAACGAACTACACTGGCAATGACCCTTTTCCTGTAGTAGAAAAAGATTAAAGATATATCATCTGGAAAGAGTCAAAAATAAATACTTTGAATTGGAGGAACACCAGGCACTGAAGAAGGCAATTTCAACAAAAAGAAAGAGGGATGGGGGATTAAATGCATGCCTAAATAGGAAGCCAGGTATACCCTATTTTGGAGCATAGTCTCTTGAGTTTGAATCTCAGTTTTGCATCTAACAAGATCTGTGACCTTAGGCAAGTTATTTTCTTCTTTGTGCCTCAATTTCTTCATCTGAAAAATGGGTATAAACACTGTTATTCAATTGATGTAAAGATTGAATGGGTGAATATACGTAAAGCACATATTCCAGTGCTTGGCAAAAAAATAACCACTATATATATGTTAACTACTCAGGGCCCAGCATAAAGACAGAGAAACTTATAATTTACAGCCAGAAGACAGAAGGTTCTTCCTGGAGGCGGGAAAAAAAAATATATATATATATACACACACACATAAACACACACATTCACAAACATATACATATAATTCCTGACAGTTTGGGTTCCTCAATGAAATTCCCAACCAAATCATCTAGAGTGAAACCCACCAGGAAACTGATCTCGTCAACTCATGGAGCTTCCCAACAGCATTTTAGATCTTCGCTTCTTAATTATAGGCAGCAGCCAAATATTGATAGATATGTGAGGAAATTTTCTATCAGGACATATACAAAAAAAGTTGATTTCTAAAAGGATTTTGGAATAAGTGGAAATAAGACAGGGAGAGCAAAAGTGCAAAAAGGAGCTATAATTAATTTCTGCAGAGAGAAAAAAGAACACATTGTACATTTGAAAGAACAGCATGCTATAAAAAGGCATATTTAGAGAACAAAACCAGCCCCTGAAAGATAAAAATATAGAAGAAATGAAAACTCAATACAAAGGCAGGGCAATAAAATTGTAGAAGTCTCCCAGTAAGTATAATAATAGAGAAATAGGTTTAAGATAGAAGATGAAATAAAATTAGATGATGAGTACAAAAGGACCAATATCTGAACAATAGGAATACCTGAAAGGAAAAAAGGAAGTCTTGGAAATTACCAAAGAATGAATTCAAGAAAATCGTCTAGACTGATGAATTGCATTGGTTTTCATATTTAAAGTGCTTGCCACACTTCCTGCACAATGAATGAAAATAATCCACACTAAGGGACATCCTCATGATTTTCATAACAATGAGGGTATTGAAAAGACACTAAAAATTCCCAGTGAGAAAAATTAATCTAATTGTATAACTAGTTATCATAATACTATTTTGAAAAATAGATCCTGATCTGAGTGCCAAATCTGCTTTAAACCAAGTTTCCATATGTGCATGTCTATTTCTGAGCTCTCTATTTGAAGCATTATAATGTCTTGTTTTATCATAAAAAGTCCCCTGATTTGTTACTTTTCTTATAAAGAATTTTTGCTATTCTCAGCCTTCGGTTCTTCCATGAGACTTTTTGAATCAACTTCCAAGTTCCATGAATAACTCTGTTACTAATTATATTGGACTGTATTGAACAAATTGATTAATTTCAGGATAATTGACATATTTAAATATTACAAGTTCCTATTCATGAACATGATACAGTTGTCCCTCAGTATCCATGGGGGAAAGGTTCCAGGACCCGCGCGGATAGCAAAATCCATGGATGCTCAAGTCCCTCACATGGAATGGTGTAGTATTTGCACATATCCTACATGCATCCTCCATATAATTTAAATCATCTCTGGATTACTTATAATACCTAATCCAACATAAATGCTTTGTAAATGGTTGTTATACTGTATCATTTAGGGTTGGGGATTTTTTTTTCCATCTATGGTCAGTTGAATCTGCAGATGAGACACCCACAGATACAGAGGACTGACTGTATATCTATTTGTTTGGTTTTTAAGGACGCTTAATAAAATTTTATCATTTCTACATCAAAGTCTTAATGCCTTTTGTTACATTTATTCCTAAGTATGTGACATTTTTGTTACTGGTGTAGCTTTTAAAATATTTCTTCTTTGATACAATTCTAAATTGTATAAAAAGGTTGCAAGAACTGTTCAAGGAACTATTATTTTCCTGAATCTGTTGAAAGTAAGTTGCCAACACGATGCCCCCATACCCAAATACATTCTTGTGCATTTTCTACAACCAATGACATTCTCCTATTAACCCTAATATCAAGAAAACCATCAAATTCAGGAAATTTACATTGCTATATTACTACTAAAAGTTCAGGTACGTAAATAAAAATGCAGTAGCTCATAATAATAGCCTTCTCTTTCATCAGGGTAAGATGAGGAATCATTCCAGCTCCTTCACATGAATTTACACATTATTGTAATCTGGTGCATTTACTTCTTCAGGGACAATCATGGTTGGTCTTCTATCACCAATTCTCTGGCATCACAGATGAGGAGCAAAAGTAGTAATGGTGTTTTTGTAGTAAGATTTGTTTAGATATTTTAATAGTAGTCTTAAATGTCTTATTGGATCTCACAGGCATTCTGTGAACCCTAATATCCCTTATAAATGTTTGCTGCTAAAAGTAGCTGGAGTTGATCCTATTGTTTGTAGATAAGAACTCTGACATTGGCAACCAGGAAACAATTTCCCTCTCCTCTCCTTCTCCCTCTCCCCTTCCTCCTATAGATTCTGTGTGGGATGATAATATCACCTTCTTAAATTGCATAATGTCCCAGTTATCAATGAGCTTGCTTCTCTTAGCACAAAGTACTATCTGAACTAAAATATGTTGCTTCTTCAATAAGTGCTGTACCATCAGCATTTGATATCAGCACCTTCATTTATTTCTTATGCCCCTTTCTTTCTGCTACACTACTTGTTTCAAGAAACTTCTTTTAGCCACATTTGCATAGATCTTTAATTCTACAAGGCAGTGCTTCTCAAATATCTCCGTTGAGGAATCATTTAAAAAAAATTTCCTAGTTCGTTGTGACATTTTGCAAAATATACTAAGAATGAATTACTAGAAAAATAAAATAAAAAGCACAGACATTCATAACTGAAGCTCATGTCTTTTTATTATTATGTCCAACAGGAATGTAATTACATTTTAATCAATATAACTCAAATAGCGTTCAAAAACATAATTTAAAAATTGAACGTATTGTTTATTGAAAGTGTGCATGTAGGTGAATAACCTGGAGAATTTCTACTATACTTGCAAATTTGCATGTTATACAATATTAACTAAACAGACAGTTATGAGTAAAATAGAGGTTTTGTGTATTAGATGCCTATTTACACACTGAATGAACACCACATACATTGATATTTAAACTTTGACTGACAAATAAGCTTACACTTGCTTGTTAATTTACACAGTCCCAGGCAATCTGGATTATCAGTGAAATTTTTCTTCTGATAACCTATGGTATATGAGTTTATTCATCTGACAGTATAAGTGAATTGATCATTAGAAAAGACTAAGTTTAAGTTGTAGCAATTTTTCTTTTCCACAGGTCTGTCTGCAGACATGCTGTCGTTCTACTGATCTAGGTTGGAAGCAGGCTACTGATCTAGCCTTGGTATCAGACTGGGATTTGGATTCAGGTCCTCCCCACATGCCTTCACGTTCTTCGTGGACTGGCAGTCGTCTGGGGCGTGCTCTTCTCATAGTGGGTCATAGGAGCACAACAGAGCAATGTAAACGATGCACAATGTAAACCTCTGCTGGATCAAAACCACAAACATTCCATTGTTCAAAGAAAATTCCATGGACAGCTCCAACATCTATAAAGCATGGAAATATATCCCACTCACTCCTGAAAAAGAATTGCAAAGTCAATTAAAGAGTGTGGATGCCAGAAGTGACTGAGAACAGTTGTGCAGTCTACTTTCATTAGTATCCATTTACTTTGGTGTTACTGCTGAGGCATGTTTATTGCTTAAGACAGCACAAATTGGGATCAAAGCATAATGGCTCTTGGCCAAAGTCATAGTCATAGTGGCAGGACTTCACAGTGCAGCCTCCCTTCCTCTGGAATTCATGCTGATATTTAATGGAAAGTTCCCACATTATGGTTCTATTTTTATACATTTTACATAATGTGAGGATAATATGCAAAAAGCCACCTGAAGCCACATGAGAGCAGACTTTAGATAGAAACTAGTGAAGTCCAAGTGGCAGGTGAGAAATAACCTTGGAGAAACGTGATCACTCTTCTCTAAAACAGGCCATGTAGCCATCACTGGCCTCAGAAAGAATTATCCTGAGACTCTATATAAATCTCACAGAGAAAGGGAACATATGATATCACATTATATCTTAAAAGACCACATTATTTTAGTCCATTTAGAAAACTGCATAGCCACTTCAATTTATGGTGATATTATATGAAAAGTTCCTACATTAAGGTTTTATTCTAATATATATCATGTGATATGGGAATATTGTGTACAAAGCCACTAGAAGGCATCGGAAGGCAAAATGGAGATAGAATTAAAGAGGTAGTCAATAACGACATCTGAAAGGTGGGAAAAACTTTCTGGAAATCTGCCCACTCTCCTCCAAGGAAATCCACATACCCTTATAAGCCTACTCACAGGCAATAGCATATATCTTGCATTTTTTAATGTTTGTCTCAATAACATTCATAGTAAAGAAACCAGTTCAAAAGATATATATTGATAGGAATAGAAAAGGAGGATTTTAAGGAATCCCAGGGTGTTCATTTCATTTCATCCAAAATAAATCGAATGATGCTATATTTTCAAAACTTAATTTCAGTAACTCATAAGTAGCCAATTCCAACAATTTACAGTATAGAATTACAGCCAAATTTAAATGGCATCTTCATGAAAAAAATTAATATAATATATATGAATTTTCTACATTTGAATCTTCTTTTCGTGAAAAATAAAATTCAAATTAGTCTATCAAATGTGAAAAATGCTTAGTGATTACTTTTCTAGATGTGTGATATAGATGTCTCTTACTTCACTAATTATTATCTTTAAATTATGGAGCATGCCATAATGATCTGTAGACACTTTGTTCTTCCAAACTTTAACTTTTGCTTTTTTCCTCTGATGTCATCTGTCCTTGGAAAAGAAAAACAATATGACATGACTTTCTTACAGGAAAGTTTTAAGGTTATTAAAAACAAAAATTAGAAAAAATCAGAAAAAGAGGCATATCTGTTGTTGATTCATATTAAAAGTTGTGACCAAACTGTTTCCTGTCTTGCAGAAACAAGTTTGTTGCACAGTTCAAACATGATTGGCAGAAAATTTCCCCCAATAACCATCATACTTAAGAATGTAATTCTTAATAATCAACATTCATATTATCACATACTAAAGAGAATAAACTCTAATTGAACCAAATAGTCTTTATATAATTCACAAATGTTACTACATTACTAAGTAGAGTGGTTATATTAGTTGACATTTTTTTCCCCATTGTAAAACTTTAGTTAGTTAGTTGATTTACATTCTGGAGGGAGATCCCTAATCTGGGTAATTCCTCAGAACGTTTTCCGATCTTCAAAGCTGCACCATCAGAACATACTTCTCTACAAAATGTATTTGTTGACAACATAGTCCTTAATAGTTTTATGCAGTTCGGAATTAACCGTGTATCTAGGCAATGAATCTGAACCAAAATTATTATCACTTCCTGTTACTATCATGTTCAAAGTATGCACACAAGTCACACCACTAATTTCGTGCATTTTTCAAGTTGCAATGAAAAAATCTTGCTACCTTTATATGTTCTATGGAGCGCCGTGTCACTAGAGCATGGTACTTCTTTACCCGAGATTCACCCCCAATACTTGTAAGAAAATGTTGAAGGAAGACTTCCTTCCTACTTGTACACCACATCAAGCATCCTAAGGCAAGAGTAGCAGCAAAACTTCTTAAAAAGATTGACAATTCTCTTTGTTTTGCCATGTTGGACATTAAAAAAAAACATAAACCTTAGTAAAGTAGTTGGAGTAAATTAATGTCAAACAAATTCTTCATCCGCTTAAGTACAGTTGCAAATTCCTGGAAAGTACTTTCATAAAATAATTTACAGAAATGTTCTAGTGTAATAGCAGTACAAGAAATCGATGATGATAGATTGAATGAAACTACTAAGTGGTGGGCAAAGAAGCTGATGTTAGTGTAATATCCTGTATAGATTTACTTTTAACACTGGCTAATACAATGTATTTTTCTGAACCTGACTTCAGTTGCCATTAAGTAATTTCAGTTAATACCTCCAATCCAAGGTCTCTGGCAACAGAGAAAGTGGAGGGCTTGTATAACCCATCTTAATGGTACCAAACTCAAGAATAGCTCTGTATGCTTTCTGAAAAAGAATGTCAGTACACATTAATTAGCAAGTCTTTAGAAACTGGGAATTTTGAGTTCAGAATTAAAAGCTCAGTCAGAAGTGTTTACAGCAACAAAGTATAGTTATGTGAGCAAGCAGTCAGGGAACAACTCTCACTTCCTGGATGGCTATAGAATAAATATGTGAGTTAAGATGTCAAGAAAAACAAATCTACTTATGTCATCCTGCTTTATCCTACAACAGGACTTGTAGAAAATTCAACTATTAAAGCAAGAAAGATCCCAGAACTCAAAGCTTGCTATGGAAATTGTTGACAAAATATCATTTTGAACAAATGGGTTGTGGGGGATCAGAATTGGCAACCCCAAAATGTGTCTCTTTGGCTTGATTATTTTTAAGGACAAAGGAACTCTGAAGGAAACTTTGACCTTCCCCATAACTGCCTAAAAGAATTTAAGATAGAAGGCCTGTCCCCAGGACAGGTCATCACCATAGAATACTCTGGGTATGATAGACTGGGAGGAACCTTGCTAAACTCATTTTTATCAAAGTTCTGTCTCTTGAGTCACATTGCCTATAGATGTCCCAGCAAACACTTGTTTATCAAACATTAGCTTTTCTATTTCCATATAAATTGCTTTCCTCCCCTTTGAAGCCCCAAATCACTACCCCCAACATCCTCCTTTGTCTTTAGCTAAAGATGGTATTAAAGGGGGTGGCTTTGGCCATTTTGGTGAGTTACTCAGTTTTCTTGGGTTTCTCCCATACATACATGTTATTAAACTTTGATTTTCCCCTGTTATTCTGCCTCATGTCAATTTAATTCTTAGACCAGCCAGAAGGACCTAGATGGTATAGGAATAGTTCTTCCTCCTCTAGAGGGTCAATTCCTTATAGAATTGAATAAAAAGGAATAGAAGGATCCCAAAGCAAAATTGCATTTTCCCAAACAGAGGCTAAAAACAGGATGCCTCAAAAAAAAAAACTTAAAAAAATATGCAATGAAGTAAAACCCCATAACCCAGGTCTCTTTGCCATAAATATATACACACACAGTAAACCACTGACATTCATATGCTTAACCTTTAAGAATTTGCATTTTAGCAAGGGGCACCAACACCCATGACACGTAGTTATTTGTAACGAAAATATACTTTCTACATCTCAGAGTAGTTAAGATTAAATAAGACAATATTGTCAAGTCTGATTTTGAATCTCATATGCTGTTCTGCTGCCCCTACACAGGCAGAATCAGGTAGCCAGGCAGTGAGTCAAGAAACCTCTTAGTGTTTGCATCTCAATAAGAATTGCTCAGACTCTCTCCTCAATGTCAAGGGTCTACTGTCCTTGCACTCACAAATAGGAATATTGTCAGCAGAGCTATCTTTGCATGGGAACAACAAATATCTATACAGGACTGAACAATTGAAAACTGACAGTATTCTCAATTAACAAACTATTGCCTTGAAAAGGTCATTCCTGCAGCATTTCTCACTAGGTTTTGAGCTACTGAGATTAAATCTTTGAAACCTGTCCACAGCAAATGACAGACTCTGATTGCAAAAGCCAGTCATATAACCTGGGGTAGAAAAAAAAGGTTTTTTTTTTGTGCTTCCCTATTCTCTATTGTAGGTAATGCCTTGTCCACTTTCCAAACCTTCCAATTAGAAATTAAAGTGTATGGCATCTAAATATCCCCCCAGAGTATGTATTTGCATAATATTTATTCGTCTTTTTTATTTTTAGAGAACTGACAGCTACTGAATTGGAGTAAAATAACTATTCCAAATAATGCTAACCCAACAATTTCTTTTCCCTATGAAGAGCACTTCTGCCAATTAATAAGAAAATTTCATCATAGGAGAAAATGATGATGCTTCTGGTGCCAAATGTAGACCAAGTGTAGGAGAGAATTATCTCCAGGGCATGAAGGGTCTGGTAATTGCCTCATGCATCTTGTTTTGCAGCTCTTATGATTGAACTACCTTAGGGAAAGGACATGGTGGGAAGGGAGGAAAGAGGTCTTCTGAGAATTACCCTGCTAACCACAGTGCCCTCAGTGGGGGTCAGAGTGTGGGCAGGATCAGAAAGTCTAAATCCTGTTCCTACTGTAGTTGCCCTTGAGAAAGTTACACATGCGGAAGAAAATGACACTACCCAGAGTTTTGGTCCAAAGTTCAGGGTAATCTCATGGTGAAGTTGCCGATAGTGAACATATATTTTTGAATTGCTGGTCAGAGGTTTAAACTGAAATCAAAATCATGTAGCTTCGTTGGTCGCCATTTTCACCAAGCCTATACCCATAGGTGTTAACCATTGGAATCGTGGAAAAAATGTCAGAAAGAAAACATAATTGTTGTATTTATTTTAAAACTCTCAATATTGCAATCTTTCATCAAAATAGGAAATAAAAACTAATCCTTATACACTAGCTAATATTGTATTTGCAAATTGGGTCTACTTTTCACACCTAAGTTTACATCTTGCTGCATGAAAGGTAATACCCATACTCCAATCTTGATCCTCAGTGCTTTACTAAAGTAAAGGCAAACTGGTAAAAGAATGACAGCACACATAAATATCATCTAGTTCCTGAGGACCCGTGCAGACTCATAAATTCAATTGCCTACTGATCCTCTCCAGTTGGATGTCTCGTAGGCATCCCAACTTCAAATTGTTCAAAACTGAGCTTCTAATATGCCTAAATCACTCTTCAATTCAGTTCCTTCAACTATCTCAGTAAACAGCACCTCAATTCTTCCCATTTCTTAGGTGAAAACAGTGAAGGAATAGCTGAATCCACTTTTTCTCTTATACCCCACATCAGATTTGCCAGCAAATCCTAAATGTTCTATGGTCAAAAAAATCCCTAAATCTGATATCCTCTCACCACTTCCACTGTTATCCCACTCTTCCAAGCTACAGACATCTGCCATGTGATTTATTTCATTCTTGCTGGTCTCCTTCCTCAGCCTAGTTCAGACCATTGTGAACACAGAAACCAGACATTCAAGTATGTCATTTCTCTGCTCAAAAATTTTCCAAAATCTCCTGTTTCACAAAAGGGAACTACTAACGTTTTTAATATATTGACAAGAGCCTAGATGGTAGGGCTATTTTCACCTTTCTGACCTAATCTCATCTCCTTCTGGTTCCCTCCTCTCTTTCTAGTCTCTTTCATGGTCTTCAAACATTCCAGGCATACTCTTACCTATGGGCAGGAGCTGTTCCTTTGGATAGATGTAGTTCCTCTGTCTGGATGGATATTTCTGCGGATACCTTCATGCATACTCTCCCCTCTCCTGTCAGATGTTTACTCATCTTCTCATTGATGTCCTCCCTGGATATTCTGTCAAAAATATCAGCACTAACCTGCCTCCAACATACACATGTTCACATAAATCCTATCCTCTTTTACTGCCCTAAGTTTCTCCTTAGCACTTGTCACTATTTCACTTGTTGTCAATTTTACTTATCTACTTTATTTCCTGCCTCCTCTCATTAGAAAGTAACCGGTTGCTCCCTTTTCATGGACAGTCATGAGCAGTACAGAATTTGTCCAACAAACATGGTTTTCCTGATTCCAGGGATAATAAATATGTGTTTGAAGAAGAAGAGGGGTGAAGGAATGATTGATTAATAGAAGGAAGGTATACAGGAGTCATACAAAGAAGAAGAAAATAGATAAATTTGAAAGTAAATTAAAAAAAAGTAAATTTGCAACTATTCATACATTCCAAACAATGAAACACTTCAAACCTTCATATCTACCATCTTTGCCTATTTTTTTCCAAACTTCTATGCTCCATTTTCCAGAGCATTTTTTTTCTGTATGTGATGACCACATCAAAATTCCTGCACATAAATTCACATATACGTAATCAAAGATGTTAGAATCATATGTTGAATTGATGCTTTTTTTTTTTTTGCTACCAAATGCATGAAGTAAAGTGCATGCTTTTTCCCCAGAATGGAAATATTCAATCTATAATATCCCTCCCAAAACCTCTTGTGAAAAATACCATATATTTTATTTCTAAACCCAGAACTCTATAAAAAAGTCCTGACTTATTTGGCATTCTAATTGAGTCAATGTTCCTTTTTAAGGTAGATACAGAAAATGCCAACTTAATTTTAAATTAAAAACTGATTTTTACCAAAAAAGTACCTCTATTCATGGAATCACAGTATTTAATGAGATTTCTAAGAACAAAGAAAAGTCACACTTTTTATTTTACACATATATGAAATGAATCCTACGTTAAAAGTTCATTACATCAGAAATGTAATTAAAATGGGGTTTAAAACACAGTTTTTATTTTTCTATCTAAAATAATCATTAGGAAGTTTCTACAGAAATACTTTTGTACTTTAAAATCCAATGTAAATAGCTATTTATTCACATATTTGTCTAGAATCAGTGTAAAGTCACCATGATGGTTCAGGTATATTTGGAAGGAGGATAAATATACTGAAAGACAATTTTTTAATCTTTTGATTTGGACAGGATGCAAGTGTATTGCTGTGTGATTACCAATTATTTCAAAGATAACCTTCAAAGAGTTAAATTCTTATTTGGAGACTATACAATGCAAGATATCCTTTTGTTTACATCACTAAAATGTAACAAACCACATGCCTAAGTGACAGAAAATGTAAAAGTGCCAAGTTTTAATGAGTAACAAGGACTGTTATTTATATATCTTACATGTAATAACCAGCAATTCATTGAGTGGCCCAGCATCCAACTAACCTATCTGACTCCAGCAGCTTAGTCTGATGGCCATAGAAGACAATCAGACATAAAATCAGGTAAAAGGATAACATTCTCAGTTTTATTGTCAAAGCTCCAGGTTTAACTAACCACAGAAGTGTCTATTTCTTTGCTTCTTTGTGGTTATGCAATATGGCTCATTATACAATAAAGATTTTATCAGAAGAATCACCAAAGACTTAAATGTCATCCACATTCAAAGTATGCAGTGATGTTGGGTATGCCATTTAAATAAAGTCTATTGAAGTAGTGTGGATTTAATGGAGCACTCATCGCCAAAGTCTCCTACATATTCCATCTCAAATTGAATGCCCTTTGTTTTTAATGCTCGAAGTTGTCTAGATATTAAAAAATAATTCATTTCAGATTTGCAGTTTTGTGAACTAGTCTGGTACAGGACTTTTCAAATGAGCAAAACTATTTTTCAAAAATAGAAATAAAGGTATTTTAACATAAGAGACCTGTGAAGACTATATTCCACGTCCAAATCCACCGTGGCCCCTCATGACAGAGAGCACTATTTACAGCTGTAACGGAAGCTGTTCTTTAGTGTTGAACGCTTAGATTCATGTTTAGAAAAGGGATTTATTTCTCTCTTTTTGATATTTGTGAAACTTCTGTATGTGTTTCATTTTACAGCACTTCATTTGGCTTCTCATATGACGGCAAGAAAAAATGTTGGTTCTTAGACGTTTATAGTCCTCTTCCACCCGAAAACTCACAAGGGTGTACACACACACACACACACACACACACACACACACACACACACCCCTGAGTTTATATATTCTGCTGAGTAAGCCATGGTTGGAGCTCCATATGAAGAAATTAAATTGAAATACCAAATAAAGGAATAAAAAAAAAAAAAAACAAGGGCTGGAAGGAATCCATAATTTTTCTGGTAATATAGGGTCACTTTCTCTGTCATGGGCATTTCAAACTGTCCTCTCCACCCCTAGACCTCCCTTGACTTTCTCAATCTCTCAATCTCTCAATCTGTCTCTCTCTCTGTCTCTCTCACACACACACACAGACAAGCTCTCTAACCAAAAGTAAAATGATTGCCTCACTCTGAAGAAAGTTCAAACATGCAGGCAATAACAAAAATAAATTACTCCATAAGCCTGAATGCAATATAAACTAGAATATGAGGCAATCTTCCATACATACAGCAAGAATATTTGTTTAATGCTTTATTAGTTGATAGGTTTGTACACCATTTTTTGAAAAGCATAAGAAGACAAAAGTATTTAGGATACTTAGTTTATTAATTTTGTTATAATACTACATGAAATGCATATAAAGTAGTGTAGCAACTTAGAAATCTTGCTATTTTTATACTGACATTTCATAAAAACTTTTATTAAAACTCTTCTTGTCCTTCTTCGGTGTTAGCGTATGAGTCCTTACTGGGTCCACTTTTCAAGTCACCTAGGTTTTTAGAATATACAATTTTCACTTTCATCAAAGTTATGTGAAAGTATGGATAATGCATGTTTCCATCCTTGAAACTCTTATACCAAGCCACAGAGACCCATTCATATCGCATTACAATAGGTTTATCTTTTACTTATCATACAAAGTTATATTTGTGAGGTTTAAAATGTAACCACTTACTCTATTGCCATTTATAAGGAGATTTTTAAAAGATTCATTTATAATTAATATCTGTCCTTGTAATTTTAAAATCAATTCACAGGAATAATAGGTAAATCTGACAAATTTATTTCCCTCCATTTTTTTTTCCTTGTTACTTTACATCAAGCGGCTTCTATAAGCATCCTAAACAAGCAGTGGTTGAGGTCATTTCCCACTAACACATGTTCTCCTTCGTTATTCAAAATAAAGCAACTAAGAGATCACTGGGTAATATCAGAAACTTATAAAAGACCCTGTGAAGGTGACTTCCTCTCTTCTGAAAGGGGATGGGGGAAGACTGGGGGCAGGAAATGCTGTGATATGGCATATATGCTACTATTTTGAACTAATGGAATTTTCTTGACACGAGGTACTCCATCTCTACTTCAAAGTTCACTAGACTGGTGTAATAAAAAGAAAGTGGACTAAGAGAGAGGGCGTTCTAGGAAAGAGCAATTCAGAAAGGACCCAAATTTCCGGGAGCATACTGCATTGTCTCTTCCTCTCCTTCTGACCTCCCACACACCATGGGACGCACACACTGCTCTTTCTCAGGAAACCTTGAGGAGTCAGTAAGCAAATGTAACCCCACCTCATTACCTGGCTGAATACAGTCCACGGAATCAAAGACTATGGGGAAATTTCCTTAGGGGCATGGTAGTTTCATAAGGGTTAGGAGCTGGCAACCGTGTGTCCTAAGATAGTTAATGACACCCTGGGCCACAGCAAAATCAAGGTCGGTAGTCAATACTTAAAAACTAAAGATATTTTTATGCCATGTCAAGTAGACTTTCTTAGTTCAGAAAAAGATATCAGATAGACAAAAAAGACGGGCTGTACTGCCACAAACTCCCCTTTTCCTCATTATTTCTTTCCATCTAATCATCATTGTTCATTCATTCTACAGAAGTTTATTATCTATCAAGCACTGTGGTAAATGCAACAGAAATAGCGATGAGTAGTCCCTGACTGAAGTAGCTGGCAGCTATCATGGACTATTTCATAATAATAATAGTTACAAAATTATTAGTATTTATTGAATACTTACTGGGTGTTATGCACTCTGGTAATCACTTTACAAGGAACAAATTATCTAATTCTCTTAACAACTTCATCAGTAAGTATTGTTACCATTTTGTACAAACAATGACACTAAATCTTGGAGAGGTTTAAACATTTTGGCCAAAATTACACAACTAGCAAGCAATGGGGATAAGATTCCCATCCATGTGCACCTGGTTCTAGAACCCACACTCTTAATAAAGTTCTGATAGATGGTTTTATTTTTAAAGGAATGATTCTGGGCCATGTTAATATTTTGTGGTCATTTTAACAATTTAGAGAACCTCAAACAGAAGCAGAATTTCAACTCTTATCTGTTCTGATATGCCTCTCCTATCGTTAACAAGTAGTGGTTGAGTTTCCTTTACATTATTTTTAGGAATTATTAAAACAATCCAAATTTTACATTTAGCTAAAAGAAAATCCGGCTCAACTTATCCTTGTCTTTCTGATATCCAAACCAATTAAGATTAGCCTCAAACATCAGCAATAAGAAAAATAAAACTAAGCTCAACCAATTTGAGTCAATAGTATGAATGCTGACTGATTTTAAGTGCTTGTCTTGATTTTAGGTGGCAATGTTAATTAATGATCAAAATAACAAGAATGGGTTTTTGTAGCATTTCCTAACTACAGGCAAAACTTGCCTCCATATTTCTCACCGTTATATTTTTGGATATGATATAAACAAATGAAACTAGGCATGAAGACATCTGAGGGATGAATATGGTATGTATAACTGACAATCCAATGGGATGTGATAAGGAAAATGGACAAAACAGAACAAAAACTTATATCCAGTGTTTCTCATTTGAAAAGCCTCCAGAAAACACAACTCTCAGAAGAAAGTAATTGCAGACAAATATCTGTGTTTACAAAAATGTGAAATGCCTGGGAAAGACAGAAATCACTGTTTCTGTTCCTCTCATTTTATATCCTTATTGATCAGAATGCTGTAATTTTCATGGCAGTGAGGGAAAGAGACAAGCAAGTAAGAGTGTAATTATTCAGAAAGGAGATTTGGGAGCAATTTTTGTAAACTATAACCTAACCCTAGAAGGAATAGACAGTAATATTTAAATTGTGTTCACAGGAGATTCAGTCATATTGATTTGACTCTGTTTGAACACATTTCCTAAATTGCTGTTCTTATTGAATCTTATCTGAATAATTATACTATATTTTAAAATTTTCCTTTGCATTGGTTAGGGAGAAAGAGCCCCTCAAAAGTTGAATACCTTCCTTCACTTCAAAAAAATATCAATTTTATGTGTTATGTAGGAAGATATTACAATTTTTTAAAATCTTTTGTTCTGTGCTCAAGAAAGAGGAAATGATTAAAAATAGGTGGCTCTCGACAATTTTCAAGTAGGCATACCTCTTAAATTAAAAATCCAATCTTTCCACATTTGCCTTTTGACTTCTAGATGTTGTCAATACAGAAGGGACCAAGAAATAAATAATGATTTTTTTTTCTTTAGGGCACGCTCTATATGATGTCTCAGGCATAGGGAAAAGAAATAAATTGTTCTTTTGTACTTGGCCTTTTTGAGTTGGATTATTAATTTTTTATTATAAATGTAGTAATGTATTTTAATTAATTTAATTAATACATTAAAATATTTTTGCAGAGAAAAAAATGTGAATAATGCAAAAAGATAAAAAGCTCACTTTTTAAACATGCAGTTGCCAAACAAATGATAAGAGTTACTATGAAAACTATATTCTCTTTATATAGAGATTCTCCCCACCAAGTGCATGGATTTTATTTTGTTTACTTTTCTTTCTTTATATACATCTTATGTAATTTTTTTCTCTTTAAGAATGCTCGGAATCATAGAGGGATCATTTATATGATCACTAACAACTTTGTGTTAGCTGGAAGAATCAGATGATGTTTTTCTTCCTCAGACAGCAAGAAAGTCCCAAGTAGGTGAAAAGAAATAAAGACGGAAGAACAGAAATTAAGACGGGGGAGCACTTATGGAAAGACCATTTTTGGCTCCCCTCGTTTCCTTTTTCCACAACCTTTTATGATTTCTCTCCAATGTGAAGAATGTGTGAGCATTTCTTTTACAATAAAAAATGCCCGTGCATCTTCATGAATGTCTATCCTGTTTCTTCTTCAGTATAAACTCCCTCCAAGTGAGTTGGGGAAGTGAGAGTAAAATATAACAGCCATTCTCTCAAGGGAAAGTACAATATCATTCCAGTGAAAGACAAATGAATTTTGATTCTGAAATTTAGTGAAATGAGACCAGGGCTTAAAAGATGTGAGTTTGAGTCCAAGCTCCAAGACTTATGAACTGTGTGATCTTGAGAAATTTATATAATATCTTTCATCTGAACATTTTAGAATTAAAGTAATGAATTCAAAGGCTGTCCTGAGGATTAAATTAAATAATCAACATTAAAATGCCCTGGAGGGGCCGTGCCGGTGGTGTAGTGGTTAAGTTTGCACGCTCCGCTCTGGCGGCCTGGGATTTGCAGATTCGAATCCTGGGCATGGACCTATGCACCGCTTATCAAGCCACACTCTGGCAGGTGTCCCACAGGTAAAGTAGAGGAAGATGGGCACAGATGTTAGCCCAGGGCCAGTCTTCCTCAGGGGAAAAAAGTAATGCACTGGAGGGGCCAGAACAGTGGCATAGGGGTTAAGTTTGCGCACTCCACTTCAGTGCCCTGGGGTTCACAGGTTCAGATGCAGGGAGCAGAGCTATGCAGCACTTTATCAAGCCACACTGTGGCAGGCATCCCACATGTAAACTAGAGGAAGATGGGCACAGATGTTAGCCCAGGGGCCAATCTTCCTCAGCAAAAAGAGGAGGATTGGCAACAGATGTTAGCTCAGAGCTAATCTTCCTCACACACACACACAAAATGCACTGGAAACCATACATAAATGCATATCCTTGTCATTCTCATCCCTCTGCTAAAATTAGTGACAAAGGGTCAATCCAGGTACTTTCTACTATCTTACATTTGTAAGCCTATGTGTATGTACACTGACTAATGTAACAAGATTACCTATTCCATTGTTAAATAATCTCTAGGAATATTTCAGAGAAAACCTCTTCCATTGAAATTAATAACATTGCATGCCGTAACATAAATATTAATCTTTGGAAGTCTCTGATTCCTAACACATTCTTGCAGTATCTGTAAATGACCCAATTATTGCAGAAACAGTATTCTTAAAACTGTCCTAAGTTTAGTGATTTCCTTTACTGTAGGTAATTTAATTTCTGGCTCTAGGTTTTATAAGTAGGGAGAATCATTACTGCAACCTCTGGATCTCCAAATATGCATTTTCTTTGGACCAGCTGACAATGCAATTCAACCTTGACCCATAGCTTTCCCTCTTCACCGTCCCAATTTCTCCTGCACTAACATGGAGTGACACCAAATATGTCGGTAGTTTTGCCTGGGAACATATGGCCTCTGGAGAATAGACTGAGACCCCCGACTGAACACAATGGACAGCCTCTGTTAGCAGTAGGTTATGAATAATGAAGTCCATCTTGTGAGGCAGGGAGCATTGATTAGATATTGTGCTAGATGAAGACCTAACCATCCCAGATGATCTTCCGATCTTAATTCATTTTCTGCAGTGTGACCCAAGTCAAAGTCTCAAAAAGTGAAAAACTAGGTGCTGTGATAGACTTTGCTCTAATATTGAGGTTTGTTTAATGACGAAAAATAACAGAAACTCAACTATTTTTGCCTGAACATTGATATAATGATCTGAACATGTATTTGGAGTTTCCATGTATTTGGAGAAACCATGAGTTTCTCTAGCACATCACCTATAATATTTAAAGTACTCTTATTTTTTCTTAAATGAAGCTGGTCCTTACATTTTCATTAACTTGAAGGTGTTAAATATAGGATAATTACCTATTGCTCAGGTATTTTTTCATATCAACCACTCAGAAGATTTTTTTTTCTTTATACTGTATATTATAAATTTTCATTTAAGCATTTAGCTAGGGATCATCAATTTACTTAAATTTTAAAATGGCAAAGGGCCACATAAATAATAAAAATGAAAGTATACTGAAGATGTCCAAGGAACAAGTGCAAATTTTATGAACGTATATGATAATGAGAGGAATAATAAATTATAATATAAATATAAGTTTCTCTCAAGTAATGGCTACCACCTCTATTTTGAGGGTTTAAAAATTAAAATGATGTAATAGCTCACATTTATAAAAAAACTTACTATGCAAGCATTTCACAGTCAATCCTGACATTTCCTTATTTCAAATTCCTAGAAGAGCTTGGATTATATTAAGTTATCAGTAAATGTTTCTTAGTCAACACAGCCTTGTGAGGTAATGGCTCTAATTCACAGATGAGGAAAATTAGAATAAGTTAAGCAGAGACTTCTGGTTTTAAGTTCTGCATGTAAGGAGCCTGGAAGCCATCCTAACAACAAACAAAAGCTGAACAGACTGAAAAATCAACAACTCTTTTTGAATCTGTAAGAGAGGTGAGGACACAGGGAAAACCACTGACCCCAAGACTGGGGAGACAGACAGGCAAATATAGAGACATACAGCTTACCTGAGCAGAGATTCAGGAAAGGAGATCATCCTGGCAACAAGTGCCTGGCTAGGAAAACCTGAACTGTAATTGATGAATTGCTGGAGGCTCACTGTGGACAACTCTCAGACTTAAAGACTCCAAGGGGACCCACTCATAGGGGGAACAGATGCCATAGACATTAAGAGAATAATAAAGGTTGTCAAAAGATGCAAACCTCCAGTTATAAAATAAATAAGTCATGGGGATGTAATATAAAGCAAGGTGACTATAGTTAATAATACTATATTGTATATTTGAAAGTTGCTGAGAGAGTAGATCTAAAAAGTTTCCATTGCAAGAAAAAAGAATTGTAACTATGTTTGGTGATGGATGTTAACTAGACTTATTGTGGTGATCATTTTGCAATATATACATATATTGAATAATTACATTTTACACCTGAAGTTAATATAATATACATCAGTTATTTATCAATTTAAAAAAAGGATAATTATGGAATTCTATTAATAACTCTATGCCCACAAATTTGGTAACATAGATGAAATGGACCAATTCCTTGAAAGACTTAATTTGTCAAAATTCATACAAGAAGAAATAGACAATCTGAATAGGTCTTTATCTATTAAATAAATTGAATTAACAATTAATAACCTTCCAAAACTGAAAGCATCAGGCTCAGATTTGTTCACCAGTGAGTTCTACCAAACATTTAAGGAAGAAATTATACCTATTCTCTGCAATATCTTCCAGAGAATAGAAAGAGAAGGCATACTTCCTAACACTTCTATAAGGCCAGTATTACCCTGATTCCAAAACCAAAAAAAAAAAAAAAGATATTACAAGAGGAAAAAACTACAGATCAATGTCTCTCATGAACAAAGACACAAAGATCCTCACCAAAATATTAGCAAATGAAATCCAAAAATGTATAAAAAGAGTTAATAGATCACGGCCAAGTAGGATTTGTCCCAGACATGCATGGCTGATTCAGCATTCAAAAATCACTTAATGTAATCCATCACATCAACAGGCTAAAAAAGAAAAGTCACATAATCATACCAATAGAAGCAGAAAACACATTTGGTAAAATACAACATCCATTCGTGATAAAAACTTACAGTAAACTAGGATTAAAGGAGAATGTTCTCAACTTGATATAGAATATCTACAAAAAACCTACAGCTATAATCATACTTAACGGTGAGAAACTCAAATCTCTCCCACTAAGATCAGGAACCAGGGAAGGAAGTGCCTTTTCACCATTCATTTTCAACATTGTACATTAAGCAATTTGCACCAGTCACACAACTAACTTTAGTGAAGCCTGGATGTGAATGCAGATCTGTCTCCAAAGTTCTGTTACTTCACCACTATCCAATGTCACTTTAGTAACTTACTGGATATTTATGATAAACCATCCTCATCCAATCTTCAGGTCATAGTTTTCTGAACAAGCCGTTGAATAATCTGCCAGTGAATAGTCACATGACTATACTTTAGTTGTAGAAATTACTTTTATACTATCTTATTTTATGTGAGTTATAAAATACATAATAATGATATTAATTCTGATCCTTAAAATCCTAAAAATATTTTTCTTTGAAAATATAGATTACAGAGAAACAATGAAAGAAAATTAATAGAATAAAATAAAACTGATTAGACTAGCTTTATTTTAAGTGTAACTGAAATAAACTTGTTCAAATATTGAATAGAAAAATCAATTTGCAAAATCTTTATTGTAATAAATGAAATGTATATGAACAACAAGTAAGGTATTTATTTCTATAAGTTTTCATGCCTAAATTGCTTTAATAAAATAGCATCGGGCATTTTCATTCCTTACAATTAATGCTAATAACACTTGTTTTGAAAATATAAAAATCTGTAGGAAAGTCATTTTTTTTTTCATGAGGAAGATTAGCCCTGGGCTAACATGTGTGTGCATCTTCCTCTACTTTATATGTAGGACGCCTGCCACAGCATGGCTTGATGAGCGGTGCATAAGTCCACACCCAGGATCTGAACATGTGAACCCTGGGCCACTGAAGTGGAGTGCGTGAATTTAACCACTACGTCACCAGGCTGACCCCCATGGGAAAGTTATTTAGAATTTAAAACATACAACATTATAATAAGTCATGGTTTCAAATTATATAAAATCTACTTTATTTTTCTTTCCTTGGTAAGTTTTCCTAGAAGTATCAAGGCATGAAAAACTAGTCAAGAGTAATCACAAGAGATTTTTAGAAATGGGGCATCTGAGTCGAATAAGATTAGCCAAAGGTCCTCTTCTATTGGTTTATTTTGACTTCTTTAAGTGAAATCTATGTTTCAAAATATGTCCACAAGACTGTTTTCTTGCTGGTAAGAATGCCAGAGTGATCAGAGAGTTAAGGGTGTTTAAAAAGAAGCAATTATTCATTCATTAAACACTTGAGAGCACTCGAAGGCCAAACATTCCTCTAGGTTCTGGAGATGCACCATTGAAAAACAACAACAAAAAATCCTCAGCCTTGGAGATGATATTCTAGTGGCAAGAGGCATAAGATGGAGGGAGTCAGAGAAGAAATATGAAATAGGCCATAAATTGATGAGTACACTGTGGAGGGGGATAAAAGATAACACAGGTATTATAAACTGAATACCATATCCCCTAAAATTCATATGTTGAAGACCTAACCTCCAATGTGTCTGTATTTGGAGGCGGGGCCTCTAAAGAAGTAACTAAGGTTAAACGAGGTCACAAGCATGGTGCCTTGATCTGATAGGATTAGTGTCCTTATCAGAAGAGATACCAGATAGTTCACTTTCTCTCTCAGTGTGCATGCACCAACGAAAGACCATGGGAGGACCCAGGGAGAAGGTGGCCATCTGCAAGCCCAGAAGAGAGCCCTCACCAGAAACTGAATCAGCCAAAGCCTTATCTTGGACTCTGGCCTCCAGAACTGTGAGAAAATAAATTTCCATTGTTTAAGCCACCTAGTCTGTGTATTGTGTTATGGCAGCCCGAGCAGACTAATTCAGCAGGCTAGAGATAATAGTGCCTTTGGGATCGGAGAGACAATTTAATAGGGTACTAGAAATAGGTCTCATTATGTTAGTGAATTTTTAGCCAAAACCTGAAGGAGGCAAGTAAGTGAATTGTGAGGCTATCTGGACGAGGAACATTCCTTGTACAATTCCTCACACAAAAAACAGCAAGTGCAAAAAGCCCCAAAGAATGAGTGCATCTGGAAAAATTGAGGAATTCAGAGAAAATCACGTGGCTAGAGCAGAAGAGTAAGGACGAGTGGAGTAAGAGGTAACAGCCAACAGGAAGCCAGAAGTCACATCACCTAAAGCTTTGCAGGACTTAGAAAAGACTGGATTTCATTGCAAGTGTGAAGGAAACCATTAGAACATTAGAGTTTTTTCATTTTTATCAAAACACACACACACGGTTATGTTGAGAATGATTTGGGGGGAGTAGAACACATGAGTGGAAGTGGAAATGTCATTTTACGGGACATTAAAATAACCCTGGTTTAGGATGATGCAGTCTTGGAATAGAGCTGTAGCAGATGAGTTGGTGAGAAATAGCAATATTTTAGATATAGTTTGAAACCAAAGTTAAAAGCACATCATTACATATTTTAAGTAAAGTATGAAAGAAAGATAAGAGCCTAGGAAGACCCCAAGGATGACAATCAAAATAGAGCATAGAATCAACGATGGCTTAAGGTGGGAAAGAAGAGGAGAGAATAGTACTATGTCAGTAATATAAACAAAACAAAAGCAAACACAACAGAAGGCAGAGGTGCCAATAATTGTTGGAAGGTCTCATAAAAGTCAAAGAAATATCATAGTTTGGAGGCTAGAAAACCTAAGCTGGAAGCATAGAAAGTGATGGTTTTATCTAAGATTTTGAAGGATGAGCACTCTGTGTTATAGTCTAGGGGTAAATATGAAGTGGGTGGTTAACTTAAGAAAGGTTCTAAGAGGATAGAGAGCCAAGATATTAAGAATCTAATGTATTAGATACATAATGAATGTAAATATGTGAAATACATTAAATGCACGAAATTCACTGAAGAAAATGCCGAGTAGCGATAGATAGTTCTGTTAGCCAAAAGCTAAATTCTTCAACTAATGAGTGGGAGGGACTAGAAATTCTGGGAGATATTAGCTCCCAAAAAAAGCATCACAGGATGGCATGAAATTCAAAGGAGATGGGTTTTTTAAATGTTTTGTTTTAAGAAGGAAGGAAAAGAAATGATTGTAAAGCTTCAATAATAAGCAAGGGGAATACTTGCCACAATTCACATTTTGTAAGTTGGAGAGAGGGAAGAAAACCCCCCTCTACTGGAGATTGCTTCAAGGAAGATGGTGTGTTTGGTAGACAGCTAGGTTTCAACTAAAAAATGGAGATAAATTGGGGCTGGCCCAGTGGCATAGTGGTTAAGTTCGCAGACTCTGCTTTGGAGGCCCGGGGTTTGCAGGTTCAGATCCTGGGAGGGGACCTACATGTCGCTTGTCGAGCCATGCTGTGGCAGGCATCCCACATATAAAAAAATAGAGGAGGATGGGCACAGATGTTAGCTCAGGACCAATCTTCCTCAGGAAAAAGAAGAGGATTGGCAACAGAGGTTAGCTCACGGCTAATCTTCCTCACCAAAAAAAAAAAAAAAAGAGAGAGAGAGAGAAAGAGATAAAGAAAACAGATAAAAGGAAATCAAAGGAGTTCCAATAAGCACAGTTAAAGGGTTTGGAACAATCATTGTGGCAGAGGGGTCAGAGGTATGGGACATGAATCAAACTTGAATAGAGCCTGTGCAGAGCCGTATGAGGGTGCAATTTTGCATGATATTAAATAGCCTAGAAGGATTGAACTTTGCTAAGTGTCTGAGATACAGCGACATGACACGACAATCTCATAGGAGAAGGTGGACAATTATTTTAAAGAGTCTGAATATTTATCCCAGTAGTATAGAGGACTCTTAGTAATTCATGTTTATGAGCAGTGTCGGGGAAGGAATGGAAATATGTTTTCAGCTTGGACCCGTCAAAGAACAACTGAAAACTATTTAGTCATTAAAGAATAACATGGCTACATTAGTCAGAGATATTATTTGGCTGTTGCACAAAGTTTATATACATATGTGGGTAAATATCTTTGGACTATTTTCTTAAAACAAGGAAAAGACAGATTGATAAGAAAGGGCAGAGAAAGAAAGGGAAAATACATCAGACCATCTAGAAATGGTGAATCTTGGTTGGTTTTCATTTGGGGTAAAAGAGTTAGCTGGCATGTGTTGAAGATGTCCATCTGGAGTATGTCCTTGAGCGGGCCGAGTAGGGGTATTGCAGTGTATCTCTGGAGCACACATGACAGGCTGCCTCTGGCCAGTGCTTGCTAGTGACCTTCCGTGAGGACCTGCACAGTAGTGAGGCCAGGTCTTCATCATGTTCTTATGAAAATGACCCAGACCCTAATTACTTTCCCTGCCAAAAGAAGTCTGAGAGATTTCTATGTCACAACACTACAGCAGAGAACTGAAAGAGATGCAAAGCAGATACAACATGGAAAAGATTATGGAGTACAAAACTTTCTCCAACAATTGAAAGTAGTTGGTGTATCTGCAAAGTGTTCAAGGGAACACTTCTCCTTATCCATGGAGTTTCTAAAGTGTGTCCTAAAAGTTTGTTTAATACTTAATAATTAAAATGGCAAGCAATAGGATATTTTGGGGTATATGAGGAAGCCATTTCATATAAAACTAATTCGGCCTGACCTTGCTTTTCCAAAAGAGTCTGACAGGCCTTTGAACATGCATTGTATGTCTGCTTTAAACATTTACCATGTCCCAGAGACAAGAACAAATGTCCTTAAGATAAGGATGCAACATCCCCCACATTGGCATTTCCTTAAGAATAAACATTTCTCCCTAGGTGAGGATTTGATTGTTGTGCTCATCCTGTGACCACCCAGCTCGAGACAGCAGACTTGCTCCCTGTGGTGTCCACCAAAGGCTGTGCCGACAGGGCAATCTCGTGACTATTGTAAAAAGGACATTGTATTCATATGTGATATATGCTCTTTGACAGTATATAACCACTCTGTACACCCCACTTCTTTGGTTCCCTTCCCTCCTTTGGGAAGGAAGGCCTCAGGCTATATGGTCCTCAAATTTGGCTCATACTAACCTCACCCCAATTTTGATTTATAGATTGGCTATGAATTATTTGTGTCGACATACTCATAATTGTATATTATGCCTAATGATGCAATAGAATGCGTAGAATTTTCATTATTTATTGTAGATCATCACTTCTAATTAATATTTTTGTTGAGTTCAAAGAGTTTTGTGTTCATTCTAAATAGATATATAGGTTGCAAAGACATAAACTGAACAACGAAGCTCAGATTATGATTCTTAAATTCACAAAAACGGTCAGCACTATCTTCTGAAGAATATTCTGATAAGCCTCGTTTCGATTTGGTTATGTCAAATATTTCAAACACATATTCTAGCAGTTCGAACTTATCATTTCTGTAACTCCAACTCGCTTAATGAAAAGGATTTGTTATTCCTTACAATTGCAGAGGCCAGAAGCAGGTCAGGTGTCACAATTTCTTTGACTCATTGGCCAACATTCAATGTTTCAATTTTCAGCCCCTCTGCCTTGCCATCCATGGTATCAGCATTATTCTAAGAAAAACATTCCCTTAGGTTACAAGATGACTGTGGATAAATCCCTGGCTACCTGCTCCTCCTCTAAGTCCATAGAAAGAAAGAGAGTTTGAAGAGGGACGAAGACTACTTCTAAGAAATTCCTCACAAACACCTTGCATCCCATTGGCTTCCACCAGGGAACCTGTTTATCTTTGAATCAATAATACAGAAGACGATATTTCACTTATTAACTGAGACCTCAACCACATACTCTACAGTCAACCAATGGTGAAGCCACTTTTCTCAAATGATAGGGACTGCTCAGGGGAAGAAGTGGGCATCTGAAGAACAGCAGAGCAACAACCAAGAGAAGAAGAAATTGACCCTAGGAAGGAAAACATAACGCCTACTTAACAACGAAGCAGGACATGTAGCAGAAAATGTCAAACATCATTCTATTCCACAAATAGTCTTTGTATGGGAGACATTGACTGTACTTAACTACATTTCTATAAAACAATTCATAGGATTATCACAATGAATAACTGAATGTTGGCACAGTCTAATAAAACCTTCCTAGACTGGCTGATTCATCCAAAAATGATGTGTATGTTCACCACTCAACTTTCCAGATGTCATTACACTACAGCCTGAAAGAGTAAAAATAAAACTCAACGACTCCATCCAAATATAGGGTGAGAAGTTCCTCTACTTTAAGGTAAAGGAGCAGATTGGTCTTGAATAATTCCTATCACTGAGCACCACAAGACTCGAAAGCAAGTCCATCCTCTTAACTGGGTGATTTAGGCTACAAGGAGTCCTTTCACACTATGAATCTCCATAGTTTCCTGTTTTAGATAATTTATAGGTCTCAAGTTTCCATCTCTTTCCTAAAGTAGTCAGCTATGTTAGGTTCACTCTACACAAGCACAATAATAAAGAATTCAGTTTAATTTTTATTTGGAAACTCCCAGTAGGTGCTCCAGGGTCATTCAGAAGAGAAATTCAAATGCAAATGGATAGATTTTTAAAAGGTATTTTTCTGTGAAGAAAGAAAAAAGAGACAGGGGGAGACAAAAAGAGAAAAAAGACCCCTAGAAATGGTTCTGTTACTGCCCATATCTAGCTTGTTAGGAGTTGTTGGCGTCAGCCTTTCTTAGCTCCTGGACACAGTGAGTTTTCCTTCTGTCAAACCCACTGAGTCAGGGGTAGAAGATGACACTGAGCAGGACTGGTAAAGCAATCTGCCACCAGATCAAAGTTCCCAACACAGACCTTTGGCGGGACCTGCTTTGGTGTTAACGTTTGGCTTTGCACAGACCATAAGCTCACTTTCAGTCTCAGACTGAAGGAAGATAATCCTTTTTTTCATTTTATTTTCATTTTAGTAGATAGTTATTAAGTGCTGGCTATTGTCCAGTCACCAGCCTTGTCAGTTTTATGGACAGTTCATCCTAGAGATGGAGCCAATAGACAATAGAGAAAAAAATCGTACATTTTCTTGAGTACTTCTCAAGTTATCAACCTAAATCTGAATTTCTGTTAAATGACTATAATGAAGCTAAAAAAAAAGAAAACTTGACTCTAACTTGAATACAGGAAAATCAAAACCCTCAGTGCATCAGTGGTTCCTATTATTTATGAGAAGCGCATAGTGAATCAATATGAAGTGTAAAAAGTTCCTTGTGGGAAGGCTGCTAATCATGGCAATTTTTTCTCTTTTTGGTGGTGGGGGTGGATGAGGATGTTTTTCTGAAACAAGGCATATTTTTGGCATCCGTATTTTGCAGAGAGCTCATTTGAATCATAGGCCTCATGTTACATGGCAGGTAGGCAATATATCAGAAGCAAAGAAGATAAAAGAGGCTTCAGGAATTTCTTACCATCTTGGCACACTTTTAGAACCTTCTGCTTGAGAAGCCAGCTCCTTCTAGTAGAAAACCAGATTGCTGAGATACAGCTCTTCCATGCAGTATCGAGAGAGATGAATAACTCAACATGGATTCAACAAACAAGGAAAAAACAGTGAATCTGTTAGGTTAGTAACTAGCTCCTTGAGAATAGTGAAGTAACTTTTAAATTATCATTTAAGATTTGTATCCTTAAATGAGAAAACTGGACTACATGATCTTTAATGTCCTAACTATCTATGATTCTATGATCTTTTTCAAAGAAAAATGCATCTACAAAATGGCCCAGAGTTTTAAATGATAGTGGATTTTAATAAATTGCATTAAATATAACATCTCATTGGTGGTAAAATGTGTCAATATTTTCTTAATCGCTAAGAAAGAATAAATGTTGCCACATAAACCATGATACATGTTTTATCACTTAGACTTTTTAAATTAAATTTATTTTAAAATCTTCTGTCATATATCACTCTTGTACAAACATGAAAAAAAAATATAATCGGAATAAATTGATTGTGGTTTTCCTAAAACATCATCTCATTCAGAGTCCTCTTCTCTGAATCACTTTTCAACTCAGATCTATTGGTATCCTTTTGTTACTACACTGTATCCTCTTTTGTCCTAAGAGTTTTGATAATACAGCATTTCTTAAAGTATGCTCCAGTATTATCTCTTAGATTGCCTCCCAAGCCACTAACACCCATTCTGTAACTTAAAAGTTACAGGCACTCTCAATGGAAAGTTTGGAGACAACCAGGATTCACATTCTTTCTTCAAGTGGTCCACCAATGGTTTGTTGCCTGAAAAGTCAAGAAGTTACAGTTGTATCATCATGCCATTTGAGAAAGCAGTTTTACACAGTGCTTGCCTGGACAACAATGATGTGAAAGCCATCTGGCAGGAAGTGACTATATGATATCATCAACTGTAATACACATCCTGAATTTAAAAAATACTAAAAATGTGTGTGTATAGGGGTCATTTTAGAACAATGAAATATACTATATAACAATAAATATTGGTCCTCTGTGCTGAGATGGTTCCTTTCATCTTCCTTTCATTAAACAAATAGATATTTACTGAACTACTTCTATGTGCCAAGCACTGTGGCAAACAAAGGAGACGTGATCGTGAGTAAAAGCTGATCTTTTCTCAGCCCTTCTGGAAAAGCATAAAACATGAGGGTGAGAGAAGAGAAAATGGTGCATTCCAAGGCTGGGAAAGAGGCTACAGAGAGACTAGAGAGAAGAGGGATGGGTGCTCTAGGGATTGAGGATGAAGAGGAAGGTAGGGGCCAGAGCATGACCCTTTAGGCTACCTGAAGGATTTAGACCTTTACCTGAAGGACCCCAGGTAGGCACTGAAATGTTTAAAGAGTAAAAGGGAAAGATTCAGATTTGAAAAATGTAACTTTGGTTATAGCATCTACATGAATTAGAAGGGGGAAAGGAGGAAAAGGTAGAAGCAGGGAGACCAGAGAGGAGAATATTACAGCCTCATCATGATGACGGTTTGGTCTAGAATAGTTGTAATAGAGATAGAGAGAAAGGTATCAATTTGAAAGATAATTAGAAGATAAATTCCATAATACACAGGTTTATGTAGGAAAAATAATAGCTAGAAATTTAATAAGACATGGCCGGAAACAAATTATTCTTTCAGTTCTATGGTATATATTATTTACAAAGCTCCATCTATACATTAAAAACAATGAAGATATATCTCCAAGTTTCCATGTCCAAATCCAAGCCTCATAAGTTTCAGTTCACTTTCATTCTTCACACCAACTATATTTAAATCTAACTGTCTTAACCTACAGTAACAATTTCAAAGTGGGTTCACTTTACTAGCTTATATTACAAACCCTGGAATACTTTTCATAGAAAGGTTGATAAAAATCTCTCTCTTCTCAAAATAGTGGTAGATGCCATACTGAGCCATTCTCTCTGACAGTAAGAAAAGACTGGACAATTCAAGCATTCAGTTACTTTGATTCATTCAATTACTGTCACTCTCGGTGCCTCTGTAGAAACAATGACCTAAAATGGTTAGATAATTGACAAGTGTTTTTAAACAATGGACCAAACAGTCTTACTGGATAGATTGGAAATGAAGAAATTTGAGAGCTGAGGGATTAAATAGAAGAAAGGAGAAAGGCTTGGAGATAGAAATGAAGGTAAAGAACAGTTGTATTGGACGTAATCAAGCTTGCCATCGGCAAAAAGAGAAATGTGTGGTCAGAGTTTAGAATGTTTGAAGTAATGTCTTTGGAGGACTAAAATGTACAACAGATAATCTAAAGGTAGGAATTTGAAGGTGGCTGGCTGAAATGAAGAAAGCAAGAGGATCTTTGGGAGTAAGGACGTCAAGAAAACTGAGAGGCCAAAGTGTTGGGATGATTATCATCCAGATGGACTTGACATCAATCAAAAGTATATGTGCTTTAGTTAAATAGTATGAGCAGGTTCTTTATCAAGGTCCTCTATCAAGCTGAGATTCTTGATAAATTGTGGAGACTGAAATCTAGAAAACAGATGAGAATAACTTGGTGGATAAGTGGAGAGCTTAATATTGCAGAATGGCATGCATCTCAAAGGTGTAGATTTGTTTGATTTGCTTTTACTATATAAGGATAGAGGATTAATAGCCCAGAAACAGTAATGAAGAGCAATCTCAATCTGCTGGAAAGTAGGTGAGCTCTGGAAAAAAGAAACGGTTGAGGAAAATAAGTGTAAGATCCTTGATGGATCCAATCTCATTTGGTTGTGATTCCATATAAATTAACAACTTCCCTTCCAGGTCTTTGCTAACATAGGCATCCAATGCTTTAATCACACCAACTGTGTCATGCTTTCACCTGCTTTCATTCATATAGTTAGCTGTGTTTGTAATGTCTACTCTACAGTGTTTGTAAGCCTTAATATGAGGAATTACATTTTATTTTAGGATCCAGCTCAAATGTAACTTACTTTTCTTAGATTTCTGAACTTCTCTTTCCGCACTGTCGTCACCATCCACCAGCAGATCTGATCGCTCTCATCCACGCACTTCCATGACATTTTGTGCACACCTTCATCAACATACTTGCCCATTCTGTAGCAGATATTTTTAATGTGATTTACTCTCCCACTAGACAGTAAGCACCTTGAAGGCAAGTTTCATGCCTTATTGATCTTTATATTATGTCTGGCATCTAGCACAGAAAAAGACACAGGGTAAACAGTAATAAATGATTGCTGAAGTAAATTGAATTTTTAAAATGTTTGGTTCCCTAAACAGCCACTTTTCCTCTACCATGTCAAAAACATTGAGTTTCTTGTCCTTTGGCAATGGCATATTTCATATGCCCAAGAGATTTAAAAGCATACACCATAAAGCAGAAATGAAAAGACTCATTACAGTATTGCATTAAAGTTACAAGTCATATTTTGCAACCATACTGTGCCACCAATATAATTAGAAGATATTGAACGTTCCTTAGCTAGAGGAGCCAGCCACCCTTTAATTGTCATTATTTAAATTTTTTTGCTGACTGTAATAGCCTCATGAGATGGACAGCTCATTTCTGTGACAGACCCGAGGGTCACCAGTGGTGTAATTTTATTTTTCTATCCTTGAATGCAGGCCAGAATAGTATTCAACGTTTAACCCATTCCTAACTTTCATTGGTAACTTCAGTCAAGTACAAATCAATCTAGTTTCCCATTTTTAAAATCAGAATTTCTCAACGTTGGAAAGAGCAATAATTGATCTCTACCCATATTATGTTTGAATCCCTCTATCGTAATCCCATCACTTGTCTTTAGTCCTGTGGACAAAGAGTTTGAGTAAGGGAGAAATCTCTGCATCCTAAAACAGCTCATTTCATATTTTAAAAACTTTATTTTAACATTCCCTTATAGGGTGAAACAAATACTTTACCCAACAATTCTACCTCTATCACGTGTGTCATACAACATAGTCCATGGTCTAATCATTTTTATAATAACGGAAAACAATTATTGTATTGCCCCACAACACTTTTTATATCTGGGCTATTTATGCCCAGTTGTCCAGCCTATTTCCAAACTATATTATTTGTGTTCACTTTACTATCTTGACTACTATCTCTCCCCTCAATGTGTTTATAACTAAATTCGGGGTTGAATTTCAAGTCAGGTCTACTATATCCACTTTGCATAAAACATTAACCCCTTCCATGGAAAATTAAGAGATATTACCCCAGATGCTACATTTAAAAATATTCATCGCAATTTATGATAAATCTATATTTCCCACTCCATTTGTAGGTTTCTAAGTTAGCATTGAATTTTAACACGAAGATGGGATTTTTGTCACTTCTTGTACAATCATTTGAATTCGAAATATTATTATATTCAAGGACCTTAATACTGAAGCGTAGGCCTCCTAATTTAACCCACAGATGACAGCTAGAAGGTCCCGTGGCATTTTCATCTATAAGGTTATAGTCACCTTTTCCCTCCAAATTATCTCGAATTTGGCTAAAAGCGCTCCCCGCCCACCCCCTGCCCTGACTTTATTCTCAATTTGTAGCCAAACACAAATGAGTTCGTATAGTGGGGACTCAAGCTCTTTTCTTTCAACCAGAAATAGTTATTGCAGGAAAAAGAGAACACTTGCATCTAATCTTATTTTTTGTCACTTAACTACTCCAGTTCGACAAACAAGGCAGACCCAGGATAGCTTGCTTCTCTTGTAAAATTCAAGAAAGAACTAACTTTCCCAAAGTAAGTTATAATTTGGCATCTAAATGAAATTTAGATTTCTGTACATATATTCTATCTCAGTGAATTCTAAGCGTATCTGAAGAAACATGAATGGCCAATATTCTAAATCTTAGTTTCTCTTTAAAATTATGTTAATTCCATAAGCAGATAAATAAATTGAGGCTAAATCTCTTTGGCTCTTTGAGAAAGAATTGTAATTTTAGTCCAGATTGTCTTCTCCTAATAGGTTTTAAAAACAAATGCAGCCTAGAGAAAATTTCAGTCCCCATTTACACAAATTATAAATATCTTACATTTTTGTTGATTTTACTAACAAGATAATAAATATATTTTTATGTCCTTGGTAGTGGAATTTTTTAGTTCAGTGACATCTCATAGATTTTCACAGAGCCATATTTATTCTTTCTCATCCATGTATTCTACACATTCTGTAGATAATCTCTGGACTCTTGCTGGGAATGTTGGCACAAAATCTCTATTCTTCAAGTCCAGCTGGTTAAAGGATAGATATGTGGGCTTAGATATGGTCATTCCAGAGGCTGGAGGGACAGACAGAAGCCAGATGATTCAGGGAACAATAAGCCATGCTACATATTTGAGAATTTCTCCTAGGAGAAATCTGTGTTAAGAGTGTGTGTGTGTGCAGTTTTTTTGGTGGGGAGTGGGGGGAAGGAGGGAAGTAGAGTGAGTTGGACTGACATAATCAGACTTTGAAGGTCACTTTGGCTACATGATTAAGAATTCGTTAAAAGAACAATAATACCCCAAGGCAGAGAGGCTAGTCACAAGCTGTTTCTGCAAGACACACTAGTTTAGACCAGAGTGATGAGCAGGGAGAAGAAGAGAAGCAAAGTTCTAACAACATTTAGGAGATAGAATCAACAGCCTAAGTAGTTGTTGGGCTATAATGAGGAAGGTGTTAATAAAAGCTTTAAAATATCTGCTCTGAGCAATTGGGGCAATAATGGCAATAATCTTTACTTAGTATGAAAAACATTGCAGTAAGGGGCAGGATGGGGAGTTCAGTTTTGGACAAACCGGATCCTACAGCTGAATTCACTGTTCAAATTCATGTTCATCTTAACCAATATATATCAAGAATATTCACCCTTTAAAGAAGCAGATAATGCAAAGTTTTCTCCATTCTAAGTTACCTTTTTCCTGAAATTAGTCTCAATATTTATGAGGTTCTACTGATATCTGATGTAACTAGTTCGGAAATGTAAGCACTTTTTTTCTGTATTAAACACAATTGCAGTGTGAGCAAATTTTCTAAAGGAAAAGCATGACCTATAATCAGATCTCTCAGAAAGTAAGGAATCTTGTAAGATTGACTTCTCTCCTGCTCCATTAATTGTTAATTATCACTAATGAGAAGGAAGTAGGATTTGGTTTATATCTGAGCAGCCCATAAATCAAAATCATCTAGAGTGTTGGTCACATGAACATCGTCAGCTCTCTCCAGTATGTGGCCCCCACCTTGTTATTATTTCAGCTTCTCTAAGAGAGGTTTCCAAATGCTTAAGTACTCATGATACAGTCGACTGAATTCTGGGCTCCACACACTGAAGGATTAAAATTGGCTGGAGTTAAATTTGAAGATTTTCTTTTTCCTGTGAATGGATCTTAGAGGAGATTTTTGAGTTTCTGAAAAACACTCTACTGAAGAATCACATATAATGACCTCACATGGGCCTTAAAATCTCCACAGAAGCCCAGGAATCTCTAAATACTACAACGATGGGGATTTCAGAGTTTAATTTCTCATTATTCAGACGCTTTTCAGAGGACATGGCATATCCATTTATTTTTGTTTATCTTGCATCTGTTATTAAATAGAAAGCAATGTCTAGGAGACATTGATGAGAAAACTGTTCTGACAAATAATTGACAAATAAATGAAACGTTAATTTAAGTTGTTCCAAATGCTTTCACACCTCAGCAGTTGCAGTTTTTTAGGGGAAAAAAAAGTAATTGTGTAGCTGCCATAAAAACACCAGCAAACAAAGAGGGCAAAATTTGTTTCTGTTTCTCTCTGTTTCTGAGAGAATAGGTGTGATTTAAAATTACATTAAAGTGTGCAGCTCCCATGCTGTCTTTTTGCTATAGTAGCTGAAAGGCCCGCTCTAAACCATAAACGAAGAGCGAGCATATAAAATGGGCATATATGGATTGGCAGAGAAAATATCATATACTGCTTCTTTCCATGTAGTTAGACTTTTCTAAGTGACTGATTTTTAGTTTCTATTTTAATATATGAAAGGAATGTAAAAGTGTTAGACCAACTCTGCATATATATACTGAATGTTCTGTCTGAATGCTGATATTTTCCATTCTGGAATATGAATACAATGGCTAATCTGTTTTCTGAATTGGGTGACTGAAATTCCCCTAATTTAGAGACAGAGAGAGAAAGAATGAGATTGGAGACCAAATATTTGCATTTCAGAAACATTCTGAAACTTTTGTCTTCTAACAGGTGAAAAAGGAGAAAGCCTCTTAATAAACTAGGCTTTTTCTAATGATTAGGGAGCAATGTATTGGTTTTTAAAAGTTGTCCTAACCTTAAAATATAGTTTTAGTCTTCAAGTGAAAAGTAGTCATAAACTAAATCTTATAAACTAAGATAATTCAAGCATTCTTTAAAAATCTGTTTTATGGGTATTCAGGCTAATTTCAGGTCTGAAATTGTGTTCAGCGGCATTTGAGGCTTCATTTTGATTGTTTTCTTATTTGTTTTAAATTAAAATAGGAAACCAGGGGAAAGAAGGAAAATAGTATCACTACATTCCTCACTAAGCTAAGCTTTTCATATATGTTATATAATCTTCATAACAATTCTGAGTCATAGTACTGTTACGACAATTTAAAGAATGAGGGAATTGAGTCTCAGAAAAGTTAATTATCTGTCTTTATGGTCCTACAGCCCCTAGGGGTGATGTAATAGTGCTGGATTGGAATATAGATTGGTCTGACTTAACGTCTTACCCATGTTTTTATTGAGGCTTAGTCTAAGCTGGGTCAAAACAACTCTCATCAATCAAAATCCATGAGAACATAAATTAAGGACATGAAGCAATGATGAGACCATTGCTACTAACTAAACAGTTACACCCAACAAGACAAGCATCATTGTCCCTAGGCTTCCAAGAACATTAACAGCGTTATCAGACATCACGCCATGAAGATCAACTTTTCACTGTGGTTGACCAATAACGCCCAATGTTATAATTGACTTCACTAGGTATTTAAAAAGTAGCTGTTTTTCATCCACTCCTATATTTGAAATAACAAGGAAAAAAAAAATTCAAGGCACAATTCTTGCCCTGGAGAAGCTCAGTACCTAGCTAGCACAAAAAAGATGTACAAATATGCAGAAAATCATCACAGAGGTAGCCAGCATGTCAAGCAGAACATTACAGTGTGCAAGACAACTTGGAATAAGTATAAAAGATTACTGGATATCTCCAGTGGAGAACTATGTATTTCTTACCACATACATTTCCTGGTTACCTGATTTTCATCTTTCACTGTCTCTGAGACACTTACAAGTTATAGACAACTCTTTAAGTCATAGGTCATTCATGGCGATACAAAATGATTCTTATTTATAGACATGAAAATAAATTTTGTCTGGTAAAGGTTCAATTGACTTTCCTCCCCCACTGTGTTAGAAACCAGTTTGCACCCATTTGCACATTCATTTTAGTATTTCTGATTTATAAACTTGTCTGTTCTCGGCATTCTCTTTGAACTAGTTGTAACATCCTATCAGTTCCCTCATTAATGAGTTAAATTCAATCTTTATCACATGTTCATTTTATCTCTGTATGAGATTCATGATTTCACTTTTTCCTGAAAATTATTCTTTCACAAAGGTGCTGTAAACATTCTTGGTTGGTATCAAGAGAAGGCAAAGAAACAAATGATTTTCTCCAGGTGTGCTGAAGAGAGGTGATGATATATATCCTCCTGTAGGATGAATGTCTAAATATATATTATTGAGATGAGAGACACTCTTCTCTGTACACAGATGCATCAGTAATATACCCATATGATTCAGTCAGGCTGCACATATTCTAATGATGTCTGCACCCGTATATCAGAAAGTAGTGAATTGATACATCTCTATAATGAATTAGTTTTGGAAGAAAACATGTGCGTGCACACACACACATAAAAGGACTATAAAAACATAAACTGGATCACCTTAACTATTAAGACATTATCCTTTCCATATTTTCAAATGAACTAGAATAAGAACCCTAAATAATTCTGTCAACCTGTTAGTATTAATAAGATTTCATTTCCCAGGGAGGTTTTTTAATTAATGCTTGTAAACTTCTCTTTGATTTAAGGAATAACACAAATATTTTCTCATCATTACCTTCTTCCTCTGTTCTTTAAATGTTGCAAAGTTGATTCTTTGCTCATGAGTCTTTGAAGAGAGCGGCCCTGTCTCTCTCGAACATCAGATACAAAATGTCTTGGCAACACCAGAAGGCTTTGATAGACAAGAGAAAATTTTCTTCTCAGTACTGATCTACTTAATAACTGTTTCCAATACCTCTAGCAGTGTTTCCTCCCTTTTCCTCCTGCACAAACAATATCTTTTGGAGAAATTGGTTTCTTTTTTCTTTTATGGGAACTGTGTGTCCATCAAATCCTGAGTTATTACTTAAGAGTCCAAAGGCATTCTTCAAACTTGAAGTTCAGGTCCTACCCCCACGCAGGAACTCAAGTAAGCCATTGGTGTCATTGTAATCATTAAATATCTTGGCAGATACTTCTGGAAGGCCTAACTTAAGGCAACAGAGCAGGAAAAGGAACATATGGCAAAGAAGAGAAGGGAAAAAATAAATGCAGTCTATGTGAATGGAGCCCCCTGGAGTTTTGTAGACAACCAGCATTGCCGTGAAGAAAACAGTGATGGCACCTGCTTTGCATCATCATGTCTTCATTACTTCAACAGGAATCCTACAGAAGTAAAGTGGAAATAAATAAGCGGTTTTTAAAAAATAAATAAGTGGCTTTTGGTGGTTATCAGAAAGGAACTGGGGAAGGAGGAGGGAGAAAGGGTGAAAAGGGCACAGGTGTACAGTGGCGGATGGTAATTAGTCTTTAGGTGGTGAACATGATGTAGTCTACATAGAAATTGGAACATAAGGATGTATACCTGAAATTTATGTGTTATAAACCAATGTTACCTCAATAAATAAATAAACAAAAAATAAAGTGGCTTTTTTAAAGAGAACCATCATCAGAAACTTCTCTTTTGCATTTCCATACTAGCCTTCAGGTAAAACTTAGGATAAAACTTTTGCTTAAAAGAAAACAGAAATAAATTAATAGTGCCAAACTAATTAAAACCCATATCCTATTGAGAAAAAGGCTCATCATATACTTAGCAAAATATCTGGTACCAAGTAAGCAATGGGAACAGGTAGTTGCAATCTCCTCTCTTCCCCAAACCATTTGGTGATACATTAAGAAAATGGTAACCCTACTTCTTAAATGCCAGCAGAAAAAAATATTTAAGGCAGTGTAGACATTTTCATTACAGTCATTTAGATTCACACCCAATCAATGCAAACACCATTAGTTAGGCTTCTCCTGTTGCCCTCTTCTAGCTGAAAGGATTGTTACAATGGTGTGAAGCAAAGCAATTCACTTTGGTTTGTATTTTAAAGTCATGGATTACCCAAAGACAGGGTCATTAAAAGAGGACCCTAAGGGAAAAAAATACATACACTTGACATTAACATTAGTCTTCCAGTGAAAGCAAATAAATTTGACCATGGGCGTTGATTCTATATATTTTCAAAAATCATTAAGAAAGGTTCTTGTACTATTTAATACAACATGGCAAAAACAAAATAGAAAATAAAATATACAAAAAAAAATAAGTTGAGAATAAAACAATGACTTATGTAAATGAGTGAGATATTCAACCTGATAGACACAAAACATAATAATATAACTTTCAGGGATAAGCAAATAGATTTCTTAAGATAAATTCAATTATAAAGGTTGAATAAAGATATTCTCTTAAAAAAGTTAAAATAGAGGGTCAGAGAAGTCTGAAATGAAAATCTTTTGGTGGGAAACAAATCTGACTTTATCACTAGGTCTCATTTTCCTTTGCTGTTTTTAGAAAAGAGTAAGGCCTGTCGCACTGGACACACATTTGACACCCAGTCTGATAATTATAACTGTGTGACCCTAACCACAATCTCAGATTCTTGATTGTTTTCTTTTTATTCTTTAAAACAGGAATAATTATGTCAAGATAACTGAGTTATTGAGGGATCACAAAATGAGGAAAGTAAATACCTGCTATATTCTCAGCTCCTGCCTCTTTCCCTTTCTCCCATTCTCCTCCCCTGGGAATCACTGACTCCCCAAAATACTTTTCTAAATGTGTACAGAAATTCCATCCTTGGTACCACCAAGGCAAAAGCTGAGTCCAGGGCTATTAAAATCCCCAATACTATGGCATTTATTAAAAGCTAAAGAAGAACAAAGAGAAAACAATGCCAGAATCGTATAAAATATGCAAACACCTAAGTTTCTAATGAAATGCCTTTTGTTTTGAAAAACACAAAGAGTAGTGGTAAAAGTTTTAGCAGGGTCCAAATTTCCTCCTTCTCAGGTAACAACTGTCTTTTCCCAAAAGTACTGTATAACTTTATCCTCATTGACCTTCTATACTCTTGGGATCCTGCCCAAGGAAGAAGGCTCCAGTCACTAATGGTGCTGTTGATCTCCAATTATAACATTTGTCTTAGACTCCAGAGGAAACTCCAGATGTGTATATTATCCCTTCCCCCCAAATGCCAACAAATTAAGCCTCTTTATCACCCACTTTTTTTTTTTGCAGGGAAATATTCACCCTGAGCTAACATCTGTTGCTAATCTTCCTCTTTTTGTTTTTTCCCCTCCCCAAGGCCCCAGTGTATGGTTATATATCCCAGTTGTGAGTCATTCTAGTTCTTCCATGTGAGCCGCTGCCACAGCATGGCAACTGACAGATGGGTGTTGTGGTTCCTCAACAGGGAAGTGAACCCACGCCACCAAAGCAGTGAGCTTCGAACTTTAACCACTAAGCCATCAGGGCTGGCTCTTATCGCCCAATTCTTGATTCCCAGATGAAATACCCTGAAACCCAATGAATCTTTAAGTTAGTTTCAAATTTTCAAAAAAGTTTCACAATTAATAAAAAAGAATAAAAAGTTGTTACTGATAAAAAATGATCTGAGTGGTTTCAAGATGATAATGATTTTTAAATATGATACACACACACACACTCACACATACACATATTCCCTTGAAAATTTTCCCCCCAAGAAAAAGATTATCCAATAGTTTCTTAAGTTTTAAATATTAAAATTTTATTCAAACTTTAAAATCTGGTACTTACTTCCATTAACTATGTTTTAGTAAAAACAGAACATTCTGACAATTTTTTAAAGGAATTTTTGAAAATTTGAAACATTTGAAAGTTATATTACTGCTTAATTAATTAAATTTCCTTAAATATTTCAAATGGCTCAAGTGGTTTTTATAAATTGAATATGTTCAATTTCCTTTTTAAGTATTTCAATTTTTTGAACATCAAACCTTCTGAAAATTTAAGTAAATTTTATTAATCTAAAAAAAGCAAATTAACAAATAGGGTGTCAAGTTATCGTAAAATATTCTAATACTGTATTTGAAATCTTAGTATGATTTCTACTCAAAACCACAATTTTGAGTCAATTACATGATATTTAAATGAAATATCAATTATATAATACTTAAATGTCTTTGGTTAGTCCTGAAGATCATAGAACTTGATAAAAGTATTCATCTTTTTTATATTTTACCAGTCTGATAGGAGCACAACACTTAACACTATCAAAATAACGTCTGATTGAATTCTAGAGGGCTTTTACCACTTCTTTTGATGATGAACTCACACATTCCGCAGTCATTCTATTCATAGTAATAACAGTAATAAATGCCAACACAGTGATGACCAGGTGCCAGGAGACACTGCTCTAAGACATTTATTGCTCTGTTAATCATTTCAGCAAATCTAGCAATTTGAGATTAATATTCTCCCTCACTTATAGATGAAGACACTGAATCAAAGTGCTTAGCAATTTATGCAATATTATACAGCTAATAAGAGGTAGAGCAGGACAGGAAGCCAACGTGACTGTCTTCAGAGTGTGCTCGTCACAGAATATTTGGTTCTGGGAAGCAAGGTTTAGAACTGTAAATGGCGTTTCTCTCTGTCACAAAAATGGTCTCCTCACAGAATTCTTATTTCCCATTTCTGTGACTTTGGGTTTGATGGGTTAGTAGTCTTGGTTTTATTATGTGCTTTTTCTGTGTTTGAAATATTGCCGCATCCTTTAGATAGATTGTACAAAATCCTTACGACAATGTTGAAAACTGCCAATTTCTCTTCCCACCAACACAGGGAAGTGGTCTTCCATGTTCCTTAGAAAGGGAGAAACTTTACTCTGTCATCACCTTGACGCGACCATAAAGCTCAAAATAGGTAACATGGAGGCTATTATTGCACAATTATAACTTTCAAAGTTACGGCAAAGTTAGAAGTTTGATGAAAACATATTCGAAATTTGAAATATTGAATTGTCATGACCACCAAAAAGACCCCGATTGATGGTCAACATTTTAAAAGATCAACGTTATTAAACTTGGGTTTGTGCTCCCTGGAGAATGAAAAAGCCTTGTTCTTCTCAAAGGGCCAGTACAAAAGCAGCGGAAATAAAGTGTCACTTGTAATTAAAATGAGGGCTTTGGATGTCATTTGAGGATAAAAATGCAGTCCCCATCTCTTCAAAATAACTTAATTACAGAGATCATACAGGGCATTAACTGAGTTTTGAGGACATTCTTTCAGAGAACAAAATGACAAGAATGAAATATTGCAGATGTGCAGATAGTAAAAACGTCCATGGAAACAAATTATCCATTGATAATCCAATTACCTGTTGCTTGCAGATCTCCAATCTGTTAATTATCTCCATTTATTTTGAATCAGCTTTCAGCCACTGAGATTCGTTATGGTCCATTCAAGTCTCTGCCATCATTCAACACTTTTCACTTTTTTTTTTAATATAAAGAAAATGGCCTACCATTTCTTCACCACTTTGATTTGTAGTGTTTTCCATTCCTGTCAAACTATTTTGGATTCGTATTACTTCTCTCTAATATAAAAATGTGGTCAATACCAGCCTCAAATGGAACATCAGTTACTGAATATATTAAGCCAGTATTGACATTGTTTATGGAATTTCATAACTGTATATGGGACTTTATGGAACACATAAAAACGTAATCATCTCCCATCATGTTAGTACCCATTTTCACCCTAGTTCACACCACCCTGCTATTTCCGTATGTTGGTGAGGTATGATTAAATATTCATGACAATACTAAGACAGTGCAGAGAAAATGGAAAGGACTGAGTTGAATTCTTTTCTTTATTCACTCACACGATCTTTGCCGCTATTGTATAGACTGTCATTTTCACTATCCTCCTAGGGGAGCCAAAAAAGGCACCACAGGAATCTTGAAAACAACTCTGCAGTAAACCGAACATATCTATATGGTCAGAATAAATACTCAGTGCATGCTACTCTATGGAAATGATGCTGAAAGGAATATACCGTGCTCTGTAAATAAGACAAAACAGCCACATAAGCTGTAGTTCTTTTTTTCCTCGTCAAATGTTTTTTGGTGTTTCACCATTTTCCAGTACTAATGTCCATGTTTTCTGGTTCTAACTCTCAAAAAGGAGACTTGGGGAATCTAACTTAACTGGTATGTTCAAAGCTAGCTCAATTAATCATGGCTCTGCCAGGAGGTGTATAGTACCTGGGTTTCATAGGTATAAATATGACAACTAAGTTTAGCAGTTCAGTAGACGGCATAAAGTGCTCCCTTAGAAAAGTGTATAAAAAAGGTAAGTGGACCAAATATCTCTTTTACACTACACTTTGGTACCGCTTGGCTTTGGTTTCTTTGCGCACACAATTTCCTTTATCAGCGATGCTACTGCCGTTATGTACATTCAGCCTTCTTCATTTGCTCTTCAAGGGTGAAATCAAATATCCCGTCCCCTGTAATTCAGTCCCTGCGTCTCCAGGTTCTGTGCTCATGTGGTGGTTTGTTCCATAAACAACCACCATCGCAGCAGCAACATCTTGTTTCTTTCGAGAATTCCAATTAAAAGATGGAGATGTCCAGAACGGATCAGTAAGCAAACCCCAACTACCTACTGTCTACAAGTGACAAACTTTAAATATAAAATACACAGAGAGTGAAAGTAAATGAGTGGAACAAGATATAACATGACAACAGGAAGCATAAGAAGGCTGAGCTGGGTGAACTTACACGAGTTGACCTCACTGTGGGTCTGTAAAAGTGTTATAATAATAATACCTAACTCATAAGGGTTTTGTGAGGCTTAAATGAGGAAATATGTAAAATGGTTAGATCAGACATAGTTGTAAAAAGTGGTTAGATACTTTTATCATTGGCATATGACACAGGGTTATTAATATTACAAGAAATATGTATACAGAGGGCTATGGAAACATGAAGATGGTGTGATTCATTTTCTAATTTATAGAAAAATTCAAAGGAAAGGTAAAAGTGCACAAAACTGGGAGAAAATTAGGGGATGTAATTAGTAAACAAAAGTGGAGAGAAAATTTCAGGATGTAAATAAAACATGATGGAAAGTTTATGGTATATTTGGGGAGCAATCAGTGGTTTGTACAGTTAGATGATAAAAAATACAGTGAAGGAGGGAATGGAGGTTAGGTCGGAGATGTGGCATGGTATCTTTGACTGCCGGGGGTTCACTGTGTTGTAATATAAAGAACAAGACTTCTGGCTGAGATTAGGAGTCCTGTCCCATTACACCTTAGCTGTGTGCTCCTTGGCCAATGGGTTTACCTCTCTGTGTCTCAGTTTCTTTAGGTGTTATGAAGATTAAATTAGATAACATGTGAAAATGATAGAGTATTTGTGGAATACAACATATGAAGCCATCACTTACAAAGTTGCTACATGCAAAAAACTTGGGAAAGTCATCTAATCTCTCAGAGTCTCAGGTTTTTTATTTGTAAAAAAAGGGAAAATAGGTGTGGAAAAATATTAATGCCCATGAAAGGAATATTAGTAAATTATAATGTGCTGTATATACTAACAAAATTAAGGAACCATTTCTTGAATATCTACTAAGTACTATCTATTGTACTAAATCAATATATATTTCTTTTTTTTATTTGTTCTTTACAATAACAAAGTGTCAAAGATATTATGAATTCTGTTTTCATCAACAAAGAAATTAAGGCCAAAAAATTAATAAATTTTCACAGGTTCACTCAGCAAATTTAAATGTATTTGTCATTTCAAGTTCTATTTCACTGTCCTAAAATGATTGCTATATTCTATTTATATATTTGCCTTTTGATTCTATTAGTGTGTTTAATCTTAATTTTAAAAATTGGAAGAAAAGAATTAACTAGGAAATATTATTACATAAGTAAAGTTCTTAATCTACAAACGGTTCCTTATCTGTAATTCACTTTTGTCTCTGTTTCGACAAAACTACCAAGGAGAAATAACATTTTTGGATGCTAAATTCAGTATAAATTAGAATCATTTACTTCCTGAGGACCACGCTTCTAGAATGTATTGAGAAGTTCTCAAAGTAATAATGCAACCCACGTGAAGATAATTTAGCATCTGATTATAACTAAAATGTCCGTCTCTGGAGTATCTATCAGAGTGTGTCACCTGAGCTTTTCATAATTCCTTGTTGAGAACTGAGACTTGTAATATATTATGAAAAACCTCCCATTCTAGAAAACTTGATGTATACAACAGTGACATAATACCAACTTTGGTCCAACAAAGAATGACAGGCCCACTATTATCTCAGGGGTGCCATCAGCTCTGAAAATCACACTGGAAATAATTTCTCTAATTTTCCTTCATGATTGCATAGCCAGACTTTCTCGGTTCACTAGAATGCATTTTTAAAAAATCTGCAGAAATACCTCCACACTCTAAGAAAAGACTATTTTTACTAGTAGGAGGCCCAATTAAAGTTAGTTATTAGAAGTTTGACCTGCCAAGGTAAGTAAAGATGGGTGATGGTGTGTACAATGTCAATTCTTGACAATTGCTTCCCCAAGTGTGTGTGATTACAAATGCCTCCAGGGGGTGACCTCAAAGAGTGTTTCAGGTGCCCCAAAGTTCATTTGGTTCCAAAAGGTAATCAAGTCCGTGGATTAAAAAATACTATTGTCTTTTCTATCTTGGTTTACCAAGAGAGTAAATAAGGAAACCGAGCACCTCCATGGTTTATCATCAGGTTGTTTAAGAAGACCTCTTTGTGATACGATGAAAATCAAAAACTGTTTAGATCAGTCCTGTACTACCTACTTGATATTTGATATTTGAAGTCTTGATATTTGGTATTTGAAAATAAAAAAGAATGTTTCTATGTATTAGCAACAAACACACCAAAAATGAAATTAAGAAATATTATTCCATTCACACAGTACCAAAAACAGTGAAATGTTTCACAATAAAAATAACAAAAACAAAAGATATGCTCTGAAACCTACAAAACACTGCTGAAAGAAATTAAATATCTAAATAAGTGGAGAGACAATCCAGGTTCATGGATTTGAATGCTGAATATTATTAAAGTGGCAATTCTCCCCAAATTGATATATAGATTTCAATGCATTTCTTGTAAATATCCCAGCAGATTTTTTTTGCAGAAATTAACAAGCTCATCTTAAAATTTATTTAGAAACGCAAAGGACTGAGAATAGCCAAAACAATTTTGATGATGAAGAACAAATTAGATGACTTATACTTAATATCAGAACTTAATATAAATGTACAGTAATCAAGACAATGTGGTACTTGCCTGAGGACAGTCATATAGAGCAAGGGAACAGAATAAAGAGGGCAAAATAAACCCTTCTACTTAAGATCCATTGATTTTTGACAGTGGAGGCAAGTCAATTTAATAGGAAAAATCATACTTTTCAACAATGGTGCTGGGAATTTGGATATCCTTATACCAAAAGACAAATTTAGATAATTACCCCACACTACTGACAAAAATAAACACAAAATGAATTACATGGACAAATGTAAGGGTTACCACTATAAGCCTTGCCGAAGAAAATATAAGAGAAAATCTTCATGACCTTGAGTTAGGCAAAGAGTTCTTACATATAACATCCAAAGCATGACCTATACAATTTTATAATATGAATTATCTGACCTCATCAACATTAAAATCTTTAATGCTTCAATAGTAATCAACAAAATGAAAAAAATAAGCCTCAGCCTGGGATAAAATATTTACATATCATATAGCTGATGAATGACTTGAATCCTGAATATATAAAGAATTCTTACAACTCAGTAATGAGAAGGCAACCCAATTAAACAATGGGCAAAGATTTGAATAGACATTTCACCAAAGAAAATATATAAGTGGCAAATAAGCACATGAAACAATGCTCAACATCATTAATCATTGAGCAATACAAATTAAAATCGCAATGAAATCACACTTCACACTCACTAGAATGGTTATAATAAAAAGATAGACAATAACAACTGTTGGTGAGAATGTGGACAAACTGGAACCCTTATACATTGCAGGTGGGAATGTAAAATGATGCAGCCACTTTGGAAAACACTTTGACAGTTTCCTAAAAAGTTAAAAACAAATTTACTATATGGTCAATAATCCCAATTCTAGGAATCTACCCAAGAAAAATTAGTTTGCACAATTTCCTGTATGTGTTTGCTCGTGGCGATGTTATTCATGATAGCCCCAAACTATACAAAAAAAACAAATGTTCATTAACTGGTGAATGGATAAACAAAATATAGTGAATCCATGCAACGGAATACTATTCAGCAATAAAAAGTGGTGATATATGCTATGCAATGGATAAACCTCAAAACATGCTAAGTGAAAGAAGCCAGACATGAAAGTCTAAATATTCTATAATTCTATATATGAAAGGTTCAGGAAACAAAAATCTATAAACACAAAGTAGATTAGCGGTTGCTTGGAACTGGTGTGGGAGCAGAGATTGAGTGCAAATGGACCCAAGGGATCTTTTTGGATGATAGAAATGTTCTAAACATGGCTTGTGGTGATGGTTGCATAGCTCTATACATTTACTAATAAACATTGAATGTACACTTATAAAAGAAAGACAGTTATAACACTAGAAAAGAACTTGAAGTTATCTCAACCAATCTCTTGCTTCCAAATCACATTGTAAATTGATTATAAAGTAACATTTATTGCATACCTTTTATATGATGTGCATTGTGGATTTAAGTTATTGAAGTCTCAGAATGTGTATCTCTATTTTGTTAGATAATGAATCTGGACCCCCGAGAGATCAAATATCATGCCCAATGTAATATAGGCAGAAGATGGTGAAGATAATATATAGACCTGAATCCTTGTATCTTGAAATTCTGCATGTATGTGTGTGTGCATTTCCAACTATGTTTCCAAGTATACGACTTATGCATCAGCAATAGTGTCATACATCTGAAATACTTCTCGATTTTAGTGATTGCAGTTTATCTTCTCTTTGATCTAGTTGTGTTGTCTAAAAATTTTAGCCAGCTAAGGAGAAAATCAAACTGTTACCGATTGGGCCTCACTCCAGTGGGACTCTGACCCACATTCAGTGGAGCTTCAAGGAGGGGCCTGTGGGTGGGCCGCATACCCACAATCCATCCCTTCCTTGGAGGGTTCTTTCCTGTTCACTGTTGCAGGTTTGAAATGAAACCGAAGCTGAGCATTCAACAGCACAAGCTTTATTCAATGTCCAAAGAACGGAGAAGCAGGAACCAAGTTTGCAAATCAACTTCTCAGCACCTGGGGTGATTAAGCAGCTGTTATAAATGGTCTAGGTAATGAAGGGGAGGAATATTCATAATTATTTGGGAAATGGGCGGGCTTTTCTGGGAAGCAAAGGTGCCACCTCTTTTCTTTCCTTGTTTGGTTACATCCTGCTGTTGCCATGGCAGTTGTAAACCGTCATGGCATCAGTGGGTGTATTCTATAATATGGTAATATATAACAATGAGCATATTATGAGCTGTGGGTTCTATGTCCGGTCAAGTTGGACTGCCATGTTGCCTTCAACCGGTTTTAACTGGATTTGACTTATGTCTCAGCCATCTTTTCCTTCCTCTCTTTGTGGTTTCCTGTAAGCTAAAGAGACCATGTTAGGCTTGTTCTGAGCAGAGTTGTAGTTAATATCTTATGAGGCCTGGGGGTAACAAAACTGTGTATTTGGTATTTGTTAATACTCCAGGTCACAGAGTCCCAGTGGACTGAGACCAGGGAGGGGTAGCATGCAATAATGGACTGCAGATTCAGGTTTGAAATTAGATAGGATTATAATCTCAGATGGCCCAGTTTCTAGCATTGTAGATTTAGACTCTCGTTAAGTTCTCCAAATTTCAGTTTCTTTTCGGTAAAAAAAAATGAGTTTGTAAGAATTAGAGTTATGTGAAGGTGATGAACAGAGTGCCTACGAGCACCCACTAATATTGGATCTATTTTCTTTCTTTTCTCATTAGCTTACAAGAGAGCTCATGAAAAGCTATAGTCCTCACATAACTTCAAATAAGAAATTGTTTTAATAGTGAACTTTGTTAATTGACTTTTCTTTAAATATAAGCAAATTCTCCTTTTTGGTTGCTCTGATATTTTAAAGTTTAATTATTATCATGGATTCAGTAAATCTACCGTCTTAATCACTTCCTTGCATCCTAGATTGTTCTCTCTGAACTGTATAAAAATGACTCCTAATTGGATGATCCAAGTCACATAGTGTCACATTTGTTGTCTTCACCTCTCCCCTGACAATTCAAGCATCTGACACATTTTCAAGAGACTATAAAGAAAATACCAATCTACAGGAAATTCTAAATTTTAACCAATAGTTATTGCCTCTGCTCACCCATATATGATCATTCTCTCATAAATCTCAGTGCATAGTAACCAGGGATTGAAAAGCTTATCAGATTATTTAAAACCCACCACTTTACTCCATCTTTCAAAGTAGGCCTTTTTGATAAGTTATTCATTTCTCTTAGAGTTACTGCCATTGTCTCTCTCCTCACTTTCCAGTGTTGACATTTTCTCGTATACATAGTTTTATCCCCTCAGTCACAGAGTTACCAAATATTTTCACGGAATCTGTTAATTTTCTCTTCACTATGTTTCAGATCAGTTTGCTCCTTATTCCCATAGCCCACATTCCTAACTTTCTTTCCTTAATAAATGATTAAGTGCTCTGTTTCCCAGACCCATTCGAGTGTCTTGTTCTAATAGCTGGTAACTCTTCTCGCTCATCTGCTCTCTTCTTCTCTCTTCTTCCTTCTTTCCTCATAGAGCCCTCCTGCACTGCTCTCTCCTGTACTCTCAACCCATACTGCACTTGTTATAAAATAGATCTTTCATCCAGAGATCCCTAGGCTATCTTGGTTCTCCAACGGGTAGAGTCTAAACTTCAGCCTGCCCTTCAGTCAGTGGCTATCTCACTCTAAAATTAAATACCCCTCTTTACCACCCTTATCCTTTCACTGCAGGCAAACCAATATTTATACTAGAGTACTCTCATCTCCATGCTATTCCCACGTATCCTTTTTGTATAGCTTTTTACTGATGCAGCAACAAATTACCACGAAGTCATCCACTTAAAACTACACATTTGTCATCTCATGTTTGCCATGGGTCAAGAGTTTGGGCACAGCCAGATCCTCTGTTTAGATCTCACAGGCTGAATCAAAGTATCAGCAGAGTCACAATCCTCTTCTGAGGGTCTGGATCTTCTTCCATTCTCATGGTTATTGGAAGATTTAATTTCTTTGCAGCTATATGACCATTTTTTGCTAGCTATTGGAGAGGGCTGTTCTGAGCTTCTAGAAGCTGCACCTCAGAAGTTTACAAAATAGCTATTTGCTTTCTTCCTCAGGGCCAGCGGGAGTACATCTCTCTCTGATTTCTTTTTCCCTCAGCAAAAGAAAATTTTGCTTGTAAAGGGTTCACTTGATTGGGTCAGGCACAATCAGATCTCCAGTAGTTTAAGGTCATTTGAGGGACTTCAATTACATCTGTAAAATCTCTTCATGGCCATACCTTGATTAGTATTAGATTGAACAGAAGATGAGAATCTTAAAGGGTCCTCTTTAGAATTCCGCCTTCCACACTCCTCATTACCCATCTAAATTCTGTGCAACCCTCAAGGCTCACGTCAAGCCCCATCTAGGCCTTGATTCTTTCTCCAGATTTCTTATTTCTATCATGAACTTCTAGACTGTATATAGTTTATATGTATGTATCAGTGGACACAAACGTACTTTTATTTTTTTGGAAGTGTGTGACCCACCCAATATTCTTCCAATTTTGACTTGAATGTACTTGAATGTACAGAAGGTTTCTTGTGTGTAATCTCTTTTGCACAAAACAAATTCCTTGTGTATTATACCCCAAAAACCCTGACAAGAAGAACCCACAGTGTCTACGATAGTGTTAGACTTACGGGGGTTTATGCTAACCTTTTCTTGAGATGGCAGAGGGTCTCTGAACTACTACTTAGACGCTCATTGTAATTTTCCCTAATTCACAAACAGCAGAGCATGGAGCCACCACTGTAGGCTACTAATGAAGCTCACTTGTGAACTACATTGCTTTGGAGACAAACTGGAAGCACTTTCTAGTGGCCTTTCTCCAAATCTACCCTAGGATTTTAGTCCAAATCACGAAGATTTTTACTTGCTAAGTATATACTTAGAAGATGCCCATTTAAGAAATTATCTTGGGAAGACGTTGAGAGATCCCATGCTCGTTTTCACTTGTTCTTGAACTAAGACTTGAAGGCTAATGCACTTACAAATTCTTTCTTCACTTTGGAAGTGGGAGGAGAGGTTAGAATGAGAAAAAACTTTAATAGAGAATTTTTTTCTGTATTTTTGAATGTCAAAATCCATAGGTTGTATATTATGCCCATATTGATAGAATACTCTCATCAGATTGCATGATAGCAAAAAGTAAGATTTAATATTAGACGGGGAAACATTTTTTACATGTGTATTTTTAAACATACATGCATATATGTTTCCTCCAAATTTTAAATGCTCAGATTTCTCTTTTTCAATAAGATTAAATTATTTCACTGCAGCTCTGGTTATGATGGAATAATTCCTGGTATTACTGTGATTAAACCGGGTGCATTAATGTAAGTAGTGATGAATTAAAAGCACAGTAGAATTCTTGGTGGGTGTGAACTGATGACTAATCTTAATTAGAGTTAAAATGTTCCCATTATTTTTGTGCTATAAATGAACTTTCACATTATGAATTATAGAGATAAAGACATTGTGTGGTGCTGTGACACATTAGTCAAAGACTCAGCATAAATGAAAGAGGTACAGTTACTTCTTTTGGAGAAGAAAAAAAGATCAAACTATCAGCATCTGATTACCTCAACTTACCTAAATATGAATGATCCATTCATTTATTAGTTGGTAATGTCTTATTATATGGTTCATGACCTAGATTTATATTGTAGTTTTGCTATAGCTAAAATTCAATTATAAATTGATATTTAGTTTGATATTCAATTTAAGCTAAAATATTAGAAAACTGCCCATTCAAGCCCAGTCATAGTACAAAAGTAAATTAGGAAAATATACATAAACTAGCTCCTCCTCTGGTGAGTGTTTCCTATTAGCCAATTACTGGAAAATAAATTCACCATTTCTTGAGGTGAAGCACCTGTTCGTTCAATTGAGTAAAGGTAGAGAGGAGGATCAGTAATAATAATTTGTTATAGTATAAGTGATAACTTCATTGTTGAGCTGTATTTTATTTTAATTGTTTGGCATGAAATACCAGCCTGACAACTGACTCAATAGAGCATCTGAAGACACTTGTCAGAGAAAAATGACCATACAGTGCATCCTGTTCTTTGAACTGAGCATCCTGTGGGAAGAGCATACACACTAGACTCTTATCATTGACATAAGTTTGGAATATATTATATAGAACAGTTTAAAAAAGTAAAAAGTTTTGCTTGAAAAGTATTGCATTTATTAACTCATGTAACACTTCAAACAGCTTCAACAACGTTTGACAAAAAGGAAACCAAAGCTCAAAGCACCAAAGTTTTTAATGTTGATGAAGTCCAATAACGCATATTACTAAATTGTATAGATCGTGCTTTGGGTGTTATATGTAAGAACTCTACCTAACTCGAGATCATGAAGATTTTCTCTTATATTTTCTTCTGTGAGGCTTATAGTTGTAACCCTTACATTTATATATAATTTATTTTATGTTTATTTTTGTCAATAGTGTGGAGTATTGGTCTAAATTCATCTTGTCGTATGAGGATATCCAAATTTCCAGCACCATTTGTTGAAAGTACATATTTTTCCCATTAGATTGACTTGTCCTTATTGTCAAAAATCAATTGACCTTAAGTATAAGAGTTTATTTTCCCATCTTAATCCTGTTTCTTTGCTCTATCTGACTGTCCTCCAGTAAGTACCATGTTGTCTTGATTACTGTACCTTTACATTAAGTTCTGATATTGGGAAGTATAAATCATCCCATTTTGTTCCTCATCAGAATTGTTTTGGCTCGTCTCAGTCCTTTAAATTTCTATATAAATTTGAAAATCAGCTTGTTAATTTCTGCAAAGAAATATCTGCTGGGATATTTATAGGAAATGCATCATATCTATATATCAATTTGGAGAGAATTGCCACCTTAATAATATTCAGTATTCAAATCCATGAACCTGGAATGTCTCTCCACTTATTTAGATATTCAATTTCTTTTAGGTGTGTTTTGTAGATTTCGACGCCTGTCTTATATTTTTGTTATTTTTATTGTAAAGCATTTCATTATTTTTGATATTATTGTAAATGGAATAATTATTTATTAATTTCATTTGTTGCAAGTTTGTTGCTAATGTATAGAAACATGCTTTTTTTAATCTAATGACCTTGTTGAACTTATTTATTAGACCCAGGAGTTTATGTGTGTTTTCTTTAGGATTTTCTACATGGAGCATCATGTCAGAGATTAAAGACAGTTTTGCTTCTTTCTTCCCAATATGGATGATTTTTTTCTTTCTCTTAATGCATTGACAGCACAGTATTGAATAGTAATTGCAAAGAGCAGACATCTTTGTCTTGTCCTGATTTTAGAAGAAAATCATTCAGTCTTTCAGTATATATTTACTATTTTGCTATGTATTTTTAGATGTCTCATAATTCTTTGCTTCTCTTTTCCTCTTTTCTTTTTGTACATGCATGTTAAATATTTTCCTGTGTACTTTTCAAGTATATTTATTTTATTTATTTTTTGTGGTTGTTCTAAGGATTAAAATGTGCCTCAATCTGCCACAAACCATCAGGAGACATAGGAGGTCATGGGGTGAAATAGTGACTTTTAACTACATTAATGTCACCAAAATATATTGATTCATTCATCAAGCTGCTGCTGTTAAATCTTACCCATTCATCTCATTTTGATAAGTGGAATAAACTAATTTTCTTATGAGTGCACCTCTGTAAGCACATGAAATTAAAATCACAAGATGAGCAATTTCATGGTAACTTGGTGTTTAAAGTAAATACAGTGATGTCCTCTCTCTTGTTCTCAGTGGAAAATTGTCTGTCCCTCCCAAAAATACATTACCAAAAGGAGAAAATACCTTCAAATATATTCAGAGTTTGCCTGGGCCCAGAGCTAAAGGAGATCCCCTTAGGAACTCTGAAGAGTCAAAGTCCAACAGCGCCCTTGGCACTGGCCTTTGGATGACCCGTGAAGAAAAAATGGCGAAAACATCTTTTAAGATCTTCCTAAATACCAGGCACTGAGATGGTAGCTATAAATATGTTTTTACACCTTTGAGGTAGATACAATTGTTATTATTCTACTATTAATATAAATTAGCCCCCAGTGATAGAGTATTTCTCATGATTCCAGCACAGAACTAGGGACTTTTGTTGCCTAATTTCAGACTCACAATTGCCCTAGTTATTAACAGTCCTCGATTAACAAGGCCCTACTCCGGGCCTGCTCCCACTCTGCCACTCTTATGAAGAAAGGAGTCACAGATCCATAAAACCATGCCTGCCAGAACCCTGAGATATCCTCCAATCCTAGATATTTAAAAAAAAAAAAAAAAAAAGACAACAGGATCAAAATGGAGTCGCTTTTGCTGAGCCCCACATCATCAAAGCGAGGCTTAAATTAATTACAGTTTCAGCTCTCCCAGAAATGGAATCTTAACTCAGTCAATCAGGATGCCCCTGATCAGCACTAGTGAGGTAATCTGCCTGATACACTCCTGACATCCCCTAAAGGACACTAATTTTGCACTAAACAACACGCTTTTTTGCCATTATAACTTCCTTGTTCCCAATCCCTTCTGCCTATAAAAGTCTCTCATTTTGTATAGCTCCTCAGAGCTCCTTTCTATCTGCTAGATTGGATGTGCCCGAATCAATTTTTCTCCAATAAACTCTTAAAATATGCCTCAGTTTTTCTTTTAACATGGGTAATGCTCTGGGTACTTGACATGGTGGAATCCCTTGCCCTCCCTCCAAGCCCACGTGGAAGTGCATTCAAGTGCATCCTTCTGAGGTCCATTTCCTACGGGTAGATTATAACCTTCGTGGATGCACTCTGAGGCCAGGAGGTGGTCAAAGGACAGTTGTTTGGGGGGGTTGTAGATGGAACTTGGGTGGGCTCAGGTTTTCACCCCTGTGTGTCTGAGGTCTCTTGTGGTGAGCCAGTGAGCTGGGAGTGGGAAGAGAAGAAAGTATGAGCTGTGGGATGGAAACGGCAGACCAAGCACCAACTCTCCATGTTCAGAACTTTGAGGAATTTCAAGAATTTTAAATTTTAAATTGGACTTTCAGGTCATCATGAAAATGTCAAGATAAGAGTGAAAAACACATTTTAACAGTATTTAACAGTAACTTGCCTTATATCTTTTAAACATTTAGACATATGGTATGATGGTCTTCATATATATTTTTGACCTTGGCCCTGCAATTGTCTGGGGTGAGATGGGGTATTCATATCACCTCTGTACAAATGAGAAAACCTGAGACTCAGAGAAGCTAAATAATTTGACTAAGGTCATAAAACCAGAAAGAGAATCTGGATCTATCTGGTTCTAAAGGCCACATAAAAAAACACTATACTGTCCTTTATCTTAGGTTGTAACATCGCACTGCTAATATTTGGGGAAACTTAAGTTCAGGTTCATTGACTTCAAAGCCTGCAATCTTTCAGTGACACCACACGACCAAAGAATATAAAATACAAGCTAAGGAGGGCAAAATCCTTGCCTTTCTAGTTTATTCTGTATTCTCAGCACCAACAAGTAGGTACCTACAAGCACATAGTAGGCACTCAAAAAACATTTGTTGAGGAATGAATGAATTAAATAATTTTGGCATTTATAGCTACACTGGTGTGACCTCATATATAATTGTACAACTGTAATCCACCACTGAAGTAACACTGCCAGAATAGAGAAGAAACAGAATGATGGGGAAAAAACTGTAATGAACTATCTATTCTAATTGTGAGGAAAGGACTTACTTCTCTACAGTCGTTATTACACTGGTTTCCATGGTGATTTATTTTTAAAAAGAAAAAAAGGAAACAAAAGAAAGAAATATAAAATAATGTTGCTTGTTTCAATATAGGCTTTCATCTGGGAAAGGAAGAGGGTTATGTTTTCCTCGGGTCTGTAAAAGTAACCTATAAAAACAAAACAAAAGCAGAAAACAAAATCTATCAATCAACAGACCACCTGCAGTTCAACAGCATCTTCTCATGACATATATCCCTGGTTGATTCAGCAAAAGGCAAAATTAGCGACTCAATTGATTATGAGTTATTTAGGCAAATGAGTTGTAAACTGAGATTTAAGAGTTGAAAAGGAGCCAGTGCTACAAATTGCCAAAGGGATATGATCTGCTGTGGGACGTGCATTGCAGAGTCAGGCTCTTACTTCAGAGGACAAGCACCTGGAGACAGGAGCCATGAACCATGTCAGGAAAATAAATTTAAATCCTGAAAAAGATCAGCATGTCTACAGATAAAAACCTCCGTGCACACAGGGGGCAAGGCTTTGGAAGGGTCAAACCAAGGGCTGGCTCTATGGTTGGTGAGCCCAAAACAGGTAGTGATAAATGACACCTGAGCTCGCTTCCTTCCAGCACTTGTGGGGCTGATTTAATACAGAAAGTTACATTGGTTGTGAAATGAGACTTCACCAGCAGCACAGCATTAATAATCCTTTGTTTTTATGCAGGAGGATTGTATTATCTTTACTATGGGCTTAAAAATCTCCTCTAGGATTTCTGTTGCTTAAGTGTCTCTTGCTAAGAGGAGCTTGGTTAAATTGCTTATAAGAACAGAGGAGAGAGGTTATAAATTGCAGACTTCCCAATTCCCAGAGCTACTCAAGAATCTTGTACAGTTGAGGGACATTAATATCTCATACAACTCTCCTGCAGTCTTGAAAATAATAATAAAAAAAACCTCTTTCCTCTCCGCCACATGTACTGCGCTGTTATTTTATCTCCAATAAAAATATTTTCGCCCTCATTTTCTTTATGATCTTGGTGCCTTTGCCTCTCTGGGCAGGATAATCTTTTATCACTATCAGCTTTGGTTCTAACCTTTGATGACTTCTGGGCTTTTCTGGGACAGTAAATACTCATGAATAACTGAGGAATCTTCATATTCCTGCTCCTCTTCTGATAAACAGTCTCAACTCTCAGCAGACACCCGAGTATGCTGACGGGACAACCAAGAAAACAGGTAAAACAGTCACAAGCAGTTCCTGACTGTTCAATTGGTTTTGAGGAGTGTGGTTGAAGTCTAATGAAAGGCCATTGTGTGGCAGAGCATGCAAATGCAAAGCAGCAGGAGGCATTCTTTAGATCAACTCTCCCCTGCCATTGCCATGGGGTGGAGGTCTGCCTGTGTCCTGACTGAACAATTACCCAGGACTCGAACATTCGACTTAACCCTTAGAGAATTAGACACTGCGTATTGATGGTATTTACCAAAGTAACTGCTCACTTGTGAATTTCCCAGAGGAGCTAACAGTTAATTAAAATACACAAGCTGGCAAATTACTGTCGCAAGAAAAAAGAAATTTGCATAACCCAGTAAAAATATATCTGAAGTTCATCAGCAGTCTATTTCCTGGTTCCTAATATCCCTTCCAGGGCTTTTCACGTTGACATAATATCTTACTCATTGAACATTCGTTCAACAAATATTTATTAAATGCCAACTGCATGTCCATCAATGTTCTAGGCTTTGGGAATCAGAGAAGAGAGCATCCAGTCACCGACCTCAGACAACTAATAGTCTAAAGGGAAGAAGAAACATGTCAGCAGGCAACACTGAGACAGTATGTCCAGTGCTGAACAGAGGTATGGGAAGACAAATGGACAAGCCCTAAGAAAGAAGCTTACAACTTTGCCCAGAGTACCTCGTTGCATTTGAGTTAAGTCTTCAGTGATAAATAGGACAGAGAAGGCAAGGGCATTTTAGACAGAATAAATTGTGCAAAGGCAAAGTGTAAGGTATTTGGAAAAGAAGTTCAGTATTCATGGATTACAGGATACAAAGCCGGAAACAACAGACTGGAAAAGTAAATTGGGACCAGATTTTTTAAAGGAAGTTATATTTCAAAATAAGAAATTTAGTTTTTATCCTATTGATAAAGGGGAACCATCAGAATTGTAAAACCATGAGCAAATTTGTATTGTAGAAAATATATTGAGCAGGATAGCTTTGGCTATGCTGCTTCTGTGCCCTGCCCATCATATAGTTTTGCCATCGGGATCATGAAGCTTCCAAGATCACCAAAGAAGAACAAGAGAAGACTACAGCGTGAGGCAGAATGGTTTTTAAGGACTAAGCTGAATAGTATCACTTCTGATCACATTTTATTGGCCAGCCTCAGTCCACCTAGCTGTGTGCCCAGAAAGAAGAAATAATGGAAGAACACATAGGAGTGTCTTTGCCAAAAGACATGGAGGACGGGCTAGTGATGAGTAAAACAAGAAGGAAAAGTGATTAAAAGCATTGCAGTAATTCTTCAAAGAGATATTAAACGTCACAGTAAGGCAGTAGAAATAGAGAGATGGATGGATTTGAGTGACATTTAAGACAAAAATTGATAATATTTAGTAATTAAGTAGAATTCAGTGATAAAGAATAAGGAAATATTCAGGATAATTCCAAGATTTCTAGCTTTGGAAAAACAAGTGAATTGTGTTGACATTAACCAAGATGAAGAGTAGGAACGGGTCAGTTTGAACAGTTTTTATGGAGAAACCCGGGAAATATGATGAGCTGGACCCACAACATGCTCGATTGACTGTGCATGCTGTGAATCTGTAGAATATGTCCATTTGAGAGATGGAAAACCAGGCTGATAACTAAAGAGAAATGTCAAGATTATTTAATTTAATAATAATAATGATAATATCAGAATCTTCATAAATTATCTGTTATAATCTTTTTTTTTTTTGGTAATAGATGCAAAAACTGAGGCCTGAGAGCTGAAAAAGCCAATAGTGGCAGAGCTGGGTGTAACCTTAGTTCTATGAACTTTCCTTTGATATCCTTTTTACTACCCAGACACAATTATTTATTCCACATTAATAATTGGTTATTAGCCAAAAGACATTATTAGATACAAAGCAACTGAATATCTCAGAATAAATATTTTATAATTAGGCAATTTAATCTCCTGACAATCTTTTTTTTTTTTTTTTTTTGGTCAAAACAGCTAACAAATAGAAGCGTGTGGCAGAGACCGGCTAGCTATTCACCAAACAGTTTTCTCTTCTTCCTGGACACACAGTCAGACTACATTTCTAAACTTCCCTTTGCAGTAAAGTGTAGACAGATATGCTAGTTTATAAGGGCAGCCACAACAAAGTACCACAAACTGGACGACTTAAACAACTGAAAGTTATTTATTTACTTATTTATTTATTAAGATTTATTTATCTCACAGTTCTGGGGTCTAGAAGTCCAATATCAAGGTATCAACAGAGTTCTTTCCTTCTGAGGACTGCGAGAGGAGAATCTGTTCCAAGCCTCTCTCTTTGGCTTGTAGATGGCTGTCTTCTCTCTATGTCTCTTCACATCATCTTCCCTTTATGGATGTGTCTGTGTCCATGTTTCCTGTGTTTTATAAGGACACTTGTTATATCGGATTAGAGCTCATCCTAATGGCCTTACTTTAGTTATCTCTATTCAAAGGTCACAATCGGAAGCACTGGGGTTTAAGACTTCAACATGTGAATTTTGGGAGAACACAATTCAACCCGTAACTCATAATATAACGACATAATTCAGGTGACTGAATTCTGGCCAATGGAATATAGGGTAAATCATATTAACCACTTTCACCACTGGTTTCACCATTACAAAACTTCCCCAGTTGTGAACCTCCAAACTCTTTTCCTTTCCTGCCTTCTTGGGAAAAATGAGCACAGTAACCATGGAAGCCACAAGCTGAAGTAAACAAAACCACAATATGGAAGATACTGGGATTCTTGGAGCACCTCTAGAAGGAGACTAGTCAGTCTGCTAGGATCATACATCTTGGACATTACACAAGCAAGAAATAAAAATATTGTATGTTTGAACCATTGTACATGTGAATTTGTTCAGCAAACAGCCTTATGAAACTAATAAAATGGTCTTGGACCCAGCCTAACAGGACAGGGTCATCTGCCATTGGAACCACAAGGCCCCTGGCCTAACAAGATAAGGCCCTAACCAACTGGTAAGCTAGGAGGATCGGATAGAGACCACCAAGCTCTACATTCCCCAGGCTTGGGACTTTCCCAGGCTTATGCATGCACACTAGCACCCAGGGGTTGACTGAAAGTGACCTTTGCCTCATTATCATAGCAAAAAATCACACCCAGGAGTAGAGAGCTAGCAAGCTAAGGATACACGCGACACATGTAGTAACATGCTGTGTGACAGTGCAGGTGCGAGCACAACCCCACCTCCACATGCCGTGATGGAAGACACATCCCTCACCCTAGCCTGATAAAAATCCTGCAGTATGGCTATTCGGGGAGCCACTCACTTCTCTCTCTCTCCCTTCTTCCCTTTTTCGTGATCGACTCCCTTGTGCACAAGCTGATAAACTTTCTAACTCCTTACTCCTGCTTGCTGTCTTTCTTGATTTCTATTCTGGGGGATGACAAGCACCCAGGGTGCTGGTAACAGTCTTAGGCTGACAACATATAACACACACAGAGAAATGCTTAAAAACTGATTACCTATTTTCAAAATGATGCTCAGAATATACATTTTCCTTTGTTAAGGAAGAAATGGGCTTTTTACTTTGATTTTTAAGACATATCAGGCCTAAATTCCCAGTAAATTCTCTAATAAAGCAGCCAAGAGAGTTCTCAAGATATTTGAAAAAAGTGTCTACAAATCCCATCTTGTGGATCCCTAGATCGCCATCCAAATACTTCAACTGTCCTAAGCCTCAAACTGTATCTTCAGCTATAATTCAGCTTTCAAGATCAATTTGTAAAACTTGTGTTTTACACGAGTAAAGTAAAACTTGTCTTACACAAAGAGAAATGTTGATGAAATGTCTCCAATATTATTTTATAGAGTTAACATTTCTGAAGGCTTAGCAACTGGAACCAAACTCTAAATGACTTTAAAATATGGAAGATTTCAAGTTGCTCTTCCACTAGTTGAGGTTTAAACCAGAATTGTGGTAGAATATTAAATAAATGTTTTAAATATTTGAGTCTACCTGAAGTTAGGAAATAGAAAATACAGGCTGGAGAAATATTTCACCAGATTTGTTGATACTGTGAGTCATGTAAGTTTTGAAATTTGAATTTTAACACAAAAATTTAGGGATTAAAGAAGACAGGCAGTATTTATGAGCTACAGGATATTAGCTCTTGGCTATTCGAATTCCATTCAGAGAGTTGGCATCTAAATTCTAATTATCTGCTGATGTCTATACTAAATTTAATAGCCAAGGGATTTGAATTGTACACATTTAGTGAGATACAATAACACTATGCATTTGCTGATGAGTCATATTTATCAGTTGTCACTGTATTAGTGGAGATAGGGAACAGATCCTGTAAATCAAGCTGTAGGATGTTAATTCCAAAGATAAAGTTATAACTTGTACTTTAGGATAAACACACAGGAAGATAACAGTATAATTGCTTGGAGAACTTTATTAATAACCCAATTCTTAAAGGATCAGAGCAACTTTGTTACTGCAATGTTCTATGCCAAAGTGCAACTGCCCATATATTTGCCAATTTAATTTTGCCCAAGAGTTCACTGGGTTCAATCACTGAGTTGTTTCATTTTACTGAAATCTTTAGGAAATTCCAACATCACAAAAATAACTAATTGAAGAACTCAAACTAAATATTAACCTCTTATAGGATATATGGTTTGAAAATATTTTCTCTCATCCCATAGGTTGCCTTTTCATTCTGATATTTGTTTCCTTTCATATGCAGAAGCTTTTTAGATTAATGTCCCACTTGTTTATTTTTGCTTTTGTGCTTTTGGTGTCAAATCCAAAAAATCAGTGCAAAGACCAATGTCAAGGAGGTTTTCCCCTATGCTTTCTTCTGGGAGTTGTACAGTTTCAGGTCATATATTTAATCCATTTTGAGTTGATTTTTGTGTATTGTGTAAGATAAAGATTGTTTTTATTCTTTTGCACACGGGCATCCAGTTTTTCAAACACCATTTATTGAAGAAACTATCCTTTCACCATTGAGTATTCTTGGGACCTTTGTCAAAGATTATTTGATTGTATATGTGTGGGTTTACTTTTGGGCTCTCTATTCTGTTCCATGGCTGTATGTGCCTGTTTTTATCCAATACCATACTGTTTTGATTATTACAGCTTTCTAAGGAACTCATACAACTCAATAGTAAAAAATAATAATAATAATGCAATTAGAAAATGGGCTAAGGACCTGAACAGACATTTTTCCAAAGAAGACATACAATAGGCAATGGGTATATGAAAAGATACTCAACATCATTAGGCATCAGAGAAACAGAAGTCAAAACCACAATGAGATATCACTTCCCACCTGTTAGGATGGCTATTAGCAAAAAGTCAAAAGATATTAAGTGTTGGTGAAGAAAAGGTAACTCCTGCACACTGTGGATGGGAATGTAAATTGGTACAGCCATTATGGAAAATAGTATGAAAGTTTCTTCAAAAAATTAAAATAGAACTATCATATGAGCCAACAATGCCACTTCTGGATATATATCTAAAGGAAATGAAATTAATATCTTAAGGAGATCTCTACATTCCCACGTTCACTGCAGCATTAAACACAATAGCTAAAATATGGAAACAACCTAAGTGTCCATCAAGAAATGAAATTTATTTCATTTATTTAGCTTTTTAAATATTTAAAAATATTATTTAGCTTTAACAAATAAGAAAATTCTGCCATTTGCAACAATGTGAATGAACCTGGAGGATATTAGTCTAAGTGAAACAAGTCAGACACAAAAAGACAAATAGTGCATGATCTCACTGTATGTGGAAACTTAAAAAGTTAAGCTGAAAGTAACAGACAGTAAAATGATGATTACCAGGGGTTAAGGGTTGGAAGAAAAAGAGATATGCTGGTCAAAGAGTATAACCTTCCAATTACAAGATGAATAAGGCCTAATGTACTGTAGGCCTAATGTACAGCATGGCGACTATAGTTAATAATAACGTATTAATACTTTTAATTTGCTGAGAGTAGATCATGGCAATTATTTCACAATGTATACACATATCAAAGGATCACATTGTACAACTTAAATATAAACAACTTTTATTTGTCAATTATTCCTCAATAAAGCTGGAAAAAAATAAAAGTTAAGCTGGGACTGTCAATTTTTTCCCCTTGATTTTCTTCTCATCTTTTAGAACACCTTTGTTTATTGAAATTCTGCGTTCATTCTTTTCCCCTAGAGTTCATTTATTCACTCATTTCATCAACAAATATTTATTGAGCATCTACTGTGTACTTAACCTAATGAACTGTTTAGGATACAATTGTGAGTAAGCCAGGCAAAGTCCTTACCCTTATGGTGCTTAGATTTAAAGGAGACACATATTGAACAGTAATAGTAAGGCAGCTTCATATTAGAGTACAGCTTTAAGCTCAGGACTAGTTTCAGATCTTTTGAGTTTGTGATGAATTCCAGAGTAATACCTACAGTGATTTAGATTCCTTATCAGTCAATATAGTAGTCGTATAATCATATATTGCTTGGAAATATCACTAATAAATGTGTTGCTAAGCACAGGGGGCTGCTGCATCACTTTGTCAACCATAATTTAGAATAATAGGCATCAGAGGGTGTCAGGAAACCTAAATTCAAGCCACAGATTTACAAGTTACATACTCTTGGGAAAAAACTAGATCTCATCTCTCTTACTTTATTATCTTTTAAATGGGGACTGTGCTAGCAGACTCATAAAACCATGTCAGGAACGTAATTCTTTTGATGGTAATTAAAGAAAATCTTCCTCACCAAATAAGACATTAGAAAAACTCTCAGATATTTTGGCACATGTCATAAACATGTTAACTACTATTTATGTTAATTCTCCTATTTTCTTAGAATAATTACGGTATTTCATAGTGCTAATTACTAACTCAACTCTAAAAGCTTCTTTTGTTGTCCATCTATATGGAGTAGGAAAAAATAAAAAGACAAGCAATCAAGGACAAAGGGATAGCTCCATGCTTCGACTATTCAATAAGGGTATTTGATTTTCCATTCTTAGTCACCTTGGTGGTAAGTAGAGTTGCTTAAGTTTATATAGAGTTCAATAATATAGTCATAAAGTATACTAGAAATTTCATGTGGCACAATTTCCTTTGCATCATTTTTGGCTTTGAGGGGACATCAGACATGAGTGCTTAGGGCAGAACACGGGGTTAAGTCAGTTTGTCCTCATATAGCTGCTTTAAAAAAAATGGAAGATCTTTCAAGATAGTATTAGGGAAATTTATATCACTATAAAAAAAAACCTTAGATCATATTATACAATACATGGTCTCTCTAGGCTGCTATGTTTACTTCTAAATCATGCTAAAAAGATATTTGAAATGAAGAAAACTGATAACAAGTTGTTTGATGACACACAAGCAAAAATTACAGGTATATATTAATCATTTATCATGCCGGGGCTCCATGAAAGTGACTATAAAAAGAAGCATTTCAAAAAATTGAATGTTTCCAAAACTTAAATTCCCTGAGAAATTAATTCAAATCAGTTAATCTGAATACAGATAGTCATGGCCCCTAAATATTATGACGGTTCAATTTCAATTATGTTAAAAAAAATTGAACTCAGTCATCTGAGAGAACAATGATTTTTCCTTGTTTCTTAGGATCAAACAATTTGTGAATGCATTCATCACCAATTACAGTCATTTTTAAATATATATATTTCCTCAGTTAATTAAAATTGGTACTATAGTCTTAAATTCATTTGTATTTCAAGATGAAGGAGATTTAGCTGCAAACGTTATCTGATAATTGTTTTACCTGCAAATAAAAATAGCTTGAAAATATATTACAGGCATTTCAGCATTTCCATAGAGGCATGCACTGAGATATTAATGCCTCTTCATAAATATCTTTGTGCTGAAATATTATAAACGGTTGTGGTTAAGCTACTGTAGGCATAAAACAAATCATTGACCATTTATTTATCCATTCAGTCTTTCTTCTCAAATGAGTGATGGCCTGCATTTGGGCATCTTTTACAATTCTTACATTAAGCTCTTCCATGAGGAGAAGGCAATAAATTTGTACAAAACCCATCCAAGGTATTATTGTCCTCATAAAAACATTCCTTTATGAGTCCCAAGTTATAAGTGCTCTTCTCTACCCCCACTCTGAAGTTGCCTGGTGTTTTAAGTCATAACTATGTACAGAAATTCAGTGCCCAAATTAATTAATTTATAGTCAAATAACTACAAGTCAGTGAGCAACATGGCGAAGTTAGACAAAAGTTGCTTTGCAGTAGTCATAGTTAGTCCCTTCCAATGTTGTGCCTGTTATAATACAAAAATTAAATTTAGTATAAATTAGTTTATTTGTTTAACACACAAATATTGAGAAACTACTTGCTCTCAGGTGCAGAGACCACAATGGTAAAAAAGACATAAAAGACTCATATATAACTTTATTTTCATGTAGTGTGTGTGTGCATGTGTGTGTGTGTGGGAGAGCTAGGCATTATTTAAATATCACACACATACACACACACACACACATGCAAAGTAATTACATTAGTTTTAATCACAGATAAATCTCATCTCGTTGATCCTTCCATTACACACTTGCATTTCTGCATTCTCTTCTCTAAATATTTTATGTCTTCCTTTTGAAATTCCCTAGTCTTGGATAGTGTTGGTGAAAGGAAGGTAATCAAAAAATTAAACAAAGTTCCTGACCTCAGGGAACTTATAAGCACTTCAAAATGTTGGTTTAGTTGCACTGGCAACTTTGAAGAATTTTACACCCAAAAGTATTGTTGGGAATAAACCACTAAATAATAGAGAATAAATTATGTTAATATAAGGCAGCAGCTCCAGTCCGCCTTCTAGAGCAAAGAAGAAACAGCAGCAGTTCCACTCTCCACGCCCAGTCCCCGGCTCCAGTCCAGATCAAAGAAACAATAGGTTTCCTTTGACTGGAACGGGCCTAGAATTTTAGGAAAACACAACTAATCTGTCTTCTCCTCCTACAATTCACTTCTTTAAAACACAAGAGGTTGCAGTATGAGACAGATGTGAAGAACTGAAATACTTGAGAAAATGAGTCCAGAATCAAGCTATTAAAATGGCGACCACAGAAATAATGACCTTGAATAAGGTACTCTAACTGAATTTGGAGGAAGGCCTTTGATCACAACCTCGCCTGAAGCTAAGAAGACTCAGGAGAAGCTGAGGAAAAATTTTTCATACAAAGGTAATTTTGAGGTTGCTTTTTAAGGTTACCAATTGAATCTATTAAAAAATGAATGTGAATCTGTTAAAGGGAAATAAAAAGGATAATAATACCCCTTTGTAGCTTGAAATATGTTTGCTTTAAATCAGTGGTTTTTAAAATATTTTAGCAATGAAACACTTCATTGAAACAGCATCCGAGTCGAATATATACTGATAACAAATGAGCCACTTTGGCGGAAGCTGAGATAGAAGGCCCAGCATGAGGTTTCCCTTTCCCTCACCTTTTCCAGTTCTAGGGGCACCCGAGTCACCTCCATGTGGTCCCTGTGTCTCCAAGAAATACAGGTTTTGGAGTCAGACACCTCCATTTTTGATTATTTGTTTTTCTCTATTACCTTTGGCCCTTGAACCAAATCATTTCAAAATGTTAAGCCTCAGTTTTGTCATCTGTAAAAGAGAGTCTATGTCACAAACTTAGTGGGAGAATAAAAGGAAATATATGTAAAATGCTACGCATACAGTAAGTACTCAATAAATGTTAGTTATTATTATAATCCTTTTTACAATATAGTGTGCGTTGCAGTTTAGACTTTGATATGCTATCAGAATTTGTGGCAAGATATCAAATTGCAAGAGTATTTTTCTTTTAGGGTATGATAAGTTAAATACATTTATTTGCATCTAAATCTACAAACTCAAATCCAAAATTAATGGACAGTTTAAAATGGATTGGTAGGTATAGTTTTGTTAAGACTACTTGTTTTCTGAAAGATGATTGAGGAAAAGTTAAAAAGCTAATCAATTAAATGAAGTGTACTAGCATAATTTCCTTTTCAGGTTGTGCATTGTTCATGATAGAAATGCAGCTGATTTTTGCGTGTTTGCTAAATTCATTAATTAGTTCTAACAGTTGTTTTGTGAGAGCTTCAGGATTTTCTACATATAAGATCATATCATTTGAAAACAGAGATATTTTTATTTCTTCCTTTCCAATTTGGATGCCTTTTATTTATTTTCTTGCCTAATTACTTTGGCTAAAACTTCCAGTACTATGCTGAATAGAAGTGGCAAAAGGAGGCATACTTGTTTTATAACTGATCTTGGAGATAAAGCTTTCAGTCTTTCACTGTTAAGTATGAAATTCACTAAGGGCTTTTCATATACGGATTTTATCATGTTTAGGTACTTTTCTTCTATTCCTAGTTTGTTGAATGTTTTTATCATGAAAGAGTGTTGAATTTTGTCAAATGTTTTTTCTGCATCAACTGATATGATCATGTGGGTTTTTTTTCTTTATTCTGTTAATGTGGTGTATTACACTGATTAATTTTAATATGTTGAACCATACTTATATTTCAAGAATAAATTCTACTTGGTCATGGTGTATAATTCTTTTAATACACTGCTGAATTCAGTTTGCTAATATTTTATTAAGGATTTTTGCATCAGTGTTCATAAGGAATATTGGTCTGTAGTTTTCTTGTAGTGTCTTTGGATTTAGTATCAGAGTAATTGCTGGCCTCATAGAATGAGTTAGAAAGTGGTTCCTCCTCTTCAAATTTTTGGAAAAGCTCGAATAGGATTACTATTAGTTTTTTCTTAAGTGTTTGGTAGAAGTCACCAGTGGAGTCTTCAGATTAAGGGCTTTTTTTGTCAGGAGATTTTTGATTATTGATTTAATCACCTTACTAGTTATAGTTTTATTTAAATTTTCTGATTCTTCATGATTTAGTCTTGGTAGGTTTTGTGTTTCCAGGAATTTGTTCATCTAAGTTCTCCAATTTGTTGGAGTATAATTGTTCATAGTACTCATAATTCTTTTTATTTTTCTAGAATCAATAGTAATGTCCCCACCTTTATTTCTGATTTTAGTAATTTTAATCTCTTCTCTTTGTTTCTTAGCATATCTAACTAAAAGTGTGTCAATTTTGTTGATCTTTCAAAGAAGAAACTTTTGGTTTCATTGATTTTTTTCTATTCCTTTTTCTATTCTCTCTTTTATTTGTCTCTGCTCTAATCTTTTTTTATTTCCTCCTTTCGTCTATCTTTGAGTTTAGTTTGTTCTTTTTCTAGTTCTTTAAGTTGAATGTTAGGTTGTTGATTTGGGATATTTCTTGTCTTTAAATGTAAGCATTTATAGCTATAAATTTCCCCCTTACCATCACGTTCCCTATGCCCTGTAAGTTGTAGTATGTTCTGGTTTTGTTTTAATTTGTCTTTAAGTATATTCTAATTTCTCTTTTGATTTATGATTTGATGCATTGGTTGTTTAAGAGTATTTTGTTTAATTTCTACAAATTTGGGAATTTTCCAGTTTTCCTTATGTTATTGATTTTTAATTTCATCTCATTGTGGTTGGATAAGATAGTTTATATGATAGCTATCTTTTAAAATCTATTCAGACTTAGTTTGTGGCCTAATATAAGATTTATCCTGGAAAATTTCCCATGTGCACCTCAGAAGAATGTGTACACTGTTGAGTGTTCTGTATATGTCTGTTGGATCTAGTTCATTTATTCTGTTGTTTAAGTCTTCTATTTCCTTACTTATCTTCTGTTTGGTTATCCTATCCATTATGGAGAGTGGGGTATTGAAGTCTTCAGATATAATTGCAGAACTGTCTATTTCTCCCTTCAATTCTGTCAATCTTTGCTTTATATATTTTGATCGCCTGTCATTAGATGCATAAATGTTTATGGTTGTTATATTTTCCTGCTGTATTGAAACTTTTAATAATATATAATGCCCTTCTTTGTCTCTTGTAGTATTCTTGATTTAAAGTCTATTTTGTCTGATATTAGTATAGCTATCATGTCTCTCTTTTGGTTGTTATATGCATGGAGTGTCTTTGTACATCCTTTCAACTTCAATGTATTTGTCTCTTTGAATCTAAAGTGAGTCTCTTGTAGACAGCATATAGGTGGATCATGTGTTTTTATCCATTCTGCCAGTCTCTGTCTTTTGATTGGAGAGTTTAATTCATTTATATTTAACATAATTACTGATAAGGAGAGATTAACACAAATGAAAATAGTAATGCAGCAAATGAAGGACTTATTTTTGTCTCTCATTTCCTGTATTATTGTATTCCTTTTGTGTTAAGTTGATTCTTTTTAGAAAAATGGTTAAATTCTTTTCTCATTTTGTTTTATGTATATCACATAACTCTTTTCTTTATGATTACCGCAGAGATTATATTTGACATTCTAAAGTTATAACACTCTAATTTGAATTTATACCTGCTTAACTTCAATAACACATAAAAGCTCTGTTCCTTAATAACTTCCTTCCCACTCCTTTTGGTTGTTAATGTCATAAAATTATATCTTTATACTTTGTGTGTTCAAAAACATAAACTAATGATTCTCTTAAATTATGTAGAAAACAACATGTAGATCTACAAACAAAAGTTACAATAAAACTATGTTTTAGACCAACGATTGCATTTTAAAATGTACCTGTCTCTTAAATTATGTAGAAAACAAAAAGTGGAATTATAAACTGCTGTGGCAATAATATTAGATTTTATAATAGCCCCTGTATTTACCTTTATTGAGATCTTTATTTCTTCATGCTGCCTCCAGTTACAATCTAGGGTCCTTTCATTTTACCCTGCAGGATTCTCTTGAGCATTTCTTGCCAGAAAGATCCAGAGGTAATGAACAGCTTTTGTTTCTCTGGGAATGTCTTAATATCTCCCTCACTTTCAAAGCACTATTTTGCCAGATATAGGATTCTTGTTTGACAGTTTTTTTTTTTCTTTTAGCACTTTGACTATATTAACCCACTGCTTTCTAGCCTGCAAAGTTTCTGATGAGAAATCTGCTGATAATCTTGTTGAGAAGCTTTTTTATGTGATGAGTCGCTTGTCCATTGCTGCTTTCAAGATTCTCTATTTTTGGCTTTCAAAAATTTGATTATAATTATATCAGTGTGGATCTCCTTGAGTTCATCTTTCTTGGAGTTTGTTGAGCTTCTTGGATGTTTTATATTCATCTTTTTTGGGAACTTTCAGCCATTATTTCTTTAAATATTCTCTCTGCCCTTTTCTCTCTCTCATCTCCTTCTGGGACTCCTGTAGTGCATATGCTGACCTCTTTGATGATGTTCCACAGGTCTCTTAGGCTCTGTTCATTTTTCTTCTATCTTTTTTCTTTCTATTCCTCAGACTTGATAATTTCCATTGTCCTATCTTCAAGCACACTGGTTCTTTCTTCTGCCTGCTCAAATCTGCTTTGAATCTCTCTGATGTATTTTTCATTAAAGTTATTGTACTTTTCATTTTAAGTTTTTCTTTTAAGGTTTTCTATCTCTTTATCGGTATTTCCATTTTGTTCATATATTATTTTCTTGACTTCCTTCACAACTTCCTTTAGTTCATTGAGCATCTTTAATATGACTGTTTAAAAATTTTTGTCTGTAGATCTGCCATCAGGTCTTTTTTCAAAGACAATTTCTGTTGACTTATTTTTTCCCCTTTGAATGGGCCATATTTTCCTATTTCTTTGTATTCCTTGTGATTTTTTTTCTTGTTGACAGCTGGACTTTTAATTCTAATAATGTGCTAGCTCTGGAAATCAGATTCTCTTCCTTTCTCAGGGCTTGCTGGTTTTTTTGTTATTGATTTGGTTTATTGTTTTCATGGGCTTTTTAAAATTTTTATTTTATGAGTTCTCCCTGTGTCAAGGATCAACCTGAGGTGTAAATTTAAGGTCATCCTAAGTCTTTTATGAGGCTATGCCCTTCTGGGCATGCGTGGTCACTTTCTAATTTTCTCCATATATGCAGTTATTTTTGAATGTCCTAGTCTTTAAGGCCTGGCTCCCAGAAGAGGAAAAAGAGAAAAATGAGGGGGGGAAGGGTGCTGGCCCTTTAAATTTCCTGGCAATCCCTTCAGCCAGAGTGGAAGTGGCTAATAACAAAGAGGGGAGGTGCAACAATAATGGTCACCTGCCTCTTTGTCAGCACCTCAGAGATCAAAAGCACCAATCAGCAATCAGACACAGATCCTTTGTGCCCATCCTGGCTTCTGCACTCTGTGTGCAGGCTTCTCCAGGAACACATGTACAGTCGCCTGCCAAGTGGCTGGGGGGTGGGGGTGGGGGTGGGTGTCTGCTACTGTGCTAAGAGCTGAAATTGACCAAAATTAACCACAATTTATCATCCAAGTCTTTCCCTGGAAGTTGCAAGCCTTTAAGAGACTTCAGGGTTCCAAAATAGATTCTGCCAGTGCAATTGTTGTCTAGTTGGGTTGATAGATTCCTGGTGCTTCCTACTCCATCATCTTCCAGGGACCATAGTCTTTAGCCCAAGGATCAAGTCTGGCCATTGAAAACATTTTGGTTGGCCCACATGGTGTTAAATAATTTTAACTTTAAATATTTCTAGAGAGGAAATTTATCCCTCCCTCAATTCTATTTTTATACATCTTTTATGCTTAATCTCTTAACTCTACAACAGTGGCCAATGAAAGCATTTGAGTTTGAGACTGATAGAAAATTGACATTGATTAATAAAATCAGGCCCTGTGTTCCTGAGTGATATTGTAGACCCACTGACACATTCTTACTACCTAAGTTTTCCTTTCCAGTATCCCTCGTTAGTTATCAGTAGCGCCTGCCATCAAAATACTTTGTGGCATACATATTAAGAGCTATTGAGAGGCCACATTATTTAAAAGTGATGCTCAACTTTGGCTAAGCTTGAAGTAGTATCCAAATATTATCTGTCAGATAGTTAAAAATTATCTTTTGAGTGAGTTTTCTGAGATGATTTCTACACCTTTTCAATCCCGTCCTTTTACATTTAAGTCTTTGGCACTGTTCTTTAAATTTTGTGATTATGTACATCAGTATCCATTATTTTGTCACTGGAAATTTGATCTTGAATGAGTTAATGGAGCAATAACCTTATATTACTGTCCACATTATGATGTGGCATAGATAAAGCAAGTTTTATGATTACCACTTCACAGATGAAAATATTTCTTTAAGCCTAAACATATTTAACAATTTTGTCATCATGGCCTCAGATTTTTACTTTTTTTGAATCCTTATAGCTTTGTGGTAGGCACATGGTATGCATTCAAGAAAGACTTGTTGAAATAAATTAAATCCTGGTACAAAAAATACTTTATCTAAATGAGATCTATCTCTGAATCCAAATTAATTTATTTTTACCACTGATGAATTATAAATCCTGTACATCAGGGAAACAGGATAAGAAAAATTTGACAAAGATTGCTGCTTGAGCAATAAAAATGTATATTTTTTGAGAATATATTTGCTGCCTGAGCAATAATAATGCATATGTGTTAGGATATATTATGCATCCTATAAGGTACTATAAAGCTTCCTCACATACAGCACAATTGCTATTAGATAGGTGCTACACTTATTCACATTTTACAGATGAGAAAATTAAGACTGAGAAGTGAAATAACTTGTTGTAGGCCATGCACCTGTAGATGGCAAAGCAAGGGTTCTAATCCAGGGTAGTTAGTCTCCTTGTACTACATCCCCACTGTCCCCAGTGCTCTCACATCATGTTTATCTCAATGTTGGTATGATAAGCTCTTGCCTGAAAGCAGTTCCAATGACTATAAAGAACACAATAGAGGATTTTATCATCATTTTCTATTTTCTCACTTGTACAATTTGCCATTTTCATACGTAATGCTTTTCTCAAATTGATAGGCATTGTGGCTAACTGTAGCAGTCTCTGCATTAGAAAGATAAAGGATGATTTAGATAAGTAGCTAACAATTTGCATTTATCTTCAGGAAAATTATAGCAATGATCTTCACGCAGTTTCTATCACCTCATTGCTCAGACAACCCTTGCTCAGATATAGTCTTTGCTGAAAGAAAAAAATCAACGACTACGAGTCACAGAAAAAGCAAACATGAAACTATGAGAATCTCTCCCTTTTGTTGCCTTTACTTCATTCCTCATCTAAATGATTTGATCTCTCCTTGCTCTAGTTAAGTGACTCACAAAAGGTGATGGGGATTTACATGACCAATAAAATTGTTTCCAATGTTATAGACAGGTGACAAAAATGTTTTCCAGCTGAAATGATCAAAGAGGGAATAATGTTTTTATCTTGTCAAAGGATGAAGCTGTTTTCTTCAGCTAAACTTGTTATTGGTGCCAATTCCAACTCCTGGTGACCCTCTGTGCTTGCATCATCCGCTCACCTTCCAGCATTATATCAGTCAATGCTCTGCTACTATTCATAGAGTTGTCATGGCCAATTTTTCTGGAAGTGGGTGGCCAAGTCCTTCTTCCTAGTTGGTCTTAATGTGGAAGCTCTGCTGAAACCTGTCCACCGTGGGTGACCCTGCTGGTATTTGAAATCCTGGTGGCATAGCTTTCAGCATCACAGCAACACGCAGCCACCACAGTATGACAACCGACAGGTGGGTGGTGTAGTTCCCTGACTGGGAAATGAACCTGGGCCACAGTGGTTAGCATGCCGAATCTTAACCATTAGATCACCAGGGCTGGCTTCAGCTAAACTACACATCATGTATGTCAACTGAGGAAAGGAAGGAAAATCTTTTTCAAATTACTATGTAATTAAGTTTTAGACTTTTTGATTGACACATTAATATGAAAAAGTAGGATAAGTTCTGAAATACAGTAAAAACTTGATAACAGAATTTGAAGACATGTAATACTGAAGAAGACAGTGGGAAATTAACAATATCAGGCAGATTATACTCATACAAAGAAATGAGAAATTTCTCAGCTGGACAATAATGAAAAGCACAAGGGCTTGAGATCCCACTGGCACCACCTGAAGTTTATTGACAGAGTGTATTATATAAAGTCATGGCTATCCAGGTATCTACGAGGACAAGTATAGGAAATGTCATTGGTCTTTTTATCTTAATTTAAATGAATCAAAAATGTTGCAGTAATAATGGGACATAGACTTTTGGAGCTGATCATTGATGTTAAAAAATCCTTATGTTACAGAAAAGGTGATTAAACTCAAAGGGAGAGCTGAAGGAAGTTTTCCAAAGTTATACCATGAATTGGCAACAAAATTGGTAGTGATCCAATTCAACTTTTTATTTTTGTTGAAAGATATCTCAAGAGAGGCATTCTAATGGGACATGAACTTGAGTTTGGACTTCCAAGTAATACTTTTCAGAGTCATTCTTATCACCTTATGTCACAAATTTATCACCTAATGTACAATCCTCAACACACACTTAGAGGAGATTCAAATTCTGCAAATTACTCATGGACAGGGAAAATGTTATGCTCTTAGGAGGTGTACTGGGCACACTGTTAAATGTTAAGCAAACTACAGTTCAGTAGAGTCTAGCCTAGTAAGTCTCTAAGTGTGATCCCTGGAATAGCAGCATCAACATCACCTGAGAGCTAGTTAGAAATATAGATCAATGAGTTCTAATCGAGACCTGTGAGTCAGATAGTCTAGGGATGGGACCCAGCATTTTGTGTTATATAAAGCCTTTCAGTTGGTTCTGATGCACACCAATATTTGAAAGCCACTGGTCAAGGGAAAAAAACACTATATCGAAGATAAAAGATATGGATTGTAATCTTTGTTGTACCATTCAATAGTTGTGCTACCTTGAGTAATTTACTTAACTTCCTTAAGATTCATTTTCCTTATTTCTAAAATACATCACCTATTTCTAAGGTCCATGTGAAGTTAGGATGAGGTAATGTACACAGAAATACTTAGAAAAACTATCAAGCTCTAAACTGGTGGTTCTCAACTCTGGGTGATTTTAGCCTCCAGAGCCCATTTTGTAATGTCTGGATACATTTTTGATGGTCACAACTGCTGGAGGAGGTGTCTACTGACATCTGGTAGGTAGAGGATAAGGATGTTACTAAATATTCTACAACGAACAGCACAGCCCCCACAACAAAAATACATCTGGTCCAAATGCCAATAGTGCTAAGGTTCAGAAACCCTGGACTAAACCAAGATAATATATTAAAATGATATTTTTACCATCCAACTTTCCATCACTTCTGCCTCTTTCTCTTTATTTTTCTCCAATTTGTAAACAATGACATGGATACTGACAATGCTAACATATATTTTAAAATATATAATGCAAATAAAAGATGCAAGCAAAAGTTTTCTTTTTTAAATCTTTGGAAGTGGTTGGTAGATTAAAAAAAGTTTCTTTCATCACATGTTTAAAATGTACATTTTCCTCATGTGGAAAAGAGATTAAAGTAATGTGAAGAACTTGCTTCAGTTCAGCTCACTGAATAATTTTGTCCTCTCACCTTGCTTATAATAAACCTCTAACACTAGCAAACACAGTGATCAGTGAAATAGAAGGCAATCTCATTGCCACTTGTCCTATATTTCCATATCATTAGCTATCTTGCCACAAATTCAAGTATTATTCAAATCACCATGTATTAGAGACATACAAGGCAGAGTAAAATAGTGAAGGAGAAAAATATTTTATCAGGTTCTTTGAGGTTAGATTAAAAGAGTAACTTATTTTTCCATCCCTGTACTTTTCAACCCACACTTGGATGACAAACCCCATATGGTGACTACGGTGGAAATGGATCCTCTAAGGAAGGATGTCTCACCACCATCCTGCTAACAATTCTCATTTAAGACTGAAAAAGCAACAAAAGTGTATCATACATGATAAGGGAAAGTGGGTGACAAATGATGTTTAGAAGATATAGAAAATGAATTATATGCATAAATTACTTTCTATATTTGTTATAGGGCTTTCACTTACAGTTATAGTGAATCGTGTTTATACCGAAGAATAAGAGTTTATTCTCAAGAGCTACCTGCTGTATTAGATTTCATTCCTCCCCATGGGAGTGGCTTAGAGAATAGCAAGCAATATTCAAGTTTTAGATGCCGAAGCCACTGGAAAATTGTGGAACATTTGCCTATTTGCAAAGATAGTAAGTGTTAAAAGACAATAGATGTGTGTCTCCACAAAAATATAACCAGATGTAATCTCCATTTTTCATTCATCTTTTCATAATAAGAGTAGTGCTCTCTTTCAACATGTGACTTTCTACACTCCAGGTATTCTGGGAAATTCAAACAAATCATAATGTTAGAGTAAAATAATGAAATCATTGTTTAAAACATTCAGTATTAGCATTTACAGTGAAGACTCATATGTTTGCAAATAGATGTGGACAAAGAACTTTAAACTGAAAGAGATTGAGGAGATCAACCAATCTAGTGGGCAACATTGCCTTCTAAGGAGTCTGTAAGTAGGAGGATAATGACTTAGATATTCAAATGGTATTTATTATGTGGAAGTGAGGGATGCTCACTTATGATGTGAGGGACTGTCCTACACCAAAAAAGAATGATCCTGCCTGTGGTTATCCTAGATTAACTGGGTGGGCCCAATCTAATCACACAGTGGAGAACCATTCCTAGATGTGGTCACAGGAAGATGTGATTATGGAAAATGGTTAGAAAAATGTAATGTTGCTGGCTTAAAAGATGAAAGAGCGTTGGCCACAAGCAAAGGAATGTGAGCAGCCTCTAGAAGCTGTAAAAGGAAAGAAAGAGATTCCCTCTAGGGATTCCAGAAAAGCATGCAGTCCTGCTGACATCTTAATTTTAGCCCAGTGAAACCCATGTCAGACTTCTAAATCACAGAATGATAATACAATAAATTCATGTTGTTTTAAGCCTCCAAGTCTGTGGAAATTTGTTACAGCAGCAATAGAAAATTAATATAGTTTCTCCAAACACCCTACTGCCCTGAGGCATTTTATAAGAGAGAAAGCTAGAGCTGTTGACCCTGGCTTTCTATTCAAGTGTTTTTTCACTGTCATATTGTTACTCAAACACCCTGTTGTGTGTCTGTGTTTTTTTTTTTTTAATGTAACTTTCATACAAAGTTCTTGAAGACTTTTTGAATCATTTGTAGACTCTAACGTTCCATTTACACAAAAGGCACAACCTTACATTGTATAAACATCATAGTTTACAGAGCAGTGTTACCTACTTTTTTATTTTATTTGCACAACAGTCTTGTGAAGCAGACAGATCAATAAGAAATCTTAGAATCAGAAAAGTTGTACAATTTTCCAAAGAATGTAGAGTTCCAAGACCAAAATTCCTTTTTTCATAATATGTTTTAAAAATATCAATCAGCTCTCTTGGAGGCTGACATGTTAGACATCATTTATTCCAACTCAGGGATTTGTTTTAGTGATAAGGCACTGAATACTAATAATGGCTACCATACTTAGTGTGTCCTGTGAGGCAAGTGTGAAGAATTGTGAGGAGTCTGAGATTTTACCTTTCTTGAAGGCTAACAACTTAGCCTGCCACAGTTACATGGATGCTGGCAGAAGACGTAAGGGAAGAAACAAGGGACTTTATTACTTGCAGAAATAGCATTAGTCAGAGTATCAACATGCTATTGTGCCCATTCTCCAAGTCCCAATTCCCACAGGGTAAGACAAAGAAGGCCAGGTGACACCAGCACACTCAGTGGATTGCACTACATCGAAGGAATTCTGCATTTAGGGAACCCGAATCTTTTATAATGGGTAGTAAACATGCCTTCCCTTTGCTCCAGAGGACAACACTGTATTCCAAGGTGGTTACTATACAAACATCCTTAGAAAGACAGTTGGGAACAAAGGGCAGCTATTATCTTGCTTGCAAATGTGAAGAATTATGAAAGACTCCTGAAGAATTGTATTCTAACAGTAAGCAATAGGGTTTTACCTGTGTAGCAGAGGGGTACAATTTGGTTCTAAGCTTGACTGAAATTTGGATTGATCGTGTCTGACAAATTGGCAGCAAAGGACTGCCTTATCCAGTTCAGCTGAGGGAGTGAGGAACCTCTAACTAAATAAAATTCATCTTTACTGAAAAAAGGGCATATGATTCTAAGCACAGTAAGGTGTCACTCAGAACTGCCCCTAGCCTACCTCCCAGGGACTTCTGGGCTGGCAACAAAACCTCTGGATTTGAACATTAGTCTTCGAGGTTGTTCTGCTTTTACTTCGCTCTATCAAAATACTCCATGAAAATGCAAGGGGACAGTCTTTCTGCAACCTCACATTAGTCATGGCTTAGCTTTGACATTTAAAGAACTCTAGGTGTCAATAGCAGCATACAGAAGAATAAGTAGGCAGGACCAACAATGTGGCAGAAAGGAGTGGCAATACTCAAGCAAAATGAATTTCTTGAAAGATGCAGATGTTCCCACCAGTCTTGTCAGTATTATCTATTTGAAGAACCAGGTTCTCAAACACAAGTGCTCACTATAACAAGGGAGGCCAATTGAGGCACTATGGTCTAGCAAACACAGCAGAAATGAGCTGAAGTTGCACTTACCTCGAAGTGAAAGCTGAGCAAGAGAAAAAGAAGAAATGGTTGGTGACAAAAGACAGAGAAGAGAGATTGAATTCTACAATAGTTAAAATAGTAATAGTGAATGGCACTTAGCAAATACTTATGTTCTTAGTATGGTAATTAGTATTGTATCTAATATTTACAATAAATTGTTAATGTAGGTTACAATAATCTCAGTTTACAGATAAGAAACAGGGTGAATGACTTGTTATTGACTAATTTCTCTGACTTCATATTGAATCCCTTGAAATAAAATTCTGCCTTGTCTTACCAATGCCTTGGAAAATATTACCCCTACTTTCTACTGAAACTCTTCAGTAAAGATCACCAACCAATTTCATTGTCCATGCCAAGGCCCTTTGCTCAATGCTGAATCTTTGACTTTTCTCTAGTAATCGATGGCAGTGAAGAGTCCTTGCTTCTTCAAACTCTCCCTTATGTCTCTTTCTTTCTCAAAGTTCCCAGATGAGTGCTTATTTATGTTCTTCATGGCTTTGCATTCCTCCAATTGCTCATTAATTGTAAGAACTCCTAGGCTGTGACACTACCTTGCTGTGCTTCTCTCATATGCCTCCCTTTGCCTATCTCTTTTGTTTCAAATTAGAATTTCTAAGACAATGTCTTTTACATCTAACTCTTTAGGCCCAATATTTTCCCCTTGAGCCCCAGATATACCTTTTCAATTTACATCTGGATATTTCCACATGGATGACAGGATGATTCCTCAATGTCAACATATCAAATAATTTAGTATATTTCTTTTATTATTCCCCAAACTTTTAAGCTAAAATCTCCCTCCTCCTCCTTTTTTTCCTTATCTTTTTTTTCTTACTCTGATTAATGATGTGATTAAAGTGATTGTTCACCTTCCTCTCTTAAAATTCCATCAGTCCTTGGTCATTCTAACTGATCTTCAAAAATTTATTTCATGACTTACTAGTATTAAAGGTAAAGGCCTTCCAAGTGAAAAGAAGTAGAAAGGGGAAAAAAAGTAGGAAAAAAAGATGGAGACTTGGGGTGAAACGATAAGTAATCTAGTTAAGCTGGAATTGGTGCTCACTGTGTAGACGCATGGAAAGGAGAAGCCCAAGCTGAGGAGCATATTACAATGGCTGTGAATGGCCTACTAAGGCATTTAGACTCTATTCTGTATTCAAAGGGGACTCCTCTCACTTGGATGCCAATTTTCTTGTAACTCACTTTACAGTATATATCACATTTTGTCTATTATATTTGTTAGTGTTCAGGTTGCATCTCCTCAATTTTTTAATATTCTGAAAGCAGAATATTGTATTTTATTCTATGTTTATTTATGTATCACCTATAGCTCTAGCATGAGCTTGCAACTTATTATGGTCATGAAACATTTTCTCAATTGGATGTACCTGCACAGTCATAGTAGAAGCAATAAAGAGAATAGAAATGTTGGCTTGAAAGTTGGTAGCCAATGGATAATTTATTGACTATGGATTTCGTCAGGTTGCACATACAAAGGAAAAATGAGATCAGCCATTGTGTAATTGTTTGGTGATATCCATCTGCTTTAAGATCCAGTTAATACAAAGTGAGACTCAAACATTGCTTTTCTTCAATCATGCTCGATGTTTGGAGCTGGGCCAATAAGGAAAACAGCTTCAATTATCCAAACTCTGCTAACAGATTCTTTCTTATATATTTTACTGGGATAAATTAATACATTCATAATCTTAAGTCGTATAAAAACTCCAATCATGATTTCAAATAGGTCTTCTGTCAAGTTTATACAAGACCTAGGGAGAAAATCTTTAAGCCTTGATCCAAATTCAACAATTATGGCAATAATTTGAAGATGTTGCACTGAAGAGACAAGTGGGCAGCTTAGTCCTGGGTGACATACAAAGGAGCGCTTAATAATGCTTTTTGATGGTTCTGACCAAACTGAACTTGTTATTTATTTCCCTGCTCCTGGGACTGCCTAGTATTTTCTGTCATACGAGATGGGAATGTTTCCATTAGTGAAGAGTATGATATACCAATGTAGGCTGCGATCCAAACCAGGCTCTGCAATCCAAACCAGAAGCACATAGTGCATGGAAAGAAAGATACATGGTCCTCTTGGGAAAGCATTAATATCATGACCTCATAAGAGTTAATGGACAAGAAGAATGACTTCAATGGACTGTGTAGAAAAACCTGCTGTTTCCTCTCAACACTTGCAAACCCCAATGAAACTTTAATGATTAATAGTGATTGGATCCAATAATGATTAGCCAAAGCATCTGCCATGGGCAGCTCCTGGACACTCACATGACCTTCTGTGTGTTAATTAAAGACATCACTGATCCAAATAGTCTGGTCTGCAGTATATAACCCCACCACATGCAGAAGACGCTGCCTTGCTTAGGGAGCCATAAAGAAACAGATCGAGACAGACTTTCTCTTCAAATCAAAATAAAAATTTAATTTAAATCTAAAAGTGACTGTTACATTTATTGTGCCTGTTCCAACTTTGGGTTTATATATAGGCATGTGTGGGTATTTAATTGTTTAAGCCACTTAACCTGTGTGCAAACTATTCAGGCACACACAAACACACATCAAGTTGCTTATTTGGGGCTGTCCTAAAGATTAGTCAGACCTGAATGCAAATAAAAGCATACATACAATATTAAAAATTCTGAAGAAACCAGGAGGATTTGAGACAAACTATAAGGCACTGATATGGTATAGTCAATGATCGAACTGCTGTTTTTATATTTTTCTAAATATTAAATAGATTATCAATCTATTTAATAACATCAGGCAAATATCTCCTTCAGTGACTTACAGATAAGAAAACCTTTAATATATTTTAGTCTATATCAAATTAGTGGAAGTGTAAGTTGAAATCTATTTTAGAAGTATATCAGAACACAGGATGAAAGCTATTTTAAAAATATTTCTTTTTAGGGGTAAAAAATATGGGCATTAGGAAACATGTACTTGGTATTGTGGGGATGATGGGAGGAGAAGAGAAGGTGTAGGATTTGTATGTCTTTTGAAGAGACAATGCTCAAATAAACAAAATGAAGAAGGAATAATACAAGTCATGATTGCATCAAATGCTGTTTTGTCCTGAACTAACTTCAAAAGGCATAAAACTACAAATCAAAGAGAGAAGAGTCAGGAAAGAGAGTTTAGTGACTTTGGGGAAATTATTGACTTTACCAGGATGCCATTTTACATCCATAGCACAAGGATACGTGATCTCTATGTTCTTTTCCAGGTCTAGCCCATGATAATCCACAATTCTTAAACTTGAGCGTGAATAAGAAGCTCCTAGAAGGCTTATTATAAACCCAGTTTCTGATTCAGTAGTCTGGGTAGGGCCTCAGAGTTTGTATTTCTAACAACTTCACTGCGATGTCGATGCTGCTGGTAGTGGACTACACTTAAGAACCGTTGTAATGTCATGCATGAAAATACCAAAAAGTTAAAGCATTTAAGTAAAGTAATGCTACTGTATTTATTAGATTTTCAGACTGTATTTAACTCTTTAAAGAGTTCACAAAAAATGTTTTCTTTTCATTTCAGAAATATAATGACATTAAAGCCATGGGATTAGATAAATCCCTAAGAAGAGATAGTAATTAGAGAAGACAGCAGCCCCTCTGTGAGTTTCCTAGGGCTGCCATGACAAAGTACCACAAGAAGGGTGGCATAAATAACAGAAATTTATTTTCTCACAATTCTGGAGTGGTGTGGGCAGCGTTGGTTTCTTCTGAGGCCTCTCTCCTTGGTTTACAGATGGCCGTCTTCTCCCTGTGTCTTCACATGGTCTTCCCTCTGTGCGTGTTTGTATCCTAATTTCCTCTTATAAGGACACCAGTCAAATTGGATTAGTTATCCATGCTAATGACCTCATTTTAACTCAATTACCTCTTTAGAGTCTCTATCTCCAAATACAATCACATTCTGAGGCTGTAGGGGTTAGGACTCCATCATATGAATTTTGTGGAAACACAATTCAGCCATAATAACTCCAAATCAACACTTTAAGTTCAGGCAAGTCAATATTTTGAGGTCAGGTAGGAGAAAGTCAGAGAAAAAAAGCTTCAATCTGAGAGGAAGGGAGATAATTCAAAGAGTATGGTAGCAAAGAAACCACTCACCATTGCAAGAATTATCCGCATTTGGACAGTAACATGGCTTTAATCACTTCTCTTACGACTAAGGAAATATTCAAGTGGATGTAGCAGGAAGTCTGGAGCTCTTAACAACTCTGGGTGTAGTATTGTCCTTATTGCTATGACTTTTTTTCTGATCATAAACTCTAAGATCATAAACTGAGTCCTCTAGATTGGCTTGGAGTGTGTGAATTCTAACGTCCAAACTTAAATAACAGCTTTCCTAAAAATATTGTAAGAAACCGGGGGCAAAGCAGTGTTCGTGCCAGACAACAGAATGCAGCTAACGGTAAGGAAGAAAGCATCTTTCACATGTGCCTGGAAGACGGTATGCCTTCAGCAAAAGACTCTGTGTGACATGGTGCCACTCGGGAATGAAAGGACTCTAGAAGCTGCGTGGCTCTGTACCAGATCAGCCGTGGTAAGTGGCTACTGTGATAATGAGCAGAAGCTACAGAGATGCCTGAGAAGAATCCATGCCAAATGAGATTCAGTTGCAGGAGCAATTTACCTGCTCATGATCAAGGTAGCAGGAGTGAACTTCCCAGGAGGGGCTGGAGGGAGGGAAATAGAAGAGGAAGAAAACGGGAGCAACTCTCTGAACTTGTTCGTAAGCAGAGGTGAGGAATATGAGGAACATGAACCATATATTAGCTTCCTGAAACACCTGGAAGGATGTTGCCAGAAGAGCCACTGATGGCAAGAAACAGCAAAACACGGAGTATTTTTTTTTTTAAATGAGGACATGAATAAGAGCAAAAGGAAAAAAAAATAGCATACAGGGAGAAGTCTTTAGTTGTACAAGAAATATAGCTATTCAGCACCTATATTTTTGGAAGATGAAGGACCACAAATTATCTGATCATCAGATTATCAGTGATTTCTCTGAGCTAAGAAATTGTGTATTTATTTATCACTCAATAATATATTAATCCCCAACTGCTAATTCATTTCCACAAACACAGATAGAGACCTTGCTATGTGCGAGTTATTCTGACAGGGATTGGAAAACAAAGATAAATAAGACATTGCCCCTTATTTTTAACAAGCTCATGGTCTAGCCAGAAGTGCACAGTGATTTAATAGGCCTTATCAAACATATTTAATGGGTAGACTATGCTAAAAAATAAGTAAATGACACAAAAAATTTTTAGCATAAAGGTAAAGGAAAATGAACATCAATGGCTATTTCAAGTGTTCATGTACACAGATTTTTTTCATTTTATATCAGAAAAAATAGTTACCCATTTCCAACTGAAAATAGGCACCCACACATATATTGTGTGCTGCTCTAAATTCCTGTGTTGAATTATATTAATATAACATGCATTTGCAGGTCTCAAAATAGAATGTATATTTTGTTTAAATAACCCGTTTTCATCATACTCACTCACTACTTCTCAACAAGAAGTATTCTGAAGACACATCTTAGGAATAGAAATTACATAAAATAAATCTAGTTTGAAAATGTTACTATAAAAATGGAAAATCAGATCTACAGGGCCATTTCTGGCTTATTGATACATGATGATTTCAAGTTAACAAATCTATTATTGGGAATTTATGGTCTAAAGCAGTGTTTTTTTCTGTCCAATACTTCCTTCCCATTCTAGGGGGCAGAGCCCTACAATGCCATTCTTCCTACTCCCTTCATATTAAAGGTGACAGTGAAAACAACCCATCTCTCTATTCCCATTCATTTTCCAGGGTTAGACGCATGACTCAATCTACATCCACCAGAGTTCTTCCCTAGGACATTTTATAAAGGAAACCAACAGAAAAGTGTTATTTTTCTGCTCCGATGCTATATGATATGAAAACCAGAAAAAGCATGTGGCCATGATCTTGGATTTGTGGGGACAGCTGGGCTAAGAGAAGGAAGTCAAAACACAGAGAGGTGGAGATAAAAGACAACGAAAGAAAAAAATAGAATGAGACCAGATCCAATGCAAAAACAAGAGGCCTGATGACTTGAGCATTCCTGCATCCAGTCATGAATGATACCAGCTTCATCCTGTCTCTTTGGGTACCCTTTCCATTTATAGCGAATTTATCCTGTTTTCTGTCATCTGCTTCAGAATGAGTCCTAACACTTTATTAAATGTATATGTCAAAGCTAATATAAATTTACAGAATTTATATGCTGAAACATCTTTGTTTATAAAAACACTGTTCTCATTGTTTTCCATAAGCCTGTGATAGGATTTAGAGGCTCAAATTTTCCATTTTTTCAATTTCTTAACTATCACTTACACAAGAAAACTAAGACAAGTAGCATTCAAGGAATATGAGACAAAAAAATTAATGAAACTCAGAATACTTTGTTTGAGGCTATGGTATTAAGTGGATCTGAAAGGAAATGGGAATTTTGGTTTAAAAACGTTATATATATTATTTTTGACATTAAACATCAATACTTCTTTTTTAAATCTGAATTCAAATTTTATCTAAACCACTATGGGAGAAATTTCAAAATACCATGGATTTCCATTGACCAAGTAATTATAGCCACTTCCTTTTATATAGCAATGTCTATTTCAAAATGCTTTAAAATATAATTTAACTTCATCAAAAGGCTAGGAAACATATATCATTCCTGTGATTTTTACCATCTTGAGAATGGACTTGTTCAAGGACACAAAGCTGGTAAATGGCTATACAGAAAGGAAATTATGGGTCTATATTTCCTAGTTGTGTTCAATGTAACGATCTTGAAGCGTGGAGTATAAAGGGACACTTGTACTTACTTACATAGATGCTAATCAGCTAGGGTAATATTTAAAAGCTTTGAATTATATATAAAATACATCATTTTTTGAACTGAATATAAATCTTTGAAAAATAATGTATATACATTAAGGTTCAGATCACCTGTCATCCATACCACCTATACTGTGCTTGTAACGTTTCAAACCAGAACTGAAGATCAGCTACAGAAGTCTTCCTCAAATTGTCAATGCTTGTTGAACAGAATTACGTTTTGAAATAAAAGAAAGCCTGATTCATTCATATATATGTACTTATTTTATCAGTGACACAGTACCTATACGTAAAAATTCCAAGCAATTTTGATGCAGTGGAAAATTTAGAATCTCAGCTGAGCTACTTAATAACTATATAACAAGGTATAATTATAACATCTATTGTAAAAGGAAAATTGCACTGGACTTTTGTTTAAAATGTCAAGGAAGACTTTATTCAAGACTACGGTAATAGAGGTCAAGAAGATTGCAATGGGGGAGAGAGACTGAGCTTAATTCAGCAGAAAATAAAGGCTGGAGGATTTTTAAATCTGGAGTAAGGTAAGTGAAAAGTACTGGAGAAGATTAGGGGAGGTTTGGTCAATGTGATTGTGCCATCTATATATTCGTGCCATAAGATAATTGGTTATGTTTACTTTCTTTATTTTGTTTATTCTCTAAATCAACAGTATGGACTGGCTGTTGGACTGTAGTCCTCTCTACTAGACTAGAAGTATTTTAAAGGAAGAGTTTGAGTCTTAGTCAAAAACCTCCTTCAGGGCCTGGTGCTCCATAAATGTAGGTTGTATAAGTGGCCGCGCTACTGAGAACTCCCTACACTATTGAGAACTCTTTTGAAATCAGAAAAAATTAATCCTGCCTGATTCCTAGATACTCTATCCTCAAATCTCTGGCCATTTTGTGGGAAAACAGCTCATCTCTTCAAGTGTGAAAAGGGAGACTTTTCGACTATAACAAAGTAAAACTTTACAAGGTACTTCTCTGTAGATGCTAGGTAGAAATAAAATAAAACAGAAATAGGTGACAACATTCGTTACTCTGCAGGGTTCTAAAAACAGTGTGTGACCTAAATACTCTGAAACTCAAATTACATTAGAACACAAATTGATTTGATACAGTAGAAAGATTTTGGGGTTTACTATGTTTGGAAAGGAACTGGAATGGGACTGTGTTTTCCCCTTCAGTTTTCAAGCAACAGTAAATAAGTGTTTTGGAATGAACCATATTCACCTTGTTACTCATTTAGCTTATTTTGTTTGAAAACATTTACATAGTGAAAAGCTGTTAATGGCATCCTGATAACCCTGGAGCAATGAGTAAAAAGATTGCTGCTTTGTGCTAAATGTACATTTTACCCTTTTACTTCTTCTAAATGCCTCTATTGCTAATGACTTTCTTCCTCCTGAAATTCATATTTCCTAAGTAATCTACAAAGATAGGATAGTCGTGGAGGGACAAACTCTATTAAAACTAGCTGTCTTCCCCAATCAGCAAATGAGGAGAATTTTACTCAAGGGAAAACTTAGTTTTATTAAAGGAAATTGAACTGGAAGGTTTTATTGCCTGATAGGGTATTTTCTTAAAGGTGATCTAAAGGACAGTTTATTCATGAAACTCTCTCCTTTTTTTCTTTTATAGATAGTCATTAAATTGACAATTTTTTAATGGACTTTTTAGTAAAAAAAAAAAAAGCAGAGAGAGGCTAAATGTAAATGTTACCTGAAATTAACACATAAAATTAATGTGAATATATAATAAGGTTCTAATATGTAGTAAAATTTGGCCAAATTAATTTAAATTTGGCCTTTTTATTTCTATTGCATTTTACTTGAATGTACATACTGGATATTGACGCAATTTATGAACGGGTTTTTTTTTTTCTGAGGAAGATTTGCCCTAAGCTAACATCCGCTGCCAATCTTCCTCTTTTTTTTTGTCTGTGGGTCACCGCCACAGCATGGCCACTGACAGACAAGTGGTAAATCTGCACCCAGGAACTGAACCCAGGCTGCTGAAGTGGAGCATGCTGAACTTAACCACTAGGCCACTGGGGCTGGCCCTGAAAAGCCTTTTTATACATGTCCAGGAATTGATGGATAGCATGTGCCTGCTAGAGAAGCACCGTATCCAGACATCAACTGAGATGGTTCTCACCTGGGCTGGGTTTCCTTGTTACAGGCTGATGTCTACTGCTGAAATCTACAGCCCCACTCTTATTTCTGGTTGCTGGGGCTATCACAGGGTTGCAGTCAAAAAGGAGGGTCTACCTTTATTCTCTTATTTCCCAAATATATTTAGGGTGTTTTAACCATTCTTTCCTGTCTCTGACTTTAAAATTAAGTGAGGAGGAGATTCCAGCCTCCTTTTCAGGTACTCATGGCAATGACCAAATCTAAGCTTCTACACGTGGAATGTTCCTCAGCCATCTGCCCTGGGGTCCAGTGAGAATAAAGTGTTTCTCATGGTGTGATCGGTGAAACACTAGTGGTTCCTGATGGATCATAAAATAGTCTCCAGGTTGTTTTGTGTGTGTGTACTTATAAATAATATATAAATTTTAATATATTATGTAATAGTAATTATAAATATAATATATTTTAATTTATAAATAATATATAGATTTCATGTAGATACTATATATACACATATATAATTTTTCAATATTGTTCATAAATTTAAAATATAAGATTTTTTAATGATTTTTACCCCAGAAGCTCCATTACAATTTTCATGATCAACTTTTAAATGCTATTCATGTATAACAAGTAGTTTACTGGTTAGATTATGTTACCTGAGATGCATTTAACAGTGCAGATGAGCTGTGCTAAAGTATTTTCCCCTTATGTGGGTGTTTTCCTTCATATTTTGATTTACTTTACATGTTTCTCAGCACTAATATAAATTTTACCTGTTTTTTTTTATGAGCATTGTACCTTGATCTCTTTGTCTTCATCAGCAATATGAACCTCTTCTTTCTTTCAAGTTTTTTAAATAAAAATAATATATTTTCAGTTTTATTTTAAAACTTGGTTGATGTGCACTATGTTTTATTTAAAATTATATCAAAATTTGAAAGCTTCACCCCACTCTTTCACAAATTTTATAATTAGAAAATGCCTTTGGGAAAAAGATCATAAGAATCAAGGTCCTATAAAATTCAACTTTTCATTTATCTATTCAACAAATATTACTTAAGCACCTACTTTGTGCCAAAACTACTCTAATGTTTGAAGTAACAAATACGTGTACTATGTAGCCAATTGAAGGGTGATTAGTGCTATGATAGAAAGAAACAGGCAAGCAAGTTAACAGTGATTGAGAGTGAGGGATTTGGAATATACGTAATTTTAAATAGTATCATCAGAGCAGACCTCATTGAAAAGATGACATCTGAGGAAAAAAAATGAAAGATTTAGTCACGTAGCTACCTGGAGAAGAATGTTCTAGGCTGAGGAAACAGCCAAGACAAAGGCACTAAGGTGAGAGCATCTCTGCTATGTTTGAGAACAAGCAAGAAGGGCAAGACAGCTGGAGCACATTAAGTAAATGGAGAGAAGTGGAAGATAAGATAGGAAAGGTAATGTGGTGGTTGACAGATCACGTAGGGACTTATGGGCCATTACAAGAACTGAGTGAAATTAGGAGCTAATACAGAGCTTTGTACAAAAAAGAAACATGATCAGTCTTATATTTTAAAATAGTTATCTGGCTGCTATGTTGAGAATTATCTGGAAGGGGGAGGGAGGAAGTATAAAAGCAGGAAGACCAGTTAGGAAACTATTGCAGTAATTCAATGAGTAATGATGGTAACCTCACACTTGGACAAGAATGGTGGTAATTGATGGTCAAAAGTAATCAGACTCTGAATATATTCTGTCATTCCTGTTAGATTGAGTTTGGGGTCAGAAAGAGAAATTGAAGATCATTCCAAGATTTTTTTGCCTAATCAAGTCGAAAGACGGAATTGTCACCAATACAGTTCTGTAAGTAGCACAGATTTTTAGGACTGCCATATTTAGCAAATAAAAATAAAAGACAACCCATTAAATTTGTATTTCAAATAACATTTGGAATATACTTGTACTAAAAAATACTGTTGTTTTTCTGAAAGTCAAATTTAACTGGGTATCCTATATTTTATCTGGCAACCCTAAGTGGGGGGACAATTAGGAGTTTGATTTTGGATATGATGAGTTTAAGATCCCTATTCATCATCCTAGTGGAGACATTAGTTGGTAATTGGATGTATGAGTCTAGAGTTTGCTAGGGAAGTCTGAAGATGTAAGTTTGGCATATTTCAACCCATGAGATTGGATGAAAGCAACGAAGAAGAGACTGTAAAAAGAGAAGAAAAGAGAGTAAAGAACTGGGCTCCCTAACCTGTAACATTAACATATAAGGGTAAAAAAGGTGGAATTACTAAGTGATCCTGACAAGACATAACTAATAATAAAAGACCTCACCAGGACGAAAACCAGGAGGGTATAATAGTCTCTTGGAAGCCAAGTGAAGAAAGAGCATCAAGAAGTCATCAGCTATGTCAGAAGCTGCTGATTGTTCAGATAAGATGAGGACTAGGTGCTGACTGTTGGATTGAACCAGGTGGAGGTTACTGAAGACATCGACAAGACCCATTTTGGTTATGTACAGGGTTGAAAGTCTTAGTGGAGTAAATTTGAGAGAAAATAGAAGGACATTAATTGACACAGCAAGTTGAGTAAATTTTTCTGAGGTGTTTTGCTACAAAAAAGAAATTAAGTGGTAGCAGATAAAGTGGGATCATGAATATGTTATTTATTTATTCATTCACTCATTCATTCATTTTAAGTAAGGAAAATTATAGCATGTTTGTCTGTTGATTGAAGGAATCTAAAAGGGAAAGGGGCAAGTTGGTGGAACTACGTTCTTGAGTAGGAGAAAGAAGATGGGGCATGGTGTGATATTGAAAAGGCTAACTTTATGTAGAAGCATGGATCATCCATTTACCATAACAGTTGGGTAGGCAGAGTATAAATGTTCAGATACTGATGGTAGATGAGATGGTGGGAGCCTATGCAAGTTCTCTTAAGATTTCTTCTTCTTCTTTTTTTTTTTTTAAGGATTATGAAGTAAAGTTATCAGCCAAGAAAGAGGAGGGGAGAAGGTGTTGGGAGTTTGAAGAGAAGGTATGAAAGACTTTAAGAGAATGAGAGAATGATTAGTCTAAAAGTATAACATTATTGACCAACAAAATTAATGTATCACGTGAGGTTTGAGGGCATGAATGTAAAATTAGGCTGAGCAGCATGATTATGTGTTTTTCCTCAACAGAATCAGATGACCACGTGCAGCAATAAGAGATATGAATTTAACCATGGTTGCGGATTTGCTAAGGGAAAATCACAAAAGCAAAAGAACAAAGATATTGAGGGTATAGGTAAGGGAAAGGGTACAATGCTTCACCATGGGTAAGGAGAAGAGAAGGAACATCAATCGGGTCAGAGGTTAAGGCTATAGATTCAATAGATAAGTGATAAAGAGTACTTGAAGGACTGTTGGAATTACCTTATTGAGTGAGTGAGTTGGAAAGATAAAAGTTTGTAGTCAGAGAATGGAATGTATGAACTTGAAATTGAGATTATTGTGACAATGAAGTTATTGGTAATGATAAATTCCGTGGTATGAAGATGGGAGTAGGTGTCTGAGATAGGTTCTATGGACGTTCAGAATATTTAGAAACCAAATCTTCAACATTTATAGCTTAACGCAACTAGTGAGTATTGGAAACTCATTCACTGCTATTTCAAATGCTGAAAGATCCACACTTCCAGCTTTTGAGTGTGATGTACTAGCTGACAGTAGTTGAAGAGTGATGTGAATAGTCTTAAAGAAGAATCTGTCCATCATTTCTTAGCCTATGTTTACATAATTTTCCAGAACCATCTAGCAGGGCCATGTAGTTATTCCTGATGATTTACTATTCTGGAAATTGGATTTGCTGAATTAATAGAATTGAAAACCAATAAAAAAGTCTGGATGCAAAATCAGTCCTGTGGTTCATGCAGTGCTTCACTTAATTGAATGTGGTAGAATATTAAATGATTATAAAAACGCATCTTTCATCTTTCTAAGAAAAATGAAATAAGTATTATTATTTTTATAATTATAACTATTATTTTACATTATTTTATTTTAAAATATTGTGTTTTATTGTTTTAAATTCTGATGAATCTTTCCATAAAGTTTTACCACAAATTAATGGTCTGCATGTTCAGTGAATGCCCATTTTACTGTCCATGGATGTAAATTTTTATAATATACTACTTTATGCATACCGCCTAGACAATATTATTCACTTCTATGAATTTAAATGTTATTTGTCTATGGATCCTACTTTCACATCTTCAGCCTACATGTTTCCTCTGAGCCCCAGACCTAGGTATTCAAATTCCCACCTTCATTCCCACCCATTCTTCATTTGGTTGTCTCCCAGGCTTCTCTCAATTTGTCCAAACCTGAGCTTTGAATTGCTTCCACCACCAACTAAAGTTATTGGCTAGTCTCCTAAGGCTTACTAAATGACTGTTGTAAAATCCCAGTTGGTCAGGGCAGAGACTTGGGATACCTCCTTTATTCCTCCTTTTCTCAGAGTCTGCATTCAATATATCAGAAATTCATATCAATTCTAACTCTTAGAAAAAAGGTCAACTCATCAGTCTCTCTCCATTAGCAATGCCAGTTGTCCAAGCTACAGTTGTCCCTTGACTGAGCTTTGGGAATGGCATCCTAACTGGAGTCCCTAACCCTTGTCCTTCTCTAAACATTCTCCATACAGCAACTAAAGTCATCGTTTTAAACCAATTCCAACAACAAATTGATCATGCCAATTCCCCAGAAAACAAACAAACAAGCCCCTTCATTGGCTCCCCAATTCGATTACAATAAAATTTTAAAAATGTTTACTGCCCCTCAAAACCTTATATGATACAGCCTTTGCCTACTTTTTCATGTCAATCCGATACCAGTCATGTTCTGTACCTCAACTGAACTGTCCTTTTTCTCTAATTCCTCAAACACAGCTGGCTGATTCCTAGATAAGCACATATTTTCTCTGCCTAGTACTTTCTTTTCCATACCACATTTCAGTTTGCAAAAGTCACCTACCATGAAAGACATTTTCTGAGCCACAATCTAATCTCGCTCGCCCCATGATACTGATGCATAGCTTTCTGTACTTTTACTTCATGACAATTGTAATTACACATTAATTTCTGTGTTATAAATTTTTTAATGTTTGTCTCTCCACTGAATTTTTAACTTCATAAGAAAAAAGGATCATGTCTGTTTTACTTAACACTTTATCTTCAGCAACTAAAAGATACTCAATAAAATTTGCCGAATGGAGAACTAAACTTGTGACAACCTCTACTTTCTAGTACCAGCATTTTGATAAGCTGAGGAGTCAAGAATAGTTTGTTGGAACATTCTTCATTCAAATTCTGTCTCTCTTCTTTTAATTTAATATCTATGCTATTAAATTAGAGGCAACATAATTTTTTACTGCTAATTACTTTAACTTGGATTAAAACGTATATAAATACTCCCCATTGCTGGTTTTCACAGCCTCGTATTTTGTTAGTTATGTACTATTATTCTAAAAATGCTGTCATTTTCAAGCATTGCTCTGAATTTGATGGGGGGGTAGATTTAAGTTTTCTTTCTGTTATTTTAGCTAACATAAAAACATTAAAGAATCACATACAAAATTTTTGATGGGGGAAAGGGGAGGGTGAAAGGGGTAAAAGGGCACTTGTGGATGGTAATGGATGGCAATTAGACCCTGGGTGGTGAACACAATGTAGTCTACACTGAAATCAAAGTATAACGATGGACACCTGAAATTTATATAATGCTATAAGCCAATGTTACCTCAATAAAAAATTAATTTAAAAAAACTCCAAATTTTTGATAACGTATTTGTTCTAGTCTATTATCAAGTTATATATTAAAAAGCTATATGTATATTCATGTATATTCAATTAACCATTTTCTTAAAAAGCAAATATTATGACACTATGTAGAAATCAGAGGAAGTATCAAATCAAAAATCAACATCCCTGCTTTCAAGAAATTGAGAAGCTTGTGGGGATGAATTCATGTATATTTAATGGAACCTTGATAAGAATGTGAGAGATACTGTGTTTTGTGGTAAGAGGTAGAGAGTCATGTGTTTCAGACAGATATTTGAGTAAGCTAAAATTCAATGAACTTAGATTATGAATATGTTTCCAGAATTTTTTCTATATTTGTTTCTCTTTCATTATTCACATTTTAAGGATAGGGGATCTGTTTCTAAAAAATGCATAAACATATAAGTTCCTAAAATATTGTAGAGGAAGGCCATGAACAATAAAGTGATAAATTTTATGATATGGACAGATAAGTATAAAATCAGCTGGAGAAAATGCCACAAAGTTTCACAGGATCAAAAACACAGAGCTGACAGCAAAGAATTCAATTAAGATTAAAAGCTCTGTATGTCTGCTCTTAACAAGATCGTCCTTGTCTTGGCAGTCTCACAGCATAGGTGAGTTAATGGAATAAAGAGAAAATCCTATTAATCACCTTATTTTCCGACATTTATTTAACTGAAAAGTTATTGCGGAAAGGATTTTATTTTTGCTTCAAGTAGCTAGCTCAGTGCAGGATCAAGTTTTAGTCTTTGGGTCATCTGTCAGACAACAAAAATTTATTCAGGGGTGCTCAGGGAATGGAGGTTAGCACCCTTGGGATGACTGGGGATCTGTGTGCAACCTGTCCAGGTTTTGCCAAAACAGAAGGAGACCTCCAAACTAGATGGAAGTTTTGTTTCTAATGACCCATTGTCATCCTAAAAGGAGTCAAGATGAGCCCTGTGAGCAATATGGCATTGTACTAAGTTTAAGAAGCTAAGTTGGCATGGCATGCAGCTTTACATACTTTACATACATACATGCATTCCCTTTACATACATCAAGGGAATATGATGGCAATGACTTACTAAAATATCTTTACTATAAAATTAATCATCTTTATGAAACTTTTAATTGGATAGAGGGAGATCAATACACCAAAGTATTACATTACTTGAATGTGTTCTACTCACTCACTTTCAGTCGTGTGCAGTCATTTAGCCCATCTCCTCTCTAACTTCTAGGTGGCTGATGCTTTGAGACCATGTGCTTCTTTAGCAGGGGTTACTTATGTCAAGATTGTGCCTCAGTATTTCCTCATGCTGCCATCTCTTATTTTGCTTCTGCCACGCCTGGATACCTAACCACCTTATCTCAAACTTGAGTAATCAGAGGAGATTCAGACATTATTGTGTCTTCCTTTCTCTCTGCTGTGCTGTGGCACCCTAGATCCTAGACGCACTATTTCTGTTTGTTTACCTTGACATTTATCCATCCGCTCAAAAAAAGCATTTATTGGACACCTTTCTATGAACCAATCACTGTGTAAGCAATTGAGGATATAGCATTGGTTAATAGAAGATCATTGCCCCCATAGATTTTGTGATCTCATGAAAGAGAAGAGCATGTAAATATGCAATTAGGGTACACTAAGGGAAGTTCTATGATAGAGGCATATGAGGCGTGCTCTAGGAGCACAGGAGATGATGGGGTCAGGGGATAAATAGAGGTGATGCTGAAAATAAGTAGAGTACGCTAATGATGTGTTTGGTACATGAGTTAAACCTTTATTTCTTATCTCCATCGCTCTAGAAGTCTATATTCTTACGTATTTAGAGATATCTACTTTTCTTAATGGTACCTTACACCCCCTGGTTTTTGCAATTTTCTTGTTTTATTGCTCTTCATTAATGGCTAGGATATCACTTTCCATCACCAGTTTTTCCTTCATTGTTCACAAGGTTGCCAATATATATACCTAATCTTCATTTGGCATAAATGTGACTTAATTTTAATTCCCCAATGCTAAAATGGCAGATATATTTAAAATATGCATCCTGACAAAAATGAGCTTGTGCTCTGCTACCCCTACCTCTCTTTTTATACACAGCTGTTATTCTATTAATAAATGTAAGGCATTATTTTAGTTACTTTCCTGAGCATAGACACTGACACATCTTGGATTCACATTTGGTGCTGAAGCATTCTGCATTCTCATAATGCAAAAATTCAGGAGAAAAAATTATCTAATTTTGCCCCTTTTTATCCTTGTTTTAATAAGACTGCATTTTTTAACACTCAAATGTATTTGCTATTCTACCATGAAAATTTTTAAAAATGGAAGTATCAAGATATTACCTGAATCCAGAATCATCATCCAAACTATATGAAATTGAAATTTTACCATATGTTAGTTATTATGTGTATTTTAAAATATTTACATCATTCTGTTGTCTCTAATGATGCTATATTACAAAACCTAAGCAATGGATTAATGGTGGTTTATACTTACATTTTTCAGGTTAAGGATAAGTGAAAGTTCCCTCTTTGCATTTACTATATTTATTTATAAGAAGGTATCTGATATAGGTCCTACATAATAAAGAATTTTACACACACTAGCCTCCATGGTCTATGTTCTTGTTTAGTGGCTCCAAACACGTAATTATATCTGAGGACTTGAATTACTATACATCTGACCTACTAGACACTTAGAATGTTAGAGAATTATGCAACATATTTTTTGCCTAACAAATTAATATATAAAATATCTGATGCTGGTGATGTAGTAAATTGGACACCATCTATTGCCATAATCATGGTGCCCAGGAAAACACTCATAAAACTTCAGTGGAATGTAACAAGAAACATTTATTTTTGTTCACCATCTATGGGTTACATGGGCAGTTCTGATAACAGTTTGGCTCTTTCACTCAGCTGTGAGTCAAGAAGGTAGTTCCAAGAGCTAGGCTGGGCTCCCTTCCATGTTTGATGTTGGCTGGCTCTAGACTGGTCTCCAATGAACTCATAGGGAAAAACTGAGTCTACTTGGTCTCATACTCCATCAGCCATGTTCAAGCTCATTATCATGGTGGAAACAGGATTTTAAGAGAAGTCAGAGGCAAGCAGGGCTGCTTGAAGCCTAATTTCAGAACAAACACATTATCATTTCTTCCACATTCTACTGGCCATAGCAAGTCACAAGATAATCTCAGTTTCAATGAGTAGGGTAATACAGCCTACTTATTGATGGGAGGATCTTCAAAGGGGACATGTCCCTTCAAGGGGACATGAAGAATTGGTACCTTTTAAAACCAATCTGCCACCAACACTGACATACTTCTGAGCAGAGCATATATTTTTAAAAAATGATTGTGTGAGACTAATTTGACAAAAATCGGTTAAAATTTTTTAAACTGCTTATAAATATTGATTAATTGATATATTTTCTGTAAATAACATCAAAGAAATGATACAAAAACAGATAAAATATTTTATGTGAAACTGTTGTCATCTCACAATTGTTTCTGTTATTTAGAAAAAGTCAAATGATCAAATGATTAACAATACAAAGATGATTAATCTAACTGATGGCATCCACTCTAGAGTATCATGCAGTTTTTAAAATAAAGTTTATACAGCAACATAGAAAACATATTTATAAGTGTAAAGTAACATTCACAATCAATTAAATATGAAGTATGACGCATAGATGCCTCAACCTCTTTTGAATGTCTTTATAAAACTTTCAATCAATTGATATTTTATTTTCTTATTTTCCTTAAGCATTCAAATCTATTTTTAATATAGAAAAATGATAAAATGGGAAATTTTTATGACTTAAAATTAAGAATACATAGCAGACTACACAATTTTTATGAGTACAATTAACCCAAAAAAACCCAAACCTATGCATAGAAAAGAAGACTAAATAACTTTAGAATATGTATGATAATTGTTTGTGCAAAAATTTTTAATTTTTATGCATTCAAATGATCTATTTTGAATTTTTCTATAAATATGCATAGTAATTGCTCCCCAATCACATGCTGCCTTCGCATAAAGTTTCAGCATATGTGTATTTCTATGATAATCATACAAGGAAAAGAATTTAAGGGCACAAACTTGGAAACCATATTGTACTGTGAAAATGTTTTGAAATTAGGAAAAGTTGACATAAGGGTAGAATCCAAGAAAAGCTACTGGCATTTGATCACTGAAAATTATGGAAAAGAGGAAGTAATGATGAAACAGTTCTGACAGCAATGCTAAGGGAAAGGGATGCTAGACCATCAGATATAAGAATCTCCAGATGTTTGGATCAGGGTGATTTGCCAGACTATTATAGCTTTTTAAGATTATCTAATTCCTCTGCCTGATTCATATTCAACCAATCACATTGCCGATCTGAAGCAAGTTCACAAAGAAGGTTTCCCTGTTTCCTATAGAATAAGTGGACTAGTCAAATAAATGTGTGGTGTTTGATCATGTGTTTCTGGTTTGGTAATCCTTAAGGTGATGACATTGGCATTGAGTTATAAAACTTTCTCTGGTGAACTTTATTATGTGAAGATACTATGATCACATATGTAAATTTTTAAATCTTCATGCTTTCCCAATACCTCAACACCCCTCACAAAGAGGCTGTCATCACCCGGCCCAGGTGACCAGGTGCACGAGGGTGGTAAGTCTGGTTCCTGCCACAAGTTCCCCTTCTTGTCCATCCCTGATTGTGACCTAGTGACATTCAAATGCACCAGTGAAATCCCCTCATGCCTTCTGCTTGTGTACTCTACCCTGACTTCCAGGGAAGGCACTTGCCCACAGGGCCTCTCTCTCTCTTGGCTGCCCACCTGTTTGGCTGAGCCTGATCCCTTGAAGCTCCTTCCATTTTTCCCCCTGTGTGGAGTGCTATACCTCCCTTTTCTAGGACCTAAGGGCATAATAAACCTATTTCACCTTCATACACCTCTCCATGATGTTATTCCATGTCTGCACCAAACTTGTCAAATTCCAAATGGGGTAAAAAAAAAAACCCCATTTTTAAATAATATAATTAATCCTACAACACAGAATCTGGCGATTAAGTTTCCAGTCCAATGGAGCTGAGGAACTGGATCAGTAGCATATCAGTTCTGGGGTGAATCAGAGCACATCTTTACCACCACTTCACAAGAAAAGAGGTCAAAGTCAGATGGATATCACTGGATTTGGTATTGGTAGATTCACAAAAACAAATGGATCTGTTGTTTCTGTTTCTAAGTATGTGTAGATAATTTTAAGTGTTATCATGTGTCATAGTCAATTTTATGCAGCAACTTGGTTAGGCTATGGTACCCAAATGTTTCGTCAAACTCCAGTCTAGATATCATTGTGAAGGTATATTTTGATGAGATTAATATTTTAATCAGTAGACTGAGTAAATCAGATTACCCTTCATCATGTGGTGGGCCTCATCCAATCAGTTGAAAGCCTTAGGAGAAAAAGACTGAGGTCCCTTGAGGAAGAGAGGGGGGATTTTGCATCCAAACTCCCTTCAGACTCAAGTTGCAACATCAGCCCTTCCTGGGCCTCCAATCTGTCAGCTTGCTCTGCAGAGTTCAGACTTGCCAGCCCCTACAATTGCATGAGCCAGTTCCTTAAAATAAATTTTCTCTGTGTCTTCCTCTCTATTTCTCTCTGTCTCTCTCTTTTGATAGGGAGATAGACAGACAGATAAAGAGATATATATAGATTCTCTCTCTCTCACATGCACACACCCACACACACACACACACACACTCATCCTATTTGTTCTATTTCTCTGGATATCCCTAATACATCACCTTTTGTGTTCTGACACATCTTGAGCTAGTTAAAAATTCAGTCTACTCCCTGTGGTTGATACAATACTGTATGCTATCACACCAATTCCTCCTGGGAACTCAGGAGAACCACATCTTCTAGCCTCCCTTGTAGTTATGTCTAACGTATGTGACTGAATTCTGGCCAATGGAATGCCAGTGGAAGCAATGTAAGCCTCTTTCAGACTTAGTCTGTAAACACAACTTACCCAACCTTCCAACTCTCTCTTCCTCTTTCAAAGAAGCAACCTTGAAGGCCACGTGTTCCAGACGACATAAAAACAAGACAAAGAACAGCTCTCTGATTCACATGAGACTAGTTTAAGCAAGAAATGAGCCTTTATTATATTCAGAGACTGAGATATAAGGGCTTATTTTTTACTGCAGTACAGTCACGTGCTGCATAATAGCAACATTTGGGTCAAGGATGGATCGCATATATGACAGTGGTCTCATAAGGGTAGTACCGTATAGCCTAGGTGTGTAGTAGGCTATACCATCTAGGTTTGTGTAAGTGCACTCTGTGATGTTCACACAACATAACGACACATTTCTCAGAACGTATCCTGGTTGTTAAGCAACACGTGACTGTATTGCCTTACTAATGCAGTGCATCGGTTAGGTTGCTCTCAGAAGTGTGGAACAGAGTCAGATTGGTCTCAACAATACAGAAATACATTTTCTCACACAACAGGAATAGCATAAGTTGGACATGTTTCACAACTGGTTGATTATGCCAATGGTGTAACCAAAGGCTACCTTTCTCTAAACATCTCTACTCTGTCTTCAGCTTTGCCTTCAGCTGGTTCCCCTCATAACCATATGGCTGTGGCAGATACAGTCTTCACATTAAGATCTGTTCATTTCCCCAGAACTCCTCAGCAGTTCTCCTTCATGTCTCACTGGACAGTGCTGAGTTACACACACCTACCCCCTCAACCATCGATGGTAAGGGGATTGGGAACACCATCATTATTTTAAACGAATGACGATTTCCCTCTTGGGACTAAAGATGGGGTATGTATCTCCTGAGTCCTATACAAAAGAAGTGGACATTGGAACCAAATCAAAGCTGTGTCAACAGTATGTGCCAAACTCAAGGTCGTTGGGACACTAACTTTTGCTATTATGCCCCAGACCTACTAAGGAGTCACTACCTAAGCTGTCTAAGCTGAATAATCCTGACTCAACTCACAACCATGCCTCCAGGGTGAGCGGTATATAAGTAACTGCCAGAATTATGTTGCTACATTGGATGATGCAGGCAGAGCAGAACATGTATCTCCTAAGGCCTGCATCATACCCTCACATTTTAAAAGTTTCTTCCTTTTTCTACTCTCATAAGCTGTCAATCGTTCCTCTCTGTTGTAAGTAGTTAGTGGGGACAAGGCCATTCCTTTGACTAAATTCTCTGAAGAAAAATAAAAAGCAATAGGGTGATCTGTAAAATGCCTCACTGGGAATTAAATACCAAAATGTACTGATTTCAGCATCAAACAACAGAGAAATACGTTTCATAACACATGTTGTTTGACTACATCACTTTAACACCCAAGAGAACAGCAAAAATGGGGACAGGGTAGTTTGGAGATAGAGATGGGAAAAATAAAGGAACAATCTTAATGATGAAATGTCATCATGCTTCACAAAATTAATTGTCTTCTATGGCATGTCATCCCAGAGCTGCATAATCTATGTCTAAAAAGATTAACCCAATTTACACCAATTAACCCAGAGAAAATCCAGCTTTTTATATGCTTAATAGAAGCATGCGTAAAATAATACACACAGTAGAATTAGAGGGGAGTCATTGCAATTTTATCTTGTCGATTAAGCATTAAAACAGCAATAAAACATAACCTATTCTGTTGCTGAGTGTATTCAAGACATCATTTTATCCAGGTGCAGGGTATAAGGTCCGTGCCCACGATCTTGACTTTACCTGCATGACATCATATGGGAAGCTTGGTGTGAAGTGAAAAGTGTAGATTTGGTGGAGAGTTAGGATTTCTATTTTTAGAAATCTGTCAATTATTACCTTTGTGATCTTGGGCAACTCACCTAAACTTTCTTAGGTGCTCTTCCTTTATCTATAAAGTAACAGCAATGAATACATTTGCAAAAACTTCCTAGAGCTGCATCATTTAAGTAAATATCACCCCAAGATCAGACAAAGAGTTGAAATAAATTATCAGTGACATACTGTGCTGATCAAACATTTATAGTCTTAAAATAACTGCTAGTTCATCAAGATATTATATAGCTTTTCGGCATTTGGCAACCTAAAGCCTGATTCCCTGTTACCATTCAGTTGTTAGTCATGCAAGACCAACACCTGTACTCAAGTAGTCAAGAAACGGCTAAAGTCACAGTAGCTTTCATTTTTTCCCCAATAAATTTCAAGTATACAATACAGTATTATTAACTATAGTTACTGTGTTATACATTATTTCTCCGTAACTTATTCATCCTGCATATTTGAAACTTTGTACCCTTGACCAACATCTCCCCAATTCCCCTATGTCCCCAGTCCTTGGCAGCCACCATTCTACTCTCTGCATCTGTGAATATATCTATGAATATATACATATACATGTATATTTGATACATATTTTATTGAAGATCAGTTGGCTATAAATGTGTGGGCTTGTTTTTGGGTGCTCCATTCTGTTCCATTGGTCTATATGTCTGTTTTTATGCTAGAACCATACTGTAACTTTGTAGTATATTTTGAAATCAGGCAGTGTGATGCCTCCAACTTTGTTCTTCTTGCTCAAAATTGCTTTGACCATTCGGGATCTTTTATGATATCAACTTTAGGGCTGTTTTTTCTATTTCAATGAAAAATGCCACTGGAATTTTTATAGGGATTGCCTTGAATCTGTAGATTGTTTTGGGTAGTATGGACATTTTAACAGTATTAATTCTTCTGATCCATGAACACATATATTTCCATTTATTCGTGTCTTCTTCAATACTTTATAGTTTTCAGTGTACAGATCTTTCATGTCCTTGGTTAAATTTTTTCCTAAGTATTTTACTCTTATGATGCTTTTGTAAATGGATAGTTCTTTATTGTATAAAAATGCAGCTGATTTTTCTACATCGATTTTGTATACTGCAACTTTACTGAATTTGTTTATTAGTTCTAACACGTTTCTGAGGGAATCTTTAAGGTTTTCTATATATAAGACTCTGTCATCTGCAAACAGAGATAACTTTGCTTCTTATTTTCTGATTTGGATGTCTTTTATTTCTTTCTCTTGCCTAATTGCTCTGGCTAGACTTCCAGTACTATGCTGAATAAAAGTGGTGAGAGTAGGTATCCTTGTCTTGCTCCCAATCTTAGAAGAAAAGCTTTCAGCGTTCCACTGTTAAGTACGATGTTAGCTGTGGGCTTGTCATAGATGACCTTTATAATGTTGAGGAACGTGCCTTCTATCCCTAATTTGTTGAAAGTTTTTAACATGAAAAGATGTTTTGTCAAATGCTTTTGCTACATCTTTTGAACTAATCATATGATTGTCATCCTTCATTCTGTTATTGTGGTATGTCACATTTAACAATTTGCACACATTTCAGTTTGCACATTTATCAACCTTGCATTTCAGAGATAAATCCCACTTGAACATGGTGTATGATCCTTTTAATGTGCTGTTGAATTTGGTTTGCTGGTATTTTGCTGAGGATTTTTATTTCTATGCTCATCAGGAATATTGACCTGTAGTTTTCTTTTCTTGTAGTGTCCTTGTCTGGCTTTGTTATCAGAGGACTTCTGGCCTTATAAAATGAGTTGGAAATATTCCCACCCCCCTTCAATTTTTTGGAAGTGTTTGAGAAGTATTGGCATTTATTCTTTAAGCATTTAAGAAATCACCGGTGAAGTCATCTGGTCCAGTGGTTTTATTTGATGGGAAGTTTTTGATTGCTGATTCAATTTTCTTATTTGTTATTGGTCTGTTCAGATTTTCTATTTTTTCAAGATTCAGTTTTGGTAGGTTGTATGTTTCTAGGAACAAGTCTATTTCTTTTAGGTTATTCAATATGTTGGCATATAATCGTTCATAGCAGTGTCTTATGAGCCTTTTCCATTTATATATTTATATTTCTTCATTTGAGACTTTTCATTTTTCCTTAGTATAGCTAAAGGTTTGTCATTTCATCTTTAAAAAAAACCTCAGTTTTGTTGAAACTTTCTACTATTTTTCTAGCCTGTATTTTATTTATTTCTGCTCTAACTTTGTTTCCTTCCTTCTGCTAAATTTGGGCTAAGTTTGTTCTTTTTTTTCTAGTTTCTTCAGGTGTAAAGTTAGGTTGTTTATTTGAGATAATACTTTTTTTCTTAATTTAGGCATTTATCACTACAAACTTCTATTTTAGAGCTGCTTTTTCTGCATTCTATAAATTTTAGTATTTTGTGTCTCCATTATCATTTGTCTTAAGATAGTTTTTGATTTACCTTTTGATTTCTTATTTGACCCATTGGGTGTTCATAATCATGTTGTTTAATTTCCACATATTTGTGAATTTTCCAAATTTATTCCTGCTATTGATTTCTAGTTTCATACAATTGTGGTCAGAAAAGATACTTAGTATGATTTCAATCTTAATTTTTTAGGACTTGCTTTGTGGTGCAATATATGATCTATGCTGAAGAGTGTTCCATGTGAACTTGAGAAGAATATGTATTTTGATGCCATTGGATGGAATATTCTGTAAATGTCTGTAAGATCTATTTGGTCTATACTTTTATTCAAGTCTACTGTTTCATTATTGAATTTCTGTCTGAAAGATCTACCATTGTTGAAAGTGGGGTATTGAAGTCCCTACTATTATTGTGTAGCTATTTATTTCTCCCTTCTGTTAACATTTAATTTTAATATTTGCTTTCTATATTTAGGTGCTCTGATGTTGAGTGCATTTTTATTTGCAATTCTGATATACTTTTGATGATAGCTCCTTTCTCATTACTTAGGGACCTTCTCTGTTTCTTTGTGACAGTTTTGATTTAAAGTCTATTTTGTCTAAGTGTGGCCACCCCCACTGTCTTTTGGTTTCCACTGTCAAAAATAGCTTTTTCCATTCATTCACTTTTATCCTATGTGTATCTTTAAACCTATAGTGAATCTCTTCTAGGCAGCACATTATTAGATCTTGTTTTTTCATCCATTTAGTCATTCTATGTCTTTTGATTGGAAAATTTAATCCCTTTACATTTGAAGTAATTGCTGATAGGTAAGAACTGATTATTCCTACTTTGTTAATTGTTTTCTGACTGTTTTGTACTTCGTTTCTTTCTTCCTTTATCACTGTATTCCTTTGTGATTTGTTTTGTTTTGTTTTTATGATTCCTTTACCTGTTGTGTGTCTACTGGAAGTTTTCTCTTTGCGGTTACCATGAGACTTACATAAAAACATTTGTAGTTATAGCAGTCTGTTTTAAGCTGATAACTACTTAACTTCAATCATATATAAAAACTCTACACTTTTACTTCCCCTCCCCCACATTTTATGATATCAATGTCACAATTTACATCTGTTTATATTTTGTATGCATTAACCAATTATTTGGCTATAGTTTTTTTAACACTTTTGTCTTTTATCTTTTATACTAGAGTTAAAATTGATTTACACACGACCATTACAGGTATCAAAGAATTCAGAATTTGACTATATATTTACCTTAACAGTGAGCTTTATACTTTCATATTCTTTCATGTTATTAATTAGTGTCCTTTCATTTCAACTTGAAGAACCCCCTGTAGCATTTCTTATAAGACAGGTCTAGTGGATATGAACTCTCTCTGTTTGTGTTTTATGGGAAAGTCTTTATTTCTTCTTCATTTTTGGAATGACAGCTTTGCCAGGTATAGTTTTCTTGGCTGGCAATTTTTTCTTTCAGCACTTTCAATATGTTATCCCACTCTCTTCAGGCCTACAAAGTTTCTACTGAGAAATCCACTAATAGCCTTGTGGGGATTTCCTTGTATGTGATGAATTGCTTTTCTCTTACAGCAGTTTTCATTTTATCATGAAGCCTTTGGCAAAGGATAACTCCTTTCCTTTCCTTTGTAGTCAGTGTGTTCCTTGATCTTCAAAAGAAGGAGCATCCTCCTTTGGTTTCACTGGGTGTTTTGAAATGTGCACAAACAATTATATTTGTTTACATTGCTGTAGGTTTCTGATGAGACCAAAAGCAATTCTTGGGAATTGTGAATGTGTCTTCCAGGAATATCAGGGCTTTCTTTGTTTTCCAGCACTTTCTGTTTATGGCCCAGAACATTCTGAAGTCATATTTCATTAGTTGTATGCTAAACTCACCATCATATCCTCCACCAACAATGTTTATACACTGCTTATCTGGACTTTTCAAGATTACAGACTGTGACTATTATTCACTATTAACACATATAGTACCATACCGGGCACATAAAGCTAGTCCTTGGCTAAAAAAAAAAAAAAAAAGTTATGCATGACATTTAATCATCTATGTCAGTTCTACTCAGACTGTGGCCCTCAGACCAACAGCACTGGAATTACTGAGATTTGTTTTAAAACTTAAATCCCTGGGTCCTACACAGACACATAAAATTAGAATACATAGGGGTTAGGACCAGGTTTCTGTGTTTTAACAAGATCTCCAGGGGACTTGTATATTGAATAAAGTTTGAGAAGCCCTGGTCTAAATAAACTCTTTGAGAAGAACTTAAAATATTTAGAAATTTTATTTTCAAACACTAAAAGTATAATGTCATTTAAAGGGAGAATTATTATAATCAAATACATGAACAGATACAAGTGGATAGTCAGCACATGTCACATAAAGGTAAACTCTTCTGTACTCATGGTCTATATGTCTTAATTCATTTTCATATTTCAAAAAATTAAGTGACTACTTATGGCACATTAGTGGTATTAATGAGTGTCCACTGGGTATATAACAATGAATTAGAAACTTAGCATATCTCCAAAAGAGATACAATCCTTGCCTTATAATATGTTAGTCACGACAAACAATGAGTGTGCCATAAAAAATACAAATAAAATTACTATCCTGTCAAGAACAAAACTGAGTAAAGAGGGAATATGACGACAGCTTAGGAGTATTGCTAACACTGAGAAAACCTTTCAGAAGAAAGCATACTCTGAATTCTTCTTAGGTAGAGTAGTAATGCTTTATTACCAAAAATAAAAAGAAAGAAACACTCATTGAATACAACAGCTTAGCAAACATTTAAGAAAAAAGAACAAAACACATTTGGGAAGCCATAAGGCAAAAACATTGACCAGAAAAGAAAATGTAGATTGAGACGTGGAGAAAAATAAGCTAGGGAGTTGATGGAGACAAAGTCAGAAGTAGAAAAAAAGAGCAAAAGGATCATTAATAAACCTGTGTGCCAATGAGAGGTAGTTAGCTGAGGAGATGTAAACTCGTGTATGAAGACCCCAATATGAGGGCTTCAGAATTGCTGAAATACTCAGATAAGCTGTCTGTGAACACATGCATGTGTCTTTTTTTCCTCCCTTTTGTAGCTACAGACAAAAGTAGAAGGATGAGAATTGACTTTGGAACTCTATTCTCACAGTATTTTTGTCCTGGTGTGTAGGAAGTGTTGGAAATAAGGCTATTCTTAAGATACCATTCCTTGGCTTTCTATGGAAGAAGTATCATACCCAGTGTAAGACAGCAATCTCGACTCTGGAGAATTCAGAATCCAGAAGGGACACAGTATTGGAATCGTCATAAAGCCCCCTGTTATTATAAGAATTGTCTGTTTTTTTTTTAATTCAGAAGGAACAGCACATTCTGAGATTTTATTGCTTTAACGAGCATCACTACAAAAGCAGATCATTGTTTTGTGGTTTTTTGCAATTTAATTTTTTTTAGAACAATATCAAACCAAGCTAAAGCTACCTAAGTAGAGAGGAAACTGGTCAGCTTTCATCTGCTGTAACCACGCTCTGTTGATATCTTTACATGGACACGTTTATGTGCATGTGGATTTTAGGAAAAAGCTCACAGGCTGCACTGATTTTTAGTGCCAATCCACTAAGTAGCTACAATCATTGCTATTTTAATAACTGTATTCATTTCAAAGAAACTCAAGTAATGCAGCTTCCCGCATGAGCCTTGAAACAGACTAAGCCCTTGGGGTATCAGCATTTCTAAAAGAAAGAGGTTCACAGTTTACCTTGCTATTTATAGTCATATTGAAAGAGAAAGATTAAAAACAGCATTGTAAGTGTCTCCCTAAATTCTATGCCTGCCAACTCTTTACTCATATTGTAAAAAAGAAAAAAGGAAAGAGTGTAAACTAAGAGGATATAATCTACTTACACCTTGATTAAACTAAGGCAGAAAACCCCCAAACTTTCTGTGTTCTGGAGAAATGCCATGGAGGCTATTTGGTGAAGCCAGTCATCCTGTAAAAGCCCGCACATTTGTCATGTACTCTTCTAGCTGACCACCTTTGCAAAGCTTTCGGAGATCAATCCAGTTCTATGCTGATTACTTCCGTTCTCATAAATACCAGATAATATTCTTGAGTAGCATGTATAAATCTTGATGTGTGTTGACACTCCCCAACTAGATTGTATAGTCTCAAAGAAGATTCCTTTACAGCCCACCTAGGACACAATGTAGTATTTTATGCACAGAAGATGCTAAATATTTCAGTTCAAGCCTGACTCATCCGGTTTAATGTATTTACCGGGGAATACATATTTGTCACACAAGGACATTTGACTCAGCCAGTATTGTAACCACATATAATTTGTTCAGGAGCTGAGTATTTTTGTAATGGTTGCTGAGTATAATGAAGCTAAGCAGAATACAAAACCTGTACTTTGTATTCATTACAAACTTTTCTAAAATGAGGAAAAGTCCATGCTTTTTGCCAACATTTCCAGAGAGGATCTTTGAGGAAAAATTCTTTCAGGTTTGGGGAGAAATGAGAAAATGAAGTCCACATTTATGAAACTGACATCTCTTATTCTATCCTTCAAAGCCAGTGGATTTACTTTGGGATTAAATGAGTAATGGGTACATTGACCGGGATTAACAAGTCCAAACATCCAGAAGTGGTCTGCTGAGGCAATATTTGTAACTGGAACTGTTGAAAAATCTGAAATAGTGGCCAAAGACATGAGACTTTTTGTGCCTCATTCATTTCGGCTTAGAAGAGTTTACTGTACAGATTTCAAGATTTTAACCTGGTCAAAGAGAGTTCAGACAAAAAAATATTTTTTACTCTTCTGAAGGGGAAGTCTACTTTCCACTTTCAAGCTATTTTCTATAGCATAATTAATGGAAATATGGTTAACCAGTTGTGTAGGAGATTTCAGTGTCTATATTTATCACAATATCCAGTTATTCTCGGAAAATTTTAGAACTCCAATCAACAGTTGCTAGCCTGTAGCAGCCTGTGGCTCTCGAAGGGCATGAAGCAGCCCTTGTTGATGGTCATTTTTGAACACAACACCACACTCTGCATCCAGGTACCAAGTGAAACTTCCTCCAGTGTGTAATGGCTTGAACACATTTCTTCCAAAACGTCTGGAATGTTTTTCAAAAGTCTGAATTTATCTCACCAACAATCCCAAGCAAATGCCTTAGTATAAATCCAAAATGATCACAAAGTTTAACTTTTCAGGCAGGGGAAAGAATGATAGAGTATGGCAGTTTGTAAAAAGACCAAGATTAAGCAACACTCTCCTTGGTTTCTAATCTGATCTATGAAGCAAACTTGAGGGTAAGTCTCTTTACCTCTCTGGGATCGATCTAAGTAATTGCTACAGTCTCACCTATCTTTACTTATTCTGATATTATGTACCATGAGAAGCCTGGAAATATCTTTATTCTTTCTCAACCATTACCATGATAACAACCTATTGTCAATAAATGTATGTAATATTCTCTCTTTCTATCATCTGCGTAAAGTGTTATGTGCTTATCCAGCAGCTATATAACCTGGGATTGACAGACCCTGCATTAATTAGGGCTCTTATGGTTGGAACTAATAAAACATGACTTGGATTCACTCAGGAACAATGCATATTTTTTATATGACCTGAATAAAATCTAGAACATCATGTAGGCCCATCCTGGCACATTCAAAAAACTATTGTCTAGCAATCAAATTTATTTATTGATAAAAAATAATTCAAATCTTTATTGAAGTCTCTCAAACAAATTCAAAGAGATAAGACTTATAATTCACAGAAGTATTTTATAAAATCCCCCTCTTTCAATCCTCTAACTCCCAATAGCTCTCACATCTTCAGGCCAGCATGCAACCCTCTTTCAACTCCTTCAGAGTCCACTCCTAGTCAAACAATATCCCAAACCCCACCCTATGCAGATCTTCCCCATTCCTCCCCTCCTCCCTTTTTCAAAATTTTCATAGTCCTGTCTGTTTTTAATCCCCTTCCAATGCAAAGTAAAAGTCTCTTCCTGCTAATGTTTCAGGTCTATCTGAGTGATTGCACTCAGAATCAGTAGTGTAAAGCCAAGGAACTTAGCTGGAAAACTTGGAATCAATTTTAGAAAGTGAAGAAAAAGAGGAAAAAGGAGAGGGATTATCTCGATGGGGATACTAATAAGGGAAAAGTTTGTGAATTTTTATAACTTTATTTATTTCCTTTCATTTTCTACACTTCAACATACATAGGGGTTGGTGGGGGGGCCCCTAACACTCCATATGAAGGATATATCTGGACCTCTGGAATAAACTAGAAACAGTAGTATGAATATTTTAAGGGTGTCTTTTTTTCTATCTGGCCATGTTTGTTCCTTTCTTCTCTCCAGATCTAGAAACTGTTCTTTACTGTTTTTTGTCTCTATATGGTAGAAAGCACATTCCTAGTGAGTTTTCCATTTAGTATATTAAATATTCAACTATCAATAGAATAAATAATCTCTTTGTAATAGGAAGGGAATCTGATTCAGTTTATATCTCATGCCTATTCAACATTTAGTTAAAAATGGCCAAGGTAACTGGGGTTGCCCCGGTTGTGTAGTGGTTAAGTTCACACACTCTTCTTAGGCAGCCCGGGGTTCACAGGTTTGGATCCCGGGTCGAACCTATACACATCTTATCAAGCCATGCTGTGGCAGACATCCCAGATATAAAGTAGAGGAAGATGGGCACAGATATTAGTCCAGCACCAATCTTCCTCAGCAAAAAGAGGAGGATTAGCAATAGATGTTAGCTCAGGGCTAATCTTCCTCACCAGAAAAAAGAAAAAAGGCCAAAGTAACTGGTTCATATTTTACTAAATACATCTTGATATGGATACAAGAAAAATTCTTAAAACATCGTGGGGACACGGTCTGAAAAGACAATGCAGTTGGCATCAACTTCAAGGTCAATCATAACTTCCAGCTCTGCTTGTAAGAGTATAATTCCTGATGATTTAGAGTATCATCTGGTTCCTCCTCCTTGTTGTTTCCATTGTATTTCATGTCACTGTTTCAATGACGTATCACTTATTATAGGGTGAGATACTTCAAAAATACATTTCTAGAGATAAAATGTTTCGTTCATTATTCATTGAATATCTTTTCACAATATTGTCACATGTATTAGGTTTCCTAATGAAACTTCTTGATTTTCACTTTTTCCCAGAATCTTGTTTTCAGATTAGTAAGATATTAAAAAATTTCAATATACTCATTGTATAGATGATGCAACTGAGAGACTTACCCAAGACCACAGAGCTGGTAAGAGGAAAACACAGCAATTTTAGGTCTTCTTTGCTGTTCATTTAGTTTCACTGTTGGGCCTATTCGATGCCAGTAAACCTGTTCTATGCATTGGAGGAAGAGTAAACTTAGGGTTGGCTAGGTAAGAGTATCTAATTTTCAGAAGAAAACTAAAGATAGAACCAGTAGCTTTGCAATTTAATACAACTTAATGTGCTAGCTAAATTAATCGTTAAGCTAGGTCCAAAGATATATGACCCAGGAAATTCATAAAATTGTGGATTTTCTTTTTATCTTAACACCTAGGGTAATAGTGAATTCTTCCATGGCTTTAACTGTACATAAGTGGTTTAAAAAAGACCTTCAATCAAATACCTACATTACAGATGTTCAGGAAGAATTCATTTAGGGTGCAAAATAGGATTTGAACTTTCCTTTAGTCAAATATATTCACCTTGATTTTGCATTAAAACATTTTCACATCAATAAAGATGGCAGAAGAGTAGAAGAATAAAAGATCATGCTACCTAATTTGATCAAGATGAAGTTGGGAAGGAAGGGGAGCAAACAAGGGATCTGAAGTGTTAACTACACTGACCATAGAGACCAGCAAACCCATGGGGCAGAAGCAAGACAGCTGCAAAAGGTTTCTTGGTGATCAAGCTGTGTAGAGCCTTGACTTCTTAAGGATAGCAACAAGAGAGTTGGATTACTGAGAAATCCAGATCCAGCAAGTCTCCAGTGAAGGCCAAATTCACACAGATAAGTGCACATTAGAACATGGGCGTGGGTGGGATGGGGGTTGAGGTTAGTGGCTGAAGAAGGAGGAACTGAGAGGCAAGTCAAAAGTATTCATAGATTAGTTGGCCAAGGCCAAGCAAACTTGGGGAAGTTGTCTTTGTAATGGTTAATTTTATGTGTCAAGTTGACTGGGATAAGAGATGCCCATATAGCTAGTAAATTTTATTTCTGGGTGTGTCAGAGAGGGGGCTTTTAGAATAGAATAGCATTTAAATCAGTAGACTGAGTAAAGAAGATCCACCCTCACCAATGTGGGTGGGCATCATCCCACATTCTGTTGAGGGCTCCAGTAGAACAAAAAGGTAGAGGAATTCTTTCTCTCTTCTTGAGCTGGGACATCCAATATTATCCTGCCCTCAGATATTGTAGCTCCCAGTTCTCGAGCTTTTGGACTCTGAGGCTTATACTAGTGGACACTGGTTCTCAGGCCTTTGGCTTCAGACTGATTTATTCCATCACTTTCCTAGTTCTCCAGCTTGCAGGTGGCATATTTTGACACATCTTAGCCTCCATAATTGCATGAACCAATTCTCATAATAAATCTCCTCTTATACCTCTCTACATATCCTATTGGTTATGTTTCTCTGGAGAACCCTGACTAATTTAGTCCTAGAGTGAAGAAGGCCTGAAGGTATTTTGGTTGGGCTGTCTTGAGTGGGTTTGACATGTAACACCACAGTGATTCATGATGCACTATTTAGAATAATTACAGTTTTCACTTGTTGACTCATGAAGACAGGGTTTTTATGAAAATATATTTTGAAATTTATGACAATTTTTTAAAAAAGATGTTTTCCACTTGGGATATACATTCTTTGGTCCTGAAATCTTTAGAACAAAATGCTGCTCCTCTTTTACTGAACCCATCAAGTTTCAAATTAGCCTGAAACGTTTTTCTCATTCTGTTTCTTCTAAATGCCTCTTTAGAATTTGACTTTCTCTTTAAAATAGAAATGGTAAGAATACTCTAAAACAGACTTGCTGTGACAAAGCCAACACACAAACCGTCTGTGATTTTCCTGAACTGAGTTCAGAAAGATCTCTGCTTCTCTCCACATTTCCAGCTCACACTGAATGTTCATTTTCATCCTCATTTCTTCATGTTCAGCCTGTGTACTAGAAAGAAATTCACACTGACCTAAAGGATTCCTGGTGAGCAATAAACACAAAATTAGGTTTCTTTAAATTTCAAGATTTGTATCAGTGAAAGGAATAATTGAAAAAAGAAAAAAATTAAGTTTTTACGTGGGCCTACTTCTTCCTTTAGATCTATTTTAAATGTTATATATACTTTCAAAAATACTATATTTATAAAAGATTTATAGATCCCAAGCTATATGAATAAGTAAGTAACACTTCTAATTTTCTTATCTGTAAAAATGGGGATGATATTAACTTACTTCTAGGGGAATTATGAAGGTAAAAAAAATTGTGTTATCTAAAATGCAGTGCATGCCATTATTATTATTACTCTATCTATACTGAAATTTAAACAAGAGGCTACCAAACGCTAAATAGAGTCCAAATGGTCATGGTAAACTCAAAGCTTGAATTTGGAAAAATATAAATTCAGGGAGCCTAACCCAGACCTACTAAATCAAAACTTCTGGAGATGAATCTGAATTGATTTTAAACTTCCTCAGGTAATTCTGATAGATGGCCAAATTTGTATTTTAGTGAGTAACCACATACTAAAACTGCAGATATTACTACCGGTTTTAACAACTAACTTTTACTGTGTGTTTATGGTTTGGTTGGCACTTTGCTATGTGCAACACATGCCACATTCTCATAACTACCATGGAAAGGAAGAGCTGTAGGTTAATCTCATTTAACAGATTAGGAAACAGACACAGAGGTGAAGCAACTCACCCAGGTTGACAGAGTGAGGGGATGGCAAAACTGGGACTGAAACCCAGGTCCCCCGACTCCAGAACTACTCCAGGAATCTTAACCAGTACAATATACCATCCATTCTAAAACACTGTGAATACACTCATTTCTTTCCTATGGAGTTCGGTAGTTCCATGACAACTAAAACCATCTGAGCACACTCTTCTTCTTTGATTATGTTTTGAGCAATGGGTAGAAATGTGCTCCAAACTGCAAAACTGTATGAAATTATGGATAGATTCCTCTTTCTGTTCCATTAATAGTGTCAACACATTTGTAGCTTTAAGAATTACCTACACATTTTGGAGCTAATTAGAGAATTTTAAAAATGATGAAACGTTCACAAAGCCTTTATAACTTTTTTTCTTTTTAGACATGAACAACAGCAAAGGCCTCTTTCTTTTTAGAAAGTTACTTATCACCAAAAGAATCTAAAGCTTCCAAGCATCATTTTATTGCCTTTATTTACTGGCTTCCATTTAACTGACTTGCTAGTTTCTAGACATGAATGTGGATCTGTTGATGATATGAACTTACAACTTTATTTGAGGGAGCAGTTATAGCTACCAAGGGGATTGATTACCTTGCATTAGTAAGGATGCTGACCAGGCCTCTGTAACAAGAGACCCAAAAACAGAGTGACTTATACAGTACAAAAGTTTATTTTTATCTTACATAGCCATTGAGGGCTGTTACAGAGGTAAAACAGATCAAGCAACCAGGCTTCTTCTGTCTTTCGGTCTTTGCCTCCCTCAACATGTGGTATGCAGACCATGGTTTAAGGATACTGCTTACCCAGACTTGCAGTAGAGCCAATGTAAAAAGAAAAAGGGAGAAGAAGTGCATCACTTTCTTTTAAGGCCGTGACCCAAAAGTTGCTCACATCTCTTTTGCTCATATGACATTGCACAGAACCTAGTGACAGGGCCACACCTAGATGCCTGGGAGACTGTACAATATGGGCCTGGATGTGCAGCCATGTGCTCAGGCAGGACTTAGGTTACTATATGAGAAGAAAATGGGCTTGGAGGGGGGCAGCTGGCAGCCTCTGCCATCATCTTGAAGATCCCCATTATTTTGGAGGTAAACATTTATAAATGTTCAGAAGTGACACAGTTCTATTTTTTCCACCTGGATGCTATTTCTTGGTGTATCTCATCTAATCCCTAGTTAGAATTTAATAAAGAAAGACTACCCAAGTCAAAGCTTTGAATAGACATCCTACAGCATTGGCAAACATTTCTTCTTTTTTGATTGGGCCATCTCTCCAGATGCTAATGAGGTCCTGATGGATGAGAGCCTTAAAATAAATTATCAGGTTTTTTTTAAGAAAAATACTCTTTCTATTGATGTAGTGCAGCTTCAATGCCTTCTGTAAAACTAAGCAAATGTCTTCTACTATTAAAAGCAGCACAAAAAAATTGGAAGGACATTCAACATTCAACAAATGTCAGAAAGCTTATGTCCTAGTCTTGGCTCTACAGGTAACAAGCTGAATGGCCTTTGGCAAGATACTTTGTGACCCTTAATGTTGTTGGCAAAATAATGGCTCTCCAAAAATGTCCAGGTCCTAATCTCCAGAACCTGTGAACATATTAGGTTATATGGCAAAGAGGAATTAAGTCTGCAGATGGAATAAAGGCTGCTAAACAGCTGACCTTGAGATGGTGAATTATACTGTATAATCCTGGTGGGCCCAATATAATCACAAAGGTGTTTGTTTTAAACTACCAAGTTTGTGGTAATTTGTTTTAGCAGTAATAGGAAACAAATACTGTTAGTTATATTTAAATTAGAGAGTTTTACTACATGATTCAAATCATCCCATTTAAAAACACTATCTAATTTAATGCTCTTGACTCTATGAAATAGGTATTGAAGGAAATCTAGGATTAAGGAACTTAAGTAACTTGCTCAAAGTCACACAGAAATTTGTTGGAAAAGTACTCAAATATTGTTCAAAAGTCTGTGATGTCCTATTTAAGACGCAGTTGTTGTCTTCAAGAATCTTAGACAGGTTCTGATTCATTAACTGCATGACATTTTGAATACCACAAAGTATAGCTATGTTCCAATAAAACTTTATTTCCAAAAACAGGCAGTAGACCAGAACTAGCTCATGGGTGTGGTTGACCACCTACTGCTGTAGAATAAAAGCACTTAAATATAAAGAATTCTTCTGTCAAATTGTTTAGCTGAATGGAGACTCTTGTCTGTGTGCGGGTAAAGACTGTTAATGGACGGTGTGATTCATAATAAATTGGACTTTATACTAGTAATTTTCATTGGCTATTCCCTTGCCTATATGCTACCCTCCCCTCCCTTATCTACACAGCTAACTCCTCCTCTCCTTTCAGTCTATCATCAAATCTCATCTTCTCCGTGAGACCTACTCTGATCAACCCTTTTAAAATTACAACTTTTCTGCCATCACTGCATGATAGATCTGCTTGACCCTGGTTACATTTCTTTCCCCTGAGGTATTTATTACCTTCTAATATATAACATAGTTATTCATTTTGTCTAAATTTAGTACCTGTCTTCCCCCAATAAAAATGATCTTTGATTATTTTTTTGCTGATATATCACATATTCCTAACATAGTACCTAGTACATAGCACACTCTCAATAAATATTTGTTGACTAAATATTGTTCATGGTATCTTATTTGTTTTTTATTAGGTCAGGTTTGTAAAGCATTAACTTCTTTACACTTAAAGTGCATAACAGACCAGAAGACTTCATTTAATATTAAATTTCACTTTCCATTGGGTTATCTCACTTTCACTGCCTTGTTAAACACACACATGATTTCATTTAGCCTACTGAATCTTCCTCCGTTCAAATGGAAATGAGATTTTCTATTCCTATCTCTAAACTCACTTTCCAATCAATTCCAAATATTTGTTGCTTTTCTCCCCAGAGAGCTTCACATCAGTGATCATAAAGCACTTTGAAAATATTTCAGAAACAAGTGGCTATTTAAATGCAAGCTCCAATATGATAATGAAGGAAAGGAGAGACATTGCAAGACGCAAGTGAAAGATAGAGCATGCTTGTGTTTATCCTAGAGCTGTATCGGGATTCCTATAATGATTAATGATGCAATAATATAATAAGAACTCAGTGGCCATGAGGCAGTGGCATTTGCAAATAAAGAATGAGATCGGAAAGTAATCAGCAGCAACTCTGAACTTAGTTAAAGTTCCAAGTTATGCACCATTTTTTATATCATGTTAGTTCATTTCCTTTCATATTACTACCCTAAATCATTTTGCTCTAAGGAAGAAAGAACAGCTGAGTTGAGTATGAAGATTAACAGGCAGTATATCTATCTCTGTTTGCTAGGATGAGCATCTAAAGTTTAAAAAGCAGATCAGAACTTCTTGGTTTGCAAATTGGAATGGAAGATTGCTCAAGAACAAGTTTTCTGCTAAATGTACTTTCTAACCCTGGTAGTACTGGAAATAATGCGATGCTGGTCCTTATGAAACCAAATACAACCTGTGAGGAGACCACAAATATATGACTGGGAATCACAGCAAACTGAAAGAAACCACGTCACACCACTTTAATTAAATTGGAAGCCTGATTACTTGAATAGGGGCTACTTATTAATTGAAAGTATACTTCTCTGGACTTTTGTGTCTCCCTTCTTGATATCAGCTCCTTTTTGGAAACTCAGACCTGCATTGCTAACTGACTGCTTGACTTCTCCATCTGGATAACTTGCCCAAAGGCCACTGACACCATAAACCCATCATGTCCAAAATAGAATTTGTCACCTTTCCCTTAAAATGCCTGTCAATAGCACCTGTCACACAGATTTGATTCCTCTTTCTGCACTTCCCTTATCTAATCACTTACCAAAATCACATAGATCCTATATTCTCAGCGTCCTTCACATTTTGTTCCTTCTCACCTACATTACCCGAATATAGGCCTTTAGAATGTTTCTACTTTGTCATTGTAACAGCCTTCTCACTGCTCTACTGCCTTCTGTCTCTCCAAGGCAACATCCTGCAATCAGATTAATCTGCCTAAATTATAGCTCTGACAATATCCTCCTCAAATACTTACCAACTCTTCAATAGCCACCAAATTAAGGATGAATTTCTTGTCTTTGCATTCAAGGCCTCCTCTATATTTTTTGAACTAACTTTCCAAAAGCATCTTCAAGGCACTGCCAAACACAGAGACCAAACTGTGACCAAAATCCCCTTAGCTTTCCAACAGCAGTGTTTTGCTTACACTACTTTCTCTATCTGGAATGTCCTCCCTTAACTCTTCTGCCTGTGAAACTCTACCCATTAATTTCACACGTGAATCTCTTTGTTCACACGTTACTATTTTCCTTAAAATGTTGTATCCTACTTCTGCTGAATATATGTAATCCTTTGTTAGTATTTTCTTATATCCTCACCCTGCGCCCAGTTAGGGCAAGAAGGACTGTGCTTCACCCATAACTGTATCATTTTTGGCATCTTGCACAGGGTACCATACCTAGTAAGCACTCCTTACGTGCCTGTGGAAATAAGTGAGCTGAAACCAGAGACATGAACAAAGATATGACTAAAGATTTCTAAAAGTCAGTCAGTGGTTTCCAATCTTTTAAAATGTCGGTTTCTATAACTTTTTTTACCCTATCCTGAAAATTCTGAATGCTATATTTTTTTCACAAGGGGAGGCCAAATGTATTGAAATTCAGTTAATCAAATACTAAAAACAAATTTGTGATATAGAAAAACATGTTTGTTTATGAGCACATTAAATAACAAGATCTAGCCATAGATCTCAAACACCTGTTAGGTTTGAAGCAGCAATGAGTATAAATGTTTTGATGAGATATCTACAACGACTGCAATGGTATATAAAAATGTCTGTTACATAGTTGACAAATGATGGGTACTACTAATACTTCTGTGGTTTATTGCCTAAATTCATAGTAATAAATAATAGGTTCGTTGCCCACAGTGATAGTCAAAAAGTATAAAGAAATACTAAGCTTCAGTTAGAAGTTAATGAAAATAATGATACAAACTTGCCATCCAAGTTCATGGATCCCTTCCTCTACTTGGAAGACCTTTCAGTCTTACATCCTTTCAACTAGAAGCACTGTCTTCTCAATCTTATAACACTGCAATTGCATCTCTGTTATAGTACTTATATGCAATAAAGGCATCTTAAAGCAAATTTTACATATTTTAAAGAATCTTAGTATTTTCCTTTTGCAATGCCTTCTGAGACCATCTGAGTCACTCTAAAATGTCTCAAAGCAATAGATTTGGCCCAGCATGTAAAATCTACAAATAATGACTCCTTTTCAGAGGAGAAAATTGTGTAATACTTCTTTTACATCTGCAAAGACCTTATTCTAAATCACATCACATTCTGAGGTTCCGAGTGGACCAAAGTTTTAGGATACGCTATTCAACATGCTACAAGTGGTAAGACAAAAACTTTTTCATGGGCTGCTTTGTCCTAAAGTAGTCACACACAGAAGCTTAGGAAGACAGTCTCTAATGTAAAAATAAGATAATGATAGCTGGTATTATTTTAGGTGGGCCCTAAATCCAGTGAATAGTATCCTTATAAAAAGAGAAAAGGGCATATACAGATACACAGAAGAAGTTTATGTGAAGACAGAGGCAGAAATTTGAGTGATGTAGCTACGAGGCAGTGAACACCAGGATTGCTGGAAGCAACCAGAAGCTAGGAAGAATCAAAGAAGGATTCTTTCCTAGATGCGTTCTTCCTGCTCCTCAAAGGGAGCATGGCACTGCCAATACCTTGATTTTTGCCAATACCTTCTATTCTCCAGAAATGTGAGAGAATAAATTCCTCTTGTTTTCAGCCACTCAGTTTGTGGTAATTTGTTACAGTAGCCCTAAGAAATGAATGCAGTACCTAATGTTTCAAAGAAATTCTATATTCAAGGGTCATGGGCAATCTTATGAAAATTTTTAAGAAAGGTTAAATAGCCCAGGTATTAATAACGCAAATGTTCCACACCAAACTTATATATATATATATTTTTTTTTTTTTTAAATGTACAGCACAGTGGGTAAAAGCTTAAGCTGTGCAGTCAAATAGAACTGGATTTGAATTCCAGTTTCACCTCTTATTATCTGAGTCTTTGGGTAAGAGAGCTAACATCTTTAAGCCTCAGCTCTTCATTAACAATTTGACAAATAACAATAGCTACCTCATAAGGTCCTTGTGGGAATTAAAAGAGATAATGCATATAAAATGCGTTGCAGTTACTGGTACTTAATAGAAACTCTATGATATTAGCTGCCATTGATGTTATTTTGGTTTTTATAAATAAATATTACTATGTATTATGATAGTCTTCTGGGGGAAGGTATTAACTTTCCGCTTTCAAAGTAACTGCTGTCTCATAAAATTAGAACTTCCATCAATATTTTTCTTCCCTTTGCTGGGGAGAAAACTACTTCCCATAGGCTGGAAATTGATTTACCTTGCTGATAAGATGGTGAAGTTCTCTGCTATTCAGCATAGTCGAGGCCATGTTACATTAACGATCCACTCCCTCACCCTGAACCTCAGAGGTTTAAACCATCAAAGGTTCATTTTCCACTCATCCTACATGACTGTTTCAGATCAGCTGGTAGCTCTCTCCCATACCTCCCATGTTCAGGGACCCGCTGACCCAGTAGTTACCATCTCTGTGTCAGAGAGTAAGGAATCTTCCTTTAAGAAATGACACATATCACTTTTTCTTGCATGCCATTGGCTAAAGCAAATCACAGGGCTTTATCTAACTTCATGGGGGCAGAAAAGTGCAATTTTACCATGTGCCTAAATAAAGGTGTTTAGTGAACATTCCTGATGACTACAACAGTGTAATTTGTGTTGGCCCATGGGTTTTACTGGGCAAGTGTCATGTTTTAGAATTTGTTCCTCTCCTACATAGGGTAAGTGTTACTGAATGGTCCCTACGTCTGCAAGGGAAGTCCTGTAGGTTTGTCTACCAGCTCTGCTTTTGCCTGAGTGAGTAGCTCAGTTAGGGAGAGAGAACACTCAAGTCTAAAGTCTATTATCTAATTCAGCTTTACAAATAATAAAGTATACATTTTAATCTTTATCTAACTCCAAAGTCTATATCTCCATTTGTTAAAAACCTTATGGCAAAGAGAATAATAATTAATCAGTGGGAACACTCAGAAGCCTCAGCATTGAAGGGAACACATCATTGTGTGGTATTTTTTTTGCCAAAACTTCATAACTTTAATTTAATCATGAAAAAAACATCAGATCCAAATTGAGGACACTTTACAAACATTCTGGTCAGTCAAAAATATGGAGGTCATGAAAGACAAAGAAAGACTGAGAAACTCCCCCAGGTTAAAAGAGAGACTAAGGAGATGTGAAAACTAAATAGAATGTGGGATCCTGAATTGGAAATTGGATTCACATCCAAAAAAAAGATATTACTGGGATAATTGACAAAATTTGAAATAACATTGCATAAATGTTAATTTCATAATTTTTTGATCACTGTGTTTGCATTAAATGTTATCATTTGAAAAAGCTGGGTAAAGGGTGGGTAAAGGGTATATGAGAATCCCTCATTCTATTTTTGTGACTTTTTTTTGAAATTATTTCAAAATCAAAAGTTAAAAATGAAAAAGTAAATTTAAAAAGTGAGCACAGCAATTTTGAGAAGCAAAGGCCTGGGCAGAAGCATTCCTAATTTCCTCACCTAAATCTTTATCTCCTCAGAATCATTGTGTTCATTTATTCATTTGTTTTACCTCAAATAACCTTTATCTAAAACCCTAAGCATATTTTGTGGTTGGTCCTGTTGGATTGTTCCTCCCTCTTCTCTGTTTTCTTAGCATTCGCCCTGGAAATTGATCATATCTCTGAGACTTCTACTTAGACTAATCATACGTATACTACTGGAATTTATTTGCTTAAAGAAAAAAAAGGATTGCATTCAAAAGATAAAAAAGTCTCCTGTTTTATTACATTATAATATAAATATACAATTTAAAACTGCAATTTTGTCTTTGTGAATGCAAAGGAAAAATGTAACTATTAATTATTATGATACCATTTAATCATTGCATTTGCAAAGATTTGCTCCAAACCTAGTGACAGGTTTTATATTGAAAATGACCACTTTTGATGAAACCATGAATAATTAGAGAACCAATGTTTCAGTGAGCTTACTCAGACATTCGTACCATCAAAAGAGGACACAAGTTTGATCTGTCTTTCTAAAGGAAGGAATGCGTCACTGTACTGCTTTGTTCCACCTGTATGACCCAGGTTATAAGTATGATTCTTCCGTCCCTCTTATTATCACTGCCCCAAACAAACACAGCCACTTAGTCAAATGCAAGAGATTCTACTACTAGTGTTTCCCCTCCATGTCCCATAACCACTAACCTTAGAGTCTTCCAAGTCTCCTGCCTGAAAGTTTCCCTTTTACATGTCCTCTTTCCCTACATAAGCATGAACAGAGATTCCCCTCACAAAACTCCACCAACACCCATACAAAGCACACACATTCACAAACTGCTTATCTACAATATACATGTGATTAAAAACAAATGAACAAAAAGGTGTGTTCAATTTGCATCAAGGAGAAAGGTCCAAACTTCTTACTGTATATGTCAAAGCTCTACATAGCCTGGCCCCTTTCCAGCCTTGTCTCTCCCCACATTGTAAAAATACTTTACACTGCATGCCTCTGCCTCATGCTGATCCCTCTGACTGAACTCTCATCCACTCTGATGGGATCAGTTAGTACCATTATGCTGGAGACTTTCACATACCTACTGGTAGCCCAGTTTATCCTTCTGAGCTCCAGACCATGACTTCAAATGTTTACTGGTCTTCTTCAGTATATCTCACATTTCTTCAAATTCAAGTGGACCCCAAAGAGTTGCTACCCTCCCTGTGATCCAAATCTATTCCTTCTTATTTGTTCTCTAAATCAGTGAATGGAACTACATTGCAATAATTTCCTCAAGTCGGAAACTGTTTCATCATTAAGTTTTATTCCCTTGTACCCCTAAAATATATTCAATGCTGTATCTTGTTGAAGACCTAATTAATCTGTTGAATTCATCCACTTCTTTCCATTCTCATTCTAATACTCTAAATGGCTGCCATCTTATCTCTATCTATTATCCTTTAAGTATTTTCTCCAGTCTTATCTGTCCCTCTAAGTGTGGGATAGAAGCCTTTCCTGTGTACTTTTCCTAATACGGACATCAGCATTCCCCCCAGACCACACCGCTACATTATTTTTACAGTTGTAATTCCCTGCCTTGCACATCCTTGTCCATAATGAATAGTCATTACTTTTTTTTGTCATTATTGTTAAAAATGTGTAAAATACTGGTAAAAATGAACAGTGATTATTTTATTAGCCACAATAAAATGTCTAAAAGTGAGTTGCATGATAAAGAAAAATAAGACTACTTTACAAGAACTAAATCTAAAACCAATGGCTTATTAGCCAATTTATGCTGACAGAGCAACTGGAGAATATAATAGAAGGAAGGAACCGGAGTCTTGATTTGCATGTGCGTGTAGCTCCCTGTCTTTTAAAAGTCATTTAGTCCTTCACCTCCATCAACCAAAAGTGGACTCGCTGGTTTGTTAAGACTGTCTCCCATTCAGGGCATTTGGCACATCAAAAGACCAGAAGGTCACCTACATCAAAGAATCCTGATTATAAAAGAGATTTTTCACCTAGATAAATCCTAAAAGGCTTCGCGAGATATTTATTTATTATTGGACCCGTATTCTAAGATCAAACATGTCCCAACTCAGCCAGATACCAATCTAACTAGGGATCAGTTGATTACAAAGTGAAAAGCAAGCAGATGAAACCCGTCACATGCCAGGGCTTGTGTACTTTCAGCCTTGAAAACTGAGGTTCTTGAAGAACCTTCCATTTATGTCATCGTAAAAACTGAAGCAGCCTCCTGATTTAAACTGCCCACTGTGAACCATGCGAGGGAGTGTGAGTAAACTTTTATAGTCAATAAAATCAAATCAACAAAAAAATTAAAAGTCAATAATCAATAAATCCTTTGAAAAATCTATTAAAAATCAGAATACCACTACTATTTCTTTGTCCTAAGCTTTTATCCCTATGGCTTTGTATTGATAATGGCATAACATGCCCTCACCCCTTTTAAAAAATAAATACTTCCCTCCATGAATGCGGGCAGAAAAAATGTTTCCCATTTCTTTAATTTCATATCACTTTGTTACCTGTTAGTTGTTCACAGGTCTCTTTCTTTATCTTCATAATACCTGAAATCAGGTATCCTGTCCCTTTCTTCTTTATACCCGCTTCCATGCACAGGGTTTGGCACATTGTGAACAACTGAGCCTTAATAAACAGACTTGCTGAATATATCCAGGCAATCTTTTGGGCTTTAAACTTCATTGTATCTGAGATCATCCTGTTCTAAACAGAAACATTTCTCTTACCAGGAGTTCTCAACCACGGGTGCAAAATTAAAATCACCTGGAAAGCAATTTACAAAAAACCAAATTGGCTCCTCCCCAAAACGAACTAAATCTAAGAAAGATTCTCTACAGCCAGAGAACCTGATTCATTATGCCTAGGTGGAGCCTGGAATCTGCATTTTAAGGACTCTACGTTGTGATCATTAGAGTTCACATTCAAACGGCAGTGCTGGATTTAGTCTCTTGCATAACGTGTCTGCGCACAGCTAAGCCTGGATTCAGCGCTTTACTTAAGAGGTTAATGGAGTTTGGAGACATCTTCACAACTGTTGTGTTCTAAGTAGATTGGGGGAAAGAATTCTTTCCAGAAAACAATACATTTTAAGTTGAAAATAATGTCTTTTAACAAGCCTTTATTGTCATCATTATGCTAAGATTTGATAGCTAGGTTTTGCTATACTAAATATAATAACGGATTATTTAATGCTTTCTTGGTGATTTGTTTTATGTTCGTCCTACTCTGCCAAACTCCTTGGGGTTATGAATGGTTAGAAGCATGGAATATGGACTTAGACCTGGAAGTTAGTCCCAGCTCTATTACTTTCGAATGCACTTAACCAGTGCCCGCACAGTCTACTCCTCTGTAAAGTGGATATAAATGCACTTAACTCATAGGGTTAATTTGATGTCATTTATGTGAAATGCTTAGCATAGCACAGAGCAAGCATTCTATATATGTTTTTTTCAAAAGCTACCAACTACTTCTTTACAATAGTTTGTATACTATCTTGCACCAGGTACAAGCCTGGGCATTTTATAGCTATTTACTAAATATTTGTTAATTGATCAATAGTAAAATGGAACTAACATTTTTAAAATGTCTACTGGATTCATTATCTTATTTACATCTCACAAAAAGCTCGTAGGAAACCAAATTCAGAGAGTTTGGGTAGCTTGACCAGGGTCAGAGTCTTAATAAGAGGCAGAATTGCGATTTGAACCTATGGTTGACTTCAAAGTCAGTGTTCTTTCCATTGTACTACACAATACCACCCTCCAGAGGAGCCCATGCCAGAGTCCTATGGATTTAGAGGCCCACCCTGGCCCTCTTCTGGTTCTGCCTTCCCACAGAGTACAGAAACCACAGGGTCAAAAGAACATTCCCATCAAAACCTGTACCCACATTTTAATCCACCAGTTATCCAAAACCCCAGATTTCCCTGCCCAAACATCCCAGAGCTAACTTAAGGCAGACTATGGCATACCCCAAGGCCTGAGGGATGGCCAAGAGGCACTGTAATAGACTTGGGACTTTTGTTGTCTTCCTGGTCCCTAAAAGAACTGGATGGAACAGGAGATGGAGAAGAGAAGGTAATGGGACTTCAGCATGACTCTCCCTGAGCCACCACATTCTGGGAGTCCAAGAAAGTTAAATTCACACCTGCATTCCAGGCTGGAATAAATGCATATTTGTTAACACAGAGGGATAGAATATATTTTATTTACCAATTTATTAGCTTGATTTATAGCATTTAACTATTTAGATATATGGTATGTGGCCTTCCATTAGCAGTCTAACCAGGAACCCCACAAATGTTGTGATGGGAGCATCTATAAATAAATATATATTGCTTGTTTGATTTAGAGGAGAAAATCATTATTTAACTCAGATACATCTCAGAAGCAAGATCATAAGCGTAGTTTACATATATTTATCAATTATGGTTCCCTTATCTACTTCAAAAAATGATTTGAAGTGATTTATGTTAAGAGATCAGACAATCAAAATAGAAAAAGAAAATTTTCAACCACAGAAACAAACAGGGAAAGAAATATGAAAATGGAGGCTGACAGATGTTATAAATAGCAATAAAGGGCACATAGAATTAAATAGACTCTGTTCTATTTATATTGAGAATCTTGAAAATGCTTAGCTTTAAGTCTTACAGCTTTTGTAGTCCAGAAAACTGTATTAAGAGGAAATCTTACCACACTGTGAATCTGCACAGAGTGAAACCAGGAAGCATCCTTTGCCATTTCATTAGCATAACTGGATATGCAATTCTCCCCACCTGCAATTTTTCAAGAGGAAAAGGAAGGGCTAGCCAAAGACAAATGCTTTCTGGTAAACTCCACGCCTATGAAGGCCTTTGTGCTCTTTAAAATCACCTTTCACACAATATCCACATGTGGAAGGGCACACTGCTAGAATCTCAACCACCAAATAGAGAAGTCCATTCTACCTCTAGAGGCAATTAAAAAATAATTTCCCATCATTACATACACTATGTGTCTGAAACGTTCTTAAACAATTTGCATATAAAAATGTGGCCATATTTTTAAAATTACTTTTTCCTATATTGGTAAAATTTTAAATGTGTTTTTGAGAACTCTGATGACAGATATTTTCTATATTCAAGATTGGTGCATGTGGGTTGGAAGAGTAAACTGAAGAATATGTTCATACATTTATGTATTTATTCATCCATTAAATAGTCACTGAGTGAGTGTCTACTCTGTGCCAGGCAGAGAGCTAGGTGCTGAGTAGATAAGGTATATATATATATATATATCCAATTTGGCCCACTATTCTTGCAGTTTATAGTATAATGCGGGATCAGCAAACTTTTTTTGAATGCAACTAGATAGTAAATATTTTAGGTTTTGTGGGTCAAGAGGCAAAGCTGAGGCTACTATGTAGACACTTAGATATCCACAGGGAAAGTAAATTTCCATAAATTTTGTATTGACATGGGCCATATAAAAACGGGGGCGGGGGATGAATTTGGCTCACAGCTGTAAGTTTGATGACTGCTGGTGTAGGGCTCATCCTTCACCAGTAATTCTAGACTTAGTGTGAATTAGCAGAAGGTCTGTCTTGATTTAATTTTATCTGGATGTTTTTATCTCTTCACTTATTCATTCACTCATTCATCAAATATTTCATAATCTCGTACATTGTGTTGGATCCATATAAAGCTCAAATTTTCGTGCATTATACCACTCCATTTCATTTTAATAAAACTACCCAATTAATAATAATAATTGTTATATGGAAAATCTTTTTTCACACACATTATCTTAAGTAATCCAAGCACCTTAACATGGAGGGAATATAAGCCCTAATAAGGAGATGAGAAAACTTAATGCCCTTCCAAGAATGAGAATTTCTTAGAGACATTCTGACTGACCTTAAAGATGTTCTTCTAATTAAAGCCCTGTGTGGGCTTTTTCTTCTGAATAGATAGCAGCAGTGGGGTGGGAGGGCCACACCTTTTATTCATCCACCTGGTTATTCATCCATCCATTCATCCGTCTGTCTGTCTGTCCATTCATGCATGTTTACTGAGAACCTACTATCCATTTAGCATTGAGGATAAGATACACTGAGCTACATAAAACAGAATACTAGTGCTGTAACAATGGGTGCCTCTCTCCTGAAGGGTAAAGTAAGCTTTTCTCAGAAAAGAGCCTGAGAAACTGAAAAGTCATTCCTTTCTCACTGGATCTGCTTATTTACTCAGGTGGGCCAGTCGCCTCACCTCATCTGCCCACATACAACCCATCCCCTGTAAACAAAATATCTGAAAAACAATCACTGTTCTGTGGCATCAGCACCAGTTTCTATCTTTGGTTTGAATATCTTTTTATACAGATGATTTTAAAATAGCCATTCGCATTCAACTTAAGTCAAGCAATTCCCTGAAATAAAACTGTGACAGCTCTGGGCCCACTTGGCTCATAAAGGGTCTTGTTGCAGGCTGTCCTATCTTAGTGCACTGAAAAATATCTCTTGCACAGATTGGAGAAAAACAAGTTGGAAATTTTCTCTTTTCTAAAATGCATAAGTTAACTGATGTAATAGTTGATTGGTAATGAAAGTCATACTTTATTTGTAATTGTCTAGGTGCCAGACCCCATCCTAATACCCTATATAAAGATATATCACCTCACATAAAACCTCACAACTACTTTATGGCGTGGTTAAGCTATTATTCCCATTTTACAGATGAATGAACTGAGGCTTCAGAGCTTAAGTTTCTTTTCTAGTGAGTGGTAGAGGCAAGATTCAGTCAGGCATTCTAAATCTAGGACGTCACTATAGAGTTTTTTATGTAGTTGCTCCTACAGGAAATATTCTTTCCCCTGAAGGAGAGAAATATATCGTATATTATATCTATATATATGTATCCACAATTACACACATATATATTTCATGTAAGTAGCTTAAAAAAACTAATCGTGTGAAAAATAAACATCAGACTATTAATGTTGGTTACCTGGGACACATGGGTAATGATAAATGTCATCTTTACATATTTTTATACTGTATTGGCTCTTCTGTTACAACAGTATGTAAAAATTTTGTAATTTAAAAAATAAAATAAGGAAGGAAGGAAAGAAGGAAGAATAGTAACAAGATTAAGCATGTAAGAAATTTCAATATTGATAATGAAATAAATATTCGTGATAAAACCATATTTTGAAAAGAGTTGTAGACTGAATTGAATAAATGAGCAAATCAATGACTTTCAGGTTACATGTTAATTTTCTAATGAGAAAAGACAATACAAATATTGAGGTATTAGAATTCACTACATTTATGAAAGAATAAAGCTATTTTGAGGTGTTCTTCTTTCCATCCTCTTTCCTATGATCATCTTAAGACATTATTTTCTCCACAGGTTTCACTAGTAACATCCAGGAGCTGAATGACAAGATTAGACCATATTGCTAAAGCTGGAGGGGAAGCTCTTCAGTCTGCCACCCTCCACTTATCTCCTCTGCCCCTAGAGAGATATACAATGGGAGGGACCCTTGAGTGGTATTCTATGAAATTCAACTTATGTCTTCAGTGAAGCTTACATCTTTCTTATCCCAGAAAAGACATCTTAAAGATGTCCACTGATGGGAAATCATAACTTTATTCCTACATCCCAGGTCCTATCTATACTCATAATCTGAAATGTATTAACTACTTCTAGCCTCAAGGATTATGATAGCCATTTAAACTCATTCTCATAAGTTTAAGCACAAAGTTGACAACTGGTTACCATGCTCTGCACAGGTAGTCAGCTTATATTCATTAAGCCATCAGCAAGTATTGGTTGAGTATGAAATCACAAGGCAATTGGTATACCATATACATGTAAGGTAGTAGTATTAATCTGGGAAGTAAATTCTAGTCACCTGCTTACATGCAGTGTTAGAAACTAGGTTTCCATACATTGCTTTGCTATTTCAAGTCCATTTCAACCTCCATCAGAAATGTTATGATCTACTTCTACTGACAGACTATTGGATTTGTCATTCCCTAGGATCTATCTGCCTGTGGTTACTAAGGCATTTATACCAGCAGTTTTCAATTCTAGTGTATATAGAATTACAAGGGGACCTTTAAAAAGGATTGATGCTTTTGCTCCATCCTAAACCAAAACAATCAAAATCTCTAAAGTATGCAAGGAGGTTGAATATCACAATTTGAAAAAAACCTTCCTGGGGCCGGCCCCATGGTGTAGTGGTTAAGTTTGTGCTCCCTGCTTCGGCAGCCCAGGGTTTGTGGGTTCAGATACCCCATGTGGACCTACACACCACTCATCAAGCGACGCTGTGGTGGCATCCCATACACAAAATAGAGAAAGATTGGCACAGATGTTAGCTCAGCGATGACCTTCCTCACAAAAAACAAACAAACAAAAATGTGTTGTAAAAACCTTCCAATGTGCTTCTAATATAGAGTCAGAATTGGGAAAGGCTGAGTTAGACATTTAAGTAGGAAGCAAAGGCTGTGGATAGAATCCCTATGGGAAATTATCCAGGTAGGAGCTTTTCCTATCTCCATCTTTGGATTACTAGGCAAAGAAAAATGTCTTTATTGCTCATTGTTCCAAATGGAGATTTGGAACTTGTTCAAAAGCACTTGGAAGATAGATGAAAAGCTGAATTATATGTCAAGTCAGAATCCTCAAAATATTAGATATTAGTTTTAGTGAATTTTGGGCACATTTCAGCTGGCCTGCCAACTTTCAAATCCTCTGCAGTTATTATTCAACATGTGCTTGAAACCAGTTTAATTTATTCTTTTATCTTTCCTTTGATGTAACTATAGATGGAAGTAGAACCCAATGTAATTGTGTTATTTCAGACAATAAAACAAATCATCTACCACAGAGAAGTAATCAAGCCATTTAAATTTGTCGTGGTTGTCTGAACACCTGTCTTTTTTATTTTTAGGCCTGACTATATTCCCCTAATAATTCTAGTTGAAAGAGAATCATTAACACAGCAAAATAAATATTTCTTCAGGAAAACAGCATTTAACTGAAGCATCGAATCAATATGCAAGCTTACCATAGGATAATGTGGAGGCTCCTAGGGAACACGCACTTACATTTAGGAGGCTTTAGCTTTATTCCTTTCTTTACAAAAAGAAAGCCTTCTTGATCAAAACCCATTGGCTGGTTCTCTTTTAATAATGAGATTCTTGTTAATTTGCTCCGATGCAATGAAAAACATTGAAAGTTGTAATAAATTCTGCAACCAAGGAAGCTCTGAAGGAAACTCAAAGATAATAATTTGTAATGGGGGAGTGTCCAATGTGAAATTTCACTTATTCATAACATAAATATCATGCTGTGTCAACCTATAATATGCTAATAATGAGCAGTGTAGAAATGAGATAGTGGAGGAAAGTTTTAAAGAATGTAGATATGGGACTTCAGAGTCAAACTATTACAAATCATTTAATACCGCCTAAGTGATTGCTCATGATTGCAGAGACTAATTAATTTCCATTTTCTATACCAGAGTTTGGCAATCTATCTGTAAAGGATCAAAAAGTAGACACTTTAGGCTTTTTGTGACATATGGTCCCAATTGCAACTACAGTCATGTGTCCCTTAACGATGGAGATATGTTCTGAGAAATGTGTCATTAGGCAATTTCTTCATTGTGCAAACATCACCCAGTGTACATACACAAACCTAGATGGTATAGCTACTACACACCTAAGCTATGTGGTACTAATCTTAGGAGACCACTGTCCTATACGTGGTCCGTTGTTGTCTAAAACGCTGATATGTGGTGCATGACTGTACTCAACTCTGCCATTGTAGTGTGAAAGTGACCATAGACAATGAATGCATAAGCCAATGGGCATGGCTGAGTTCTGATAAAACTTTGTTTACTAGCAGTGGTCATTGACAGGTGGGTAGTAGTTTGCTGACCCTCATTCAAATAAACTCTTTTAAAAGTGAAATTCTGCCTCTTGGGGAATCACGTAACTGATGTGGAGATTGATTGTATACAGTTTGCAAAATTTCTGATGTATCTGTTGCTTCCTGGTCAGTTGATCTGACATTTCAAAGGCTTTCTGCTGATATAATTTAAAAAAAATCATAGGGATGGAATAATACTAAAAGGGAACCTGACAGAAAAGAGATCACATTTAAAATAAGCCTGGGTTTTCAAGGTCCCTTCTAATCCCTTAAAAAGGAGTTTTAGAGCAGAGCTAAGTAAAGACTAGGGAGACTATTTGGGCAAAAATACCCACAAACTATAAAGAGTTTGAAGCCATGAAGCAAGAGTAGCTGAGTTTTGCAAAAGTTTCCTTTTAATTTCACTGACATAATTCTGTGGTGTTTGGTAACTGGTGCATGTGTTTTACTTTAAAATCCGCCATGAGCCAGCCCTGACGGCCTAGTGGTTACAGTTCAGTGCGCTCCACTTCAGGGGCCCGGGTTTGGTTCCTGAGCATGGAACCACGCCACTCGTCTGTCAGTAGCCATGCTGTGGCAGCGGCTCACATAGAAGAACCGGAAGGACCTACAACTAGAATATACAACTATGTACTGGGGCTTTGGGGAGGGGAAAAAAAAAAAGAGAGAGGAAGATTGGCAGCAGATGTTAGCTCAGCGCGAATCTTTTCCAGCAAAATAAAAAAATTCATTGCATCTTTATGTATGACACCCTTGTGTTTCAGCATACGGTCATCAAGTTTTCCATTTCTTGAGCCACTCAAATTCTAGAAGAAAATAAAGTGAACTCAAAACTCTGTAAACTGCAACATATTAGACATTTTCTAAAAGTCTTCAGACTGAAAACACACTGTTTGGCAGAAATATGATTGAGGCCAGCAGGTGAAGTCTCAAGAGCCCATATTAACTCGATAGTCATTAGAAGAATCAAGAAGAGAGGAGGAGTTGGCACAAACTTTGCAAAATTATAAACTCTGCTTTTTACTTTTATTCCTTTTACATCCTTAATGGATTTCTTCAGGGCTACATTTTAAGGTCTCATCTTAAGGTCCCTGAAAAGGTTCTGTAACTCAGAAACACATTTCCAAGACATAGAAATACTTTAGGACCATAATTTTTTTGTGTGCTTAATCTTTGTGGGGCATATTCCCTTTTATGGACCTAAGATAGGCTGAGCGAAATTACACATTTATTAACAGCTTTCTTCAGTTATTTCTTTAAGGGACTTATTTATCAAACAGGATTTAATAAAGTGATCTTTTTACGCAAGCAACAAGTATAGCGGCAGAGTTTCTCAAGAATAGGCATTGGCAGAAGAGGAATAATAAGAATATGCAATTCTGATCCTAATTTTTCTCAGCTGGGGTGGAATCTTCAAACCCACTCCTATTTTTCTCAAAAAAACATAGTGCAGGGGCCAGCCCCATGGCCAAATGATTAAAGTTCTGTGGCTCTGCTTCAGTGGCCCAAATTTGTGGTTTTGAATCCTGGGCGCAGTCCTGCTCCACTCATTGGCCATGCTGTGGAGGCATCCCACATACAAAAAATAGAGGCAGATTGGCACAGATGTTAGCTCAGGGTGAATCTACCTCATTAAAAGGAAAAAAAAAAGTGCTTAGTTTTAATATTTGGGAGAATTGGGAAAGTTGAGGAATATAGAATCAAATTCATAAACTTTAGAGGGGTCTGAGCTGAGAATTCAATAAATATTAGCTATTATAATTTTCTTAAGACTACAACTAATAGTAACTATTATTATCAATAACTTAGATGCACAAATGACTTACAGGGAAAGAATTGTTTTTCTCAGAAGGAAAAGGAAAATATATTAAAAAATAATGTGACTTGAATGTCAATACCAATACATCTCCAATATTTTGAATCTGTCAGAAGCAAGTGCAAATTAATAAAGAAGAAAAAGCACATAACCTGGCCCTCTCCTGTACCGAAGTTTTAAGCTATGAAACTACTAGAGGAGAAAAACGATTCTGTTACCCATTCACTAAAAACTGATGAAATTTGTGTTTGTGAGTAGCAAAAGAAAGAATATAAGTGTGGGAAAGAAGCATGTGGATTTACACCCACACATATACCACTCACACAAATACTGGAGGTATGCAGTTTAAAAGAAGTCAAATTTTTCATTATTTATGGAAATTTGGAACCTACAAATAAAAGTTAAAATATTGTAATTAGTGATTGGGTGGCTACTAAGACAATAAAAATATTTGAAATTGAAAACCTGGATAGTTAGAACAGATGCAATGGTTTGATGATATTCTACCCCTTTCCTTTAGATTCCTATGTCTATTCTAGAATTTTTTATGACTGGAACTCAATGACAAATTGGTAAATCTAATAGGACGTGACTTGATTCAAGGAAATGATGGCTAAATAACACAACATTTGTGCCAAATGCTTAAATAAAGCATATAAAACAAATATTTTAAATGTAGGATATTTTCCATAGCCATGGAACAGCTGAACAACAATTTCCAGGTATAAAATAAAACAAAGAACAATAAAAATCATTTGTTTTGCAAACATGTTTGTGGTCATGGTTTTAGAACTAAAACAATAAAAACATAAAGGGTAAAGGTAAAAATTAACACATATATTTGATCCATTGGTTAGAAACAGGGTTTAGATGCTTAATTAATTTTAATTAATCAATTAAAATATGGAAATTAAACATTATCAACTCCAGGCAGGGAATCTATCTAAATTCTACACTAAATTTTCTGTTTTGGGACATGTTAAGAAGGCAGGAAAAGATATGATGATGGACTTCCATGGATGCTGTGCTGGTAAACATCCAACCAAAGAATCATAAGGAAACTAATGGAGAGTCGAAACCACTATTGTTAGATTTACAGATTGAGAGATTGTAATTCTTTTCAAAGACTCTGCCTTATTAAAAACTCCTTTTTCTTTTCTTGCCTCTTCTGCGTTCCCAGTTCTAACATTTATCATCTTGATCCAGGTGAGGTTACCTGTTCACGACTTCCGATTTGTTTCACTACTTAATGGCAAGGGTAGAAATATCTTTCTCTGATCTTCACCCCAACCATGGCAAACCCAGTCATCATGACTCAGCAATGAGGTTTCAGGTATCCCTTCTTAAATGCTTTTCAAAATGTTACTTATTAACACAAAGGAAATATATAATTGTGTGATATCTATATATTGCTATATTTTGCCATACCGGCATAAGCAGATAGCCTGTAAATAATGTTCTATGGAAAAATAAATGAGAAATCATTGTCACTTCCTTACCAATTTAGTATTATTTCTCTTGGAACAAGTACCAAAATTTTTGAAAAGGTTTCAGATCCTTGGATCAGTAACACATGATGGAACTAAACATTAAATGAGAGGCTTTTGAGATGGAAAAGATGTATTACATCACTGCTTGTCTATGTCTTGGTGTTTACAGCAAGATGGCTGCCTGTTATCTGCTCTCCAGAGGTTTTGTTCATTCCATATTGGAGCTCCCACTACTTTCCTTGAAATTATCTTCTGTATTCTACTCACAAGTTTAGAAGCCTGCATTCCTTCCATTCATCATAGTTCTCATCTGACTGCGTTGGAAAACTACAACTGTACTCTTTTGCTGTAAGCTACTATGACATCAATTAATGTTATTTAATATTTGGTGACCTAATTTCATTCCCATAATGGACTCTGTAGTATTTTGAATTTCATGTTTCATTGTTCTTCATTAAATGCAAATTTTATTCCGTTATTATATACCATGGGAGGAAAGAACCTTCTAAAATGGATTAATTAGCCATTCAGGAAACTTAGGAAAAGTATTTGTTTCTTGCTCTTTCAAACCAGTGTAAGTTATAAACCAGACTGAATATAGAGATCAGAAGTCCATGATTCCTCGGAAATTCTCTTCATCTCTCACTACTGGTGGGACCCTCATGAGATATAGATCAGAAAGTACAGTTGATTTAAAAAAATCTAAGGCATTTTCCTTTCATTTCATCACACCTACCTAAATTGGGATTTATAATTTCACTGATTTCCCATTTCAGTCTCATAAATTAGTCATTCTGATATAAATATTGGTCCATATGTATTTTTCTTTTCCGTGGCAACCTTATTGCCTATAGAATAAAGTCTAAATCCCTTAGACTAGCAACTTCTCTTATCCTCTGTCTTCTCCTTCTAGTTAATGTCAATCATCACTAACCTCTCTACTTGCACTTTTCTTTTCAAACTCTTTAAAAAACAATCTATCTCATTGCCTCCACTTCTGCCTTGTCAATTAAATTCTCTCTCTGCTGCAATACAGCCTGCTTTTCTCTTCTCACTGTAATGCAGCCAACGCACACAAACATTTCCTAAAACTGTTCTTGCTAAAGCTATCACTAACTTCTCTATTGCCAAATTCAGTGACTATTTTAAAATTTCTGAGATTATTGGATTTACGCCCTTCACAAACTCCGTCTGGATATCACAAATCTTCTCTTGGTTCTCCTCTGAATTTTTTTTCTCCTTTGTTTTCTTTTTCATCTCCTTCTTTAAGTCCCAGGACCTTAACCCACACCAGTTCCTCTATTTCAAAGGCTCTCTGCCTCCACCCCTCTGCCTCATAGCTATTCATTCTCCTCATCTCCCCTTACAAGCCACTACTTTCAAGAAACCTCTCAGACTAGAACAAACTGCCCTGTTTTACATTCTTAACTGTTCCTGCAATTTTACTTAATAGTACTTATCACAGCTGCAATTAAATAATTATCTGTGTCATTTGTCTTCCCTTTTTAGCCTGGGACTCATCTTTATAGTGAAAACAGCAGGCTGTAGCATGGGGCCTGGAATGTGGTAAAGACTCAATATTTCTTTAATGGGTTTTGAATAAATGGTTTTCTCTTCCTCTCCACCCCTATCAAATGTTGATATTTCTCATGGCCCTATCTGTTACCCACTGGACTTCTTGTGTTACATACCAGGTGGGTCCCACCCACTTTCTCAGTTTTCATTACAAATTTTATATTGATGATGACATGACTAAGATTGCTAGTCCAGAAAAGCTTCCTGCTGGACGGATCTACCTGGACTTCCCATAGATATTCAAACTCCATATAGTCAAAACTTTGTAAAGATATAACCTTCCTTCCCCAGCCCCCACCTAGAACAACAAGTTTTATTTCAGTTGCTAACTATAAACATTATATTCTAATGCCCCTCACTTCCATATTTCTACTAGCGAACAAATATGAGAAATCTTGATTCTCTCTCCTCTCCCCAACATCCAATGAGACACCAATCTAGCTAACTCAGCTCGATTTTGTTTTGTTTTGTTTTGTTTCAACTGGACCCTTCAACACATCTGGACGATAACTTCCACTAATCATCTCTTCACTGTAGTAGTGAAACACCCTCCAAAATGGGTTTCTCTCTGCCCTAGTCTTGTTAACCTTAAAATTTTCTTCCTCTGCCATGCCAGGGACCTATACAAAGCTCAAACCTAAGGATGCCACTCAACTGCTTAGAAAACATCAGTACTTCATCCTGATCTATAAGCTAATTCATCATCATCTATAAGCTACATTCAATAGGGTCAACATGCTCGATAAGATCTTCCGTCATTGTCTCAGCTTTGTCTTTAGCAATCTCCAAAAGGCAGATTTTGCGCCAGTAACATCAAACCAGTTTCATACACATTCTATCACACACGATGTTGCTTGTTTCTTGACTTAGCTGTAGATTGTACTGGGAAAGCTGATGTATCCCCTCTTTCCACCTGGCTAACTATTACTCATCCACTAGGGCTCAACCCAGGTATCACTTCACATAAGAAGCAAAACCAATTTCCCCTCCCTCAACCACACAGCCCACGTCTGTTGCCCTTCTTTCTGCTTACATAATGCGCACTGCCTCTTCCATTCAATGTATCATGTTGTATTTGTAATATGTAATGCTCCTTGAAGGTAGACTATGCCCTTATTCATTGTATCCCTAACAACTTTACTCATTGTTGGCATACAGAAAGTACTCAATGAATGTGTTACAAATAAACATATTTAGGAATGAAACGACATTGGATGGAGTCAAAGATTTAAAACTAACCGCTTATACCATATTAAAAGTCTACAACTAGTGCCCCATTCTCAAGTCTGTCACTCATGCCTTTATGTGAAGAGACAACTTTTCCACTGTATTTCAATGTTGGTCCATATTAACCAATTAATTATCTTATGCTTCCATCTATTTTTCTGATATCTTCACTTTGGTCGCATTCACAATTTATCAAAGGTAATGCTTTTACTAAGTATGAAAAATTGAAGTGTAGTGGTTTAAATCTGTCAGGAGTATTTGGTTGGGATAATTAAATATGTTTTATTCAGAATTGTTCATTTGAATCTTCAATTTTCAAAAGTTAAGCCTTTTCTCTCTTTTAGTTACTTCACAAGTAAAAAATTGTTGCCTAATGTTTACCTCCTAAATAGTTTAGACTGCTTTAAATAGTGTGTATATTCTAAGAAAGATAAATTGAATGATTTTATTGACTTCATGAAAACAGTTTACATAATGAGATGTTAAAGAATTACTGAGGTTGGTAAAGAGATTTTTTTTTAATAGAAAGGGATTGGAATGTGATCCTTTAGCTACTGTGTTATTCAGAAATATTTCCATCAATGACATTTGATTAGAATATAAAAAGTGAATCAAAATGCAATCCTAAAAATAAAATACCTAAAACTCATTAATTGTGATAAAAATAGTGTTGATTGACGTTCCTCTTTGAATGCTAGCTGATCCATAATATTTTCTACTTGAAGTTCCTCTGTGAAATTCAACGTAAGTCAATATTTCAAACATTGCCATATTAACTAATACAGTGCTTTAAAGTGTTGACCTACCAATTTCGTTAGTAAATTTGAAGGAATAAATAAGACTAACATCAATTACCAAAATGTGTCCCCAAAGAGAAGCCTATTTTCCAGGAGAATATGATCTAATAGAGCACAAGAGATGAAATATTCTGAGGAGAATGTTAACAGTTTTCTGTTCTAAATAATAAATGCCATTGCTAAATTAAGGTTAGTGATAGCCATCTGAAAACTCCAATTCTCTTCTTTCACCCTCAGTTTTCTTTCTAATTCTTGTGAAGTGAAAAAAGTTTACTTTCAATTTCTTAATCCCTGAAAGGGAGATAATAATACCTATCTCGTAGGGCTCTCTAAGGACTGGAGATGATGACTGTAGGTGTCCTACAAATGGTAGCTATAATAATGATTGTTGGCATCCCCAGACTATAACTCCTCCTTGAGGGCAAGTTGTGCTTTCTTGACTTCTGTTGCACTCTACAGAATGCCATCCAGAAATTATTCTAGAGAATTTGATATTACCAGCATTTGTTCTTGTTATGACCTTAGCCAACTTAGAAACAGGTGTTCTGGTCACTGCTTACTGTGGCCAGTGTTATCTGTCATTGCCATTAGCAATGAAATGAACACATTAATATGAATCATGTAATCAAGATGACAATTATAAGAAGGTAAGTTCCAGAGGAGGGTGACCAGCCATCTTGGTTTGTCCTGAACTAAGTGGTTTCTGGGATATGGGTTGTTCAGTGCTAAAACCAGAAACTCTGGGAAAACTGAGATGAATTGGTCCCCCTATGACATGGGGCAGCACTTTGTTTTGTTCACTGTTTTATATCCAGAGCCTTGAACAGCGCCTGCGATTAAATAGGTTGCTCAATTCATATTCACTATATGAATGAATCCATTTTTACACAAAAATAATCTAACCATGTTTTGCAGTTTTACCATTTACTTTTTTCTGTTTTCCAGTGTTTTGTTTTCTTCCTTCCTATTCTGTTCATAGCTTCAAAATATTAATAGTTCTACATACAGACAAATGCACTACTCAGGAAAATTTTGATACATTAATTAAAATACACTCACATTTCACTCTTTCAAGGCTCAACAAATGAGAAAACAGGTGAAAACACTTTCTCCACTATAAAGCATGCAATTTTTATCTTTGAATTATCTTATGAATGCTTAATGTTACCCCACTAATTTCCAAAAGCCCAGTTTATTTGTGACATTAATTTAATTGTGCATTTTTACTTCTTAACATCAGTGTTTGCTCTGATTACTAAAATGGCTTTCAAATAACTATTAAAAATCACTCTCAGGATTTATTATAAATTGAGTTTTGGAAGAGTTTAATGATAATGTCAATAAATTGAAACTATGTTGGCAAATGAGTGAGATTTTTATCTTATTAGCATATACTTTCTGATGAATAATCTGTATTATTGGTATTTGTCTTTGATAAGAAGTATGGTAAAAGTTTATATTCATAAAATCATATATGTAATATATATTATGTATAAGTTATATATAACCTATTTTTCAGTATTGTAAAATTCCTCATTTCTTCATTTTTCTTGGAGGTAGAAGTTATATTAATCATAATAAAAATATCAGATCTTTTAAGTGGAGTTCAAGGGTAAAAATAAAGAAGCACCACTCCTACAATGCCTAGGAAATAGTTTATTCACCTATATGAGTTGCCCCCAGTATTTTTAGGGTTGAACTCCAATTTGCATAACTAAATGTTGTGTGGCAGTGACAGATTCTGATTTTATAGTTCTCCTGGAAAACCTGAAAGCATGCTGAGAAATGAAAGCCAGGGATAAATATATTTCTACATAGGGTAAGGATATGTATTGAAACATGAAAATGCAATTGAGCAAGTAAAGACTGGCATTAATTTTTTAAGAGTTAATTGTTTGCAGACTCTTGAAAAAATTTTAGGTGAGAATACATAGCTACATGACATTTTTATGGTCAGAATTAACTGAAGTTCATTCTTTAACAGTCCATTTATGTTGAGAAACATCTTTACAAGCATGAGTTAGTCTGCTTGAGGGCTGCTAGAAAGAGAAACTTTATTACTTCTCTCTTTCATTTTGCAAAATTTTATTTTTTTAAAATTGAACTAGCTATAGGACCTGGAAGTCCATTTCAACATTTGACTTCTGAGACATTGTACAAATTTTATTAAGGTTAATTTTTCTTCATAATGATTCCATTAATAAAGAAACCCATGATTTCCCTAGTATTACAAATTGTTTGATTTAAAATTGTATAGTAGCTACCATAAAAAGTATATAACATAAAATGTCGTAATTACTCTTGTGTGTGTTTTAATATATTTAGTTGGACTGAGGCTTTGTTTATTTCTCTTGGAGAATTGTACACTTTACAAAACAAGTGACTGTGCTTGAACAGCAATTGTTAAGTTCCATTTTATTTTTACCTCTTTTAATGTGGAACTGAGGGCTGAGAATTAAGGAGATTTACTAATTGTCATTCAAAAGCCTTACTGATATATCGACATAATAAATGCTAGGAGTTCCCATAAAGGGTTTCTGTCATGATGTCCTGGGGCTGAGCTAGGTGGATATTCTGCCAAGTTCTCAGGGTTAGAGGACATAAATCAGAATGGGTTCTATTGCCACCACCTCTCCTTCAAACAACTTTGAATCTTCTCTTTCATGTGGGTAAAAAGCCATATATTCACTAATCTGCCAACCAGATAAAGGCAGGATTGATGCTATTCGACCAAGTTCAAATTCAGCAATTCAGCATCAAATATATAATAAAGTGCAGCATTAATAACCTGGAAAGTGAAATGAAATTGCTGGACCAAATACTGAAAGATAAGCTTCATGGTCTGGAGCTTCAGAGGTCCTTGCTTTCTCTATTTTGCACAGGATATATGAGAGTATCCTTGTTTACTATGCATAACAAAATTTACAAGTGGACAGATTTTTCCAAAACCATGTGTTTTCATTAAAATAGCTTCATTTATTGTCTGTCTTGTAGCAAACTCCCTCCCTCTTTCTCTTCTTTGTATTTATCCTGGGCAAAAGCAAAATGAACAGTAGTTGTACTTACCACTGCTGAATACTTATTATACAATTCAATTATCTAGTTTTATACATAATTTTATATATTTCTCGATTAATGTTAGGAAAGGTTGAAATCTCAGAAGTTTTGCCGGGAGCACTTAAAGAAACAAAATGACATGAACTGCTATGTGTTCTAAGAAGGCTTCATTCAGCATCTAAATTTGGATCTTAATTCACAGTGTACTACCATTAATTCTAGGAGATTTATTTTTTCTCTCATAGAGCCAGACGTATCTTATTTTGTATCCCAATAGAGCATGGGAAGACAATGGTGTTACAGCTGCTTTCTACCTAATACAGAGTTTTTAGAAAATTCATATTTCTTCTTACGGCAGAAGAGGAAAAATAGAAGGTATTTGTATATATAGTTTAGGACGAGAGGTTTTTATACCAGATTTGATTCTGTGCTACTATATTTTATGCAAAACAGATGAATGGTTTCTTAGAAGGGATGTCTTCACTCAGGCATTCGCACGTTAATCTGGGATATTTCATGACATCATTGTCTTCAATATCTTTATTAAAACTAGCAAGCTAAAGCATGAACTAAATAACTGATCATTTTATTTAAAAATTACATTGCTTCAGAGCACCACACTGTGCACACTTATCTGACTCTTCTTCTGTAATTATCTTGAAGATTATCCCCAAAGGATAAAAGATTCAGCTTTTTTTTTTCACCTTGATCAATATTTACCTTAGAAATGTTGGATGGGGACATCCACTTAATATTTTTTTCATGTGTCAGTAAATCCTGTTTTAAAAATGCCTTCTTCCTTTTTTTTTCTCCCACATAAATAACCCTTCCATTGTTAAGTTATTTGCCAGCAGATTTATATTCAGAATTTCATAGTATGCAGGTCTCAAATAATATCCTGATTCTTTAACTCTTTGATTATAAGGTCTAAGAGGAATCATGGACTAGCAACATTTTCTTCCTCAAAAAAACATTGAGTAATGTTCCAAGGTCAAATGACCTATTTCAACCTTTGGAAAAGATGATCCTTGATTCCAGAAGATTCAGAATATGAAGGAAAACGATTAAAGCTATATCAGGGTGTATGTGTGTGAGCTATACAAAATCCTTCTAGTATTTTGCCAATGCAAATATTTAGACATGTTCAAAAGAACTTAGGAGATCGAGGTCATTGCCAGGGGTATAAGAAGAAGACTTGAATAGAAAAAAAAAAAAAAAAACGGAGAATCTTTTTTCTAAAGTGTCCTTGATGTTTCCCCAAAGCAAACCGCATACCTTTAGTGGAAAATATATATATACTAAAATTATCATTAGATTACCTTAACTTGGTAAATGGCATATTTTTGGCAGATAAATATTTAAGAATACTGCCACTTGGTTGCCTTCAGATAGAAGAGTGATGGACCAGAATTGTGTTTTGCTGCAAGGATATTTAAAGTGTCACATGGGCTTTTTGCTGAACCGAGGACATTCCACAGTGTGTGAGGTGTCTAAGACATCAGTGCAGCTACTGTACTGAGGGCCCAAAAGCCAAGTACATTATGCAGAGCAAACACAGACACTGCTAATCACAAACATCTAGAATTCATTTCAGTGTCCATTAAATAATACATTTATAGAACTCACCGCTTCAACGCAAAACCTGCAACATCTTTTGTCAAAAGCATTTCTAAATTTACTGTGAAAGTCAAGTTTGGCTTAACCAATTTTTCAATATTTTTTTCTAAAGTGTATTTATTAGGGCAACTATGATCTTCTGTGGGACTGAATTGTATCCTTTAGTTTCTTACCTAACTTTTTTTGGTTCGAGTTCACCTTTCATTCCAGTTAGCAGAATTTATCTAACTGCTCAGCCACCCCTCACAGTCAAGGGGAATTGTGTGCTGGGACTCACTCCACAAGAATTATAAGCTAAAAATGAAAGAAGGTTTAGAGTCGGCAAAGACAGAGCTTGGTGAGCACAAACCATGTAGAGAAGGCAGGATTTTCTTCCCACTTGATTTATATCATTCTTTGCACTAGCACTCATTTGATATTCCTTGGTGGGTTATTTGTTTGTTTTGTGATTTGCAGCTTGGGAATATATTAAAGGTACATTTGATACTGAATACCTTGACAAATGACAGCCGATATGTGTTTTCCCTTTTGTTGGATCTTCTCCACAGTAAAAGCAAATGTGAATTGTGTTCCTAACAAAGGAAGAAGGAAATGAGGGAGGAAAAAGCTACTAGAGAATTAGTTTTCAAAAAATAGAGGCAGGACCTTCGTGTGGTCTCATTTATTTGCTATCCCTCTCTCCCAGTTCTCTGACATACTTTGCTAGTAAGGATTGGCTTTTCACACCTGGAGATCACAAAACCCTGGTGTGAGGTCCAGCCTGCAGCATGAAGTGTGAGTGTCCAAGCTGCTCATCCATTAGGAACTGACGTTTTCTCTAGCTTGGCCAACCCTTGTTTCACCAGCAAGGTGGTAGGTCTCAAGGGCCACGGATAAGACGTGTGCATTTTCACTTTGCTTCACATAGATATAGACAGAAGTCCTACACATGCTATATTAAAATATTAGCAGAGTGCCAAGGTGCCAATAACCAGCAAGTTCCTTTTTCACTTGGAAGCTAGTGTATATTCTCATACCTAAAATTTCTCCAGGTCCTTAAAGTACCTTTATTGAATTACCACTGTATTAGCATTGCTGTCTCTTGATATACACCCATCCATCACAGAAAATTCATACTCATAGTTCTTTACAGCTTTGCAGTCTGCATTTGGAAGAAGAGAGTCAGCTCTTCCAGAAGGATGGAAGAAATTGTGAACCAAGGAGATTTCTGGAATAACAGTAAGCTGATCTTTTGAAACTCCAGGGTTGCAATTTGCAGCCTTCCACATACCCATTAGAGCTGGCCCACAATAATAAACTGATACTTCTCTAATCATATATCATATAGATCAGGAATGATTCAAAGGCCAGAACCAGGTCTTGTCAATTGTGTGCCCATAACACCAAAATCAGTGTTTAACATATACTAGGTCTTCAATAATTACTGTTGAATTGAACTAAATTTGCTGACACTCATCACAAAAATGATTTTCAATTTGGATAATTTAGAATACCTTTGCATTCTGTAGCCGTACTTCATCTAGCCAGTAGAGTTTTATTTAGGAGACAGGGAATAAATTATACTGAAACTTTCTTCTAAGAGGAATTGAATTTACTAAACAAAATCATTATTTTTTTTTAATCTGAACATTCTAGAAAGGGTGGCCCTGATGAGAAGGAAAAAATACCACAGCATCATTGAATATAGATCCAAAACTCAAGTCAACTAATGAAACAGGGCCCTGTAAAGATGGATGATGCAACTGAAGAATACTGTAGAATTTTCTTTGTTAGAAAGTAGGAAATCTAATTACCTTCAAGTTTCTCACATTTGAGCCATACTACAAATGAGTTGTGTCCAAGTACAGAAAAACCAACAATATTTTATTTATTCTCTTATTTTTAGCTTTTGAACTACAAATTCTGGTTCTAGAGTTGTTTAAAAGATCATGGGTTTTATAGATGCTCATATTAAATTAATCTGTTGTTTGCTTACTTCTTTTTCTTTTCCATTGAATGGTCCTCCTCATAAATACAGAACAGGTCATTACACGAAAAATATAAGATCTTGCATTTTTTCCCTCATTCTCTCTTAAAAATCTATTTCTAATATTGCATTCCCCACTGGACTACTTCGTAAAGGCATGAGGGGGAGAAAAAAAAAGAGGAAAAGAAAGAAAGAGACAAAATAGACTGGATCTCACCACTAGAATTCACCATAAAAATCTCAAAGTATAACAGAATTCTTACAAAATTTCCTAGGACCAGTTCTTTAGGGAATTGAGATCTCCTGTGAAAAATATGGCAATCGGGGAAGGCAGGGACGAGATGTGGGAGAATAGTAAATAAGTGCAGCAGAAACAGGTTCTGAGGAATACACATAATTTTGTCTGCTTTAGATCACAATAGAATTTTTAATAAATAAATTTCTTTTCTTTTTTGTTTTTTTTTTGTAAAGACACTTTTTTGAAACAGTAGATTTAGCCCAGTCATTTGTATCATTTTTAACAAACTGTCTTTTTTTTTTTTATTGTTTTCTGTAACTCTGTAAATGTTTTAGATTTGAGTCTCTTGTACATTGTCTTTAGAGTTCATTCGGATCAATAACGGTTCATGCACTGAACTGTGTATTGAATTTATTGTGTTAACTGTTGTTGTGTGGTTGAAGGGAGATTTGTAAGAGTTATAGTGATTGAGGTGCTCATGCTCAATAGCAGGCATGGGCAGGTGGCTTTCCATGGGTGTGTCTCCTGTAATCTCATCATCCACGTTAATGATTTCAACAGTCCTTGTTGGGGCGTGATGGTTTTGCCGATGGTGCTGCTTCCTCATCTTGTAGAAAATGACCAGCATCACCGCAGCCATGAGCGTGATGGCCACAAAACAGCCAATGATGATTTTGGTAGTCTTCATGACCTCATCAATTCCTGGGATCCCACTGTTCATATCAGTCACTGGGATGGTGAACGTTTTTTCTGTCGACCTTGTGCTCTGTGGCGTGAGAGAGGTGGTCACATTGGTGGTCTCCCAGTCGATCACTGGAGTGGGACCCACATTGTTATCTGTGGTCCGTGCCTCATCCTGAGAAGGTTCCACAGTCTCTACTGTGACGGTTGAAAAGTAAGAGAAAGGAGTAGTGGTTACTGCAGTAACATTCAAGGTAGCTGAAGCAGTGGTATTTCCAACAGAATTACTCACCATACACGTGTACATGCCTGTATCCTGCACGGTTACATTCGTGAAATTTAACGTGCCATCGCTGAGCACAGCTATCCGCACTTTGTACGCCCCATGTGTCATGACTGTTCCATTTGGAGTAATCCAAGATACAGAGGTCAGGGACGTGGAGGCCCGACACTTCAGCTCAGCTGCCATGCCTTCAGTGACATTGAGGTCTGCTGGGGGCTCCACAATCACAGGAGCATAGCACGTGAAATAATTCTGGTCGAGCTCCCCAATGTACCTCCCTTTCAGATTGGGAGGCGTGTTACACCGGGCACAACAAGCTGTGTTGGAGGGGGCCATGTCTTTTATCCACCAGCTGAGCCACAGGATGTCACAGTTGCAGTTCCAAGGGTTGTGATGTAAGTGTATCCGCTCTAGATGATGCAAGGGTGTGAAGAGGTCATGAGGCAGTAATGTTAGATTATTGTGTGCCAGGTTTATCTCCACGAGTGACTGAAGGTTGTCAAAGGCATTCCGTTCAATCACTTGAATCTGAGACTGTATCATCCACAGTTTTTGAAGGTGCATCAGTCCCTGGAAAGAGCCAGGCCTGATGGCAGACAGATGATTCCCAGAAAGATCCAGCTCATCTAGTTTTACGAGCGGGGTAAGATTCGGGATTTCCCGGAGGTTGCACATGGCAAGGTTCAAATATCTCAAGTTGGACAGACCTTCAAAGGCACCTTCTGAGATGTATGAAAGCCTTTTCAATTCCCCTAAGTCTAGTCGTCGCAAAGAAGGGATTCTGTTAAAAGCATAAGAAGGGATGCTTTCAATGGGGTTGTTTCTCAACCAGAGCTCCTTCAGTTTAGACAAATATACAAAAGCTCCATTCGGGATGGTAGTAAGACGATTGTCAAAGAGTTCCAGAGTGTTGAGGTTCGCCAGACCATTGAAGGCCCCAATTTCAATTGTTCTAATATGATTCCTACTCAACTGTAGGATTTCCAGGTGCCTCAAGTGCTTGAAACTGTTCACTTTGATGATCTGGATTTGGTTCTCATGGAGGTTCAGTAGCCGAGTGTTGGTGGAGATGCCATCTGGAACCTCACGTAGGTTTTTCCGAACGCAAATCACCTTGCTGAACTGGTTGCTGCAGGAGCAGACGGAAGGGCAGGTTTGAGCCCGCACCAGACCAGCCACCACAAGAAGTTGAAGAGCCAGCAGCACCACAAGCAGGGGGTCAAATAGGGCCCTGTTAAACCTGGGACCTATCATTATCTGCTGTGGATGTAAGGTCATCTTGTTCAACATTCATAATTTATCTGGTGTTGGTCCTTCTGGAGTTCAAATAGTCTGCAATATAATAAGAGCAAAAAAGGGTATTAGTTCTCCTCCAAATGTCTTTCTGGAGCAATGTCAGTGATACTGTGTATCAGCCAAAGCCATCATTTCTCAGACTAGGCAAACAACAAATCTTATGTCCTTTATGAGTGATGTGCCTCTTGTTTATAAAGAATGTTTCTGTACTTCAAATTAGCAGCCATCCACAGTCCATATTCTATCGGATGTGCAATCACAGAGAAATGAAGAATGAGGTGGAGGACCTTAATGGAGTGTTTACCAACCAACTGTGACTGAATGCATAAGGACTTAAGAGATGTACCCCGCGATTAGGTTCAAAGTCCAGATCAGATTGAAAATGTTCAGGAAATAGGATTTGGGGTTTATATCCAATAGACTAAAAGCTCCCTTGCAAAATTATTAATAGCTGACATTTTATTGAGGGTTATTCTATGTGCCAGGCACCATGGACTAATAGATTTCACGAATAGTCCTATTCAGGATTGGCTACACAACTGCAGGGCCCAGTGCAAACTCAAAATGTAGGATGACTTGTTAAAAAATTATAAATTTCAAATCAGTAACAATAGAGCATTAAGCCATGTATGGGCCCTTCTGAGTGTGGGGCCCTTTGCAATTGCACAGGTTTGCAAGCCCATGAAGCTGGCCTTAATCCTGCCTAATCCTTACAGCACTCACCTGAGGTAGGAACTGTTATTTTCTCCATTTTCAAGATGAAGAAATTTAATCATAGGAGAAGTAACATGCATGAAATCACATGTTAGTAAATACAGAACCAGGACTCAGACATTCATCTGATTAGTCCGGGAGCACATGATCTCAAACACTCCATGAAAGAGTTTTGCGACAATGATGGCAAAAGGAAATATTTTTCATGATTAATTTCTTTAAAATACCTTTCCTTTGGGGGTGACCTCAGCTGTAAACACTGGCAACTTAACTTATGGCACCTGTGAAGACACACTGAAATAGTGACATGCACAAATGTATATAAACTTCTAGAGATTCTCATATACCAAAACTCTTTATAATATAGCCACCTGCTACCTATATACGGACATACCACAAATTAAATCATTTCCCATGAAATATAATTTTTACTTACAGATAAGATGTTAATATAACAGAATTATTATATGTCTTGTGTCCCTACTCTTATTGACTTTAAATAGATTTATGGGAAAGGAAATAAAATAACTCACTTTCTGCATCTCTTCCAGCACAAAGAGAAATTCCAAAGGACCTTGTGTTACCTAGGATATGCCCCACTCAACTGGCTTATCATGGATTGGTTACCTGTGTAACAACTTCTCCAAATCTCTTTCCTCAATAAACAGTGCCTCTTCTAGGAATCTCTTAGAAAGAACAAAAAGGGGACAGGAGGCTCACCACATTCCAATTCAAAAAGGCCCTAATTTAGTATTTACTATGTGTCATCTTGGGCAAGTTATTTATCCTCTCCATGAATCATTCTCCCCACTTGCAAAATGAGAATGATAATATTACACACCCTTAGCATTGTTGTAAGTATACAATTAGTTAGTGCAGATAAAGGGCTTAGAACAATGCCTCCCACATTGTAAGAACTCAATAAATGTTAGATATTAATATTACTATTATTATTACTGTTTTGTTGTTGCCCTTATCCATATGTTTTGCTAAGTTATGGGCATATAAAGATGAAGAATATAATCCTACCCCTCAGTGAATTATAATTCAAAAGGTGAGACAGGCAAACAGATGAAGTGCACTAATACATGTTCATTGCTATGAGACCAGGCCACGTTGGCACAGGGCGCTGATGTCAGAGCAACTCAATCCGTGCTGGTAAACCAGGGGATTTTCAAAGAGGAAGGTCATCTGATCTAGGTTTTGTAGAAAAAGTTGGTAAAGAAAGGAAAGAAGAGAAGAATAACATTTCAGGCACAGGGATCTGCCTGAGTCAAGACAAGGACACATGAAAGATGCTAATACATCCAGGGAACAGTCTCCTCCTGTGGCAGGAGAATGGAAAGCCTGGGGAAGGGAATGGAAAAGAAGCTGGCATGAGATCAGGTCCAGACTGTCAAGAGTTGGTTTTGTCAAACTTAAGAGTCTTCATTTTATCTTGCAGGGGACATGTTTTGCTTTTAGAAAGAAATGCTATCATCAGCTTTGTTTTGAAGAGTGGCAATGTTGGACCAGTAACGGAGAGAGAAAAGCTTTGGAAGAAACTAGTAGCAAGAAGAACAATTTGGAAGATCTTCTAGTTGTTCCAAGTGAGCCTTAGAGAGAAGTCAATGGCAGAGACAGGTCCAGTTTCTTAGCCATCACTTCCCTGCCCATCCCAACACTCAGGGACTTGAGAGAAGGGCTGGCTCCTCTTTAGCATATAGTGGTGAGATTCTCAATCTTAATTAGCATTTTTACAGAGTACACAAGATGGAGAAGAGGCTCTTTTCCAATTATAGGAGATGCCTTACCGAGAAAAAGCAGCTGTCATTATCAAACGTTAAACATATACCCACATTCACAAAACCACTGAAAGGGACTTGAGTCTCAAGAATGTGAAGTTTAAAGTCATAAATTGCTTTCTGGCTTCAGAAACTCGTTTTTGTCTCCTTCCATATGGCAGCAAAAAAACTTGACTAATAGGTTCTGAGTTACTATTTCTTTCCCCTGCCTTCCCAGGGAGACCAACTTGCTTCGTTCCTTGGGGCTGCTGCAGTCCTATGTTAACTTTTCACACCATCCAGTCTTATGATCATTTGTCTCTGCGTCTGTTTGCTCCAGTAGCCTGTCCACGAGGACAGAGGCCACGTCTGATGGTGTCTTCTTAGCCTACTGCCAACACAGTACCTAGCATGCTGTAGGCACTAAATAATATGGCTGTTGAAACTGTGCAAAATAGTTAATATCTAATTATAACTCTTTGCATATGTGTAGTGCTGTGTACTAATGTATTTATCATGTCTTTTTATTTCCTGTATTTTCTGATGTTCTGATATCCAGGGCCTTGCTGATCCTGGAGAGACTGTCCCTCCAAGGGCTAGCCAATTCCTAGAGATAGTAAGGGAGTTGGCCAACAAGCACACCTTTCAGATTCAAACCACCAATCTGAAGTCTGAACCACAAGCACCTCCTTTATCGGGTTCTCACAAAGCTCTTATATTTGATCCACTACCCCTCTGACCTAATCATCATAGGGCTTTATATCAGGCAACTAGGGACAGCCCCTAGGTTCCAGAACCTGCTGAAATCCTAGCCTATCCTCAACCTGCTTGCCTTGCTTTCCTTCAAAAACCACAATAAAGGCTCTTGCTCATGTTTTCCCCTTGCTGCTCCTACCTCCTGACCAACCCTGGTACTTCCCCAAGTGGCTCCTAGGGGTGTGGTGTGCCCCCTCCTTTTGCGAACTGTGAGTAAAAAAATATCTTTTCAATGGCAGTTGTTTGCTGATCTGTTGGCCTCACCGTAACTGAGTAATAATAAAATCTACATTTTAAAACAACTAATCACTAAATAGCAGGGTCCTACTCATCATATTTATCCCGTTGATAGCTTTATAAGTCTATTCCATGGCCCCATTTATGCTGTGACAACAATATGATTGGTAGGCTTCACATCCTGAGTTAGATTAGGAGTTATCTTTCATTGTAAACTTAAACACAACCTTGTAGATTTCCATTTTAAATAGAATGGTATTTAAATTTCTAGTGATCATAGCCATTAAAATTTTCATTCATATGATTTAGTGTAATTTTACATATGCCCCCCTCTCCCCAATACATACTTCCTAAAGTAGTTGGGCATAAAAAAAAAAAAGAAAGAACAGCACATAAAATCTCTGATACATTAACTGATTGATGTTTTTAAGATTGGGGTCCCAGGGCCCTGCTCCTCCATTTCTCATCCCACCTCCCCCCACCCCATGACTCTCCTCAGAAACCTAGGGTCTCTGGCAACACAGTTTGAAATGACTGGTTGACTGGAAATAGCACAGAAATGAAGAAGGTAAGATTTTACTCTGCCATTGGCTACCTATTTCTCTTTAAAATGTGAAATAGCAAAGGCAGCCATGTCCAGGGGTCAAGAGAGAAGGTTCTGGTATGAGACTTCCTGGATTTATATGCCTGCTTGAACCTCCATGTCTCTACAATTGGGAAAGTTACTTCACCTCTTTATACTTCACTTTCCCCATTTGTAAAAGGGGATCAACAGTGCTATCTACTCAAAAGGCTTTTGTTAGCACTGTCACATAATATATATGAAGTTACTGGCTCACAATAAGCAATACATAATACATAATAAAAATAAAGTAATGGGGTACTCAGCTTCTTCCTCTTATGTAAGATAGGAATCATAATAATAGTAATAATAGTAATAATAGTAATATCTATTATTCAAAGCTGTGGTAAGGATCAACTGGCATGACAGAAACATACTATATAACAGTAAAACATATGCAAATATTATACATTCTTATTAATTGTAGAGTATATGTGTCTATCCTTTTTCAATCCTCAGGCTGTTTTATATTCCACTTCCTGCTTACTTCAAGGTCTTTCTGCTATTGCCATTAATGAGATTCCTATAAATCACTCATAAGTAATGACTTATGAATTATAGCTGGTTCAAAGCTAATTTATAACCTACAGCAAATAATGCTTGGTACATGCACTGAATCAAATAAACTACTATCAACAAAAGGTTTTCTACTTTAAAATCTAAATTATGTTACTTTACATCAAAAGCCATGTTTCAACATCTCTTTCATAAGATGTTTTTATCACATCAAAAGGAAATCAATTTAAAGGTATGCACTATCCATTACGATGTCATCTGACAGCATTTATGTACAAATGGATCTGTGTGGGTTTTGAATTAAACTATAATACTTTTAGCCGTGTCCCAGAGGATATCCTGACTTTGTCAACAGACCTTTCTGCTTTCCCTACCCACGCTTCAGTGCACTGAGAGACACAGAAGGAACTGCGTGCGGGAGAGTAGCTAATGGGGATGCTTTATTTAGCACAGCATCATTGCTTAGTCAGCATAAACTGTATCTAGACATTGGAACTAGTTTGGAAGCAAGGTGGGAGAAAGAGGAATTTAGTTAACCACAAGCACTCCTCCTCCCTACCCCCACAACAGACCACACACTCACATGCATATGTATCTGCAACAAATCTCTTAAATATTGATAGCCAAAACCATTTACCCCACACTCAGCCTGGACACTGAGACCTCCAAACCACACCTTACCACCAACATCAACATGACTTTGCTCTTCCATTGTCTTCATTAGCATCTCTATCCTTTTCTGGGACTCTCCTGCCAAAGCAAATGGTTTCATTATCCTTATAGGAACTTGCCCAAAGATCCATCAACTCTTCCATGGAAAGCATTAATGGAGGTCTGTACTCTAAGGTTCTCTGAATCTCTTGCATCACCTTGCTGTTTTGACCAATCCTGGATTGCTGTATCATAATTCTTACTCAGTCATAATCAAGTTCCCACTTTGAAAAATCCTCCTAAAATCAAACTTCCAATTCTCAATAAATTTTAGCCTAATGTTCACCACTCCACTCCCAGACATTCCTGGACTTTTGTGAGGTGGCGCTTTCCCTTAACGTAGTAAGTAATAAACTCAGCTCTGTCTTACCAACAGGTTGTGTTTGTGATTTAGGGAGTCAGCTTTTCACACTAAAGATGGGCTATTCATTTAAATGTGCTTGAACCTCAATCTCTCTCTCCCTTTCTCCACGTTTGTTGTCTACTCAACATCCTACTCCCCTACTCTTTCCCTAGAAAATTTTGCTCAGGAAAATTCACTCTCATCCTTAAAACAACCCACAAAACTGTATTATCTGCTTTGGGAGAGGCTGGTCCAGTATTGATGGGTGAATAGAATTTGGTTTAAGCTAGGACTAGGCAAACTTTTTCTGTAAAGGGCTGGATTGTAAATATTTTAGGCTTTATGGGTCTTATGGTCTCCTATTGCAACTACTCTACTCTGCCCTTGTAGCTTGAAAGTAGCTATAGACTAAAGGTAAATGAATGGGCATGGCTGTGTTCCCCTTAAAATATTTATGGACCCTGAAATTTGAATTTCATATAATTTTCACATGTTTCAAAATATTGTTTAAAAAAATTTTTTAACTACTTAAAAATTCAAAAACATTCTTAGCTCACAGAGCACACAAAAACAGGAGGTTGACTAACTTTCAGACTAAGTTTGCTAAGCTCTTGTCTGAACTAATGTTGGTGCTACCATTTCTTTTGCCAGAGACTGGTTAGGTCTGGACATGTGACACATTTTGGTCAATGAGATGTGAGAAGTCAGCTGAGGGGTTCTTGGAATTTTTCTCTCCTACTAATTAGAAGAAAAACATGGGAAGCAGTTGTTCTTTATTCTGTTTCTGAATATTTTTGTGAGTATAAGATGCCTAGAGTTGCTGTAGCCATCTTGTGGCCAAGAGAGGAGGCAGCCTGAGGACAATGCTGACCTAGGGAAAGAAACATGGGAAGACAGAAAGAATCTGCATTCTTGATATTGTGATAAGCAGCTGAATTAATGAATCCTGTCATTGTCTTTCTTGTGTATTTTCTTATGATGTAAAATAATCAATTCCTTACAGTATAAACAGTTCATTTTTTTGATTACTCACAGCCAAACCTATCCTGATACTTTTATACTCTTTCTTCTCTTTCCCTCTCCTTCTCTCTCTCTCTTCCTCTGTCATTATCTTCCTCTTCCCCAAACCAATAGCAAAGAAAAGACAAATAAGACAGTAGAAAAATTCTGATTTCTTATACCATTATAAATCTGAGACCTACCAAAGGAAACAAAGTAAGCTGAGGCAATGTGATTTGCTTATAAGAAAGGAGGTGAGGCACATCCCCATTATTCTGAGAAGGCTTTCTACTGCAATTATTTCTCTGAATATCTCTTTAAATTTTAAAGAGTGCTAGAATACACAGGAAAAGGGAAAACAACAAATTAAATAACATCATTATCAAAAGTAGCGCACCTCTCCAAATCAAATTTATTTTATAAATATTTCCTAAAATAGTTCATTTTTTCCCTATTTGAAATCCTATTTTGCAAATTTGTTGAGCTTTTTCCACCCCTTATGCAGGAGTATGTGGTTCTGCAGATTTTCAGAAAAAAGAAAATTTTTGTAAACACGCCCAAGGGCTGACCCTCTAGGCAAATGTAATGGAAATAGTACAGCATTTAAATGGCTGTAACTCAGGAACCCCACCTGTCAAATCAACAGGAGGCTCTTTGGCTAAACATGCTGACCTTGCAATGTTTCTAGAAAATGTTGGCATTTTAAGAAATTGAGATTTAAGAAAAAAAAAAAAAACACTTGGGCCTGCAGTTTCATTTTTCTAGAAGACTTACCTGGCTGATAATAAAAGAATACATATGTTTAGTGTTTAGAGGTGACAACATCATAATATCATTAGATGAGAAGGAGCAGTGAGTAGAGAGAACTGTGTATTAAAAACAGAAAAACAAGCGAAAAGAAAAATGTGGCCAAAATGTTTCTGTGTTCTTGACAGTATAATAAGAATTATAAAAGAGTGAAATTGGTCATGCCTTCTAGAATTTTCCAGCCTTGTGGGAGCTATAATATAGAGGTATAGATACATATAAAAATAAAAAATGTACATATATATATCTAGGTTCTAATGTATTCAATATTTAAATACATAAAGCATTGTCAGAAGTCATAGATAATCAGAGGAAGTTTTAAGAAGAGGATTTGGGGTTTTATGTATGTCTTTAGAGGGATATAGACTTGCATTGAGGCAGGGTGATGGTGGAGGAGGTAAGAGATTACTTGTAAAATCATTTGGAAACTCTGATGCACAAGTCAGAACAGAGGCATCTCTGGTCTCCAGTGCTGCTCACGTCCACACTGTAAATTGCACACAAAGGACTACTACACACATTCAGTTTTGGTTCCCTGATGGCATACTGTGCTTTCCAACTTGGAACAACATTGAAGCATAGAAAGACACCCCCCCGCCACCACCACCCAGTCTATATTAGCAAAACCTAGTGAAACAAAAACCAGATTTAGAGAAAAATGAGGTAGGTTGGAGGGTTGGCTAAGTATTACTGACAGATCTTTGGTAAATTGGCCTTCTCTGAGCCACGCCCTCCTAAATGGGAGTGATGACCACATTAGTAGACATTGACAGGATTACATGAATTAAATGACATAGCATATCCTGAAAGAAAATCCCCAAACCTGCCCCTGCACCTCTATAAATGCCACTACCACACGCCCAGTTACTCAACGCAAAAACGTGACTCTTTGACTTTTCTTTTTCTTTATTTATATCCAGCACCAGACGAATCATCTAACTTGACTACTAAAATATGACTGGATCCATCTATTTTTCCTCATTGTCCCTTTCTGGGCCAAATCATCTTCATTTCTAATTTGGACCACTGAAACACCCTCTTACCAGTTTCTCTACTTTTGCAATTGCCTTACTACAATTAATTCTTTATACAGCATTTAGAGCGAAGTTTAAAAATATGCAGCATTTTCCTGTAAATATTTTCATGTCATTCTTCAGTTGAAATGCTCCTATTGGCTCCATACCCCTTTAGATCAAAATGCAAACTGTTTTGGCCTCCAGTACACAATCAATCGTCTTACACCGCCGACCTCTCCTACCTTTCAACTTTTCTTCATCCTCCTTCTTTCTTCTACCTCATTGGACTTACTTTGTTCTTCAGATGCTCCAAGCTTTTCCCCCTCAGGACCTTTGCACTAAGATCCCCTCTGCCTGTAACACGTGTCCTTTGATTTCCACATGGTTGATTTTCCTTGTCATTCAAGACTCCCTTTACATTTTACCTTCCCAGAAAGTTCTTTCTTGATCACCCAGTCTAAAGTAGCCCCTCTATCACCATCGGTCACATCACCATATTTAATTTTCATGACAATAGTTATCATTATTTGATATTTTTCTCATATTCTTGGATGTTTATTTTCTTACTACCTCTCTCATCTGAGTGGAATGTTAAGTTCCATGGAGCAGAGACTTGTCTGTCCTGTTCAGTGGTATTCACTTAGCAAAATAGTCATCAAACAATTGTTAAATGCACAAATGAATGAATTAATGGGTATTCAAGGAGAGAAAGGCAGCTTGTAGATAGTTAAGGCTATAAACTCACTGAGGACCTAAATGATGTCAGATTCATTAATTGATCCCTAGCATCTAGCAGAGTTCACCTCACATAGTAGGAATTACATCAATTTCTGGAATGATGTTTGTCCAGTTTTCAGTTATTTTCATAGAAGTCCTTCCTACAAAGAAAAGCTGGTGAGTACAAAGTGATGTAAAGGTCATTTCATTGCTTCCTTGCTCTCTCTTTTTTTTCTCAGGGAAGGCTTCCCTCTTTCTTTCTGTTTATCTGTTACTGTCAATAGTAGATATTGTTTTAAGTTTGGCCAAACAATGCCCTCTGCTGTATGTGGCTAAAATAACAAGATTGCTTTGAGAATTCCAACGTAGATGATACATAAGTTTTTTTCATGATTTGCTTTCTCACATGGCACCTACATGCACTTCAGCTCTAGGGAGATTTGACTCAGCTTTCAGTCGTTCCACCAGGTCACACCATTTAGAGGAGAGAACAAGAATTCTTATAGACAGAAAGTCAAATCCTCTTCAAATCCTCTTTAAAATGGAGGAGCCTCTTGATCATCATATTCCTGCTTCTGGAACTCACTTGAACCATTCATTAGAAAATCCGTGGGTGAAAAAGTTCTCCTAATTCTTCCATCACAATCCAAAGGAACAGGACAATGGGATGTGCAAGGGATTGGGGTAGGCGATGGCATCTCTAACTTTGTCTTAGCAACAAAAAGTCAAATCTATCTCATGTTAGAAAAGCAGATCCAGAAATATAGCCAACAAGTTGGCAAGGCTAAAAACAAAATTCATTTGTTTTTTCCTGCTTGTTTAGCCTCATATGATGCAGGAGAGATAAGCATACCTGGCATGAAGTTTCTGGCTATTTATGAATTCTTTTGATCATATTCACTTTTTGAGGTTGATTATTTATGAAGACATTAAATATCGATGACTGACTTGTTTCTCAAATTAAAGGGTGGGATTTGAGATGTTCAGAAATATGTTTGTACTTTCACGATATCCACCTGCTGTGTTGGTTTAGTGAAATGCAAAACCAAGAAAAAACCTTAAAACCTCAAGCTCTATATACTGCATATATTTCATTCTTCAGGAAATGAAGTCAGACCCTTCCAGTGATCAGAATTGTGCCTGTTTATAACAATGCTTGCATTCTCCTTTGCACTAATATTTTTAAGTCTGGAGCCCTATCAATGCATGAAAACTTCGCTTCTTTCCCCTTCCTTTTTGTTCTTTCTTTTTTCTCAGGTTTGGCGGCCATCAAATGATTAATATGTGCTATTCCTTATCTCCAAAATTGGTCTCTTCTTTCTATACTTTTCCTGGGGGAGATCTTCAAAGTAACACTTTACAGACTTAATGTAACAACACCCAGTGACCTAGACAATCACAGTTCAAGAAAACATAACACACCAATAGTTCCCTAGTGCTTACAGAATAAAGCCTAAATCCCTTACTGCCTCTACCCACTAGATGCCAGTAGCACCCCCAGTTGTTACAATCTAGAGTGTCTCCAGATATTGTTAAATGTCCCCTAGGGGGCAAATTTGCCCTCTTGAAAACTACTGCCTCAGTGTGATATGCAAGATGCTCCATGATGCTGTGTGATACCAGTCTTTTCTCCCACTGCTCTCCATAACACAGCTAGGCTACAGTCTGTTTCTGATTCTAAAGATATATCCGCTACTGGGGCCGGCCTGGTGGCATAGTGGTTAAGTTCACATGCTCCACTTTGGCGGCCCGGCGGCCCTGGTTCACAGGCTCGGATCACAGGCACGGACCAACACACAGCTTGTCAAGCCATGCTGTAGTGGCATCCCATATAAAGTAGAGGAGGATGGGCAAGGATGTTAGCCCAGGGCCAGTCCTCCTCAGCAAAAAGAGGAGGATTGGCAACAGATGTTAGCTCAGGGCTAATCTTCCTCACACACACACAAAAAGAGATATCCCCTACTTTTCCCTGTCAGAGACTTGCTCCTGCTTTTCCCATGGCCTGGAACATCCTACTTTGATTTTTCATTCAAAATTGTACCCAACTTCAGACACAATTTTACAATGACCATTTCTATTAGGCCTTCCTTGGTCTTGCTGGCCAGTATTAACCCATCCTTCCCCTTACAGTCTGTAATGCCAAGACCAGGACTTATCAAATCTGTGTTTGAATCTAAATGTTTGGGAATGCATTCAACCTGTTTAATCATAAGATTCTTAAGGACAGGAACAGCATGATGTCTAGGCATTCAGTAAATATTTGCTGAATTGCATTATGAATTTAGGCCACATTTCAATTTATAGTCAGGAGCCAGGATGATAAGATAATTTTATAATAACAAATAATATATGAAGGTCCACTGATAAGACCCATATGTGAATCAAAATAAATAAAAATGGTACACAACCTAGTATAAATGGTAAAGACAGGGCTCAATAATTACTTTTTGCCTTCTCCCCCACAAACAAAATCTTATAAATAAAATAACATTTTGTGAAGAAGTGGATTACCAAAAATCAGCATGTAAATGGGTGATTGAAAACAACAGATTAGGATAAAAATTTATCTTTACTAGCAAGTAAAGGATACAGGATACAAGCTGTGTCCTAGAAACCACATCCAGAGTACCTGGCATATTGTATATACTAAATATATGTTTATTAAGTGAAAGAAGGAAAGAATAAATGGGCTTAAGAAAAGGTTGATTGCTGTAGACTACCAACTACTTACATAAGTAAGTGGACACTAATGGAATATAAAGACTTTTTAAAAAATCAGAGATACAAGTATGTGTAGTACCCATCTCTGAAACTGCCTAGAGGTCTGATACTCTGATTTATGTACTCTGTTATTGTGAGGATACATGAGTTAATACATAAAGAAGAATTTACCTTTTTGAATCAGTGTTTTCATGTTCTTTGGATAAATACCCAGAAGTGGGATAGCTGGATCATATGGTATTTCTAGTCTTAATTTTTTGAAGAATCTCCATACTGTTTTCCATAGTGGCTGCACCAATTTACATTCCCACCAGCAGTGTATGAGGGTTCTCTTTTCTCCACATCCTCTCCAAAGCTTGGTATTTCTTATCTTTTCAACACCCCTATGTTCATTGCAGCATTATTTACAATAGCCAAGACATGGAAACAACGTAAGTGCCCATTGACAGATGAATGGAGAAAGAAGATGTATACATATATATAGATATATACAAACATATATATATATATTTGTACATATACACATATATATGTTATATATGTGTGTGCACCTATATGTTATATATGTGTGTGCATATATATGTATATATACACACAGTAAAATGCTACTCAACTACATAAAAAAGGATGAAATCTTACCATTTGTGACAACACGAATGGACCTTGAAGGTATTATGCTAAGTGAAATAAGTCAGAAGGAGAAAGACAAATACCTTATGATTTCCCTCATATATGGAAGATAAAAATATCAACAAACACAGATATGGAGAACAGACTGGTGGTTACCAGCAGGGAAGGGGGGTGGGGCGTGGGCAAAATGGGTAAAGGAGGTCATTTGTATGGTGACAGATGGAAACTAGACTTTTGGAGGTGAACATGATGTAATGTATATAGAAGTCAAATTAGAAAGATGTACACCTGAAATCTATATAATGTTATAAACCAATGTTACCTCAATAAAAAAGATAGAGAAAGATTTAGAACAGTGCCTGGTACATAGTCAATATGGTATGAACATTTGTTATTGTTATTTGTCTATCCTGGTGACAGCTGAAGTTCAATTATGGAGAATGATTAATACATCAGACTATGATAATTTGTTGCTAAAGCAGTTTGAATCACACAACCAAGTTTTCTTAGTTTGATCTCTCATCAACCACCTTATTAAATTATAATTTGCTTTTCGATGAAAATGCATAGTTCAATCCACAGCTTCCTAAGAAGTTCATGAATGGATTTCAAACCATTGTGAATCTCTTGAAATTAGATGCACATTTTTGTATAAATGTGATTGTGTGTTTTTATAGGAAGATTATTTATTGATTTTATCATCACAAGAGATTTACAATTACAAAAAAGTTTAAGTCCTACATGAAAAGATTTGACAGACTGAAGTACTTGAGTCTGTTACAGTTCTAGCTGTAATTTAGCAAATTGGCATTCTGCTCTATATATCCATTTCTTATGTGTTTAGTAAGTGTGACAACAACTTTCTCATGATATGATACCAAAATCAAATTTCTGAGAGTAAAAAGCTAAGGACTAGACCCAAGTCTTGAGTAGATTCTCTAAGACAAATGTCCATTGGGAAAGGTCCTGGAATGAAACCTGCCCTGGTGACAATCATCCTTGCCACACACCTTAAACACTGGTACTCAGGTGACAATTTGTCACTCCATGTCATTTCTTTAAGGAATTTGTGTCAATGTAAGAATCAGGATGCTTCATGATGAAATGGGGTCCTGAGTTTCTTTAAAAGAAAAGAAATGCAAATTTGTCTGCTCCAGAACTTTCCTTCATTTTGCCATAGTTTATTCCTAAAAGGAAAATGCACTGAAATACTGTAATTAAATTGTTAATGTTTATCTGTCTCAGAATATTTTGAGTAATCATGACTGGTGCCAAAGGAGAAAATATCATGCTTATTAATTTTAGTGAAAATCAACTGTACAACAGGGACAAATGAGAAAAAATAATATTCCATTAAAACAAACACTACCAAAACTCCAGTAAGATTCCTCCCACAGCAAAAAAATCTAACATTAGATGAGGTTAAATTGTAGAAACTAGACACGTGTTTTAGCCTCTCAGGATACACGAGCGGATGATTCTCTCTAGACTTTCAGTTTGACAAAGGGAATAAAAGAGGCGGAACATCTCAAATTATGTTTAATAAAAATATAGAAAATTATTTTCCTCCTCATGACATTCTCCTGTCAGTTCACAGAGGCTAATGGTTATTCATTTATTTGTCTTTCTACATATATTTATATATTAATTTAATATTAATATTAACATATTTTTTGTCCAGGTTAATGACAGGTCAAATAACTAAAGAAGCTTTTGAAAATCTAACAAGCCCATCTTAAACATAAGTCCTTGGCAAGGCAGGTAGAGAAGGATTTGATTTCAGGAAGTCGGTAATGCAGTTAATGACCTTGCTTCCCAAGCTTCCTTTGGATTGATGACTAGCTGGGAGGAGTTGATAGCCATTAACCCCCAGCTGCTCATTAATTCTTAGGAAATGCCCTGTGCCAAGGTCATCATTGCCTGTAGAAGATGAAAACAAACAGACCAATAGTAGCATCCCAAAGGCATACGGTTTTTTGTAATGAGTACTACAATTTAAATTGTGATGCAAGGAATCTGAAGAGAATAAATACCACATAAATGGAGCCATTCAGATTTTAAAATCACCTTCCAATTTTTCTACCAAGAACTCTCTTCCTTGTTTATTACTAAACAGTGCAAAGCCCTAATTTCCTAGACGGTAAACACACACACACATACACATAGATATATCCCCAGGCAAAGGATTAAAGATGTCTGGGATTCATATTATAATAGGGTGCTGGGAAAGAGAATCTCTAAAGTCTTTTCAGCTCCGATAATATATGATTCTAAGTATGTTCACCAACACTGTGTGAACTTCACCTGCGAGGGAACTCTTTCTACTCAATAACTCCCATCAGCCATCATTTGAAACACTGTGCTGAGACAAGCCCAACATAAACAACAGAATCATAAGCAGATGCCAAGGAGCCATACTGAGACAGTATGTACATGATTATGTGGATAATTATAAGTAGTCTGGTGTTCAGAGGGAACCAGTAAGTTTTGAAGAGTCAGTGAAGGCTATGTGGACATGAGATTTAGTAGGATATGTACATTTGGATAAGCAAAAGGTCTACCATTCCAAGGGAAAGAAAAACATAGGCATTTATTCCTTCAAAGATATTTGCTGAGTGCCTACTACATGTCAAGCACAGTGTTTAGTTCTTGACATTTGGGGCCAAGGGTCTCCCATCGAGAATCTCACAGTGTATGAGATTCATAAGTGAGTAAACAAAGAATTATAATATGGCAGAAAGAGCTAGAGAAGAACGCACAGCATGTTTTAGGAGGACACACTAGCAGAGAGAAGAGAGAGAGAAAGAAGGGAAAGAGTTTGCTGGAAAACAGGCAGGTGGTGGGTGGGAAACTTATGAAAATGAGCATGAGCATAGGGCACAGAGGCACAAGTTGACCTCTTTTTAGGAATGTATACTGAAAACCAGTGGGACAGAAGGTAAGATAAGTAATATAACACCAGATTGTGAAACACAGACAAAAGAATTTAGATTCCATATTAAGTCATGGGATGGGTTGTAGGGACTTGATTTTTTCCCTTTTGTTGGAAGGAAATAGGACAATAAGAACAGTATTTCAGGAAAAGCAAATTCGCACTAATATGGAGAATGGATAGGCAAGAGTGCACTGTAAGACCTGAAGGTCAACTAGGAAATTATTTCAATAATCAAGGTATGATATAATGAGGGCCTGGACTAAGCTCTGCTTTTTATCAAAAATACAGGCTGACATGACATCGTGATTTTCAGCTCTCTGCTCTGTAATCCTCACTCTGTGAGACTCCCTTTATACTTCACCAGCTCCCTTAATTCCTGACCCATCATTGGTTGCTCTGACTTCTGTATATTTCAGACTCTCTAAAACATCAGAGCAAGTCCTGTAGATCTAGTCCTGGCTCTCACTGAAGATCTTGGAGCCACCGCTTTCCAGTTTTCAGCATGACTTAAGAGTTTAATAAATTCACCAAAATGACCCACAAAAACCTGATAAGGAAACTCTCTTTAATTGAGTCTGTGTTTATGAGATCTGAGCAAGGGAAGGAAATAGAGTAGACTCTTTCTGTGATTTCCAGGCAACATCATTTAATCAGAATGCAGATAGCAGGGATGGCCTCCTAATTGGAACTGGAACTGGTTTCAAGTAACCTCAATACTGTTAACATTGCATAATGAGGAAACCTTGGTGATGACAGGTCAGATAACGGAAATGACTGTAATCTGTGATTTCTTTGTTTCCCCATAATGACCACAAAAGGGGGGAATTATATGGCAAATGCAGACATTTGGAAATTGGATTCTTAGTTATTTATTGACTGAAGGCAGTCCCCATTTGGCTTGGTGCTGTGTTAAACATAGGTCACGCATATCAGAACCAAGTCCTCTTTTTCACACAGTTCTTTTATAACAGATTTGCTCCCAGTTACCATGGAACCTTGCAAAATGAGGACTCAGTTTCAATATGAACAAGCTTAAGTTAACACAGTACTGTGCAAAGAAGGACTCCCCATATTACCCGGTATTCATTTGCCTACAATTCATCATTTCCAAAAATATGCCATGGAAAAAAATCAGGAATATACACGAAAAGCAATAAAACACTGAATCCCCTATGGTATCTTAATGGGATAAGAAAGTAGGGAAGTCTGTGCATGCCCCTATTTAAGCCATTAGTTAATTAATTTTTCCTTGGTTGGGATAATGAAAATTACTTCCTGGTTACTTCTCCAACCATCTTTCTTTATTCTCTAAAGGATGCATTTTAGAAAGTATAATCCAACTGAAAAAAATACAAAGCTGACAGATTCTAATATGAATATTATAAATGCTGGGTGACCCTAATGCAAGTCACTTAAACTTTCTGTACCCTCTGTAAAGTGAAGACAGAAAATCTGCTCTTCCTATGGCAGAGGAATACTGGAAAGGTAACGTTTAACCAAAAACAAGTATGACAAAATGAGGGTAAATTATGATATGATTGTCACACCTACACTCCCCAATCTCATTTTCTAAGCTGCAACTTCCATGTGAACAGAAACAGAAGACGGATGGAGATGCAGGCAGAACTCTAAGATCAGTAGTTGGCAAACAACTGGCCACAGGCAAAATCCAGCTCACCACCTGTTTTTGTCAATAAAGTTTTATTGGAATACTTCCGCACCCTTTCCTGTATGTATTACCTATGGCTGCTTTCACGTTAAAGTGCAAAGTTGTGTAGCTGTGGTAGACCATATGGCTTGCAAAGTCCAAAATACGTATTCTCTGCCCCTCTAAAGAAGTTTTTTGACCCTGCCCAAGGGCATCTAGAGAAATTTCTTTTCTTACCCACTCTCCTCAACACCAAACCTACTGAAATGATCCATCAGAGCATGGAAAAAAATATTAAGATTTCTATTTCTAATTCACTTTGATCTAAGAAATATGAAAGACATTAAGTTTCACTAATTTGGCAATGGTGCCATGTGTCACATAACAAATGTGAGAAATCCTGGGCAAAAGAAGAAGATCCACAACACAGAGGGGCTGTCTGTAGCACCATTAATTTTTCATGTGCTTTCAGCACGTGACATACCACTCTGGCTGGCTAAGTGGCTTCAGGGATTATTCTATTTAGTTTCAACTAAATTAACAGCCACAAAATGGAGGCAGGGGCTTAAAGGGATTCTTTCAAAGACCTCACAGGATGAATATTCTAGTAACAAGGCAAGCATAAGCACGCAACAGATAAAAATGGTAGAGCTAACATTTTATCTCCTTGTACAAACTCTTTGAGGCCATGCAACGAATACACGTTAAAGAAATGTCCATTCTGATTAATCTCATATAGTTGTGCCTTGACCCCTTGGGAGATTCGTTCCAGGACCTCTGTGGATACCAAAATCTGTGGATGTTCAAGTTGCTTATATAAAATGGGGTAGTATTTGTATATAACCTATGCACATCCTCCAGTAACCTTTAAATCATCTCTAGATTACTTATAATACCTAACACAATGTAAATGCTATGTAAATAGTTGTTATACTGTATTGTTTAGGGGAATAATAAGGAAAAAAGTCTCTACATGTTCATTATAGACATCTGTTGGTTGAATCCAAGGATGCCTAACCCTCAGATATGAAGGGCCCACTGTTTACATGTGTGTGCATGTGGGGGGGGGGCAATCACGCCTCATCCCACTCTTGTCCTTGCTGTATACTCTCTTCTGAATTCCACCAACATCACTGACTGATACCTGGCTTCTTTTGAGTTTTTTCTCCCCACTCCACCCCTTTTCTCTAACCAGCAACACTAAAACATATTCTGTGCAAAATCAATGCCCCATCTGTCTCTGGGATTGAGAATTGTATTTCTGCATGCCCCTTCAGATCCTGAGAGAATGACCTGAAAACAGGTCTGCAAGAGACAGACTTTGTAGCTACCTTCGCCTTACTTTCTTTACTCATTCTCTTCTAAAAGTTCCTTCCTTTCACTATTCATTAGAAAGATGAGTTAAAATCTATTGGCTTTAAGCTTTAAAACTCATGAACATAGGATTCCAATTAAGAATAACAGACTTTGAGAGTTTTAATTATAAAAAGAACCCTAGAGAACTAGGTAAAAACTCCACGTCCTCATTCGCTATATGGATATATTGTCAATAACAACTCTGAATCTCGTTTTTCCTAACCTGTAAAATGGGCGTGATATTATCTGTCTTTCCTTTCTCATTATTATCAGGATAACTTGAGATAGTTTATGAATTGTGAGATAACGTAAAAATATAAGTATTAGCTAGACTTCGGGGACTGATCATGTTTTACTTTGAGTCCATACTAAAAACAAACAAATCAGGAAGGTAGGGAAGGCGGGGGGACAGAGAAAGCAAAAAACACAGTTTTCTGTGTGGCAGATGCTCTCTGAGTACTTTACAATTTTATTTAATCCTCATGACAACTGCTTGAAGTAGATGCCTTGTTAGTTTGCCACTTACCCCAAATCACACAATTAGTAACTGACTTCAGGTCTGCTTCTAAATGGATTTCCTAAAGGGATGGAGAAAAACATCACTGCTATGGCGTACTGGCTGCATTATCATATCTAATCTTAATAAAACCCCATTTCTTAGAAGTGCTCCTATTCATTTTGTCTTTGAGAAACCAAGTCAGAGCATTTAAGCACTGTGCCCAACCAAGGCTTTGCGGCCTGCTTGCTGTAGGCTCCCAACTTCAGCCACCAGCTCCAGAAACATTTTCTTTCCAGCACACTGCCTGGAAGTGAATTTGGTGGGATTCACTGAGACAACCTAACTCAAAGTACCCAGCAAAATACCTGCCATGTAGTAGGTACGCAACATAGCATGCTTTTTTTTCCTTCCTAAATAAACTCCTCTTTTCTCTTGGAATATGATCAGCACAATGATTTTATGCTCCATTTAGATGACTAAAAATTAGGACTGAGGAGAAACGTCAGCATGGGTTGACGAAATCCAGGGAAAGCCATAGCTTGGGTATGAACGTAGACTGTGATCTGTAGCCTGCAAACTTGCAACCAGCAGCCAGGGTTCCTATCCATCAGCATGTGCTACTTGAGTAAACTTCACTCTCAATTCTTTTGTTTTTGAAGAAAAACATTTCCAGCTAATAACACAATTACACTTAAGTATCAGAGCTCATTTTAGTGTTATTGCATTTGTTAAATCTAACTGAGTCCAAATTACTTCCTCATTGCTAATAAGAGAAAGGGGAGGAGGAAAGAGAGGATGAGGAGAGGATGAGGGGGAGAGAGGACGGCGAGGGTTAAAGGAAGAGAAGATGTATACACAGAGTGACAGAGAGAAAAACAGAGAGATATCAAGGCTGCTTACGGCCTCAAGTCCAATAAATGTCATTTAACTTTGCTGCCCATGGTTTCTATGGAAACCCCTTAAGTTAAGAGTGGAACACAGACATTTTTTGGACTGCAATTCACAAGCTGTTTATTTAATTATGATGAAACATGAGACTGTGAGGGAAAATACTATTATCATACCGATAGCATTTAGAATTCAACGAATAGGTATGGCAAAATAAAAAGTTAATATTTTTGTGAAAATCATCAGTTTCATGTGAATCGCATGCAAATAAAATGCATCTTGTTTTTACAGGATTTCACACATTATTTCCCACAGGCGAACCCCAAATTAGCCAAATGACATTTGTTAAAAGGGAGTTCTTCAGAGGCCTCATGCCATTTACACCCCCCACGCCCAGTGAACAAAACCAGGGTCACAACATATTTACAATTAAACCCAGGATAGCACCAAAGTGCAGCGCAGCTGGAAAAGCAAGCATGTTATTACTCCACAGATCATTTGTGAGCAATGAATAGGTCTCTGGTGTTTTTCTGTTTTATAGACATTTGAATGTAAAAATAAAGAAAATAGCTTTAGATTAGCTTTTGCCTTCCAAAATAAACAACCACTTTTAGGGCATGATTCCTGGTGGCCCAAAGAAGAGTGACTGGAAGCCATCACTTTTCTGTCTCTGAGAGTTGGGAAAGGTTTGCTTGGCCTTTAATTTGGCCACTGGGAATCATCTGATTGATGGGCTCATCCATACCCTTGTTCCTTCACTAAACAAACATGTACTTTCTACCTACGCTGTGCCAGGTGCAGTGCTAGGGACAGGGGAGTCAAGAAGATTAAACCTCAGTCCCTAGCTTAATTATGGACTCTTTAGAAGGGAATGCATTAATTTTGTTGGTAAATATTTATGGAGCGACTAGTATGGTTCATAGGCACTAGACTAAATAGATAAATAAATCGAGGATCTTGCCTTCCAAGAGATTACAATTTAATGGAGACCAAAAGACACATTATTATAAGTCATAGAGCAAGGAGTCAATGCTCATACCTGCTGCCTCCCCATCTGATCTTCTCTCTTATAGGTAGAAATGCCATCCATGGATGCTGTGCTACAGTAGAAGGTAAATGTGTTTGTGAGTATGGCATGATTGGCTGGAGGATGGTGGGGTGAGGAGGGAGCTTCAGAAATATTTCCATAGGGGAACCACATTTCCAGCTCTGTCCATAAGGCACCACTACCTTTATACAATCTTTAGCCCATAAAATATGACTGAAGAAGGAGGCACTTACAAGAGAAGTGAATCCCAAGGTGAGTCATCTCTGGTGTCAAGCTGGGAACCTGAAGGCTGTCTCTAAACTGGCAAAGAGAAACATACAAGAAATTTGCAAATATGACTCAGTGAATATGTCTTCTCAAGTATACTGCAGCCTATTTTTTGAAATTCAGTAATGGTTTGCAGTAGCTGGGCTTCCCACAAGTTGCTCATGCTAGCAAAGCCAGTCATTGCTGTTATTGGATGTGACAGTGTATAAATGAGCCACTTCACGTTAGCTGCTGTTGTAGTGTTCAGCATATTGTGGGGAAGATTTAGCATGAATCATCACCCACCTAGCTCTCCATTGTGGTTTCTATGCTGTAAACAGGCAACGTGTTTGCCAATCTAAAAAAAAAAAAAATCATCCATTAGAACAATTCAGCACATTTCTCGATCCGCTGCCACCACCATCAGAACAGACAACACTGGTGACAATATTTATTGAATTGCCACTGTATTTTAACAATCTCCTGGGCAGAAAGCCAAGGCAGCTATTTTAACCACTGGCCATTTTGAACAATGCATTGTTTAATGCCAATAAAAAAAAATGCATTCCGAGTCTACACTTGGTTCTGAATTAGATGCATGACCGTAAGCAAGTCACATTTTCTCTCTAATCCAGTGTTCTGATCTAAAGCACCTTTGAAGATCAAATAAGACAATGTATGTTGAAGATGGATAGGAAAGAGTTAAACAGAATCCTCTGAATTATTAAAGTCAAATGAGATGTTAAAACTTTGACATAGGCGTCTGCTGCAAACTCCAGTTGGGATTTTTTTTTTCCACATTCAAAACCAAGAGAGATACTAATATCTCCTCCTCTTACCCGTCCCTCATCCTACCCCAGCCCCAGTCCCAACACTCCTGTGGCAATGACAGGCTAGAAATTAGAATCTTATATTGAGGACCACACAGTACTTGGAGCAAAGAAACACGAAGAGATAGAGCTGGAATTTTGCAAAGCATAATGAAGTAAACCAAACTATTCTTAATCCCAACTAATACAGATCTGTACAGCCCAAGCTTAGACATACAGTTGGTGCAAACTGTACGGAGAGGAAACCCTGAGCTAGTACAGATGGAAGAAACCCACGCAATTAGCAGTTAAGATCAAGGGACTGACATGGATATTGAAATCACCAAGCACTCGCTCAGGAGTAGCACTGGGAAGAACGACAGGGAGGCAGGTGTTAAAATCTTCAGGGAAGGAGGAGGAGTGAAGAGTGGGTCTCTGGTTGACTTCCATAAGGAGGTGTTAGCAGGTGCTATAGTCTGATGGTGTAAGCTTCAAAGCTGGACATTTTACTGTGTTAGATTGTTTTGTCTGGAACAGATAATGTAAGTAAACTCCAAAGCAATATACTGACAGTGAATATTATTATTATTACCTAAGTAAAACTGAATATGATTTAAGTTCCTTTCAGAGACAATCTGTGGATTTTCCATCATTGGTTTTAAAAAATGTGTAACACAATCTTATAGAAAGTTTCCCCAAATCTCATAGTTCCAAGAACCATTAACTGCCCTTGAGTAGGAAATATGAAATATAAGTTATAAGTTAATGTGCCTGGGATTTATAATAATGTGAGAGCAAGGCAGTGGGTAACAATTAGTATGTGCAGAGAGAGTAGAAAAGAGGTGGGAGGTGAAAGCCTATGTTCATTGCCAAATCTAGCAGCCAGTTCTCAATTCTCATATTAGGCAAACATTAGCAGCATTTGACATAGTGACCACTCTGTCCTTCCTGAAAGACTCTCTTCACTTGGCTCCTAAGAAACCACTCTGTGGATTGTCCTTCTACCTCACTGACCACTGTGCTCAACCTCCATTGTTAGTTCTGCCTTATCTCTTAGGCCACTAAACCTTCAAGTGCACCAGGGCTCAGTTACTGGGTCTCTTCTTTTCCTATACTCACTCTCTAGGTGATTCCATAGTGGCCTTAAACACCATCTACAAACTGAAGACATCTCCAATATCTCCAGCCCACGATGCAGACTTGTATATACAATTGCTGATTCAAGACCTCCACTTGGAGGCATCTAAAATCAACCGGCCAAAATAAAACTCCAACTCCACTTGCATCCCTGACAAAGACTTTTCTATAGCAATTCCACCCATTCATTCATTCATTCAAAAATTTTCAGCTCCTACTGTGTGCCAAGCACTGTTCCAAGGGCCATCCTAGTATCTCAGGCCAAAGTCCCCTTGAAAATTCATTTTTGGGCCTCATCCGCACTTTTGCATCCTATTATCTCTACACATTATCACCTTTGCATGCTATTGCCTATATATTGGAAATCCTATAAATCAAGAGTCTCATCACTTCTCCTCACCTCCACTGCTATATCCTAGTCCATTCCCTTTCTGGATAATTGGATTATTCCAATAGCCTGGTCCAATACCTGGTGTCTTTGCCTCTATTCTTGCCCCTCTTCAGTCTTTTCTCCATATAGAGGGGGAACCCTATCAAAATGAAAGTCGCATTACATTCATTCTTTGGCTCAATGCTCAATGGTTTCTCATGTCATTCACAGTAATATTAAAGTGCTTCCAGTGGCCAATGAGGCCATTTATATTTTTGTTCTGGGCCCTTCCTACTTCTCTGATCTTACCTGCTCCCACTATCACTCTTAGTTACTCCACTCTGGTCACACTGGTTCTTTGCTGTTCCTCCAATATACCAAGCACACTACTTCCTCAGGAACATTGCACTTGCTGTTACTTCTGCCTGGAATGTTCTTCACCCAGAGAGACTATGCATGCACACGACAATGATAACACCTTTCATCCAAATACCTGCAAGCTTTGCTTCTTCACTTCCTCCAGGTCACCTGTTCAGAGTGACCTTTCTTGACTATGCTGCCTAAAATATAACTTCCCCTTTCCCCCATCACTCTCTAGCCCCTTAAGCTTTATTCCTCTTCATAGCACTTCTCACAACTAGAGATTGTGCACATTTGTGTATGTATGCACATATCTACGTATTTATTTATTTTCTGTCTCCTTCAACAACATGAGGTCCTAGGAGATGGAGTCTGTATTATTTGTTTATTGATGGAGCCTCATCAGCAATCCAATTTTATAGATGAGGAAACTAAAGCCCAGAGAAATTGAGGATTATAAAGAAGGAAAGAGGAAGAAATGGGGGATTATAAAGAAGGAAAGGGGGTACAAAGAGGGAGATGATGATGAATCCTAGATCAGAGCATCGGAGAAGTTAAGTTGATGAATTCTGTCATTAGATGTAGTAAATTTGTGACTGTAAAGTGAGGGTGATAATAATATAGCTAACTTCAGAAGGTTGTTCTGAGCATGAAATGAGGTGATGCCCATAAACTACTAAGCCTGGTATATTATAAGCTCTCAGATAATAGGAGAGAGTTTCATTCATTGTTTATTAAGCGCTGTCTCTAAATACTTGGCGAAACAATTCCCTTACTTGTATAAAATGATTATCTGGTGTTGAATGTGGTACTCATCCCCATATACATGATCATTGCCTGGACATGGGAAAATATACCTCTTTTACATATCACCATAGAAACAAGTTTGGTAACAGGAAAGATGGTGATGAGAATGGTACCTTTTGTTACATTACACATCACAGATTAGAAAATCTTCTCATATACATTATCTTATCTGACTTTCACAATTATGGGAGGTAGGCAGAAGAGATTTTATTTTTCCATTTTGCAGATGAGAAAGTTAAAGTATAAAGAAGTTAAATAATGTGATCAAGATTTAAAAAAAAAACTAATATATGATAACTATTAAGACAAGAAGTTAAATCTTTGGAGCCCTAGCCTCGTGCTCTGCCTAATATATGATCTTTTAACATAAACATATTAAGGGAGGGAAGGAGGTAGTTATGTATGAATCCTCCCAGGGTTCTCTAAATTTGTAGGAATTTGGATTTTTTGTGCTCCTTTAACACATTGCGCTGTTACCTCCACATGGGAAGAATGAAAAGAACATTTATTGACCAATCATCAACTATTGCATTAGTCAGTCACATTGCACTTGCCTACTCTTGTGTCTTTCTGCATCGACTACATGCCCTATTGGGACAGGTACTATATTCCACTTTATGTGCATGCACAGCCCAGTTCCTGCCATGTAGTATGTGTTCAATAAATGTTTTTTGAATAAGTGAATGAAATAGCTTTTTTGGTTATATACAGAAGGAACCAACTGAAAGGACACCCTGAATTTGAATCACACAATTGATCAATATGATTAGAGTAAACCTTGTAAAACTGCCATTTCCTAAATCAAAAACTGTTGGTATCAACAATTTCATGTGGTTCAAACTAAGTTTCCAAAGAGGGACAGTGATTTTGGAAATGTCCAGTCTGTCAATCAAATTTTCTGGAATTACTGGAGATCCTTTTCAGTTTACTTCCAGTTACATAAACTTTTATGTACTTATCAAGGGAAAAAGAGCCAATACTTTTATTTCAATGGAAAGTCTTCTAACTTCAAACACTCAATTTATAGAAGGGTCATTCAGAATAAAACCAGAATAAATACAGTACTGAGTTATAAAGGGCTCTTGTCTATTGATTACCTATAACACAAGCACAGAGCAGAGAAGTTACCCACTTGCTCTGCCATAGCCTTAAAAGCCAATGGTACAGCCATTTGTACATCATGGAAAGCTGAGGTGTTCATGCTGCTTTCTCTTAATATAGCTGCTCAAATATTATAACTTCTCAATAGTTCTATTCTGATGTGCTCTGCCATCTAACTTGCCCACAGAAAGAATTAACCACTTGCTTATCACTTTTTTCATAGTATTCTCTTCACTATACCACTTCCCACCTTGTGAGAATGAAGACCACACCTTATTAATCAGTACACTGCCATGGCAGAACACTGTGATGGGCAGACAGGAAATTAAAACTTTTAAATTAAGATGAAGTAAGTATCTGAAGTATAGACACGGATGAACATATATATGCTATTTAAATATCTCTGTAGCTGCTATTGGTACCCTACTTTAACACTGGAGCTCAAGATGTGTGGGAGTAGGAGTGGTACATACAAAGCGTCCTTGATTTTCAAATAATAGCACCAGGTTGACCTCTTGCTCTAACTGATCTGAATCTCTGGTCTGAAAGGACACAGGGGAGCGTGGTGTGTGTAAATGTGGCATTTATCTTCATGAGTGTAGTGATGAAGAATGGATCAGGACTGGCACAGTCATGAGTGACTTATCTCATCTCGCCCCACAAGTGAAGATAAATGATACAAAATATCAGCCACCATACATTATATACATTTATTCCACATTTATGCCCACGGACACAAACATATAGTAGGCTTTTTCCTCAATGTGATTGTTTTTCATTTTCAAAATATACAGCTAACAATAACCATAGAGAACCTGTGGGAAAGAAAGGGGGGATGAAAAATGCCAAAATAATGTCTATGAGACAAGCTATACCCTGAGAGAGGATACCTCAACAGACCCTATCTCTGGGAATTCTAAAATGGCTGCAAGCCTTAAAATAAGATTTCTACTGGGCTCTGGCAGCTGTCATTAAGCTAATGTTGTGAAAGAGTCACAAAGACCCCCCAAGGATACTGCACTAGAGCACTCTCCAACCTGTGGAAAATTCACTAAGATGGGGGTTCTAACAGAACGGCTTCCAAGACCTCCTGGCTGTCTAACAGTCCTCCTGGTTTACTTTATTCTCAGATGATATTCATTATCCTTAGATGATATGCATTTCTTAATTTCTGTGAATGTCCTCATTAAGCTTCTTAAATTTCTGGTAAGGTGGACAGGGTACAAAAGGCTGAATAATGGCATCATCAGGGATGTTCTTGATGTTTAGCCCTCACAGCTAGGTAATGTAGGTACTCACTATCAGCCTACCACTGGAAATGGCCCCTCTAGGCCACAATGCTGTAGCACCATTGAGAGCACATAGAATCATTGTAAATTATTACATTCAAATTTAAACTTAATTTGAAGCTGGCCTGTTGGGAAGGATCTAGTCCCTTAGATCTAGTTCATTAGAACATTATTATCTCTAAGTTTTCAGAAAACTTATCAGAAAGCAAGCTCCTCTCCTTGCCAAAGCAGTTGGGAGTTGTAGACTTTGCCTCAAGTTGCCCATACCTGACTTTTTCCCAGCATCACTAGTCCTTCTCTCCATGTAATGGTGGGCAATGGACCTCCATGTATAGGAAGAGCAAATCCTCATCATCTTCTCTGGCCTAACTCTCAAACTCAGCCTCATGATATCATTGCTTCAGATGAGCTCTGACCTTATGCTCCAATAGCTTATATTCTATATTACTTTGGGAAATGTTACCAATTTGATCCCCAAACCATGCCTCCATATTTATTTGTGAACTTTTGTGGGATTCCTGTCTTCTTCCATGAGTCTAAGTCTTTGCTAGTATAACACACCCAATATCCCAGGCTCTCAATGACTAACGACCTGTCTTGTTCTTTAAATTTCTAGATATCCAATATTACCACCTTAATCCCCTCTCTCACTTTTTTGATATGCATCTCATTGAACATTAATTGAATGCTTACTAAATACCAGGGAGTATTCCAGACACTCAGGATTCCACAGTGAGTCAAACAGTGAAGAATTCTCACTTCATGGAGATTCCCTTTTAGGGGTTAGACAGATGATAAACAAACCAGAAAAGATCAGGTAGAGACAAAGAGTGATGAGACAAGATAAAAGAGTGATGAGACAAGATAAAAGAGTGATGAGACAGGGAGTGACTGAGGGGAAATATTATATTGATTTGGTCTAGAAAGACCCCTCCAAAAAAGAGACATTTAACTTTAAGAATGACAAGAAAGAACTCAGACAAAAAGATCTGGGAGAAAAATAATTTAGGCAGAGAGAACAGCCAATGTAAAGGCTTCAAGTCTGAGGGAGTGTTATAGTCTAAATGTTTGTTTCCCTCCCAGATTCATATGTTAAATCCTAATGCCCGATGTGATGGTATCAGGAGGTGGAACCTCTGGGGGGTGATTAGGTCATTAGGATGGAGCCCTCATGAATGGAATTAGTGCCCTTATGAAAGATCCAGAGAGATCCCTAGCCCCTTCCTCTATGTGAGGATACAATGAAGAGTCCACAACCCAGAAGACAGCCCTCACCCAACCATGCTGGCCCCCTGATCTCGGACTTCAAGCCTCCCAGAACTGTAAGAAATAAATTTACATTGCTTATAAGCTGTCCAGTCTGTGGTATTTTGTTTCAACAGCCTGAACAGACTAAAACAGGAAGCATGTTATACTTAAAGAATAATATGGAGAAAAACAGGCTGGTCTAGTAGGAATAACGTAGGCAAGCAGAAGAATAGGCGATGGAGACGGAGAGGATATTAGTTTCCAGAATAATTACCACAAACTTGATGGCTTAAAACAACAGAAATTTTGTTCCCTTGCAGTTATGGAGGCCAGAAGTCTGAAATCGAGATGCCAATAGGACTCTCCAAAGACTCTAAGGGGGAATTCATCTTTGCCTCTTCCAGTGCTGGTGGCTCCAGTTTTTATTTGTTTTGTGGATACATAACTCCATCCTCTGCCTCAATCTTCACATGACCTTCTTTTCTTCTCCATGTGTCTCTCCTCTGGGTGTCTCTTATAAGGAGAGTTATCATTCTATTTAGGGCCCACCTGGATAATCCAGAATGATCTCTTCTCAAGATCCTGAACTTAACTATATATTCAAAGATCATTTTTCCAAATAAAGTCACATCTACAGGTTCTCAGGGTTAGGATGTAGACATATCTTTTAGGGAGCCACCATTTAAGACCCACTACAGAGAGTTAGACATGGTAGGCCAGGGAAAGCCATTTCTTTGTATTCTACATGAATGGGAGGTTCTTGGAGAGTCTCACAATGGACTATTATATAGCTTGATGTGGACTTTTCAGCTATCACTCTGGCCATGCGTGAGAACTGACTGAAGGGAGAAATAGCAGTTCAGTAGTGCATGTAGAGATGCCTTGATCTTGGGTGGAAGCAATAGGAAGAGAATTAGAAAGTTAAAGATTTGTTGGGAAGTAGAGTCAAGAATATTTCCTTAGGGATTACATATGGGAGTGATGGTGAGAGAAAGCAAAAAAATTGCCATCTGCCACCTACCAATGCAGCCATCCAAATATCAACTGCTCTTGCACTCCCCACTGCCATGCTCCATATGGCAAGAGTATCCACGTCAAGGAATCACCTCCACTTTCCTAGATATTCTTAGACCTTCAAAAATGTTATCCTCTCTGTTATTCTGGCCCTTGTTGTAATTCCTATGGCTGGTTACGTCTTGTGTAACTTTGCCTCAAGACTCTGCCTTGCCTAGTGACCAATCTTGTTTTAAGACAAGATGTTCTAATTCTTTCCCATTCCAGTGTGGTTCCTTGTGGCATGCAAGCAGAACCTAAGTGATGAACCCTGAAATGTCAGGGATTTCTGCATTTTCCTCAGGTCAAGGGGACTGAAAACTCTCTGGGAACAAATCTAACAAAATTTCAGAGCCTTGTTATACAACAATTACCATCTCAGTCACCTGTATGTATCCTGTACTTAAACCTCTACAGAACTGTAGTTTCTAGATTGTCTTTCTACCTCAGGGACCTCTCTGAAGACACAAAGAAATTGGCTTAATCAAAATAATACCAATTCTCATAGTTATGTCTTTTGAAGAAATGATGATTTCAAGTCAAGTATAATTTATGTTCCTCATTAGGTTGAAATTCTGATAGAGAAATGAGCCTTAAAGTGTTCTGAGTAGTCCACTGAAGGCAGAGGCAAGAGATGGCAATGTGCTATAGTTCCTAAAGTAAGTCCCTTGATGACGGCCAAATTTTCTTATTGAGTAAGCCATTATATAGGAATGTGGCTGGCAGCCTGTAATAAACTCTTGGATTCTGGGGAAGAAACAAGTCAGCATGAGATCCTTGTCATTATTCCCTGATATTAAGCTGTTCCCATAAGACATTCAGGAGGGTCTGCAGAGTATTTCTTCTAGTAAGTGCCTGTCAAGCCTATTTTTAAATAAACTCAATTTTTAAAAATAATTTCAACATCAAAAGTTACATTTATCTGCAAGTATACTCTCAGTTTATCAATTATGGTATGTAACTTGTTCTTTTGTCCCTTAATAGCAAAGTAAATTTTAGGACTTGGTGTTCCAAAACCAACAGTCATAGAAATAGCCATATTAGAGCAAGCTTAAAACATACCCAGAAAATACATTACCTGGCATGTGAAATTTGGCAAGGGTGAAGAGAGGAGCTGCTGTCCTCTGGTTCTGGGTTAGAACATTTGTGCATCTAAAAGATCTTTAATGAGATCAATCCATCAAAGTGGCAACTCTGCAAAATACAGGTCACCAACCTAGTATCCATGAGCAAATGGAAAAGGGTTGTAGATGTTTATACTGGCATTTGGTTCTAATCTTATGTTGGGTTTCTTTAAACAAGAGCTGCTGTACTCATCATGAAGCCCATATCAAATCAATTATGGGTTAAGAATAGGGGAAGAGTGTTAGGAAAAGAAAAACAGCGTCCTAATTATGACTATTCATGTCATTCACTCATTCATTTACTCATTAACTAATTATTTTGTTAACTTTAAGTCAGCCTAAACCTTACTGAGCATGAAATTATTAAGTGGGAATTGGGCAGACAGTGGAGTTGGGGTGGGTCCTAATTATGCGGCACTGCGAGAGAGTGAAGCCCGTATTTCTACATAAAGGAAAATCTGCTAGCTGATGGAAATTTGGTCATTGATTTTTTTCACACTCAAGAGTCTAAAATCCTCCTCCCATTGTTACTGCTTGGAGAATCCTGATCAGGACAGAAGTCTCAGATGTTGAAGAGAATTTTCAAATTGGAGTTCGAGAAGCCATTCTCAGGTTAATGAGCACAGAGCAGCAGGCATTTTGAAGAGTTTATTTGGAGAAAGGAAACGTCTGCAGAAATCAAGTGATTAAGATGTGATACTCAAAGCGAACTCTGAGCGATCTCATTAGCAGAGACTAAGAATAGTTTATAAATGTAATAAGAGCCGTGATACAAGGTCACAAACATCCCAGTGCAGGCCAGCTGTGTGCGACCCACTGAGAAGGAAGATGGGGAACCTGATTGGATCAGATCAGGAAATCTTCCCTAAAAGAGATGAGAATTTCTTCCCAACCCCTAAGGGAGGAAGAACCAGAAATGCACAGGGAACTTTACATTCCATATTATTCATAGTTCTCCAGATGTACTTATGTATATTAAAATGTATATATTTTTATTCCACAATGTAGATCCAATCACTCTCAATTAATTTTAATAACTCCTGTATAAATGCCACTTTCTCACACATCTTCGTTCATAAACTTCCCTAAAAGGATCACTTACTCACCTGCACACAGTCACTCATCTCCTTTTTATGAAATTCCATTATTTACTTATTTTTCTCCTTTGAAAACTATATCTCTGGTTTCAGAAGAATATAAGCTTCCTGAGTAAAGGGGCATCATATAGCCTATTCACTATCTTATTTCCTAAGTCTAGAATAACGTCTGGCACATTATAAGTCACTCAAATATTAATTGAATGAAAAAAATGAAGAACTCTTTTTATGTCTTTATAAAATTACTACCTAAACTACACCTCTACATGTTATTATATGAATAAGCAGATACCAAAATGGAAATTTTGGCGAAGGGACCAAAACACAATAGATGATACATTCCAAAGGGGTTACAAATTTACAATGGAGGTGGTCATAAGTGGTGGCATAGTTTATAACCTCTCACACAGAGTAAAGACTTAAATGGACCAGAGAAGGCTTGTGAAGAGGATTACTTTGAAAAGAGTTGTACTATGATTCCCATTCCTAAGGAAAATTAAGGGGCAGCTTTACATCCTAACTCTAAGTTTAGTAGAGAGGGTCTTCAAGAATATTATTAGAGGAGGATTTATGAGTGAATTGTCAGTGGGCTATGATTTACCATCACCAACCCCAAGGAAAAGATTGCAGAAGGATTCCTGTTCCCCATCACAAGACTAAAGATAGGGCTCTGATGGCAGAGTAGAATACAAAAGAGGGTGGTGTCTAAATCCTATCTGAAAATCTCAAGGGCAAGAGACCAAATGTTGATCACACATATTAGGGAGTTGGTGAGAGAGCCTTGAAGATATTTTAGATTCTGTGCAAGAGGGCTGCCTGTGGAAGTAAACAACTAACCAGAAGTAATCTGAAAGTACTTCTAGATGCCTATGGGCTGAGGAAGGAGAAAGTGATGTGTCAGAGAAGTGATCATCACTTTCAGTAAAACAATTTCAGGTAGGGTAAGAGAGGGAGAGTGAGTCACCAGAGAACACATATACATGAAAGCGACCATAAGAAAGTCAATTCAAATGTCTGGTAAACCCAAAGATATTGACATCAACTCAAAACAGTACCAGGCAAGTAAAAGCTATTCTGCCCACCTCTCACCTATTTTCCCTGACCATGATACAACAAAGAAGAGTCAGAACCAGGAATAGGCAGATGGGAGATGAAGAGAAACAGAGGACTAGATAATAAATAGAGACAAAACTAGCCATGTCCTTGCCTCAGTCTGTGACTTCGGGCTTCCCACCCATAATCGAGCCTGTGTTGGGGAAGGCAGGCATCTTAATATTAAAATAGGTTCAAAGTTTTGAACATTATATAATTTGCTTATTTCACTTACTTACCACAGTGCCTTTTATTACCTAAATCTTTCCAGGAAGTTTTCACCTAAGGGCAGAAGTAAAACTAGTCCCAATGAATAAATCTTAAATGGGAGAGAAAAATGAAATTGCCTTGTCATTACATCCACAGTTTGTATTAGTTCAATATAATTGTTATAATAATTTTACTGATTTTCAAAATAATGGGGTCCAGAGTTTGAAATTCCTAGTATAAATTCCTTATCAAATTTCAATTTTCAAATTTTAACCTTATTTCTGTCTGGCAATACTTCACATTTTGTTAATGATTCACATTTGCTAATGAAGACAATGGCAGTTAAATAAACCATTAACTTGAGAATAGGTTTCCCAAATTGACAAACATAAATTATTTTTTAATCAGCCACAAACAATCCCAAAGTTTAAATATTTTAAAAGTATCTGGTATTTCTAAAAGGTATTTCGTGACAGAAGGGTACATTCCAGAGTTATTTGGAAGTTAGAAGCAATAAGTCCTGTCATATATTCTGGAAAGAATATATCTCAGCACTGAGTAATTTACAGAATCTGGGAGAATGAGATAAAATAGCGATGTACATGTGTGTGGAGATAGGAAGGGGTGGAACCCATGATAAGACATAGAAGTTAGGATAATAGAAAACAGTAAATACTATTGGTGAAAAATAAGGCATAGGGAGGGATCAATCCCATTTCAGTACAAACTACTAGTTAGCCTCAATGAGTCTTTCTGAGTTCTCACGTCTATTTTATAAAATAGTATATCACAAAAAATTATGATATGATTTTACCAAATACAGAGTTCATGCTGCCATATTGGCCTTTTTGTTTGGCTGTTAATTTTTATGGTGTGCCCAATATTTTCTCCTTCTTGACTGTTTTGTTTTTGTTTTTGTTTTGGTGAGGAAAATTGTCCCTGAGCTAACATCTGTTGCCAACCCTCCTCTTTTTGCTGAAGAAGATCGACCCTGGGCTAACATCCTGCCCATCTTCCTCTGCTTTATATGTGGGACACCTGCCACAGCATGGCTTGATGAGCAGTGTGTAGGTATGCAAACGGGATCCGAACCTGTGAACCCCGAGCTGCCAAAGCTGAGCGCGAACTTAACCACTATGCACCTGGCCGGCCCCCTTCTTGACTGTTTTTATGGGAGTGTTTGAAACAACAGTTCCATGTAATAGAGTAGTCAGCTGATCTGACTTGTTGAAAGGTTGAAAAATAGCCAATTTGCATGTCTATCCCAACTGAATGTTTGTAACAGGAAATATGGGCTCTTGGTGGCCTTTAAAAGCTAGCAGGCTAAGAGAAATGCAAACTAGAGGCATTATTAATTAATAAAAACAAATAATTTAATACCTAAGTTATGTGGATAAACCTTACCCTAATTAGAGGCCTTTTGTTTCAACTCATATCAACTGATTTGAAAATATTGCCACATATCCTATGCTCTGTTCAGAGCTTCAGAGGAGGACAGAAGCAACCGAGACTGACAGTCACAAAGGTTTTGTCCCTTTCTTCATTGTTGACTTGCAATCCTAGAAATCATTGCTGATGGTGAGGAAGAAATATGGAAAGCAGAAGGAGAAAAGGTAGTATTTTTTCCTAACATTTTGTCCCTTGAGACTGGAAAACTCTATAAACATTCTAGTTTGGCTACGAACTCAGTACTTTAAATAATCATAAATGATTGCAAGTGGACAATGGATCATATCCATAGTTTCAATTATTTAGCTTCTTACTCATCATCATTTTTTATTGTCTAGAAAACTGGTTCCGGAAAACGAAAAAAATAAAAAATAAAAAGACTGAGCATTTAACCATTATTATATCCCAGACGTCATTTCCAGTCCCAGTTTTATTGTCTCCTCTCTTGGGACTCAGTTTGTGTGACCTTCATTACCTCATAAGCATCCCAGCTGCAAACTCTCTTCACCTTTGTTCTCCTTTTGGTATTTTTCTTTGGTGGAAAGGTTAAAGGAAAATGGATTCTAATAATTTTGGGTACAGAAATAGAGAAGGAGGCACAGATGGAATGGATAAAGAATTGCTCCCTTCAGGCCCAGGGTAAGAGAGGGAGCAAGGAATCACTTGTTTGATAGTCTCTGACCTCTCTTGAAGGCAGAGACTTCTTGCCACTATTCTAGAAGTTAGCAGGTTCCTCTGGAATTATTCCTTTGCCTGAGTAGCATGGTTCCCCTCCCATTAGATAGTGAACTACTTGAAGACACCTGCAAGAGTTTTGTCATCTTTGTAGTCACAAGTTCTTCCGCTTATTTCCTTGTTTTATTGTTATGTTTATTAGGGACAAGTACTATAACAAACTCTTTATGTGGATATGTCATTTATATCCACTTCAATGATAAGGAAATGGTGACTTAATAAGGTTAAATAAGTTGGTCAAAGCCAGACTCACTGGTCAGTGGCAGAGCTAGGATTCTTGTCCAGGCCATCCAAATCCAAAGATGAGGCATTTTCACTTGTACTTCTAAGCACCTACTCAGAAAAAAAAAAAAAAAAGCCTTGATGGCCTTTACTATGATCATTTTCATGAAATAGGATTTAACTCCCAACTCACTCTTAGCCTTTCTGGATGAAATGTTCTCATTTGCCGTCTCAGCTCATCTACAAGCTCCATTATCCCTCTAATCACGTCTACTACCCATCTCTTTTGTCTTCTGTCTTCTATTACAGTTTTGTTAAAGGGCAGCCACCATATTGCACCTCATCTTGATTAAACAGGTATGCCCTTTGTCAGGGAGCCAAGCAAGAAAAGTCCTTAATAGTGGCCCCCTTAAGCCATTGCTTGGCATGCTTCCCAGAAAGCACAGTGCATCTTATCCATACCCAATCCACTATACCGTGTGCAAGAACATTTATACCCATTAAAAGTTTCAGATCTATTTTGAACCAAATTTTATAATATAGCCCAGAGAGAAGGATAGTTTCACGTTATCTTGAAAGTTTGATTTTAATAAGGATTGGCTGTCTTTCAGAGAGTTTAGAACAAAGTGTGCTGCATTTCAAAAGGAGTCACCACCTCCTTTGATGTTCTGAATCTCTTCTTATTCATACTGGAGGTGAGAGTAAGGTAATAGAAAATCCCTCTTAAAGAAATCATTGGGTTATAAAATATCTACTTTATAAAGACACTTGGTGTCAAGATATGAAGTGTATAGATTAAACTGTGGCTGATTTTAGTCCTATGGTAGGATGTGAAATTAAAAAGAATTACACATACATATTTGTATCTATGTATGTGTGAATATGTGTATATTCTGAAATTTGATATGTTGTTATGTATGAATTGGACTGTAAGTTGTTCCTAGAGTCAATATATCTTATGAATAGAAGTTGATTATAATAGCATAATAGCAATTATGGTTACCTAGTTAGAAATGCCACAGAAAAGAAAATTCTCAAATCAATTGTGGTAGGCACAATTCTAAGATGACCCCAGGCCACAATATTGTATACTCTCTCCACCTGTTGAGTATGAGCAGGACTTGTAACTTGCTTCTAACCAATAGAAAATAACAAAAGTGGTGGCTTAGTCACTATCTTGATTAGGGTACATTATATAGCAAAGGTGATGTGAGGTCACTCCTACAATCACATGATGCTATATAAGATCTGTCTTAGGAGACTGTAGCAAGACATTCTCCTGCTGGACTTAAAGAGCTAAGCTGCCATGTTGTCATGAGAGGACCATGCTTCAGGGAACTATAAGTGGTCTCTAGGAGCTGAGCATGTGGCCCGGCTGACAGCCAGCAAGAAAGCCAATACCTCAGTCCTAAGCTACAAGCAATTAAATTCTGCTGATAATTACTTAAGCTTAGAATAGAACCCCAAGCGCTACCAAGAGCCTGGCCAATACCTTGATTGCAGCCTTTTGAAACCCTGAACTGAGAACCCAGTCAAGCTGGGTCTAGCATCCTGTCCCCAGAAATTTAGATAATACAATAAATATATGTTGTTTTAAACTAATACAGAGCAATAGAAAACTAAAACAAAATTTTCCCTACTTATTTCCTGAAATTGTAGGGCCCGAATTTCACTCATTGGCAAAAGTATCTCCTCTCAATAATTCAGCAGAACCTGAGTGGAAAACATTCTTAGGGGGGAAAGAAGACCACTGAATTAGCTACTGTAGCTTATGAATTAAGCGGACATAGGCATGTCCAGTAGATGCTGCATGAAGAATTTAGAATTGATACCAATCTGGCAGTTAAGCTCAGGGCATGTTACCAAAGTAGGGTGTAAATATATTTCTCCAGAAATCTTAAAAACTTAAAATAAAATCACCCTCAAACTAAACATATACACAGGCAATTATTGAGAAACCATGTGTCATACAGATATAACCTTAAGGAATTTATTCTCTTGTTGGCAAAAGTATGATAGAATATGAAAAAAAATATGACATATAACCAAGTATATTATTGTATTTGTGTGTGTATATTGATGTGTGTATGTGTCTATGTGTATGTGTGTATGTGTCTCTATGTCCATAACTGTATGTGTGTATGTGTATAAGTATGTCTTGTGTCTGTATCTGTATGTATGCCTCTGTGCATCTGTGTGTATGCCTTTGTGTTTGTTTGTATCTGTGTTGTGGGAATCTATATGTTGTCTACATGGGGGGCAGAGTATGTGTAGGTGTCTGTGTGTGTCTGTGTGTCAGTGTGTGTGAGGGGCACTGGAGAAGACGGAAAAAGGACAAATGAGCCTCTTTAAAGGTCTTTATAAGAATTACCAAGGCATAGACAGAAAACAAACAAGCAGACAAAAATTACTGACATTGGACTCTGTGATTTAGTGTTAGTTCTAATTCTGTAATGTATTAGCTTTGTGACTTTGGTAACCCGCTTCAGTTCTGAGCCTTGTTTTTCCTATACAAAAAATGAATTAGATCATAAGAATAAAAACCACCTGGTTTTAATTTAACCATATGCTGGTGTGAGCTCAAACTGGTACAACCATTCTAGAAAACTGTTTTGTTGTCTTTAATAACGCTGAACATATTCATGCCCAATGACCCAACAATTCTAGGTATCTATCACCAATACAAATTGTACATATGTTTACCAATGGCAAATATTAGAAGGTTTACAGCAGCACTATTTAGTCCTTATGGGCAAAGACAAGAACTGTTCCAATGACCATCATCAAATTGAGGGATAAACTGCGGTATGTGCACCCAATGGAATAATACATAGAAATGAGAATGAGCAATCTATAGTTTTACATCAATGAATCTCACAAATATAATGTGAACAAAAGCAGCTAGACACAAAAGGGTATCGTGATTTATATAAAGTTCACAAACACGTAAATGTAATCTAAATAGGCAAACACTCTAGGCCCTTAGAAGTCAGGATAGTGGTTATCCTTGGAGAGTGCACAAGGGGGGCATCCGAGGTGACAGCATTTGTCAGCTTCCTAGTGTGGGCACTGGTTACCTAAGTGTGTTCAATTTGTGAAACGTCATGTGCATGTATGCTTCTGAAATGTACACTTTTCTGTTAGAATATTAAATATTAATATAAAATTTTAATAAAACTCTCATAGCATCGGGCAGCTGTGATGACAAAACAGGATAATGCATTTGAACAAGATTTGATAAATTTTAGCCCCATAAGAAAATGGTTTGCAAACTGGGTAATGCCCAGTTTGGTCATGAAATCAATTTATGGATCATGACCTGCATTAAATAAAATGAAAGAGAATAGAACAGAAAATACCAGAGTGTACCGTATACTGGAAATTGTTCTGTGATATATATCTGTTTATAATTGGGTTATATATACATATGTTTTTAACTGGGCTGAGATGTAAAATGTACTTTGAATACAGGTCACAGTCAAAGGATCAAAGTTATTGCTCTAGCACACCCATGATATAAGTTCATATAGCAGCATCGTAGGCTCACTGAATGCCTCCTACACATCCTGTCCCTGCATCATGACCCCTTGGACCAGAGACTTCACTGATTCCACATCAATCCAATGAAGAGGCATTTCAACAAGGGAATCCCACAGTACAATGAAAGCACTTCATTGTATTATCAACCATTGTCCTTATCACTTCTGGCCATTTGCTAGAAGACCAAGGACTTTGTACCCAGTGTATGGCCTAGAATTCTGCAGATTGCTCCCACAACAGGGAAAACTGCTATCTTCTAAATCGGAAGGTTTTCTTGAAAGTACGTAGCCTCTGTTTCAACCATTTTTCTCCATAACATTGTAGCAGATGCCGCAAGGGGTAGCACTGTGTATCAGTGAAGATGCAGAATGGAAAATATTGCTCATTTGCATATTCCCAAAATAATGGGATGAAGATAATAATTAATAGCTATTTTTACACCCCCTGATTTAATTAATTCCAGCTAAGATGTTTGTAAATATGTGATGATATGTTTGGATAAATGTGTCAAACGTGAAAATGAGTCACTAACACAAGGCACTAAGGAAAATAAAAAAGCCACCAGCAGAAGGCAGGCCTAGGCGGTTCTCTATTTTCTCGTTTGGAACATGTTTACCCACAGAAATCGCTAGTGGTGATATTCTGTGACAAAAAGGGCTCTGGAGAGGTGGTGGGAAAGCAGTGTAGGCAAATTAAAGGGGTGAACAACAGGGGAGGGTGAGGCTTACTACTGGAAGCCTGGTCAAATTCAGACAGATTAGTGCAGGTTAGGAAAGACCAGTTTCTTCAGTTGAGTTGAGTTGGAGGCCATTTCACTTCAAACCCACTTATGCATAATATTCTTTCCCAAGGAAGGGAGATTTGAAATAAGGAAATAAAACAGGAAACATGATGGGAAAGGGAACTTGTTTCACTGAGGGGCAGAGATCACTCCAAGGCTCTTTGCAAAATCAAATGGAGACTAAATGGTGCCTGAAGAAGGACTGTTTACAGGGACAATGACATGATGTGCAAGTTCATTAAGAGACTAAAATTTTGGACAAAGCCATTTAGACTAGATTCATGTAGCAGAGTGAAAAGAAAAGAGGTTCTGGGTAGGGATGTACACTGGCTAAAAGAGTGGACATGATTTGGGGCTGACTGAAGAGGGGCTCTTTAAGTTTTGCTCTAGTTTGGGTCCAAACCTGATGTTTCAAGTCAATGAACCCACTTCATATCTCTGTGGATCAGTCACGTTAGATAGAAGGAAAGGACCCTGAAAATTTCCACAGTATGCAGGGGCCTTCCTTTGTGAATTTATTAAAGCTGGAAGCTCAAAGGGCAAAGGCTCCCTGCCTTCTACTCGGCCAAAGTCTCCTGCTCTGTGAAGGGTCAGATGGGGAGAAAAACCTCATATCAGAGTTAATGATCATAGTCCTGCTTTGCTAATTAATGCCATTGACTCATGGGGTGTGAAAACACAACTTAAAAGGCTCCACACCAGCTGAGAAGTCAGAGTTGAGAGAGGAAAGGAGCAGGGGATCCTTTATATAACGAAGAATGAAGGAGAATCTTTAATTTTCTGTTAATTACATCTTTTAAATCTATAATTTCTGAGCAGGGCAAGTAGGCAAAATCAAATCAGTAGTGCCATGACACAGCAGTTCCATTTTAATTAAAAGCCACCACCTTCACGTTACCTCACATAATGGCACAGACTGGAGTCACCCTGGGTCTCATATTTACTTCAGTTTTTCCCTTTTAATTTTTGCATGAGCAATTCTAATCCCTGACTTTTATAAAATAACTTTGCAATGAAGCCTTTTAAGTCATAATAGCTATGAAAGTTAATGACTATGCACTCTCACGGACACATACATTTATATAAACACATTTGTATACACTTATATACACGAATATAAGATCCTAACAATATATAATATTGAGACATTTTTCTGGGACATAGTAGGCTCTAAGTAGGACCCTGGTATCCTGAAGGGGTTTATGCATCCTTTTATCTAGTTCATTTGCCAGTCACTTGGTGGACAGTTTTTTTCCATAGAAAACAATTTTATTGTTATTCTAATATTAATACTATTCTATAACATTCTATAATATTATTCTATAAGAGTGAAATTCTGGCACAGGAGAGGATACAAGATATTAACATAAATGTATTTATCATTTAAAAATTCTGTGTAGAGGATCGATTCTTATACCATATGAGATAGAGTTGGATGTACAAATATTTGGGAGGTGGGAAGAGTCAACCCCAAGGAATGAAGATGACCTGAGATAAATGTATTTAATTACTTAGCAAGTTTCCACCATAGAGGTGTGCACACTGTGTATTTGAGTAGGTACATGAATGTATGTGCATATATAGTACACATTATGTATATATTTGCAATGTAATACCTTGATTTGATAAACCCTGCTCAATGTGCTATGTTTACAGTTGGGAAAAACAGGCATGTGTTTGTCAACTGAGATTCTGTTTATCTTTCTGTTGTGAAGAGTTATAATCTGTTATCTACTATGGATCTTATCCTATCACTCTAGACCAAGTCTAGTTTCCAGCTTAAAAAATAAAGAAAGATATAAAATGCAACATCACTGGTAAAATTCATACTTCACATCATTTCCTTATAGGCACTAACTATATATGAAGGGAGGTCATTTTGTTTCCAACAAACTCCTGAGAAGTGTTGATTACTGCTGTATTATTAGAATGTTAATTTGGGAACTTTCTAATTGTCCTTCCCTTTTGCAGACACAAGCTAATGTTAGAGTTTAGTTTAATATTTTATTTCTTTTGTGTAATGGATACACTAGTCATGCCAGCATGGCTTTACAATGATATAATACATGAATTGGTCCCAGATAAAGCCGAATGTGAGGTATTATTAAACACAGAGTCCCATTTTGGCTATGCGTGATAATAGTGCTAAAATTCTAGCTAAGGAAATGTGTGAGCAGGCTCCTGCTTATGAATATTTGTGTATGTCCTCCTGTAACCCAACACACACACATGAATTGTTCAAAGGAAGAAAAAACAGTTTACCCAATGAGTCATCGCACAACCCCTGCTTTGTTCTGGTGTAGTCATAGCTGCACATTAATTTGGATGCTAACTCAGTTCCAGTGGTAAACACAAAAGCAGAGAACCTTGTGCACCCAAGGAGATGCTTTAAAGGGCTCACTTAGTGAAAACATCTGTGGTGCTTATTTTAAATCAAGACCCCAAAACTACATCTTTGGTGAAAGTAAGCTACTCATTGCACAGTGACCTAAGTGGCGTATGCCTCACAATGAAGCTCCATGAATAGAGGCTGAGAGAAGAAAAAGTAGAAACTAGAAAGAAAAGGAAAAGAGGACCAAAAAAAAAAAAAGTGACACAGACAATGGAGGACATTCCAGAAATATCTCTGGGATGCAACAAAAGCTATGCCAATGTCTCCAAGGATAGATCAATGCTATGAGAAATCCAAGGTCTAGTGTAAGGACTTTTTGTTGCTAAGACATCATAAATCCAAGGTGTGAGAAAAGAGACTCTAATTAGCCATGAAGTGGAGTTTGCCTGTGAATTTATACTTCTGCCTCTGGAAATTTCAGGTTCACTTTATCCTCCCAAGAAATGAGCAAGAAATAAAACGAGAGTATTTTTGTTTACAACGCAATAGATATGATCTAAAGACGGTATCTGTGATTACAAACTTTTCTGGGGACTATGTGTTAAAGCAAAGCAGACTCCTGTATTGCAGGACTTCTCAGAGCCTTTTATATGCTAATGAACCCTACCCTTTTGCAAGGTGCGGGAGGCATATAATATGTAGTGAGAAAGCAGATCAAGGCTCTTTTTATCCAGGGCATTTACATTTATATTTGCTCTCCAAAGCTTATTTTGGAAAAAGGTGAATTGGACTTTTCAGTTAAAATATCTAGCAATATCTTATACTTAAAAGAACAGACTATTTGTAAGAGCCACAAGAAAAAGTAGTAATAACTTAGGGGCAGGCCTGGTGACATAGTGGTTAGTTCACACTCTCTGTGTCAGCAGCCTGGGGTTTGTGGGTTTGGATCCCGGGCACAGACCTACACACCACTCATCCAGCTATGTTATGGTGGCACCCTACATATAAGATAGAGGAAGATTGGCACAGATGTTAGCTCAGGTCCAATCTTGCTCACCAATAATAATAATAATAATAACAATAACTGAAAAAGTTATTCTAGAATTACTTTAGAAATTAAATTTTATATTGTTTGGTAGAGTTTAGTAATTATTTTAACAGAAAATCAAACTTCATCAGAAGCTGATTCCTATAGCCATTTGTCCTTTCTGCATGTTGACATCATTTATTTAACAAACAAAATCTTACGAATAAAAATTCTAGTAATAATTAGAATCCTCTAGAGACCCATAGATAGGGCACTGTTTTTCGCTAGACTTACTAACTAAATGAAGCATTGCATTAAATGGTTTACATTGTGCTTAACACATGATAAGCACCTATTAGTAGTTGTTATTTTCATGTGTTATTGATATTTTTATGTCATATATACATTAAAGAATGGGACCTTTATGAGTATGGAAATGAATTCCTAGAAATAAGGAAACTAAGAGGTAACGTTACTTGCAAATGGGATCTTTACACAGGTAATCAATTTAAACTGAGGTCATTCGAGTGGGCCCTAATCTGAAATGACTGGTATCCTTGTAAAAAAGGGAAATTTGGATGGAGACGGACATGCACAGAGGGAAGATTACGTGAAGACACACGGGGAGGAGAAAGCCATGTGATGGGAGTGATGCATCTACGAGCCAAGGAACATCAAGCATTGTCAGAAAAGGAGGCAATGAAGGATTCTTCCATAGAATGGTCAGAGAGAACATGGCCCTGCCTGCACCTTGACTTCAGGCTTCCAGCCTCCAGAAATGGGAGACAATAAATTTATGTTGTTTCAAGTCACCCAGTTTGTGGTAGTTTGTCATGGCAGCCCTAGGAAACTAATACACTATGTTGGCATTTTCTTTGTAGCACTTGTCACAACTCTAATCATTTGTTTTGTTTACTGTTATTGCCTAATTTCAACATTGGAGTGCAAACTCCAAGAGGAGCAGGGATCTTGCATATCTGGTTCTCTGTTGTATCACCTGATTCCAGGAGAGTGTCTGGCAAAGAGATCATGCTCAATATATATGCAATAAATGATTGAATGGTGGCATTGAAGGGAAACTGATCAAACTTTAAGGACAACAAAGAAGACTACCTATGCTCATTCATTGCTAGTTGTTGTGTTTGCTTATTTGTTTGCTTTTGACTATTCTAAGCACCCTTTAAACCCAATCCTTTTCAGGAGTACAATCAATTCTGTGACTCCGTCTGTAAAGGTCTATAGATTATTATGGAACTGAAACCTTATTTAGTGCCCAAATGAATACATTTACAGAACATTAATGACATTCCATAAGAACAGGAGAAAAGCAAGGATTCTTTGAAAGGGAAACATGGTAAACACAGAAAATACTTTCTGCCACCCACTCTGTATGTGTCATGCATTGGGTCAGTTGTTGACAATGGGAAACTTGATTGCAGATATTTCTAAACCAAGGCACTCAGTAAATACTTACTTGGTTAAATGTGTGACTGCTCTTTCATTTGGGAGGCAGTAAGGTACTGTAGTTAAAAGCATAGGTCCTGAAGTCAGAGAACCCTAGCTAAAATTCAAGCTCCCTTACTTACAAACTGTGTGACCTCATACAAGTTGCATTCTTTTCCTAAGCCTCAGTTCTCTCAACTCCCCTCCCCACCCCCCCTCCCTAGAAAAAAGATGAGGAACAATAGTAGTTACTCTAAAGTGTTGATGGGAAGATTAAGTGGTGATGTTTGTAAGGTGTTAGCACACTGTGTGACACACAGTAAAAATGCAATAAATGTTGATTTTACTATTTTAAGAGTTCTCTCTTCACCGAATCCACTGAAAAGATTGATGTGTTGTAGTATGTAAAGAATCCTTTCTGTTGTTTTTGTTCTTTTTTTTCTTTTTGGTGAGGAAGATTGTCCCTGAGCTAACATCTGTTGCCAATCTTCCTCTTTTTGCTTGAGGAAGATTGTCCCTGAGCTAACATCTGTGCCAATCTGCCTCTATTTTTTATGTGGGACACCACCACAGCATGGCCTGATGTGCAGTGCATAGGTCTGCGCTCAGGATCCAAACCTGCAAACCCTGAGGCTGCTGAAGTGGAGCATGCAAACTTAACCCCTATGCCACCGGGCAAACCCTTAAAATCCATTCTTTAATTTACACATAAATGCAATATTGCAGGCGCATGATGTAAACCTATTTTCACTTCTGTTGCCCTTGACTAATAACCTAGGGTTCATTGATTTAAATGAAACTGAAGTCCAAGAGTCACTTTAACCGGTATAAGCCATAGCCCCAGGGTTGTGGTTTAATCCCAAAGTAACTAATTTATCTTAGAATCCTAAAGAAACATGAGATATTTCTTCTGAAAATTGTCACCCAAGCCTTTTCGAAGGCTAAGGACATCTACAATTCATGATGAATCTGAAGGAGGTATTGCTACAAGCAGCCGTGTGCGTGTGATATTTTTAATTTCTTTTCTGCATGAGACCATATTTATGAAGCAGCCACAGGAAAGTCCCATGTGTGTTTTTAAATTTTCTTCCTATGCTATAACCATAACAGCAGTAGTATTTGACCATATGACAGTACTGTTCATGGAGAAAAAGGAAAATGTAGAAGAGTCATAATAATAACCAATGGATTTTTTTTATTGCATTATAGTTTATAAAGTATTTTCCTACTCATTAGCTCACTTGATCCTCCCAGAGGACAGGTCAAATAATTATAAGTAATATTTCCATTGCAAAGTAGAAGGAACTGAGGTCAAATGCTTTGATTAAAGTCAGAGAGCTGTTCTGTGATGGGATGGTACAAAATCTACCATTTCCAACCTCCAATCTCCTTTCCGTCCACTGTAACTTGCTGCAGTAATTATGTAAAAAGTAAGATGGATATATTGATGATACAGAATACAGCTTAAAAGAAAGATTGCATGAATACATTTAGTCTCTACCATTTCCAGGTAAGATAATTTTAGTTTATCAACTTTCAAAGCATTACTTCTTGCCCATCTTGAGTACTAATACCCTAAAGCAGTGGTTGCATAATAGATTTGATTGTAGTAAACTTACCTGACGCTGTTTCCCCACATAAAAAGGGACTTGATGTCACTGACTAAATTTACCATTAAATGAAAATTCGGAAAGCTGTCTAGATATTCTAAATATTTTCAAAATTCATAGTAAAATTGTTAAAAAGGATATGAAATTGCTTTGCTGCCTTAACTCAACATCCAGGCTTCCTGGTGAAGAAGGAAAAACAGAGATTATGTCCTATTTGCCTCTGGGAAATCCTCCACTTAGTACAAGTCACAGCTGAATTCTTCCACCCAGACAAAACACTGTCCAAATCCAGGCTGACAGGCCACACAGGGAAACAATTCAAAATCACAGCCTCATCTTCCAGGGGAAGCAGCCTCAAACTTGAGACCCAGATCTTCTCTATAGAGTCATGGCAATTTCTCACCATCTGGACACCCAGACTCTGACCATCTAGTACTACTACAGACAAACTAAATGCAAAGGCTTGTCCTTGATGAGCTTCAAGACCCTAACCAATCCCAAAGCACCACAGCCTCGCTTAAAGCTTCCAGAACACAAGGTCTCCTCCCTATAGATTCACAGTTTGCAGCATTTCAGCACTTGATTACATACTGTCTTCTGCTCTCTAATTGTTTCATGTGTTCCCATCTTGTTTCCCCAACACATTCCTGAGTCATTTAACTCATTTTTAACTCTAAAGCCCCTCGTCCTGTCACCATCATCTCATGAATCACATGAATTTGGTTGCTCTTTGCCATGGATTCTGGGGCTAGAAAGTTGATGAATCAAGCAGCTTTGTCCTTCAGAAGCCCCCCATGTACTAATGGAGACCCTCACATTTAAAGTTCATGTCAATATCATACAAGAGCTAAGCCATCAAGATGAATACAACATTTGGGGAATCTTGAGGGAGAATGAGATGACATAATCAACATGATGTTCCCTGGTGGAAAAGGTGGGGTAAGGGTATTTCAGCTAAGAATAGTATGACCGAATTCACCTAGTTTTAAAAACTAGGTTTGGCATGTCTGGAGAATGTCAAGAGGTGTGGTAAGACTGCACACGGAGAGGGAGAGGAAGTGGGAGAGGGAGACGGAGAGGGAGAGGTTCTTCTCTGAGCTGGCTTCCAGCCGCTGTCCCTTTTCTCATAGGAGGGGATGAGGATGAGCGACTCACTGGAGCATGAGGGCAGCATGAGGCCATACTAAACTAAGTGGTACTACATAGTGAAGGAACTGAATACTTTTGGATTGTCTTCCCTGTAAGCTCCCTGAGTGTAGGGACAATGTGTTTCATTACCAGCACCTAGCACAGTGTCTGGCACATGGTAGCTATTTAGGAACCTTTTTTTCTTAACCAGATGAATGCATGAATGGATGATTGATAGATAGCTAAAGGGCGCTGTGCATGATATTCAAGCAGGGGAACAACATGATTAGACTGGGTTCTAAAAGACAACTTAATGTCCTACCTTGATTCTTTCCTTCTACTTTTAAAATTGCTCTTTTTATAACATATACCTTATTATTTAATATGTCCCCCAGTTCTACATTTGTTCTGCTATAATCTATTCTCAACAAAACAAGGAGAACACTTAAAATATAAGTCAATTCAGACTCTCTCTGAACAAAATCCACCACTGGCTGCCCATCTCATTTGGGGTAAAAAACATAGTCCTTCCAACGGCCTGAGAGGCTTTATATCATCACTGTGTCTTACCTTCCTTATCTTCAATTCCAACTTCTCTGCCTCCACTATTCCCTTCCTGTCACTCTGGATTCCTCGTCACTCCCTGAATGAGCCAGGCATGCTCCTGCCCATTCTCTATGCTTGGAACTGTCTTCTCCCATATCCAGGGAATTCACTTCCTCACCTCTCTTTTTGGTCTTTGCTTAAATGTCACTTTCTCATGAGCTCCACTGTGAGCAATTTGTTCAAAATTTTGTACTTTATCTTTCCCTGCCACTATTCTCCCTTACCCATCTCTACTTTTCCTTTTCATATAGCACTTATCTCACTCAATCATACTCTATAATTTACTTTCTTTGCTGTGTATTATCTGTTTTTCCATTTTCCCTTCCTTAACAAGAACAGAGATCTTTGTATTTTTCCCTACTGATGTACCTTAAGTGTTTATGACTAGAATTGAGCCCGGCACAGAGTTAGGTGTTTTATAGAAGGTTGTTGAATTTCACTGAACCCTTAGATATTTGAATAAGGATTTCCGTTTTGGTAAATGTAAAGCAGTAGGAGGTACATATGACTTACCAAGCTTGCAAGGTGGTTATTAGAAACCAATGCTGCAATAAATGTTAAAATCCTGATAGAGTATAAGGTTCTATATGCTACAAGTCAGTAGTCATTACTGACATCACAAACAGTATGAGTCAAATGGGCCATCAAGTCACCTTATTGCCATCTGGAGGCTGTGCTCCCCAATGGCAGGAAAAGAACAGAGAAGAATACATGAGCATCCAAAGAATATGAAAATGCTTATTCATTCACTTGATGAGCACATTTGGACAGATGGATAGGTTGCGCCAATTCTGCCCACCTAAGCTGGATATTTTAAAAAGGTAAATGAATGAGCAGTTGTGAAATGATGAGCAGAAAGGAGAATACAACATGGAGGTGACTCAAAGGAAAGACTAGACAGAAACCATGGTGCACAATGACAGTTAGTGTGGCAAGATTGCAGCTGTTGGGAACCAACAAGAGCAGACATATCCATTGGCTGCTTAAGGTAAAGGTAAGCTAGAAAATTTGAAGAATACACCTGAGATTGATTCCATTCTTAAAGATTCCATTCTTAAAGTACTATATGCCCTTCTGCAAATATCAAATGTCCCTTGCGTTTCATGTTGGGCCCCCCAGATAGACTCTCCACCCCAGCAGGACAAGGGCGTATACAACAAATCAATGAGCTCCCTTGCCCTCTAGCTTTGGGTTGGCTTCATCCAGTGGAGGACACCAGCAGGAGATTGGAGGAAGCAAAGGGTGTGCAGACAGGCTACATATTCCCCTGGTTCCCTCCCTCCAGGGTCAGTTGGGTTCTCTGTGGCCTTCCAACAAATGTCATTGCTGTTAAGGTGATTTTCTCTGCACAATTCTTTCTGGCTACCAGTAACCTCTCCCTCCCGTTGTTTCTCTAGGCCTAGGAAAAGTGACAGCTTTTCTTTTATTAGCCTCTGGTTACTGACTGCACCAACCCTTTTGGTTCCTCAAACCACCTACATCTTTGAAAAGCCATCCCTTTCTTAAACTTTATTTGAATTACACTAATTTGAATGTGCCAGCTGTTGAGTTTCTTGTTGAGGACTCAATGACACACATACATTCTTTGAGGTTTAATTTTCATATCAATAGAGTACAAATAATATTCACCACCTAGGGCCATAGTGACCATTAAGTTAAGTAACGCTTGTAAAATAACTAGCAAACTAACTGAACTGGAAGAAAGTGTTCATACATGACTTTCTTGGCCTGTCTTGCTTGTAACTTATCAACTTGTAACACAGCATCATACTATAAGCACCTGCTTACTTTGTCTGCTTCTTCCTGGAGACTGAACCATTCATTAAAGGCAGGGCCACAGGCACAAAGATCTGCACCTGTGCATTCAGCAAGTACCCTGGAAATATCAGTTAAATGATCACTGAGTGAATATGGGACACCAGCAGCAGAGAAGACAGGACTCCAGGGCACTACTAGGTAAAACTAAAACATAAAGCCTCAGAATTTGAAGTTCAAGATATTATAATTTGATACAGGAGCAGAATGGGAAAGACTACTTTGATCTTTTTAGCCACATCTGGCTAGTAATAATGTTGAGAATCTCTGTCTCCCTCTGTGTGTGTGTATGTACAAACATAATAGACAGATGATAGGTAGATGGATGGATAGATAGATATGTAGATGGATAGATGGATAGTTAGAGAGATGTATCACAATATCTCAGTCAGCTGTTATGTGTCACATTTTCCACAAGAATGACACCTTGGAAATGAACTGTAATTAATTAAATAGATAATTACATCAAACCATTTTCAATTACCTAAAATCTGAGGGGAAAAAAACTCTTAAAAGGGTGATTAAAGTAAAAGTGCATTTGATTTCTAAAACTTGGTTGTTAAAATCTGACCTTTTATTTATGGTCCAAATAATATAATTATCAAATCAGCCAAGGCATTATTTCTGAAAGAATTAAAAAAAAAAATCATGTAGTATAATACAAACCGAGTCACATTTGCACATATGGGAAAATTGAAAGAAACACTTCCATTTTAATTGAAAATATGACAATGAATAACTTAATAATGATTTGCCCAGCAATTTCCACCTTTAGTTTAGAATCACAAACGCATCTTTTTTAAAATCTCCTCCAACCCATGATCTACCCCTTGAGACCCTCTGGTCTATAGGAAGAGGGAGCATATGTTGCTGGGAGGGATTTTGGCAGCATTACCAGAAGTCTATTCTATTTGTCATGAACCACATCAATAGAATTCAGGGACTACATGAAAAAGCACATTTCTGGGGATGATTTCGTTTCAGAATCCAGCCAGCCCCCAATTTTATCTCATCCACTGTTGATTTCCTCTTTCCACTTTCTTCCTTAGAGCAGTTTTCCTTTTGTGTCTGTCACCGTACCTCTACTAACCAACAACTGGTGATTTCTTTAATTGAATTTCATTACTGCAGAGTAGTGTTTGTGGGTGTATTTGCTAGAGCATATAAGTACACACTCATGTACATACAGCTTTTAGTGGAAATGACAACCTGCCATTTTTACTTTGCATTTTTTTCTAAGGTCTCCATAGTTTTTAATTTTACAGCATCAGCAGCTGAAGAGTCAAGATAGCTCAGAAATGAGCAGCATCTGTCTCTGCTGTGACCACTAGCAGCACTGGGAGTCCAATGATGCTGAGATATGAAGAGTTTTGTGCTTACGCACATGCTTTAGTCAGATGGACTTAGGTTTGAGATGTGCTTCTGCCATTACTCCTCATGTAGCCTTAGGCAAGTCAATGACCTCCCCCAAGCAACCCTCCTTTAAAGAACATATATAATTAGAGTAGCTGCCTCACAGTATTCTTTTGAGGAGTAAATAAGATGATACATTTATCATAGTAACATGATAGATTTCACACACAGTAAGTGTGAAAGACAAGCGGATGAAGAAGAAAGAAGATAGAAAAAGAAAGAGAAAAAAAAAGGCAATGAAGTATGAGAACAGCCAAAAGTTGGGAAGACTCAGAAGGATGGATAGAGAGAGAGAGGGAGGGAGGGAGGGAAAGGGCATAACTCTCCTGATATTCAATAGAAACTCTGCGAAGGGAACTTACTCCTGGCCTAATGGTCACTTTACACAATACTCTATTCTGAACAAATAACATGATTCCTTTAATAATTCCATCCTTGCCCATACTTAAAAATATATATCTTTTCTCTTGGTAATTTCTTAGTAGTCACTGAGAGAGAAAAGGCAAGAGGTATACATCTCCTCTTTCTGAATACCTGTAGCCTTTTATCTACAATTCTCAAATGAGATTTCTCTGTTTCTACCTTGAATTTTTCAGAATTGTGTACATGTCTTATCTTGTCTCCCCACACTATACACTCCTCACTGGCATGTTCCTGTCTGATTCACATCTCTGTCCTCCGTGATATGTCTAACAGGATATCTTCACTCAGGTAATGCATATATAAGTAAGCAGACACAAGTTAAAGAGCAAAGCAATAGGCTTCTGGGACCAGGGAGTGATTGATAACGAGAAACAGCAAGGAAGCCTAGAGCAGGGGTCCCTAACTTGCTGGTTCATACAACAGAGACCTAGGTTTGCTACAAAAGAAGGAAGAGAGGGAGGAAGGAAGTAAGGGAGGGAGGGAGGAAGGAAGGAAGGGAGAGAAGAAGGGAGGAAAGGAGGGAAAAGCAGGGGAGGGAAGAGGTGGGGAAGGGAGAATCTATGGTAAAAAAGTTTTGCCTATGTACATAAAAAAGTTGAGCCTGTTTCTTTACTGCAGGATTTCTTTCTCAGGCTGTTAATGTGTTTGAATTAATATTCCCACAAAGGGTATATATGGCATATTACATGTATCAAACATATTTGACCAAGTAGTTTTATCTCTACTTATCCTGGAACAGTAGTACAATCATGGATCACTTAACAACGAGGATACGTTCTGAGAAATGCGTTGTTAGGTGATTTCGTTGTTGTGTGAACATCATAGAGTGCACTTACACAAACCTAAATGGTATAGCCTACTACACACCTAGGCTATACGGTACCTATCTTATGGGACCATCATCATATATGTGGTCTATAGTTGACTGAAATGTCATTATGTGGCACCTGACTGTACTGACAATATCAATCTGGAAAATAATGCATTTTGAGTAATATTTTAAGATTCTTTATAGTAATGGTCAGCCTGAAAAATATATTCTCTGTTCCCCAAAACCAAGATGGTTCCTAATCACCCCACTACCATCCTTTGTCTCCAGCATTGTATGAAAATAAGGTCCTTCTTTCCTCCCTCCCTTCCCCTACTTGAGAGTGCTATATATGAGACTACATATAATATTTGTTGAGAGAAAGAAGAGATGGGGGAGAGAAACAGAGGAAAGAAAACAAAAACTTATTGTGAATTTTTCCTCCTCTCCCTCCAGTGAGTTTGAGGTTAAAATTTTATATTTTACCTACACTTCCCTTGAAGATAAGACATATTACAAATAATTCTCCAATTAAGTTTTTCTTGGGCTCACCTCTATTTCTCAGATTCATGAGGTCAGCTGCAAATGTGGGAAAAGGGGTCTGTGTAAGTTTCATGTTCCATATAGGCAATGTGCTTTGTGATGGACTTGTCATGTAGATGACAATCTTGAATGTCATATAGAGCTAAGCAACACAGGACTTGCTATCTCACTATACGCTGTCTGAGAGTTGGGCTAGGTCAGCTTCCTTTGATAGCAACAGAGCAAGATAATGTGGGTAACTGAATAGTCAGTAAATCCATTTCTGGTACATTCTTAGCCAACCATGAGGAGAGAGCTTAATAGAAAGTAAGAAAGCTAGGGAGGCACTTAAATGAATAGCATGAAAAAGGAGGAAGGGAAATGGAGCTTTGCCCCATCAGGGCAAGAGTTATCCCACAGCTGGTACCCAAGCACAGCCCACCCCAGGAATAGGATTCTACTTGCCCCTTTGGGTGGCCTCCTGTGGCCAATCCTCTCCTCGCTCATATCTCTAACTGGTAGACAAGAAATAAAAGAGATTGAAATATTCATTATTGTGAGGAAATGTAATCAACAGGAAATTCCATTACTTGATAGTTTTCTCTCTTTCTTATTAGAAGGGCTGAGTCAGAATGAGGCAAACAGAAACATTTAAATTTACTTCTACCTATTAATTTGAAGGTGCTTAAAATATGCTCTCTAAAGCAATAAGTAAAAATTATTAATAACAATACTAATTACAATTTATTAAACAGTTACTATGCTAAGCACACTACATGTCTTACTTAATCTAATCCTCATAATACTATTATGAGATAGATATTACATCTATCTTCCCAAACTATGTCTCTCTCTTCTCCCCACTGCCCATCCATTCTGGCCTAAACTTCTAGATATAAATTTCACATACCACCCTCCCCTCAGCACCAGAGGACTCAAATGATAAAAAAGAGATAAGAAAAAATATATATCACTTTTGGATTCTTCAGGGTGCATAGAAGTTAAAAAAGAACAATTTTATTGAATTTCTGCCTCTCTTTATCCTCTCAACTTAAGGCTTATTGTCTCACTCAAGAAAATAGTTATACAAACTAAATACCACAGTATAGATCATTTTTTTAAAAGGTTCTTATTTTAGAATTTTATGCAGCCCAAAAAGTATGAAAATCATTCTCATTGCATGCAAAATGCTCAATGACGATGTTTAGTTAAAAAGGAAAAGATACACAGCCATGTTTACAGTAAGAAGCAGATACACAAATACACAATAGTCAAAATGAAAACATCCCAAATGTTATGTGTGCTCAGCTCCAGGTGGATAGGTGATTTGTTTGTTCATGTTTTGTTTTTATCTTTATCTGACTCTGAATTTTCACAGTTTTCTGCAATTTTATTTGTAGCTAACATTTACTGAACACTTACCATGTACTCTTCTGAGAATTTCACATATATTGACTCATTTAATTCTCACAGCAACGTTAGGAGGTAGGTACTATTATTACTCCCATTTTACAGATGAGCAAAATGTGGCATAGGTAGTTTAAGAAGTTTGCAAAGGCAGGAGATTGCAAAGCACGTATGTGAACCCAGGCGGTCTGCTTTCAGAACCTGTGCTTTTAACCACAGCAAGCTACTGCCTGGTAGTATGGACATTAGCTTTAAAAGTAGAAGAAAAAAACATTAAAATATTATTTTATATCATGTTACATAAACCAATGTTACCTCAATAAAAAATAATAAAATGAAAATAAATAAAAAGATTACTCTATTTTTTAAATGTACTCTGCAAATTTGGTAATAACCAGAGAAAATCAAAGATGCACATTCTGGGGTAGGGGCAAAAAGAATTTAATCAAGGTGTTTTTTTCTCTTTTAAAATCGTCATTTCAGTGGATTGCAATAGCCATCAGATTTGCTTCGGGCCATTAAAAGGAAAATTCTACATTAATTTCTGCATTTGAGTGCTTTCCCCTTTGTAATTATCAATAATGCAATTGCCATGGAGTCCCTGTTTGGGAAAAAAAAAAAAAGACATTCAGATGTGTGCGTGTGTGCGTGTTTTTCCTTTTCTCCCATCCTCAGAAATGTACCAAAGAGCTGAGCTGACAGATTGGAATGCTCTTCCTGTGATAATCAGTCACCTCTCACCACCTGCCACCAAGTGGGTAGGAGAGTGGAGTACATTACCGAGAGGCCCACCACTGTTCAGGTGTGTTCTTTCAAGACCTCCAGTTCTACATTGCAGTTTATGGCCTGGAAAGTGGCTTCCACAACATGATCAAGCTAGGATAATGATCTCATTATAAAACCAACCAGAAACTCTGTGCAGCTTTTTTTTTTGTTCATTGAAAGGCTGGGAGATAAAAAAGAAAACATGGTGTTTGAAGTGCTTGCATTTTGAAAATGAGAATGTCCAGCAAAGGCTAACTTTGCTTGTCTCCCTCCCCAATTCTTACCCTCTACTCTCTCATGTCTAGTCTGAGGCTAGATGTTAGACCTTGTGGATATGCTTGAGGTTGGATATCACTGTAGAAAGTGGATGGAATTTGGTATATCAGTAGTGCAAGCCAAAGTCCTCGAGAGGGGTAAAGAGTTAAAAAAGCAATAGATCACTAACAGAAAACAGAGCCTAGCATTAATAAGATAAGAACTGGATCATAGCTGGAGCATATAGTTAACAAGAAGAATCAGAGGCAAAAATCACATACTAAGCCATCTGAATGACATTCATCCCAGTTGCCCTGGACAGTTCTAGTTTATGCCTGTCATCCTCTCAAAAGTGTCCTGAGTTGGAAGATAAACTACATGGGCACAGTGTGAATTACTGATGTGTGTGTAGCGGAGTTAATTTGGCTTATAGGATCAAGAAGGAAGCTGAAGCCCCTGTAAGTGGAAATGACTGAGGGGCTCTTTAGGAAGAATAAGGTTGAATATTGAGATTTCAAATATACTCCCTTCTTATTTTGACTCTTTAATGGCCAATAAAATCTTCCACATAAGCTGTCTCTTCTGAGTGGGAGCAGAGGGAAGAAAAGGGAATGAAGGATTTGTGGTCAGTATTTGGATTGATACCAGAAGGAAACAAGGAAATAATCATAGAAAAAAAAATGAGTAGAGAATAAGAAAATACCACACAGGTTGGAAATAGAGAGCCAACAGACGAGTAGAAATGCAAACTCCACAAGAATTTGTGGTAGTCTTAGAAAGGGCATTGGACTTCCAACAGTACTGAGTGGTGGAGTTCGTGAAATCTAATCTAGATTTCAAGAAAAAGGTTTATTTTAGTTAATGTCAGGGTTCCTTTAAAACACACACACACACACACACACACACACATACACACACTTATCACTTAGACCCATTTCTTTCCTATCTCAGAAGAAGAGAAGGAACAAGAAAGGTCAGACAACTGCATCACTAGAGGGAGAACATGTAATCTCATGGCCAAGGTTCTTCAAGCAGAATAAGGAGATCTTCCACTTTTCTTTCATGAAAGAGTGGATTACCCTCATTGTCCTCCTGTTTGGACAGCTTGCGATCACAGATTGCCTTCTTTTTATAGCGCTTTCTATTACAAATCCCAATTCATCCCAGGAGAGAATTTTTCACACAATAAAATTTAAATAAAGTGTGCAAAGTGAGTTTTAAACAAGTTTCATGACAGGTGTAAAACCTTCCTAGGAAACTCAGTAAGAATCTGTTACCAGCTAACACCTTGATTGATAGCCAGCTGAGGACAGCAATGGGACACAGTGTGGGCAATTTCAAAAAGGGCCGAGTGATTTGTGGAGATAAGAAAGGGACTTGACAAGGAGGCTGGGAAGCTGCTAAAATAAAAAGGCTCTCTTTCAATATTGCCATGTTCCCAAGCAAGCATAAGCCACCTTGAACTTAACTACCCAAAGACAAGAATGATTGGGCTAAAAACCATAATTTCCAGTTTCCAGGGCTTAACATAAATTGTAGGCAATGGTCAACAAAGTTTGACTCAAGAGCCCAAGAAAAGCTTCTGTGTCAGCCCACCCCCAACCTCAACCATTCCCAGGCAGAGAACCCACGTTACACCACCTTACCCATCTTAAAATTTTACTATCTCTAGGAATAGTTGCAATTTACACTTTAACTTTAGTTAAGAATTTGAATTAAAGCATAGTGAAGCCAATAGGAAGAAAAGAGAGAGAAGGAGAACTAAGATTTGTCGAGCTCCTACAAAGTGCCAGGCTCTGTACTCGTTTTCCATTTTATACTGAAAAAAGCCCTCAATATGCAGCTTCTAGCTTTTATTATCCCCATTATTCAGAAAAAGAAAGAGAGCAAGAGAGAGGTGAAGAAACTAGCCCAAGGTAACATAGTTAGAAAGCAACGGAGACAAAAATTGGATACCCGAGGTCCTGGGTGAGGATGGAAGGAGAAACATCATCAGAAACACAAGTTCCCGGAGCATCCGAGAAGATGACAACACCCAGGAGCCTGGAATGTTCTTTCCCTCCCCCTTCCCCTTCCCTTGGTAGCTCATTGTCTTATCTCAGTCCTTTATTGTCTTCATAGGAGCCTTCTCCACCCTTCCAATGCCAAGCAGCCTCCCCCTCCCCTCCCCACCCACCCCCAGTGACCCTATCAGTCCATTTATTTCATATGCAGCACTTCCTGCAATCTGTATTAGCTTACGCATTTATTTACTTGTTTATAAGAACCTCTAGGAAGGCAGAAAACTGGTTGTTTCTTCTTCACTGTTCTAGACTGGATCTACCTGAGAGTCTTGCCCATAGTGGACGCTCAACAATTTGTCGAATGAATTCATGGATGTTTGAATAAATGAATGAATGAATAAACTAACAGTCAAAGACACAAAACAGAGAGTCTAGAATGTCCTAGGACAGATTTATCCCATTTCACAATTTTGCTTAATGCTGTTCTTATTTATCTGAGCGTCTGGGAATTTCTCCTGACTCTCCCGTCTTCCAAATTTAAGCTTCTTTTTTTTCCAGCAAGGATGTCAGGGAGAAGAATGACACAGGTACACTGGATGGATGAAGAATAGGACATGACAAGAGTGTTCTTTGTTCCTCCTCCCACCTCCTTCCCAGACCAAATCACCCTGGATTGGATATTGAGTCTGTGAAAAACAAAGCCCAAAGATTTTTCTTACAGTCTCTAGTGCAGCTGAAGGCCTTAGAAAGGGCCATGCCCCTTCTGCACCATCACACAGAGGCTATGATGCCTGAGTCACCATCACCTGTATGTTTTCCTCTTCCAAAAGCATGGGCAATGCAATCTTTGCTCTGTCAATGGCACAATGACCCTGGGCTGTCGGGCTCAGCCTAATTTTACACTAGATCACTTCAAGTCCATGCAATGGATGCACATCACTGCCACAGAAAGGTAGGTTTCCTGAAAGCCTATCTCTCTCTGACATTTCTGCCATGAGAGGCTCCGTGAGGGAATGATGCTGATGGACGGATTTAGCTTCCTCCTTTAAGCAAATCCTCTCACCCCTATGCACCCCGCCACTTGATCTCTCAGTGTGGCTGGGGCCCCTCTGTCAGGAAGCATTTTGTGCAGGATGCCCTCGGGGGCTCAAGAGTGGCAGGGCTGTGCCAGGGGGCTGACATCAACTGCTGCTACTGACACATTTCAGTCAAGTTGTAGTAAGCCTCTGCCAAGCAAGGGAGCCAACAAAGGACCCGCAGTGACTGCCTGAGGCTCAAATCGGATCATCTCTCCCTGTCTGGGGAAAAGTAAATACATTCCAGCCACTCAGCAGTGGGGGTGCTGGGGGAAGCCTAAGGAAGCCTAACCCCGACTTCTCTCTTGGCTTTCATGGCTGGCTCTGCGCCAAATGCAAAATTACATCTGACCTCTTAGCCCTGCTCCAGAGTAGCAGAGGCTGGCTGCCGCAGATGGGAACACTTCAAGGTGAAATGCCTTTCGGGAGGATTTCTCTCTTTTTTTTTTTCCTGAGCTGCTGAATCAATGTTCTTAGCTACCAATGCTAGATGCCTGCATTTCTATTAGATCTGCTCTGTGCGTGAGTATTTGGATTGACAGTCCTCTTTGGCCAGTTCTAACTTCCAGGTTATCAGTCAGAGACAACCGCAATGCTATCTCATCTCCCCTCCTCTGCCGAGAGAGCTGCCTCTGATCTTCTCTTGAAAAGAAGCAGTCCAGTTTCAGCACCATAGATATGGGCGCCACTGAGAAGGACCCTGGAGATTAACCAGCCCAGCCAACTTTGGTATTCACATGAGGAAATTGAGACAGAGAGAAGGAAGGGGCATTTACAAGTTCCATGTTTTGATCATGTCCTTATGTCTTTTGCCTCCCTGCAGTGTGCTGCCACCTCCTGGAGTGTAAAATCCATTCCTCCATCACTTGGTTGAGTAGAGGAATCCAAATGACTTTCATAGATGAAGGAGTTTTACAATCAATACCCTGTAGAGAACAGATGAAACACTCCAACTCTCATTCCAGAAATCATCCCTCAGGGGGAAAAAATGTATGAGGGAGGGAGGGAAAAAGTGTGTGTGTGTGGAGAGAGAGACAGAGAAGGGAAGGAGGGAGAGAGGGAAAAAAAGAGAAGAGAGAATATTCAGGAATTTATCTTAGGGTACAGTGCTTAGGTTTAAAGATCTACTGTCCAGGCACAACATAAAATAACTAATTACAAGACTCTTTTAAAGTGAAAAAAACTGAAGACAGAAAAATCTATCCCAAAGCACTAAGAAGCCAGTTTTGTCAGTATCAAAATAGTGAAGATGAACTACCATCAAGAATCAAATGGTATCATATCTCCACTTGAATCTCGCCCTGAGCTAACATCTGTTACCAATCTTCCTCTTTTTGCTGAGGAATATTTGCCCCAAGCTAACATCTGCGCCCATCTCCCTCTATTTTGTATGTGGGTTGCTGCCACAGCACGGCCGCTGATGAGTGGTGTAGGTCCTCACCCGGGAACCAAACCCTGGCCGCCAAAGTGGAGTGCACCAAATTTAACCACTAGGCCACAGGGCCGGCCCCACCTCGAGTTATTTTTTAAATGCAAAGGTCTTGGCTATAAAAAAGGAAACAGAAATTCTGACTTCCTTTTGGTCCTAAAACCCTAAATTGTGCTTATGATGGATTTGTTCCATACCTGTCTCTACATCTCAATGACTTTCCTTCTAGATTAGACTAGAGAGCATTCATGTGAACATAATATATTTGGCGTCATGTAAGGGATTTTAGTAAAAATCAGGATGAATGTTTGTCCATAGAGGCTCTGTGACCAAAAATATAAAGAGAAATACAAACTAGATTTTAGTATGGGCTTAAAGTCATTTTACTGTATTCAGTTTGCATCGTTCTTCCACCTTGCCCATTTCCATTCATGTATACTTTTATCGTTATCATTTTTATGCTTTCAAAAGATTTCAACACAAAAGATTTAAATCACAGCAGCATTTGCTCTGTTCAAAACTGGTGCAGAAAGCAGAAAGATTTCTTTCTCGTGCTCTATAAACCAGGGAGCTACTAACCCCAAATAGGAAAAAAAAAAAATGCATCTACATCTGATGCCAAATACAAATTGTGGTTCCGATTCCTGGAAAGAGGCTTCAAAGTGGATCTTGATGATATGAAATGAAAAGGATGCAAAAATAGTTGACATGAAAGCTTTCTTTGTGCACACCTGTGCAAGTCTTTGATATTCTATTGATTCATAACTTCTCTAAGGAATAAATTTTGGCATTAAATTACCCCCAAACAGTCAGGAAGGCTTTCTTTCAATCTCTTAAATGCTCCTGCATCAGGGGAAAATTTATTATGTAATGGGAAAATATGACTGTGTGTCAACATAACCAGCCTGCTGCTCTACTTTTGGATCTAGGCCAGGTCTATATTAATGTGCTTGGGGACTAAGATTTAGGTCACCCACCTGTAACTCTAATTTGACCCCCTGATCGTAATTCTTTCCATTTCTGGTGCAATCTAATAATGATAAAAGGTGTGATTTCTTCGTTCCTCCTCCTTCACCTTTCCTTTTAATGGTATCTGATAAGGACTTTTTTAAAAAGTTATTTCTTGACCATTCTTTTTCTTAAATCATGGCCAACTGGTTTTAAAATCCTGATTCTTGACCGACTGGGGTAAACCATTGTATCCCTGTATTTTTGCCTCACACAAATTCCCTGGGACAAAAAAATGTAATAGACTTGCATGAGTTTTATATTTCAGAAGACCTGGGTTGAAAATGCTATTCAATTTGACAAACTGTTTATCTCAGTGGGCCTCAGTTTCTTAAACTGTAGAAAAGAAGAATCATAATACCTTCTCCACAGCCCTCTATAAAGAGAAGTGAGGGGATGAAGAAAAATACCAGTAGTAGGCTTGGTACATCACTTATTAGCTACTTGACAGGAGACAGGTTTAGATAACGACTAGAAGGGAAATTCAATAAAAGATCAAACCATACCTTGAAAAAATAGTGAGAGAACCAAGAGATGGAAAATAGAGTGTTTCAATTTTATTTTACTTATATGAAGCCTCTATGTGATTATTTGAATAAATGTGCCAATTTGAGAGGTAGAAAGGACCCTAAGTATGAACACTATGGAAATATTTTTGATAATAAAATACAATCCATGAGGATAAATTTGAACAACATAGGTTAAGTTTTTAAACATAAATGCTATTAAAAAATACACCACGTTGTTAATATGATTATAATTTACAAGAACTAGCCATTGTTCCACACAGGCATTACCAATAGTTATTCAGTACCAAATTTCCATGATCATGCAAAGAATGACAATAAGTGACATTTCCAAAAAGCAGAATATTATAAATGAAACCTTCACATTCACCAACATTGAAACAAAGCCAAAGACTCACCTGGCTTTTCTGTTTAAGTAAAATCAGCTGCAGTTTTCAGCAGGCTACAAAAACCCACGAGGATGACAGGAAGGATGTAATAAGAAAATAAGTAGGACTAAAATGGGATTTTGTAGAAAATGAGAGAATTTAGAGGCAACTGAAGAACTCTGGACTCAGCCAGGCCTTGTTTCCACTTCATCAAACTATATTTTGAATCTAATACTATAATTTCTAATCCTAGACGATCATCAGCATTTTCTTGGAGAAGGTAAAAAAAAATTCAGATTTTTAGGATACTAGTTTTGGGGATGGGAAAGAAAGAATGCTGCAACGATTTTCAAAAGCTCCTCCAGGAGATTCTAAGGGGTTGCCAGACTTGGGAACCACCAGACGAAGGACAAATTATGTCCTTATGTCATTACCAATCAACTCTACCGTGTGGCCCCCCTGGAGCACAGCTGCACTGCTTAATTCTAGATATGTTTTGATTAGACACAGATGCATTTAATTAGCAGTTTGTGTCGTCAATTAGAACATGAACCCGAAAAGTCACCTTCTTGCTTAGATATGCTTTGAACACAGATTTTAATATAAGTGACGATTCTCGAAGAAAGGGGGCGGATTCTAATGAAGTCATTAAAACATGGAAAGATTTCACCTGGGGATGCAATCTAGAAAGTAAGGATTCCTTGAGTAAGCTAATAGTTACAGTCACACATCTAGCCTGAGTCAGAGAATCTGGGTACCACAGAATAATAAAAATATGTGATGATGATAATAGAAAAGCTACGTTTTATTTGTATATCATTTTCCCCAAAGCATTTTCCAAAGCTACCTCTGCCCCATTTCCATGAAGGGAAGACTTACATCAAAGGGAGCTTGCAATATTGCAGATTCATGAACTCTTTCATTTGGTCAAAATTAGTTCATTTAGTTCTCTGACCTAGTCAGGGAAACAACAACTTCTACTGCAGCTAATACTGAAATATTACTCATGCACTTACTCAAGCAGCTGAGCATGCCAATCAACATATATCACATTAGTCAACCCAACATTTAATTTTAGAGTTGAGGACAAGGGGGCTCAAAGAGGTGGGAACCAGAATATGAACCTCAGTTAACGTGACACTAGACCAGGTGCTTGACTACCTCCCTTCAACAGCACCAAACACCAAATTGAGAATAAAGAGACCCAAGTTTAAATAACTTCACCAATTAAATACTCTCCTATTTCTCTTCACCTTCCCAAATGGAATTCCACTTTCAAAATAGATGTTTCACCTTCTCACACTCTAAACACACATTTACTCCACACTCTAAACTTGCAAGTCATATAAATTCTCTCTGTTTCTTTTTCAAAAGAGGCAGCTATAAAACCCTTTTTGTGACTGCAGAAATTCCCTCTCTTATCATATCACAGGCATCGCTAATTGATCCCGTGAGCTGGGTGCAGTCAAAAGTCCTCCTCCTCAAAGCAACTTAGATAATCACATCTTATCAATCAGACTTGGCATTTAGGATGAAACCTATTTGCCAGTCATAGTTTACATATTTCCGAAAGTTATCCTTGATATTTTGGTTTAAAATTCCAGAAGAGTTATATAAATCTGTGAATCAGTTCATATTTAAATATGGGTTTACAGTAACACTATATGAAAACTTAAATGATGAATCTGGAAGATGTTGACCATATCAACATGTGAATATTCCAAGAATAATGAAATAAAGACTTCCTTGAGTTCTAGAGAACATTTGATTAACAAATCCAAATATATGTATAATTTCTTAGAACTTTTCTGAGACAAGAACAAGGCTTGTTCTAAAAGAACAAGGCTAGAATGTGGAGACATGAGCATTTATAAAGCTGGGCAATTTGTCAAAAATCACCACAAATGGAATTCCCAACATCCTTTAGTAAAAATCTATATAGTGCCCTATGTAAAAGTGAATTTATATTCTGGCTGCCACAGACACTTTACCTGAACCATGGGTATCATAAAACTTACAGAATCTCAAAGCTTCTCAGAAAGTAGTTTCTTTTTTTTTTTAAACCCAAGAATTTTGGAATACATTGCAAACTAATACTAGGCTAAACTATGCCTAGCAGGAGCTTTTTACTCAGTGTGGATGAGAATTGAGCAGGCAAGTGAACTAAGACTTCGACAAGGAAAGCTTAGTAAAGATTTAGCACAGACACTATAGGGGAGGAAAAAAAGGATGAACCGAACAAAATGAAAACCTGGGACGTAAAGAAACAAAACCCTCAGGGAACAAAATATACTAATTCTACAGCATTTGTGCTGTAATTAGAGAAGCCAGTCTCAAACCAGGTGGACGGTGAAGGAAAACCAGCCAGCATCATTCTGAGTTAGGCAATGAAATAAATGAGAAAACCAAAAACAAAAACTAATGTTTCTGATTTGATCTCCGTAAATGAACCTCTTGGTGGTCACCATAAGCTGTAACCTACCTTCAAGCTTTGACTCACCTTTCATTTCCCTCCCTTACACACAACATGCACACACACACACAGACATACACACACCCCTATATTAACACATCCATATATGTGCATAATGGTCCAGCAACAAAACACACACAATTCTCATTGTGGGGTACACTTTTCGTTGTGAAGGATGGAGTAGATCTAAGACTACTGAAGTATCCATTCAATTAATTGATATAATGAACTCGGGCTCTGAGCGCAGACCCTGGCATATAGTAGGTAAACATTAACTATTATTATCATGTTAAAAGGCCTAGTTACATTATGCATACAAATCTAATTACAAGCCTAATAATGACCCTATGAGAGTATTATTGTAGCAAAATGGGCTGAAGTTGTGACTTATCCTAGTGAAGACAGTGTTGTCATTAAAATCCAGGGATAGCTGACATGTTTGTTCTATTGTGTCAAACTGTATTCCAATGGGTTATCTAACACTATTGGAATATTGAAAGGGTTAAAAATTGACTTAATTCAGTTCTACCCCCACCAGCATCAAAAAGTTAAACAAAATAACAAACAACAACAAAATAACTAACCCAATCCAGAACCAGGTACTCTTTCATATTCTACTAGCCTCACTCAGAAACACAAACTATAGGATTGATGGAGAAGTTTATTTCTGCTTGAAAAATTAATGTTGTATATGCTGTAGCTTCCTGTGCTAATAATTCTCTCAAGTGCAACACTTGAGCTTGAGCTTCCATAAATTGTGCTAACCTCAAGATCACCCCCCTTCATTTACTTGCTTACCTGACCCATGGGAGTTCGTAATGAATTAGACTGGCATTCACCTATCATGTCAATTCACAGGTTCACGCAAAAATGAACTTTGTTTGCCAACAGATAATCCACGCTGCACTCAGAGGCCAGATATTAACCTTATTAAAAGGATGATTCCACCATGTCCCTTTCTTGCTCAGAAATGATGAAGACTTCCTTGTCCCCACTGGAGTGACAGCCCTCAAGCTCAGCTCACATTTCCACTTTCCAAAGAATGGATCTATCCTCTAATCCAAATTTTCTTAGCACTAATTCTTTGCATGAATCCACTGTTGTGGCAAGTCTTAGTTTTACATGACTCTTGCTATTCCACCACATTTTCCTTTTCTTTCCATTCACCTTCTACGCTGTCATCCTCCATGGAACAGCCCACAGGCTCTGACTCCTCTCTGAATTCCGACAATACTGATTATAGCAATCATTTTGTTTCTTATAATCTATTGCATTAGCTAATGCTAGGGGAATGTGTTTTATCTTCACCAAAAAATTGCAAGCTCCTGGCAGACAAAAACTATTTCTGATAATACATGTTTTTTAGGGCCTAGCACAGTGCTTCATATCTAGTCAGCACTGGATCAATTCATCTATTCATTAAGTGAGTATTATTAAGTACCTATTATATACCAAGGACTATGCTGTTACTAAAATACAATAACGAACAAGATAGCCATGATCACTGTTCTTACAGAGTTTATATTTAATAAGAATGAGACAATTACTTCATCAGCACTTTCAATAATATTGGATAACGTTTCAATAATGTTGGATAAGTGGGAAGATGGGGAAAAGTTTATGTTCTAGAGGAGGAAGTGGCAGCAGTGGAGACAGGGTGTGGGTCCCAAAGGGCTTTTTATAGCAGGTACCATTTACTCATCGAATGAATTGGATCAGGGAGAGAAGGAAGGAAAGAAGGGAGAGAGGAATAGGCTGACATTAAAGGTTTGCAATTACATGTTCCCGAACTTTGGTTACATATAAATAAATAGAGAAATAACTACAGAGATAGACACACATACATACCTACATACTTACTGTGGGAAGAGTAGGGTCTGACTCTAACTCATAAATCTACAGCCATCTATTTTCAGCAGAGATTCACCACAACAATTCCATTACACACTTGAATTAGTGGAAATCTAAACTCAATGATTCAATTACTCTCATTACTCGATTAACAATTATAAGATATACAGATCTTCCACAAATATTCTTTCTTATAATATCAATGCAAATGTCCCCAATCTACATGTCAAGATGCACCATAGCACGTAATCAATTTTTATATTACTTATTTATTCCTTTGAGAGAGTTAAAGGAAGTCCATTTTGAAGCTCAAATAAAGTTCAATTTTAAATTCCAATTCTAGGTTAAGATTTATGCCAGTTCTTATTTAGCATATGCACTCATCCATGTCCATAGGCCTTTCTGGTTCTGAAATATGGAATAATTCTACATGTATTTACATTCTTCCAGCCCGCTTATTCAGCAACCTTTCTAAATAGATGCCGGTTTGTGCCAAGGTAATAAACAGAGCTAAGGGGGACTTTAGAAGGTGGGTGCAAGGTCAGAAATGGACATTCCCATAAACTGATTGCAATTTTTTTCTCAAAAACTGATTACAGTATTTTTGATTACCATATTACAAAGTGTAGATAGGATTATCTTCTGCAGAAATCTCCCCAGAAGGAGGTGAGGGAGTGTACTTTGTGGATCTACGGGAGATAAATGTTCAGGTGGTCCAAAGTCAAGCACAAAGATTCTAAGGCAGGAGCACGTCCGACATGTTGGAAGAACAACGACGCGGGCAGGAGTTGCAAGTTGAGGGCAAAGGGTTACTTTTGTTTGGGTTGATGAGGGAGGAGGTGCCTGACTGCATAGGGCCTTGCGAGACATTATCAAGAATAAGGTTTTTACCCTGACTGAAGTGAGCCATTGGGGTATGAGCTTCAAGATTTCAACAGACTTTTATTTTTAAAGGATTCTCTTTTTCTTCCTTAATTCAGTTTGAGTGAGTGATTAGGCAAGAACACACCTTACTTATCTGGACAGAAATGACTGGTCATTTGAAAGTATATTAAGTTTCTAGAGTTTAATTATACACTCTCTCTTTAGTTACCAAAATCCATCTGATTCTGGTGGGTTTTTTTTCTTTTCTAATCTGTTATTAATTTTGCTGTTTCCCTTGTGGGAAATTTTCTTGCAGAAAGTGCGAGGAACTACACAATACGAGAGTTAGCCTCCAATGTTCTGCTAGCTGATCTCAGAATGCTCTGTCATTTAACCCTCATAGGAATCCTGTGAGGAAGGTGCTATTTTCCTAGAAATGAGAAGGCAAATTTGGAGAGAGGAATTGGCCCAAGGCCACACAGCTAGAAATGGAGGGGATGAAAGTAGAACTCAGAACCGACTGCTAATGCTGACCTTGCACATTCCATGCTGTCCACTGTTCCCCGTTTGACAATTAAAATTCTTAATATAACTTTTAAAAATAAAAATTCTAGTTTTGCAAACAGTGTTTCACAATTTTGATAAGCATGAGTCAATACCACAGGACCCTCGTTGGGCCAGACGAAGATCGATCGCTAAATCTTTACTTCTGAGGGTCACAGTTTTTTTCTTGTTTTTTCCACCAACCAAAGCCATTCCTGAAAATGTATGCCCTCTGCGAAGTAGCCATGTGAACAAACCCCTATACACTAAGTTGGATAGGAGTGTAGTGTGTGTATTTATGTGATATATGCACGTGTGCGCAAGTGTGCAGGAAAGGGAGCGAGAGGGAGAGATGTCTTGATTCCAGCCATGCAAAAGAGTAGCCACACTGCACACCATTGCATCTCATCCCAAGGGCACACAAGGCAGAAAGCATCAGCAACCAGCTTGAACTTGCCAGCCTCAGCCTTGGACCTCACACTCGGCAGTAGGAGTTGGTTACTAGGACCAACCTCATCTTCTTTACAGGTCAGCTTGCAAATGAGATTTTCAAAACATCAGTCTACGGAGTTCCTGCTTCTCTCCTAGTCATCTCTCATCCTTTCTCTGACTCACTCGCTATTTTCTAAACCAATGATTTTTTTTCCCTGGAGAAAGGAAATGCATCACTCTTACTGGGTCCAGCAATAAGGGTAAACAAGTCTTTCCCTCTACTTCAAAGAAATTAAGGTTTTCACTTTTATCTTCCCAAGCAGACTAGAATATAGAGGCTTTCTTTTTCTTCCCCCTCAGCAGTGGGAGTGAACACCTTCTATTCAAGAACTCCACCCATGCCCTGGTGGGTTCCTTCTCAAAGGGTCAGTGAAATCTACATAGCTCACAGAAGTGCAGATGTGAGAATGACCCACAGAACCCTCACAAACACTCCGATGTCCATTTTGAACAATAACTGCTTTAAGGATTCATAACTAGGAATAGAGGAAAATCAGTTCTGGAGGAAGCAATGATTTTAGGATAGGTGTTTGTCTCCATAGTGACATGGGGGAGTCAGAGAATCAAATTTAGGCTGAACTACTGGAGGGGTAGGGAGGGGCTGAAAGAGAGGAAAGAAGTTACCAGGCTGCAGATGCAACCTCACAGGGCCCTTGCTGCAAACAGTTTGAATCATCCCCTGCATTGAGTTACATAGACTGCTCAAATGGGGATGATAATGAGGCCAAATTAGCATAGAAGATTGGCTAAGAACTCAGGTGTTAGAATCACAAAGATCTTTGTTCAAATCCCAGTTCTTACACTTATGAACTGTGTAATTTGGGACAAGGTGTTTCGTACCTCTGACTCTCATTTTTCTCATATGTATGTTTGGTAATCATAGAGTGGTTGGGATCATCAAGTAAAACAATGTGTGGGAAAGGCTTACTCAATATGGTACCTGGACAACCTTCCTCCGAGGGTACCTGGTTGATTACAACAAAAAAGCGCTCCATAGTAGACCGGCCAGAGGGAGGCTGTTCCATGAATGCAGTGTCCTGAAAAGAATAACTGATTAACAACTGTGTTCCCATTTACACATCAGCCCCAACTTATTTCCTAACCTTGAGAAAATTACTCAATCACAAAGAAGTGGTGTCAGCTGGAAGTAAAGCCAGGCAGGGAGAGGACATCTGAGTTATAATTCTCCCTCTGTGCCTAACAAATTATACTACCACGGGCAGGTCACATAACCTCTCCGGACATCATTTCTCTTTGTGGAAAATGAATGAGTTGGGCTAGACTAAATGCAGAGCCTCCAAATTCTAAAACTCTTTGTGGGCTTAATTTTCCCAATAGAAGAGGGACCATTTCTGACTCTGTAAGCATGACAGCATCTGACAAATGTCCCCACTTCCTGTATGATGGTTGGTTATCAATTCCAATTATGGGACCAGAAGAGGAACAATCTGAAACCAGCCTGCAGGGATCTGTGCCCAAAGGGAGGGGGAGAAGCTATTAAGGGTAATGATCAAAGCCTGGCCATTTAATGGGGAGGCTGTTAGGCAAATTCACTGCTTTTCTCTGGGATCCTTTTCCCTGACCTAGCAGGCTGCAGGGCAGGACAGAGAAGAGGACTCAGCTGATTCGCACTCATGGTATTAATTACGAAATCATGTATTTACTTTTTCATCCTTCTTTGCAAATCATTCTAAAAATAATATCATTTAATCACTGATTCACTTGCTGTGCCCAAGTGAACACCCCAGGGAAATCCTAGCCACTGTAATATTTGAAAATGCCCCTCTAAATTAGCAAGCCTTGCACAGACTCTATTGGCAAATTCAATCGTCCCTCTGCCACCGGGTATTATTATTTGTGGTTCCCCTAAAGAACCAGAGTTCACCCGCCTTCAGTTCCAGTCAGTCTGAAATGATATAAATATGCTGTGTTTCGCGGCAGCAACTCCATTAATATCAATACACGATAAAGAACCACACAGGATAATAAAAACAAAATCCTCAAACAATATCTGAGAAGCCTTTTAAGAGCAGAATAAATGCTCTGGTGATATTTTCCTCTCCTCTTATCATCAAGACTCTTAAACAATACTGTATAGGCTTCTTTGGTATTTACGCTTCTTTCTTCCATTCACTTGCTGAAAAAAGGAGGATTTACTAGATTTAATTAGCTCTGTAATTTGTGGGTTTCCCTAACCAAATGAGGTAGTTTGTTACTAAAAGTGGAAGTTGGTAATTTTTTATGAGAGGCACCACCAAATGTTTCTACCTAATGTTGATTAATACAACTGCAAAGAGATCAAATTTTACATCTCTGGATTCTACAAATAGAAAATGAGAAATAATTGGGGCTCTTGGAGGAAAGCCATATAGAAGCCACAATAAAGGAAAAAGAATTATTATAAAACAGCATCTCACTTGGGAGCAGGATTTCTGATGCTAGATTTTAGACCAAGGAAACTTTCAACACTATAAATGCAGGCAGTTCATCTAAACTGTGTGGAGGTGCTGACTGGACGCCGTTCATCTAAATGAGTGAAATTCCTTGTGAAACCCCCCTTCCTGATCTTTTTAGCTAAAATGAGAATACAGGAAATTTCATATTTGTAAAATATTTTAATAGCGATCCTTTCTAACCAGACATTCTGCACTTGACTTCCAGCTATCACAGTCCTATTATTTGTGTGACTGAGGTGGCCTGAACCTTTCCCTCAGCTTGACTGAATTTTAGACAGGCTTCTTCCTCACTCTAGGACTCTCATCATCCTTTACTAATAGCACGTATTTTAGGAAACTTATAATTATAAATCTTTTCTCTGACCCTTTCACATGTAAATCTTTTTAGAAGCTGCTTGCCAGTTTTACAACTCAGGAATGTCTTTCTCGAGGATCTGGGAACCACCTCTTTGAAATGTAATCAACAAAGTAGTTAGTACCCCAATCTCCCAATTGCAGTTGGAGGGTAGAAACCTAACTGTGTTGGGCACTCTGCTCCAAGTTGCAAAACTACCTCCTGTCATAAAGATACAAGAATCTTATTTTTCCGTTGGATAGAGCCAATTAGCAGACACAGATGGCCTATGACTTCCCCCTACTGTCCTCCAGGACTTTTTCATTAGCTCACATCAGCCCTTAAAAAAATCCAACCCCCTCTTCTTCAATGGAATTGAGTTTATACTTACTTGTGACCTCTGGTCCTTATTGCAATAGCCTTGAATAAAGTCTTCTGTGCTTGACTTTGCCCAATGCAATTTTTACTTTGACATGTTCATCCTGCCGAAGTTTGAAGCTTTCTGATGATGAGCAAGCATTCCAACACCTCCTTGGGCAGCCATTTCTTCCTTGATTATTCCTGATCTTAGACAATTTTCCCTTATAAGGACCCTCCATCTATCTCATTAGGAATTTTGCTCACTGACCCTGGTTCTGCCCTTGGGGTCCATATTTTACACATCCTTTAAATGTCTAAAGAAAACATCTCTAGATTCAGTCTTCAAGGACCTACACAGAGGGCTCTGAGGCGTAGGACTTGAATTTGGCTTTGTCAAAGGAAATCCCTAAGGAAATGTTTGAGGATACAGTGCCTCCAGGTTCAGAAGAGGCAACTGCAGGGGTTTTGTTTTTCCTTGGGGAAAATAAAAATTTTAAATGGTGTGAAAATTCAGGATATGACCCATAGATCAAGAGTCACCAGAATGAATTACAATGCATTTTCAGTAACGCTTTCTTAACCCTACAAATAAAAGCAATCTTTTGAAGTTTGAGTAGCCCAGGGTAAGGATACCAAGATTCCTTGTTGCTTTAGTCTCCTAAAACTGTCAAGGAAAGACACTACACATTCAGTTTGGAGGGTAAGAAGGATAATAGCTGGTAAATTCTTTCCTAGACCACATTCAAAACCTTGAAAAAGCTGTAAAGTTCATAAAATTTGCTGTTCTTTTATTCTATTCCTTCCTTGCAGACTTTGCCATGCACACATATATTTATCCTTCCTCCTTCACTACCTGAAGTTTCTCCACTTTAAGGTCTAGGCACTTCCCTATTCTGGATGTTTTCCAACATTCTCACCCCTATCAAAATGTATTCATCCAATGCCCCATTCTATCAGGGATGGTTTCAAATTAAGGGGCAGCCAGTCAATCAAGTAGTCAATGAGGTTCTATTTATCATTGGATTAAGTAGGTTTTCTATCCAAGAAAATACCGTAAGTTACAAGCGGGTTAATAGTTGATCCTGTGGGGCACACTTGGCATTCACTGAGGGAAGGATGGAAATCACAGGATCATTATGTGCCTTTTCCTTTATAAAAAGGTTTTACATCCACAGTCTCTGCTGCTCCCTTCCATAGCCCCCTTCTGTTCCAAAGTAACCTTTTTTATGTCTCCAACCTATATAGTATTTTGTCTTTTTTTTTTTTTTGGTGAGGACGATTGGCCCTGAGCTAACATCTGCGCCAATCTTCCTCTATTTCTTGTATGTGGGACGCCACCACAGCATGGCTTGATGAGCAGTGTGTAGGTCCACACCCAGGATCCAAACCCATGTACACTGGGCCACTGAAGCAGAGTGTGCAAACTTAATGACTACTCCACTGGGCCAGCCCCCTATTTGTGTCTTTCTTATGAAATATGCTTTCAAATTAATTTAATTGCACTATGTTGTGATATTACCTTCTCTCCTAGGCTTAGAGCTCCTCAAGGGCAAAGCTATTTAGCTTTATATAGCCCATAATAACCAGCACAGTACCTGCCACATAGTATATCTCAATAAATATATCTAAAGATGTAAAAATTGAGAAAATTAATTGTCATGTGACAGAGAAAAGAATTATTATTTATTATCACTTTTCAGGGAGGTTAAGCAATTTTTCAATGCTCAGTGTGGGAGACCATCCATCTTGAGTAGTGAACATACATCTGATCGTGATGACTTTGGATACACAATTACACCTAGAGATCCAAGGTCTGTGTCTGCTGGAGATGTGGGTCAATTCTGGTTATTTAGAGGGACACACTAAAAGAAGCCTAAATCATGCTACTTTTATGTTTAAGTTTTAGTATGTGTGTGCACATGTATGTGTATGTGTGTGTCAGAAGGGACCAAACTTGCATTTTACTAGCTCTCATTCTGTTCTGAACAGGTAGAACTTATATATTCATTCGATTTAGCTCTAGAAAGAATGACTTCTCTATTATAGGCAACAAATAAGAGGTGTAAATCTGGGGAAAAAAGGACACTGCCCACACTCACTAACAAACAAATAAACAAAATCTTAGAGCCTTTGTTTGCAAGAAACAGTGGTGGCAGCCCTCTATATTGCACAACTCAATTTCTCAGGCCCCAAATCTTTTCAGCTCCAGAAGAAAGCGGATGTTCATGAACTCATTACCCAAGCCTTGATCAATCTTAATACACTGTACAAAATTGTTGGTGTAGTTAAAATGTCTTTTTATTTTTTCTTTGATGTTCTTGCAAGTGGACTCATTTGGAAGTAGAAACAAGAAGTTTGAATGAGAGAACATAAATACAGTTAGAGCTGCTTTCTAAGCTGTGGGAAACTGTGATTGGCACAATCCTGCATAAAGTCAGACACCATGGCTTTACAAAACAAGAGAGTCAAGATATTTGCAAGAGCTTCTTTTCTGATAATTAAAGCATGCTTGATTTCCTAAAAAAGAACTTTAATGAATCCGTTAGTCATACTAGATACCAGTAAGGCCTGACTTTATCAGCTAAGTGTATAGTCATGGGTTCATCCGAGCTCCTGGTCATCTTAGTTAATTAATGATTTGTTAAGTGTTTCTATGTCACTTGACTAACACTTAAATGAGCAGCTAGCACCATAACAAAAAGAATTAGACTCAGACTCCAATTAAACTTTAAAGATAGCAATCCACCCACTTCCGCAGCACCCTCTACATAGGACAGCCAGAGGCACTGAGCCTCCTTGAAGCACTCCCGGTGAAAGGAATCAATCTTCCAGGGAAGCCCACCCCACTGTTGCCTGGCTCTCCATGTCTGACAATGCTACTGGACACTAGGGAAACCTCTCCTACACTTCAACATCAATTCATGTTCTGCCCTCAGAAGTTCCTAGAACATGTCTAATTGCTCTCCTATATTGTGTTAAAAGAAAATTTCAGAAAACAATAAAATCATGAGTCTCATGCACGTGTAAAAATGTACATATATTCAAGAACTTTATTTTGCCTATATGATATGAGAGAACCAAAAAGATATTATAGCAGTTCAAAGTCAAAGTCAAATTTCAACAAAATTACGTGGAGTAAAGGAAAGTTGAACTAAACTGGAAATGAAAACAAACTGATTTTTCCACTGGAGAGAGGGAAGTCAATTAAAGTTCTACTGGAAAGACAAAATTTGCATATCCATCAGCTACCTACAATTTACAGAGGGCAAAATAGCTCAAAGACAATGAACAGGACCAGAATCGAACAGTCTGGATCTGTATGCTATACATCATAAATAGTTTTTCATTGAAGTACTATATTTTAAATATGGAAATAGAATCCTAAACTTCTTATGTAATTCTAAATTGCAAAAAAATAAGCCTAAAAACCGAAAGCTATTTTTTATATATTTAGTGTTTATATATGCCTCTTAGTGTGAACATCCATTTATTTTACTGCAGAAATATTAATGTGTTTTATTACAAGTATTGCCCCAGATGTCTCTGGAGGTATTACATAATATATACTATATTCACATGTCAGTTTCTTAAAATCAGAAATCTTCTGAATTCTTAAACCCATTTAGACCCCCAAGGAAGGTGTGCTGGAATGCTCGAGTCAGCTTATGCCTTAGCCAATTGCATGCATCTCTTCCCAACTTCACATTCAATGACTTCAGTTTGGTAACTTGAAATTAGCCAAGGTGGGAGTATTTATTTACGCAAGAAAATAGGCAAATACTACAAATCAGAGCTTTCTCATATGTGTGTGTGTTTCTAGGAGCCAGTTGTTAAACATTTACCAGTACACCACTGCCTCCAAGGGTTTCAGATAGGGGACTGTGCACTTGTATCCTGACAATTTTCACTGGATACGTGAGAAGGAATAAGCCACACTTCCTATCCTTAAGGAGTTCACAGTCTAGTGGAGAGCTTGTGGTCTAATAAATAAATTTGCATATTTATAAATGTAAGGTTGTTCTAAGGTTTATGCTTTCCCCAAGGGAGCTGTTTCACTACAGACTTGTGCCTACTGTCCATCATGAAATAGATTAAATCTAAGTCAATTCAACTCAAGAAATACACAGGAGCATGAAGCCACTAGATGCTTCAAAGAATATAAATAGTAGAAGATTTAATTGGAATGTGAAAACACACGTATTTTACTTAGTAATAACTTGTGATAAAGGCTAAAAGCTTCCCCTCAAATAATGATTTTTGGAGAGAAAAGATTCCATGATCAAAACACAATTAGTGAATTGTCTATTTTCTCCATGCTGTGAACATTAGCCTTGTCTATGATGGGACATTTTTTTCATGTAACTAAACATTTTCAAACACTGACTATGTGCCAGGCACTTGGCTAGGTATCAGAGTTTCAACAATAACTAAGCTTTGCAATCTGTTCCTAAGATACTTTTATTCTAATGGGAAAGACTAATATAAGCATATAATCATGACGCCTGATATAAATACTGGTCTGAATACAGATAGAATAAATTAACTCTGTAAGAAAGAACTGGGGAAATCCTCTCAAAGGAGATACTATGAAGAATAAGACTTTGTCAGAGAAGGGAGGAAGGGCATGCTAGTTAGAGGGAGTGGTATGTACAAAGTTCTACACACTTACACAATATAGGATATACAAGGCAGGTTCAAGAATGAAATTGGGTATTGTGATTTCTATATGTCTTCAAGAGAGATGACAAATGAATTTAGAGTTAAACTATAGTGTTCAAGGCTTATTTTGTATAAAAGATTCCATTGAGCAGGAGAGAATATGAAAAAATGAAATCTCCTGGATATCTAGGTACAAAGTTTAGAGCTTATAGGTTTTCTGAGCTGATCTGTAGTCTCTAGAGAGCAAGCACCTCGAGGACAGGGAAGATTTTGTATTCATATTTTTATCTTCTGGACCAAACTGAAGATTGTCACACATGGTAAGCAATCATTAAATAATTGAACTGATGAAGAGAAAAATAAACAGTACAACACAGAAATGGTGATTTCATTTTAGATTTTGCTTTGTCTGTTGTTGTATGCTAGTCGCATTCTTCAAAGTGCTGGAATTATCTCCCCTCTTGGTCTTCTGGGCTCTGATCCTGCTCCCTGTTGAACTCATCTCCTACAATTCTCCCTTTCCATCCTGGAACTTCAGACACCTTGTGCTCTTTGCTCTTCCTGAGAACAGGAGGGAGAAGCTTCTTCAGGAACTTTCCCGGAGGGCATTTGTATTGCTGTTCTCTTCACTGAAATGCCTACCCTGATCACCCTGTCAATAATAGCACTCCTCTTTTGTTTCCCTTGCCTAAGTAAACATGGTATTCAAGAAGATACTGCTAAGACCAATGCCAAAGAGTGTACTGCCTATATTTTCTTCTAGGAGTTTTATGGTTTCAGGTCTTACATTCAAGTCTTTAATCTATTTTGAGGTTTTTTTGTGTGTGTGTATGGTATAAGGTAATAGTCTACTTTCATTCTTTCACATGTGGCTGTCCAGTTTTCCCAACACCATTTATTGAAGAGACTTTCCTTTCTCCGTTGTATGTTCTTGGCTCCTTTGCCGAAAATTAGCTGTCCATAGATGTGTGGTTTTATTTCCGGGCTTTCATTTCTGTTCCATTGATGTGTGTGTCTGTTTTTCTGACAGTACCATGCTGTTTTGATTACTATAGCTTTGTAGTACCTTTTGAAGTCAGGGGTTGTGCAAGGTTCTGCAAGGCACAGGAAACCACGAACAAAAAGGAAAAGAAAACCCACCAACTGGGAGAAAATAATCGCAAATCATATATCTTACAAGGGGTTAATTTCCAAAATATATAAAGAACACATATAACTCAGCAACACAAAAACAAACAACTTAAACAAAAAAATGAGCAGAGGATATGAACCGACATTTTTCCAAAGAAGATATACATATGGCCAACAGGCACATGAAAAGATGTTTAACATCACTAATTATTAGGGACATTCACATCAAAACTACCATGAGATATCACTTTACACCCATCAGAATGGCTATAATTAACAAGAAAATAAATAACAAATGTTGGAGAGGATGTGGAGAAAAGGGAACCCTCATACACTGCTGGTGGTATCCAAATTGGTACAGCCACTATGGAAAACAGTATGCAGATTTCTCAAAAAATTAAAAATAGAAATACCATATGGTCCAGCTATTCCACTACTGGGTATTTATCCAAAGAACATGAAATCAATAATTTAAAAAGATGTACGCACCCTTGTGTTCATTGCAGCATATTCACAATAGCCAAGACATGGAAGCAACCCAAGTGCCCATCAACAGAGGAATGGATAAAGAAGATGTAGTAACATATACACGATGGGATAATACTCAGCAATAAAAAAGACAAAACCATGCCATTTGTGACAACATGGATGGACCTTGACGGTATTAGCCTAAGCAAAATAAGCCAGACAGAGAAAGACAAACACTGTATGATTTCACTCATATGTGGAAGATAAATAACCAAGTGAATAAGGAGAACAGATTAGTGGTTACCAGAGGGGAAGGGAATGGAGGGAGGGCAAAAGGGGTGAAGGGACATATATGTATGGTGACAGATAAAAACCAGACTATTAGTGGTGAACACAATGCAGTCTATACAGGAACTGATATATAATAATGTACACCTGAAATTTGCACAGTGTTATAAGACACTATGACCTCAATAAAATAATTTTAAAAATAAAAAATTTAAAAAAACAATAGCATTCCTCATCATCCAACACTTTCTAGTCCCATAGTGTGCTTTATTTACCACAACCTGACATTATATTATAGATTTGTTTATCTTTTATCTTCCCCCATCAATACATAAGCCCCAAATTGGCTGATGCTTTGTGTTGCTCTCTCTTTTATTCCCGACACCTAAACTGGTGCCAGGTGCATAGAAGGTACCTAGTAAATTTCCATTAAATAAGATGAATGAAAGAATAAACGGTTCTCTTTGATGTGTGCTTCTGTGGGAAGTTTCCTCAGATCATTTTGAAAGCAAGTGCTATATATTAATAAACTTGAATAAAACAAAAACAAACAGGAAAAAAATCACTAATTACAAACAGACTTCAAAGGCTATGGAAAAATGCTTAAATATATCTAAAAAATGTAAGTACTAAAGAAAATCAACAAAATACCAAGAGTCAAAATAGTTTCATTTTAAAATGTACTAGTTGCCCACCCAAAGGCCTATTTTTCCTTTCTTCCTTAACATCTCAGTTTTAGTTTGGGGCCTACACTGAGTCCCAAATAAAAAACAGTATTTCTCAGAATCTCTTGTACTGAGGTATAGTTATATGACTAAGTTCTGACCAAATTGGATATAAGTCAATGCATCTGTGGGAATTCCAAGAATGATACTTTACAGAAATAAATTCAGATTAAAGATGCCTCATAATGTCCTTTCTCCATTTCCCCTTTCTGCTTCCTGGAATGTGGACATGATGGCCAGAGCTTTAGCAGCCCCTGTGGATCATGTTTTGACCTTGAGGCTAAAAGCCTTGTGCTAGAATTTTGGAGCAGAGACATAGAAGCCTGGATCCCTTATGATTTTGTATAGCCATCATACCAACTCAGCACTACTTCTAGACTTTTCCATGGAACAGAATAACCCTTGTGTGCTAATGCCGCTGTTAATTTTAGTTTTCTGCTATATGCGTGAAGTAAAGTTCATATTTTATGTGAATATCTTAAAATACCCTCGGAGTCATGTTTATTTGCCTGACAATGCAGTTACCAGATTGGGTAGTACATGTGAAACCATGCTTCGCAGACTCAGTAGGGAGCCTGGTGATCTAGACAAGTACTAGTGTAGCATCACTGTTCTTAGTACAACGGTTGACATATTCACCACCTGCTTAGGTAAGGACGATTTCACTAAGTCCTGCATAAATATTAATTAAGCACAATAGCTCTGAAAAACAAACTAAATGCTTGTTATTGTGGATTTAGCAGCAAAGCACTCAAGGTAATTACATGCTCAGATTGGAAACTTCTAGGAGTTTATAAAAACACACAGCTTTTCCAGGGCCTAGGCAAGATAAACACAAGGAAAATAAAAGGACTGTAAGAGCATTAAAAAAAAATCTCTGAAGTTACTAGGAAGCTAAATATTTGAGAATTACAAATGAATTGTATCTATTCCACTACGTATAAAGAGTTGAATTGGGGCTTTGCTCCCAAAGAAAAGACAATAATAATATTCAATGCTTCTAACAGTATCCACTACGTATGGCATTCTACTAAGCTCTTTACATATATTAAAAGTACGTTACATACAAGCTCTTTCAATATAATAAATGATACAAACATTACAGCAGCCCTATGAGGTAGATACTATTATTATCCTTGTTTTTCAGATGAGGAAATGGAGGTAAGGCGGAGACATTACATAACTTGCTCAAGTTCCCACATCTGGTAAACACTGGAACCAGAACTGGAATCCAAGCAGAGTAGCTCCAGATTCCACATACTTAGCCATCACGCTATGTTACCACCGCAAGATGGCTGTGAAGAAACAACAACTTGGGGAGCAATCACTGAGAAATTCTAGTGAAATGGCTGAGTTGGAAATACTGCCAACTAAAGGAAACTGGAAAATGATGCCCAGGCTGGAGAGACTGGCATTTAGATCTACAGGTACAGGCCAAACATCTTGGAACCAGGATGCCAGCAACACCTGGTAAGGTTTTCTTGTCCTGCCCTTTTGATAAAAGCTGACTGTACTGTAACACTTAAAAGCTAAACTCAGCTTAGGGCAACAATTCTCAACCCACTTCACACATTACCAGTGAGCCAATATTTTGAGAATGTCTGAAGTAATTTTTCATAATAAGGGCTAGAGTAGCAAAGTTTGGAAAGAATGTCTTCATTCCTACAATTAGAGGATATTCAAAGTCCTGCCTAGTAATAGTGTTCTCACTCATTTGCATTTTGATCTTTTTTGAGTAAGAGCAGTAGGAATGGCATTTTGGCTAATGTGATGGTACTGGGCATTGCTGGCACCCACGGGGATATGTTAGATGAGCGTCATCTGTGGACAACAAGTTGGGGAGAGATGCTGTAGTGGGATGAACATCAGATTGGAGTCAAGAGGTCAGGAATTTTGGCTATGCTGTTTTAGTACCTAAATGATATTAAGTAGAGTACCTCAAATTATGGTGACCTCCCTTTCCTAGTAGGTAAAATAAAAAGGGCATTAGATAGATCATCCCAATCCCCAAGATCTGCTTCCTGCCATAAAATCATGATGTTCTGGTATATAATCCCCCTACTCAGAGAGCTGTGAGCACAGGCAGATCTCATCTCAAGTGACAGAGTGAGGCTGAAGCATAAAACAAATTAAGAATGAGTTTCTTTCCTACCGATTAATACATTGAGCATCTAATATATGCCAAGGTTTCTGTAATATGTTTTACATACTGAGTAATCTTTACTACAGCCTATGTGGTAGATAATATAATCTCATATATAATTTCAAAAAACCAAAAAAGGAGCTCAGAGAAAATTTAAGTCCTTCCTAAGGCTCACACAGCTAGAAAATGGCAAAAAGAGAAATTTAAACTCACAGTTAGTTACTTGGAATAAAGGGAATTTAAACTTAGACTTGTCTGTCTCCATGCTATGGACAAAATTGTGTCCCTCCTCCAAAAAAAAACTCATCTGTTCAAAATAAATTGCTAGGTTTAAGCCACCCAGTCTGTTACGGCAGCCCAAGAAGACTAATATACTCCAAAGGTTTTCCTTGATGCTTTTATTAAGCCATCCCTAGTCAGTGTGTTCAAAAATGCCTGAAAAATGAACAGAGGAAGAGTTGAAGAGTTGGTGAGCTCACATTTTATATTAGATGGCGTTGTGGGTGCTCCCTGGAGTTGTGCTGTGCACAGTCTATGTGGCTTTACCCGGTGGCACTTGCAACCGTCTACATAATAACATTAACAATAAAGTGAACATGCCACTGGGTGCCAAATGCTTAAATTGTCACCCTCCAGGACTATGACAATTCATGCTATTACTATTCTTTCTATCCTGTGTCCACTACCAGCATCTCAACTTTAACAGTTTTAAAAAACGCTTTAACAAATCATCTCTAAAATTCTGCACACTATGCCCATGACGTAAATACTACCTCCACTTTTCAGAAGAGAAAGGTGGAGTTGAGAGATCTGCTGAGAGTTAATCAGTGTCAAAGTCAGAGTACAAAGTCAGGTCCCTGGTCACTGTTCAGTGCGCCTGGCCCTGCACCCTCCAAACGTGCCTGTATATCCATCTTTCTTACTAAGCACTTTCACATCCACTATTTCTTCACGTTTAAAATATAATTGCCAGAAGCCCAATAAATTTCAGGATGGCGGGAATTATTTCTAGTTGATGCAGTGGACTCTCAAAACATGCCCAGAAAAACTAAATTCAGCCCTTGGGGGTGCCACGGATTAGCTGCATTAACTGTGGTCCAGATAGTTCTTGGAGCTGCGACAGCTGTTGAAGGACTTGAGGAAAATTCATTAGATTGATTAGTCCAATTAACTCAGAAACTGACATACAAAAACAGGCAGGAAACCCCTGCTGGGTCCGAGAAATAAATAAAAGACACACCCTTGGCCTTGACTGCATGAATATGAAAGAGCTCATGGAAATTTCCCCGTGGAGTGAAAGCACTAAGAGAGTCTGGGAAAGGACCAAACTCAGGACTGGCTCAAGAAAGAAACAAAGAAAAGAATTAACTGCTGGGAAGCCAAAAAGCCTAAGGAAAGAGCTCAAAGAATGGGCACTCTTTGGCAAGCCCAAAGGCCAAAGAACTGAGAGGAAATTCGCAGAGCATTCAAGAAAACTGGGAGGGAAAAGGTCTGTGAGTTGAGAAACATGGCCTTCTTTGTTCAAAGTTGGTAATGGGATTAATCTGTTTTTGTGAACAAATGAGCAAATAAAATGAAATGGGAAATCCCCTTCTTATTTAATTGCATATATTCTTATATAGTGTACAAAAGATTGAAACAACTACTATCCAAACATTAATCCTTTTTATACATTACTTTGGGGTGCCACTCTCATCATCCACCGCTTTGGGTAAAGTTCTTAAGTGTAAAAACAAATATAGTCCTCATCTCCTTCCTTTTCCTCTCTCATTTCTCTTATTTTTTTACTTAATATAGTCCTCATCTCCTTCCTTTTCCTCTCTCATTTCTCTTATTTTTTTACTTAATATAGTCCTCATCTCCTTCCTTTTCCTCTCTCATTTCTCTTATTTTTTTACTTAAACATGTAACTGCCAAAGCTACAGATTTCTACTTTGACTAGAATCCCAGCTGTACTGTGACTTTCATGTTTGCTGCTAAAATTTGCATAATGAAGGTGAACCTGGCCATTTCACTTGGGATGGAGGATGGTTGACAGAATCTGGTTATTCTTGTAGCCATCACTAGCCTCCATGTCCTCAGGGCAAAAATGCCTGCTTATTTGTTTTCCAAAGTTACCCAGCCAAAAAGACCCTGACACCAGCAAAGCACTGATTTCCCTCATCCTCTCCCTGATTATCCATGTTCCATGAATCCAGCCTTGGCCTAGGACGTGCAAGGTGGCACCATCTAGAATTTTCCTTCTTGTCTGACTCGGCTGTTTGTTTTTTTCAGGAGAAAGACAAGGTTTTCATGATGCCAAATGGATCATTTGATTAGAACAGGCTAGCTCTCTTTTAAAATGAGACTAAGAAGTGGAAAATGGGAGACAAGGGAGCAAGGACAGCCAGAAACAACATAGCATTGCAAGAGAAAGACCCAGCAGATGCCCAGAAACTAGAAGAACGAGCATAAAAATCTTTCTGTAAATTTCCCCAGTTATGAAATAAACAGTGAAAGTGAAAACCAACAGCATCATCGACATGCCAGTCAATGTCGTGCACCACAAAGGAGCAGAGTTGGTAACAAGTCATCAGAGTAACGGGAAGACCTCAAGTTCTTCAGGGGCGTGGGGAGTACAGGGATGGACAAGAAGATGCCAAAGTCAATCTTTTCGCAAATACTGATTACAGGCAGACAGCAGCAATCACAGAGCATCTGAGCAAATCCAGGATCATCTTCATTTCTGGGGAAGGAAGTCATTAGGAGGTTAATCAATTTTCCCTTAAGCTCATTAATAATGGTATCTGGTTGCACATAATCTGTAAATTATGGAAGATCAAAATTTAAGAGTGTTGTGGTTGGAAAGACTAAAGGAGCATAAGGCTTAGAAAATCTATTTTATTATGCCACATGGAATTAACATGCTAAATAATTTCTGCCATTTCCTACTCACATATGCAGAAATTTGGATAAAATGATTAATAATAGCTGGCATTTATTAAGTGGTTTCTCTGTTCTCAGCACTTTGTTGTTTGTTTATATGGGTTATCTCATATAATGATTACAATAAATTTAGAACTTAATATCCCCATTTTATAGACAATGAAATTAAGGTCTAGCAAGAGCTAATAACTTGAGTAAGAAATAGTAAATACAGCTAGTAAATTGCAAAGCCAGGACATAAAACATTATTTTTCAGATATTAGTAAATTATAATTGGAGAGAGAGAATGTGATGGAGGGAATATAGAGTTTATAGTCAAAAAGGCTCTGAGTTGAGTCCTGGTTCTATTATGTACTAAGGATGTATGTGTTTAGGCAACTTTCCGCATCTTAAATTCCTAATGTTTAAAATGAAAGCATTACTAGCTATCTTGCAAGTCTGGTATACAAATTAAATGAGATAATGCATGTACAGTGCATGATATATATATATATATAGAAGGCAATAATGATAACAGCCATTCTTCATTATTTTGTCCACACAATATATCTATGGAGTGTCACTCAAAAATGATAGACAGCATTACTATTTTTAAAGAGCCTGGCACACCAGTGGGCACTCAAATGATGTTAATGCCTTTTCTCATCCTTTCTCATTTCCTTTTTTATATAATGACTATTCACTGATGACTTAAGTAGCTAGCTTAATAAATAAAATAAGATAGTAAATTAAGAGTACAGCAATTTCAAAATATTGAAGTTTACTTGAATAAAAATACGGCCTACATATACATTTTCTTAACTAATAATAAACTTTGGAAAGAGGACATTATAACTACCCTTATAAAGCAATCAGGTTCCTTCTAAAAATGAAGTCATGAGTAAAGCCAAAATCTAAGATATTAGTCTATTAAATGGAAGCTAAGTGTCAATATGTGTCGAGAAGATTTAAAATATGACATATATTTCAGTGAGATGAAATTCAAGATAAATCTGAATACATGCAATTTCCTTAATATCCTGTATAGTTTTACATGACTAACGCTCTTTATTCTAAAAAGTTTTTCATTCAGATCTCCTTCTGCACCATGACCTATAATTCTCATCTTTTTTTTTTTTTACAGAATCTGCATACAAAAATTGGCATAGTTTCTTCCACAACATGTTTTCTACTAGATTTGAATTTTAAAGACAAAGTCAATCCCAAGAAAAGAAAACAACAAATTTGCTGGGACAAGAAGAGGCCTAAAGAGGGTTGTGGTCATAAATGTTACTCAGTGTGGTGAGGAAATACAAGTGCAAGAGTTACTTAGGGAGTCACACAACATTTAAAATTCTAGATTCAATTATGAAATAAAAATACAGCCTGATAAAATATTCTAGCTGATCTCCATATCAAAAAAGGGCTTTAGAGGAATGAAGAGGCTCTTGTGGGTTATGAATCTTAAATCATGAGACTAAGAATTTGTGTGTGTATATATATAATATATATAAATTAATTATGTATATATACATGTATGCACATACATATAAATTATATGTGTATACACATATACAGGTATAGACATATATATGTATACATATGTATAATGTGTATATATATGTATATAAATAAATATATAAATGCATATTTATATAAATAAATTATATATATATATATATAATTAAACCTAGGGTAGAAGTCCTGATTCCTCACCATGACCGTGGCCCTTCAGGTCTCATTTCCTACCTTTTGTCCACACACTCACTCTGTTGCATCCACTCTGGCCTTCATGGGATTCCTCTTTCAAGCCCAGTGGTACAAACCTCAGGGTCTCTGCACTTCCCAGTCCCTCTGTCCAGGATAATTTTTCTCTAAATATCTAGATGGCTTGGTCTTTCATCTCTTTTTTTACCCAAATGGCTCCTCAAGATGTCTTTTCTGACCACTCTATTGTTGCAGCCTCTCCTCTATGCCCGGCCCACCTCCTCACACAGACAACTCTTATAACGATCTAGACCTTTGCTCTCCAGTATAGTAGCTATTATACCCATGTGGTTATTTAAGTTTAAATTTAAATGAGTTAAAATGTAATAAGATTTAAAATTCAGTTCTTCAGTTATACTAGTCTTATTTCAAGCGTTCAACAGCCTCATGTGACCAGTGGCTACCATATTAGACAGCACAGCTATAGAACATTTCTGTCACCGAAGGAATTTCTATAGGACAGTGCTGCTCTAGACACTTATATACTTTATATATTTGTTTGTTTATTTTAATACTTCCTTCTACCAACCCAGCCATAGATATCCTACACTGTAAGCTGCAAAAAGTCCAGGACTTTTGTCTGTTTTGTTCATTGCTTTATTCCCAGTACCTAGAATAGTCCTTGGTCCATAGCAGATATTCAATAAATATCTATTGAATGACTAAATGGATTAAAATAGAACCCTTCCTTATTCCCCTAAAAAAAAGTCAGAAATAAGACTGTTGCATCACTCCTCTTTTGAGAGAATTTCAATATACCAAATCACCCTCGGCTGCATTTCACCAGGGCTACTTTACTTGTTGCTTATAATTGTCCAAATACCTCTGAACGGTAAATCTTTTAAGACTATGGTTTCCTGTAATCGCTTGTCTTCTGTGCTGGAGTGAGAATCAGTGAAATGTGTCAAGATTTATGGCAGAAAAGTCTGTCAAATCCCAAGCCTGCCAAAAATTGTTAACCATCATAAAAGTTTTAGGAGTCGAGCGTTTCATTTAAATAGGCTTTTCATACCCACACCATGGTAGATACATATAGATTACTGGTGAATGGAGGCCATCAGTCACTCTATTTGATTTTATAGCTTAGATATGCATTTGCCTTGTAAAAATCATTTTTTATTCCTAATTATACTCATTAGAATGAAGGCCTAAATATGACTGATCGCTACCTTCCTTGGGTGCCCTTGCAAGGAACAAAAAGTACTCCTGAAATTTGAATTCATCATTGTCACTACTGTACAGGATCATCTGATATGTACTAAAAATGCATATTATTGGCCAAAGCAACAACATTTAAATTGAATCTAAACTAAAACAGCTATGGATTTGTAGCTATTGAATTCAATTTTTTTAGCTTCTGGACAACTGAGTTTATTTTCATCATTTTTTTTTCTTAATAAAAACAGAATAAAACTTAATGGAATATTAAAAAGCACACAAAATATTTAAATAAAAATACCTAAAAGGAAAATCATACATAATCTTTTAATCCAAATACAATCCCTGTGAACATTTTAGCATATTTCTTAGTTCTTTTCAGTCGATTTCCATCCCTAATTTTTAAGGACACATTTAAGATCCTATGTATCTCTAATTTACTTTCCTGACTTAATACTATAATAGCCCTTGGCATTCAAATGTTCGACTCTTCTTGCTTTATTTCAAACGTCCTTGACATGTAATGATTTGTATTTTCTAAGACACAAATTTGAATCATTCAGGGAATGTGAATAATTTAAGCTGAGGAATGAGTCTATTAGACTGCCCATAATTTGGACCTCAATATGGCTTTTTTGCTCCGTACTCATGGCTGTGTACGTGATAACTTGCACTGATGGCAAGGATGTCACTGGGATGTAGGAGAGCACAGGAAAGAGCGCCAGTCAGATGTGAGCTCAGATAATGCCTCCTTCCTTTCATTTGGTCCACAGATATCCATTTAGGCAGGCATGATACAATCCTCTGGATATACAATTAGCTAATTTTGGCTAGAACTTTCTGTGTTCCTGGTGCTACGCTAAGTACTGTACCTACTTACCTCATTTGAACTCACAAGTCTTATTATCTCTGTTGTATAGTTGATAAAGCAGATACGCAGTGAGAGCAAGTAATTTACAAGTGATGGAACGATGACGCAGACTCAGGCATTCTGACTTCAGTCTCTCTTCTCTTAACCACCATACTTCATTGCTTCATTCGAAGTACTTGATCGTGGGGAAATTATTTAACTACTTTGAGCCTCAGTTTATTCTTCTGTTTAAATAAAATAGAGGACAACTCAAGATTCCCTGGCACATTGTAAATAACTGCTAAGTGTTAGCTACTATTATTTAAAATTCAGGTACCTCTGAAGAGAGCAGGAAGAATTCTTTGTGAATGTCAAGAATTTATCGTCTATCATTATCATGTTCCCACGGCATTAAAACTTCTTTGTTAACCTAATTTTAATGACCAGCATAGTCCACATGTGGAAGTGTTATAACACATCTATTCATCTCCTCTACTTCTGGGCATTTGGATTGCTTCTGAATTCAGTTTTCCCTTGAATAAAGAAATGGAACTTAAAGAAATCATCCCCCTACATTTGATAAATGTTTATCCATCACTTCCCACGTTAAAATCCCTGTGACAGAAACTTCAGGACACAATGAGTGCTCATACTGGATTAGGATAAGTCCACTGGGAGGATGCCAGGCAAGTGCTACCCAGGCTCAAAGGAGGGAGGGGCCTCGTTTAGCAGGGAAGATCAAGATCTGTCTTTAGGAGGTGATAGTAGAGTTTCAATGGGTAGATGAAGTAAATGGAGCAGAAACAGTACAAGGAGTATGAGAGAGAGAAGTAGAGGCAGAGGGAACTCTTAGAGCAAAAGCTGGAAAGTGCCCAAGCATGAGCCAAGGTTCAGGAACAGTGAGGAGTCACCACCCTGATTGGAGCAAAGGCATATGTAAGAAAAGGCTAAGAAATATAGAAAGGAAAATATAAGAAATATAATAAAATACAAGAAAAAGTTTAGAAATGTAGACAGTTCTTTATTATTAAAGACTTTGAGTGGCAGGTTAATAAGTCCATCCTTTATTACATTTGCAATGGGGAAATCATGACAGATGTCTTAGAGTCAAATGGGTACTAGTTAAAATGGCAAAAACAACATCACCTCTTATCATGTTGTCAGAAAAGCAATTGAGGACTGAACTGGTTAGGATGCAAGAGATGAAATACATAGAGAAATCTTAAAAAAAATGTAAAAGAAAGGACAGTGGCACTTAAGTCAGCATAGGGCAAGGGAACATGACTGATAGTGTGACTCAGGGATTCAGAGCAAACAAACAGAAAATACCAAGCCAGTTGGACAGTCCCTTTCAATATCATGATCTTCTCTTTCATTGCAAAATAAAGAGAATCCAGGGGGATTAGGCAGGATAAAGAGCCCAAAACTCCCACTTAATAGAAGTTTGGGTAACTATATCTGCTATTTCTTTTTTAGACCTCTTTAAGAAGGAGCCAACCAAGGCTGGGCTCAGAGTGTCCATCCAAAGTGAAATGTGGGAAAGGTGCCTTTCTCATTTGCATTATTGGACAATCATTAAAGCACACACTATTTCAAAATGTCACCCAAGAGAACAGACAAGATACCAATAAGAGGTATATCTGCCGAATGAAATGTGCCAACCACAATTTTATCTGCAGTGTCTTTTGGGAAATTAATTCTTTGCCTCCTTTCCAAGACCTTCCATTCATGTATCCCTTTGCAAAACTAATTATTTTTAAATGACTGCATGTTTTCCATCCAACTGTAAGGAGTCTGTAGTTTCTAAAACTTATTCTACAATGCTTTAGCTTCTACCTGCAAATTAATTTTTTAAAAGGTTTTCTCTACTAAGTTTTTTACTTACTTAGATTAAAACCATTACTTAAATACACTGAGATGTAGTCTGTAAAAACTAAAACTAGTTTTGAATGGCATATGTGTTTGTGCATGCATTTTACACAGAGAGATCATTTTGGAGATTAGAGATATGTTTTATCGCATTTATCTTTACATCCCTCAAGTGATTCAGCTTCCAATATTTCCCACAAGATGACTTTTGAAATCCAATAGCTTTTTATTTTATAGAGGCCGTTAAATACTCAACAGCCTCCGCATTCATTAAAATATTTATTATATAATGTTGGTCTGGGTTACATACAATTCCAGATCCAATTAGCATTTATGTTTTTCAACACATGTGTATAAATCCCCTCCCCATAACTTGTGCTTTATTTAACAACTTTTTTCTATTTGTACATGCCGCCAAATCCAATTCTTTCATTATTTGCCTGGTTTCTTCATCTTTCTCCAATTTACAATTTTCAACTTGTGGTGCCCATAATAAATGCAGAATGACAAATGCAATTTATGAAGACAAGACAACACAGCCTGAAGACCATGATCTTTAGACTCATGTAAACCAGATTCTTAGTCCAAATATTTTACTATCTATATGTATATGAGAAAATAACCTACTGTTCCCTATAACTCGTTCTTTATTGACTCATCTCTAAAATTTGAAATAAGAATAATAATTTTACCTATAGATTTGTTGTTAGGATTAAACAAGATAACATAAACAAAATGCTTAGCCTGCATGCAGTACATATTCAATAAATTACTATCATTTTGATCCCAAACACCTCCCTGGTTCCCCATTAACAAGTATTCCATACTGGCCTACTTCTTTTGCTGCCACTTCTCTTAATTCTAATGATATCTTCTGCTTTGTTCTTTGTTATGCTCTCTCAGTTGTTATTTAATGAGTCACCTGAAGGCATAATGTTTTCTGGTCCACCAGTCCTGGTGTGTCAGATAAAAATGGCATGAGACAGAAGCTAAGCACCCACATTCTTCCTTCATTTTTCTTCTCCTGGCTATTTTCTACTATTTTAAGTCTTAGCTCAAGCTAAGGTCTTTGGGAAATGTTCCCAGAAACCATTCTATCCCAACTTCAGTTAGGATAACTTAACAGGACAGTTAGTTCTGTCATGACATCTGCATTGTATCCACCATACTGTAATACAATTACCAATCTGGATCCTGTGCTCCAAAACACTTGGAACTACTTCCTATAGAGAGCATGATTTAACTCATTTTGTGTCTCCATCATCTAGGAATAATATGACACAAAATGGGCACTGAATGAATTAATAAGTTATTCTGAATGGAAGCCATCAATAACACAAAAAGACTCATGTCATCCTTTCATTTCCTTTCACTGATTTCACTTCCATAGCTTCGTAAAGTTGAAATATCCCCAAAGGTTATTTTGTTTATCTGCTTTCCTCTGCTGTCAGGCAGAAACCCACCCAGACAATGTCAGGCAGATGGAGGTCATCCCCGTCCTCTTAAAATAAAATGGAGTTACCAAAATAACCCATAAGAATCTGTGTATACATCACTATTATTGACTAGGATTTAAAGTAACTGTAAAATATGAAGAGACCAATAAAAACCATTGTAGAAATGAATCCCTATAAGCTACTTGTATAAAAATATAAATTATCCACTTGAAGCAACCTGAAACAGACATGAACTATTTGGATATCTAAAAACCTTGTCATGAACTAGCCTGGCCTCCAGTGAAAAAAAGAAAAGTAGAAGACAGAGATGAGTATGGCTCCTTGGAGACTTTAGGAGTAAGGAATTAAGGTGACTGGTGCCAGCACAAAATTTAAAAAATTTAAAGAAAATACATACAACAAGGTAAGCTACAAGGAAAGTGAAACTCTTCTATAAAAAAGAAACTTCCAACACAATAGGTTCTATTGTTCTCTTTTTGTTTCACCTTTTTCAAGAGCTTATAGCCATCCATATGTGAGATTATGGATGGTAACATCTAGAAGTGTGATAGCTGAGCAAAGTTACATAACTAGTGGAGGATGTAGATGTTCTACTTGGTTGTATGAACACTTCTTCCTCTTCCATCTCTGATCTCTGGAAGATAGCCTTCCAGGTAACAAACCCTGGACATGCAAATTAATCCTTACTGACATCTTTCTTTAGATTTAGATTCAAAATACTACACCCACAACTGATTGTCTACAATAGGCATGATATTAGCCCTATGCAATGTAACTTTACCTGAATTATCTTATATAATTCTCCCCCAAAATAAATAATCTAGAAATTATTAGTTCAGTTTTTAAAAAGAGTAATTTGAGTCTCAGAGAAGTGCAGTGACTTGCCAGAAATCATAGTTAGTAAGGAGAACGTTGGCTTGAGTATTTAATCTCAAATCTAGAACTCATTCCATTATGACACAGATTATCATCCTATCCTGTCATCAACAATTTTATGCTAGATCAATATTAGGCCAATGAATTCACTCTTGGATCTTTCTTTTGGCCTGTTATACAGAAAAACTCTATGTACATCCTATGAGCAATTTTCAACAATGCCTCAACACGACCACAACAATACATTAAACACCACTCGATCGTGGAAGGTGGTTGCTGCTTTAGCAAATGACACGGATTGTTGCCAATAATATTTCCCTTGCACAGAGTTGGCTCCAAGCCTATATCTTCTCCTATGCCCAATGGGATGAAAAGTCATTTACAATCTTTCCTATAACAGTAATAATCCTGCTTATGCTTGAAAATGGTTTAAAGCCAGTCATAAACCATTTCTCCTCAGTTCTTGGTCATATTCCATAGATTCTGTATAGAGTATCTATATAGTGATGCAGTCTTGTATGTTGCACAGAGCACTGAGTCTAAGAAATCTGAGTTCTAGTTTGGTATCAGCCCTAATAAGCTCTATGATCTTGGGAAAAGTCATGTCTGAGCTTCAATTTTTAAAGACATAACACGAAGAGCTAGCCTAAATTCCTGGATTAAAATGTAGTTTATTTCATGTATGTATGTAGTGTATTATACTGCACATTTTTGCATTTGAATAGATAATTAAATGCCTGTTAGCTTGGCAGGTAATTATTTAGGACTAAGGAAATAACGGTTCTCTGATTTTACAGTCTTTTATCTCAGAACTCTGGAGGATCTTACATTATTCATTAATTAAGTCTCACATCCCCCCTCCTGAAAGGTGAGACCTCAATGGCTGTTATTCTCTGTCAAAGACCATATGGTGCCATACATGATATAAACTTTGGAACACAGTGCACTGAGAACCTAGCAACTTTCATGAAGAATATCTTCTCTGAAAAAGAAGCCAGGCGGAGGGCCCACCGTGCAAATGAACTGAATGGGGAAGCTGGAATGGAGAGGTATATAATGTTTATGGTGGGAATCTCTGGCAGATGAAGTTGGTTTTAAAACTGAGTATAATTTAAATAAATGGTAAATTAATAATCTTTCCTCATCCCCTCCTCCCAATGGATTATCAGACTCTGTAAAACTCATCCTGTATTTTTCTCTCTCAATGTAAGGATGTGATGCTCCTTTGAAGATGATGATTATAATGATGACAGTTTTCAGCCTGCCTACATCTCTATTCTCTCTACTCCCAAACACAGCTTCTCTGCAAAATTGGAATTAAGTCAATGAGTTTACCACTGATACCATCCCTCCCCTCCCAAATATTTATGGATGTATCTGGTTCAAAAAGTCAGAGAGTTGAAGCACAGCTTTGTTGGTTTTCTGGAAAGAGAGGAGTGAGAAGGAGGAGAGAGGTGTAAAGTCTTGGGTTGATAGAAGGATTGCAATATCTCATTTGGATGCTGGATCATTACCCTACATTCTTGAGTCAATTATTCCTTGTGAGAGCAGAGGGTTACATCAACTGCAGAAACAATGAGTGCTAAAAAGAGAAAGAAAAAGTACAAAAATACTGGGAAAGTAAAAAATAAAAAGTACCACAGAATATCATAGATTTCTAATCACGGTTATTTGAAAAATAAGAAACCTGAAGTAGAACATGGATTTTTAATTTAAAAATTGTTTAAAGATACACCACAAAAAAATAAGAGATACATTACCATAGGGAAAAAGAATTATCACTCAGTGTAGACCTGCTGCCTGCAAGGTAAAAAGCGTGATGAGTCTTACGTTATCCCATATAATCCAGATAACAGTCTGCATGATAGGTCGATGATTGATCTTTTGCAAAAGAGAAAACTGAGGCTGAGAGAAATGGAAGGTAGTAAGAAGAGGAGGGAGGATTCAAACCCATATCTATCTCACTGCTCATCCTTCCTCAATCAACTCTTCTAAGTAGAGTCCTATTAGCCACTCGTAATTAAGCAACATCAGAGAGGATATGCTATTTACCAAGCAACCTCCAAGTGTGAAGCATTGCCTTTTTTCAAAGGGGCATGCTCTAACTGAATTTTCAGCCCATGTTTATGTGGCTTCCAGACAAATTGGTAAAGCAGAATGGACTCTAGTTTGGACTTTATGCCAAGGAAACTACAAGATGCATTGTGACTTGTAGCCTTTTTTGAGAATCTTACTTCAAAGTGAAACAAATGCCTCTCAAGGGAGGGGAGAAAAACAGGTAATACACTTTCCCTCTACTTCCATGCTGAAAGCTACTCTATACAAATAATCCCACATTCATCTGGTCTACAGAAAGCAAAATAAACGCAACACAATGACTAGCAGTGATATTTTCCTAAAGCACTCCACCATGAATCATAAGCAACTGCTCCCAATGATCCTTTGCTTGTGTGACGATGCTCACAAATCTTCCTTTCAAATGCATGACTCTTTTCTGCACTTGAGAGGTTTATGTTTGTGAATCACAAGCTTTTCCTTTGGTCCAGTTTTTCCTTCTCCCATCTTGTAAATATGATTACATATCGATAAAAGATGAAGTAAATCCCATCGTCGGTGTTTCCGTTGGCATTCTGGGTTATGATCTGTTTAGGGTGGCTGCACAAATCTATTTGCCGAGCAAAGCTCATTTTTGCTGAAGACCATGAAATACATATACAGCAATGACACCACTATTGGCTAATAATACTAGGCTATCATGTCAGATCAAGATGCACAGGCAAAAAAAAAAAAATGTGCAATATTAAGGCACATCAGAAGTTTCAATTCTTTCAAAAAGGGAAGGAAAAATAGTCGTTTGGGAGCTCAGAAAGTAATAATCCATTTACTTAAGAAACATTCAAAGCAAATTTAATCTTCTTTTTTTCTACCTCTTCAAGGAATAATTGTCTTCCTTATCTACTCCCTCTCCAAGCAGGCTTTTCCTCCGTATCTAGTGCACTATTCCATCTAAAACCCCGCATTTTAAAGACATATTTAAACTTTTCATTTTAACCTAGAGTTAATATTAACCCCATCCCACATATTTGCCAGGATATAAAACTATTTAAAAACATATAAAATATAAAAGAAGGAAAAAAGAAAACTGTCATATTTTGCCTCCAATGTATTTTCCTTAGGAACGTAGAAACATTTTCCTAGGTTTAGGGGAGTTTAGGGATCTAGACGCTCACCGATTTTTTTAAGATATCCTACAAGGGAGAATAGGGTGTACCCCTTACTGTGGACCTACTATGTTTCAGATGGATTCACACTTACATTTATGAATTAATAAACAACTCTTTAAGAGTATGGACCAGAAGGAAATTTCAGGAACACTCAGAATACGATCAGCATGTGATATATTTCATTACTGTGATGTCAATCATTTCTTTTCAATGACTAATATCAATGAATAATGTACTTCTCCGTAAACATGAACTGAAGTAGGAATCTCCCATCCATATCCTGAGCAGTTGGACATTTGACAAGGACTCTGGGATTCGTAGCTGGAACTGCCCTTGGAAGCATGAAATATCAATGATGGGAAGGAAAGAGAAATGCAGCAAGTATATCAATGTGGAGATGTGCATGAGGATGTTTTTGAAGTTCACAGATCAATAGAACTTAAAATTATTTTTCCATGGTAAAGAGAAACATTTTCCACTCACAGAAAAAGAGACAACTTAATAATTAATATTAAGTGATAGCACTTAATAACCAAGTCACTGACTTAGTTTTCTGAGCTTTTTCTTCGACTGCTGCTGCCTAGCAACTTGAAAATTGCTTTCTTATTCTACTAATTTGGGGTATCAGGGGTGTGTGTGTGTGTGTGTGTGTGTGTGTGTGTGTATGTTTACCTAGAAGGGAGAGGAAGAAAACTGGCAGGGGATGAGAAAGATTTGATGACGGATTGGCTGTGGGCTGTAGGCAGGTACTACTGAACACTGATGAGACTCCAGGACTTAGTTGGGGTGATTTTGTGGGTGGTGACCCATTTAACAGGGATTAGACAAATAGGAGGAGAAAGAATTTTTGTGAGAGGAAGGAACATACTGAATTTGTTTTAAGCAGAATGATTTGAGATATCTATGGAACATCAACCTACAGATTGCCAAAAGTCAGATGGAAATAGGATTCTGGGGTAAGAGAAAGTGATAGCAATTACTGCTCATCATTTGGATGTCTTCAGCATGTAGGTGGCAGAAGAAGACAGGAGGATGAAAAAAACATAGATACTTAGAAAGAAATGCTCCTTTAGGTTCCCTCTATTTAATGTTTACTCTCCTCTATTTAGTTTAATAATAGATAAACATGTACATCTTACTTAACCCTATCTCCTCTAGGAGAATGGATGTCTCCTTAACTTTAAAAGGATGCATTGCGCATTGTTTACACCATTTTATTATAGTTATGTGCTTTCATATTTGTTCCCCTCCCAGACTGTAAGATAGATTATAGAGGCTGGCACAGAGTAGAGATCCAGTAAGTATTTATTTAAATAATGAAGAAAGGAATGAATGATTAAATGAGAGAAAGTAAGATATGGAAACTAGGCCAGAATCTCAACTCGTATGAAGTCACATCTTCAGGGCTACCATTCAATTTCTGATTTATGGTAACTTCCCAGGACAAAAATAACCAAAAAAAAAAAGCAAAACCAAACTAATTTTACTAAAGGTGGCTGTAAGTATCACTGTGCAACCATTTTTGTCATAATAATCAATAGCTAATACAATGTATGTAAGTGCATATGTGTACATTTCTATCTGTCAAAATAATCTTATATCAACTTAGCAACATAGATAAATTTATAATAAACCATTTAGTCAATTTGTGATAATAAAATTATGTTTAAATTATATATGCATATTTAAAGTGTATTAAATATTTATTATGTGCTAGATGCTAAATCAAGTACTTTGTCTAAATGATCTCATTTACTTCTCCCAATCACCCTATTAGAAAGCAATTATAATACCTATTTTAGACAGATATTTTAGAAATAGACATATATAAACCATTGAACAGTTTTTATAGACGTTCAAAATAGAATGTCCAAATTTCTAAATGTGGCATTCAAGGCCCCACACAATATGGCTACATATGCATACATATTTAATATCCGCACAGTTCATGTTTCACATGGCACATATTCTGCATACATAGATGTAGGTAAATATCTTATTTAAGTATCTAAAGTTTTGGTTACAACTGGGAACTGATGAGTCAACATTTTTACATCTCTCCTATAACGTAAAGAACAAAATGGAAGACCACTTCTACTCAGTTTCAACTTTCTCTGTAAGATAGGACAAATGAAATTTCCTGTTATGCATCACGGCTAACTGAGGGAGAAATTTCCTACTGCCAATAAATTAAGATACATCAGCTTAGGCTGCAGTCTTGTAGAGACAGTGAAGGTAAAAATCATTTGTTAGGAAAATTTGCTGATTAAATGCAATAATAGATAGCTTTTAAGCATTATACAAACATAATTTTATTTTTATTATTGCTGTACGTTTTATTTTCTCTCTTTCGGAAATTGATTATTCATCAATTGTAATCCTCTGGAACACAGCCAAGAACAAGATAGAAGATGAACAAGCCAAACAAATCTCTTCAAGTCCATAAACTAACTATCGGCCCTCCTCTCACAGGGCAGTTTTTAGGTCATATTCCTATTAGAGACACAATGTGACTGCTTTCATCACATCTTGCCTGGACTACTGCAGTAGCTTTCTAACTGGGGTCTCTGCCTCTATTCTTTCCTACTTACAAGCCATTCTTCACATGGAAATCTATCATACCAGCAACAAGCTTAAACTTCCCGATGGCTTGCCGTTGTGTATTAGCTAAAGTCAGTCTTTTACATGCTTTACAAGACCATGCATGATTGAACCCCTCGCTGTCTTTCTACCATCAATCTGGATATTTTTCAGTCTCTAGCTATACTGGGCTTTTAAAACTTCCTTTATTTAATGCCATGCCCTGTTCAGAATCAGGACCTTGACACATGCTGTTTCATCTGCTGGTAATGCTTGTTCTCTTTGCCTGGTTAACACCCACTCACTTTTCAGACCGCTATTTAATGATCAGTTCCCCATGAAGGCCTGTCTTATAACCCACACTAGAGGGGTTTGCCCCTAAGTATAGCAACTGACACTGCTCAGTCATAGCAGAGATCACATCTGAACTAAATGATTACTTAACTGGTGTTACGTCTTCAATGTTTACCTCTGCTAAATGGTAAGCTCCAACAAAGGATTGTTTTGTTTTGGTCACTAATATACCCTAGAGAGCATAGCACATAGTATCTTCAATAAATATTGATCAACTGATCAAATGCAGATATCCAGAAAAGGCAAGAGAGACTACAAGAGTCAGACAGCTGATATTTTGACAGGAAGGAAGCGAAAGCAATATTTTTTTTAAAAAGCAGGCGAAGTGAAATAGTCCAGCAGCCTAGAGTAAGGAAAATCCTCATACTTCAATAGTTTTAAAAGCTTCATGTATCATAATCCAGTACAGCAAATAATAGTTGATGACAAAGACCCTGAGTTAACTATGAAACATTAAAGAGCATTTAGTACTCATTTTTATACAAGCAAGGAATTTTTAAATATAATTTTAGAGTGATTTCCATTACCCTCATTGTTAAAATAAAAACAAAGGGCTGTTATTTCAAGAGGTAAAGTTCAGACACTTAGAAAATTAATTTATATGTTATGCTTTATCTAACAATAGTAAGTAAATGAATAATAAGAGCTAACAACTGTCTGTTTCTAAGTGGTAGACACCGTTCTAAGCACTTTACACATATATTCTCATTTCAGCCTCACAGAAACTCTAGAAGATACATACTACTTACTACCCTCATCTGCTAGATGAGGGAACTAAGGCACAGAGAGTTCTAAGGCATTTGCTTGAGGTCATACAGTTAATAAGTAGAGAAAACAAGATTTAAAACAAAGCTGTCTGATTTGGAGGAAGTTCTTTTTCAACACCTGCTCAGATCAGTGGGTTGCCAGGGGTTGGGAGAGGGGATGAACAGGCATAGGCAGAGCACAGAGGATTTTTAAAGCAGTGAAACTATTCAGTACGATACGATAAATGATGGCGAGATACATTTGTCAAAACCTGTGCGATATATAATACACACACACAAAAAAAATAAATAAATAAATATAAATAAACACCTGCTCAATGCAGCCTTTGAGGGACTCGAAAGACAATACCAACTTTGTTTAACCAATGTTTATCATTTTCTCAGCTAAAGTCACTGATCATCTACGAATGCCAGGGACTACGCTAGTCACTTTGTATATATTCTCTCATTTAATCTTCAGAACAGCTTTATAGGATTCTCATCATACCATGTAGGTATCATCATTATTTCCAATTTATACGTAACTAAATTAAGACTTAGAAAACTTGAACTCCCAAAGTCAAGCAGTAGAGCCAGAACTGAACCCAAGGTCTACTGGCTCCAAAGATTGAGCTCTTGGTGACGTGAGTTCACCTACCTAACAAGAGAAGACTCTTTTACACAAGATCAGCCTCGGCTCTACTGACATTTTGGTCTGGATAATTCTTGGGGCTGCCCTATGCATTGTAGGACCTGCTACCCATGAGACGCCAGTAGTACCCCTCCTCCCAGTCATGACAACAAAACTGTCTCCAGACTTTACCAAATGTCCCCTGGTTGAGGAGGCAAATTTGCTCCTGACTGACAACTGCTGCACCAGATAGTGGATTTTCCCTTTGGATACTTCTGGATAAAAACTGGACATACTTTTACTGCTTAATTTCTATTTCCAAACTTCATTCCAACTGTAGTACTTCTATTAAAATATACTTTCTTTTCGCAAGTAAAATACATAGGTTAGGCTGAAATTTCCTTTGGTTATCTTTTGGGTTAGTGGATTATCCACACATTTAGAAACCATCCAAATACCTTGCAGTGGGACAAGAGCTGGCTAACTTTAAATAGTCAGACAGATACTTTCTGGTCATGTGGCACTGGGCAATTTATTTAACATCTCTTTAAGCCCCTTGTTAAAGTGGGGCTGTTAAGAGTCCCTGACTCTCATAAATACGCAGATTAAATGCAAAGGTCCTCGTAAAACATATCGCCCTGGTACTTGGGTTATAATGAATGCCCAAATAATATTCATGATTATATTATTATCATTACTATAATTTGTGTAATTTTCATAGCTTGACTTTCTAGTTTATCTTCAAAATCTTGTAAGGCTGTCATACTTCCTCTCCAGATTCACTGAAAATATTTACTTAGAGGACATAACGTGTCTAAATGCCAAAGCAAATCCATTATATGGATACAACCTGAAGTCACTGGAAGTTGAAAATGAAGGCCCAGGGAGCAATTGTTGAGAGGAAATATTTGACAGTGAGAGCCCAAATGCTTTCAATTCTATGGATAAGGCACATTACAGTTATAAACAAGAAGTAAATAGTGAAAATTGTTTTCACCATAAAAAAAACTTTCCAAAAATGGTACAGATTTTTATTCTTCCATTCTTTACAAATCAACATGACACTCATTTTTTAGCTCTTCCCAGATTATTTTAAGTAAAAGAGTTTTAACAGACACATATGTAGCAAACACAAAAAGAAAGTATTTAGACTCTTTAGCAACACGTCATCTTCAACCCAACTCCATGGAACTGTTCATACTCTCAAGCCCAAACATACTTGCATGGCCTTATGATTTTCACTCTTATTTTTCTCCAAGGTATAGATTGCTCCAACTACATATGCTTTGCTCTTTGTATGGTGAATGCCAGAAAACCATCTCCATATCTGACCATACCAGTCATAAATGCTGGGACATTTATAAAGAACAAGTGTCCAACAATGAGACAGCTGCTAGAGTGCACAGCTTCCTTCTGTCCCTCACGGCTTACAGTGGGCAGGGAAAATTCTCTTCATTCTGTGAAATAACAGCTGTCACAAGGCCACTGTTCAAAAAAAGATGTTCTAAGACCAAGGATTAGTTTTTAAACACATTTTTACCTGCATTTAAGAAAACAAAGCAGGGGCCGCCCCAGTGGCGTAGTGGTTAAGTTTTTATGTTCCGCTTCTGCAGCCCAGGGTTCGCTGGTTTGGATCCTGGGCACGGACCTACTCACTGCTCATCAAGCCATGCTCAGGCAGCATCCCACGTTAGCAACTAGAAAGATGTACAACTATGGCATACAATTATATACTGGGGCTTTGGGAGAAAAAAGGAAAAAATGAGGAAGATTGGCAACAGATGTTAGCTCAGGGTCAATCTTCTTTGGAAAAAAATTAATTAATTAAAAAAAAAGAAAACAAAGCAGACAGCAGGAACACAAGAGGATGCAAGGAATTTTTAAATCTCAAGTCAGTTATTTCAGATGAAAAAGAAACTATCGAAAGAGAGCAACTGCTGGCTTAAGGAGCTATATAGCCCCTGCCAAATTGTAATATTGCCCTAAATATGCCCCTGTAATTATTGTTTTCCTAACTTGATTGCATAGTTCTCATAGAAGGAGATAACTTTAAAAATTAAATCTTTGTTCTCCCCAGAACTTGTGATTCATCAATAGCACTTATCAGTATCTGTTAATTCTTTCACAGGCATAGAGAAGACTATACTTCCCAGCACCCTCCCCACCACAGCTCTCATAGTTCAGTGGGGCCAGATGACTTCTCACAAATGGATTGTAAATAGTATATAAGTGTGTCCTTTTGGGGGGAGGCAGAGAAAATCCCCTGAGGCACTTCCAGTTCTCTTTTTTGTGATAACAATCTGGAAGACACATGCTGAGAAGGCAAATCTATAAGAGAAGCAGACTGGCTCCCTGTCATGTCACCTGAGAGGGCGCTATCCTGGAGAACAGCAAGGTCCACAGCAAACTTAGCATGAACAACAATAAACTTTTATTGTGTTAATCCACTGAAATTCCAGGGTTGATCTGTTATCACAGAGTTTAGACAATCCTGAGGAATATAGCTCCCAACAGTTTTTAGTATACAGTAAGGGCTTAATATGTAGTTCTTTAAAGAACAAATGGGCAGAGCTGAGAACATCATTTATTAGTAAAGCATAAGTCTAGATATGGATTATAAAGGAAAACACACAGTTGCCTTGATTTATTTAAAAAATCAACTTCTGCATATTAAATATGTACAGACTGTATATCAACCCGCTAAACAGCTCAGGGATAACCCAGCATGAATCCATATTGCTGACTCAAGAACAGATATGTCATTTTCATGTAAAAGATGATTACCACCATAAAGCAACCCATATATGTTAGGTTCAAAGTGAATGAAAAGAATTCTGGTTGGAAGGGAGTGGAGCTGTAACTTTTATTCAGTTCTCATCCCTTTTCTGCCTTTTATCTAAACTGCTTATCTTGGCATAGTTCAAGCTCTTTTGTGAAAAAGAAGGGATGGAACTTTCACTGCGGCCACCACCATCGCTGCTTTCAGCCTGGTAGTAGGGAGCAGTTAGAGATCCAGACTCTTGCCTGAGTGCTACTAGAGAGCACCAGCAAGACTCTGATATATGACTAGAATCTCCCTCACTTCATTTGCCCATGGGTAAAGTGGGCCCAACGATGTCCCTAACCCAAGGTCATGGCAGAGACTAAGTAGCACATTGTATATAAGGAACCCAGTGGAGTGTGTGTTCTGTGTTGGCATCCAGTAAATGTTGGTTTCATCTCCTCATTCCCTTTCTCTTATTCTTACATCTTTCCCTTTTACCTTCCTTCATATTTCCTTTCAATGTCTTGTTTGTTTGTTTAAACTGAAAAACAAAGGGGACAATCACGCTGGATAATCGTCAAAACACTTCTCAGAGGAAATGTCAGTGCCCTTGAAGTTTAGTCCTTACCTGGAATTTGGAATTGACGGTGTGTTACAAGAATCAAAATAATGATATCCCATACCACTAAAGTTGGAGCACGAGGAGAGGAGGGAAGTTAAAGAATAAGCAATGACGGAACAGATGACAATGGATGCAAAGTGACCTGTGAACAGCCACGGCTGAATGGAGTTTTAAAAAAATTAGAGTCTCATAGAGTCACTCTTGTCTATCATTTCCTGGATTTTAATAAATTCAGATGAATTTAAAACACATTTAGCATCTATGGGACATTGCCTTCCTCGGTGGAGCACAAAAGGATCCGAAGTTTATCTAGCAGCACCAGCTTCACCTTGCTCATCTGTGCTCTTAAGAGAATATCTTCCATGGGGGGCAATAAAGGAGATGGAATAGAATTTTCAAGTACTTTCTTGTGCCTTTAAGAAGTCTCAGCCAACATAGTCAATATCCAATAAGAACAAACACCTCACACTCTAATCCCTCACGTGGGGATGGCTCTACCCACTGTTTCTGGATATGTTCCTGATTACCTTTGAAATTTGAATTTATTTCACCTCCTGACTATGACCCCAAACTTGCCCTTGGATTTGATAATTGCTAAAGTTGTTTGGTTGTCCTCACTTCTGCCTACACTCGATCCTCAGATTGCAGTGACGATAGCAATCCCAGATAGTACCCCAGCCCCATCCTACCCTGGCAATGGCACCAGCCAGGGCAATTTGCAATCAGACAAGGGTTGCAGAATCAATTTTTTTTCAAACAGCTGAGCAGCATAACAAAGAAAGATATAAAAAGCTTCTCCTTTGTGACCAACTAACACTCCAAAGTAACTATCATGGCAAAAATTCATTTGAAAAGGAATTTAAATTCACATAAGTTAGAAAAATGAATATTCTTATCACATCTGAGTGTCACAGTTGTAAAGAAGGAGCACCTAATGAGTAAATGACTTAATATAGAGATACATTTTTAAGGCAATTTGGAATCATTTCTTTCTCTCCCCTCCCTGATTCATGCACCTTCTGAAGTGCTGTGCTCCATAGGCTAAGGGGAGGTATTTATACAAAAAGTGGTCTTTTCTCCTGCAGATGCCAAGGAACAAGACCCAATGGGAACAATCAAGGTTTGAGAGAAGCAGCAACTAAAATGTTATCCTGATATGGCCTCCCTTACCTCCAGCAAGCCCACACAAGCTCTAGGCTTTAGCCCGAATTCCAAGGAATGGTATTTCACTCTCAGCACTGTGTTCATTGAATTACACTAACCTATGTCTCTTTGCTTTTGCTGTCCATTTATATTCTACAGTATGACAATGACTATGCCTCAAGCTGTCTTCTGGCCTCCATGTACAAATGACCATGTTCCAAATTCTTCCCCCTTTAGGAAGTCTTCCTAGCTCCCTTCCCAACAGAACTGATTTCTGTTTCTTTCAGATTTCCAGCAGGTTATTTCCAGATCTAGTATGTTTTGTTTAAGCTCAAACTGCCTTGTATTTGGTTATTATGTCTGTATCCTCAAAGGCAATCTGAGACTACCTGGTACCTACTTTCATAATCCCTATGTCCCTCCCAGTGCCTAGTCCACTACTTTGTAACCTAGTACATAGCAAATATGTTGAATTGAATTTAAAATATTAAACAGAGGGGAACATCTCACATGGTTTCTTCCTGTTCATATTTATATCAGGGAAGTGAGTGACTCAAATCAGTGTAAATATGAAATGTTCCAAGGACAGGGGGAGAGTTAAGACAACCAATCACATATCTAAAGTTTTGAAGGCAAGATTCAAAGACCTCTGTTACCTAAGACCTGGAAAAGGAATGAGAAACAACTCAACTGCCTTCACAATATGTTGGTTCCCTAGATCCTGTTTATTCCTAATTCGGTTGTATATGAACCCTTACCTTGCCACTATCTTTCAGCCAGAATCCCCAGCCAACAGAAGCAGAATGCTTTCTCAACTCTTAATAATAAAACCAGAAAGTGCAGAAAGCTCCTTATTGTGTGGCAATGGGTAGCGTTTCCCAGGCTGGATGGTATTCCCTTGGTATATGAATCCCAGTTTGTGAATAAATTGATTCTTTTCCCAGTAAGACACTAAGCTGACTTTTGGTTAGACCTGTTAATCTGATGGCGGTGGACCTTGCTACTCAAAGCACTGGAGATCAGCATCATCAGCATCATCTGAAAGCTTTTCAGAAATGCACTCTCAGAATTCACCCCAGACCTACTGAATCAGAATTTGCATTTTAACAATATCCCCAAGCAACTCAAATGTACATAACATTTTAAGAAGCATGAGCATCAGATATTCTAGCAGCAATATTTCATTTACATCCTCCTAGTCCCTTTGCTCTAAGCCATGATTTTATTGGAAAAGTAAAGTATTTTCTTCTCACACCTTCTCCGTCTCTACCTCTCACTGTTTTCTATACACTTATCCAATTGTTTTAATACTCAGTATAAAAAGAAAAAAGACTCCTATTATGCTTTAGATTGTACAACATTTCTCTCATATACATTATCTCATTTGATCCATTTGATATCCCTGTAAACATCATCAAACATAATTGTCAAATGTCATGTCGGTATTAAATGTCAGAGAATCTTCATGCCCAATGGTGTAAAGATGCTTCCCCCGTAACCAACAAACTCTCTAACCTCAGCACTCTCTACATTATAAACTGTACTTTAAAAATAAAGTAAATTCACATATTTAACAGAGAAAGGTGGATATTTAATAGACCTGGCAGACAGAATTTGAAATACTAGAAACACTTGTATTTGACAAGTTTAGGGGAAATAGACAAAAAAGAGGACATTAAGTTCTATGCTCCTCCTATACCTGTACCCCCCAAATTCCACAGAACCAAGGACTTAAAATCCCAAGTCTTTCTTACTCTTGAACCTTTTGTCCATGCCACTTCCACAACCCAACTTATCCCATACAAGAACACTAAACATGCACACTCTTGATGAAAGTTTTTATAGGTGCCATTACATAACAGATTTGCTGTCAGTTTATCTAAAATGTGCCTGCTAAAGAAACAAGATGAAAAAAATAGCCAATCCTTGTTTATAAGCTATAGTGTTTTCAACTAACTAAAACCAACTTGGTCATTGCTATCCTGTGTGACATGACTTTGCTGGCATGCGTATTCATTTACATGACCTGAACTTTTCAGTGATGAGTAGAACAACATAAGGAAATAACAATAAATAAACATATATTATAGTTTTATTAAGAAACTGTTTGTAGTGTTAGGATGCAATATGGTAAATTATCAACTATATTCAAAATCAGGGCGCATTTTCAAAATATCTAATCCAAATCTATGCCATATACTGAGGTAAGTATCTGTAAACAAAGCAAAGTATTAACCAGAACTTTAGCCTTCATCAAAATGCTTGAACACTCATTTAGGCACAAAAACGCATCATTTTTAGAAATGCCTCTTGATTATTGCAAAGTGGAAATCACACTGAAAGTTAGGAGTCTCAAATTAAAAATTACATAAGTAGAATATCAAGATAAGAAGGAATTTTCAAGAGATCGTGCAGCCCTATCCTTCATTTCCGTTTTATAGATTTGGAAAGAGAAGCCCAAAGAGGCCACACAACTTACCTCAAGTCCCACTGCTGTCTGTCCCTGACTAGCTGAGTAACTCTGGGCAAGTCCCCTCTCTCTCAGCCTCAGTTTCTTGATCTGCAAAATGAAGTGATTGGACTAGATGATGTAAGATCCCCTACAGCATGAAAATGCCATTATTCTAGGAGCCACATCCTAGAACATTCTCTCTCTAAAAGCAACACCGAGAAGATGAAAAGATATTTAAATGGCTTGTTGATACTGTATCTCAGCTTGAGACTTCAGAACCTCAGAGGCTGCTGGTGCCCACCGGAGACCAGCAAACCAGGAGAGAACAGCTGTTGGCATACTCTTTGCCTGGGAAGTGCCACAACTGAGAATCACTCCACAGTGATGGTAAATCTGTTCCTCCCCCTTCTAAGGATCTGGTGATTTCCTCTGTCTGGGCTCTGCCTCAGGGATTTCTCCTCAAGGTTCAGTGGAGCCCTGGGAGTTCAGCCCTTGACCTAACCCCAGACAAAGATGCATTTCCTCCTGGAAGACTCCCTGCCTGGACAAGTCATTCAAAATCAACCTTAAAAGGGACTTTAGGCTCCAGGGAGCTGCACATTTTAGCATCTTTTAATCAGCTGTCTGGCCTTGTCTGGTCTGTAGTGAAACCTTTTTATTTTATTACAATTTTATTATGTTAATAAACAAAGAGTTGGTATGCTTAGTAAAAAGGAGAGACTCAGCCTTTGAATCCAGGACCTGTCATGATTGTTGGTCATGTTTTAACTACATTTACTTATCTTCCATTCCTCATTCTTATCTAGGGTACAATCTTTGAAATGGCTTCTATTTATGTTTTTAAGTGAGTTTCCAACTTTTCCTTTTTCTTCTTTTCATTATTACTATTTTGTAATGAGCAATCACAAAGCCAGGCGATGGCTTTAGGTTTTTAAAAGGATATTTAAATATAATGACTCAGTGAGGCAGAATCCAGATATTATGTATAAAAAACAGGTCACTGACCACGTCCTTATCTATTAAGTCAATCATGAAACCAGAGTTTAATTGATTGGGCTCATCTTGATGATAGACAGAAATGAACCTGAAGCATTGAGTTCTATTAGCAATAACATATTTCAGGAAAGCTAGTATCTACATCTAAATAATTGTACACAAAATGTGGTCAACCAGGAGGATTAGAATTCCATAAACAATGTGTAATCCAATAAATAACAAATTATGGTATTATTAGTATCATTACTATCATCTATTATTTATAGAGTGATTATTATGTGTTGGGAACTCTCTTAAACATTTTATATGATTGCATAGTTTTAACCTCACAGAAACACTGCAATGTTAACCCTAAAAGAAGACATGTGGAGATGGGAGGGAATCAAATAGTGACCTCAAAGAAGGGTTAGTTTGTTGAAAAAGGATGATCATAAATTTTTAATTGGCTATATTAGGCAAAACAATGGAAGGTACACAGAAACCAAGTTTGGCTCAACTCCCATTTACAGGAACCAAGCAGCATATATTCTCTGCCTATAGGGAGCATGTTTATCACTAAAGGCATTCAGCAACAGGGTCCTGTGACCAGCTCTCAGGGATGCTATAGAAAGGGATTCTGGCAATGGATGAAAGTACTGAAGGAGTTCTAACAATCTGCCAATCTTGGAATTCTGGATAAAAGTAATATTGTGAACATCGAGAGTACAGCTGTACAAATAAATGCATGAGTCAGTACACAGATGAACAATCTTAGAGAATTATACTTGTATGTGTCTCTCTTATGGCGCTCATTAAATTCTACCTTGTGTGAAATCTGTGTGTCTTTATTTCCCTTCCTATTAGATTGTAAGTTCATTGAATCTTGACTCACCACATACTAAGTATTAACCTTGGGAAAAGTGCTCATTTTTCTCTCCTATAATAATGGAACCTGTCACATAGGGTTGTCATGAGGAATATATTAGATTGTGTATTTAAAGGATTTAGCCCAGTGCCTGGCACTAGTAAGCAACAAATAAAATTAAATAGAGCTCTTAATTATTACTATTGTTACCATGATTATTTACTGTTATTATTACTGTGATTATTACTAAGCCACAGATGAATATTCAGGCTCAGTACCCTTGATTTTAGAGCCTAATAAACACCAACCAATAGCCATCTTTACATTCTGATAGATCAATCAAAGCAGCACAATTTTACCTGCCACTACCAATATAAATTGGGGAGAGGGAAACAAGCCCCAAACACCCAAGGGTTCATCAAAGAAGCAATTCAATAAAATGTTTTCAGCTTGCTGCTCTCTTAAATAAAAAGAGAATATGAGGAAAACAGAAAAAAATATATTTTATTCCAGTACATTAAAAATTATTACTCTTCGAAGCTTGTTGTATGCGTGACAAGTGAACATACATTTTCTCTTTCTGTAGTAAAGGAACTGTTATATGCCTGTGGGGGATCAGAACTGGCCACATCAAGATGTGTCTCTCTCTACCTTGCTCTGAAGGAGGCTTTGACCTTCACCCCTCCCAATTCTCTACAGGGATTTGGGATGGAAGGCGTCCCTGGGATGGGCCTTCACCTTGGATGACTCCGGGGTATCGACTTATCAAAGTTCTGTTTACCATACATTTACATTTGTAAGGGAAATCTCTATTTGTAAAGGTATCTCCTTCTCTGTACTGGGAAGAAGGGTGGATGACCTCATCTCCAGAAACTTGTCAACGTGGAAGGTGAGGCCTTAAATCTGCGTGATAACTTTACTGTGCTTTTCTTGTAATCTCTCGTGGCTGACACTCCCAACTCCCCCCGCCAAAATCCTCGTTTGTCTATATAAGAGGAGAATCTCCACCATTTTGTCGAGAGACACTTCCTGGTCTCTCCCATGTATACGTGTTTTATAAAGTTTTGTTTGATTTTCTCCTGCTATTCAGCCTCATGTCAATTTAATTTGTAGCCCAGCCAGAAAGGAGCCAGAGTGGGTAGAGAATGCTCTTTCTCCCCATCATGACTTTGCAATTAATTAATGTTGTTTCCAATATTCCTATGAAATCAATTTCAAATTCACTTAAATGCGGCTTCCGGAATAGCAGGACCTTTTGCCTGTTTCTTATATAGTAATTTAATAACAGCAAGATGGAATTTTAAATTGTATGTGTTCAAAGTGGTTTGAAAATGGCAAATTTCCACCCTGTAATTTACACCAATATTTTTCAAACAATCTTAGCAGTGGGGCTCTTCTTTTTAAAGAACATCTTAAAGGGATGATTAGGCACATGTGTGTGGTGATGGATTGTAATTAGTCTTTGGGTGGTGAACATAATGTAATCTATACAGAAATCAAAATATGATGTACACCTGAAATTAACATATATTATAAACCAATGTTACCACATAAAAAAAATAATAAGATTTTGAAACCAGCCACTGCCAAAAAAAAAAAAAAAAAAAGAAATACAGTGAGAGTCACAAAGGCCAGCTGCATACACAATTTAAAATTTTTTAGTTACATTTAAAAAAGTGAAGAAGAAACTGATGAAACAAATTTTACTAACATATTTTGTTTAACCCCCCAAAACAAAATATTGTTATTTAAATTTCAATTATTGTAAAATATTAACAATAAGATATTTAATACTTTTATTCTAAAAAATGGAAACAAAAGAATATCTTAGGCCCAACATAAGCTAAGGAACTTGAAATACCTATAATTGGCTAAGAAAATACTTCATTCTTCATGGAAGTCCTGAAGTACCTTCCTAGAGTTTGAAAAGTACTTAGAAAACCACCCTTCAAATCCAAACACCTTATATTATTGATGAGAAAACTGAGTCCCCCAAAGTTGAAGTGATTTGACCATGTCTCACAGCTACTTAATGCCAGTTAGAATTCATGACTCATTAATTCATTCAGCTTATGTTTGTGCAGAGCCTTCAATATGCTCATTCTGTACTAGGTTTCTTATATATATTTTGCTTATTATCTGTAAAATTTATTCAATTTCCATATGACAACTACTCCTTTAATATCTACGAAAAGCAGGCACTGTGTTTGGTAGAGGGTGCTGAGGTAATTATAAATAAGAGTTAGTATCTGCCACAAACATTTTAAAAGCTAGTTGGGAAGGCACCAAGTACATAAATAGTTATAGTAATTGGTAGAATGTAGTTAACACCATAAGAAAGCAAGTGAATTTGACAAGAGTTAATTTAATAATTTCCTAGCCATATAGTAAAACAAAAAAGAAACAAACAAACAAAAAAACCCTCTGTATTTGTCATGTAGAATGTGCAGAGAACTGGGAATGTGATTAGAAAAATTCAAGAGCAGCTAGAAGTTTATAATCTGTTTAAGTAGTTGAGATGCACAAACACAAAATTTGTTAAAAAGTCAGGAAAATATTTAAGTGTTAAGTGTAATGCAGCAATTTACGTTAGAGATATTCTTAAAAAGAGAAAGCTCGGTGTGGGCTGACATTAAGCCTCTGAGTGGGCTTCAAGGAAGAAGTAGAATTTGGCCTTAACGTAATTTATTATTACCTTTTATGTTATTCTAGAGACACTGACACATTCCATTGAACCTGGATTTCTTAACACATGCTCATTAGAATAACTACATAAATGCACTTTTTCTAACTCATGAATAACTAGCACAAAATTGCACTCTAATATCAATAGGCCCTTAAAGAGTCATTTAGCAGTTGAACAGTTTATTCTTCAGCTACTTTGTTTGTGACTTTCCTTGTGACAATCCTGATTTTTCACCTATTAAACCATTAAGCATTTCCAAATTGAGCAGATCTTCATCAATGTTGGCATATACTGAGACCACCTAAGAAGTGTACTCAATTCTGTCTCTTCCACAGTTCCCTTGCTTCCTTCTTACCCAAGTCAAAGTTTCCTCTTCCTATTCTGAACAATGTAATAAACTATACATTTCTCTTGAAAAGTCTTAGTTTTTTAACCTATTATTTACATATATTACTATACTATTTATGAGTAAATGCCTTTTTTTCTCATCTATATTAGAAGTCCAAGGCAATAAGAAGCATAGCCTCTACCTAAATACAGGGTTTTACCAAAGAGGTACTTAATAAGTAGTCCCTGTGGTAATTTGATTTCATTGGAAGGTCCACATGTGTTACAGACATGCTAGTCAATGAGTAGGTGATGACAGCCTACAACTTGTTATTTCTGATTCTTTATTTATTTAATCCTCAATGCATAGGAGAAAAAAGAAACAAACAAACAAATAAAAAGGATGAAAACCATAACACCTAACATTAGTAGGATACCCATATTCTACTCCCAAATATGTCACTAATTAGCTGTACCATCTTGGATTGGGGCATCAATGTATTCAGTCTTCTATTTCTCCATATGTAACCCAATGGAACTGATTGAGATGTTGCATAAGATTCATTTTTCCAGATCTTTATATATTACAAAGAGTCAACCAGGAACATGCCAAATAAGAAAATTATATTTATTTTGTTTGGAATGTGTAACAGCAAATGGGAGTAGAGTGAGGCAGAGTATTCTTTAGTGTAGTAGCTCCAAAATTTTTAGGTTTTGTGTCATATCTCACAGTATAAAATCCATTATACAGTGCAACACATCTCTCTCTCTCTGTCTCTCTGTCTCTGTCTTTCTCTCTCCTACTCTCAAAACTGAAAACAAAATTTCACCAATCAAACCTTACAACATGTAATGCACTCAAAGTTTTCTCTTCTCTTCTATCCTGTCCTATCCTACCCTATCTTATTCCATTCCATTCCATTGCAACCTTTTGCAGTAAAAAAAAATTGCAGATTTGCTGAACAATCAATTTGATTTTATGACTCTCTCTGGCTGCATGAATTCAATCACATTATTAGTCTATTCTAAGGATATTTTCCTCATTTGTAGAATGTGGATAATAATACTAACTCTTTATAGGGTTGTTGTTAGTGGTAAATAAAATAATACTGAGCACCACCGTGCTCAAGGCTTAGTGTTAAATACAGAATTATTGTTTATATAGATATTAACTATTTTTATTATATTACTATTACAAGTTCTACTTTAGGTATTTGGAGACTTAATTTATGTTAAAATTCTCATATACATGACAGATTAAGTTAGGAAATTCCTAATTTTTTAATCAATTGCTAGAGAAAAAGAAAAAAAGATAGTGAATGGAATTGGTCTATACTTGTTCCAACCATCAAATCCTCAATATTACCTTGCTTTTGGTCAACTTGGTGGACTTTTGAATTCAAATTTAATCTCCATGGTGATTAAGGGATGTGGAAAATGATAACACTGGCATTTCATTTAGATGCTTCTGTGAGGTGACATATATGACAGATTCATTCTTCTAACTTAACTGTGATGAAAGTCATCTCACCTCCTATTAGTAGGAGAAATATGAACAGAAGCATGTGGTTTTGCTCACCCTTAACATTCATACGAGAGAGAGAGAGAGAGATACTAACTAAAAAAAAAAAACTGAAATATTTCTTCTGATGTTTTAGTAATTCTAGTTTGAACCCTCAAGTCTCTGTTTACATAAGAGGCTATAAATAGAAGGATCAAATTTTTATTCCCATCTATTTTAGATTATAGAAGTAGGTTATTCTTTAATGATAAAATTCACTAGTGAATGAAATTTTAAACTAAAATACAAACATTAGAAATAGAAGGTATATATGTGATATGTAACTCTCTCTGTCTCTCTCTCTACATGTGTATATGTATCTTCTAGTATTTATGCTCATAGGAAGCAGAAAATTCCTTGTTTACTATTCCTGACATGACTTATCAGCAATGTACGCAAGTTCAAACACAACAGCAAAGAGGAATAATACTAACTGTTCAGCAGGAGACAAAGTGATACCGTTGTTTCTCCAGGTGGAGTTTACGGTTTTTTAATCACTCAAGAGACTGAATTTTTCCTTTAATCTAAACTAATCTTGCTTGCTTTCAACCTTACAACCGGACCCACTGCCCCATACTATAACTCCTTTCTTTTCTTTCTTTTTTTTTTTTTTTTGCTAATTTAGGTATGGATCTTTTTTAATCACTACGTGTGCCATCAGCATCAACATTTCAGAAGACATCTCCAGTGCACGCACCTAGTGTACCACACTTGTTTCATTTTGTTAACTGAATGGTTCATAAACAGCCTCATTATCTGCCCACAGCACTTAGTATTTTCCTGTTTTAAAGTTATTCTTTGCAATGTCTTCTCTGCCAACCAGGAAGGCTAGAATCTTGCTTACAGTGTGTCCCAAAACACAGGACTGGTCCTAAAACAAAACAAATCTCCATGTTTTCAGACCACAATGGGGGAAGTAAAAAGAGCTATTATTAAGTACCTACTAAACGTCAGGTATAAATGGTAGGGTATTTAATCTTCAAGACAGTCTTATGATATAGACATCATTATACCCATTTAGAGAAGAAGAAAATGGAAGCAAAAGGAGACTCTATCACTTATCAAAAGCGACACGATGGGTAAGTTCTTGAGTTGGGACTCCCAGAGTCCACACTCTGGGCCACTGCATGGTACCATCAGTACTAAGGAAGTGCTGACTTACTCTCTGGTCCTTTGTTATTTTTCTGGCAGCCTCTTGAAGGCCTTAATATTCTGAGTTGTCCAGATATGGGGGTCATGTTATCTCCCAAATTGTTCTAAGCTGCATAAAGCCCTTTCCCTGAATTTCAGTTCTAGAAAGGTCTGGAAGAGAGGAAGAATTAGGAGTCAGTCTGTAGACACACTGACTGCACTATGGGAAAACCAAAGCCAGGGAAAGCTTCCTCCCACAAGTAGAGCACGACTTTACATTTCTTCTCCAGGGGGGTTTTACATATACAGCTTAAAATCCACATTAAAAAAAAAATTCCCACATAGAATTATGTTATTAACCTGATTGATATATAGCCATGAATCAAAGTCTGCCTTAGTGGGAACTGTGTGCAGTAAAAGCCTGCGTATCATTAATTTTCTATGCTTTGCTCATCTTTGCACCTCTGCCCAGAATGCTCTCTACATTTCCATCCCCCTCTAGCTAAACCATTTTTCAATCTTCTGAACCAAGCCCCAATGTCACTTCCTCCACAAAGTTTTTTTTCATACCTCCCATCCCCAGTTCTTCTTCCTTTGAGTTCTCCCAGCCCTTCATTCATGTCCCTAAAATAGCACTTATCACAGTGCATTATGTATTTCTCCCCCTCTACACGAAATTTTTCAACCCCAGCTCTACTGACTTTTTGGGCTGTCTAATTATTTTTTATATGGCTGTCCTGTGCATTGTAGGATGCTTAGCAGCGTCCCAGTTCTCTACCCACCGGATGCCAGTAGCATCTTCTCCTTCAATTGTGATAACCAAATGTCTCTAGATATTGTCGAATGCCCCCTGAGGGGAGGGCAATGTTGCCACAGTTAACAACCGCTGCTTTAGATCATGGGGACAATGTGAACAGTGACTGTGGTATTTTTCATCCTATACACCCAAGAGTATCAGGCCCACAGCTAACAGTTAATTAAAATCTGTTGGTTGTAATTAAATTAGTCTCATTTCCCAATAACTACATAGTGTATTATTAAATGCACTGAATTCACACTTCGTTCAAAAATGAAACAAAAATGACTGCTAAATTACACTCTGGATTCAAACAAAGTGAAGTCAAAAATCACTGGATGTCAGAATAAAAAAAATACTTTTCTCTCTGCATTTAAGAAATCAAAAAAGTATATATATATTACATATAATTATATACACGAAATGCATTGTATATATGTATACACACACACACAATTATCTTTCCTGGAAAACTGTATTCAGAAAACTCGATAAAAGTAATCTGATATCTCTAAATATATCATACCTAAAATGCTGTTCACTAAAATATGCAGTGAATCTCTAGCCGTTTTTTTTCCTCAAAGACTCTTTCATGAAAAAGTGATGCTTATTTTGGAATTTCAAAATCAGAGGGACTTGATTAAATAAAGAAGCAGACAATATGATATTGCCTTTCTTCCTGATAAGATATCCATCTCCTCCCAATTTAGTGCAGAACAATTTAAAGTCATCTGACTTTGCTTATTGCTGCAGACTAGTTAACGATTTATTTGGACTGAAAACCAGAACTACTGTGATCTGAATACCAACTTGTGATGAAAGACTTTTTCTCACCTCAGAAGTGAACTGGCCCTGCATATCCTCATTTATTTCCTGAGCTGAGGTTTTAATTAAAGGTCTAAGAGTGAGACAGATTTGTCTTTTCAGATTCAGGTAGTTTCAAATCCACAAAAATCTGTTATGCTCATTGGGATCCTGTAAGCAGTAGTAGTGCCATTGGGCAAGTCAGTAATTTTTGCAAGAAAAAAGTGCAAAAACAAGACCAGCCCCTCCTGAGCAGTGAGAAATGAGATCACTCAGAACCAATACGCATGATTTCCTACAAATTGTAGAAGATGATAATTTCAGCAGTCATATTTTATTGGTTGCCTCTTTTTGGTTTTAGATATATTAATTATATATTAGTTATACTTTTCATTATAATACTATGAGAGAGTGATTATTCTTGCTCCTATAAAAAAGAAGCAATTAAATACCAGGACAACTAAAAAACTGAGTGATGTCATTTAACTACTCAGGGGATGAAGCAAAATGTATCCCATGATTCTCCTCTGATGCAAACAGCAAGCACCTCAGAGTACACAGCAGTTCCTTTGACTCCCACTCCTCTTCCAAACATCAGCCACATTCATATTCAACCTTGAAACCAGAGATATTTCCAAACCTCCTCACTCCCTCACCCCCTGGACTGTCCTCAGCCCCATGCCCCAAAGGCAGGCAGAAAGGAAAGTAAAAGTAACTGAAATGCAAAGAAATATGCATTTGTCGAACAATTCAATTTGGAGCTTGAGGGACCTGTATACCTGAGATAAGAAATAAGAAACTTTACTTCACCTCCTCATTTTACACCAATTGCTCTCCTTTTCTCTGATTTCAGCTTAAAGAAACTTCTGGGCTCCAATAAGTTACTTTAATTTAAAAGAACTTATGTCATGCCTTACATAGATTTTGGTCTTTAGGATGCTTTGACAAACAAGTCATTTTCTGCTATTCTTGCTGCAGCATTTTGTGCTGTGACACAACAAAGACTACACCTTATCCGGGCCCCTACACTTCAGCTGCATCTTGAGAGGCCCCCTTTGGAGTTTAATGTTAGGAGGTTTATTTGGCATCTGGAGCCTGATTCTAACCAGCTACATGGACCTAGCTTCTCTGAGCTTCAGTGAATCATTAATACTTATATTCTACCTATTATCTCTCTCTCTCTCTGTCTGTATCATTTATCCTATCTATTTTCTGGAATCAGAACACTCAAACGAAATTATACAAGTGAAAGTATTGTGTAAATCACAAAGCATTATTCACATCTTGTGATACTGGTGTTACTGCCAATCAGTTCAAGCAATTGTGTACACACACACACACACACACACACACACACACACACACCCAGTACCCCAAGGCACAGACAGCTCTCACGACAGATGGATCTTACTCCACCCTTTAGAGTTCCAAGTCAGCGCAAACAGACTCCGTTTTATCCTGACGGGGGTGTGGAAAGGTCAAATAATGATTTAGGTTTCCAAGAGGAGACAAAAACATAAAAAGCCCTTTCTGAAAATATTTACTACATTTTGCTTTCATTCGGGGTTTCTGTGCAGAGCAGAGATGGTTTGAAACCCACAGGATGGCAAAGATAAAATGGTCCAGCTTATAAATGTGGACCTAAGATCGATTTCACTTGTCCCTATGACTTTTAATACACAAAATGGAAAACTCCTATCTAGTCGCAGTAGAGAACACATGAGAAATGAAAGCTAAGCAATCAAAAGCTTTATGTAATCCATATATTAAAATATACGGCATGTTTTATGTTTATTCACATAAATAATGTTTTATCAAAGCACTTTCATATACATGTATCACTGCACAAAACATTAACACTTTCTTTTTGAAAAACAGGAGACTTTAGACTCATCTTCCCAGACTTTAAGTGCCTCTCTGCTACTAAATGAAGTGTTTGCGCAAACACATTAAAGATGTCTGGGTGAAATTTTAGAGCTGTCTGTGACATTGCACAGAAAATAATTTTGGATGAGAAGAAATTTCACCTAATTCCTAAATGTACAAAATGCCACTTGGCATTTACGCAGATAGTAGCAATTCCTAAATATCTTTTTTATGGTTGCAGAAGCATTCTGTGCTTAATTCCAAAGTTATTATTTATCTAAATTCTCAATCTATACTTTTATGTTCATTGGAACTTCTGAAGGACTTTATTGGAACTTAAGGCTACTTCTGGACTAGGGAATTAAATAGGAGGTGTAGAAGATTTTAAGTCTCTGGACTTATGTTTGACTATTTAATGATATTATTAGAAATAAGAGGTATATCAGAACACTATCAAAAGCAATCTCCTGTTGTTTGTTTGCTTGTTTGGTGTTTTGGGCTAAATACCAAGCAAAGAAGCAAGCTGGCAAACAGAGTTGGTAGAGAATCAGATAAATCTTGTTTTGCATCCCAGCTATGGTACTTTCCAGCTGAGGGACCTAAGACTTGTTCATTTCTGTACGTCTCAATTATCTTATCTATACAATGAAAACAGTAACTATCTCAAAGAATACTCATGCTGATTAAATCAGGTCATTAATGTGAATGACGTTTTCTGTAGCCTTTTTTTCTACTTCTTTTCAAAGGATTAGGGTGTGCATGGTTTGTTCTTTGTAAAAAAGGTTATGGAAATAAACTGGCTTATGGATTATTAAACTTAACTCTCAAGATGCACTACCGCCCAGTAGCTACCATTGCCTTGGGTTCAAATCCCAGCCCTGGCATAAACCAGCTGAGGGACCTTGTGTGAGCCATTTAAACTTTCTCTGTCTCAGATTTCTCAACTGTGAAATGGGATAACAATGAGACATCTTATTGCATTGTTTTGAGAATGAAATGACTATGTCATCATCATGGCAATGTGAGAGGATTCCTTTGTCTCTCTTTCAATCTACAGCAATTAAAACATCTATAACCCAACAAAGGCTACATTGCCCAACACCAGGATGCTGGAGAAATCCACACATTGGTACATATGAGGATGTGTGATTGGAGCACATAGAGGAGGCTAAATCAGGGGAACAGTAGAGGCAGAGCCCAGAGCTCTGGACCCCTGGCCATAGAGGCTGAGGCAACCACACCCAGACCCAGAGAAGCCAGTGGGCAGTAGTGGATGTGCATATGTGACTCCAGTCAGCCAGCCACAGTGACACCTGCAGCCTCGGGGTGCAAAGCAGCAATGGAGGCAGAGCCCCATGATCCTAGGCCCCCAGCTGTGGCTCAGAACCTGGCAGCAGCAGCAGAGGCAGGCACACAATGCTGACATCCCAACTGCAGCAGTGCATGTGGTCACAAGGTAATGGGCAACAGCAGAGGCCATGCCTCATGAACCTTACTTTCTCCCCACCCTCCTCTTCCTTCTGCAATGGCAGCAAAGCTTCTGATGTAGGTCATTCCAAATGCTGCAGAGGCATCAGCCATCCCTATACCCCCAGCAGTGAAGCCAGCTACTGAAGTGACACTGGAACAGCAAGGCCTCAGTGACCCCCAGAGGCACAGGTGGTGACAATGAGGGTACAAGTGACACCCCAAAGAAGTGGTGAAGGGTCAAACATGTTGATCCTCAAATATAGCCAGAGGCAGCTCAGGTAGGAGAAATTAACACTATAGCACAACCTAGTGAAAAACAAAAGAAAGTCATCTAATATCCAATTGAGTGAATAGTTTGAATCAAAATGAACAAAGCCATACCTAAATAAGAAAAGTGTTACAACAAATACACCACCAGAGGAATAAATCAGCAAGCACCACAAAAAGCCACAGTAACACCTCATCACAAAAAGAAAATAACAGTTCTCCAGAAACCAAACTTAAAGTCACGGAAAATTGTGATCTAATTGATATAGAATTCAAAATTGTTGTCATGGAGAAACTCAATTAGCTAGAAGAACACTCAAAAAGGTACTTCAATGAGCTCAGGAATAAAATCAATGAATGGAAGGAATACTTTACCAAAGAGATTAAAACTCTAAAAAAGAACCAAACAGAAATTCTGGAGCTGAAGAACTCAATAAATGAGATGAAGAATGCATTAGAAACACTGTAAATAAAGCAGACTATATGGAAGAGAGAATTAGCAAGCTCGAAGACAGAAACCTAGAAATGATGCAGGTAAAAGAGGAGAGAGAAATAAGATTTTTGTTAAATGTAGAAAGTCTACGAGAAGTATCTTACTCCATTAGAAAGGGGAAAATAGGGATAATAGGTATTCCAGAAGGAGAGAGAGAGAGAGAAGGGAGCAGAAGCCTTATTTAAAGAAATAAGAGCTGCGAACTTTGCAAAATTGGGAAAGGAATAGGATATACACATCCATGATGCGAACAGAATACACAATTATCTAAACACAAAAAGACCTTCTCCTAGACACATGATAATGAAACTGTCAAAAGTCCAAAGGAAAAGAAAGAATAATAAAGTCAGGTGGGGGAAAAAAAAGTAACTTACAAGAGAACTGCCATTAGGCTCTCAGTAGATTTCTCAGCAGAATCTCTACAGTCCAGGAGAGAGTGGAATTATCATTTCAATATTCAAAATATTGAAAGATAAAAACTGTCAGCCAAGAATACTTTATCCAGCAAAGTTATCTTTCAGATATGAAGGAGAAATAAAGGCTTTCCCAGACAAACAAAAGCTGAGGGAGTTCATTGCCACTAGACCTGATTTACAAGAAATGTTGAAAGTTCATCTACCTAAAACAAAAGGCAAAGCTATACAAAGCTTTAAGCAAGGTGATAAATAGATAGAATAAGAAAATTGCAACTCTGTACCAGAATGGGTTAGTAAACAACTATAACATAAATGTTAAAGGAAAAAGAAGCATTAAAAACAAAATAATAACTATAACCACTGCAATTTGGTAACACACTCAGAATACAAAACAGATAATTTGTGACAACAAAAACATGGGGGGTGGCCAGCCCCACCGACTAGTGGTTAAGTTTGGTGTACTCTGCTTTGGTGGCCCAGGTTCAGTTCCTGGGCACAGTCCTACACCACTCATCAGCAGCCATGCTGTGACAGATAACCCATATACAAAATAAAGGAAGATTGGCATGGATGTTCGCTCAGGGAAAATCTTCCTCAGACAAAAAGAGAAAGATTGGTGGCAGATGTTAGCTCAGTGTGAATCTACCTCAGCAACAAAACAGACAAACAAACAAAAAACATAGGAGGGGAAGAGGAAAAGGATGGAAACTGAATAGGCAAATGAAGATAAGATGCTATCAACAGAAAAAAAGAATATCTCACCTATGAAACCTTTTACACAAACCTCATGATAACTACAAAACAAACATTCAGAGCAGAGATGCAAAAAATAACAAAAGAGGAAACTGAGAAAAACATCACAGAAAACCACCAAAACAATGGAACTATAGAGCAACAAAAAACCAAAAGATAAAATTGCAGTATTAAGTCATTATATGTCAATAATCATCCTAAAAGTAAATGGATTGAATTTACCAATCAAAAGACACAGAGTGGCTGGATGGATTAAAAAACAGGTCCAACATTATGCTGCCTCCAGGAAACCTGTCTCAGTTCTAAATATAAACATAGGCTCAAAGTGAAAGGATAGAAGATGATACTCTAAGCAAATAGCAACCAAATAAAGTGTGTCTAGCCATACTTAGTTCAGATAAAATAGACTTCAAGCTAAAAAAGATAAGAAGAGACAAAGATGGACATTACAAAGAGGGGAAAATCCATTAAACATACACTTATTAATACATATGCACCTGAGATAGGAACACCCAAATATATAAAGCAACTATTAAGAGACCTAAAGAGAGAAATTGACAGCAACATAATAATAGTAGGGGACCTCAACACCCCACCTCTGTCAATGAATAGAAAGTCAACAAAGAATCATCAGCTTTAAATGAAACATTAGTCCAGATGGGCTTAATAGATATTTAAAGAGCATTCTGTCCAAAAGCAGCAGAATACACAATCTTCTCAACTGGACACAAAACATTCTCAAAGATAGACCACATGTAGAGAAACAAACAAAAAAACTCAATAAATTTAAGAAGATGGAAATCCTATCTAGCAACTTTTCCAACAATAGTATGAAACTAGAAATCAACCATATGAAGAAAGCTGGAAAAGTCACAAATATGTGGAGACTAAACAACTATTTTATCCTCAAATAAATCAAAATAGAAATCAAAAAAATACTTGCAGACAAATGAAAATGAAAACATGACATAACCAAAATTTATGGGATGCAGCAAAAGGAAGTAAATAGCAATAGAGCCCTACCTTAAGAAACAAGAAAAATCTCTAATAAACAATATAAAATTATATCTAAAGGAACTAGAAAAAGAACAGATGAAGCCAAATTTGTGGAAGGAAGGAAATAATAAAAATCAAAGTAGAAATAAAGAAAACAGAAACTGAAAAGGGAGTAGAAAAGATCAATGAAACTAAGAGCTGGTTCTTTGAAAAGATAAACAAAATCAACAAACCTTTAGCTAGACTCACTAAGAAACAAAGAGAGAAGGCTCAAATAAATCAAATCACAACCAAAAGAGGAGAAATTACAAGTGATGCCACAGGCATACAAAGGATTAGAAGAGAATACTATGAAAAGCTGTATGTCAACAAATTGTGTAAACTAGAAGAAATGGAGAATTCTTAGAATCATACAACCACCCAAAACTGAATCAAGAAGAAGAGAAAATCTGAATAAACTACTTTTTTTAGTAAGGAGATTGAAACAGTAATCAAAAATCTCCCAAAAAACAAAACTCCAGGATCAGGTATTATCTCTGGTGAATTCTACCAAGCATTCAAAGAAGATTTAATATTTATCCTTCCTGGACTCTTTTAAAAAATGGAAAAAGACAGGATGCTTCCTAACTCATTTTAAGAGGCAACATTACCCTGATACTAAAACCAGACAAAAACAACACAAAAAAAGAAAATTACAGGTCAATATCACTAATGGATATAGATGCAAAAATCCTCAACAAAATATTAGCAAATCAAATACAACAATACATTAAAAGGCTCATACAGCATGATGATTGGGATTTATTCCAGGCATGCAAGGATGGCTCAACATCTGCAAATCAATCAACGTGATGCACCACATTAACAAAATGAAGAATAAAAATCATATGATCTTCTCAATAGATGCAGAGAAAGCATTCAACAAGATTCAGCATCCATTTATGATAAAAACTCTCAATAAAATAAGCATAAAAGTAAAGTATCTCAACATAATAAAAGCCATGTATGACAAACCCACAGCTAACATCACACTCAATGGTGAAATACTGAAAGCTATCTGTCTAAGAACAGGAACAAAGCAAGGATGTTGCCTCTCACCACTCTTATTCAACATATTACTGGAAGTCCCAGGTGGGGCAATTACTCAAGAAGAGGAAATAAATTGAATCCAAATTGGAAAGGAAGAAGTAAAACTATCATGATTTGCAAATGACATGACTTTATATAGAGAGAACCCTAAAGAATCCATCAAAAAAGTATTAGAAATAATAAGCAAATACAGGAAAGTTGCAGGGTACAAAATCAACATACAAAATTCAGTAGCATTTCTATGTACCACTAGCAGAAAGAGAAATCAAGAATACAATTCTATTTACAATTGCAGCAAAAAGAATAAAATGCCTAGGAGCAAATTTAACCAAGGAGGTAAAAACTATAAGATATTGTTGAAAGAAATCAAAGAAGACATAAAGAAATGTAAAGGTATTCCATGCTCATGGACTGGAAGAATTAACATAGTTAAAATGTCCATATTACTAAAGCAATCTACAAATTTAATGCAACCCCTATCAATATCCGAACAACATAGTTCATGGCAATAGAACAAAGAATCCTAAAATATATATGGAACAACAAAAGATTCTGAATAAACAAAGCAATCCTGAGAAAAAAATAACAAAGCTGGTGGTATTAGATGCCCTTATTTCAAAGTATACTACAAAGCTATGGTAATTAAAACAGCATGGTTCTGGCAGAAAAACAGACACACAGATCAATGGAACAGAACTGAGAGTCCAGAAATAAACACTACTCAGCTATAAAAAAAAGACGAAAGCTTACCATTTGTGATAACATAGATAGACCTTGAGGGTATTATGCTAAGCAAAATAAGTCAGATGAAGAAAAACAAATACCATTTGATGTCACTCATAGGTGGAAGATAAAAACAAATAAACAAATGCATAGATACAAAGTACAGATGGTTGGTTATAGGGGCAGGGGATTGGGTAAAAGTGGTAAAGAGGGGACTGACCTGGTAGCATAGTGGTTAAGTTCAGGTGCTCCACTTCGACAGCCTGGGGTTCAAAGGTTCGGATCCTGGGTGTGGTCATATGAACTGCTCATCAAGCCACATACAAAGTAGAGGAAGATGGGCACAGATGTTAGCCCAGGACCAGTCTTCCTCAACACAAAGAGGACTGGCAACAGATGTTAGCTCAGGGCCAATATTCCTCACACACACACAAGAAAGAGGTAAAGGGGTACATTTGTACCAAGATGGACGAAACTAGACTTTTGGTGGCGAACACGATACAGTGTATACAGAACTGGGAATATAATGAGGTACACCTGAATGTATATAATGCTGTAAACCAATGTTACTTCAATAAAAAAAATTAAATGAGTTAATACCTATAAAGTACTTAACATACTATATTATTATTTTGAGGTACCCTTTACATTATAAAGAGTTTACTCCCACTACACAACCTTTCAGAGTAATAAATCGTGCCCTTTCCCCCCTTGTGTTGATCCTGATAGCAGATTTTTAAACTGTGGAATAAATTCAATCTCTCTGATCTTATCTTTAAGGTAGGTAAGGAAAACAGCTGTCTGCTGAGCAAGCCTGACTCCAGGTCCTCATCTTTTCTAATCTTCCCTGTCTTCTTGCAGGTGATGCTTGGGTCCTGGTTTTGTTCCCAGATATGAGTGCCAGTGCTGCCAACCTCCAAGCTGGCAAAGCCCCATACTGCCAAACAAAACCCCAAAACAAGGCCTCAAACTGCCAAGAACAAATCTTCATCTTTTTATTCTAACTCTTACTGAAAGAATGATAGGACAGATAAAATACAATGATGTTAATCATTTACACTTTAGTTAAAATGAGGATTTGAATGTACACTTTGATGGATGTTAGGAAATAGAGCATAACGGCACTGAAGGTCTGACTGAAGCACAGGTGATGCCATGAATTGGGGAATAAGCAGAAAGAAATAGAAAGGCTGACAGGAAGGTTTGAGCCATTTGTCACTCATTTCCATACTTCTCTGAAGATGGCCCTGTGAGCAAAAATCAACAATCCATGTTGTCCAGGCTAATGAAGAAAGGAAATCACAGATCAATGTTTCATAATTTTTTTCTGTTGTGATATATCCTTTTTAGATTTTTCCATACTACTCTTCATTTTTTAAAGTGTGATACACATCATAAAATTTCTTAACTTATGTTTGCATGTATTTGCATTTATGCATGTGGATGCATCTTTTCATTAACTATTCAACAATATTCACTAGATGCCATCTTCTAGGAACTGAGGATGCACCAGTGAATACAAGAAGCACAATGCCTCGCCTTCCAGAGTTTACATTCTAGAGGAGGGGATGGGCAATTTAGAAAAATGAGAAAGTTCTATTGTATCGAAAATGATGATAAATGCTTTGGATAAAAGGAAGCAGGAAAGAAGGCTAGTGAGCATGGAGACAGGGTGGTACTTTTGCATCAATGCGCAGCAAGATCTCCCTGAGAAGGTGACATTTGAGCCAAACGCCAAGGCAGTCTGGGGTGTGCCATAAGGCCGCCTTCTCTAGAGCATTTCAGGCAGAAGAAACAGCAAATGCAAAACCCCCAAGTAGGGAGCAAGCCTGATGTATTTGAGAAACACTGGAAATTTCCTGAAACATTCATGATAATTCTAGCTATTGCTCTGAAGTGTCAACATAGCAGGAGAGATAGATACTCAGTTCTCTGATATATCTGTCCCCATATTTTGATACCTGCAAACCACCAAACCTTATTTATAATCTCTGAGAGAGCTACTCTTAAAAAAACTACTCAAAACTGTTCAGTCCAATAATGGCTAACCCACAGAGTGTTTCGGAAAAGGGGAGAAAAATTCAATGCATCTGCTCCAGGGCTGTGTGACTTTTTGCAGGCTACTAAGCCTCTCTAGACCTCAATCTCCCAACTCACACAATGGGAAGAGTGGAATCTTCCCCATGCATGTCACTGAGTTGCTGTAGCCTCGGATTGGAAAGAATTTGAAGAATCACTTGCTACACAGATGCAAAATATTTTGGTAACATCTCATTTATACCAAGGCCATTTGTCTGTAAACTTCACTTATCTGAGAGATGGCTAACTCTTTAGAGGAAAGCCAAAATGTCCTGTAGAAGACAAATTAGACATCACATCATCAACATATCAAACATATATTTTACTTCTAGCAAAGCTCAGAGGCTCTCACTCAGAGTCCATTTATTCATTCCTTCTAATATTCTTGAATACACGGTTTTCTAGTACTACCAGCAGTTGACTTCAGGTTTGAGATTTATGACTCTTTTTTTTGGATTGGTTTAGATCCATTCACACATTCTGGAGAGTTATATCTAAGAACTAATGATAGAAATTGTTAGTAAAGCTATCAGGGTATCTACAGATCAGGGTAATTTTGTGATTAGGGTAGCAAACAATCCAGTTTGTGGTGCAAAGATCCCAGTTTTGGAACAACGTAATCATGGGTTCAAAGTCCACCAACAATTAGTCACATTGACTCTAAGCCTCCATTTTCTGTTCTTGGAACTGGAGGTAGTGGTCCTACAAGGTATGAGGAGAGTTAGGAAGTAATTATGTAGAGGAGAACTCGGTAGAGTTCGTGGCATAATTCTCCACACTTCCTTCACTGCCCTACACATGAGCCAAACCTAAGACACTGGCTTCTGCAAACCTCGATGTGCCCAGCACAAAACTGTGCCTGCAAAAGAGCATGAATGTGTGAATGAGTGAGTCAGTGAATGGCTGAACAAATAAAGGAATTTATAAATCAACCCATCAATTAACTACACAACCACAGCTCCTGAATCCTTACAAATCATGAAGGAAGATACAATATCCCTTTATCATATCTTCTCTTACTGGATACTAAATGATGTTGTGTTCACAACTGCAGATGGAGAACCTTTTTTATCTTTACAGCCAGGATCTTAATTTAGTAGCACCAAGATATCAGGCTGAGATACATGCTCCTCAGCACCCTGGCAGGAGGCAGGAAGTCATTTTCTTTAGACCAGTGCTTCAGCTTCAGCCACAGTCATTCATTCTTTCACAAGGAGGAATTCATTTATGTCTTCAGGAGACAGATGCATCAAGCCATCGGCTGATTCTGCCAATCACGTCCTGCCAAAGCCCTGATGTTTTATTTCATTAGTGCAGGCACTTTCCATTAATTTGGATACTGTTTATGAGTGTTAGTTCCAAAGGACATTGTTTTTTGGCTCTTCTATTTTGAAGGGCTATTTAATACATTACTGCAATGAGTTGACCCCTTGCCAAGAAAGAAGCAGTGGCCACCCAATTCTAATCAGTTTCTAACAATAGAATTCTAAAGCTTAGCCCAATGATAAGTTTATTGTACTCTACCTGGAACTGGCAGAAACAAATCAGAAGAATTCTATTGGCTGAGTAGTGAAGACTGAACAAATGATATCATGCAAGTGCTCTCCTCCTCACCTTCCTTTCTTCCTCCTCTCCCTCCCTCCCTCCTTCCTTCCTCCTCTCCCTCCCTCCCTCTTTCCTTCCTTCCTTCTCTCCTTCCTTCCTTCCTTCCTTCCTTTCTTCCTCCCCTCCCTTCCCTTTCCATCCTTTCCCTTCCTTTCATAAAAATAAGAACATAAGAGTTTTCAGCTATATGCCAAGTGCAATAGACAATGTTGATGCCTAAAATCATGTATCCTTATCTCCATTCTCTCTAGTTCCTAAATCCCCAGTTTTATTCAAGTATCTACCTCCTCCATGTGGCTCTTGATGGAGCCTCTAAGAGTGGGTCCTGATTCATCAGAGGCAATCATGGTTGTCAAATTTCCTTTGCTAGTGATTGCTTTGGGCGTACACTTCTAGCCAATGAAACATAAAAATAGGCTTAACGGAGATTTCTGGGAATGTTTTCTTTACTCTTAACAGACTCAAGGAAGAGATAAACTTTTGTCCTGGTCTACGTCATGTCTGAATATGATTACTAAAGCTATTATAATCTCTTGTGAACAAAGGGAGAGTTTGACTAATGACAAAGGTGACAAGTGAAGAACAGTAGAGCAAAATGCTAGAAAGATGTTTGTCCTTGATGCTACTGTTGAACCCATGAGATAAACCAAAAGTACTCTCCCCCTAAACTTCTTGTTCTATGTGAAAATAAATAAATTTTCTTGCCTTGTAAAAGCAGTAGAGATACCTATTGTTCAACACTATACCAGGCCCTGAGTGGACTATCATCAGGGTAAAAATTCTGTAATAGAATCAGCCTGTCAAGAATTCTGGAATTACAAATTGAGCTGCTCTGTAGAGCTAAATATTATAGCAATGTGCCCATCTCCTAAGAATAGCAAAATTGAGCACTATGACTCATTTGTATCATGCTTCACAGTCTCTTGATGAATCTTTCATCCACACTTACAATTACAGTAGGAGCCATCTTCTATAATGATGCACCCAAACTTCTGGTCCTCAAGTTTGGGTTTGGATCCAATCTAAATGTTCAGATCCTTGTATGAACTTGCCTGACCCATAGCTGGGAGTTTTAGAAATAAAAATCCTCCTCAAAACAATTTCTGCCTAAACTCCTCAATTCTTTCAACTCATATTGGTTTCTCAATTTTCCCAATATGCATTTGGAGGCTGGTAATTATTTGAATTATCCAATTATAATGATGTATATATGTACATTGCACTAATATATATAATTTGTCTCATGCATGTGTTAGCCTTTCTTCACCAACTAGAATTTAAGATCCCTAGAAGTGGGGCCGCCTGGTGGCGCAGCGGTTTAGTCCGCGCTTGGCAGCCCGGGGTTCACGGGTTCGGATCCTGGGCGCCCGCCGACGCACTGCTTGTCAGCCATGCCGAGGCGGTGTCCCATATAAAGTAGAGGAAGATGGGCACGGATGTTAGCCCAGGGCCAGTCTTCCTCAACAAAAAGAGGAGGATTAGCAACGGATGTTAGCTCAGGGCTGGTCTTCCTCACAAAAAAAAAAAAAAAAAAAGATCCCTAGAAGCAATTCCTATATTCTTATTGTATCATTTGTAAGTTCTAGCAAAAAGCTACTTATAGAGAAAATGTTCAATCATATTTTGTTACCAGTTAATTTACCAAGCACATATGGAAAATAACAAAAATATCAGCGCCTTTTTCCTTTTACCATGTGTGTTTAAACTTTTCTTTTGTTAAGCCTACAATTACATTTGACTATAACCTCAATCTGTTCTGAATAGGAAGAGGGGAAACCTCTGGATTCTTCAAACTATTCTTTACTTAAAATGCTTCTGTCCATCACACACTTAAGTAGATGAAGCAGAAACCAGGACGGAATAGTTCACTTGCTGCAGGTGAACTTCTCTTCTCAACAAATCAATACATCTAGAAACCAAGACATCAGCAATAAGGAATAACAGCATGATTATTAACCAAGTCCACACAAAGATGACAATGAAGAAAATGATAAATAGCTAAACTGGATCTGTTGCTAACCATGTGCCAGGCACTGTTACATCTACTAACTTCTTTAATCCTCATAATAACTCTCTGAATTTCATCCTATTGTTATTCCCATTTTGCAAATGAGGTAACCAAGACACATAATGGACAGTGACTTGGCCAAGGTCTCACGGCTTCCAAGCCGAGAGTCAGAGCCAGAATTCAGGGAAGCAGACTGCTTCTCAGGCTGCACTCTAAAAACACCCATCCACCAAAAGTGTCCTGTTCTCCACGTAGGCAAGAGAACTATAGAAATAAAAGGAATACTTGCCCAAGGAGCTTTTCTGAGAGGTGACAGGATGGGCATCAAAGACCACTCTTCATGTAACCAAATTGTCATCTGAAAATAACATATAGGAATAGAACACCCCACAATAAGCAACAATTGACATTTATCTCCTTTCTTCTCTCCCCATATTATTATTTTAAAAATTAATTCTGCCTCTTTCCAAAAGATAACCAGACAAAATGCAAAACGCATGCATATACAAAATGATTAACAAAATATATACAGGAAACAATTCCTTTAAAAATATTATATAGTAAATTTAAAAAGAAAAAGAAAGAATGCTGAGCACTACTGGTAAAAGAGAAGAACAAATTAAAGTCTTTTGGGGTTTTTCTCTTTCCCATAATAAAGTACCCCAATATATAGGTTAGGGTTACATTTTGTCAGAAGGGATGACCATTTGTTGTGGTTGATATAGTTTTCAGTGCTGAGGAGAAGGCAACATAGAGCATTCTTCAGTGGAATAGCAAATACATGTGACTTTTCTGGAAGACTTTAGAAATCACTTTCATCTTGCCTCATTGACATTGAGCAAGGTTATGAAACAAGGTGATAAAAATTGAGTTTCAAAAGTTATGAGATATGGGAAGGGTATGATACAAATAGTCAGATTCAGTTGTGAAAAACTGAAAAGAGAGATAATCACCACATAGCACTAGAAACAAAAATTCCATGCAATAATGGAGCTGAAGAAAGGGCATTTTTTTGGCCAGAGGTTGAAATCTCCAATATATGCTCAATGAATCTAGCCACCCCAATCGCCTGCAGGGAAAAAAAAAAAAGACATATACACAAAAAAACCCACACACGATACCACACAGCTCTCTAAATATAGTAGGATCTTAATAACATTGATGTATTAATTGCACCTAATTACTAACGTAGCAGCTACAGTATTAGTTTCTGAGGCAGAGGAGAAATATAGTAATGATTATAAGCACAATTTCTGTGACAGATTGTTTGGATTTCACACTGCTGTGGATGTGGGACCAGTGATTTTTAAACAAATTTTGTGACTGAGTTGCTTGTAAAAATGAAGATAAAATTGGTTTGTTATTTTGAGGGATAAAGACATTAATACATCATGGTAGAAACTGCTCATGGTCTCCCCACGTTCATTCTCTCCTTCTTCCTTTTAGTACTTCCCTAGCAGGGCTGCTCTTTTGCCCAACTTCATGGGCCACCATTCACGTTGTAACCTATAAGAATGGCAATCCCAGAAATCATGCAATATGGTGGTCCCATCCCCTACATTTTAGCAGAATACATGGCTACCCAGCTGGAGCCTAGATTCCCCTTCTTCCATTGCAGGGAAGGGTGTTCATGTGACTAAGTTCCAGATGACAGAATGTGAGCACAAATGATGTATGCTGCTTTAGGATCACTTTTGTAAATGAAGCCGTTCATCCTACAGTCTGATCTATAGGCGTGATTTTGGAGAGCCAACACCACACAGAGGAAGATCAAACCAGTAGGATGGAGAACGACCACACAGAAGAAACCTGGGTCCCGGGAGGATGTTGTGGAGAAGTTCACCCCCACTGCCTATCCACCCAGCTCTGTGTTGTTAATATGAGAGAAAAATGAAATCTAGATCTTGCTGGATCTATTGTACTTTAGATATCTGCATTATAACAGCTTGGTCTATTTAACATCTATGTGTAAAGAACTTAGAACTGTGCTTGGGGGATAGTAAACTCTCATTAAATGTTAGCTATCAACTCAACACATGAAAGAGCCAGTATTTGGAAACAGAGAGCACTGTGTGCCTCCAAAGTCATGTTCGTTCCTTTCTGGGAGAGAACGCTGCCCCCAGCACGCAGAGACTGAAAAGGCAGAGTTATTTCCTAGAAGCGTGTCAGTCGCTAACACTTTAAAATCCCTTACAGTTGGAGAGTCTTTTTTCCACATTCCTCAATTTTTAAAGCTATTCTCAATTCAAAATCATGATTAAAAAAAAGACATTGGTTTTGAGGTTAACTTGGTCAATATGTTTAAATTCTTTTGACACTTGTACTTCTAACTCACTCAGTCCCTAAAACACAGTACAGTGAGAAAAATAAGGGTCAAAAAAGAACTACCCATATATTCTTCAAGCTGAATTCTCTAACTGTTAGATATGAAGCACTTGCATCCTTTGGACCATAAAGAGGTTTTGTGTGTGTGTGCTATTGAATGGATCTAGGCTCTCCTTCAAGAGAAAAAGTCTGCAACCCAATTTGGATGGGAATTCCTATACCAACATTCTTTCTCTCCTCTCAGCATTTACCCTGAGCAAAATTGCCAAGAAGAGGAATTTTGTCTTCAGAATGAATTTTGCTTGCTATTTCAGAGCCTGTTTTCATTCTCCATCCAGTCCAAGTGAAGAGTCGGGGGCACTTTCCACATCTTCTTCCAGCTGCCCTTGTCTGCCCACCTCTTTGGAAATTCACTGATTTGGAACATGCGCAGACCATCCATATCTACATACATGGCATGACTAGTAGGCTACTTCAGGGAAACCGAGGAAAACATTGTCCTGTACTGCTTTACAACAGTGAATTAAACAGCTGGAGGTCAGGGTCTCATGCCACGCATTTAAAAGGGCAGTCCAAGTGTTTTTGTTCTGGGAACAACTGGGAAATCTGTTGTTCGGAGGGCAACATAGATTTAAATAAAGCCTCTCTTCTTCTCTTTATCCCTTCCCATCTTTAGCACAATTATTGCTTCCTCCTTCCATTTTCCCATAGCACTTTGTGCAAACTTCTATCAACACTTCTCCCATTGTGCTATAAATATCTGCTCTGATGTCTTTTTCCCTGCGTAGCCTCTGTGGGTCTGTCTTTCATTATCCTACTGGCATGACTGATCTCATTACTTTGCCCTTTTACTTTGCTTCGTGTAGTTCACGTTCATGCTTTCCAGTGTCATTTTATTATTGCAGCTGTTGAAGTAATTTAAATGTGCTTTAAGAATAGACATAATGTTGGGAAACTTATTTTCCAAAGTGAACATCACAGATTTAGCCATTAGAAAAGGGCTTCAATTTTGCCCTGCTTTCTAAATCTTCCATAGTCTAAATATTCTGTTATCTCCTTTTGCAACCCCAAAGTGTCTCGAATTAAAAGCCACACTTCAACTGAAGTCACAACCAATGAAGAGGATTGGATTGTTCTCTTTTCTGGAGGATAGACGCAGCAGGTATTAAATATTTCAGCAAAACTCAACTTCTAATAGCACTAATGGTGCCATTTGGCAATAATGCATTGTCAGGAATTAAAATCTGAACAGTAGAGTTAAAAGCAGGAAAAAAAACCATATCAATAAAATTCAGCTCAGGCAGACAAGTATGCGGTCTGCATTGGATGGACGGATTATATGCATACATAAATAAACCATTAAAGTCCTCCCGCTAGGAATCGGCTCAATTCACGGTGATTTGAGTTGCTGCGGGGACAACAGTAAATCTAAACATAATTTGTTTGTTTGCAGAATGAGAAGGAAGAATTTGACAGATTTTAAACATATACAGATAGTCCATTTCTACATTTTTTGAATGGTTAATATGACATTTTAGTAAAAATATGGAGCACATTTTCCAATGTGTCTTTGTAAAAAAAAAAAAAAAAGTAAATAAACTGCCACAGTGAAATCCTATTCCAACAGTTCCCAAGGTACCATCTAAATTCTTGGCAAGTCTATCACGTATTATACTGAACACAGGATTGCTCAAAGTACTATGAATGGAAAAGGAAGGAACAGACATTTATTCAATCCTGTGCATAGGTAAGTCATGACATCCTTACAACAACTCTGTAAGGCAAGGTTATTAACCCAATTTAAAGATAAAAAAACTGACTAAGAGAGGATTTATATCTTGCCCAATGGAATATTGTTGGTAAATAATGGAGACAGGATTCAGTTCAAGATTGCTTTGGCTCTAATATCCATGTTCTTTCCATTGCCTTACACTGGTTGATATAAAATTCATTTTGGAATGTTGGATTTCAGAGCATGAACCACTTCCTCTCTGTCCAACATGGACACACATCACTCTTACTCTCCTCTTTGTCAAGGGCCAGTTTAAGTTTTACCTTCACCCTAAAACTTTCCCTGTTTTTATCTTCAGTGGCATGTACTGCTTCTATTATACAATTCCGTTCTTTAGAACACAAAGTCATTGGGGTGTTGGGTAACTCATTATTTCTTAGAACTAGTTTTGTGTCCTCAGATAGAATATAATAATACTTAACCTAACGAATATGTCAAACTTCATGTCAATGCTCAGAAGCATACATAATCTTCTCTCCAAATAAGTGTTTAACCAAAACTTGTTAATTTGCTAAGTTATTATAACACAATTATTGTATGATACTAGTGAGTGGTGCTTCACACATTAGGGCCACTTCAATGGAGTTGAGTGCAAATATGTTTTTTATGAAGCTATTGTGTTTAAATGAGGTGCTTAATGGGATCTTCTGGGGGCCTTTTCGTGTAAAACTGATAAGTGTACCTTAAGACATAATATCTTCAAGTCTGAATTTTCAAGTATTAGTTTGCTTCAAATGGAAGTAAAACTGTAAACTGAAAACAAGGTGGGGAAATACAGAACGAAGTTCAATGAAAATAATGTTAGGTTTGTTTACTAGAAAGTGCGATAGATACTCTGTTATCTGCAGGAGCGTATTTAACTTTCAGTAATCATTGACTTTCTGCTTCAAAAACTCCCTACTTCAAACCTTCATTGCTTTACCCGTTCCACTTCCACCTGGAGATGAAATTACATCTAGACAGCAAGCCAACGGAAGGAAGGGAAATTCAATCTTTCAAGAGAATGGCATGGAGCTCCCTAGTCCGCAAAAGATCCAGTACCCTTGCTGTATCACCAATTTTCCATATAGTACAGGAAAGAGCAAGAATACCTTTCTGGGAGAGAGTGAAGTCTTTTATCCTAAGCTCCATCCTAACAGATGGTGAGGTCCTTTAAACATATAACAGTGCTATCTACTTGGTTAGTGACTTGTCAAAGAACGTAGGACACGCCTGTTTACAATGAGAAATCCATACCATTAACTAGTGCATCCAAAAACACTTCAAAGTGAGATATAAGAGGGTCATGGGTTCACATTGCATCACAGACTTTCAATCCGAGAAGACTTGAAAAAAATCATGATGCTTCCTAAATTGAATACAAAGAAAACTGCTTTGTGATTCTGAGTTTATATTGGGAAAATGTTGCATATGATTTTATATTTTTATGATTGTATATGGAGCTTTAAAATTCATGAAATTATGTTACTCTAAACAGTATTATATATACAAAAGAAGAGAACACAGAGAAACTATTGAAAACATAAATAAGAAGTTTTTAGGAAAAGCCCATGATTTTCAGGGACTGGATTAGAATTTGTATAACATCACACTGTGGCACTGGCAAAGAAATCAATTTAAAAAAATAGGTTAAAAAATATGGCTTTTAACACATGATATTTTGGGACCCATCTGGAGAGTCCATTTATTTATTTTTTCTTTCTTTTCTATTTATTTATGTGTGGGTGTGTGTGTGAGGAAGACCAGCGCTGAGCTAACATCCGTTGCTAATCCTCCTCTTTTTGCTGAGGAAGACTGACCCTGGGCTAACATCCGTGCCCATCTTCCTCTACATTTATATGGGACGCCGCCAAGGCGTGGCTGACAAGCAGTGCGACGGCCGGCGCCCGGGATCCGAACCCGCAAACCCCGGGCTGCCAAGTGCGAACTAAACCTCTGCGCCACCTGGCCGGCCTGAGAGTCCCTTTAGAACCATGATCATCAATACGGGCTGTATGTACTTCAGATCACTCACCGGGCTTTTGGAAACATGCTCATTTGCAGACCCAGCCCTGGGGAGTCTGAATCAGCAGATGAAGCTTCTGTATTGCTAACTTTAAATTTCCTCAGGAGATCCTCATGCACAGGGTTGAGAACCACTGGTTTAGAGACTCTAGGTAGAATCACTTAAGTATCTTACTTTCCCAAGCCCTATTGCTTTCAATCCTTTCTAAAGCTGTTTTGAATTCTGTACTTTTTAGCTTTCACCTTCTGAAGGATGAAGCTAATATTGGTACTTAAAGGCTCTGTGTTTTAGATAGAACCTTCGCTTACAGGCCTCAAATAGGATTATTTTGAATTTATTTAAAATCTACAGTTGATGTTGCTATCTTAAAGAGTTTTCAGAGTCTCATCCCATCTCATCCCAGCTGTACCCCTCATGCTACAAATGTGATATTTCTCATAACGAGAGGTAACAGCAACAGTGCCCAGCAGTCAACATAAAATGTCTGTTTAAGCCTAAAAAGTGTTCCACTACCAAGAATGTGCTGCAAGTAAATATCATAAAGAATAATATTAGTTAACATTTACTGATTTCTCACTATGTACTAAATAGTATGCTAGGTGCATACTCTTTTTCAATTAATGATAACAGAATAAAGGGAGTATTAGTATTATCTCTATTTACAGTGACTATCATTATCCCTATTTGCCATTATCTCTATTTATGGCGAGGAAAGCAATATTTAGGAAATATAAGTTCTAAAGGAGCTCATAGTGATAGCATACGACCAAGAATAAATTCAAAATCTATCATACTTCAGATTTGCTATTAAATATCCCACCATACCTCTCCGAACAGACTATCACCACTACCCCACAACAACAACAAAATCAGACTGACAAAATTCCACTTTATCTTTCTTCTTTATTTAACTTGAGATCTATTTCCCTAAATACTATGCAGTAAATAGTAAATTTGTACAAATATTGAATAGGTTATTGATATATGGCTTTGGTTTTGTGTACACCAAGGGATGTAAATTTCTTATCCCTCCCCACTCCAGGAGTAAAAGATCCCTGAACAGCAAGTTTTAGGAAGTCAAATGAGGGTCTGAGGCAATCCTTATATTTGTGGCAGATTCTGGAACATCTGGCTAATAAATTTCCTTTTAGAACTTGAAATTCCTTCTTAGAATCAGTATTGCCTGAAAGAAATGCAGAATGGAAGGTTATATTACCCAAGACATATGAAACTAACCACACATAGGGCTTTTAGGGTTAATTCAAGGATTCTCCTAAAACAGCAACTCTTCTGTCCTCTACTTCCCATTCTGGTGGACAGCCAAGCTGGTGGTCCGGGCTTCCTGGAGGTGATGGTGAGAGAATGCATTCTTTCAGGTGGATACATAAAGTGGACCATTTCTTCTGTTATGATAGCCATAGCTCTCCAATCCAGTTAAGGGAAACCCTGCATAGTCATTGTATCAGTTTGCTAGGGCTGCCATAATAATATGCCACAGTCTCAGTGGCTTAAACAACAGAAATTTATTTCTCACAGTTCCAGGGGCTAGAAGTCAAAGGTCAAGGTGGCTGTCGGTTTGGCTTCTTTTGAAGCCTCTCTCCTTCACTGGCAGAGGGCCACCTTCTCTCTGTTTTCTCACAGCCTTTCTTCTGTGTACATGCATGTCTGTGTCCAAATTTCCTCTTTCTATAAAGACATCAGTTTTTTCGGATTAGGACCCACCCTAAGGACTTCATTTTAACTTAATTAGCTCTTTAAAGACATTATCTCCAAATACAGTCACATTCTGAGGCACTGGAGGGTGAGGACCTCAAAATATGAATTTTGAGGGACATGATTCAGCCGATAACACCCACTTTCTTTTTTTATTAAACAGAGAAAGAGTCTCTTCTATTTTATTTATAGAATCTTTACTTTTTCAACCAACCTAAGAACCCAAATCCTTCTTATGAAGAGGCAGAGGTGAAGAGAGGAGAAGAGGGGGACTATTGACTTTTACTTTCACACAGTTGCTCCTTGCACAGTTGATTGGAAGCTGAAAATTCAATAAACAAAGATTTCTGCTACCGCTGGGTCTACAGCTGCAACTAACAAGATCATTGACTGTTTATAGGCAGAACGAAGTTGAGAGTTATCATGCGTATCTGGTGATTTTGATCACAGTAGTGTATACAAACAATCTGGGTATGCCAGCTCTAATACTTCTTCTATTTTCCCTTCCTCGATAAGGTGGCTACTAGGAAAAAGATGAGCACAACGACGTTGGAGCACCAATTGTAAGTCAGATGTTGCCACAGAGTTTTAAACCCTCAATTTGAGTGGCCTTTTAAAAATCATAAGAGACTTTCATACACTAAAGGGTTGGTTGCACTTTAGCTACCCCAAAATAATTTTCATCAACATTCCCACCCCCAATTCAACCCATGTATATATATATATATATATCCTACCTAAGGATATGCATCTAGCCTGTTATTCCAAAACCAGTCCCCAAGGAACCTCTTCCTTTCTGACAGACTGTAAACCCTAAGCCTCTCATATATAAAAATACTTAGTTTCCTCTGCCTTCACCATCTGTTTCCATCCTTTCAACAACACTGAATGTGGGAGAGATAGTAGAGCAGCTACATTTTACAGATCAGGAAAGTGAATTTCAGAAGGGTTAAATGACTTTCCCTAAATTATAGAACACAAAGGTTGAGAATATAAGTTAAATGTCTTCCCTTACTAACTTTAAAACTCTATGTATTAGGCAGGATTTCATAACTAGCATATGTTGGTAGTCGCTAGCATACCACGTAGCAGGCATTTAATAACTCGTGCTGAGCTGAACTACATCAAATATGCTCAGGTCCTGGCTCTGCTTGAAACTGCCTCAATGAATGGGAGCTTGGGATAGTCCCATCTCCTCAGGCTATTAAAATATTTCTGCTCCAGTTTAAACCTGGGTATGTCACTGGGGTATGACACATTGATTCTTCACTTTTATCAACTCTGAATGCCGAGCCCCATTTGTTAATGTGGGTGAGGGCACGTGAAGATCTCACGGGGAAGGACTCTTTCATGGCCGACATATGTGAATATCAACGGATTCATTCATAGCTGCATCCCAGACCCAGGGAATCACAGGACAGCATTTTATTCTATCACATCCTTTGATTTGACAAACTAGAAATGACCACAGTGCATAGACCACTTGCTTTATCTCCCAACTCATTCAGTGATTAATATAATTCCAGTCAGGCTAGCATTAAGTCCTATTCCAAAAGGTTCTATCTGAAGTTCAGTGCTATAAAATATCATTATAAACCTTAGCATGACACATCAATCCATGTCTGCACATTACAATGGGCATCCTCCAGATTGAACATAAACTAAACACAGATATACTCAGAAGTCCCAGAAAACTGAGAGGTTTTCCTTAAGTAGAAGTTGCATGAGAAACTGGAACCAATAATGGGAAAATATTTTAAGATTTCCATGAGAAAAGAGCTATTTGGTGGCTTTTTATAGTTAACATTTTTCTCCAATGGCCTCAGAAACAAAAAACCAGCAAACAACAACAAAACTGTCATCCACAAAGTATAGAATACTATGAATCCAATCCATTATGCTCAAGGAACAAGATAAAATGAATATCTGAGAATGTAATGGACCCAAACCCTCCTTGATACACCCAAGTTTGACTCAAAAATTGAAGCCTATGATAAATATATAAGAAGACTGCTATGAGTTCTGGCTTTGTAGATGATCCAGGTAAATCCATTCCAAGAATGACCTATCCTGTGACCAAGATCCATGGAAAGGATTCTGTGTACTCCATGAAATAATTGAAAAATTGTGTGTGTGTATGTAAACGTCCCATAGCTTTTACTACATTTCTAAGTGTATAAGACCCAAAGAGAAACAACATTGACCCCAGACCTGTTCAATCCTTAGTGCATCCAAAAAAATAATATTAAAATAGTTGCTAATGAGAAATCATAATTTCAATGAAACATCTTCATTTGGTTCAAAGTCTCAACCAAAAATTATCTTGGAGGAAAGCAACTCTTATTATAAAAGCATTAGTTGTAGGGGCCGCCCGGTGGCACAGCGGTTTAGTCCGCGCTTGGCAGCCCGGGGTTCGCGAGTTCGGATCCCAGGCGCCCGCGGACGCGCACTGCCTGTCAGCCATGCCGTGGCGGCGTCCCATATAAAGTGGAGGAAGATGGGCACGGATGTTAGCCCAGGGCCAGTCTTCCTCAGCAAAAAGGGGAAGATTGGCAACAGATGTTAGCTCAGGGCTGGTCTTCCCCACAAAAAAAAAAAAAAAAAAAAAAAAAGAACATAAAGGAGAAATAAAAAAAAAAAAAAAAAGCATTAATTGTATTATTCAGACTCGACGAACAGAGTGTAAACCTATGCTTCATTCTCTTTTTCTGTCACTGCAAAGACACCAAATGTATTACTGCCTCAAAAAGAAAAAAAGATTCCTGAATGACAATTTATCTTTCTAAAAGGGTTGTGTGTGTGCAAATTCAAATTCCTTGATTCAAAATTGATAATCAAAATGTACTAGCTTTCTTTCTCTCAGACATAGATTTTACTTTGCAGAATGCACACATTGCCCCTGAGTCCACAATTATGCAGTTGCATCAAAACTAGCCAAAGCACTCAGCATTACCTTGTGAAACTCTATTCTATTTTAATCAATTATTATAGCCCAACTGCAGAAAGATGTCAGGAGCTGAAATTTAGCAAGTAACTTCTCAAATGGAAAACAATGTGAACATTTCCATAACATGTTTTTCTTTTGATTTTTTAACTTTATAGTTGGCCTATAATCTTTGCTAGAAACAGTAAAAACAACAGTATATGGCTTCCAAAAGAATGTGATATGTGATTCTGAAATAATATTTTCTTGCACAAATGCAAAAAAAAAAAAACCTTCATTACCTTCTTCTCTCCCACATTCTATTTATATTTTTAATGACAGTATAATACTGTTACATTATAATATCTTGTACAGAAAAACACTGGAAGTAGAATCCAGATTTCTAAATTATGACCTACCAAGGAATATATATGTAGATCTGTGTATATATACACATATATTTACATATATACACATATAGGTGTGTACATGCATCTATGTGCACATGCATAAATATACATATACACATGTACACATATATAACTTTCAAATATTATTAAATGAGAGTTTTTTTGAATTTCAATGCAAAGTATTAGGAAAAACATATGTTTACTTTTATACATTAGGACACTAAAAGGGAATTAACAATTATCAATTTAATTTGGTGCATCTAAGACAAGCCAATATGACTTCAAGTTTCTTCTTCTCCTTGTCTCTGTTGATTTCAGAATAAATTTACAAGTATAAAATGGTTGTACTATAAAAAGTAGAGCTAACTGATTATTTTGGGGAAAAAATTTCTTACGTATCTAAAGATTAACGACTAACTTGGTTGAAACTAATTAGTTCCTTAAGTTACTCTGATTCAATCACGTTTTTAAAACCGTGTGTGGATGTGTTTTAAAATCTAAAGTAGAGACTTAAAACACAAATGAACAGAATGAATTTAATAGCACTATTAGACCCAATAATTCAAAATATTGTGATACTGAATTTTGCAAAAGAAAAGTTACTCATTCAAATTGTATTATTATTGGATTAAATCTTGCTTTAAATAAACTTCAAGCTTTAAGTGTTCACTATTCTATTTATTTTCTGTCAACACTGATTGAGCACCTACTGTGTATCAAAGAGGTATACAAAGAAGAACGGCTACCTCTCTACATAGGACAAGCTCAGAATGATGTGTGCAAGATAGATAATAAGCATACAATTACTAAATGATGCGATCAGCACCCTGGTCAAGGTGTGTATGAAATGCAAGGGAGAGAACAACAGAGGCTACTACTGATGCTGCAATGGGAAGCAAAGGTCAATTTATGCTAACAAAAATCAGTACACAAAATTCAATAATTGAAACAGATAAAATGAACTGTCTTAAGGCAATGACACTTAGTTCAGGAATTTTAACAGGGGCACAAGGCTCAGAAGGTATAGAAAAACAGAGAATATATATTTAGTGCATTTTTCTTTTAATGCAATTACTTTAGACAAGTAACTGAACTGCTGGATGGGCTCCAAGAAAAGCTTCTTTTATGCAGGATGCTACTCTATTACAAACCACGTTCTACTCTTTGTTGCGAGTGCCATCGAGTGGATTCTGACTCCTCACTACCCCGTGGGCAGCAAGGTGGGACCCTGCCCCGTCTTTTTGACCCATACTCTCCTCTTGCGGCTCTGTATCAGACAATTCTCTGCTGCTATTCACAGGGTTTTCATGGCCAGTTTTTTGGAGGTGGGTAGCCAGGCCCTCCTTCCAAGTCTGTCTTAGTCTGGAAGCTCCACTGAAACCTGTCCACCATGGGTGACCCTGCTGATATTTGAAATACAAGTGGCATAGCTTTCAGCATCACAGCAACACATAGCCACCACAGTGTGTCAACTGACGGGGGGGGGGGTGTCCCTGACCGGAATCGAACCCAGGCCAACGTGTTGACAGTGCCAAATCTTAACCACTAGACCACCAGGGCTGCCTATGTTCCACTCTACTTTATCATAAAACACATTTTATCAGCTAGATACTATTTGAAGGGATTTGAAAGACGCATGGATCCCTACATAAATGGAAAAAAATGTCAAAAAAAAAAAAAAGGTAAACACAAATGACCACCACATCTGTCATTCACTTGTGGTTAATTTGTGCTAAGGCAAAGAAGAATGCAACGAGATATGATTATTGGAAACAAAAAGGAAAATAGATTTTAATTCAATACTTGTTCTTAAAGCCAGTCGATGGTTCTGATGCGGGGTGTGGAACTCTATTCCAGCTTCTTACATAAGTTCTTTCTGATGCAGTGAGGTAAGGATTTCAACCAAGTGTGTAGGCCTATTTTTCCCTATGCGGTTGGGGGCAGGTAGGCTGTGGCTATGGCAGCATCTGACATGGAATAGATACCACTGACATCTCAGTAGGCATCCAAAGGGAATTCTCCAGGTATATCAAAAGTAGAACTGAAGCTGTGGCCAGTAAGCTGGGGAAGGAGAAGAAGGACAGGAAATGATTGTTTCCGTAGTCACAAAGAATGGGATTCCTGTCTGATGCAGCGTTGGCCATTTGGCTGCTCCCCAGATACGTGAATACTTCTGAGAAACAGTGAGATAGCTATCTAGTGTGGGAAGTCAAAGGAGATTTCAGGGGGAGGGAAAGATTCCGGTCAAGCCTCTGGCCACATCCAGGGCTTCCCTTTTAATGAGTTAATATAAACATCAAACCAAGCGCTGAATCAATGAATTCACCTACTTAATTTTGTAGTTAATTAGTGGAAGCAAGTCTGAAATGAAGTGCTTACCCTGCGGAATAGCCACATGCAGGAAAAAGGCAACTCTTCTGTGGAAAGGGACTGGGCTAGATAGAGACAGGGGATGAAAGAAAGAAATTTGACAAGCTTGATGAAAAAGGAGACAAAGGAGGGCAAAATGAGAAGAAAGGAAATAAGCCATCCAGAACATCTGAGAAGGGGAACAAGGAAAACTCATTTCCATTTTTTCTGGCAAATACAGTCCTGTTGCCTACAAATAGTTCTATGAATGCTTTAGACTTTAGAAAGAGAGAGTTTAAAGGAACATGGCAGAGTGTCTATATCAGACTCAATTTACAGATACAGAAAGATGAAAAACTTGCTTAGAGTCCTGGGGCCACAGTGTAGCAGCATTAGCACTGGAAAGTTACCTTTGACAATGGCATTGGCCGTGGGAAAATGGCCATTACAAAGATGCTGCGGAATCTACGGTGCTATGGGCTCCCATTTCCTATTTTACTCACAAGCACCTGCTTAAGGTTTCGTCCAGGGCTCTCATGTTTACATCTTATGGCAACGGTCTAGACTATTGAACCATTGAAGTTCATGACAGACATGGTGGTCATTAGTCAAAGAATTGTGAAAAAAAAAATAGAGAGAGAGAAACTCATCTTACCATTAGGAGAAAAAAGTTTTTAATAACATATACTATCATAATCATTCACCTTACAAAAAGAACATTTTGATCCTAATGAAATGACAAGAAAAAAAGAATAAAGGTCAGTTTTTTTTACCATACAAATTCAATTTTGTGAGAAACTCGCTACCTTCTGCTTTGTTTCCTCTATTTGTTATTGCAAACTTCATCATGATACTTGCCCGTTTTGTGGATTAGCTTTAGTAACCAACGCCACATATTAGAATAATACGCAAACAGGGGCAGGAGATTTAAAGCATTACAAGTTGCAAATTCCTTATGCTCCTTGTGACTTTCACAGAACAGGGAGTTGGAAAAAGAAGCATTTTGTACCCATGAGGATGTCCTTTGGGAAATCCATCCATCATGTCAGCACTACAGAACAGGAGCAGGTAGCCCCTGAAGAAGACAGCAGGTCTTTGCCCAGAGAAGCACGTTGCTTGGACTAGAATCTCCACATCCGTGCTAAGCAAACAGCCACAGGAAAGCTGGAGCTCCAAATTGCTGCTCTTCAAAGAGCAGCTCTCTAAAGGGATCCTGTAGGAAACTCAGCAAAAGAGAGTTCCTTTCATTTCAAAGATGACACAGCTGCTAGGTGGGTGCCCCAGTGGAGAAGGTTGCCTAGCCCCAAGTAGAGTCTACGCAGACATCTATTAGATTAATGAAAATCTAACTAAAAATAAAGTAATGCTTTCTATTTTTTAAGATCAGCAGTTGGAAGCTTGTGAAGCAAAACATTTTTAATTTTTTTTTTCAATTACGAAGGCATATATTGAGTATCTCCTCTATGAAAGGCATGGAGGTGAGGACTCAGAAGTGTAAGTCAAGGGGCTGGCTTCAGAGGGCCTTCACTCTAAGTGGGAAAAATATAGGCACATAGAACAATTATGCATACAAGGCAGGAAACAGGAAATGGAAGACAATACAGCATAGCTGAGAAATGCGTACTGAAACGGAGAGAAGAGGAAGAGCAGAGGCCCCCGGGAAGAGTGCCAGGTTTCAGGGTCTGGCATTTATTTCACAAGTGAGGGTTTGCAAGTAAGAGAACAGCACAAAAGCAGTGCCCGTGGAAGATAAATAGCTGGTGATAACGATGGGCTGGAAGCAGAAGGGCAAATCAGGGAGTGATTATAGTTATCTGGGCCCGATAAGTGCTAAAAGCCTGAGTTAGGGAAGGAAAGGGGCACATTCTAGAGATAATATGAAGCAAGAACCTCTCTGTCTTGCCAGCCCCAAGGGACAGGAAGCAGTGGTTGAGACATTATAAAATAGTGAGCAGCACCAAGTCTCTTCCGTTTGTTTTTAAAAAGCCTTAGATTTGGGGATAAGAGGCCATGACTGATATTAAAGTCACTTTATTTTCCTTAAACAGAAGATGTTGGATCAAATACATCGCAGGCAACTAGGAGAATAATTCTCAGACGTCAAACAGGGCCCTGAATCCATAGTCTAATGCCCCTAGGAGTTGTTTCTTCTGGTATCTTGAATTGTAGACAAAGATGAATGGCACACGTCTCCAGGAGGCCCTTCAGAGGTCACATAGGAATTCAGGACACTGAGATAAACTGGTGGGGATTATGTGCATGTGTGTGTATGTATGTGTGTGTGTGTATATGTGCACATGAGCGAGCAAGTGTTTGTGTACATATATCCCGCAATTGCAGCATGTTGTGCCTGCTTTCCTTGTCCCTGCAATGTCTGTCTCATAAGCAAAAGAAAGAATGATATGCTGAAGGAGTGAGAAAACTGATTTGGGGCATTGCTTCCTATCTGGCCCAATGCCCGGATGAGCTAAGAACAGCAATTTTGTTTAGTAGCTTCTTGGGAAAGGCAACAAAAACAGTGTCCCAGAGCTACATTCCCTTGTGCCTCTCCTACCAACCATCCTGCTGGGAAAGAGTAAAGAGTCTTAGGAGCTATGGAGGAAAGGGCCCAATATCTCTTTTCTATGCAGTCAGGCACCACATAACGGTGTTTTGGTCAATGACAGACTGCATATACAATGGTGGTCCCATAAGAATCGTACTATATAGCCTAGGTGTGTAGTAGGCTAGACCATCTAGGTGTGTGCAAGTACACTCTATGGAGTTCACACAATGGACGAAATTACCTAACAATGCTATTCCCATCATTAAGAGAAGCATGACTGTATATGGAGGAGGATGTCTTCTGATGGTTACAACTGAGACATGAAATATGTGGCACAGCCTTATGTAGCTAAGCATGTAAGTATTAGTTTCATTACATCTTAAGGAAGAAGGCCTGCCAACTACTAATGGCTGTAGAGGTATTGAAAGTTCAGTTGCCAGGAGACCACAGGATATGAAATGTTTCTTCACTCTTCCCAACATATGACGAACAAGGCCCCTTAAAACACCCTTGTGGTTTATTTGTGGTAATCTCAAATGGTTATATTTAAAATAAATGGTGTAGGAAAAGCTTTTCTTTCAAATATCCAGAGTTGTGTCTGGGCAGCTGCCTTGGGCCAAAGTAGAGGCTAATAAATACTATAACAGATTGTCAAAGCTGAGAACACCTGGGAAAAGAAGGGGATAGGGGAGGCAAGAAAAATAAAAAAGCAAGTGAGGTTAAAGGAAAGAGTTACAGATCTTTGGTGTTTTGATCTAAAAAAATCAAAACTGAGCCAGCCCTGATGGCCTAGTGGTTAAAGTTCGGCGCTCTTACCACTTCTGTGGCCCGGGTTCAGTTCCCGGGTGCAGAACCACACCAACCGTCTGTCAGTTGCCATGCTATGGTGGCGGCTCATATAGAAGAACTAGAAGGACCTACAACCAGGATAAACAACCATGCGCTGGGACTTTGGGGAGGGAAAAAAGAAAAGAGGAAGTTTGGCAAGTTTAGCTCAGAGCAAATCTTTCCCTGCAAAAAAAAATCAAAACTTAAGAAAACAAATTTAATTAAAAAAAAAAAAAATCCCAAATAGTCTCATTTGAGAGGCAGCACAAGAAAGCAGAAGAACCACAGGGTTGACCAGAAGTTCATAGTGGAGTTTGGTCATTTATTAGCTTTGTGACATGGGTAAGTCATGGAGCCTATCTAAGCTTCCCTTTTCTCATGTTTATAAAAAAGTACTCATTTGCTCATGGATTCAATGTCATTACAATAGCAAAGCATTTGGAACACTGCCTCCATATGGTAATCACTCAAATCTTATCTATTATTGATTTTTTCATATTATTATTATTATTGTAGTTTTTGTAAGAGTACAGTGAGATAAAATATGTAAAATAACCCACTACAATTTCTGCCATATAACGACTTGTCCAAAAATGGTAGTCTTCTTCATTGTTTTCACTTTCCAGGCACAACCTATTCCACCAGTAGTTTGCTCTACAACAGCTTCTACGAGAAGGATATGAACTTGGTTTGATTCCCAATTCAGAGCACGTCACCACCTACGCACTAATAGAGCATCTATACTGTGCACAATATGGTACACACAGGGAGAAGAGACAATTCCCAGTCCTTGATCTTGGAAGCAGTTATGTGCTTTGAATAGATCTTCTTAACAAATATTTACAACCAAAGCCCAGAGAGTTATTTCCTCCACCTTGCCTATTAAGAAGCAAAGGACATTGCTCCATATTAACTGGACCACTATCCCTGGGTAGGAGGAATGGAGAGTTCAGTGATGGACTACGTCACTGGTGAGATCTCTACACTGACAACTTAGATGAAATCAAAGCTGGATAGATATACACTCATGACTGGCACAGGTGACCAGGAGTGTGGGTGTTAGAAGTGGTGTAAAGAACCTCTGCCAATGAGCTGCTATTGATGGAAGAGGATTCTTTTGTTTTTGCTTTTGTTTTCTCACTTCCAGAAAAGCCTGTAAATTCCCTTCAAAAACAAAGACCTGGTCCTAACAGATGAGAGGAGCAATGCAAAAATAGCACGAATGCAGATGAAGTTGTTCCTCTGAAAAATTGATAGCTACAGCCAGATGATTTGCAGAAAGAACAAAACTCCTTAGATGGCTATTAATACTTCAATACTTATATACGACATAGTATTACAGAGATGTACAAACAAAACTAACCCTTGTAGCAAGTTACAATGTGAAATATAACAACCCTTCCTACTCTCCACCCTTAGATCTATAGTATTTATTTATGATTCTCTCTCCAGCACCTATTTCCTGTTGTCTTTCAATAGCCCCTGAATTCCATTTAAGGATGCATGTGACCCTCAACTATATTCCTTTGAAGCTGGTGATTGCTCCACGAGTGGGCGTATGACTAAACTAGTCCAGTAAGCTTAGATCTCAGAATGCTCTCTGGGAATGGTGAAACAAAAGTGTGTATCTTTCTTTGGTGGATGAGTGAGGGAATGCAAAACAATAGTCTGAGCATGCAAATGACCCATGGAAGAGGACCGAGCCAAGAGAATTACAGAGAAAATAGAGTAGGAGTCCCTGTGATGTTGTTAACGTCTGGATCAAACTATATCTGAACTCTACACACTGCAGGACTTTTCGATTGCATCTGTCCGTTGTCAGTAAATTCTTTTTTTTTTGCTTAAGCTAGTTAGATTTTTTTTCTCTTATTTCCAATCTAAGGCGTCACAAACGATACAAGTCCCAAAAGATCAGTCCCACAAGAAAACTCTAATATGAATGGATGCAAATCATCTATCCAGAATGCATGCAACAAAAGTTTATTTCAATGATCCTATTTATTCTGCTTTCCAAATGGTGGAATTTTGCCAAAAATATCAGAACTTCTTATTTAAAATTCAGAAACTCTTCTCCCATTGCTATTTTTCCTTTTTCATTAAACAGTCTGCCCTTAATTATTTTTAACTTCATTCTGCCTGAGGCACATGCCTAGTGATTATTTCATAATATTGTATGAAAATGCCTCATATTTTTACAGATAATAGTTTGAGTGTTTTCCATGTGCAAGCATTCTGCTAAGAGCTTTACATGCATTGTTTCAGTTATAATTCACCACAACCCTGTACTATATTTATTCCCATGTTGCAGATGAGAAAGTTGAGGTTCAAAAGGGTAAGTAAATTGCCCAAAGCCACAGATCTAAGAAGTGACAAGGCTCAGGTAGAACTGGCTCCTATGTCTATGCTTTTATATCATCAACCTGGTAGAATCGTCGGTGTTCTAAATAAGAGCCATGCACAGCGCCTGGTACATAGTGCTCAGCATATGGCAGCTGTTAGAATTACCAATTAGGCTATGCTTTGGGAGATAAAATTTAATTCTAAAATCTCTAGCATACAAATCTGAGAAAAAGCAGAGTTCCTCTGCGTCTAATAACACAAAGGTCTCTCATGACTTATTTGGCCCAGAACTACGCAAGCTCTCTTTCAGGTGAGTATCTGGGCATATTTGCAGGGAAGCCTAGAGACAGTTTCAATGCCAGCCCTGGGAAAAAGAGAGGGAACCTCTAGGTGTCAGTGCCCACTGGCTGTTTCAAACCTACCAGTGTTGCTGAAAATCCTTCATATTTCCTCCCTACAAAACACCTAGGGGATGTGTTGTGCCTCATCCCTGGCCGGACTGAAAGGCCCAGAGGCGCCTCACAATGAACAGTAGACAGAGAGCGATGGGACTGAAGGCTTGAATACAGACAGAGCCTCTGTCCCTTCTTGGCTGCAGCGAAAGGCAGCAGGGTTGGACCTGAAGTGATGGCGCTGTGCCTGCAAAGCACTTTGGCACATGCCGGGATATGAAAGGCTCTAATGAGACCCATTTCACAATTCACTGGCCACGTGCAGTAAGCAGGCAAAGATTTCCTCCTAGCATCCCTGCAATATATCCTATGGCCCAGGTCTGCGACAGGGTCCCCCACCACCCACAAAACCAGATCTCTCACTGTCCCCTCACTTCTCTTTTTTTGGCAGTAAAATAAGCTAAATGAGAGGCAGCAGCCTAGCTTTAAAGAGACAGGAGGCATTTCCAACTGCAGATCTCTCTCAGGGGCTACAGGAACCTTCCAGAGACCTGCAATGCATGCTAATCCTTCCACTGGGGAAGAGAGTGGGCTCCTTCATAGTAAAGTCATTGTTCTTTCTAATTGTCAGAGACTGCTGCTCTGCACTTGCCTGCAGCGATCCAATTAACATATCACCACAACACCAACCATTATAATATGTTCTGTGTCCTACCAACCAGGGAAAGCCCCAACCCTGCTTCCATCCACAGCTTCCATCTAATTAGGTCTTTAGTACCTAAACAGACGGGGGGGGGGGAGGGGGGGGGAGAGAAAGGCAGATAGAAGGTTGTATGCCTGACTCACTTTCTGCCTAAAGGCGACCTCATGGAGTTGGAATATTTTTGTTGTTAGTGGGGAAGGAGTTGAGGAATTGAGAACAAAAGAAAGGACAGAGGGAGGAGGGAGAGGATGGGGAGATAAGGACTAAGGGACATAGGGAGGGATGACAGGAGGGAGAGAAGGAAGGGAAAGGCTGCTTGCTGCTTTGGGAATTGAAAAACATGTACCTTCTGCTGGAAACTATTGCCATGGCAACGTTCAAACAATACAGAGAAAGCCTTCATAGTCCCATTCTTGCCTTCCTGAACGCTACTGTGTAGATGTTAACTCTTTTAGGGTGGCTTCTGACTTTCTGCCTTTTCGGTTAGAAGGAATTGGAGTCTCCAGGATTACCCCGCATAATGCACTTGAATTCATTCATCTACACACATGCTCTGGTCCCTGCTGAGGTGATTCTCTCTAGACATCAGCTAACTAAGCTATCAGCATTCTCTCTGCCCAGATTAGTACAGCCAGGTTCAGAGTAATCTCTCTCTCTCTCTCTCCTTTCTTTTTCCCTCCCCTAAGGTTGTAAAAATCAGCACATTCTGAGATCTGGCTCAGATTCAACGGTAAACCATTCAAGAGAGGCACATCTTTCCATTTCCAAAAGTCATGCACCTTTTGTAAAAACCCCATACTTAGTTATTGAAGTTTTCACCATCGTTATCAAGTCATTGGTTCAAGGAAAACATGTCTATTGTCTTGAGAACGAGTTCTTTAGTACTACATTTCCTAGGGTCAAAAAAAAAATAATGAAAAAAATGATCAGCTGTATTAACAATAGGATAGCTATTAAAATGTCACAAATAAATTAATCAACTTGGTCTAGGCAAGATCACATCTACAATAACAAATGATTTTAATTACTAGGGGACAGTATTAGTCATCATAAGAAAAAGACCTTACTCTTTATTAAGCTGTGAAACCTACTCCCCATCCCAGATATTTACCTTAGCGACAAATAAAGACATATAATCAAATGGCTAAATTATCCTACATTCCCTGCAGTGACTGGGTCAAAATTGATGGGTTAAAACAAATGGACCCCTCCCAAGAAAACAGTGTTATCTCAGCAGTTTGCAATTTGGCAAGAACCAGAGACCATACTTAGCACTGACTCTTCAAAATAAATCTTCCCTTGCATACCTCGCCAACTCCTGATGCTTAATCACAAGGGATGTAGTAGTCAGGGAATATTGCTTTGGAAGTTCTGGGACCAGAATATTGTTGAGAGGATTAAAAGCGATAGCTAGATTTAAAAAGCACCCTGAAGCATTACTATTAATGCTCTCTCATTTACTATTGCTCTTATTAGAGATTAATAATAATAATCTCTAAACTGGAAAGAAATCATGTAAAATTAGAAGAAAAACTAAAAAAAAGGACTAAAAGAAAAACAAACGTTCCACTTCAACACATTCAAGACTTTTATAGTCAAAGATTGAAAAATAAGATTAAACCATAATTAAATAGCATCTTTCCATTTAGCACTTTCTTTCATCTAATCCAGTGTCTTCTCCTGCTTCTTACGAGAGAAAGGAGCATCCTTTCATCCTTCTGAAGCATGCAGCCAGAGCATCTCCTGAGAATGTATACCTGGCTCCCATAAAACCAGCTGTTTGCATGTTGTGAAAAGTTACTGTAGCTCACCAAATTTTTAAATCCAGGAACTTTTACTAAAGAGATCTTGTTTATTCTCCCATTGGATGAGTCCATATTTGGGCATTATTCAAACTTCAAGATCATAATCTCTTTCCAGTAGTCATTCCTGACTAGGGAGGCCCACTTCATATAAATTACAGCATAAAATTAGCACCAAAATATATTTACAGAATTATTTTAAAAACTGGGTTCCTCAAAGACAGCTATTATCAATGTTTCAAAAAGCCAAGTGGAAATCACACATGTAGTCATACAATTGCACAAAGTAATGCAGACATCTTTTCTTTTGGCTCAGTTTATATCAACTCATGGTAACAATGTCCATCCAGCGCATTTCAAGAGTGATGATGGGCAGGTATATGTTTTCAATTAGGAAAAATGGAGGAACAAATTGCAATGTATTTGTTGGGCAAAGTAGTTTTGAAACATGGGTCCCTAGAGGAAAAATAATAAAAGGTAATCTTAATGGTAAAAATATTGGAAAGATAATGGCCTCCACCATAAAGTGAATTGAAGGAAATGATTCACTCTAAAGATATGTTAGATCAGTCCATTCATTTATTGGTTCTACCAAAGTATACTGAAAACCTCTGTGGGGTATGTTAGATGTGGCCGATGACAGATGAGTAAGATGAGGTCCATATCCTAAAAGAAGTCACAATCTAGTGGGTTTTAGCCAAGTAAGTAGATATAACAGTGATGAGAACTATCACAGATGTGGGAACAAGCTCTCGGTGTACAGAGCACAGGGGGACTCACTGGACCTAGGGGAGCTGGGAAAGATTCCCCCAGAGGAGGTAACTTGCTCTGAGATTTGATGTATGAAGAATGTGTTCTAGGCAAATGGAGTAGCTCTCACAAAGTTTAAGCCAAAATAGCCTGGGATATCTCCAGAGGAAAAAGCATCCAGTATGACAGGCAGGAGAGAAGACATGAATAGGTTGTTCAGACTATATTATCAAGAGAAGAATCAGGATTTTATTCTATAAATATATTCATAGAATATAGAGAAGGGTATTTTTAGCTTTATTTCTTAGGATGGTCCTTCTGAGGGAAGAACAGATAATGGACTACACTGAAGAACATCTGAGGTCATCAGAAAGACTAGAAAATTAGAAAGATATTCAGGAGAGAAATGATGAGTCTGGACCAAAGGACAAACAAGCTGAGTTGAAGATAATAAAGGGATTGATGAGTGATTTGATGAGTGGTTGGATACGAGGGAGGTTAAAGAGATATTGATGTCATTTGAAACTGAAAGAACATAGGCTCATGGAGGGAAACTAATCAGTTGTACTGGTGTATTAAGTTTGTAAGGTCTATGGGAGACTGGGCAAGGAAGTGGGATCTTGCTGGTGATAGAGATTTGAAATCTTAAGTATACACAAGGATTTGAGTGTCATCTCTCTAAACAAGCCCACTGACATCTCTCAGGGATTCAGAGAGACTGTGAATGGAACAGATTCAAAGGGCATGCTCTCAACATTTAAGGAAAGAGCAGGAGGATACGAGGAGGATGAAGTGATATGAATAAAGGAAGTGATAGCAGGTGGCACCTCAACTCTCTGGAAGAATTTCAGAAAGCCAGCAGTGGGCAATGGTATCAAGAGAGATCAAACATGATGAGGGTTGAGATCAGGCACTGGGTGCCCACAATTAGGAGCCCATCGAGTTAGTAGGATATTGTAACTGAGCTCCAAGCTTATTACTAGCATTGACCTTATTTCTTATACAAATTTGAACTTCCAGATGACCTCATATCAATTTGCAAAGCCTTTCTGTTTTCCAGTTGAGTGAATTAGGATAATTTTTCCCAAGACTTTCTTAGAAGTTGTCCCTTTCTCACTTAGGGGCACCCTTGGATACTGCTAAAGACTGACAAAAATATGCAAGGTAAATGTGACCTAAGCATATGGTTACAACCTTCCTTTCAAGAAACAGGGGAAAGAGAAGCTGCAGACATCTCAATCCCAATTAAAATATTCAGATTGAGAACCAGTTTAGATGAAAGTGAGCTGCCATGTTTATTTGTTACCAAGTCAACAAGTTTGGATTTACTGATTTTGATCTCAGGTTCTAAATCAGAAGAAATGTGGCTTCTCCTTCCAGTTCCACCACGTGGTTGCTGTATAACCTTAGACATATTACTCAACCTGTTTGTTTTTCAGTTTCTTAAGGGAGAATTAAGGAGAAAAATATATTTTTTCAACATAGTGCCTGGTGCATATGAAATGTTCAATAAATGGAAGTTACTATTGCTGTTACGAAATTATACCCACAACCTAAGTGTTGAAAGCTCCCATCAGCATAGAAAGCTGCCAGCAGCTAATGCAAAGTTGAAATAAAAGTCCATTAATCTTATATAAGTTTTTCATAATTTTTAGACTTCATTATAAATCTGAATGACACTAGAAAACATTATCAAAAATAATATTACGTACTAACTTGGATAGCAAAGTTGACAAAAACTCTTCATTTACATACTCAGTAAATGTAAAGCAAAACACTCACAGACTTTCAGTTAAATGTTCCCATTCCTACGGAAAATAGCCAAAGATTTCAATGAAAAGAAAGTGAGCTAGCATTTATTGTGTACCCATCATGTGCTAAACACTTAGACATCTTAATTAATGCTCCCAAAGTAACTGCAAGAGAAATGATCTCCATTTTTATAACTGAGGAAACTGAGGTACAGCAAGGTTAACTGGCCTACTTAGGATCCCCCAGTGAACAGCTTCTGAAACAAAGTTGGAATCTAATGTTTCTCTGCTCCAAATCTCATTTATTTCCCCTACAAACCCTCTAGAGATTTCCTTCACCTTTTTGCCATACATATCTGCCATTGTAACACTGATTCTGCCTTTCTCAGAATACTATTCCCTTGCCCCCCACATTTTAACAATAAGAACCCTGAGATGAGGAATTACATACTTATAATTCCTAGGAATCCTGAATTCCTAGGTAGTCAACTATAATTTCAGAATCCTAAAATCTTAGTGCTTGAAGGAATCTTAGTTTTTACCTTGATTTAACAAAGAATAATGTAAGACAGACCTAAGAGAGGTGAGGAGACTTGGTACAGTCCATTGATGGGAACACCAAGAATAAGAAAAACACACTGTATCACCTAGCTTTCAGACCTGAGCTTTTCCGATGTAGGGAAGCGACTCAATGGTACTTAATCTGTGTGTGTGTGTGTGTACAGATATGACATCACCCACATACACACACAGAGTCAGTACACGCCTCAGTATTTCTCATCAAGCTTCTATAGGTTCCTGAAAGCCAGGCTTCTTGTATGTATGTGTGTGCTCACACACACACGTGCATGCACATAGATATGTACATGCATTTGGGTCTTTTGGAGGGGATGATCTCAAACTAAGTTCAGTCAGTCATTCAAGGAATACTTATTGCATGCACACTATGCCAGACACTCTTCTGAGGTACTGAGGACATGCCAGAGAACAAATAAAATCCCTGCCCTCAAACAGAGTTACAAGCACACTGTGTCAGCCACAATATCTGCCCCACCAAACTTCAACTGTCAAATTTACATTTCTCCAGAAAAATCATTTTGAAAAAAAGAAGGATGCAAAGACTCTTGATTCCCTTGGAGAGTCTTCCAAGGCACCTTAATAAATCATTAATGTCTTTATGCCTGTCGTATAAAGTACTTGACAATCTAATAAAAGTTTACACAGACAAAGGGTATATTTTCTACAATTCACAAAGTATGTTTCAATCTTTCCTGAAAAATGGAATTTACGAAAGCACTTCAAAATATGTTTTAAAAGTGTAGAATCTCACCTAAAATGGCCATATCTGTGTTACTCCAACCTTAATCTTGTCTATATATTCTCCTTTCTAAATCTATACTGACATGAATTTAGATTAACAGCTTCCCTCAAACAAAACTGTATCAGTTTTTTTTAAAAACTGTGCATTACTTAAAACTAAAATCAGAGACATTCAATTTATGTGTGCATTTATTGAATGCCTGCTGTGCATGACACATACAATCTTATTTCGTCCTCACGGCAGTCAGTTCTACGTAGTTGTTGTTATCTCTATTTTACACATAGGCAGACAGGCTCAGGGAGGTTAAATGGTGCATGCAACACACGTGACCCAGTGGAGAGCCGAGTATTCCAATTCACTTAGGATGCCGGAGTCCAAGTTTAAGAAATTTCTTAGTTCAGTAAGCACACACTTATGAAATAGTTAAGAACTTCCATGGATGATTTCCATCTCTTCTTAAGATCTATGAAAATGGATAACTTTAGGATGATTTTCTAAAATTAACATAGATTTCAAATTGCTTTCCTAATTGAAAAAAACAGTACAAAAATGCAGTGGGCAACTCCTCAACCTGACAGTCCTGTTATGATCCATGGATATGACATCAAGGCTAACAATAATTACAACAGTAGGACTCTTTTTCCCTCAAAGGGAGAATAGGTTTCCGGAAGCATATTGAGGAATAGACAGAACACAAGGCTGCTGTTTTAGAGAAGGAAGTTACGAGCAATGCCCGTGACTGGCTGCTTCAGAAAACCACTGGCAAGTTAATGTTGGAAGATTTGCACACGCAAACAATAAGACACATATGTCTACATAAACTCTTGATTCCATGCACTCTCTCGGGCCTTTATCCTATCCCAAAGTGAAGATGTTGTTTAACTAACATAGGATTGATCATAACTAGGAAGACTGAGAATCCAAATTGTGGACTTGGGGGTCTTAATGTGCATAATGGAACTTTATGCCATCTAATTTAAATTATATAACTGCCTAGAAATCTGCCTTTATTTTGTGCTTTCCAGGTCTAGACAATGGAATATGTAGCTAAAACTATACATTTAATATACAAGAGCTATCTTATGCAACTTTTAGACCAAAAGTACATACAACACAAGAACGGCATTCTTTTTCCCTTAAAATCTCATGTATTATTTTTGCTAAGATTCATTTTTCTATACTTCAAGGAGAAAATCTTGATTGTCAGCTTCTGACTTGAAGCAGCATTCCATATCTAAAATGGTATATTGCAGCCAATCTGTCCTCATAAGACCTCAAAAGAAGAATCTGGCAGCTACTGTAAGGTCAGTTGCACATTCCCTAGTTCTCAAGTGTAGCCAGTAGAACTGTTAAAAGAGCTTGGCCAGCCTGTATTCATTCCCAGAAGTTAATCCAAATTAATCCAAGAACACCCACAACAAACAGCTCTCCTTCAAGGGCCTATTATGCTTGGGGCTTTGCATAACATTACTTTTAATTCACAAAATGATTCTCATTTGTTGAATTCTAATTTGTTGATGTTATCATTCCCATCCCACAGATGAGAAAATTGAGGGCCAGGGAAATTAAAGTTATTGCCCAAAGGGCACAGCTATTAAATAAGAAGAGGAAGATATCTGAAAAGGTAACTTCAAATTTTGTAAACCCCAGCAGCTTTCTCTGCCTGTCCTCAGCAGAATCCCAGTATACAAACACTTAGTCACAAACTCTAATCAGTGGGGACCAACTTCCGCTCTGAAATAAGTTCAGGAGGTAAATTTCCACATCTGCTATAGTCAAAATTCTTTCCTCAGTCCATGAACAAGTCGCCTAAAATGAAGCCCAACCCTGAGTGCCAAACCAGAGGAGATAACCCCCAAGCTGGGCAATGTGTCCCTAACTGTCATGCTGGTGAAGTGATTCACCAACATGAAAAACCATGACATCCTCAAATGCTCCATCATCTCCAGATTTGAAGAACGTGTTTAAGTGGAAGTGGGTGGAAAGACATATTTAAGCCTACAATTTTAAAGACATTCATATTCATTTTCTCTCTCTCTCTCTCTTCCCACCCACCTCATCCCCATCCCTCCTCCTTCTCTCCCTCTCTCAGGAAAGTTTGCATCTGTATGCCAGCATGGAGGGTACAGAAAGAAGGTGACAGTGTCAAGGAGAGGAGTGCACTCTGAGGTCTAACTGGATCAGCAGCGAAGACATTTTGATATCAAAAGAAAAAAAAAAAAAGAAAGAAAAAACCTCCACTGATTGGCAGAGCCGATATAAGGCTGGGTTTCCCAAGCGAAGCCCAGAGCTGAACAACACAGCAAAAACCATCCAAGTTCATCTCTTTTCTTTTTTCTCTTTGTCAGTTGTGCTAAGTTGCAACCGAGCAGGAACTTACTGTAACTTGAGCTAATCAATCTATGACCACAAGTGGTGCCTTAACTGTGGTCATGTAAGACAAAACAAAAAAACCCTGCAAGGAATTATAAGATATGCAGAAGTCTACAGGAAGCTCAGGGGGAGAAAAAAACAAAACTCCGCACAATTATTTTCATAGGTTGGTAAATTTATTGCCTGATCTGTGTCCCAACAGGAAACATGTGCCCAGAAAAATAAATTAGAGAAGTGCTCAGCTGAAGGCTAGTTTAGTTAAGGAGTAATGAAAAGGATAAGGATAGATGATGGGAGTGAAAGAACAGACTCAGAGGCTTTCAGCAGGGTGTTTCTGGTTTCTATTATCACCCCTGTAACATAAATCTAACTCCACGGTTCTTTAATGACTCTCCAGGGACCACCACTCACCACATAAAATGTGCCCAACACCATGAAGGGACCCAGGAGACTGCTGCCTTTCATCTCCTTTGGGATATGCCAAAGTTGTGGATGTTTTTCAATTTTTCTCCAAATAGCATTATTGCTAGGGTTATTTGAGCTCTGCTATTTAAAAAAACAAAACAAAACAAAAGACTAAGAAAAAATATGAATGTTGGAGATGGGCTACCCTTGAGGTCCAGAGTGGCAGGAGTTCATTTCATGCTGTCAGGACAGGTACCTTCCTTGACCCTTCTAGATAAAGATGGCAGCTGTGGGGACAGAAGTAGCCATGCCCTGCATGGCTGATGTCTGTCCAGTTTGGTCCTAGGCTGACTTTTGTCTGCTGTTTGAAGGCTTGTGTGAGTCACCTGTCTCCTAGGGTTTGGCCATTAACTAAACAGTTATAGCTTCTCTAGGCCTCAGTTTCCCTTTTTATTGTCACGAGATCTCTGAGGAGTCTTCTGGCTCTAAAGTTCTGAGTCTATGATTCTGACAGAAGGCCCCAGAGAGGAATACAGAAGAGTGAAAAGGAAGAGTTTTGTTAAAAAAACAAAAAAGAAGAAAAGCCAGCTCCATGACCCCAGCAGCTATGGGGGAGGAAGGTGATGGAAACAGGGGTGACCCTACAGTCCCTCAGGCTCTCTAAGCATTTTCAACCTCCTCCTATTTTTCTGCATTGGCCTCTTTTCCCCCAGACAAAGCTGGCACATGGGAAGCACTGGTGCTCAACACGCAGACCTCTTCTTCCCCTCCTTTATCTAAGTTACCCCAGGACACTAGATTTCTGCCTTTTTCTCAAGGGCCCTGTCCTGGTGATGTCAGGAAGGTTTCTGCTAAAACTGAAGCCAACTGCTCAAGCCATCTACAATGTACCTGCAGTCTATCCGTTATCCAGAGAAGTGGTTAGTTAGCAGGGGGTGGGGTTGAAGAGAAGTGGGTCCTCCTCCTCTCATTCTTAGCACTCATGAGAATCGAGGTAATCTGAAGACCACACTGGAGCATGTGTATGCGAGAGACATGGGGAAAAGTGCAGCCTCCTCTTCCACCACTTCCTCCTCCACATCCACTCTTCCTCCCTCGGTCCACCCACCAGCCAGGAGCCATCCTTCATCTGCTTGGTTTATTATCATATTTTTGTGTTAATAAATTCTGTGATCTGCAATGTCAGGTTGGAGAATGAAATTTAAATTAGGTCCCTTTGATTTCCAACGGCTAAATATTTGTGCCTCTAACTCCCAGGCTGCCATGCAACTTAAATGCATTCTATCATGTCAATCACAGAGCACAGGCACCCCACACTGCAGCGGATTTCTTGGGGAGATTTTTTTCCTGAACACTTGCAAAGGCGTTTGCCCAGCACACAGACAACCTGAATCATTATATCAAACCAGCTTATCCAGTGAGCACAGCCTAATGGAGCAAATGCGTGGGCCACCCTCTCCCTATTTCTGGCCCCCAGTAGCCAGGTTTTTAAAAATCACTCTCAAGGGGGTGAGGAGATAAAGGGACCAAGAAGGCTAAATTAATGGACATTTTCTTCACCAATAAATAAGAAAATAAGGATCACTCACTGTATTTCAGACTGATCACAGCAACATCCAGATGGAAATCCAGGTGATTAAGAAAAAGCAAAAACGCATGATCTTGACACCAAAAGGGAAAAAATAAAAGTGAAAAAAAGAAGGTTGATGAAGAAAAATCCAACTGCAATTATCCGTCAATTTTAGTCAACATAGGCACAAATCCAACTGTGCTCTGCTGGTTTCTCTCCCCCAATCAATGCCTTGTTCTGCCGCGGTCAACTTTTCTTCTCCGAAATTTCTTTGCAGATGTATTATTAATTTCCTCTCCTCTTGTGGGAAATTCGAAAAGAAAAGAAAACACCATCAAATCAGGTCTTTACTTTCCTAAAAATGCCCCAAACTTTTCATTCCAAAAATATCTCCTTGGCTTACTTTCTCCTTTAGAGAGAAAAATGAACATACTTTTTCTTTGTGGATCCTCGGTTCTCCATTCCCGATCATCCTCTGGGGGGAGGGGGGAAGCTGTTTTATTATTATTTATTTATGTCAGAACACACCAACCCCCGCGGGTCTGACACTGGTTTATTGCATTTTTCAACGCTCCCTGTGTGCACATATACACATTTGTGTTAAGATCCAGGTCTCACAGGAAAAAGCTTCGTTCTTCCTTCTCTCTTGCACAATCAGTTTATCCACTGCGTTCGGTTCCAAGAGAGAGCTGCGTCCCGCATCCTTCATTTTTGCAAGGCACCCAACCGCCACCGCCACCAAAAAAAGTCTCTTTTTTACATCGTCGATTCCTCTTCCCAGCCCCCACCTCCGTCCGAGGATTTGGGATCAACTCCCCCCGCTCGCCACCCTTCCGGCCGGCCCCCTCTCCAAAGATCTGATTAGATTTCTCATCACAACCCAGTGCGCAATTGGATTTTTGATTTCAGCCACCCGGCCAGCCACCTTCCCCTCTCCCTCCAAACTCCCTGTTATATCCTGACTCCTTCCCTCCACCGCCTCTGCAATTTCATAATCTCACGTTAAATGGAGTGCGGGAGGCGGGGGCGGGGGCGGGGGCGGAGGTAGTGGAGGAAAATTTCAAGGCTCCGTCAGCTGTCAAGAAGAAACCCATTCCTCCGCCCGCTACTTTTTTTTCTTTAAGGTTCGGGGTGCTTTTCGCTTCCTCTGTCCCCGCCCCCACCCCCGGCACCCGGTCCAGAGCCTCCAGGTGTTGCAGGACTCGGCGATCAGGGCCGGGATCACGGGGGAGACTCGTGACGCGGGCCCTCGCCGGTGGCCCCTGCCAATCCCCGGGTCCCCTTCTCCTCCATCAGCGGGCAGCGGATCTGGGGGCGCCGCGGCGAAAGAAGTTCAAACTGGGCTTTTATTTCAGATGGGGAGGGCGAAGTGAGGGGACCGATGGGGTGGTAGGCAAATTAAAAAAATAATAATAGTAATAAGGAAAGAAAATAGAGAATGGAACGAAGGAGGTACCAAAAAAAAAAAAAAAATCCCTAGTCGCTGGCTCCTCTCATCCTTCTCGAATGAAACTGCAGCTTAGATCTCATTTCCAGCTGCGTTGGGTACATTTCGGAGCCACAAGTTGGTCCCTCTCCGCGCAGAGCTTCCCGACGCCGGCTGGTCCTCCGCGAGGAGACGCGTTCTCGGGAGCGCAGCGGCTCCGCGCCATCCTTAGCGCAATCGCCCTGGCTCGCGGCTCCCTGAGCGGCAGAAACCCCGGTCCCCTTCCATCCACTTCGGCTTGAACTCTCTTCCTCCCCCTCCCGCTCCTCCCTCCCCTCCTTGCCCCCCAGACAGATAAATGCGCTCCCCGTGCCGGCTGCGGATGTTGGCAGTCTAAGCTTTCTCTCGGCGGTTAAGGTCCTAGGTCCCAAAATCTCCTCTCCGACTGCAGTCCCCTTCCCTCCTCTGCCCCTCTTTCTTTCCCCTATTCCGTTCCCTTTCTCTGCTTGTGATCAGTGAAATACAATTACCCAATTACCTCCCATCATCTTAGCACTGATTGGTCAATTGCATTAACACTTGAAGTCAGGGAAGAGGGGATTGGAGCCTTTGCGGAGTGGTGTGGCACCGCTGCCACCTGGCGGACAGCGCCAGAACAACTGAATCTCAAAGGAACCCCCACGCTTGGAGATTAGCAATCGGCAGAGAAACTCAAGGGTTGCGTGGGAGAAGTTGTCAATTTTTTCTAAAAGCCTGCCTGTTTTCCTCCTGAAAGCCAGGAGTTGGGGCTAGAAAGGGGAAGTCATGGAAATCAAATCACCGCTAGGATTCAAAAGTATCAACAAACACAGAAAGCTGTTGCTTTCAGATTGCTGGGCAAGAGCCTCTCCCCTCCCTAGTGAAGCACGCGGTCAGAGGTAAGGATTAACACGGTACTATTACCTAGGATAGGCTGATGGGAAGAAATCTAAGAGGAGCTGAAAAGCTGCCAGGGAGGGAGCCCGTGGTCCAGCAGGATCATCTGACCAGGAGGAAGCACTGTAAAGGCGAGATAGGAGCCTTCAGCCTAAGCAGTGTTGCAGTAAATTGGCCTGTTCAGTTTGTACAAGACATCCAGGACAGTTTGACAACTCAGTTCCAACATCTCTCCCTCCTGGCTGTGGGCTTTTCCATCAACTCATGTTAGGGGGGCGGGTTACACATTTCAACTTCACTGGGTCTTCACAGGAAGATGGAGGGGCCCATAACATAATATTATTAATAATATATTTATGTGAGTTTCTTTCTCCACTGTATAATTGTCCTAAGGCCCTTTCTGTGAGCTATGGTTACTCATTTTATGTCATTCAGGTATGCGACCTTGAGATTTGAAGTGGATAAAATGAGGAATGATAATTCAAACAATAAAAGATTATATGTCGGGGGAAAAAGGCAAATAAATAATTCTCTGTTTTAAGCTGCACAATTAATCTCTGTGCTGATTTTCTTTACTTTTGAGAGATCAGATTATGGACTTGGTTTAAAAACAGTTTTAAACAGGCTGTAGGGTACTCTACTCAAGCACAATACATACTAAAATTTGAGTTTTTGTGTTACAAAACATAAGAAGAAGTGGTATTCGACAAAAAGGAGAAAAATTCTACTAAGGGAACATTAGAGACATATCCAAGTTGACACCAAATGTTCTCTTTTTTTCTTTTCTCTTCTTTTTATGGTACATGGACATTTCCTCATTTAGAGTTAAAAACATTTAAAAAACTTACATCCCTACATTTCTTTGGGTACCAAGCACATACTCTAATATGTATTTCAGATGTCTGCACCTGGGAGACGAAAGGACTTCTTTTACACATGGATTGTGATTTATTATAATTTCTCCATTTTCTTGGAGAGCTTTGATGCAGTTATGAATTGCACCAAAATGTGAATTTGCTGAGGGGTAATGGCATTGCTTCTATTTTTAAATAAATGCTGTATTGATTGATTCCAAACACTAGTAGGCAGTTGACTATAACTTTAATTGGTCTTTCGAAGCTCTCAGCTTTATATGCCAATTACAGTTTGTCAAGTAATAAACCATTAAAAAGCACACTCGCTGGCTGCTCTAGATAGCTTCAAAGGAGTCCACCCTCTGGTTCTGAAGTAAGCTAGAAGTCATTTGAAATGAAAATTTTCTTTTTAGGGACTTTGACAGCTAGGGAAAGGCCAATGATTTGTTTTTCAAAGCTGATCATTAGCTACCTACCAGACATCTTGAAAGCCTTTCAGAATGAATTAATCTATCAAACAAAGCAGCAGAGAAGGATCGGTGCTATTTAGCCAAAGGAAGAAGGAAAGCCTTCCCACTCCTGTTTACATTCCCATTTAGCAGCTACAATTTCTTTTTCCACATCAGCTACGTATTCACACTATACAACCTTGAATTCGTCATTTAGCCTTCCTTTTTTGATTCAGACTCGAGCAGTGATTTTTGGGCATCCAAATGGCATTGTCTTTTGCTGCCTTTGCATATACCTCACCTTATTTAAAACTCAAAACAATACCCTGAGAGGTTTCAAAGATGGGGAAAGTGAAGCTAACGTCACATACTCGGTAAATGGCGTGGATGAGTTTTGAATCCAGATCTACTCAATTCCAATTCTTCCAGTTTTACTACAGCTTCTCGGTTTGGGGAGCATGGAAAATAGATCTAAGACAGTCATGAGCCTGCAGGCTGTCATTATCAGCACTGGATCCCAGAGATGAGTTCCTAACCCTGTAGGGGAATGGAATTGCCACATATGTCCCTGAGTGACCTTACTCAAAGAGAATTGTAATGAGTCTTAAACAAGCTAACTGTCATACAAATACACATGCAAACTAAATTGTTGTTAAATGATGACAAAACTATAGATATTCATTCAGTAGAATTTGCCAGGTACAGTCAACAATGGCAGGGGATGTGTTCAAGTAAAATTCTTTATGAAAACTCTTTTAGAGGAGATAATTCTCCAGTGAGTAACAGATTGGTCACATTGTCACACTTTCAATTAGCCCATCTCCTTAACCAAAAGGATGGACAGGACAAATGCTATTAAAATGAGATGACTTGGGACCAGAAGGGCACAGTTCTGACATGGCATGTTTGTCTATGGACATACAAGGTTCTGGGTGTTCTCCTCTCCTGATTTGTAGACATTTGGGTGGTGAAACAAAACTGTCATACTATTTCACTGTGTGCTGGTGACTCTACCTGGTGTAATCTTTAGCAAACAGCAGAGGACAGCATCTTGTTATCAAAAATACAAAATAGCAAATAGAATGAATTCAGTCACTTTGCTTAAAACTAGATAAAATATGGATGTGTTTATTGTACATATTAGTTTGATTTACCAGGCTGTAGGCCGCTCTATTCAAGCACAATATGTACTTAAGACTCGTCTTCATTACAAATTCTGGGAATAAGTATTCCCTTTCCACTTTCAATACTATCAAACGGGAAACAGAATATCCTGTGGGATAATCGTATCAAACTTGCCTTTATAGTTACACATAATGACATGTGAGTTAACTTCTTTAGACCACAGTCTTTTGAAAACTACTTTAGTGATAAAATGTCATATTTAGTGAGAACTTACTACATGTTAGGCGAGACAGTATTTCAAGAATGTTGTATCTCAGAACTAGAAGATATCCTAATGGTCATCTATCCTTTATTCCTTGAAATATAGATGAAGATACTAAAGTCCAAGTAGATTTGCAAATTTGTTTTTTTTTTTAAAGTATCTTCTCTGTGATGGCTACTCCTCCACCCAGTTCCCATTCCGTATAGTCTAACTTTTCTGTGCTCTCATACTTTAAAAACATTACCAATAACTAGGACTTAATGATTGCTTATGAATGCCAAGCATAGTTTAACTATGTTACAGATGTCAACTCATCCAATCCTCCTAACAATTTTACGAAGTAGGTATAAATATCATCCCATTTTATAGACAATGAAAATGGAGTTGAGCTTGAGTAAGGGCACCCAGCTAGGAAGTGACAGATGCAAGATTTTTAACTCGGGTTATTTTGCTTCAGAGGTATAGTTGTAACAAATAATTCCTATTATTACCTATTGCACTGGATTGAAATGATTTTCTCATATCTGTAGTCCCACGAAACCATGGCTGATTTCATGAGAGCATATATATATATTTTGTATTTCTAATACTGTACACATAGTTGAATGAATAAATGTGCATGATTATGACATTAGGAGATGGAAAAACCTGTGTCTTTTGTCTCTTACTGAATATTCTTTTCACTGTGGTACACAAAGTGTTAGAAAGGTGATATACTTACTGCAGTTACTAAATAGAAAAAAAATAAAAGATACCACCAAATAAAATAATTTAATTGGAGAATTATAATTTCTGTATCAGTTAGCTATTGCTACATAATGAACCATCCCAAAACTTGGTAGCTGAAAGCAGCAGTCATTTATTATTTCTCTGGCGTCTACAGGTCTGTCAGAGATTGGTTAAATGGCTCTTCTGATCTTGGCTGGGTTCACTGTTAGCTGATCTAGAATGGTCTCAGCTAGGGATTCTGGGGCAATTCATCTCTACTCCACCTGTCGCTCTCCTTCCGTCAGCTTGGCCCAAGCAAATTTCTTGGCAATAGCAGAAGTCCAAGAGAGCAGCAGAAAGGCATGAGTACTTCTTCAGGCTTTTGTTTAATTCAAATCTGCTGACTTCTCATTGGCTAAAACAAATCACTTATTTGAGCCCATTGTCATCCCATCCATAATGGGAGGCCACTGGAAAGTCACACGACAAAAGAGAGTGGAAAATCAGGGTGATCATTGCAATCAGCCATAAATCTATCCTTTACAAAATAACAGATTTCTTTAATGATTACTGGAGTTTACTGGAAAGAAAATTCTCCACATAAAGGGTTATTCAATCAGTCACTTATTTATTTCAACAGATGAGTATTAACTTCCCATGATGTGCCAGGTATTATGGAAGTTATCAGTAACTCCTCTGCTACCCCCACTTTCTTAATCACATCTGTTGATGCTCTTTCAGGGATAGCTTACACATCTGCCCAGTTCTCTTCACTATATTACTTTATGGAGACCACTCTCAAGTTCCTCTGTGGATTCTTCTCCACTACTCTTTCCTCTTATCCACTCAATCCCCTCTCTACTACTAGTTAGTTTCTACAAAGAAAAGCTGATGGAAAAGTTTAAAGGAAGAAACAATAAAGCAAAAATATGTTTCATATGTATAATAACAAAAACCCACAACACTGGGAAGACTATTTGCAATGCATGGAACAAAGGATTCATATTCTAAACACATAAATAGTTATTAGAAAGAGATTTTAGAAATAAAGGAGAAAAATACAAATAACCTTACAGATGACTAGGAAAAAATACCTTAGAGTTGATTCGCAGAACTTATTATTTTAGCACTTATTAGTACCTATGTTACTTAGCACAGTGCCTGGCCCTTTGGCCTCAACACATTTTGAGTGAATGAATGAACTGTCTCCTTGATTGAGGGAGGAAAGTGGGTAGATAGTAGGTATACCAATTACAAGCAATGGTGATATAATATGCTCAGAATTTTACCAGAAATAAATGTAAATACCTGGGGGAGCAGAAGAGACAGTAGCTACCTCTACATGGGAACAGTTCCAGAGGACTTCACAAAGAGGAAACCTAAATATGTTAAAAGCTTCGTGAATGTTAGTGTAAGTTTACGGATGCATGATTGAGCATTTTGTAGTCAGAGAACAGAGAACAGATACATTCTAAGAAAAAATAATTTATGGCTATGGGGGATCAGAGTTTGCTACTTCAAAATGTGTCTCTTTGGCTTGATTGTTTTTAAGAACAAAAGACTCTGAAAGAAACTTTGACCTTTCCCCTAACTGCCTAAAAGAATTTAGGATAGAAGGCCTGTCCCAGAAAGGGGCTAATACTAAAGATAATTATAGTGTAATATAAACTAGGTGTGATAGACAGGGAGGAACGTAACAAGGGCCGTTTAGTTAAAATCCTTTCTGTGTCTCATTGTCTTTGCAAGCCATGGTCAACATTTGTTTATCAAACATTAGCTTTTCCATCTCCATATAAATTGCCTTCCTACCCTTTGAAGTCCCAACATTCTCCTTTGTCCTTAGCTGAAGATGGTATTTAAGGTAATGGCTTCCACCATTTTAGCAAGTTACTCAGTTTTCCTGGGTTTCTCCCATGTATACATGTTACTAAGTTTGTTTGATTTTCTCCTGTTATTCTGTCTTGTGTCAATATAATTCTTAGGCCAGGAAGAAGAACCTAGAAGGTAGAGGAATAGTTCTTCCTGCCCTCCATTGGCCCAAAGATTAGCAGGGCTAATGCTTAGCTAATTACATACTCAGTTATGGAAGATGTGATCAGAGTATTAGATGCCATGTAGAGACCAAGAGAGTCCAGATTTTGAAAGTAGCCTTAAAATATGCGTCTGGTCTTTCTAGGAGGGTATCAATCACAAATGACGTGTGGGAAGGAAGAGTATCAGTGAAGGAGAGCATCTCGAGGGACGGGTCTTCCTTTCTCAGACCACATTAGGCAACATGACAAATTCTAGGAGTGACTTAATAAGATGAGAGCTGAAGGAAACAACTATTTGACAACCAATGCCAAACCAAATTAGACCCAATTACATTTTAGAAATCCTTCTTAAATGGTGAGCCAAGCACTTGTAGAACACAATCTCCTTTATCAAATGTTTCTAGGAGAGAAGGTATTGGTGCATAGAAATTACAAGGTGGTCTTTTTCTACAGTCTAAATTAGGATTCTTTGCACCGAGTAGAAAATTGCCCATAAAGGTATCTTTAAAAGTCCACCAGGAATTAGTAGATGGTGTGAATCCAGTTGTGTAATTTGGAAAGACAGCTGCATTTTATCTAGCTAAATCAGCACTTGATACTAAACAACACCCAAAGAATGTCACTTTATTTCAGCATTAGCCATGCAGTGCAGATTCAAGAAATGATAGCTTTGTTTTCCCCACCATATTACCGTTGTGTTTTCAGGAAATGAAGTGCATGGATTTCAAAATTCAGTTCTCTTCACATTGACGATGCATTGGCACATCTGTGATTCCAGGCCTCCCGCTGATTTAGTAGTGCATGATGCAAATAATGTTGAACAATCTACATTTTTAAATGTCCGGGTTTCTCACATGCACAGCATTTTTGAGGGAAGCAAATGACTGTCTAGGAGATACTGCAGATTTAAAAAAAATATATATTGTATTTGCATGGAAAATGGAAACACCTTTATCGCTTGAATGAAATAATTCTTCAAACACTGAAAATAAGCACATATAGAAATATTATTCAGAGTTGACTTTCAAAATGTGAGGCAATTGGGAATCCTTTGATTCACTACACAGATCTTTTTAATCCATCAACAAGTGTGTGTGAGTTTTATAGGACAAATGAGATACAAAATAAATATCTCTGTGGCAGATGAAGACTGTGAGGTATGTCTTGGAGTTGTGGTTTCATTGAACGGGGTGAACACTGGGTGATTGTTAACTGATTGACTGCTTGCCATTTTACTACAATCTTCAGTTAACAATAGTCCTGAAAAGAATTTTTATTAAAATTTTAAGAATTTTTATGGAAGTTTATATTTTCACTAGGATAAAAATTATGCCACATTGCAGAAGATCTGAATGTCCATTTTTCCGAAGAAGACCTACAAATGGCCAACAGGCATGTAAAAAGATGCTCAACATCACTAATCATTAGGGAAATGCAAATCAAAACTCCAATCAGTTTTCACATTCTGCTGGAATGGCTATTATCAAAAAGACAAGGGATAACAGGTGTTGGCCAGGGTGTGGAGAAAATGGAACACTTATGCACTGTTAGTGGGAATGTAAATTGGGACAGCCACTATAGAAAATTGTATGGAGGTTCCTCAGAAAATTGAAAGTAGAACCACCAATATGATCCAGCAATTCCACTTTTGGGCATATATCCAAAGGAAATGAAAATAGGATCTCAAAGAGATGTCTGTACACCTATATTCATTGCAGCATGATTTACAATAGCCAAGATGTGGAAACAAATTAAGTGTCCATCAGCAGACGAATAGGTAAAGAAAATGTATATATACATGTATATATATATATATGAAGGTTATTCAGCCAAGAGAAAGAAGAAAAGTTGTGACAATATGGATGAACCTTGAAGGAATTATGCTAAGTAAAATAAGTCAGACAAACACAAATACTGTATGATCTCACTTACATGTGGAATCTAAAGAAACCAAACTCATGGAAACAGAGAGCAAAATGGCAGTTGCCAGGGGCTGAGGAGTGGGGGAAATGTGGAGACGTTGGTTAAAGGGTACAAACTTCCATTTATAAGATGAATAAGTTCCAGGGATCTAATGTACAGAATAGTGACTATAGTTACAATACTAATTATGTACCTAAAAGCTACTAAGAGAGTAGATCTTAAATGTTCTCACCACACAAACACAAAGCTGTGTGGTGATGGAGGTGTTAACTCACTTTATTGAGGTAGTCATTTCACAATATATATGTGTGTCAAGTTGTCACATTGTACACCTTAAAATTATACAATATTATGTCAATTGCATCTCAAGAAAGCTAGAAAAAGGAATCAAACGATACAGAAAAAATTATGCCATGTCAAAATTTAATTTGTGACTTTAATTTTTATTAATGATTTCTCAATTTTTTTGGTATTGTTATTGATTTTAGTGGCTACATTAAAAAGGCTGCTGAATTTTCTCACTTTTTCTAGTCTCAATTCTGCTTCTTTTACCTCTAGAGTTAGAGGGTGGCAAAATTATGCTATTAGAACAAAGCTTATCTTTGAAGAGGCCAACCTCCCATTTTTGGTATCTTTTCCTTTTCTATTCCTCTTTATATAAGCCTAAGCCTTCAATCTCAGGCACTCCCCTTCTCCAGGAAGAAAAATACTAAATAAACAAATTTGCATATAGAAGATAATTAACAATTTAGTTCAATCTAATCCAATTCATTCATTCATTTAACAAATTTTTATTGAGTACCAATTTCAGGGGGTTCCATATACTATATCTGCACAAAGTGTTAGCCCTTTTCCTTATTTCTCAGAGATGCTTACATTTTTAGGAAGGATTAGTATATACTCAGAAGAGGGAAATGCTTGATCCAAGGAAAGAGCATGGAGTCATGCCAAGAACAGCAAGTTTGGAATCCCATAGACCTGAGTTTGAATTTGACAAACATTCATTGTTTGTACTTTAGGAGAACTGCAAATAGTTTAGGGCTGGAGCTTAAGGAGACTGTGTGTCAGGGAAGGGGACAAAATGCCAAGAGATGAATCTACATATAGCAGCCAGATCAAGGATTCTTTGACGTTGAAGGAGTTTGTCCAAAAGGCAAAGGGGCAGCATTGAGAGATAATAAGTTAACATGGTAAATTTGGGATTTCAAGATATTACAAGGGGCATTATGCAGTTGAAATGGAGAATAGGAACAACGGGACCTAGGAAAGCAATTAGGAAACTGTGGGAGGTTATGAGCATCCAAACAAAGGCAGGAGCTTTGGGACTGGAGAGAGGGAGATGGGTATAAGAAATGCCAAGTGTTAGAGTCTACAAATTCTATTAATTTGCATGCTTGTTGTTGGTACATATATGCATGTGTCTGAGTGTATATATGTGTGTCATTCTGTTTGGAGGCTATACATAACTTCCATTCAATATAATGAATCACTTCCTGAAAATAAAGCTCTTCTGAACAGGAAATGGGCCGTACTGCAAGACTGTCATTGGAGTTGCTCAAGCATAGGCTAGGTCTTTGAGGCAGGCTTAGATGAGATATGCAGTTCCCAGAGATTGTCCCTGATTAAATTTCCACTGATCCACTATAGCAAAATGAGATGAGTAAGGGCAATGTAGTGGGTTTGTCCTATTAATTAGTTGAATTAAAAGCAAAAATCTTCAATTTGTGATTAAGTCTCTCCTATATTTTCACAACTATAATTTCCTTTCTTATTTTTATTTAGTAATATTTTGAAATGTAAAAATCTGGCAAAATAAAAAGTTGGAAACACTCTATTGAGCCATTGTATATTTATTCATTTTAATGATATGAGAGATATCAAAGTCTGGGACCTGTTAGACTGATGGCCTTTGAGGGCCCTTTGGACTCTTAAATTTTATGCTTTTATCAGAATATGTCTGCCTGGAGAAGTGCTTTCATGTAGATCAACAGAAAGGTGTGATTGACATTACTCAACCTTTCATAAACAAATCAGTTGTCTCAGACTATAACTGCAGAAAATGCTCCCAAAGTTTCCAAGTACAGCCCTTTTAGAAAGCTAAATTCTGACGTGAAATTGATGACATCTTACAAATACCTGCTCAAATGTTCCTTTCACAGCAAAATACAACGTCGGAAAAATGTTAAGAACCAAATTGTCAGTATCACTCACCCAAGTCGACAATTTTGGAGCCCCTCACCTACAGCCCTACAGCCCTGTGTCAAGCCATTTTCCATTTGGAACTTCAGCGTCCTGAGGGGCCTGGCAGTCCGCATTCTTTTTCCTTAAGGTGCTACTGACAAGCAATGCCATTAAGGCTAAGCTTCAAGTCGGAGAAGGTGCCTCTAAGTGCCTGTGCAGTCAAATGCCACAAAATTTCAAATGGAAATGACATGAATTAATTTCCTGAGAAGAACAAAAAGAAAAGGGAAATCGAGAAGAAAGGCAGCTTCTTGTAACACAAATGCAGATTAATGGCACCCACTGATTGATTGAAGTGTCAAAAAATGCAACTTTCAGATATAAATGAAGCTACTGGAAGAGTTTGGGGGCTCTTTCTTATTCATACAAAATATTAACTGATAAAGTCAAAGTGAAATTCATTTTTCTAGGTGTCTTTAACTTCCTTTGTACCCCAAAAGGTAACCTTTTGGACAGTAGTCCTTGGATGAAAGATGATAAGAGCCACCCAAAGGCATTTCATTGTACCAGGAATAAAATTAAAATCCCTTATATGATTTATAAAATCCTACTTTTCTTGGCTTCAACCCCCATGTCTCAGCCTTTCTTCAACCTCATCTTATATCATCTGCTCCTTCACCTTAACTTCTCCAGCCATATGGGCCTTCTTTCTGTGCTGACAATAGGGCTTTGGTACTGACTGTCCCCTCTGCCTGGAACATTTGCTCTCTGTTCTTTGCAGGCACTGATCTTTTTGATCTTTTAAGAGAGGCCATCTCTCCCAAGCAGTTGAAGTAGCTGCCCAATGTCTATCACATTACCATAGCTTAATTTTGTGCAGAGCACTTATCTGATTGTCTTTTTTAATTTGTAGAGTTGTCCACCTCTGCTGGAATGTGTTGTCCATGGGAACAAGGACATTGCCTTTCTTGTTCAGAGCTATATCCTCTACTCCCAGAATGCACAGAGAAGATGCTGAATTCAAATTTTTGAATGAAGAGCTGACATGGTAAAAGTTAGATCTGGAAGCCAACTGGACAGCACTGATAAGGGGTAAAGGTAGGGATTTGAGGAGGCATGCTGTTCCTTTAGCAACTATCCTATGGTCACCCTCAGGTGGGGCTTAATTGAATGAGGACTATGCATGCACTCTTATTTACATTCTGTCTAATACCGGGAAAGGGAAGAATTTACATTCATAACTTCTAGTCGTGCATATATAAAATTGGGTAAAAGCTTGGGCACTTGAGTCCAACACCTGAGATTTGAATATTGGCTCCACTCCTTCCTAGCTGTGTGACCTTGGGTAAGTCACTTAACCTCTCTAAGCCTCAAAGACCTCATCTATAACTGGTCACTGCTACCCCACAGTCCATTTATGAGGATTAAAATGAAATAAGGAATGTGGAATAGTTAGCACAGTTGCTGGCATCTAATGAGGACTCATTAAGTGTTAGTGGTATTTGCTATTATTAATGAATACTTAATATCAAGCTTTCAGTTACAGTGGATCCTCTCTTCTCTTCCACCTATTACTTGACCAGCCTGGTCCTTCTTTGGCTGTCCCTTAAAAATGCAGTAAATGTGACAAAGATAACGGAACCTCACTCAGCGCTCTTTGGGAAAGTCTTCCTTGGTATCTCTACATATCTCGTTCCTCCAGAATGCCTGGCTAGAAGTTAAAGTTACTTTCATCTATACAAATGTATAGCAAAATGAATGTTAAAACTGTTTTTGGAATCACATTAAAGAAAATGTCATTTTGCCCTTATCTTTCCCATAAAGATTTAGCTATTGTATCTTTAAAAAGGTCAAACTTTTCTTCTCTCTAAGTTTCTACAGAAATCTCAAAATGTGGTGTGACCTTGAACTAATTGCTTTGCCTTTCTGTGTCTCAGTTTGTCTGTTTTAAATAAGTATGATGATTCCTAACACGGCAGCTCTTCACTTGATGGTAGTGAGGTGAAAATTAGTTTCTCATGTTCAATACCAGAGTCACCTTCAATATTCCCCCCACCCACCCGCCCACACATTCATTCATTTGTCAGGTTCTCTAGTTCCTCTGTAGGTAACATTTTTTGCCTGTGTCCCTTCTTGTGCACTCCACTCGCTGTCACTTGTACACTCCACATGCTTTCCGTTCAGACTCTGAACACTCTGCCCTAGTTCCAGAGCATCTTTTAGTCTCTGATCTCCGCCTCCTCCAATGGAGCCTACTTACAGCCGGTACCTATCTGGAAGGACCAGCTTTCCAAACAGCAGGGAACATTTATTGAGTGATTACTATGTGTCCAGCTCTGTGCAAAGCACTTCAGAGACATGGTCATTTACCTACAGCTCCAAGGATGGGCATGCCCACCTTCAGAGAATCTCATTAGCTACTTGATTATATCCGCATCCCTCACTCTGTGATATGTCCCTAACCCTGCTCGGCCATGTACTGTTTAATGATCTCAGGCAAGATATGTAACCTCAAAAATCCTTCAGTTTCCTCATCTGTAAAATGAGAAAAACAATAGTGCCTAGGGATATTGCAGGGTTTCTTAACTGTGGCACAGTTGGCATTTGGGGTCAGATAATTCTTTATTTTGGGGGGATGCTCTATGCATTGTAAGATGTTTAGCAGCATCCCTGGCCTCTACCCACTAGATGGCAGTATCACTCTCCCTTTCCCTCCCCCACACCATTTCCACCTCCATTTTGAAGAACAAAGTGTCTCCGGACAATGCCCAATCATTCCCTCATCACAAGCACACCAGATACTAGGGTATTGGGGTGAATAAATTAGATACTTTTAGATGCTGGGTGTGAATAGTTCCTTTAAGTCTCTTAGTTCTTGGGACCAACTTGTTTGTTCCCCATTCCCCAAAATAACAAGAGGGCTTGTGGCTCCCAAGATGAATCCTAGGTTTCCCTGCCTCCTTGCTTTGTAGTTCTTTCCACTGCAACACTGTCTTCTCTACTTCTGCCTTGGAAATTCCTACCCAGCCTCCAGAATACTTCTCCTACCAGAAGTTTTCCCTAATTCTTCCCAACTGTGTGATATTTTCCCTCTAAATACTTTTACCAGGGCCGGCCAAGTGGTGTAGTGTTTAAGTTCACATGCTCTGATTCCGCAGCCTGGGGTTTGCAGGTTCAGATCCCGGGTGTGGACATACACACTGCTCATCAAGCCATGGTGTGGTGATGTCCCACATACAAAATAGAGGAAGACTGGTACAGATCTTCACACAGCAAGTCTTCCTCAAGCAAAAAGAGGAAGATTGGCAGCAGATGTTGGGTCAGGGCCAATCTTCCTCAGAAAATAAACAAATAAATAAATACTTTTACCATCCTTTTTGTACCTCAGTCATGACCTCTACATTCTACCATATTGTATAATTATTGGTGTCATTATGTCATCTCTCTTGGGACTGACAACTTCATGAGAGTGAGATTCTTCATTTTCTGTCTTTTTAGCCACTATAGAAGTGAATGCATTGTCTGGGATGTATTGGTTGCTCATTAAATGTTCATTAAATTGAATTTATGACACAGAAGAAATAAATGACTTATAAGGCAATGCCTACAAATGTTAAAGTAAATTAAAAAATGTTAGAGGATAAAAAATTAAAATTGTATCCAGATGCTTCTTGAAATAATCAGATAATTGAGCCAATAAAGGTTTATTGTTTAAATTACTCATGCAACTGCCTTGATTTTCTACTTCTCTTTGCACATGTAGAAACAGCTGAGAAAGAATTGTAGTTGTCATTTGAAAACTATTAAGTGATTTGCCTATTGATGGAATCTGTATTCTTCCGCTAGACACAGAATTTATCAAATAAAGGAGATACAAACAAATCTACATTATTGCTTTATTAATCAAGAGGGAGGGCCAAGGAGGCAAATGCCAGTATGGAATGATCTAAGTTGCAAATGAAATTGATCCTTTTTTTCCACCTGGACCTGCTGTTTGGAAAAAAGTCACCCTGCTCCCCAACCCCCTGACACTTGTTTGCTATGGAAGGTGAAATTCCCTGCTCCCCAAGAGTTTGAAATCTAGAAAAGTTTATGCAAAGCCATTGTTATGATGCAGTTGTGATAAAATAGGAAAGACACTGATCTTTGATTTGGGAAACGTGGATTAAAGACTCAACATTACCCCTTAAGAGCATTGTGACTATGTTAGGCTGAATAATGGCCCCAAAGATGTCCATGTCCTAATCCCCAGAACCTGTGCAGATGCTACCTTCTGTGGCAAATGGGACCCTGCTGGTGTGATTCAGTCAAGGATTTTGAGATGGGGAAATTATCCTGGATTATCTAGGTGGGCCCCATGTAATCACAAGTATCCTCAGAAGAGGAAGGCAGGAGGGTCAGAGTTACAGAGAGAGCAATTTGAAGATGCCAAGGCCTCTGGAAGCTGGAGAAGGCAAGGGCACAAATTCTGTCCTAGAGCCTTCAAAAAGAAGGCAACCCTATCAATGCCTTAATTTTATCCCCTTGATGCTGGTTTTGGACTTCTGAGCTCCAGAACCATAAGACAATACATTTATGTTGTTTTGAGCCACTAAGATTGTGGCAATTTGCTACAGCAGCCATAGGAAACTGTGATAGTGAACTTGAATAAATCTACTAGTTATTTAACCTTCAGTTTCCAAATTTCTAAAATTTGGGCAATATCTATGTAACCAGATTCTTGAGTGATATAAAAAGGTAAAGTACTTAGACATTGGTTATTTTGGACATTTTGCCATGTTTTAGTTACACTTTTAATATAGCTGCTCAGTTTTCTTTCAGGGATTTACCCCTCAGACACTAATGTAGGACTGATCACCTACCATAGTTACATGGTGACAAATAACTTGGCCAGTCAGTCAACATAAATGGCTGTGAGAGGGCAAGTGATTCAAAGTAGGCCAAACACAAATTTTTTTACAAGGACGATAAGGAAGGAGCTACCCTTGATCCACTGAGGTTGCCAAAGTGGCAGAATGTAAGTCTGTTGTTGTTTGGGGATTTCTTTTTCACCAAATAGGAGAAACTGCCTAGCAGTGAGGAGATTAGAGCTATAGATGATTAAGAGCGACTGATCCCACATACTAGCTATGAGCATCTAGATTTATCCATGCCTGAAGCTAATCTATTCTGAGATTTTTTTTTTTGGTTACATGACCCAATAAAATGGGTGTGTGTTATATATGTATATATACACAATAAGTCACATAGGTTGGATTTTATCTACTGAACGTGGAAAAAAATCTATGTGAAAGTGTGTGGCAAAGAATATACTATAAATATATAATGTCAAATTATTTTTTCTCTATGAAGTATAAATGCTGATGGTAGAAAATTCAGATAATACATACTGACAAAGTACATTAGCCAAAATATGCATCATCCAAAATTCCACAGCTGGAGATCATTACTGTTAATATATGAGTGTTTTCTTACTTGACCATGAATGCAAGTGTAATATGTAGGAAAATTTGGGGTGGTTTTCTAGAGAGTGAGTCATCTAAACTTAACCTTGCATGATAAGTGGGATTTGAACAGGCAAAGATAAAGTTATATAATCATATGTAATCATATATAATATATATGATTATACATATATATGATTTTTGACAAAGACACAGAGATAATTCAGTGGAGAAAGGATAGTCTTTTCAACAAAAAGTGGTGGAACAATTTGATATCCACATGTAAAACTATAAACTTTGGTTCATACCACACGCTTTATATGAACATTAACTCGAAATGGATCATAGACCTGACTGTAAAACGTGAAACTATAAAACTTGTAGAAGCAAACATAGGAGAAAATCCTTCTGATCTTGAGTTTGGCAAAAATATTTTAGATATGATACCAAGTGCATGATCCATGAAAGAAAAAATTAATAAATTGGACTTCACCAAAATGAAAAGCTTTAACTCTTGAAAAGACTTTGTTATGGGAAGGAAAAAGTAAGTCACAGACAGGAAGAAAATATTTGCAAAGCATATATCTCATATAAGACTTAAAACCAGAATGTATAAAGACCTCACAAAACTCAATAGTAAGAAAACAGGTAACTCATATAAGAACGATGACAAACAAGCCATAAGCCATATGGATGGCAAATGAGCACATTAAAAGATGTTCAATATCATGAGTGAAGAAGGAAATGCAAGTGAAAACCACCATGAGGTACCACTACACACTTATTAGAATGATGAAAATGAAAAAGTGTTGGCAAGGATGTGGAGGAACTAGAAGTCTCATACACTGCTGGTGGGAATGTAAAATGTTACAACTACTTTGGAAAAAAAGAGTTTGGTTTACCATGGAATCCTGCCATTTTGCACTAGGTATTTACTCAAAAGGAATGAAAGCATATGTCCAAACAAAGATTTGTACACCAATGTTCATGGCATCTTTATCCAAAATAGCCAAAAGCTGGAAATGATCTAAATGTACTTCAACACCTGAATGAATAAACAAACTGTGGTGTACCCATATAATGGAATACTACTCAGCAATGAAGACAAATAGACTTTGAAACCTTCAATAACACAACGAAGTATGAGAATAATTGTGCTGTGTGAAAGAATCTGGTCAAAAAGTGTACATACTGTATAATTGCCTTTATACAAAACTCCAGAAAATGAAAACAAATCTATAGTGACAGAAAAAGATCAGGGGTGACTTGAGACCAAGGTGGAAGAGGAGGGTCGGGGCAGAAGGAGGACATGGGAGCATGAGGAAACTTTGGGGGATGATGCATAAGTTGATTTTCTTGATTATATTGATTATCTTGATTGTGTGATGGTTTTGCAGTGTTTATATGTGTCAAAACTTCTGAAATTGTACACTTTAAATATGTTCAGTTTATTGCATACCAATTAGACCTCAAAGTTGTGGGGAAAAAAATGAAGAGCAAAGGAGAACACATATGAATAAGTGTAAGGGAGAGCATGAGAGAGATCTCAGCCCAGTAACTCCTTCCAAGTGCCCCAGCATAGAGTATACAAGGATAGAGGAAGCTGTCAATAGCACGTGAATAGCAAAGTAGGTGAGAGAGCAGAGTTCTGAAGCCAGACTTCCTGAGTTCAAATCCTAACTCTGTCACTTACTAGCTGTATAATCTTGGAATGTTAACTTTTCCTTCTTAGTTTGTTCACATAAAAAATATGAATAAAAATAGTACCAGACTCAGAGGATTGTTTTGAGGTTTAAATAGATATATTAATTATATCTATATAATTATTTTTTGCAAAACTAATATATGCAAAATATTTACCATATGCAAATATAACATGGTTACAATAATTTTGGCCATTCTCATTATCTTTATTTTTTAAACAATTTCATTGAAATATAATCCACATACCATGCAATTTACTCATTTAAATGTACAAGTCAGTGGTTTTTAGCATATTCATGGTTGTGCAGCCATACAACAGTCTCATTTTAGAACATTTTGTCATTTCAAAAAGAAACCCCCTACCCATTAGTGATCATTCCTCCTCCTCCTCACCCTTCCTTGGGCAACCACTAATCTACTTTCTGTTGCTATAGATTTTCTTATTCTGCATTCAAACTGATATAGAATCATATCCATATCATACTCCTATTCAACATTTCATATAAATGGATCCATAGCATATGTGATCTTTTGTGTCTTGTTTCTTTCACTGAGCATAAAGTTTTCAAAGTTCATCCATGTCATAGGATATACCAATAATTCATTCCTTTTCATTGTCAAATACTATTTTGTTGTATGGATACAACACATTTTATTCCGGTTATTATTATTGCAGGAAAGAATATTTTCGTCCGAAGGGGAGGGAGAAGGAAGGGGCAAAGGCGTGATCCTAATGGCTGTCCAGCAACCTAGAAGCAGCAGGGAATTATATTTGACTAGAGAGGGGAAAGAGTGACTGAAAAAGAAGCCAAAAATTTCATGGACAGTTGCCAAAGACTCGTATGCTCCCCTATGGTTGGCCCTGCCTGGGGTCAGTGGAAAGACAGGTGACATTCATTCCACACAGAGGCAACCTAATGCAGAAGAAATTCCTGCTTGCTCACTAGCCCTGTTAGCATGGGCAAGTCACTTAACCCTTGAAATGTCAGTTTCCTCCAAACATGTCCCCACCCTTGCATTCATCACCTCCAGCCCTGAGCTTACCTCACAGGCCCATTGTGAGAATCATAAGTTAATGAAAGCAAAAGTACTTTATGACCTGGGACATATTTTTTAAAGTACAAAAATGTTTTAATGGTACATTATGCTAGAAACATTTTGAAATGTTTTCTAATGACAAAAAATATGCTTTAGAGATCCCTGAATTTCCTAGGAATTGATAAGTAAATAAAGAGCACACCAGGGCCATCAGCCAGCCATTGTGGTTAGTTGAAAACGGTTCCTAATAGACTCTGATGTCCTTAGAGGTAGGACTCCAGCCCATTCATCACTGTACCACACTGCTGGCCACAATTTCTAGGATATGGCAATATCTCAGTAAACTCATTTTGTTGAAGCAAAACTCAAACTGCATATTATAATGTATCAATCAGTGTGTGCATGACTTTCATGTTATATACTTAATGAAACAATAAAGAACTATTATTGATAATAACCTAGCTTACATTTAATAAGCATGTACCATGTGCCAGACAGTGTGCTAAGTTTTCCACATGCATTGACTCAAAATAACACTTCTTTTACAAAGGACCTGAAGGCAAGAGGAGTAAGTAACTTTTTTAATTTTAAAAAGCAATTCATAAAGCTGGAGTTTTAACTCAGTTTGATCTAAAGCTGAAGTCTTTAAAAAGGATTTTGGTTTATTCTTATTTATTAGAATTAAATAAAATAATAACTTATTATCTCATATACAAAACTTTAGATTCTAAAGAAAGGATCTGGAGGGAGTGTTTTGTTTTGTTTAGATTCCACTTAAAAATGTTCCAAAAACCATACATGTCAATTTTGATATTTGATCCTCCACCAAGGGTTCACCTGAGCTGTTTCCTAATTCAAATTATAGTCCTTAAAGACACTGAGGAGTCCTCAGATTCTTTGTGTCACTATCTCTGCCAAAACAAAATGTCTCCGTATTCTGTGCCACCATACTTTATTCTGTCATTTTTTCCAAAACTCAACTCGTCCACGAAATCTTCTGCAATCAAGGCGGAAGCCACCCAGACATTCTGTTAATAGCCTCTGTGTGATTGATATTTCTCTCCTGCAGTGTGGCAGGATAGCATATGCGTATATGTGGGCAAGCGTATATATCTTTATGTTAATGTGCATCTGTTCCTCTCATCGCTGCCCTATACTATAAGATATTAAGCTCCTAGGGTCTGTCCTTCTTTTCCTCCACAGAAGACAGCATTTATTCACCTGGGCAACTCCAGTGCCTAGCTCCCTGGCATGATGTACAAGTTCAATCCTAGTTCCCTGGCATGCTGTACAAGTTCAGTAAACATTTACTGAATGAGTGAGTGAGTGCTCAGTGATGACAGTGACAGCCTTGAAGGAAAATCTCTCCTCCACAGAAAGAAAATAAGATCGCGTACAAATATAACTTCAAATAGCTTGCCTTCTCCGGTATTTTATTTTTTAAGCATTCTCAACTGAAATGTGAGAGGAATGGCTGAGACTTAGCAGGTAATTTTCATTTCACCTCTGTTTTTCAATTGGTTACTACTTGCCAAATACACTATACTTAGAGTATTCCTTAGGCTAGGGTAAAAGCAGAAAACCAAAGATGAACAGTGGGGTTCTAACTCACCTACTCCCCTCTTTTGTTACAAAAAAGGAATATCTGAAAAAATCAAAATTCTGAGTCCTGTGAGCCTCATGGTTGGTTATATCTGATGTCAGTCTTTTAAAATTATTACTGTGACTTTAAACAACAACAGTCACCATACATAAACATTAAAATGTATTATACTTCTACAGTCGGAAAAGCTGCTAATGCTTAAGAAGATTTAGTTCTACTGCCTAGATTTTCATTGCATATCCACCTCCTTTCTATTTGAATGAACTTGAACAAGTTATTTAACTTCTTCCGCCATCAATGTCTTTATCTTGGAAATGAAGTAGAAAGGGTGCTGTGAGAATTCACTGGGTAATTCATGTGAAGAGGTTCCTTCCAGTCATCTGCACAGGAAGTCCTTCCTTTATATGTTGTGATAATGGTAATGATAAATAGAATAGGATAAGTAGACTCCTCCATGAACAGACTCATTAAAAACCTCTTAAAAGAGGATTCCTAACATTTCCTGGCACCAATAGGGATCCATCCAAGAATGATAAGAGAAAAGCAATTTCCAGGGAGGCTAGAACTACTGGGCTACTCTGCTCCTGTCTCAGTCTTAGGTGAAAAGGACCCATTCTTTACCTCAGGGATCCTAACTGCTCCATGAATGCAGGATGGTGGTGGTTCCAATATTCTAGGAGAAGGGGTAGAGTCAACAATCTGGATGAAACCCAAGGGGACGTAACTTGAAGGGCATTTACTTGAGCATTTATTTGCTTTCAAAGATTTGATAGTGGTTATACAAGGGCTGAAGGTCTCCCAAGGGTAGCAGAACAGAATTTGCTACCCCAAAATGTGTCTTTTTGACTTGATTATTTTTAAGAAGAAAATATTCAGTTAGAAACTTTGACCTTCCCCTTAACTGCCCCAAAGGATTTAAGATATAAGGCCTGTCCTAGGAAGGAGCTATCTCTACAGATAACCATAGTATAATATGAACTAGGTGTAGTAGACAGGAAGGAACCTAGCAAGGCCCACTTGATCAAAGTCCTCTCCATGTCCCATTGTCTCTGTGAGGCATGGCAAACATTTGTTGACAAAACATTTGCTTTTCCATCTCTATGTGAATTGCCTTCCTCCACTTTAAAATCCCAGACTACTACCTCTGACATCCTCCTTTGCCTTTAGCTGAAAATGGTATTTAAATTTGTGGCTTTGGCCATTTTGGTGAGTTACTCAGATTTTCTGGGTCTCTCCCATGTATACATGTTACTAAACTTTGTTTGATTTTCTCCTATTATTCTGTCTCATGTCAATTTGATTCTTAGACCAGCTGGAAGGGCCTAGAAGGGTAGAGGCAAATTTATTCCACTCTTACACAAGCAACACATTGGCACTTTCCCTGAACAGGTACCCCTTCTTTTGTACTTTACAGAATAATGAGTCATTTTAGTCACTCTCCCCTTCATGCACTCCTTTCACTGAGACTCAAATATCTACCACACCAGAAGTGATCTTGGCTTTACTTTGTTTCTGAGCAGCACGTATGTTCTTGCTTTCCATCTTTCAACCATCCTCAATGTCTCTTTTCAATCCCTAACCATGGAAATTATATCTTGCATTCTTCTTGTTTAGTTCTATTTGTAAATGATCAACTGGTTTTGTTTATATTAGTTTTAAGCCCCCTCCCCCAGGCTTTTTACCATATTGCTAGTGGCCACAGCCCCTCAGTTCTATGGCTTAAAACAACAGTCAAGAGATATTATCACTGTTGTAAACTAGGACAATAGGAGTCATAGCTCAACCCCATTCCAAGTGAAGGGGAACAGAATTTGCCACTCCAGAATGTGTCTCTTTGGCATAAGAGTTATTTTAGGCTGATTATTTTTAAGAAACAGTAGATGTAGGAAAATCTCTGTAAACTAGGTAGAAGTTACCCCTTTGTAAGAGTAATTTATAGGCCAGCCCCAGTGGCCTAGTGGTTAAGTTCATGCACTCTGCTATGGTGGCCTGGATTCAGTTCCTGGGTGAGGACATACACTACTCATCTGTCAGTGGCCATGCTGTGTCTGTGGTTCGTATACAAAAAGAGGAAGATTGGCACAGATGTTAGCTCAGGGTGAATCTTCCCTTAGCAAAAAAAAAAAAAAAAAAAAAGAAAAGAAAGAATAATTTACATTTATAGTGGAAATCTCCATTTGTAAGAGTGTCTCCCTCTCAGTACCAGGAATAAAAGAATGACTCTAAATCTCTAGAAACTCTTATCATTGGAGAAGGCAATGGCTTAAATCTGCATAACAGCCTTACCCTTGTTTATTGTGCTTTTCCTGGTAACTTCCCATAACCATTTCCCCATCCCCAAGATCTTCTTTGTTTTTAGCTGGAGAAGGTATTTAAGGTGGTGGCTTGGGCCATTTCAGGAAGTTACTCAGATTTCCTGGGTATTCCCTATGTATATAGGAGGTATACATGTTATTAAACTTCTGTTTGTTTTTCTCCTATTAATCTGTCTTTTATTACAGGGGGAGTCTCAGTCAAGAACCTAGAATGATAGAGGGAAATTGATTTTTCCTCCCCACCACCAGGAAAACATGATAGGTCCCCAGATCCACCTCCTTCCAAGGCCTGCTTCTGGTGAAAACTATATAAGTTATAAAGAGATAGTATGTGTGTGTGTCTTTTGATGGAAGTAGGTCCTCTCTTACCCTTTGAAGAACTTTTCCCTTAGTTTGCAATTTATTCTCTCAAGTTATGTACTTACATGTCTATTTATTTCTTCTTTTAAAAAATGGAATATATAAAAAAATAAGCCATAATCTCATTACTCAGATATTTTTTACACATATAAACACAGGATATGTAATATATATATTATTGATATCACATTTACCTAATTTCCTGTAATCAGATTTTTCAAATTAATAATATATTGTGAATATATTCCCATGTCTATACATTTGGGCAGTAGCACCAATACTAATGACTGTATAGTGTTTTATTATATCATTAGGCTATATTATAATAAGTCCTTTACTTTTAGGTATTTATGTTGTTTCTACTATATTGCAACTGTTTACAATGCTCCAATGATCATGCCTGCACATATGTCTTCATTCATTTGTGCACCGATTTCCTTAAGAGAAATCTTAGAAAAAGTAATGTTAGGTCCAGAGCAAGCACATTTTAAAGACTTGATAACACACCATATTGGTCCCCAGAAGGGTTACACCAAGTTACACTCTCAGCAGCAGTTTATAAAAATGTTCTTTCTTTACCCTCTTGCCACTACTGGGTGTTTTAATTCAGTTTTTAATTTAAAGAGCAAGTAGGAGTCATCCCATAGGGCTTGAGAGCTCCCTGAGTAGAGTTATATCAGATTTATGGTGTAAAGATTTGTTAACCACAGTCTGAGTCATGGGAATGTGGCCATGTTTTTTCTATTACCAGGAACTGTATGAATCAGATCTAATGACTATTTCAGTTACTACCCATACAGCCACATTTCAGGGACAACCCAAACTGGAAGAAGCTATATATTTTTATCAAAACATTCCCATGGATGTGATAATGGCAAATATCCTTTGAGTTCTCTTTAGACTGGGGCAATACTATTGTTTCACCTGAAATTATATATCTCATTTTAGACACTGGGGCATCGAATTTATAGATATGTTTCCAGGAATAAGAGGAACCCTATCTGTTCCCAAAGGAAAATGTCAATCATAAGGGAAAAACTACTGTGACTTAACCATGTAGATGTCTACTTTTTGGATACAAATCACAAACCTGACCAGGCTATTTGGAACTCTACTTGTTCCAATCCACTGCTTTGTCCATTTAACCACCTTTCAGAAGACGATAATTCTCGGTCCTTCTATTAGCGAAGAGAAGTTAGAAATAAACTTAAGTACCGATAGGGCCAATTCCTATTAGGATAACAATGCTAAGTGAAACAAAAATCTGCATGTTGGCATTTACACACAACAAAAGGGAAAGAGTTGTGATAGTTAATCAAAGGAGTGGTTGTATTTTCTGATCTTCTCTAAGATTTTAATATGTTTTTGCAAAGGATTCTTGGAAAATTTCCCTGAATATCCAAACATTCCTATAGAATTTATTATCCATTCATTTTACTAACAGCATATAAATGTGATTAGAAACTTCATAAATTTCAAGGCAAAATAAGACTGCTCCCACTATTATCTGATTTTATTATGCTATGATTTATTGGTGTCCAGAAATCAGATAGCCTTGAAGTGCTGAGATAAATTCTTGAGGGTAGATCTAGCAGGGATGGATATAGCTTTCTCTTAAGTTAACTGTGTGACTTTTTTTAAATTTTGCTTTCCTAATATGCTAAAAGAATGACACTATAAAGGTTTTGGGGATATGGTAAAAAGAGACAAAACTGTCATTAACATTCTAAAATAGAAGGGAAACATATTTTGGAAAATAGTCTCATACATTCATAATTAATCTAATTATCCATTCAATCATTTATTCAACTAACATTTACTAAATATCAACAACGAGCACATCTTTGGTTGAACTTAATCTGGAGGAATCCTGAGGTCTTAAACTAGGGTCTTCAATTAGGATTTGCATTTGTTTCTTCCTGGAACAGGAAGCCCCACCGACCTAGGACCTCTTTAACAGTCTTTGTTTTATGAAGGATTAGGTTTAGCTCCCCCAGGGAAGTCTCAGTCTTCCTATTTTCTTACTATTCCTCTTCTCTCTTTCAGCATAATATTTTTCGTTTTGGCAACTATTTGATTTCCCTCTACTGAATGGGTCTTACTTTCCCCAGGATCTAATTGTAGCTGGGTATCTAGTCTGGCATGCCAGCAAAGGAAGCCAGGGTTCCAAATTCCAGAGCTGAAAGTAGATTATATATTTGTTCCATTTCTCCCCAGATCATACCTCATTAACAACAATAGACCTGCTAAGCAAGTTCCTCCGTGTGTACGTCTGTGGTCATACTTCCTGACTCCCAAACCCTTTTGTGTCTTCCATCTAAGCACTGAAATGCCCTGGGTCCACTCTACATCTTACTTCCTGAGATCCCCTTCTCAGCAACTATATTTTCCTTTACATTCCTCTTCCACAGTTTTATTAGTTCAGGCACGGTTTTAGACACTCATTACCAAGATTACAGCACTGTGCTGTTTTTGGTTAAATGTAGCTAGCAGAATATTTTAAATCGAAAACGTTCCCATTCCATACTTGAATGGGATAGGTGAAAGAAACCAGGCTCTTCTTTTAAGTATCAGAAGTCCACATTCCCTGCAGGAGCAGGGATTTGGTGACAAGGAATAGTCACTTCCTTTTCAAAGTGAACACAAGATAAGATCAGGACTGTCAAAGATTTAGTCGTACTTTCAAGCTTACATAATAACTTGCAGAAGTATAAGCTTTGAGTGTAATACTTAAAAGTTTGATCAATTTAGTAGTCCTTTGACATTCTTTAAGGATATACCCAAGAGACTTTTGCTAGTAATGAATTTTCTAAATGTCACCATAGTCCATACATTTTGTGGATTACTCATGTTAATAGGTCATATAACATGTATCTCAGTGAGTATTACATAATATCAAATATAGACCCCTTCTTCCTGATGATAGCCCTATCTCATTTTTGATGATTAATTCTTCCCACGATATGTATTCATGGTGGAGTGGTAAATCCAGATGACTGCCCTTCCGTGGTAGAAGACAAAATTATCAAACCCATTATATTTTTCCTTTGCTACTGCAGTATAACCAAGGGGGGACAAATCACCAAAATTTGACCAAATCAAATGACCAAAATAAGCCAATATTTTTCTTACATGATCTTAAATCTCAGATGAAAAAAACACAAACATAAAAGGAGCAAGTTTTATTCATTCTGGCGGCATGATCCAGTTGAACATATTAAGTAGATCCTGCTACCAAGACCATCTGCAGATGCTTGGCTTGGTTCATAGTCCCGTACCAAGTCTATTATTTTATTTTTCTTCAAGCTTATGATTCTTTTTCTATCCTTTTGACAAGCTGCCTTTCCTTGGTTTTATTTTTACCAACAAATAAGTCCAGGTGACATAGATGATTTATTAAATCACAATTACAAATTCCCATTGGGACAAGTTCACTGAGGAGTTAGCTAAGCTCACTTACTATCTAGATAAACTGTTCCTTCCACAGCCTCTTTATGGAATAATTTAACAGTGTGCCTGAAAAATTAAAAATTACTGAATATAATGGGCTTTTTAAAAATAAATAAAACCACAAATATCAGCAGTCTACCATATAGTCATCTGCTCTATGACAATACAGACAACATACACATCGTGATTCTGAAAATACAAGACTACTAACAGCTGGTAGGCAAAAATTCTGCCTAGAGTCTAGCTTGCTTCTTAAAGCAGGAGAAATCACAGTACTGTGACTGCCTTCCTCACCCAGGAGGAGCTCTCTTAGTGTGCTATGAGGTTAAGAAAATGCTGATGCAACCTCCAAAGAGCTCTTCTTGTTGGCAGATCACTCTGTTCTTCAGTGGTATTAGGAAAGAATACTTATTCTCTATTTCTAATTTTTCTCCACATGAAAGAAACTCCATTATATCAGCTCTCCTGGCCTCTTTCTACCTCCTTTACTCTCTCCTCTCCTTGGTCAGTAGAGCTGTTTATTTCACAGGTGACCTTGGGAGCAAGACTTTGTCGGTTAAGGTTGAACCCATTCTCTTCACCTTCATCTTCAGAGCAGGCTGCTTACAGATGCATTCGAGCCTGCTACTCCACACTGGAAATTTTGTAGGGCAGGCTGCTGTGTCGGGGGAGTCTGCAGTTGCCCAGCAGTTCCTGGGACTGGATGGGTACATTTATATAATGCTGAAGTTAAATGTCAGGGTGTATTTTTTTGCTACACACTGAAACAATGTTCTCAGATATTGACTACACCCTTAATCAAAGTGGTATCTGGCTTTCCATTTGTCTATTCTTTTGACGTATTAAACCTCACTTTGTTCTGAACTTGGGCACTTAGAATGGAAGCCCCAGGAGAGCAGATTAGTGGTACTTGGAACTTACCTGATCAAAATTTCTCGAACAGGTCCTGATCTTCCTGAGAAAACCCAAAGAAGTTAAAGAAGTGCTCCAGATTTCTGCAGATGTTGCTTCTTTTACACCTGGAGGAAGACAACACAAATTTTTTAATCATACTATACAAATGAGAACAAATTTAGGGTTAGACATTCCTGCCTGCCTCACTCTTCCAATAGAATTTGGTAATTCAAAATGATGAAATACTCATTTTTCTAATACAGATAGATAGCTCGATAGATATAGACATAGGCATATGTATATATACATGCTTTAGCTTATCCATCTCTAGTTTTGCTAGTCTTTCTTTTGTTGTCAGTGTTCACTGCATTGTATTATTGAAATGTGTCATAGGTATTTCATTGGATGAGATTTTTGTCTATAAATAGCTTCTTGCACATACATTTGAGAGACTTCTTGCTCTGACCTCATCTTTCTGTCATAAGCTCAAAACAATATAGACAATTATCAGTTTATTCCAACCTTAATAGTCAAATGGACATAAAAAACTGGAAAATATACATTGTAATTTACAGATTTTTCAGTTTGATGTAGCAACAAGAAAATAAGTAAATACAGACATTGGACTGAGAATCAGAACTGGATGCAATTCATAAACCAACCATAATTAGCCAGGCAATTTTGGGCAAGTAACGAAAACTCACTGGGTCTTAATCTGTCCACATATAACATTAAGGGTTTTGTATAAAATTGCCTCTAAGGCCTCTTCTATCTTTTAAATTCTGTGATAATTTTCCTTTTGTGGTTTGATGTATGCAGAATGGTCGACAAAATTGTGGAAGCAAAACTGCCATGTTTAGATAAAGCTTGAATTTTTATGAATTTCTTACATGTACCCAATTACTGGCTTCTATCTCTGTTGGGCAGTTAGTTACTTGTAGGTAAATGATACTAAAGTGACTGTAAACAATTAATTTCAAGTTCACCCATTGATTTGAAAAAATCAATTGTGTATCTCATGGAGCTTAGTAAAATCTGATTTTTAACTCATATGCTTTATAATACTTTGGGGCCTGATGGCCAGTGTTTCAGCTGTCTATCCTTCTGCTATCCTAATGTTAAGGGGAAGAAGGTGGATTTCTGAAGGAACTGGGGAAATTTAGGCAACTTGTAAGATAGCTTACATAACTTAGCATTATATCCTGATTTATTTTTCTGGTATCTTCCAAGGGAAAAAAAAAATATTTCTGGGAGAAATATTCATTTATAATTGGTGTTTCATATGTCGATGTTCTGCAAAAACAATAACAACTGCTAAAATTGAGAACTGAGTGATAGTTGAGATTACTACCCACAAGGATAATTTTAAAACACATGCAATTTTTTTGTTGTTTGTTGTTGTTACTAGAATAAAGGAGACTAGTTTAAGCCTGTACTATATTTCTGACACTGGGGTAAACTCTCTACATTATTTCACATATTAAGCCTCATAACTAACCTATGAAAATTTTGAATTATGATTCTCATTTTATAGAAGAAATTATGAGTCAATTGACAGAAAGAGATAACAAGTGGCAGAGTTAGCAGGTCTGTGTGGTCCGGAGTCTCTCTTTCTTACTGTGCTATATCTCCTGGTCCTACAAAGCTTGTTGGCTACATCTAGACCAGTAAATATTCAGCTTCAATAGTCTCTCTCAGACCTGTATTTATCTGAGCCTCTGAATGCATTGGTTAATATTCATCTTTTGATATATGAAGGCCTTGTCTGATTTCTCTCCAGAACTGTGACTTTTGTATTTCATTTTTATGTTCAAGAGAACAAAATGCTCCTTTTTCCTTCTTCTAGCCTGAATATTCTGCCTGGTATTTAGCATGTTTCACAGAAATGTGTTGATAGTAGGATGCTTACTTCACACGCATGTTAGGACAGAGAACTGAGCTCGGCGGGGCTGCCTGCAGGGGCAAAGGCACTGGACGTGAAGAAGGACTGTGAAGAGAAGAACCAGGCAGAGGGTTTGTAGATCAGAACAAAGTGAATCATATCGTCATCCAGAATCATAGAATGTGGGGCTGGAAGAGGCCTCACTAATCAATTAGCTCAAATTTCACAGTGTTTAGGTGAAAGAAATAAGACACAAGGTGTTCACAAACTAGAAACCAGGTTTCTGGATTTCATCCATCCACTCAACTTCTCAATAGTAGCATTGAACCTTCAATTGTATGTTTAATATGCATCTCTTACAAATGAAATTCATTACTCTAAGCTTGCAGATGTCAGTTGCATTGTGTGCTGTAAGACCTAGAGAGCGTAGTGGTTATGAAAAAGACCTTCACATCAAAGCAAGCTGGGTCCTAGAACCAGCAATATTGCTTTCTAGTTGTGGAATTTTAGGAAAGTGGCTTAATATCTCCATGGGACACTTTCCTAATATATAAAACAGGGTAATGAGATCGGCTCCCTCTGCTTTGGGGATTAAGGAGAACTTTTTATAAAAGACTTTGCATCAAGGTCTGACAGAGAGGAAGTAAAAATTCCCAGGTATCATACACAAAAATTTCCAGGTATTGTCCTCATCATCATTATCATCATCACCATAATTTATTTTACGTGAGCCTAACATAATGATATATCCCATGAAAACTGTCCTTTCCTTTTAAACAAGGAAATATAAATCCCAGTGAAATGAGATTTTGGCTAAAGAACTAACAAAATAGACTGAAATCACCAGCATGGTCATGGAGAACTTAGATTTCTCAGCAGAAACACTAATCTCTATACATATTTGAAATTATATGTCCAATACTCTGAAAGAATAGATTAGGAAATTGATCTTTTTGCTCAGGACTGTCCAAATCAATTGCACTCAAAGGCAGAAGTTCTCACAACTTCTCATTGCTAGAGCTTGAAACTAAAACAAATGATTTTACAAGACAAAAAAAGAGAGTGACGAAAAGAGAAAGTCTTGCTTTTTTTTCTTAATCACAAGTGGATGTTAAGGGATGTCCATTTGGATTCTGCTGTTAGAGAGCTCAGTTATGTAATATTCATATAAAAATAGTTCCAAGTCAATACAACATGTTTTAAATTTACATTAACATTTAAATTAATGAGAAGTTCAGTGTGCATTATGGAGCTTTAGATGTTTAGGACTATGTACTTCTTGCCAAGTTGGAACAGAGTCTATTGACTCACCTTCTCAGTCTCATAAACAGCTTCCAGACTTTGTGTTTTCAGTGCCAGAGAATTTTCAGGCTGGTGAAAGGTGCCATATTGACATCAACAGGGAATGAAGTTGGCCCTATCCACTAAAGATGGAAAATGCTTCCAACAACTGCACATACCTTCCCTGAAGAGCAGTTTGCCATAGATAGGTGTCAGGCCTCAGAATGCTCTAGGATCAGAGCTTATTTCCTTTTTTCCCCATAAATCTTATCCAACAAATATCTCTAGAGAACCTACTATGGATGCAGAACGGTGCTGAAACAACACAGATTCTACCTTAAGGAACTCATAGTCTATTGAAGGATACAGTCACATAAATAAACAATTACAGAATAATATGACATGTTCTGTGATAAAAGGAGTTGCACACTAGGGACAATCAGAGGCACCTGAATAAGATTAGAGGAGAACTAAGAACAGCCTTCTGAAGAAATAGGGCTTGAAAGACAAGTACACATTAATTAATCAAAGAGCAGAAAGTCTCACCATTCAGAAATGAAAGTCTGTGACAGAGCCTGAAACCTTTGCTTCAATGAACAAGAAATTCTGAATGATTAAGTGTGAGAAGTGGGGCAAGGGTATGTGTGTGTGTACACATGAACACAGACAAGTGTGGATGTAAGAAATTAACATGCACAGTTAATCAGGGACAAGTTTATAAGAGATCTCATTTGCCATGCTAAGGAGTTTGAACACTATCCTGAAAATGATGCAGATGCAGAGGTTCTGATGTATTTTTGTTTGTTTTAAGAAACCTTGTTTTATAGAGAAATTTCAGGTGCACAGCAAAACTGAGTGGAAAGTCAGAGTTCCCGTATATCTCCTATTCCTACACATGCACAACCTCCCCTGCTATGGACATCCCACACAACAGTGGTACATTTGTTACAATTAATCAAACTACATTGACACATCATTATCACCCAAAGTTCATGGTTTACATTAGGGTTTGATCTTGGTGGTGTACAGTCTATGACAAATGTATCATGACCTATATCTACCATTGTAGTATCAGATAGAATAATTTCACTGCCCTAAAAATCCCCCACACTCTACCTATGTATCCCTCCCTCACCCTTGACCCCTGGCAACCACTAATCTTTTTACTATCTCCATAGTTTTGCCTTTTTCCAAAATGTCAACATAGTTGAAGTCATAGGGTATGTAGCTTTTTCAGATTGGCTTCTTTCACTTTTAACATGCTTTTAAGATTCCTCCATGTCTTTTCATGGCTTGCTAGCACACTTCTTTTTAGTGCTAAATACTATTCCTTTGTCTGAATGTACCAGAATTTATTTATTAATTCACTTACTGAAGGACACCTTGGTTGCTTTCAAGTTTGGGCAACTATAAATAAAGCTGCTTTAAACACCTTTGTGCAGGTTTTCGCATGGACATAAGTTTTCAACTTCTCTGGGTAAATACCAAGAAGTGCAGTTGTGGGATCATATGGTAAGAGTATGTTCAGTTTTGTAAGGAACCACCAAACCAACTTCCAGAGTGGCTGGATCATTGTGCATTCCCACCAGCAATCAGTGAGAGATACCGTTGTTCTGCATCCTCACCAGGATTTGATGTTGACAGTGTTTTCAGTTCTGGCCATTCTAATAGGTATGTAGTGGTACCTCATTGTTATTTTAGTTTGCATTTCCCCGAGCACATATGGTGTGGAACACCTTTTCACATACTTATTTGCCACGTGTATATCTTCTTTGGTGAGGTGTTTGTTCAGGTCATTGGCCTATTTTTTAATGGGGTTGTTTGTTTCCTTATTGTTGAGTTTTAAGAGTTCTCTGTATATTTTGTGTAACACTCCATTTCAGATGTGTCTTTTGCAAATAATTTCTCCCATTCTGTGGCTTGTCTTTTCATTCTTTTGACAGTGTCTTTCACAGGGCAGAATTTTTAAATTTTAATGAAGTTCAGTTTATCAATTATTTCTTTCATGGATCATACCTTTGTTTTGTCTAAAAAGTTATTGCCATGCCCAATGTCATCTCTTATGCTATCTTCTAAGAGTTTTATAGTTCTGCATTTTACATTTAGGCTGACGATATATTTTGAGTTAATTTTTTGTGAAGGGTATAACGTCTGTGTCTAGATTTACTTGTTTATTTTTTGCATGTGGACATCCACTTGTTCCAGCACCATTTTTTGAAAAGACTATTTTTGCTCTATTATATTGCCTTTACTCCTTTGTCAAAGATCAGTTGATTATATTTATGTGGGTCTATTTCTGGGCTCTCTATTCTGTTCCATTGATCTATTTGCCTATTCTTTTACTCATACCACACTGTTTTGATTGCTGTAGCTTTATAGTAAGTCTTAAAGTCTAGTAGTGCCAGTCCTTAGACTTTGTTTTTCTCCTTTATATTGTGTTGACTGTTCTGGATCTTTTGACTTTCCATATAAACTTTAGAATCAGTTGTCAATATCCACAAAACAACTTGCTGGGATTTTCATTGGAATTGCCTTGACTCTATAGATCAAATTGGGAAGAACTGACATTTTGACAATATAGAGTCTTCCTATCCATGAACATGGAATATCTCTCCATTTATTTAGTTCTTCTCTGACACCTTTCATCAGAGTTTTGCAGTTTTCTTCATATAGATCTTATACATATTTTGTTAGACTTATACGTAAGTATTTAATTTTTTGCGGTGCTAATACAAATAGTAATATGTTGTTAATTTCAAATTCCACTTGTTTGTGGATGGTATATGGGAAAGGGATTGACCTTTGTATATTGACCTTGTATCCTGCAACCTTGCTATAATCACTTCTTAATTCCAAGAGGGTATTTTTTTTTTTTGTCATTGATTCTTTCAAATTTTCGGCGTAGATGATCATGTATCTGTAAAAAATAGTTTTATTTCTTACTTCCCAATCTGTATACCTTCTATTTATTTTTTCTTGTTTTATTACATTACCTAGGACTCTGATGGGTTTAAGTGAGCTTGATTTAAGAAATATCACTCTGGCAATATTGTGGAGAATAGATGTAACACAAGCAGTACTTTCTCCATAGCATTGTCAGATGTCAAAATAGGCCCTAGTAAATCTCTTATGGAGTTCATGTGATACCAGATGCAAGACACAGGTGGTGGAAGATGTCAGAGAGACCCAGCAATTCCAGTCCTCATGTCTTTCCTTTTGACTGTGGAGTGATATGGGTCAAAGAGAGAGATAGAACTAGCAATGCTGTGCCTGTGTTCTATCACCCTCATTCACATTTCCAAAAATATATTTATTGAGCACCAATTATGTGCCAGCAAATATATCAAATCCTATGATGGAGTGGTGAGCAAGATGGCATGGTCTCTGCCCCCAAGAAATTTACATTTTGATGAGAGATGAGAAATAACAACTAAGCAAATAAAAATATTTACAGATCATAGTAAAAATCTACTGAGAAATAAACAATAATGTCATAGTAATTAGGATGGGGTCAGTCAGTGTTGCTTTAACTGCACAGATGGTGAATGCTGGACCAGGACTCACTAGATTCAAAGTCCCAGCTCTGCCACTTCCCCATTATATTATGTTGGCACGATTCTGTGCCTCAATTTCCTCATCTGTAAAATGAAGATAAATATTCCACTTCATAGACTTGTGAGCATTAAATGAGTTAATAAATGTACTGTGAATAGCCTAGTAGTTGGCACATAGAGATGCTCAAAATTATTGGCTATTATTATAGTTGTGGTTACTAATATTACTCTATGCATACTACTACTATTCTTTGGATAGTTTAGTGAGTCAGGGAGGGTAAATGCCTTCTTTGAAAGGGTGAAATTTGGGCTTCAGACTGAAGAAATGAAAATGAGCCTGACATGTGAAGAGCTTTAGGAAGGGTATTTACATCATATCCTAGACAGAGCCAGTAATAAGTGCAAAATTCCTGAAATAATGTTAAAATATCTTAAATTTATTGATACTACTTCAGTGTAGATAGTATATTATGTAAGTCCCAACTGCTTAAGCTTTAATTCTGGGAAAGAGAGGATCACTTATCTCCATCAGGAATCCATAATCCAGAGGTCATCTGTTAGGATTATATAAGAAAAGTCACACTCCAGAGATAGCTACCAAAACTTTTTTTCATTTCTTGATCAACACCAGGTGATCAGCTAATCATCACAGTTAATTTCAGAAACTAGTGAACTGGTAATTTTGACAAGTAAATATCTTGATACTCAGTATTATAAATAATAGAAATGTGCTTTTATTGGTGAAATTAAAGGTGATCAAGATATAGCAATTGGCTTACATATTATGGAGACACTCTTCACATTTATATTAATGGAGTTTAAGAATCTAGCGGAGGCATAAAGCTTATATCCTTAGGCTAGGGAAGATACCTAAGGATTGATGCGTAAATGGTTCTCTATCCAGCCATGAGTTAGAAGAACATTTCATTGGCTGATCTAACTATAGGGGTATACTAATTGTGCTTCTGGAATGGTCTCTGATGAAAAGTGACATTCAGAGCACTTAAAAGAACAAAAATATGTAATTTTGTTGCACTATCAGAACAGGTTGTTGTTGAAACTATTTTGTGTTTACTCACTAATGCAAGCACGTTTGTCTAATAAGTATCTGTGTGTTTGGCAAAATTAGGTCAATGACTTTGCTTTACTATCACCTACCACTGAGGATGTAGCTAACCCTCACCCAGCTGAGGCCTCTTTGCTCATTATTATCTACCAAAAAGGGTCTAGTGCCTATGTGTTGTGCAGGACCAAAGCAGCGTAGATCAATTTGCAACACTTAACATGTCCAGAGAGCAAACAAGGAACTGTTGCATCTTGAGTGTGATGAGAAAAATACAATGAGAAATTGAAATTGGGGGAGTAGACAAGAATTAAAGGATGCAGGGACTTGTATCTCCTGATGACATTTTTGGATGTAATTCTCAGTGTAATAGGAATCCTCTAAGATATAAGAAGAAAGTGCCACTGATCTGCTTTGCATTTTTTAAAGATGGTATTAACCAATGTGTAAAAAATGGATTGTAAAGGTAAGATTGAGTACAGGGAGAAAAGTTGAGGAATATTACAGAAGTCCAAGCAGGATGAAGACTCAGACCCAGTGACAGAAATAGACATGAGAAATGTGGAAGGGCTTTGACATATATTTTGGAAGAAATCCCAATAGGATTTGCTTGTGAATTGGAACTGAAAGATGTAACAAGGAAAGACTCTAGTTGTTGAGAAATCCTCAGTTTTGAATGTGGTTGCCGGAGAAGGTCTATTTTGGAAGGCTGAAGTTCAGTCTTACTGCTTACGGGTGCCTGTAGCAATGGCAGAGGAAGAAATGTTATAAGCCTTCTTGGACTTCCCCATGGATCCATGCAGGAAGTTGCTGATTCCCACTGTGGGCTTTTCAACAGTGCCTACCTGTGAAGGGCAACAAGCCCTTTGGGGTCACATGAAGTGTTCATATAAGAAAGCCACTATTCTATGCATAAACAGGAAGATCCAAATGGGAAGTTTCAGTATTTCAGATTTATTTCAAATTCATTGAGCTTTACTGTCCCCTTGTACAAAATGAATGACCAAGAAGAGGGCTTCTATCTTTATCTGCCATCATTAAGAAGGTAATGTTCATCAAAACCTATGGAGCTTCACAATAATTCTTGGCTCTTAGTTCAATGTACCATATGTTTTCATAGTCATTGGTTTAGTCAGTTAGTCAAGCCATCTGTCAGTCTGTCAGTCAATGATTCACCTAATCAACATTTACTATAAATTAGCCATGCACTGGACCAAGCATTAGAGAAGAGTCTTATATAACTCCTCTTTTGCCTGTACATCTTCTGGATATTTAGTCTAGTAAACACTAACAAAAAATACCTCAAGTACAATTCAGAAAGCTGACTTCACTGCACTCTATACTGACTCTGGGACTATTACAAATATTAAGGATGAAGCAAATAATGAAGTTGACTTTTTATGTTTGATCTATGAAAATTTTACATCCTTCAGAAAATCAGATTTCATTTTCATTTTATACTTTTAATTCTAATTGTGAGTGTACTTGAGATTATTTTTATAAAGAATGAGATCAATCATTATATAAAATAATTTTATGATCTTTACACATGTTAACAGGCATGTAATACAGACACTGGCTAGGTTTGTAGACAGACTACTCAAACTGAAATATTTTCACACACATTTTAAAGGAATTTACTTTGCATAGAAAGAAATAAAATGAGGACATTTATATGCAGATTTGATATTCTACATGTCCATAGCCTGTATAGCTTTGAAAAGAGAACTTTCAACATTCTGTGCCACAGTATTTTTATCTAAAGTGGAGTTAATACTATGCAGCGACTTTAAACTATTCTTATTTAACATGGGAATCAGGAGGCTGGTGTCCAGGAAGTCTTCTAGGCTCTTTGTTCTTTTATCACAAAATAAACAGAGCAAAGCATTACTATTATCTGTAGTAAAAAGGTTAAGAAAGCAAGGAGTGAATTGCCAGAAAGAGTACATTCACATCATCATCAGTTCAATGATACAGTACAGTAAGTCCACATGTGATTTTTTTTTCATATAGTCTTAAGCTATTGGAGACAAGTCAAGTAGTTGACAAGTTGCAGGTATATATCAAACCTTGTAATCATATTTTCTCTTGCACTTCTTTAAGGCAGGCAATAATAGTCAACTATTGAAATAACTCATGTTGGATCAACATTTAACAATTGAGGTACAGGACATTTCCTGAGGATTTATGACCAGGTTGGAAAAATTTGTAATCTCAAGGATTCCTGGGTGGTATCACTTTTTAGTTTATTTATTTTTTCCAAGAGAGTAATAACCACGATGATTATTTCTATCCCATAAATTAGAAACAGGAGAGAAATGATATCAGTTCAAATACAGAATATTTTATGGGTTCTTTAGTTTTTGGAGTGCTCGGAAGAGTAGTAGTTTCAATTTAAACAATTCAGGAAGGTGAAAGAGGTAACCAGGTAATAGCAGGATGTGGGGGGAACCTCCAAAACTTTCTGCACTAAGTATTCCTTTTTTCATTTAGATATTTTAATGGATTTTAAGGGTTTTTTTGATACTACTTTCGTAGCTCAAAAAGAGCAAACACTGCTACAAATATAAGTCTATTTGTCTGCGAGGAAAAATTGAGACCTCTGTGGTGAGTCAAAAAGTAAGCTTAGCAGAAGGAGACTGTGAGCAAGTGACAAAATGCTTCTCTTGGTAGTGGGGCTGATTCTGTACTCCACACACTCTCATTATGTCTTCTGCTAATAGCACCAGGAAGTGAAAATAACGGTTCTGTAAGAGCCTGGTGCAACATTAAGATTTACTTAAACCTTGTTTTACTTGGGTAAGCTAGCCATGCAGCAATGTCATGGGAGAACAGAGCCCAACACGTTCTTGACTAGCAGCAAAAACTCATGGAGCTGAAATGCCAGTGCCCATGGTTAATGTAAACAAGATGAGGGGAGCAAATGGAAGAGTGCTGTGATCTGAAACCATGTCACATGAGCCAGGATCAAAGGATATGAGGGTGTGGAGTCTGCAGAAAGCAGACTTGGGGCATGTTGGCCAGGAATCAGTGTTCCTGGGTTGTTCTGGGAAAGTACCATTAAAGCTATTTGGTGTGCCTGAAGGCATAGAACAAGAACAGAAAGTGGTAATGCTAGGAAATACAATTTCAGCTCAACATAAAAAAAAAGCGTCTAAGCCATCAAAACTATCCAACGGTGGAATTGGCTGCCTTGAAAGGTAGTGAGTTTATTGTCATTTGAGTATTCAATATAGGCTGCATAGGCACTTGATAGTTACGTTTTTACTTGGTATAGTGCCATTTTCCAAATCCAATGTGTTATGCCCATTTGGTATTAACTTAATGAAGAAGAGGCAGGTGGGTTATGAATATATATGGATTGCAGTTGCTTATGTGGTAGAGTTTGAGATGGGATTACTAGCAGTGGTCCAAGTGCCATAACATATAAATTAACACTAGAGAAGCAGTTTTTCTGATCAAGCTTTCTCTGCATACGTGGCCTTTAAAAATGGAATACACTTTAGCAGGGTGTTAGTTTCCTAGGACTGCCGTAGCAAAGTACCACAAGTGGGGTGGCTTAAAACAACAGAAATTTATTGTATCATAGTTCTGGAGGCCAGTAGTTCAAAATCAAGATGTGGAGAGTGATGTCAGCAAAATGGCCAAATAAGATACTCTTTGCACATATCCACCTCCCCCAACAATGATTTGGCATCCATTCACAGACAAAGTGGCTTCATGGGAGCTTTGGAATCCAGGTAGGAGACTGTGAAACCCCTGAGAAGTCTAAGACTCAGGACAGCCAGTCGGGCTCCCAAACAGGCAGCTGACTCACTGACTGTAGTCCTGGCCCCCGAAACATAAATAGCTCCAGACCCCTGAAAACTCAGCCAAAGCTCCGTTTGGGTTTGGGTCTGTCACCTGCACCATATGCCAAGAAACCTTGGAGGAGTAAAGCCCATTCATGCATCAGGTAATAGACATACAGACCTCACTCCCGGCTGTGGACCCTGAAATAGCCTGTGAACCAGCTTCAGGCCCTCTTGGCCATAGTCTGGGAGCCCCTGGAGGTGAGCTCACCAAATTCAGTCAGACTGTAGATTCTGAAAGGGCCCTGTAACTGGGCTCCAGTCCCTCCCAGCCAGAGTCCATGAGCATTCTCACTGGCATAAGGATATGCAGGAGACACTCCTGTCTGTGCTCCTGGAGATCCTGAAAGAGCCTTATACTAGGCATCAGCCCCCATTCAGCTGCAGTACTGCAAGCTGGACAACTGGCACAGGGTCCAGGCAAGGGAACCTCCCTTCTGCACCCCTGGAGATCCTAAAAGGGCCCTATATGCAGATCCAGCTTCCTCACAGCCATAGTGAGCCAGTCTGCCAGCAAGAGACACTCTCATCTGATCCCAGAGGTCCTGGGCCCTATACTTGGCTCTAGACCCTCAGGCATTGCCAGAGACCAGTCCAGTCTGCCTAGGGACCTGGTGGGGGACCCTATAACTGACACCATAGAAGTACAAAGGATTATAAGAGGCTACTATGAACAATTATATGCCAACAAATTGGATAAGCTAGAAAAAATGGATAAAGTCCTAGAAACATACAACCTACCAAGACTGAATCATGAGGAAATAGAAAATCTGAGCACACCAATATTGATTAAGGAGATTGAAGTAGTAATCAAAACTCTCCCAACAAAAAAAGTTCAGGACCAAAAGGTTTTACTGGTGACTTCTACCAAACATCTCAGAAGAATTAGTGCCAAGCCTTCTTAAACATTTGTTCAAAAAACTAAAGAGAAGGAAACACCCCCAAACTCATTTTGTGTGGCCAGCATTGCCCTGATACCAAGGCTACAGAAAAACCCTACAAGAAAAGAAAATTACTGGCCAATATCCCTGATGAGTACAGATGAAAAAATTCTCAACAAAATTCCAGCAAACCAAATTCAGCAGCACATGGAAAGGTCATACATCATGTGGAATTTATCCCTGGGATGCGAAGATGGTTCAACATACACAAATCAATACACATGATACACCACATAAATAGAACAAGGATAAAAATCGTATGATTATCTCAATAGATGCAAAAAAAGTATTTGACAAAATTCAACACACTTTCATGATACAAGTTCTCAAATTGGGATTAGAAGGAACCTACCTCAACATGATAAAGTCCACATGTGACAAACCCAAAGCAAACGTCATACTCAACAGTGAAAAGCTAAAAGCTTTTCCTCTAAAATCAGGAACAGAGAAGGTTGCCCACTCTTACCATTCCTATTCAACATAGTACTATAAGTCTTAGCTAGACCAATCAGGCAAGTAAAAGAAATAAAAGTCATCCAAATTGGAAAGAAAAAAGTAAAATTATCTCTGTTTGCAGATGATATGATTTATGTATAGAAAACCCTAAGGATTCCACCAACAAGCCATTAGAACTAATAAATGAATTCAGTAAAGTTTCAGGATATAAAATTAACACAAAAAATTAGTTGCATTTGTATACATTAACAATGAAATATCTGAAAAAGAAATAAAGAAAAGGATCCTATTTACAGTAGCATCAAAACCAATAAAATATTTAGGAACGAATTTAACCAAGGAGGTGAAAGACCTGCACACTGAAAACTATGACATTGATGAAAGAAATTGAAGACACAAATAAATGGAAAGGTATCATGTATTCATGGATCAAAAGAATTAAAATAGTTGAAATGCCTATACTAAATATATCCTAGACTACTAGACATATACTAAATCCAAAGCGATCGATAGATTCAATGCAATCTCTATCAAAATTCTAATGGCACTTTTTACAGAAATAGAAAAATCCTAAAATTAATACAGAACCACAAAAGACCCAAGATTGCCAAAGCAATCTTGAGGAAGAAGAACAAAGCTGGAGGTATCCCGTTTCCTGATTTGTAGCCATACTTCAAAGCTATTGTAATCGAAACAGTATGGTACTGGCATGAAAACAGACACATAGATTGATGGAAAAGAATATACAGCCCAGAAATAAACCTATGCATATACAATCAACTAATGTTTGACAAGAGAACCTTGAATAATCAGTGTGGAAAAGATAGTCTTTCCAATAAATGGTGTTGGGAAAACTGGATATTCACATGCAAAGGAGTGAAGTTGGACTCCTATCTTACACCATTCACAAAAGTTAACTTAAAATCAGTTAAAAACTTAAATCTAAGAACTGAAACCATAAAACTCCTAGAAGAACACAAAGGGAAGAATTCCTTCACATCAGTCTTGGCAATGTTATTTTGAATATGACATCAAAAGCAAAAGCAACTAAAGCAAAAATAAACAAATGAGACTAATCAACCTAGAAAGCTTCTGTACAGCAAAAGAAGCAGTCAACAGAATAAAGAGGCAATCTACGGAATGGGAGAAAGCATGGATTAATGTCTAAAATATATAAGGCCATATTACTCAATAGCGAAAAAAAAAAAAATAATAGTAACCCAGTTAAAAATGGGTAAAGAAACTGAACATTTTTCCAAAGAAGACATACAAATGGCGAATGAAAAGATACTCAATATCAGGAAATTACAAATCAAAACCACAAAATCACACCTATAGAATGGCCCGGTGGCGCAGCGGTTTAGTCCGCGCTTGGCAGCCCGGGGTTCGCGAGTTCGGATCCTGGGCGCCCGCCGACGCAGTGCTTGTCAGCCACGCTGTGGCGGCGTCCCATATAAAGTGGAGGAAGATGGGCACGATGTTAGCCCAGGGCCAGTCTTCCTCAGCAAAAAGAGGAGGATTAGCAACGGATGTTAGCTCAGGGCTGGTCTTCCCCACAAAAAAAAAAAAAAAAAGAATGGCTATTAATCAAAAGGAAAAGAGATAAGAGCTGACAGGGATATGGAGAAAAAGGAATACTTGTACACTGTTGGTGGGACTGTAGATGGGTGCAGTCACCATGAAAAACAGTATAAAGGTTCTTCAAAAAGTGAAAATAGAGGCTGGGCCCATGGCATAGTGGTTAAGTTGGCAAGCTCTGCTTTGGTAGTCTGGGGTTTGCAGACCCAGATCCCGGGTGCAGACCTACACACTGCTCATCAAGCCATGCTGTGGTGGCTTCCCATATACAAAATAGAGGGAGATTGGGAGACATGTTAGCTCGGGGACAATCTTCCTCAAGCAAAAAGAGGAAGATTGGCAACAGATGCAGCTTAGGGCCAATCTTCCTCAACAAAAAAAGAAGAGTAAAAATAGAACTACCCCACTTCCAGGTATATAGCTGAAGGAAATGAAACCAGGATCTCAAAGAGATTCTGCATCCCCATGTTAGTTATATTCATTGTAGCATTTTTCACAATATCCAAGACATTGAAACAACCAAAGCATCCACTGATGGATGGATAAAGAAAATGTGGTATATATACACACACACACAATGGAATAGTATTCAGCAATGAGAAAGAAGGAAATCTTGCCATTTGCGGCAACATGGGTGGACCTTGAGGGTATTATGCTGAGTGAAATAAGTCAGGCAGAGAAAGATAAATATATGATCTGACTTATATGGGGAATCTAAAAACAAACAAAAAAAACCTCTCATAGAAACAGAGAGTAGAAGGATGGTTGTCAGAGGCTAGGGGTGGGGAAAATGTGGAGATGGTCAAAGGCTACAACTTCCAGTTATAGGATGAGTAAGTCCTCAGGACTTAATGTACAGCATGGTAACTGTAGTTAACATATCGTATTATATACTTGTGAATTGGTAAGAGAGTAGATCTTAAATGTTCTCACCAAAAAAAAAAAAAAATTGTAATTGTGATGTGATGGATGTTCTAACTAACTTTATTTTGGTAATATGTACTTGTACCAAATCATCATTTTGTACACTTTAAACTTGCACAATGTTATATGAAAATTATACCTTAATAAAGCTGGAAAAAATTTCAGATAAACAATGAATAATTGTATAGCATAAGTATGTCTCAAATAAATGCACTGTTTGTGTGAAATTCAAATTTAACTTGGGAAAAAAATGACATGGGCAGGCCCTGCTCCCTCTGAAGCTCTATGGGGGAATCTTTCCTTGTCTCTTCTAGATTTTGCTGATTCTAGGTGTTCCTTGGCTTGTGGCAGCATAACTACAATTTCTGCCTCTTCATACAATCTTCTTCCCTCAGCTGTATGTCTGTTTTTTATCTCTCAATTTTCCTCTGTTTATAAAGACACTAGTCATCGGATTCAGGGCCCACCCTAAACCAGTGTGACTTCATCTTAACTTGATTACATCTGCAAAGATCCTATTTCCAAATAAGGTCACATTCACAGGTATCGAGGTGAAGACTCCAACATATGTTTTTGGGAAACGCAATTCAACCCACAAGCAGTTTTAACTCAACACTTCTGTGTGAGTTAAATTGTCTGATTTTTTTAAGGTCCTTCCTTTCCTGTGTCTCAACTCCCAACATCTTATCAGTTTTACTTTGCAGTCTAACAAAACTGAAGCACGTCTCATGTTTTTAATACATCATTTTCTCTCACATGATTGTTCATGGACTGGAGTGTTCTGCTCTGTTCATGTGACAACTTTCTAGTTGCTCTTCACATTTTGGCACCATCACTACTTTATCATATCTGTTGAGCAAAGTTGAATGTCCTTCCTCCTTTGTTCTCTTCATATCATACACGGATGTCTCCACTAAGCCAATTATCAGACCTTACACCGAGCATTTGTATATATTTCTCTTTCTCTAGGAAACTGTAGGTTATTTAAAAACAAGGACCATGTTTATCACTCATGAATATTTATGGAATAAATTAATGGATTAATAGATGACTGAATGAATAGGTAGACTGACTGCTCATCTAGTGTCTAAAGGAATCCAAATAAGTGAGGACTGTTGGATATTAAAATGAAAATCCATATAGAAAGTGAAGGCCACCAAAAATATCCTACCTTTAAAACAATTCGTTTTTGGCCTCCTCCTCTGGCTAAAATAGAACAATATATAAAGCGGCCCTTACTCCTCAGGCTCATTTGTTTTTAGTAGTAAATAAAATTATTCTGATGAATCATCATTGTATATCCATTCATATTATTTAATTATAAAATAAGCCAAGAAAAAAAAAAACTTGCTTAGCTGATGTAATTACTGTAGGCGTGGTGCTCAAGGTGGAAAAACCTAACCTGGTATTTGTGCTCTCTCTGGTTTAATGGGTACAGAGAAAAAGCCACCTGGGATCCTGTTCTATTTTATATTGAGTGGCACCTAGCATGCTTTTAAAAGTTTTTGGGTAAGACTCTTACATGATTTCTAAATATTATGTTTATACCTACTGGGAACATTTGCTTATTACCAAAGACACAATTGAAACATTTCATTGAAACTTTAATAATGGTTTCAGAAGACACTCTTAAGAAAAGCATACCACTGGGCACTATTATCCATAAGGACAGTAAGGTAGGGTTTAGGAAAATAAGTTGAGAACATAATAAAACATTTTCAAAGCACTTTATATCAGAGTTTCGCAGTAATACACCACCAAGTGTGAGTAGAGGACGAAGGTAATTATATTTTATTTTGCTATCTACATTGTACTTCATTGGGAGCATGCACTCATAATTGTTTTGTGGTGTGTGCAAGAATCCAGCAATTATAAGCATATTAATAAACAAGCATTAAGCAGAATACTACAGTGACCATACAAATATACACATACATATATACATATACATATCAATCAATATTGATGTCAATATCAACAATCAATCAATACAATTGGGAGTAGCTATCTCAAATTTTTACTTTATTTTTTTTCTCTCTTCCTTCCTTCTGCCCTCCCTCCCTTCATTCCTTCCTTTCCTTTTTTTTTCTTTTCAGTATCTTCTCTGCTACAGATCACCAGCTATAATTCAGGAAAATGTAACCTGCAAGCATTGTCTAAAACTTTTACTCTGTCTCACTCTTCACTATTGTGGCCCTTTCCTAAATGAGAATTATATCTTGGCTATGATGACCCCTTGGAATTACTAGTAAAAGTACTTTTTCTCTCTCTCTAGTTTTGAAAGAATTAGATCCCTTTTCAGATTCAAAAGTCTCAATATTAGTGACATATAATTCAACAATCCAAAGTCCTTCTACGTTCAATATCCCTCACAAAATTATGAGAGAAAACTAACAACAGCAACTACAACAGCAGCAAAAATAGCAGCAACAGACAGGATAACAATGATTTGATCCCTGGGATTCACTGAAATCATTTACTTGGTCATTATCAATATTCTTTGAGAATTATTAGTTAGTTAACCATTATCTAGTTGATCCACAAAATCCCATGTATTCATAACTTTAAAAATAACTAGGCAACTATAGATTTCTCACTCATAAATAACATGTTTGATACTATTTTAAAAATATACAAATAAAAGGCCCAGGGCCTTTCTGAACTTAAAAGTTTTATACATTGCAGTGTCTCATAATTGTTCTTGTTTCTTGTATTGCATTCTTTTAGGTGCAGAAACTATTACCATGAACACAGAAATCAGGATTTGACCTGTGTCTGTGCTAGAAGAAGGTTTACTTTACTTCATTTATATTATATCAAAAAGGAGGTGGGTTTTTGTGGATTACATTTAAAGGTATATCACAACAATAGATTTCTGAGTTAGAATTTAGGCTTCACATTTCTCCTTCCGTCTATAAAGTGTACACATAAGTCCTCTCTCATTGGATGTAAGACAGAAGGTGGACTTCCTTATTACACAGTGTTTCAATCATCACTCCCAATAAAATAGCCAAAACAACAGAAAATAAAGAATTAAGACTTTTAATAAAAATGGAATAGATTCTAATTGGATTTAATTTGCTACAGCATGAAAAATGTATTATGTGACCAGAATGGGGAAGCAGAAAAACTTAAAATTGTAGTTAGAATAATTGTTGGATGTGCCTACTTCAGATGTCTAACCATGGAAGGAATCCTTTTTCACTCTCCTTAGATGATGTCACCTTGCCTCTGATAATACACTCACAGCGAGGAAGAACTCATTTTTTGAGTGTGCCCCTCTAAAATAGAATGGACTTTCTAAACTTTTGAAATTTCTTATTTAGTTATTCGATAAACTTAGACTAGCGCTATGTGAAGCAGTTAAGAACATGAATTCTGGATCCAGACAAATTGAATTCAAATCTCTGTTGTGACTTTTACTATCTCTATGAACTCAGGAAAGTTTTCCAGCATCTCTTTGCCTCCTTAACTTCCTTTGTAAAATGTGACAATAATAGCACCTGCCATATAGGGTCGTTTTGTACAGTGTTCTATGTCAAGCACTGACCAGTGGCTGACATTATATGACTTAATCATTATATGAATATTAGGTTTTTACATTTATTTATTTATTTTTTGTTGAGCATCTACTATGTGCCAGGCATTGTCCTAGGGGATGGGGATATAATATAAATCAAAAAGAAATCCCTGTCTTATGAAATTTACTTTCTAATTTTAGTGATTGTGATAGAACCTAGGCAGCTATTCACCAAACCTCTCTGCTCTTCCTTCTTGACAGACAGTTGAACTACATATCCCAATCTTTCCTATAGGGTTGTATGTCCATAGGACTGTGTTTTAGCAAGAGGCTTGCAAGAAGAAATGATGTGTACTATTTTCAAGTATGGCTTATAAATATTTCCACATGTCACCCATTCTCTCTTCTATTGCCTGCTGGCTATATTGAGATGCCAGGATGAATTTGAAAACCACAGGTCACAGATGTCAGTCTTGATTTCACAGTCTTGAATGCCTATGTGGAGCCGACCCCAGCCCCGCCTCCGTGCTGCCACTGACATTCAGACTTTGTACAAACAGAAAAACTATCTACTATTGTATTAGGTTGTTAAACAACAAGGCTTATCTCTTATAGCATCCTGCATTACTCCCATTAATATGAAGAGCCTAAGTAAATAAATGTGCAGTATCATATTAGCTAATGTTAAGTGCTAGGCAGAAAAGTGACGTGGGGAAAGGGAGTAGAGAGTGGAGGAGAGTAGTCAGGGAAGTCTTCACTTAGGAGGGGACCTCTGAAGCAAGACTTGAGTACATGAAGTAGAGACACACATACATAGCTGTTGAAAGAGCTTTCCAGGCAAAGGGAATCACAAGAGCAAACACATTGGCCTTTTGTGGGAATGTGTTTGAGAGTTCACAAGAAAATCAGTGTGGGCTGGAGTTGAGTAGGAAATGAGTTCAGAGGCAACGAGGCTACAGAGGAGTAAAATTTTACAGACCAAGAGCTAGCCCTGATGGCCTAGTGGTTAAAGTTTGGTGCTCACCACTTTGGTGACCTGGGTTTGTTTTCTGGTTGCCCATCCACACCACCTGTCTGTCAGTTGCCATGCTGTGGTGGCAGCTCACATAGAACTAGAATGACTTACACCCAGGCTAAAAAACCACACACTGGGGCATTGGAGAGAGAGAAAAAAAGATTTTATAGACCACAAGAAAGATTGTGGATTTTATGGGAAGATTTTCAGTAGGGAGATGACACAATGCAATTTACATTTTAAAATAATCACTCTAGCTCCTGTGTACAGTTTGGGTTAGGGGAAAAATGAAAGCTGAGATATCAGTTATGAAGCTGTTAAAGTAGTTTAGAGAACAACAAAATGGCGGCCTCAAGTCTTTTCAAGCCTAGATCTTTTGTCCATTTGTCCTATAACATAACTTAGAACTCATTCACCATCCAATTACTTCTCCCCCAGAAGCACTTGAGTGTGACACCATCTTTTTAAAATTCAGGCAGAATTAAATACACATGCTCCACAATGTGTACCTTCCTAAAGCTGGTCATCACACTGTTGCATAATTCATCAAACTATGGAAATCTTGCTTTATATTTTCTACCCTTAAACCCTATCACATCCATTTTACATTTCTGCAATTGATACATCTTAAAATACTTATTTTTTTTAACGGAGCTAATGCTACTTAACTATTGAGTAAATTTTCCATATGAGCATGTGACTATTTGGACACTTAGCTTGGTTTCTTTCTACCATAATAATTTAGTCCAGTCCTCCAAAGAACATGTTCCAAAGGGAGTAAATAAGTTTGACGTAAAACAAAAGGGTTCTATAGTCCAATATGTTTTGGAATCATTGAACTAAATAAAGTTAATTATGTCTTATTTTTATAGGGCAGTTCAGAGAATTTAACATGACTTTATGCATCATGACTCTCCATGGGGTGAGATAATATGTGGAATGTTTATCAAACTTAATTGACTGCACAAGTCCCTCCTCCCCTTTTTTATACTTTTATAGAACATTTCGTGGAACTAAAGTTCTGCTGAATACATGCTACTGACTTCTAGCAGACAGGAGTTTTAATTTAATTTTAATCTGTAATAATTCAAAAGTAGCAACCTATGTGATCAAAATCATTACTGAAATGGATATACGAACCACCCCTCAGCTTGTACACCCTCAGTAATCTCATTCCTCAGAAAACTTCTCTTGATGATATCCCCACAATGAAACAATTTGGGAAGTGGCTTTAAAAATGGAAATGATTCTAGAGAAATAATTAGTATCACCTAAACTTTCTCCACAGGTCTGTATAGAATATACATGAGTCACATCTATTCAGAGTTATCTTTATTAAAAATAAAATTGCGGGGGGGGGGCTGACAGAAAAAAAGCTTGGTACTATTTCTGGCCACTAGATTACAAAAAGAGAAAGCGATTCCCGATGTTACAGATTTGCAACAGAGCAGAGATAAGTAAAATGTGTGCAGTTCCCTGGGGGCCTCCAGGAAGCTGTAGACGAACGGGGCTTCCTGGTTGTTTGTGTTCGCCATTTTCTTATTCCTGCTTCAAGATGAGTAACCAGTTACAAAGGACCATAGACGGTTTTTCATGCATTTTCCTCCTCTTTATTAAGGTAGACTTCACAGCGCGTGTGACAAGTAGTGTTTATGCACACTGGAGTCCTCCCAGGAATGTACTATCTCCCTCTATAGGAGCTGGAGACTTCAGATTGGTTCAGAATTGATAGATACCACTTTGCCATCGGCAATCTCTTTGTACCCAGAAAAGAAGGTGGTGTCAAGTATGCTATGTTTTCTTTGGACAGTCTATGGTAATTGTCACAAACTACAGAATCTTTCCACAACTTAATGAAAATAGCATGGGTTTTAGAATAAAAAATACCTCCAACTCCACATCTGTTGGTTGGAAAAATGCTCAGTGAATGTGGGCCTTTTTTTTTTTTCCGTCTTTAAAATGGGCATGAAAAAATCAACCGACTTCCTGGATCTGTTGTGTGAATTAATGTGATTTAAAATTTGTACTATTCTAGAATATGTGTCCAGCAGAGCAGGTAACCTTGCCCATATTGTTCTCTATCTTACCCCAAGGTCCTAGAGCAGCATCTTGCATAAAATAGGCACCCAATATATATTTTTAATTGTATTGATTGAATACACTTAGTATAATGAAGCTCTTTTTTGTCACAAGTCCTAACATAAACAAGATGACCAGTGATACAATTGGTTTTGGCAAAAACATTTTACTTATCATAAAGTACTACCTTTCATACTGAAGGTGTTTTAGGTGACCTGCTAGACAGTTGAATAGAACTTATCAATTGTAATTATTTTAACTTCTTCTCCTCCTTTTTTGTGAATTTTCTTTAAATTAGAGCAATAGTGAATGGTAATGCCATGTTCTGGACAATTATAAAATTTAAAGGTGATTTTAATGCTTTGGGTAAAAAGAAAACCGGCATTTACTTGGAAGTTTGACATATATGGTTTTAATAGAGTAAAAAATCTAAAGATTGCATGGATATATGACTTTTGTCACTCTTCCTTATGGTGTTTTAAAATGAATAACTGGAAATTTTATTTAAGAAATAATTTTATTAAAATTGCTTATATTTTCTATCGGTCTAGTATATTCTAATTTTTCTAAGTAACTCTCCACTTCATCCCCCTTCCCATCCTGCCCAGGCATGTGGTTGTTTCTACTTTGTATACTATTTTCCAACATACAAAACTAATAGGCAAAAGAAACTATGTGTATGGGATTCTGATTTCTCTTTTGTTCCCATGAGCAGAAACATGAGAAGTTCACTATTGGATCAATATAGAGTTCGAATGTTGGTTAGCATTGTTTGTAGTCTATTACTATAGGAACCAGGGAAAAAAATAATAGCGTTGGATTAGGATGTAATCACACACCTATTTTTACCCACCTAATTCGTTGAAAACAACTTTCTTCTAAACACACTGTGATTAAGGGATGTGTGTGGGTGGGGGCTGGGGTAAATTGGGATGGAAAGAATTGGAACCCTACCTTTCTTTGACTATTTATCCCAATTATAATATAACATATACATAAATAAAAATATAATAAATACAATTAGAGTAGTCATGATAACTTTTTTTTTTTTTGGCTTGAGGAAGAATTGCCCTGACCTAACATCTCTGCCAGTCTTCCCCTATTTTGTATGTGGGTCACCACCTCAGTGTGGCTGACAAGTGGTGTAGGTCTACACCCAGAATCCGAATCCGCGAACCCAGGCCACCAAAGTGGAGTGCACTGAATTTAACCACTACACCACAGGGCAGGCCAGTCATAATAACATTTATTGATTGCTTACTATGTGCAGTCACTCTGACAAGCACATTGTGACAGCCTCACATTTAAGTCTCCCAATACCACAATACCGGAATTTTACCTTTTTTAATTTTTTTAAAAAAGGAAATTGTAGATCAGAGAAGTTCACCAAGGTGTATAATATTGTGATGCTATGACATAGCAGAAGTGGGGTTAAATCTCAGGTCTGTTTATTCCTGTTCCCCTTCAGTAGGGAGAGATGAGATTTCTCTTTCCTAAATACAGAAGAGTGAAGAAAGGAAAAAATAATTAAATTGCAAAAGCCAAAAATGAAGCCTGTATGGTGACATCTATGGTGGGAGAAGATTTGAAGGTAAAGATTCTACTAGTAGGGATCAACTCACAAGTCCATATATTCCTGTGAGGTATAGACCACTCTGGTTGTGGATGCAGTACAAAACTGAGGAAACCTTGAACTTCCCCTGGCTTCACTGAAAGTTGTCTGCTGGCGTTATAGAATCAAAGGCTGTTGAAAGGAAACTTGACTGTTGAAAATGCTAAAACCAAGTGATGTCAGATATTTCTCATTTCTTTTCTCACTTAAAATATATGAATTTTAAAAACTTTTAAATTTGTGTTAATTTTGTTTCCTTATCTTCTTGTGGAGTTCAAAAGACAGAAGTAAAGAGAGTCATCACAGTTGATATATCACTTTTCATATCTCATCTTGCCTTTGCTTGAGTGAGTGACAAGGTTGGAGTTCAATTGTAAAAAGAAATATAAATTAATGTTCCTTGTGCTTGGAAAATGTAAGGATTACATTGCATATTTGACCCTTAACATGGAGTTTTTTTCTGAGGTTTTGTTTGTAAATTATAGCGCAGTGTTTATGCTTTGGCTTTTGATAGAGATTATATTACAGGCATTTTTTTTAGAAGCATGACAGTTAAATCATTCTAAATAAAATATAGCAAAGCTTGTCTGTATCAAAGCCATATGGTTGAAAAAGTCAAGAGTATTATGATGCAAAATTAACCATCTTCAGCTTGATTCCCAATATATTAATGCATAAATTTGGAACAAATTTAAGTCTTGAAAATTCAATTTAAGCATGTAAAAAAGTAAAGGCTCATATATTATAAATCAGTGAGAGAAATATCTGTAATTCAACAGAAAAATAGGTGAAGAAGAGGAAGAACAAATTAATAGAAAAATAAAGACAAAAGTTTCAAAAACTTAAGAAAAATTTTGCAGCCCCACTATTTTAAAGAAGCAAATAATAAAGAAATACTGGCTTCATCTATTAGTTTTGTAATTTTCTTTTGGTTGTGATCATTAAACTCTCAGTTAAAAGCACATTTTCAGAGAGACCAGCTGTATTTAAAGTGGCTCCCTTTTCCCAGGTACTGTCTATTTTATTATCCCATCTATACACTACACATTGCTAATCATAGTAAGCAATTTCCCTTTTACATCTCTCTCTCTCTCTAACCTTCCATCCATCCATCCACCTTTTTATCTATCCATCTTTCCATTTACCCACCTATTTTTCTTTATTACCTATCTTTTGCCAAATAGAATGTGGGCTCCATAAGCTCAGCAGTGATGTTTCTCTTACGTGCCATCCCACCTCTTGCCTAGAATAATGCTTGAAAAGTTAATTGGTGCCCATAAAATTTTCATTTAAGGAATGAGTACATGCTACAGAACTAAAGAATGTAGAGATAAACTGGCTCACTACTGTTCGATACTCATGTTAGTAGAACCTGGCTTACATATGCTTTGACAAATTTGCACAAGAATGAAACCTTGTGTATAGAGGAGTACATAGTGCAGTAATATTTGTAATAGCAATAATTTGGAAATAACCTAAATTTATCAATAGGAGACTGGTTAAACAAACAACCTGACATAGTGTTATGAGGATACTATTAACCATTAAAACCAATATGGTTATTTGTATGGAGCGATAAATAAAGATCTCAAAGTTGTATTTCTTAGTTTTTTTTTTAAAGGCAAGATACAGCATATTTTCTCTATAATAGTCCTATTTGTTTAAAACTTTTATATATGTGTATTACATTTTATACACACACCTATGTGCATATAAATAGATAGATATATGTATAAGAATTGGAAATTTCTGGAAGGAAAATTGTACATAATAGTTCCATTTGGAAAGTGTGAGGTTGAGGAAAGTGTGAGACTTTTTCTGGTACTTCTTGAATGTGTTAATACGTTTTTGTGGTGTTTTTCTAACGATCATGCTGATGATAACAATAAAAGAACATCTGATAAAAGTATAATATAGACCTACACCTGCTATTTAACAAGATTTCACGGTATATATTTTTAAGTAATAAAAGCATGTTGTAGAAAAAGTGCAGTTAAGAAAAAGAAATGCAAGAAATTAAAAGTAAGAAAGAACACACACTAATCTATCCTAAGTGTCCATTTATAGATATATGCTAAAGTCTAAAAGATGCTGGAATAATGTCCATCAAGAGTTAACCACAATTAATTTTGGAAAAGAAATTGTAGCTGAGGATGGCAGAGAGATTTTCATGTTTTCCTCATGTTATGTATGCTTGAATATTTTAATAGTGAGAATGCATACATACATTACTTTGTAATTAAGAAAATAAAGAGAGGTAATTAAAGCCTTTATTATATATAAAAACCCAATATTACCAGTATCTTAAATGTGTCCACCTCCAGATACTTTGGAAATGAAAAGAACATCTTTAATAAGGCAAAGTGAACTTGAAAGATAAATATGAAATGTGATGTGGAGTCTGAAGTTCAAAGTTAGTAATTTTGTGGCTCCAGCCAGAACTGTACGGTTTACTCATGCCAGATTACTTCCCTAAGTAAGCCAGACTCCTTTAACTCTCTGGATTTCGGCTTAGCTAGCCTCTCTGTCTAGAATTCCCATACTACCTTTTATATTAGGCACTCTGACATCTCTTCTTCTCTGATAACCCCTAACACTTTAAGGAACAATTACTCACTCCATATTACAGGTTGCTCCAGCACCTATTAAAGTTATCTTTACATGTTGTTTAGCTTTATAGTCTCTGACTATCTTGAAGTCAAGGATTTTGTGAGGGATGTCTTGAAGTCCCCAGCTCATTGCAAAGTCTGGTACATAAGTGATCAGTAATTGCTGATGTGTCTGATTCTTAACTTCAAAGAGAGAGTGAAGACTTACTTCCACATGAGTGGAGGACCCATCGTCTCTGCTAAGAGCACTGCCTTGATATTTGCATATCACTTCCTGGCTTATAGCCCTTATATCACATTGTCACCTTCAAGTATCACCTCAAGCCAGAAACATAGGTATTACCACACTTCACATTTTACTTTTGAGGAAACAGACTTAGCATATTTATTTTCCCACAGGTCCTACAGCTCACAAGTGGCACAGCTGCGCTTGACTCTCAGGCCATTTAAATCCAAAACCACAGCCAATTAGTGTAAACACAAGGAAGAAATGACAGTACGAGGTTGTTCTGGAGTCAATGTACTTCTGGGAGCTTAGACACAGCAGTCTTCTGCAGAGGTAGGTAAAGACTAGATAGAGGCCCTCTACCACTGTCACTCTTCCTCCTCGTAGACATCTTTTCATTTGCAGCAGACGGGGACATTCTCACAACTGGCATGTCCACTTGTGCTCCCAACAGCTCAGCCAACAATCAATATGCAACTATACTGCCTCCTCCACCGAAACCCACGCATACTGAAGAGACTTGATCCAAATCTGTAGCTCCTTCTGTTGATTTCAATGTATCATGGAAATAATAATACTAAAATGTAGTTCCTTTCCGCACACACAAGGTCAAAACTTGAGATTATCTGAGAAATGGAGGGAGAAGAAAGAAACAGGAAAACAGAAAAGCAGTATGGGAAATGCTTTTCTCAATGTTAATAATAGCTAATATTTACTGAGCATTTACTATGTAATGCTTAAAGCACATAGCATTAAATTATAGGGATTAAGTGCATAAACTTAGAAGTCAGATTGCATGGGTTTGAATCTCAGCCCTGGCACTCACTATCTATGAGTCTTGGACAAGCTGCTTATTTTTCAGTGCCTCAGCTATAAAATGGAGTGATGATAATAGCCCCTGCCTCGTAGGGTTGTTCAGTGGTGTGGTGTCTGCCAATTCCCATGGTGTAAACACTCATACCAATGCCTATTGCAAGCTACTGACAGTTTAACAAACAGCTCACAAAACTCTCTAATATTTAACAATTGACTCTTATGGGCCAGAATGAGACAGGTCCAGCATACCTCCATTGTTCTGATGATGAAGTATTCGTATCATAAGCACTGAGGGAAGTGTGCACTATATTAAGCATTTGTTTTTGTTTTTTAAAGAAAATCTTATGTTAGTTCATCTAATCCTCATCAGTATTCTATGACATTGCTTTAATTATTACAAAAATTTCAGGGGAACTAAATGAGGTGGAAAGAACTTCAGTCCCTGGCTGATAAGGATAGAGGCGGGATGTGAGCAGCCTGCCACACCACATTGTCCTCTTGCCTGGGTCATCAGGGGATCACATCCCATTGTGCCTGTGCAAGAATTTGACTGTGAATGCTCATAGGGTAAGAGTAGAGAATCCTGGTAAAATAACACCCAGTGAAATGCCAATATCAACTGTAGAGGGCCCCTTGGTCCTAGAGATTTTTCTATCAATCACTTTGGAGGAAAATTATTTATCACATTATACAATGAGGAAACCATACTCTTATGTATTCCCAAGAATGGAGCAGAAAATGATGACAAACTTCCATTCCCCGAGTGTTTACTATGTGCTTAACATTTTGTTAATCACTTGAAATGAATTATCTTATGCAATAATCACAGCAACTCTCTAAGGATTGTTATTGTACCAGTCTGCATAAGAGGAAACTGAAGCTCAGGGATGCTAAGTAACTTGCTCAAGGTCACAAAGCTGCTATTAAATGTCAGTTCTGCTTGAATCCAACGTCTATGGATACACTGCAAACCATATACTCTACTGCCATCTCTTAAATTCCTGAAAAATTGTCAAAGAATTTAGGATTACATTGATGTTCTTCAGAGGTGAAAGTATGATCAAGAAATTTAAGGTTCACACTAAAGCTTTTTAGGATTGAGAGTAAGACCAATGTCGGGCCAAAGATACGGGGCTGGGAGAAATTCACGTATTCAGTGTGACTGCTACTTCATGTTGTCAAAGCCCCTTTGAGTATGGATATATCTCTGAGACAGGATAGGAGGAGGTCCATGAATTCTGTGCCTGTCAGAGAAATTCACATTAGGAGATAAGCAAGGGTCAACTGCTGGTTCCTCTACATTCTGCTGGGCCGCTTCATTGTATTGGAGAAAAAAGAATTAATTGGTTCATTTAGCCCTTCACTTAATTCAGCCTTTTATAGTACATTTCAGTTCTCACCCAAATGAACAGAGACAGTGCGAGAAACAGAACACATTTAATGAGACTCTCCAAAATGTGTGATTGTGGCTTCTGCTCCTTTAATAGACACAAATCATTTATTTCCTTCTGTAAAACTCCATTATTCAGCAAAAAAATAGAGTTTCTTAACAAATGTATATTCTACCCAAAAGGGAAAACCCATCTCTCACATATGCACAGAGTCACAGAGACACAACAAGCCTGCCCATTGAGTTCTACAAAGCTCACAGAGCATTCCCTCCTTTTTCACATTAAGGATACAATGGCCTGGGCATGGAACAAAGAATCACAATCAGTTAGCAGTATAAGGTACCTTAGATCAAGGTAAGCCCAGTCTTCCTATTTTCAAGATCAGGGAAGTGAGAGGTGGGGTGATTAGCCCAGGGTCATGCAGGTGACCATTTAGAAACTTAAATCAAGCTCCCCTTTCCCTACTCTAAATATAGCCTTCTCTCTCCTGTACTAGGCTGCCTGCTTAATATTGGTCACTGCCATGGTCCCACAGGCTGATCTTCTTGTATGCTTATCATCCGATTCTTTCCAAAAATGAATGTGCATCTATAATCATGGGGCATCGTTCTGTTTCCATATAAAGTTGTTCCCCTTCCCTTTTAGAAAATACTCTGTTCCTCTTTTTGATAGTGCTCACCCTTTGAGACCTGGCCTTGGGAAAGCACAAAGGAAGAGATTTCATTTTTTTTATCAAAAACTCCCAGATATGAGCTGGTGGCTGCTTTGAGTTTCTACTCATTCTTCTGTTCATGCTTCTTCCCACACAATCATAAATACTTTACTTGCCTCATGCTAATGATTTTCATCAGCTTAAAAATCCAGTTTAATTAATCTCCTTCTGTTTAACAAAAAACACGTCAATCTGATAAAATGTTTAAGAGGAAAAGTAAAGCTGGTATTTTTTTCCTGAGTAATGTGTCGGGTAGGGTTAAGGAAAGACTTTGGCAAGTGATACAGAAGAAGTAATTCATTATTGAAAAATGGTCTAGATATGTGGGCTCACGTCAGAAGTTCAGCAGCACTAAGTGGTCTTCATTAGAATCGCAAGCTGGCACATTGTGCAAGCTGAACATCCTACTTTCTGTGCCAGCTACAGAGAAAGCCTCTACTCTGGGGAACAGATCCAGGCAGTAAAAGTGCATGTCATATCCTGGATGCTCGGGAAATAAGCGATCATTTCATTTTGAACTTCACAGTAGTATGAGTTCAGCTTCCTTAGTAGAGATAACATTTGTTTTTCCCAAAGCCATCCATTATTTGCAATGGGGACTCAGTGTTAATTTCATTCCCTGTCAATTAAGCTCATCCCTTAATGTAATTGGGATGCGTATACAGAACACCACAGTGCTAATTCTAGTCCTTAATTCATGCTTGGAATAAGCTATACCTTCTAAGCATCCTCGCCTCCAATCTCTCCATCTCAGTTTATTCTGTGGCCAGATTAATCCTTTTCTGCATGAGTTTGATGAGAAGATCTTCCTGCTTCAAAAAACTCTTGGATCCCCACTTACTACAAGATATAATCCAAGTTCTCTAACAAAGTAATAATGGCTGCAAGCAGTCTGAATCAACCCACCTGATCAGCTTATATCTTCTTCATTTCTGTGAATGCTTTATGCCATCTAAAACTTGTTTAGTTGAAAATCAGAGTCTGTGACTAGAAGCCTTGCAATAGCCTCTCCCAATCTGGTACAATAGTGCCTATGAGATTTAGGGAAAAAAATGAAATTCACTTCTCACCCACACCTAATAGGAAACATTTTTGAAAGCCTGTTGAATGAGAGTTAAAAAAAAATTAAAGCAGCACTTGCTAAAAATTAAGCTTGCTCCATTCTAGATTTAAACAAAAAAAGTTAAAACAACAATTCAATCCTAAATATTTTATTCATCTATAAAAAATTAAGAGAATTTAACTAAAAATTTAAGAAAATATATGAAACAATGTGCTATGGACTCAGTGTCTGTCCTCCACTCTCCACCCCAAATTCTTATGTTGAAATCTGATCCCTAATGTGATGGTATTTGGAGATGGGCATTTGGGAGGTAACTAGGTTTGGATGAGGTCATAGGGGTGGAGCCCCCATGAAAGATTCATGCCCTCATAAGAGTATAAAGAGCCCAGATCTCTCTCTTTCTACTATATGAGGATACAATGAGAAGTTGACAGTCGGCAACCCAGAAGAGGGCTCTCACCAAAACTTGACTATGCTGCCATCCTGATCTCCAGAACTGAGTGAAATAAATTTCTGTTGTTGTAAGCCACCCAGTCTATGGTACTTTGTTATAGCAGGCTGAACTGACTAAGACACAATGATTTTCAGACATTGGACCATAGAGAGTGTAGGGCAGTGATCTGTGAAAGAAGGTAGACAAATGAGATGATCCCTATGACTACCCTAACTGACCACTTGGAGAGAGTTTCTAGGCCTCTGTACAGGGAGAAGGAATCTGAACAGCGCCTCCTGTTCTATCTGAGTTCAGGAGACAGTGTTTAATGTTTGTGGATGCAAAAAAGTCTAGCGTCTGAGAGGCAGAATTCCAGAAAGAAGAGAGTAGCACAGAGGGCTCCAGAGACCTGCTGAGTTTTACATGCAAATCATTAATGAGTGCTGGTTAGTACACACATGCAAGGAAACTACCAAGTCTGGAAAAAGAATCAACAGAAAGAATCAGCTGGACAAATCCCTGTTGCTCACACAGGAAGAGGAAAAGTCATCTTCACACCAGGCAGAGTGGAAAGACTTCCTAACAAATGGATCATTGAATAGGAACCTCAGAGGATATTGCCTCAAAAGTGACATCAAATGAGCGTAGATTAATCACTGCTCTATAAACAAATCTTAAAAGAAAGTTTCAAAAGAAATTAACTAGTACCATGTAACTAAACATCAAAAATATTGGAAGGAACAATAACAGAAAAAAATCAAGCTACCACTAACATAGAGTTTACAATGTCTGGCATCCAATAAAAAATTTCCAGTCATGCAAAGAAGCAGGAACATATGACCTATAATGAAAAGAAACATCAATTAATAGAAACAGACCCTGAGTTGACTCAGATGTAAGAATTAATAGAAAGAGATGTTAAACTGCTATTATAAATATACTTCTTATACTCAAGAAGGTAAATGAAAAGAATGAACATGTTAAGAGATAAATGAGATATAAAATGACCCAAACTGAATTTCTAAAGATAGAAAATGTGTTGTCTCAGATAAAAAAATATACTGGATAGGATTAAAAACAGATTAGACACTGCAGATGCAGATATAACTTGAAGACATAGAAATAGAAACTATCCAGAATGAAATCCAGATTTTAAAAGCATTAAAAAAAGCCAAGCTAACAGAGCATCAACCAGCTATAAGGCAATTTAAAGAGCCTAATATAAATGTAATGATGTCTCATAATTGGGAAGCATGGGCAGAAAAAAAAAATCTGTAGAAATAATGACGAAAAATTTTCCAAATTTCATGAGAACTATAAAACCACTGGTTAAAGAAGCTCATGAAACCATAGAAAACTGAAGAAAATAACAAAGATACATCATAATAATACTCCTTAAAGCTGGTAAACTTTATAAGCAGTCAAAGAAAAAAAAAAAACCCATTACCTACAGAGGAACAGAAGATAACAAAACAAGACAAAAAAACCACAAGACTTATTGGAAAAAATACAAGTCAGAATAAAGTGGAGCAATATCTGTAAAGTACGGATAGGAAAAAAAAACAAAACAAAACCCAAAACCTGTTAACCTAGAATCCCGTATTCAGAAAAAAAAAAAAAAAAAAAACTTTCCAAAATGAAGATAAAATAACGCCATTTTCAGAAATACAAAACCTGAGAGTATTCATCACTATTAAACAGGAACCACAAGATATGTTAAAGGGAGTACTTTAGGCAGAAGGAAAATGGTACCAGATGGAAATCTGCATCCACACACAGGTATGAAATATGCAGGAAATGCTAAATATGTGGGAAAATTTTAAACTGAATTGGCTGTTTAAAGGATTGTGATGTGTCTAATATAAATATCTAAACAAAGTATGATTTAAAAATATGTAGGATAAGATCTCATCTATAATCTTATCATCCTATCTTTTTTCCGGGTTTCATCTCCATGCGGAATGTACATTAAAAATTTGAAGTCAGGTGCCTGAGTTCTTTTCTCAATTTTACTTCCAACTATGTAACCTTAGAGAAGTTGCTTCTTCATTCTGTGCCTCCATTTCTCATGTGTAAAAGAAAGGCTTTAGCGTTTATTAAATTCTGTGGTTCTTTTTGGTACATCCTCCCTCATGTCTTTTCTTAACAAACTACTATCACATGGATTCTAAGGAAAACTGAAGGCAAGCTTGGGGAGCTTCAGAGATTTTTAAGCAGCATGTGTTAATCAAAGAAAGGAAGAGAGCTGAACTTTTCTTTTTCTATAATAGTATATTAAGAGGAGAAGCAAATGTCATGGGTGGTGAGTCAAGCTGATGATTGTCAGATATTCATGATACAGAACAAAAATGCCAAGCTTGACATGGTGAGAACAATTAACTTCATTGTCCCCATGATTTTTTCAAATATTTATTCTATTTAAGATACCTGAGTGGGTTGTATGAGATATAGACATATCTCCATTTTACTTCTTATACCTGACTTTGCAAACCGCTACATACTATCAATAATATTTTAAATCCATCTCAGTAGGAATGCACCTTACATATACTCGCATGCACACACTATGACATCAAGTTCTGTTCAACAAATATTTGTTGAATATCAATTGAGGAATTCAACATCATGTATCAGAATGTTAGGAAACCAGGATTTTAATCTCAACACAACTAAGTAGCTCCATTACCTAGAAAAAGCCTTCTATTATTTTGTTAAAAATATGTTTTGTCTTCTGTAAAATGAGACTAAATTAGATTATTCTTAAGGTCGTTTCCAGTGATAAACTCTTTTGTGTGACTTTGTACTCACAAATGTATCAGAAACTGAAGAAAATAAACCAGTATAAGATGTTTCCTACCTTTGAGGAAATTATGGTCAAATTGGGCAATAAACTGTATACATATTTAACTCAGAATTAATGGCTAAATGTTTATTGTGTTCAAAGTGCTAGGTTTGGTGCTGCTTGAAACAATTAGAACAGGCTTAATTTTCTAGGGAGATATTGTCAGCCAGAATTTCGGGGATAGCTTTGTAAAGAAGTTGAGATTCAGGATGAAATTTGTGAGAGGAATGATATTAAACTGAGGGTATTGTGAGAATGTGTACAAGGGAGATGGTAAGATTTCAGAGAAAAGCTTTAAAAGAATACTATTTACCCAAAATATGCATATATTATGTATGCATACTTAAATTATGAATGGCATATGTATATAAATAGATAAGGTTTAAAATAGATAAGGGTTACTTAAATCTATTATGTGTGGGTTGAGATCTATGTCTACATTGATATAGATATAATTTATGTATATCCACACACATTTCTCAACTAAGCATTTTAATGAGGAGGAGAAAGAGAAGGAAGGCAGACTCAATGGGATGATGTGATAGAAATAGCACCCAGATGTTCTCATTTGAAGTCCAAACACTGCAACTAACTAGGTCTCTGATCTTATGCAAGTCTCTTTACATTTTCAGTGTTGCTAGCTCTAAAATACCGTGGTGGGGGGTAGGTAGACTAGATGAGTTTTAATGTCAGTATGAGCTCTGCCATTACATATTGACAGTTTGAATTGAGCTAGTGCCCACTCTGATCACTGCACTACATCTGTTTCTGAGTTACAGAGACACACTGTTTCTCCCAGGAGATTCTAATCTACTTTGGCACCCAAGGCATAGATATGTAATTGATACTACAAATGCTTATTTAATACTTACATCCTCACTATATATTTTATCTCCATTTGTGTAGCAACCATCTCTGCCTTGTTTTCCAGTTTTTCTTTAGTGCATAGAACCAAGTGCATTGTAGACATTAACTTCTTACTTAAATCATGCATGAATAATTCATGAAAAAACACAAGTCAACTACAACCATATTTAGAGCTTTACTGGCTGTTTACTTCTACTGATACAGAATAATACGGACACATACCAGTTCACATACACTCATTTTTCCACCTTGTCTGATTCATTTGATGGAAACAGTTTCAATTGTTAGTCCATATTCAGATCATAAAAGAAGATTCCACTACTAAATCATATAACGTGCAAGACTTTGATGTTGCACTAATAAATATTGTGTGTATGTGTAAGGAAGATTAGCCCTGAGCTAACATCCGTTGCCAATCCTCCTCTTTTTGCTGAGGAAGACTGGCCGTGGGCTAACATCCATGCCCATTTTGCACTATTTTATTTGGGACGCTTCCCCAGCATGGCTTGCCAAGCAGTGTGTCTGTCTGCACCAGGGATCCAAACCTACGAACTCCAAGCTGCGAAAGCAGAGCATGTGAACTTAACCACTATGCCAACAGGCTGGCCCCTGCACTGATATTTAAAAAATTGAAGTCACTGATTCTGTCTTATTACATTGAAATGCACTGGGGCCATGCTGGCAATCTGGATAAGAGCTACAAGAAAAAAAGCAAAATGACATTAAGTGGAAGGGGAAGCATGAGAAGAAGGGAGGGTAGAAGCCACGACCTTGTACACAAAGTTGTTTAGGTATCTTCCAGGTCATGAACCTACTGTTTTCAACAACATAGATAGCCACATATCTTGTGTCCTCACTTCCTTCAACCTTTTGGTAAAACGCCATGTTTTCAAGGAGGCCTTCCCTGACATTCCTATTACAATTGCAACTCCTTGTTTTCTCTCTCTCTGCTTTCCTTTTTCCAAAGTACTTATCTTCTAGAATATTATGTGAGTTACAAACGTGTTTGGATATTATCTGACTCCTCCTACTAGACTGTGAGTTGTGTAAGGGCAGAGTTGTCCCTGTGTTTACATCTGTATCCCCAGTCTTTGGCATAATGCTATCCACATAGTAGAATCTCAACCAATATTCATAATTTCAAATATTCTCTGAACTGCACTTTCAACCCTGCACACCATGGACCACTGTGGCAGCTGTGTTTTTATGCATGACCCTTGACTGTGGTCAGAGCTGACTGGCTTAAAGTGGGTATGTTCTTAAAAGTGGTCCAGATGTTTATATTGACTAAATAGTAGAGTAGGAAAAATAGGTATTTAAAAATCAATACACATAAATTATTGTAAACTGCACTAAAATGACATGAAATAAAAGTACAACAAAGTATGAGCAAATAATGGTGGGCATGCAGTTTACATTGGGAACATCAGAGAGGATCATTTGGAAGGAGTAACTTTTAAGTGGAGTCTTGAAATGTAAGAGGACTTTGAATCGGAGTGTTCTTACTTCCTTCAGTTTTAGCTAGTGGCTCCTCAGTGCTCAGATCCAGGCACATGAGATCTTCTGTGTGAGCCTGAACCAAATTCTTCTCATAGCACCATGGACTTATCTCTCAATGCAGTTGACACAGGGACACCGTTACATGTGCCTGTGTGATTATTCCATTAACACCTGTATTCCCACTAGACTGAAAACTTTGTAACAGAATGATCTCAGTTCCTGGGGGCTCCTGATTCCCCGCCTCACTTGAGCCGTGATTGCAGGTCTGCACTTGGGTTTCAGGACATAATTCTGCATTCTTATAATACAATTATAATATTGTATTGTATTATACAATTATAATACAATACAATATAATTCCTGTTGTGATTATTTATTTTTTCATAAGCTAGCCTAAATGAGTTTCTATTCTGTGCAAACAAGAGCTTTCCATGTTATGATATTTTGCTCTACAAAGATAGTAGTGTTAATGTGAATGATACAGCTTCCGTGAGCTTAGCAGACAGACATATCAGATTCCAAATCTGTGTTCTATCATTTAATGGTTGTATCACCTTGGGCCAGTCTTTAAACCCCTCTGAGCCTCAATTCCCTAATCTCCAACAGTGTGATAATAATGCCTACTTCAAGGAACGTTGTCAGATTAATTAGATGTTGTAAATAAAGTATCTACACTGTCTTAGCAAATAGATGAGGCTCATAAAATGGTTAATGAGTTAATACGGTAATGATTAATGCATAATAAGGGAAAGGCAGAGGGATTGTTATTTACCACATCCGTTCAACAAAAACTCATTGATAACTATTGTATATCAAGTTTGTGCCTAGAGGTAGAGTGGCACAGTCACAACCAGGACACAAGCCTGTCACCAAGGTAAAAATCAGTTGACTCCACATGAGAATTACATGGAGATAGTAAATCAATCAGCCCTGCCACCTGTTATGGAATTGCTGTCCCTTTTCTTCAACTGCCAGGGAGCAATGAAATTTAAGGGCCCAAATTTCTCTCTTTCTGTTATTTTCCTTCCTCTTATAATCTCCTTTTATTCTACAGCTTTTAAATAGTTATCAGGATGGTTAAAGAGAGGAAGCAACTATCTGAACACTATTTCCAAAATTTTCATTTAAAGTAAGATGTACATATGAAAAAGAAAAAAGTGGCAGACATGCCAAATGTTTTATAGTCACTCCATATTGATCAGGTTATTTCCAATTTTTTTGTAGGGAGAAGTAGAAGAAATTATTTTAAAACAAAATGGCACTTCATAGGTCCCAAGACGATTTGCATTTGCAAAAGGAAGTTATAAAAGTGACTTCCTCTACAATTCTTATATCTTAGTAAGGATGCAGGAATTTTATTGGTCTGCTAAGACAAATCTAGACCCAAAAGGACCCACTGAATTCAACACCTATACAGATAGAGCTGAAGGCTGGTCTGTAGAGTTCGCTAACGCTGATCAGATGGGAACTCACACAGAAAGCGTGCAAAATGCAACCTAATGCCCAAGGCAGAGACCTAAATACTGTCTGCAACATCTAAAACAGTCCCTGAAACCACCACTATAGATGGTATAGAAAATTCTTTACCTCCCCATTAGGATTGATGATCAGGGAAGGTGTTATTTTGAGCAAGTTTCATAGTTAAACCAACTCCCAGAAGTTAGATTAGCAAAGGAGGAAAAAAAAAAAAAGCAGAAAACAACAACAAAAATGCCTTTACTTAACACATATTGTAAACAACCATAGCAAAATGCACTAAGAGTATCAAGGTCCAAGAAGGGCCTCAAAATAAACCTGTCAAGATTCAGGGTCATCAAGCTGTGATTCAAAAACCCAAAAACACAAAATCCAAGTAACGCATCGAGAGGGCTTCTGCCAGCCTGCACTCCCCATTAAGAGGGAAAACAAAGTTGGCAAATGTTTTAGTAAAATGTTTTTATAAAATCATTCTAGCATGTGTTTTAAAAGGGAGCAGGAAATAGTATGCACTACTCATCGAGAGTTTATTTACCAGGAGCTGGGGAATTGTTTCCAAAATAAATAAAATTACCCCAAAACTATCTGAAAATAAAACATTAAAATACAAATTTGTTTTCAATTCATTGCTGTTATTCTAGATTTTTATAAGCACACCTTTTTGAATGGATCATTTGTGAGCTCATTTTAGCAAATCTTTTGCAAAGTTTTAACGTAGAATGAGTCATATTTAATTGCCACTGTACATTGACTTTTTGAAGAATCTTGTCTTAATACAACTCTCAGACACAGAGACACTCATTTTTGCATAAGAAATGCTGCTTGCTAGATCACAAAGACATTGATGAAAAAAATTATGGAAAATACAGTATAGGCACTTTTCCCACAAAAACTGAAGCATAGGATTATTAGTTTTCATAACTGACTTCCTGGTTTAAAAATTCCACAGACAATTGCATGTGAACTTGTCTATTTGGATTTTTTTTAATTGCAAGCAATTGCCCAATATTATAAGGTGCAGTTTACTTCTATTCAAGCTTTTCCAGCTGAGGTCATATATGCTTTGGCCATATTTGCTCTGCAGAGTTGAGGAGATGGTTCCTTGTGATTAGAGAGGATCTACACACCACATTTTGTACACTTCTGACTATGCTGTTGGCGGAACAATATTTCCTTCAGACCCAGAGGTATAGCATTTGCAGCTTTGGCCCAAGTAACCATGTATTATTTTAATGACCAGTTCATTTACTACAACCTCACAATTGCCTAAATCCCTATTCAGAGTATAAACGACGATAGACCATGGTGAACTCCTTTGTTTTTGCAACTGAGGCCCTTCTGAGTTAAATAAGCACTTGAGCACGTTAACCCTTTCAGATACAATCATGCGTTTAATACACTCTTAGTGAGCCAACAACTATTTACCAGACTATTTGTTTGAAGATGAATATACAAGATGAATTAGAAAAAGTCTCTGTTTTTAATAGCTTCAGAGAAAGTTGCAGAGAAATGTAAAATTATAATCAGCTCTAGGATAGATGTATATGCAAAGTGCTATGAGAATATTGAGGCAAAATGGATTAGAACAAAGAGGCAATGAAGGTTGAGGCTCCCAAATGGACAACATGGCTCAGGAAAATATTGTTCTTTCATTTAAGCCTGGTAGTCTCATAGAATTAACAATTAGGAAGGTAGGAGGAGGAGAGAGAGACACAGAGAGACAGGGAGAGAGAGAGATATGGGATGAAGAAACAGAGAAATGTAGAAGTATGTCTTAGAAGCATGTCTAGAAACCTAAGAAGCATATATTTACATGAATATGGGCATGGCTTTTGGGTCATGGGATAAAATAGGTTTCTAAGGCCAGTTTTACTGTCAAAGAAACTATCAGTCTAGACTAAAAATATCTGTGACTGAGATACAAAACAACTCTTGGGACTCAACCATCAGGAAATGAGCTGAGGAACTCCTCATTTCCAAAGGAAGTCAAATTCTCAATATGCATTTCTGATATAGCCATAGAAAATAACACAGAAGGAAGAAGGGATAGTAAGCTGTATATTTGGTGACCAGAAAAGCAGACTATTTTTCATTATACCTATTCACCAAACATTTCTGAACTTCTGACCACATGGTGTGATTGAATGATTGAGTAGGGGTGTTTGATCAATTCTAGCAGAGACTCTCTGCTGACCCATAACAGATTGGTTTTAAATCAGAGAATTTGGGATTTAAAAAAAAAATTATAGTAGGTTGAATAACTTAGCCAATTATGGCTGGTATAGTAGATGTGCAACTATTATATGTGAATGGAGGACTGCTATGTCTGGTAATGGTGTGCTAGTTTTCCCCGCACACATCTGACCTTTCCAATAAAAGGACAGATTCTTTAAAAAAAGGATACAAAGACAATTGGGTGTGCATTAGTACAAAGTTAAGTATTAATATCTACTTCACACCATACACTAGAAGCAATTTCATGTAAATAGAGACCTACATTTGAAAGACAGAATGATAAAGCAAATGAAAAGTAATATAAGAAAACATTTTCATGACCTTGGGGGTAGGGAATGATATCTCATTAAACTAAACACAAGAAGCATTAACCATTAAAGAAAATTTGATAAATTTGATAATTGAAATGAAGTTCTGTTCATAAAAATATACCATAAAGAGGGCCAAAATCAAGTGGAAAAATGAAAGAAGACATTTGCCACACATGTAATCAACAAAGGATTAACATGCAGAATATAATAAAAACTTTTCCAAATCAATAGATAAAAAGACTCAATAGGAAATGGACAATGAATTTAATAAGCACTTTCCAAAAGAAAATATTCCAAATAACTAATAAACTTATGAAAGATGCTCTAATAACTAGCACTTAGCATAATATAAATGAAATCAAAAGAATATATCATTATCCCTTCAAAAGACTGACAAAAACTAAAAAATTTAACAACAACAAGCATTGGTGAGGAGGTGGACCAAGGATAATTCTTACTCATTGCTGATGGGAATGAGAATCACATAACAAATTTGTAATAATGAATGAAAAGTGCTTATCATGTGGCCTGGGACACAAAAGTTACTAAATGAATGTTTGTTGTTGTGATTGTGGATGTTATTGTTACGCCTTTCTTGACCCTCATGGATATGATTAGTCTTATTCATTCATTCAATATTCGTTCATTAATTTCCTACGCTGTGCCAGACACTGTGTTAGACTCTGAATATACAGAGGTGGATGAGAAATAGTTACAGTTCCTGGGCTCAAATTGCTTACTATTTAATGGGATTAATCATTTGCTTCTTTTTGACATCATGTTTCCCCATATAAATTCATATCATAAATGTATTTAATATCTATAATTCATTGAATACTTAACATATGCCAAGAAAACAGAGGGGATATTAGCCAAAACAAAGATTCTGGAGAAGCATGAAATGTTAAGAATTTGTATCACATTTTTTCACATCCTATCATGTTTTACTCTGAAATCTCAGACATCCTTTTTGAGGAGGAGTTCACTTCATACCCAGCAGGCATAGCAGAAAGAAGGAAAATCAGAAGGGAGGAAATTTGCTAAATCTCTCCAAGATTCCTCTCCATCCTACACCAAATGCTACTGTGTTATTAATCAGGGTGCTATATTTACTTCTTTAAGTGCCTCATTTATCATGAGTCAATGAATTTCAACTTCCTTTAAATCTTAATGATGGGAGTAAAAGAAAACACCAAATACTTTGAGATCACTTCTTCAGTCTCCTCATTTAAAAAATGAGAAACCTGAAGCACAAAGAGGCTGAGGGAAAGGCCAACATCACACAGCTGGCAAGCAACTATGTTTAAACTCTTTCTATTCCTTTTATGTTAATTTTGAAAAATTGTAGGAATTACTGCATGCATCCCCTGAGATTTCTAAGGTATTTTCCAATTCAGCTGAAGTTTCTGATAATAGAATCAGGTGACAGATTGGTGTCTAAGCCATATAGCTGACTGAGTGATTAAATATTAACTTTAAGGCCCTATGATGATACATGGTAACACACTTTCCATTTTATTGCCAACATATTATCTTACAGGTGGAAAAATAACACTGGCAAACAGATTCCCATATCTCTTCCTCAACAGCAGTAATTACACTGAAGTACTTTCTATCAATGATATAGAGGTGGCATACTCCAAAGAAGTAAGGTTTTGGGTATTTGGGGGATCTAACCAAAGTAGAAAATGAATCTTGTTTTTAACAGCTAGAGAAGAATAATGACAAAGTGCAGATCAACAGGTGGGCTAGTGGTTAATATCAGGCACACTCACATCTGTGGCCTGAGCTCCTTTCCTGGCCAAGGAATCACACAATCCATCTGTCAGTTGCCATACTGTGGTGTCTGTGTGTTGCTGTGATGCTGAAAGCTATGCCACCAGTATTTCAAATACTATCAGTGTCACCCATGGTGGACAAGTTTCAATGGAGCTTCCCGACTAAGATATATTAGGAAGAAGGACCAGGTCACCCACTTCTGAAAAAATTGGCAATGACCTTATATGACACATTAGACCAGATGTATTTATTAGATATATACAGCGCATTCCATCCAACAACTGCAGAACACACATTCTTTTTGAGTGTACATGGAATATTCTCCAGGATAAATCACATATCAGGCCACAGAACAAGTCTTGATAAATTTAAGAAGATTGAAATAATATCAAGAATTTTTTCCAATGACAACAGTATGAAACTAGAAATCAACTATAAGAAGAAAACTGGAAAAGTCACAAATGTGTGATGATCGAAAAAATGCTATTGACCAACTATTGGGTCAATGAAGAAATCCAAGGAGAAATAAAAAAATAACTGTAGACAAATGAAAATGAAAATACAACATAGCAAAATCTATGGGATACAGCAAAAGAGGTACTAAGAAGGAAGTTTATAGTAATACAGGCCTGCCTCAAGAAACAAGAAAAATCTCAAACAACCTAACATTACACCCAAAGGAGCCAGAAAAAGAAGAATAAGCGAAGCCTTAAATCAGTAGAAGGAAGGAAATAAAAGTCAAAGCATAAATAAATGAAATAGAGACTAAAAATAAAATAGAAAAGATCAATGAAATTAAGAACTGATTCTTTGTAAAGATAAACAAAATTGACAAACCTTTAGCTAGACTCACCAAGAGAAAAAGAGAGAAGGCTCAATTAAATAAAATCAGAAACAAAAGAGGAGAAATTACAACAGACAGCACAGACATACAAAGGATTATAAGAGAATACTATGAAAAGCTATACACCCACATATTCCATAATCTAGAAGAAATGGATAAATTCTTAGAACTATACAAACTTCCAGTACTGAATCAAAAAGAAATAGAGAACATGAATAGACCGATTGCTAGTAAGGAGATCTAAACAGTAATCAAAAACCTCCCCAAAACTAAAAATCCAGGACCAGAAGTCTTCCTTCGTGAATTCTACCAAAAATTCAAAGAAGATTTAATTTCTATCTTTCTCAACCTCTTCCAAAAAATTGAAGAGGAGGTTACACTTCCTAACTCATTTTACAACGTCAACATTACCCTGATAACAAAAGCAGACGAGAACAATCCAAAAAAGAAAATTACAACCCGATACCACTGATGAACTTGCAAAAATCCTCAACAAAATATTAGCATATCATATACAGCACTACATTAAAAGGATCATACACCACAATCAAGTAGGATTTATTCCAGGGATGCACAGATGGTTCAACACCTGCAAATCAATCAGCATGGTACACATTAACAAAGTGAAGAATAAAAATCACATGATCATCTCAATAGCTGCAGAGAAAGCATTCAACAAAGTTCATCATCCATATATGATAAAAACTGAATAAAATGGGTATAGAAGGAAAGTATCTCAACATAATAAAGGCCATATATTACAAACCCACAGCTAATATCATACTCAGTAGTGAAAAAACTGGAAAACATCCCTCTAAGAACAAGACAAAGATGCCCACTCTTGTCACTCTTATTCAACATAGTATTGGAAGTCCTAGGCCAAGGAATTATGCAAGGAAAAGAAATAAAAGGGATCCATATTGGAAAGGAAGAAATAAAACTGTCACTACTTGCAGATGGCATGATTTATATATAGAAAACCCTAAAGAATCCACCAAAAAACTATCAGAAATAATAAATGAATACAGTAAATTTGCAGGGTACAAAATCAACATACACAAATCAGTTGTGTTTCTATATACTAACAACGAACTAGCAGAAAGAGAAATCAAGAATACAATCCCATTTATAATCCCAAGAAAAAGAATAAAATACCTGGGGATAAATTTAACCAAGGCAGTGAAGACCTATACACTGAAAACTATAAAACGTTGTTGAAAAAAAAATTGAAGAAAACACAAAGAAATGGAAAGGTATTCCATGCTCATGGACTGGAAGATTTAGCATAGTTAAAATGTCCATATCACCTAAAGCAATTTACAGATTCAATGCAATCCCTATCAAAGTCCCAATAGCATTTTTCATGGAAATAGAACAAAGAATCCTAAAATTAATGTGGACCAACAAAAGACTCCAGACAGCCAAAGCAATCTTGAGAAAAAATAACAAAGCTGGAGGCATCACAATCCCTGATTTCAAAATATACTATAAGGCTATAGTAATCAAAACAGCATGGTACTGGCAGAACAACAGACTCACAGATCAATGGAACGGAATTGAGAGCCAAGAAATAAACCTACACATATGTGGACAGCTAATTTTCAACAAAGGAGACAAGAACATACAATGAAGAAAGAAAGTCTCTTCAATAAATGGTGTTGGGAAGACTAGACAGTCACATGCAAAAGAGCGAAAATAGACCACTATCCTTCACCATACACAAAAATTAACTCAAAATGGATTAAATAATTGAAGCTAAGACCTGAAACCATAAAACTCCTAGAAGAAATCATAGGCAGTGTGCTCTTTGATCTATGTCTTAGCAGTATCTTTTTGAATATGTCTCCTCAAGCAAGGTAAACAAAGTTAAAAATAAACAAATGGGGGGCCAGATGGTTGCATAGTGGTTAAGTTCGTGTGCACTGCTGCAGTGGCCCAGGGTTCACAGGTTTGGATCCCGGGTGTGGACCTATGCACCACTTATCAAGACATGGTGTGGCAGGCATCCCACATAAAGTGGAGGAAGATAGGCTCCAGATGTTAGCTCGGGGCTGGTCTTCCCTGGCTAAAAGAGGGGGATTGGCAGTGGATGTTAGCTAAGGGCTATTCTTCCTCACAAGAAAAATAAAATGAAGAAGAAAAATAAACAGATGGCACGACATCAAACTAAAAACTTCTGCATGGCAAAAGAAACTATCAAAAAAAGGAAGAGACAATCTACCAATTGGGGGAAGATTGCAAATCATATATCTGATAAGAGGCTAATATCCAAAATATATAAAGAACTCACACAGCTCAACAACAATAACAAAAAAACAACCAACTCAAGTAAAAAGGGGGCAGAGGATATAAACAGGCAGTTTTCCAAAGAAGATATATAGATGGCCAACAGTCCCATGTAAAGATATTCAACATCATTAATTGTTAGAGAAATGCAAGTCAAAACCACAATGAAATATCACCTCACACCTATCAGAATGGCTATTATCAAAAAAAGAAGAAATAACGAGTGTTGGAGAGGATGTGGAGAAAAAGGAACACTTGCACACTGCTGGTGGGAATGTAACCTGGAGCAGCCACTGTGGAAAACAGTATGGAAATTTCTGAAAAAATTAAAAATAGAACTACCATATGATTCAGCCATTTCACCTCTAGGTTTTTATCAAAAGAATACAAAAACACTAATTTGAAAAGATATATGCACCCCTATGTTCACTGCAGAGTTATTCACAATAGCCAAGACTTGGAAACAACCAAAATGCCCATCAATGGATGAGTGGATAAGAAAGATGTGGTATGGAATGGAATACTACTCAGCCATAAAAATAAATGACAGACCTTGAAGGTATTATGCTAACCAAAATTATTTAGACAAAGAAAGTCAAATGGCATATGATTTCACTCATATGTGGAAGATAAAACAACAACAACAACAACAACAAACAAACACATAGATACAGAGAATAGATTGGTGGTTACCAGAGAGGAACATGGTAGGGGGAAGGAGAGCGGGGTAAAGAGGGACGTTTGTACAGTGAAGATGAAAACTAGACTTTTCGTTGTGAATGTGTTGTAGTCTATAATACAGAAGTCAAAATATAATGATGTACACTTGAAAGTTATATAATATTGGAAGCCAATGTTTCCTCAATAATAAAAAAAATGACCATGAAAATCCTATGAATAGCAGCAGAGCATTGTCTGATATAGCACCACAAGGTGAGAGGATGGCTCAGAAAGACCAGGTAGGGGGGCCGGCCCGGTGACATAATAGTTAAGTTCGCATGCTCTGCTTCTGGAGCCTGAGTTTGCAGGTTCGGATCCCAGGCGTGGACTGATGCACCACTTGTCAAGCTAGCTGTGGCAGTGTCCCATATAAAGTAGAGGAAGATGGGCACAGATGTTAGCCCAGGGCCAGTCTTCCTCAGCAAAAAGAGGAGGATTTGCAACAGATGTTAGCTCAGGGCTGGTCTTCCACACACACACACACACACACACACACACACACACACACACACACAAAGACCAGGTAGAGTTCTGCTGTACTGTACACTGTCACTAGGAGTTGGAATTTACTTGAATTTACTTTTCCTTGTAAGAAGCACCAGATCTACATTAGTAAAATGCAATCATTTTTGCCGAGGTATGATATTCTGTGGCATACAACTAGGCTAGAGATAGGTGCATATGAAAAGTCAAGCCTTAAAATATGCAGCAGGTTCTAATGAAGTTTAAGTATGTTAAGACAAAATGTTTCCTTATGATCACATCACAATTATGTCAAGTTTCTGGAATAATTTTGATCTCTCACTTGACCATGCATTACAACATACATAGACAGACCCACCTATACTCATAGAGACAGACAGTTCCTGTCCTCACAGAACTGACCAACTATTGGGTGTAGACAGGCAGAATAGCATGGGAGTTAAATGTATAATCTCTATGCCTAGGAATTCTGGTTTCAAATCTCAGTCTTCACTTGCTGGCTATGAATATTAGTCAAGCCACTTAATCTCTAGGTGCCTCAGTTACCTTTAAAACAGGAAGAATAAAAGTAATTATCTGAATACCATTTAAACTTGAATGATTTAATTTATTTAACCTTTTTAAGACCATCCTGGAACATTGTTGAGTATAACGAGTATTGTTATCAACTAATGTTCTTCTGCAGGAAAGGGCGATATGAACCAATCGATTATTAATAATATAATAAGGATAATTGAGTGTTTCATCACTTTTACTTCTCATATCCATTTTCACAAATTTGCTTTTTCTGTAGAGTCATGGTTTAAAAGATTCAAAAAAATCAAGATGAAAATAATACAATATCCATTCATAATATCCCCTTTTCTCAACATTTGCAAGGCTGAAATGGAGCTGTAGTCACCAGCCCCAAGTACAGTAACTTTTTAGAAGTTTTCCAGGTCAAGCAGCTGAGTGTATATCTTACAGATCTGATTCCCTGGTGTCTGTATATGGAAAAAAAGAAAGGAGTAGAGCAGAGCAGGGAAAAAAATCTGTTTGAATTTCTTTGGCGTGTGAGAAAACTCGAGAAATTGGAGAGAAATAGACTTCAACTTCAAAAAATTATAGGAGTTTATAGACATCTGGTTTTGCCATATTTTTTACATGATTGTTAGTCATGGATTTAAACCAATAAGCTCCCAGAGAGATTAAACAGCTTCGCAGCCAGATGCTGTAGCTCAGTGCTTGGCATGTAGGAACTTGATGAAGTTACCAACTTGGAAGTGAGCAGGGGAGTTTGCAACTATTCCTCAGCACCCAGAGACACAAACAGGGACGGTGTGAGCATTTCAATGCCTCTGTGTGTGTGTGTGTGTGTGTGCGTGTGTGTGTGTGTCTGAGGCGAGGAAGTTAAATTTGTCCTTTACCTACACAGTGTTCTGTATCCTTAGACTAGTGGGAAGTACAAACTTGTAGCTCACAAAGGAGCCACGGGAGAAAATTAGGAGATTCCCTGAGGAACAGAACAAATACGTGGTTGGAAAGGTCAAGGTTCCCAACTCATATATCACATTGGTTTGCTCATGACTTTTTTCCCCTAAAATACAAGTGCCTGTAACTACTGACATGCTTCACATTGTATCCATTAATAGATCTTATTTCCAAAATAACACTTACACACCCTCACCGTGTGTCAAATGTTCCATGAAGAGCATAGTGTGAGAGAAGCCAATGAGAATGGAAGTCAATTAGAAGACGTGAGAATAAAAAATCGAAGAGGTTGTTCAAATCATGGCTTTGGGCTGGAATTGATGGCCTGTGAGGCCGTCAGTGCAGCCTTGATTTGAAAATTCTTAGCAGAGTGTAATGACACATGATGGTTGTCTATCACAGGCTGTCAGTGCAACTCTTTTCTGGTGTCTCTCCATGTCACCAAATACACAACAGGAAAAAGATGTAGCTCATTATTTGATAACAGTGATGACAATGGCGTGTGTTATACGGTGTATATCATTATGAAGAAACCTATTCTTGGCACTTTTTGAGCTCTTGATTAATTTATGCCATCAACACTATTTTCCCAAACCCATGCTTGGGTTACTTGCTTGTTTCTTAATGTTGGTGTACATTTCTTTGTGGGCCATGTATGTGATACTTCTCTTAAGCTGTATTATCAGATTAAATTTTATTACACTTTGGGGAGGGTGGGGAATAAGGAGGCATACTAAGTTTGATTATTTTCAAATTCATATTTCTTACTATGGTGATTTAAATCTAAGTTTTTGTCATTTTCTATATTGGAATAGCCCACAGACTGGAATGTTATTTTTTTGTCTTCTGGAAGAATGTCTGATATACATAACCCAAAGGTTCCCAGGGAAAGAATATATAAATTACAAAAAGAATCTGGAAGCTTTTTGAGTGGAAAGAAAAGAAGAGGACACACCGTTATTTAATATGGTAGTTCTCAACCAGGACAATTTTGTCTCCTCGGGGCAAAATTATCAATGTTTGGGAGGGTGCTACTGGCATCTAGTGGGGAGAGGCCAGTGATGCTACCAAACACACTATAATGCACAGAACAGATCGCAAAAATAAGGGGTCATCCAGTAAAAAAATGTCAATACTACTGTGGCTGAGAAACTGCTGTCATACAAAAATAAGAAAACTTGATGGAGTAGGGTAGAGTTTCCATGACATATAATAAACTCAAAAAATAGCAATAGATGGAGCTTTTGCTAATCTGGGCCTGTTAGGTTCTTGAAAATTATACTCTGGATTCACTTGGTAGGGCACCAAATTGTAAATCTAGACATGCCATTATGAATTCAGATCCTATACCAAGAAATGGATTGATGCAAGACAACTGAAAGAATGGATCTTTGGATCTTTTTTTAGTGTTTAATGGATTGACTTATTTCTCTTGATTAACTTCAGGAGTAATCACAGGAAATTATCATAAATATAATTTAAGCAATTTATCAAAAATTCTCATTTCCATGAACAATTACATTAGGAGTTTTTGCCTTGTAGGCATATTAGGGCCATGTAAGCTCATTCCAAAAGAGATTTGTTAATACTGACTCATCTTTTAAAAGATAGTTTTTGGGGTATAGATGTTAAATGTATTTCTGTGAGGTAGGTTCAAATTAATGGAAGGGCAAACTTCATCATATTAAAAGAAATATAATTCTAGAATTAACTATTGACCACAGATTGGATAGCCTTTCAGAGTAGTCAGTGTCTCATCATATGTATTATTCAGTAACTGCATTGTCGTCCACCCTCCTAGGTGACGGATTTGGCGTAGGCAGCCAAAAATGTCCCTCCCAGTTTGGAATTAATGATTCTGATTATATTCCTTCATTGTGAAAGGACACAGAAGTAAACAGCAGGCATAAAAACCACTTTTGTGCTATAATCACTGATTATAAATCCTCTGTCACACTAGCTTTTGTAGAATTCAAGGAAGATCTGATATGGAATTGGGATTCATAAATATATGGAGTTAGAAATAAAATATGTTTTGTGTATATGCATGTGTTTGTTTTCCATTTCCTTACTGACAGATATTTGACAGGTACAAAACCCTTGATTTATAGAACTAGTATAGATGAGAAATTAAACTTCAAACAAACACCAATGGAGGCAGTACGACTTAAAGTCATCGTAAAGTGGAAAGGGTTAACATTAGCTCTTTCTCTAAAAACCAACTTGAACAGGAGAGGAGATAAAAAATATGAAAAACTGTGGTATTTCAAAGATATATTGAGGTGGGTATGGAAGTTGTAGGGATCCTAACACAAAGTTTGAGGAGGACAATATCCTACTGAGTCTAAATAATATCTTCCCAATCAGTCATTTAAATAAAACACGCCAATCCAATTATAATACAAAATATGAAACTATTTTATTGAAGAATGCTGATTAATTAATTTGATTTCATGCAGGCCCAGACAACTATTTTAAATCTAATGGTTTCCATAAAATGCTTAAAATCAAAGTCTAACTCCTATTGTGTGATATTTAGCCCACCAAAATAATGCAAATTAATTTTGTATTTTTTGATAAACACATCAAAGTCCCTAAAGACTCAAAGCAGAAGACACAGAAATCTGAAGTTCTTTTTTTCTTTCAAAGCTAAAAGTCTGCCTTTCTACTTCCTACTCTCAGTTCAAAATAACTGGTTAGGGGGCCAGCCCAGTGGCATAGTGGTTAAGTTTGGTGTGCTCCACTTCCATGGCCCAGGGTTCACGTTTGGATCCCGGGCACGGACCTACACCACTCATCAAGCCATGTTGTGATGGCATCCCACATACGAAACAGATGAAGATTGGCCCAGATGTTAGCTCATGGCCAATATTCTTCACCAAAAAAATAAATAAATAGCTGGTTAGAAAGATTGGAAAGGAAGACAAAACCATTATCTCTTATCTCTTATACTTCATTCTCTCTGTGTTGGAATCAGTTTCATACCTGATGATTACTAGTTCATTTCATAATAAAAACTTATTAGCAACTTGTTCTGAGGAATAAAGGCCAGTACAGAGTAAGGTATTCGTTTAACATGCTATTATGTGTCAGCTAATACATAAATGGTTCTCAAATTGTTGTCCAGGTCATCATTAACTGTGAGCTTGTTAGAAATGCAAATTTGTAAGCTCCTACTGAATCAGAATCTCTGGGTGGCTGGGCTCAGCCATTTGTGTTTTAAAGAGTACTGGGTGATTCTTATTCGTGCTGAAGTTTGAGAACCACTATACTATGCAGATTGAAAAATGGCCTCTCACACTCCCTAGATTTTACAGACACTAAGGAAAATAATTGTGAAAATAATTTATGTTTCAATGAAGCCACGTGCAGGATACAAAGGTCACATAAGGGGAAAAGAACCTGTCTTTCTCGGCAGATCAAGAAAGTCTTCACAGAGGAGGCTATGCTTCAATTAAAACTTGAGAGAGTATGAGTTTTCCAGAAAAACTAATTAAATGGGCGTTTTAGATAGAGAGAACTAGAATCAGAAGATTTGAATCTAGACACAAATCAGGCTAGGATTTTGTGGTAGTTGACATTTTATTTATTTATTTATTTAAAATTTTTATTGTAAGGAGGACTGGCCCTGAGCTAACATCCGTTGCCAATCCTCCTCTTTTTGCTGAAGAAGATAGGGCCTGGGCTAACATCCACACCCATCTTCCTCTACTTTATGTGGGATGCTGCTACAGCATGGCTTGATGAGTGGTGGGTCAGTCAGAGCCCAGGATCCAAACCTGCGAACCCCAGGCCACTTAATTGCTAAGCCACCAGGCCAGCCCCCAGTAGTTGACATTTTAAATCTTCTATAGAATCCTTTGCTCTTGATCTGGTTTTCAGAATTTGATCGTTAAGTCCTTATCTAGTTTGGATACACTGGGGAATAGCTAGAAAACAAAGCAGGAAGCCAGAATCTATAGGACAGCAGGATAACATAGCGGTTAAAGCTTAAGTCAGAGAAAGATCTGAGCACAAATATTAATTTTTGTGTACACGCTTCTTGGTATTTGGATATAACTAATACTTGTGTGTCCATAAATGAGTTGCTTCATTTGTATGATTCAGTTTTCTTATGTGTAGGTGGAGATAATAGGGCTGTTGCTTGTTGAGATAGTTAATTTAGGTAATACATATAAAGTATCTGCCACCCTCCCTATTTCTTTTAATCTTTAAATTTTTCTGTGGAGATAATTCAGAATAAATATGTTCAATAATGATATCTACTATACACTTCATGGAAAATTTATTGGAATCAATGGGCTTGACGGTGAAAAATACCATTAAAACATAAAATATTATCACTGTGAACAGAAAGTATGCTGAGAATTTAATGCAAATAGAATCTGTGTCCACACACACACACATGCACACACTTACACCCACACACAGATAATTAGTAATGCCCTTGAAGAGAAAAAAGATCTCTCTACCTGACACATATTATACAAACTGACTGTGTGTGTGTGTGTGTGTGTGTGTGTCTGCACGCATGCGTGTACACACACTTCACTCAATATTGCAGCAGACTGGATATTCACATTGTTTCCCTGACAACCACTCAAGCATTGTCTAAGTATCTCAAGGCTGTGGATGGGTGTACAATCACATTTAATCCCATGGTTAAAAGAATGAGCATCCACAATCCTGAATCAATGGATTAATTTGATTTGAGAGAAGAATCAGTCTCTGTTGGGGAAAGCATTAACCACTTAATAATGTGCTGGGATAGTTGAAGCTGATTTTAACATAGAAACAAAACATAACCTCTTGATAATAAGGGAGTAGAAAGCAACAGTGTGGTCAATCTGAGGTAGACAATTGATTTGCAAATTGAACCATAAATTTGTCATTAACCAGTTGGATCTGCCTTTAGATTCTATTCCATAATCCTGCTCTATAACAACTGAAGCCCGGGTTAAATTAAATGCCTCAAGATGTATAACACACGTATAGGAAGATTTAGCATGTTGAAAACTGCTATCCACCTTCAGCATTTCTTATCACTGTCAAATAAATAGTCTCCAGTGTTAAAAATTGGTTGGGTAATTTCATCTCATAGCAAGTATTTCTTGAGAGCAGGTAAAGAAGTTAAGCAAATCTCAGTCTTTGGGCATAAACTGATCATCTGGAACTCACAGAAATATCCTGCATATGGGGTCAGCTGCAGTCTCTGAGCTTGGGAACTTGAGTCTGTCCCCATGTGCTGATGACAAAGCTGTCTCTGTGCCACCGATGGCTCTGTCTTGGTGCTGTTGCTACCGCTACATCACTGGCTAGGCACAATACTGAATCTACTTGCTCTGTAGAAATTCAGCCTTTGGGCATTGGGACACTGAATGAAGGTCCCACTGGCTTGAAAAATAAGTGATTAGAAATCATTCACTATGTATATGATCAGCTATTACATATAGGCTTCCAAATGAACTACCATAGCAGTTGGACAAAATGGTTCTCAGCTATTGTGTGTTCTGAGAATCAAGTTATGTTTTATGACAGGGGACTCTTCTAGGAATATCTTTGCTATATAGTGGGGATGGGAATGTAGAGATGATGGCTAAGGAAAGAGGAAATCTTAGGATCAAAATTCGGGTAAGGGAGGGAGTGGAAAACAAAACAGCATTGAAATCCTCTTGCTTATAAAAATATTACAAATAACTGTAGTTAAATTTATTGGTAAACGCTAGAAAGTATACCTGTTGCCATTGATTTGATCTTTTCCTATGAGCCAGGCGCTATTATTACTGCTATTATGTTGATGAAGAAATTAGTTTAGACAGCTTCATAGTTTTTGCAAATCTATGTGCATAACATCCAGGATTCAAACTCATGGCTGGTGGATCCAACTCTCAAATTGTTCTCACCATACTATTTTATTGGGAAACAATCTATCAGAAACACTAAGACTCTCCTAAAATTAGCTATCTCGGACCCATTGAAGAAATAGAGTTCCTGTGCTTGATCTCTTCCTCCAGCTCTTACATTTTGATCCCTCTAGAGTTGGACCATCTCAATTGGTATATTCTCAACATTTCTTTTCTTTTTTCCCAAGGGATTTCTTTAAGTCAAATTAGAAATCCACTCTTGACAGGTTTATTATATTTTTCTATAAATAATATGACTCTTTGGATAATTCATTACTTACTAGATTTCCACTGGCCACCTTTTAATAAATTCTGGAAATTCCCAGGCAGAAGTAAACCACTAGAGGCAAATCCCCCAAAGTTAATATAACCTTTTAAAAAACTATGTATTACCACATTCTTTTCTGTATTTGTATATTATTTTGTGTATTAATTAGGTGTATTTCGAAAAATTGGCAACAAGATATAGATAAACATATATAATTATACCATCTGTCCAAGAATATTCAGTATAACCACTTTAGCACTACACTCAAAACTATTCTCAGAGGCAGAGGTGAGCTTCCACAGACACAGATTTCTAATATATGCTCATGTGGGCAACAGACGTGCATTTCTGCCATTCCATGATGGCATCTGAAAAGTCTTCCTTCTCACTCTGAGAAGTAAATCTAAGAAAACAATGATTCATTCATTTTACTGGGAAAAACAATTGTCATCTCAAGGACAACTGCATTAATAATAAAACACTGATTAAAACAAAGAAAACTTTTTTCATCTCATCTATTTCATTAGAGTTTTCCAGCTCTATCTATCTAACCCATGTCAAAGGGATTAAGGTTCACAAACATTTAGAAAGTTGAATAACTAGAGGAGTGAATTATGTCATGTGACAGTAAATAAGGATATCCAAATAGTCTTAAGATGTTCCCAGCATTTGACACTATCTTGAAAAATCCATGTGTTGCAAATAAGAAGAATGTAATAGAAACTTATTGAGCTTGAGAATCAGACCAACCTGGGTCAAATTCCAGCACTTCCACTGAGCGGGCATTTGACTTTGGCTGACTTCATTAATCCTCACAGAGCAAGCTCTTCATCTGTAATGTGGAGGCAAGAATACCTACCTTATAGGATCACTGTGAAGATTAAATGATATAGCTATAAAATAACTTAGTAAGTTTGTTCAATTACATTAGGTCATCTCCTTTCCCACTAGTACTTCTGGTAGGCTGCAAGGTACTATAGGCACTTGAAAGGAAATTTAAATTAGCAATTATTTGCTATTATCCCATCCATCACTTATTCCTTTTTTTCATTCTTATTCTCTCTTGTAGTTTTCCTCACTTTTATTTTTATGACATCAGATGTGCTAAAGTCTCAGTGTAACACTTCAGGCTCTTTGAAGTAAAAATATTATAGAAATGTAATAAACAAATACGTGGTAATAACAGCAAAGTTCCTCTTACCAGATGGGGCTTACCAGCTACTCTTTAAATTGGAAAGCCCGCATATATAATTCTAATGTGGGTTTCTTCCTTGGGTTAATCATTCTAGAGACCCCTTATGTTCCATCAGGTTAATTAAACTCTTCTATATTATCATGTATATATATCTGTGTCTATTGACTCACTAGTTTGATTCAAGGTGCAATTAATAATGATGCACTTTATTACCCATCAATATCTGACATATCTTGGATATTGTCATTTGCAGACTTTTCGTTGCTTGCGTTTGACTGCAAGATGAATGGGAGAGTCGAGCAACAAAAGCATGTAGAATTGACCTTTTTTCACTCTTAGTTCTCTCCAAGCTTTCCTCACTTTATTTTTATTTCAGTTTATATTTATGGATGTGTGATGCATATACAATAAAACCATCTAATAATACTAAAAAGACAGAGATTTCTGGTCTGGGTTTGAATGAGTCACTCCTACTAATAAAATAGCTCAACTTCCTGATAGGGTTACTCATTAAAAGAAGTCAAGAATTTGATTCAGATATCCACAGATTTCCTGGGACATTTGTCACTTTCTTCTGGCACTTTCTAGGCAGGAATTACGAAACAGTGACCTAAGGATAGATACATCTAAGTGTTTCACTCTGTATCCACAGCACCCATGATTAACTCTTCAAGAGAAAAAAATTTTTTTTTTGTAAAGGGTTCACTAATTTTCCCATTATGTTGTTTCAATTTCTAACACTTTATTTACTCCTTTAATAAGGGACCACATTGCAGTGATTGCCATAGATATAGAAGCAAATCTAGGGTCATTTATTTCCGTGAAGATGACAGTTTCCCCAGGGCTACGATCACATTTGGATTAAAAAGGATAGCGCACGTGTCAGAAAAAGGTATGGGAGAGCATACTAGTAGTGGTTTTTACCGGCAGCAACAGTAGCTGTCCAAGCTGAACGAATACATTCCTTTTACCAAAGTAACTTTGTAAATGATTGGTGTGATATTTGCATTTGTTGTCTTTTTTGAATGCTGACCTTCAAATCTGCAGTTGGACTGGCTTTCTGTTGGCAGCATTTTGTGTTTTAAGGGCTCTTTTGAGACCAGGTTAATTTCCACTGAGATTTCCTTTCACTGCAAACATTCCATCTCGTTTTTACCTCCTGTGCTTGGTGCTCATTACAGCATGATTGACTCTAGGATGAAATATGGCAGCTCATAAAGGTATTTTTTATCCCCTAATAAACCTCCTCAACCCTTGATATGATTTTATAGACATAGTAAAGTATGCATTGAGAAAAGTAGCCTACAAATGATCTGCTTCTACCTAAGTGTTGCTGACTTATTTAACCTTCACTGGAAAAGAGAGACTGTTTTTCCCAATTAGACACATTCCCATCTATAAAAGTGGGTGAAAGAGGAGGTTCAGGTAAGATGTATTAACAGGCTACTTGTCTCTTGATCCCTTGGCAATTCCTTGGGGCCTTTCAAAATGTGACACCTCTTTTAAAGAAGAAATTATGTCAAGTTAAATTGCCCTGGTTTTATTGAGCTCATGGCACCCATAAGTGTACTATAAAAGTGTTATGGGCTGATGGGTCCAGCTACAAAACTATTCCTTGGGCCAAGAAGCTGGACGTTCAAGTGATGCTTGGAGGGATGAAAACTTTGAAGACACTCTTCCTGGTAGCCCTTCCCAAACTCTAAGCTTTCATTCAGAATCACAGAAGAGTCTGAACACCTTATGGAAGAAAGAATTCGCTAGGACCCTGATGCCACTACTGGCAATTTTATGGTTTGGTGAGACAATATCACTGTGTTTGTAAAGGACCAGTCAAGGAACGTCCAGGTACCAAATTCCAATGCATGCAGCCTTCATTTTATTAACATACTAATCACAATCTGCTAACTGGACCAGATGGGAGGATATCTGAATTGATCCTAGAGAATTGTACAAGTTGGCCAAATAAATTTAGTGTGCACAATGAATCAGCTTGAGGCTGTTGCTTGTGCCACCAAGTCTCACTTGTGTATTTTTGGCTTTGGGTCAATTCTAGCTGTACTCAGAGATTTCCTGAAGTTCCAAGGGCAAGGTACTGCAAAGTGTAGATTTCAGCCTCTCCCCATTTCTTGAGTGACCGAGAGTGGCTCTATATGTTTATTTTGTATTTTTATTCATATGTTCACATGTTTCACATTCATTTTACTACTGTGCTTTAATATTTTTAGACTACAAGAGAGGAGAAGAGCTGCTGTTTATTTTTCTTTTCCTTGAGATATATTTTGAGTACCAACTACTGGATGTGAACAAAAGGAGAAAGAAAGAATGGGTCATTTATTATTTAGTAAACTGAAGGTATACAGGGGAGAATTCAGAGCTGCAGAAGGATTTTTGAAAAGGGAGATAAATCAGAGATCTCAGCAGGCACAGTAAACATGGGAGAATTTACTGGGGCCTCCAGAAGGCAAAGTGATAGAGACATTTTAGGGCAGAGAGGAGAAGCTCTCTGTGCCGTTGAGAACAGAGCAGGGTGTCATTAATTCCACACTGCACCCCATCCCCGCATCACTTTAATCTGCTTAGAATACTGGCTGTGGGTTAGTCATCAAGAACTCCTAGTAGGGGAGAGAAAGGTTTCTTTTCTCATGGTGTATACATCATCTCAGGTATGCCTCAAAAAATCTTTAATTTTATACCACCATTATCCCCTTTTTAAATATCTAGAAACTAGGAGGTTAATTTATTCATCCAAACATTCACCTCGTAAGGAACAGTGATGGGATTTTCACCCAGGTTGAGTAATATCTTACCCTAGGTCCAAAGAGTTGGTAACAATCATCACTCTAACCTCCTTGTAACACCCCACATATAGACTTCCAAGGACCAGAGGCCATGATCATCTGATAACACTTAGACTGAGCCACACTGCTAGGCTCTGTATTTTACTCAGAGGACCTTATTATAGGTGGCTGGGACAGGTGCACAGTTAGGAAAAGGATAAGTTTCCAAACATGCAGGTGAGCAGGGAAAGTTTCTTACAATAAGATGAAAGGAAACAAATAGGATTTCCTTTGCACCAAGAACTACTGACTTACAGAGTGTTGAAGATAGAGGTCACCCCTAGTCAATGTTCTAACTCAGGGTCATTATATTTTGCCAGGATCAAATGATCTCAAATGACAATTTATAATTGCATCAATGAACATTTATAATGTATGCCTCTATTTATAGGGAGTTATCACACGGCTAAAATATCCACTCTGATCTTATAGCTGACATGTTGAAAAATCAAAACACATCAGCTCATGCCATGAATAATCTCTGTTTAAACAGTAAAGAAAATAACCTTTGATTAGTGTGGCTGGCATTAATTTAGACATCACGCTTCTGTCAGTGTTTAGCTATACATGGCAGTTACAGAAGCATCAAGCCTATCTCTTTAAATCAAACAAGGAATTCAGCTAAATCTTGAGTGTTACACTAAATTAACTGGATCCAAAATGGACTTCTGATCTGTTGATCCCCATCTCACAAGTTGTTCAGAATATCTTAAACTTGTAACTGTCTCTCTAAGGCTAGGATCCCTGTGAACAGGAAACTTGAAAAAGAAGTTGGTTCTCACAACTGGAAATCTGTGTAAACTATCTGATGAAAACCCATGGATTGATAATAATAGCTAACATTTATAAAGCACTTACTGTGTGTGCTAGGTGATATATTCATTATATCATCTAATCCTCACATCTACCTTGGGAGGTAAATTAAATGTCTAATATATAGCTAAAAAATTGAATTGAGACTTGTAAAAGATAAGGAAATTACAGAAGTTTCCACAATGAGGTGGTGGTAGAGAAGGGTCCCAGACCTGATTCTCTGACTATGGAGTCCACGAAGGTAGCCCTTGTGTAAAATGGATTTTTGTGCCAAATGTCAGAAATCTGTCACTTTCCCTTGTGAAAACCCAGATCTCCTTCACATTATATGGAAATGGCCTCTTTGCTTCTTTGGAGATGTTTGTTCCTTGAGGGCAGGGATTCTGTGTTTCCCCTCAATATCTCAAATATCAGCATAAATCCTGGCTCATATTAATACTCAATAAATAGTTCTTGAGAATATGTGAACAAATGACAAGTTTCATTTATTTGTTTTTGAAGTTCACAAGATTGATACTTTTCAACTGTTATTCCATGCACAAATTTGATCTATGCAGGAAGATCTACACCAATGTAATAATCCCTGTTAGAACAGCTCACTTTTATCAAGCACTGCTCTTAGAATTTTATACATTTTATCTTATTTAGCATCTAAACAACCCTATGAAATACCACATCATCCCCATACTGAGATGAGGTGAGGGAATTGAGGCAAAGTTTAGTAACTTCTCCCGGAACATGGATGAGAAGGTAAAAAAAAAACAACAGTATTTGAAATTAGTCCACCTATTTTTTGAGCCTACATACTAAACCACAGCACAATATCTCCTCTGAAAGCCAAAACTACAGTTGATAGACCTTCCCAGAATTATAACCACCCTGTTTTCACTAGGCAAATGTTGATAAGTATTATATCTGAAGTCACAAAACATCATCACTTACTGTATATTAGCAAGAGCAAGAATAAAATGGTAAATAAATTAAAAAAATATTTACTCAAGTAAGTTGAAAACATATGTCCACCCGAAAAGCTGCCCATGAATGTTTGTAGCAGCTATATCCACACTTGGCCAAAAATTGGAAGCAACCAAGATGCCCTTCGATAAGTGAATGGATAAACAAACTGTGGTACATCCATACAATAAAATACTATTGACCAATAAAAAAATAAGTTATCAAGCCATGAAATGACATAGAGGATCCTTAAATATGAATTGCTGAGTGAAAGAAGCCAATTCAGATTGACTAGATAGTTTATGATTCACAAACACATGACATTCTGGGAAAGCAACAGTAAAGAAACAGTAAAAAGATCAGTGGTTTCCAGAAGTTCAGGAGAGGACGGGGGTAGGGAGGGATGAACAGATGGAGCCCAGAGGAATAGGGGTTTTTAGGACAGTGAAATTATTCTGTATGATATTATAATGGTGGATACATGGCATTATACATTTAGCAAAATCCATGGAACTTATAATACAAAGAATGAATGCCAACATATACTATGAACTTTAGTGGATCATAATGTATAAATATTGGCTCGCCAATTGTCATCAATCAAAAAGTGTGCCACACTAATGGAAGAAGTCGGTAATAGGGGAAACTGTTTGCATATATGTGTGTGGCAGGGAAAGGGGAACGTGAGAATTTCTTGTACATTCTGCACAATTTTTCTGTAAACCTAAAACAGTGGTACAAATTAAAGTCTAGTAAAATTTTAAAATAAATAAATGAATTAATTAATTTAAAACATTAAAGACACAAACCATTCAGGTAATCTAGACTATTCTTGAAGACATGGCCCATTTTGTTTGATAAGGTTAAAGAAAGGGTTTCTAGCAGCTCTAATCATAAATATTTGGTTCTAATTTTTCATTTAAATGTCTAGTTTTAAATAGTAAAAAGAAATAAATGAAGCATCTAGATTTATTGTCCTGAGACAATATACTCAGAAAAGCAAACCAAAGTGACGAAAACAATTATTTGTTTAATACCTACTGTATGCCATGCTCTACTGGGAGATAAAAATAAATGATTATTTGTCTTCAACACAATTCCAGGACAAGAAAAATTTGCTGCGTGCCCAAAAATGTCAGGCTGAATGTCCCTTGCTAGGATAAAGGACCAAGAGGTCCTAGTCATTGTCCTGGAGAATCTGGCCATCAAGAATGGAAAGGCGATATCAATAAGTAACCCACTATAGCCACCAGGCAACTGATTAAAATAAAGGCATGTATAATAGCTTGTAACAGTAGAGAACAAAGCTCTTAGAGAGCATGTAGCTTTGCTAGGGAGATAAGATAAAGTCAGGAAAAAGAAAATAATGCCTGGATGTGTAATCCAGTGATTACACAGCCCTCATAATTGTTATGCATGATCAGTTCAATAGGGGTTGGAATATTCCATGGAAAAGTGAAAGCTCAAACTTTATAAATAATATGGATGTTTTACTACTTTCCCTATAATATCATATGTATGCTATTTTTCTTGAACGAAACAATTTAATTACAAATCATTTTAGATAGATATAGGTAGTTAATTCAACATTTTGCTTTAAATATCCAGATTAGAAAAGTAGACTTTCTGAAGACATATTGAGGATTTATGAGGAAACTGAAATGAATATTGACACATTAAGAATGCACTTTGCTTTGATTCCACCACAAATCGTTCATCTCTAGTTCTTTTTTGAATAAACGATTTTACAGACAGAATCAAAGCCAGGAAGGAAAGAAAAAAAGCCTATGCAATAATACTTTGGTGAAAAAGAAGACAGCAATGGTAGAGGATAGCAGAGCATTTAATTTCAAAATACGTGAACACTAACTCTGAAGCTCTGGCAATAACAAATAAGACCCAAAGAGTGACATCACAATCCAAGTGAAAAGAGAATTGCAATGTTGATTAATATGGCAGGATGCAATGGCTCTTTAATGAATTCTACCTGCACCTATCACAAAGGATTGGAATTACATGAGCTCAGGGCTGTGCCTTCTGTCCCCCAAACCAAAGCTTCCAGAACAAAGGACTTTATGGGATTTGATTAGGGATTCCCCAGGCAAATTTTAGGGAAACAAAAATGAAATGTTATTTCTGTACAGACACATGGCAGCAGGATCTAGATTCACACATGACTCCGAGGAAAGGTTGAATCAGAGACCTAACGTGGATTTGCATTTTAAATTGTCCTGCAATAGGCAAGATCACGAAGAGTAGAAAGGGGATAAAGATAGAACAAAACAGACAGACAGAAGAGATAAAAATGAAAGTAAGAAAAGATGGATAATCTTGTGTGAGTAGGGTTGGGAATACGTATGGAAGAAAATGGAGTGATAGCGACAAGGCAGTTCAAGATCCCATTGCTCCAGGCTTCTGGAAGTTTTGAGGATAAAAATGTTAGAAGACGAAGTCCTCCCTGTGCTCAGTCACGTCCCAGTCGGCTAGGGGAAGTACACAGCTCTTGTTTATATACAGATAATGCATCTTCCTGGCAGAATAACCTTTTCCTCCTAAGGGAACAGAGCAGATCATTGACCTTCAGTTAAGAATTATCTTTAGGGGGTTAGGACAAATGAGTGACCGGGAGATGGCTGGGAGCTGGAGCTGGAGAAGCAAGAGATAAATCCTCCTTCTGAGAGTTACTTGTGCATATTTCTCCATCATAGTTGCTTTCCTAAACAGTCTGTCAATAGCTAACTTCAGATTCCTGTTCTGTCCTCTGATACTCTCAGATAAAATAACCAACTGGACCAACCCACAATGTGATCTCTTTGATCCATCCTGAATCTAGTCTCACCTGCCACCTCAAACAACCCGAAAGATACACCTTGGTTCATGACCCACCCTCTTGACCTAGTGTCCTACACAGCAGGTGAAGAATAGAAGAAACTCAGAGAAGAAAGAGACAGAGGAAGGGAGAGTGGGAGGGGCAGAGGGAAGACAAGGTTATTACATTTTGGCAATCTTTTATGTTCTCTTTTACTATTACCTAGAGCCAGAGGAGTATGTATATTTTATGAAACTATGTCTCCAGGAAATGTAATTTCATACTGTATCTGTTTCCTTTTAAAATATATCCCCCATCAATCTTGATGGTCTCAATGGTAAACCTGAGCTTTGACTAATTATCCAACTCTTGGCCTAAAGAGACTTAATTTTTTTCATCCATTTATTGGAGGTCTACAATGATATGATATAGATGGATAAAATTCACAGTTATCTTTAATGAAAGCAACCTCTTACTCTTCATCAGTGATATTTTCTAAGGCCTAAAATGGGTTTAGTTAGAGAATACTTATTTTAGTTAATTTAAATACCTTATACTTCAAGATAGTCTTCCTCTGCATAGATATTTGGTGATAAACCTTTGGCATTGCTTGTTTGAAATTACCAGTATGAACTGTGACAGAAACTCTCGGCCCCTACTTTGTGAAATCCTCTGCTACAGAGGACTGCTCAGCCACTCATTTTCTTCTGGTGTCTTCACAACATCGTCTGGGTACCAGGTCCTGCACTGGATGCTTCCTTTCACATATATCACCTTTTCTAACTAGATGGCATAAAAGAGAAGAATTGCAGTTCAATATCAAAGCCAACAAATTCTGAATAGATATCCAGCCCAGCATTGTAGAAAGAGCAGTGGATTGGAAATCAAAGACATGTTTGGGGTTTCAACAGGTCACATATATGTATAAACTTGAAGATATCACTTAAGCTTTCTGTTTTCTAAAAATTGGATGCTGACATATTTGTTTGAAGTCTTCAATTCCTTAAGAATCTTCTGATGTGCTTATGAAGATAAAGATTTCTGGGACCTACACCCAGATATTTTGTGCACTAGATCTTAGATAGGGCTCAGGAATATGGGTCCTACCTAATGTTCTGATGGAAGCAGCTCCTTGTGCACACCTCATCTACAGAATTGTCCTGAAGCACATCAAAGTCCATGTAGAAGCTGCTCATCCTATAGCATAAGAATTGTTCCTGGTTCTAGTCTGATTTTTTTTTTCTTTATGATCAATACACTTCAGAGGCTTTAGTTCTGAAATCTCTGAATGATTGAATTGGGTATTCTCATGTGTATAATTTTCTTCCCCGTTGTCTTTATCATACACTTTACTTCTAAGGAATATAACACTTCTGCTGCTCTGGTGCATAATGACCCTTCTATTTTTATATTTAAAATAAAGATTTGTTCATAGCTATGCAACTACCCTTACTCTGCCTTCAGAGGGGTTCTTTTAATTATTGAAATTAAAAGAGCTTAGAATGTAGAAGAGATGGTGAGAGAGAGAGGAATTAGTGGAATTTTATAAAGATAAAAGCACAGATTTATGTCAAAATACTAGAGAGGGTATAGAATATTTAATGAAGAAACACATTAGTAAAATTGGACATCTATCTTTCATATTACAACTTGGTGATATTTACTAGGTGCTTATCCTTTTAAGTGGCAAAAAAAGATAAATTTTAAAAATCTGTGACATGATTTTGTTAGTAAACCTTTCACTTACCTTTCAACACATAATTTTAAGAATCTGTATGCAAATGCATTCCAGTGACCTCAAGATTATTTTTGGTTTGTCGAAGATGTAAAAATAAAAAAGAAATATAAGGTTCCTTAGAGGGCAATCTATTTGAGTTATAATGCATCTTAATGTTCTGTATAATCCAAGTATTAATAAGACACAGATTTTTCTCATATTGACACATTAACCATGCATAGAATCAACACAAATATATTAGGAAAAAAATAGTTTGAGCTTTAACATACAATAAATTGAAAATATACTTCAAATCTGAAAGACATCTAAGCCTTGCTAGGATTTTATTGGGCTTGCCATTTAGATTAACTCAATCCCGTGTACCGTTAAGATTCTGATATCCTGTGATTTATAACTTGGATTTAAATGATCAGAATGATTTATCATCTCCTACTCAAACTCTGGAAACACTTCAAATAGATATAATTTAAAAAGAGGTTTTATCTTCTAATCTCAGTGTGACAGAGAGTGTTCATAATGTTTTGATGACGAGGTGGAGAAAATTTTAACTTCAAAAAAATGAATTCAGGAAATAGTGTAATTAAGCAAAACATATGGGATGATATAATATTACTGGCAGGCGTCCTAGACATCAATTTTGAAGTTAAGTAAAAGTAAAGAAAGTGAAAGAACTCTGCTGAAACAAGAAAAGAAAACTTTTTAAGAACTTAGACACTGATGGAATTTACAGCTCTGAGTAATGGAACCATCTGTACCAACATCATCTCTCCATGGTTATTAAACAAAAATTAAAATCTTCTTTGCTCCCTTCTTGTCCGAGGATAACTGTTGACAGGTTGGAAGACCAGGAAGTAGTGGGTGAGCAAAGGCATATTTTAGGCAGGGAAACTTCATTCATGAGGACAGAGAGGTGGGAGCAACTCTTGACCCTACATAGAACGAAGCACAATTTTGTCTGACTGGACTAATGTCCAAATGACCTCTGAGAGAAGAAGGCTGAGAATGAGAAGCATGTGGCCAGGATGGTGAAAGGCATATCAGCCTGAAATGCTGGACAAGTCACAAAGAATTTTTGAGTTAAAATTTAAAATAAAATTTAAATACCAGTGTGGGCAAGGTTTTAGGAAAATTAGCATTTCTGTATAGTTCTGGTGGGAAAACAATTTGATTTTTCTAGAAGACAATTTTATAATTTGTATCAAGAGAGGACTTATGACTCTGAAATTTTCCTTTTGGAAAATATAATGATGCAAGAATTAAGCTGTGTGTATAGGTTTAATTGTAAGGATGATTATCAAAGGGGTGTTTATAATCTGGAAAAGACAGAACTAGCCTGAATTTCCAAAAAGATGGTACTTTTCAAAATAAGTGCAGTACTTTCGTATGCAATTATAGACTCTCGAGTGATTATAATGATGTTGTAGAAGATTATTTTTTACTTACAAAGACTTTTATGATATCTCGGTTAGTAGAGATGAAAAGATAGCTTAGCCGTATAGACAGTATGGTATAGTTTTGAATAAAAGAAAAAAATAAATACTATGCAGGAGAAAGTATTCAGAAGGATATAAGCCAACCTGTGATTACTATTTTTAGTACATTTATGGTACATATCATAAGCTGAAAAAATGTTGGTTATTTGTACATCATCCACTTCACCAAATAGAATGTAAGCTTTATGAGTTCAGAGAGTCGGCTTTCTGGGTCACCACCGTACTCCAGTGCCTGGTATGGAACATACTAAGAACTCAATAAAACGGTACTGTTGTTGTTTTTATGTAAATGCTTATTAGACCTCTGTTGAACAAGTGAATAAACCTGACAATGTTGTGTCTAATAATGGAAACTGTGGCTGGAACTCTGGTTACTTCTGTTTTCTTATTTCTGATTGCATCTATCCTCTGACTCGTTCCTTACGATGATCTATTACATGCCATGGAGAGAAAATCATCACAGTCAAGTGAAGTACCAGCTACAGATGGTTAAACCAAGCTTAGATATGCAGGTCAGGACTCATATGAAGGGAGATGAGAAATACCTAGGTACTTGGTTCTAGACACCACCCTATGAAAATCAAAGTTAATACACAAGTGGTATTCTAAAAATAATGGGGATTTTAAAAATGTTCCGCTAATCAGTCATCTCAACAAATCAGCAACTATGTCATCATCTTCATTGTTGTTAACAGTTGTGAATATTTCACTGATGTGTAAAATATCAGTTTATAAGCCAATTCTATGCACACATTGAAACTGCTTCTGAGAATTTACTCTTATAGGTAACCCTCCAATCAATATTTGGTAGAAAAAGTTATTTCCTTATTGAAATTACATCCTAATTGACATCCTAAGGAATGAGGTTTCTGAGTTGGAAACATACACTAAAACATATCAAAGAATATTCAGAGGACAATAGCCAGGATGGGAGGGGGATTAACAGAAACAGCCAACAGTTTATATTAGAAGTTACAATGGTAATATCATGTTCTAACGACTTTCTCTGTCAGTCCATTTGTCACTAGTAATGAAAGTGAAATGGCACCATCACAAACCTTCATGACATATGAGTAATGCCCGGAGGAACTGGGGCAGTTTAGTCTATAAGACTACACAACACCACCCAGAAGGGGCATTTCATCACTTCAAATACACAGCACACTGACATATGGAAGACATTTTAGACTTTCAAAAAAACACGCTACAGAGGATAAAATGAAGACCAGTGGTGGGAATCCCAAGAAAACTATTCAAAGTTCATTCCAAGGAAAATTTTCAAACAGTTGAGGATAATCTACTTATGCACTGTATCCAATTTTCCTGAATTTTTACAGAGAACAGAAAAATACTGGTGTATTTTTCTCAACAGGTTGAGAGGAAGCACCTCGAGAGGAAAAATGTGATTTGCTGACTGCCTTGCATTTTCCTCAGAAATAGCAGAGTACCTGGCTAGTGTGAATCCACACCAACTCTCTAAGGGGTGAGCAGAGGTTTCCCATCACTGAGTTGTTGCTGCTGCGAAGTTTGCAACGTCAGCCAGTGCCAAGACTCAAATTAAAAGTTCTATTTTTAATAAATATTTCACCAAGTTGTCTAAATAGTTGTCTTACAATTATTTGTAAGGTGCATTTGTGTTCCCAGGATTATTTAAAAATTGTATTTAATGTGTGTGTGTGTATGTAGCTACTCAGAGCAATTATTAGATTTTACCATAGTTTATCTGAGCATGCCATTTCTTGGGTCAAAAACATCCAATATCTCCTCATTACTCTGGATGAAAACAAATTTAGCTATCATTTAGGATATGTTCTCTGCCTACCTCTCCAGTTCCATCTTTTCCCTCCCAACACCAAAGAATGTCCAGACATTCTGAATGTTCCTATCTTGTTAAAATGTTGCATGCTTTCTAGTCATCACACATTTACTGGTGTTGTTTAAACTGCTAAGGGTGATCATTGCTTTCCCAGTTTCTCTGGCTAACTCTTAGGTCTTGATTTGGATAGCACTTCCTCTAAATTCTTCGCTGATTTCAAAATCTGGATTAAAAGCTCTGATAGCATCCTATACGTCCCCTATCCCACACTATAGTGGCTCAGGTTTCTTAATTTTGTTTCTCCCTTACCCAACTATAAATTGCAGGAGGATAAGTATCATGTCTATCTTTTTTTTTTAATTGAATAAATTTAATGTGTACAGCGTGTTACTTTGATACATTTATATAGTGTAATATTATTGCTGAGGTAGCGATATTTATCACATTCCATAATTATAGTACAATATTGTCTATATCCATAATTGTTTGCATTAGGTCTCTATGGCTTATTCACTACTAATTACAACTTTGTGCCCTAAACACCATCAGTCTTATCCCCCTCCCCATCCCCTGGTAAACACCATTTTACTCTTTGCTGTTTACAGGCTTCCCTTTTTTAGATTCCACATATGCGATGTCATACAGTATTTGTCTTTGTCTGATTTATCTTGCTTAGCATAATGTGCTCAAGTTTCATTCCCATTGTTGCAAACGGGAGGATTATCTTTTTAAATGTTATATCTCTATTACTCAGCCTAGAGTGCCTGCACACAGCAAGTACTCAATAAATATTTGTTAAATAAATGAGTGATTGTTAGCTGTTCACAAGGCTTGAATCAATGAGCTCCTAGAGTCTGCATCTGTGTTTTTTTCTCTCAAAATCATTCTCTAGCACAGGAAGCAAACCACATGGTGAGGAGGGTTAAATTTAATAATTTTTAAAAAATTGTTTTACCTGATGTATTTCTTATATCCTGGCATATCCTATGCAGTCAATCCCTCTCTCTGTCTCTGTCTCTCACTCTCTCTCTCTCTTACACACACATACACACAGTAAGCTCATATCTTATCACACACATCTATGTTTGCTTGGAGAACACAGAACAACAGGGCATTCACCTGAAATGTTATATTGACAAAGCAGTCTGTCATTCTATGTCGACTCTGAATTCACTAATAGGTATGTAGGATGTGGTCCATGGAACCATGTGCCTTATTTTGACTATCGCTTAGTCTTTGAGTACATTTGGTAATTGGCTGTGTTGACAGAAGCAGCCCATGTTTCATATTAGAGGTTCCAGTGGGTGCATCACGTGTTGATTGCTTTCTCTGTCAATTCATTCTGGTTGCCCAGTAATGAAATCGAAATGAAACTATCACAAATCAGTAGCTCATCAACTCTAACACGAGACAGACAGCCCATTTCTTCTGACTGGGGAATATTCCACATGAGTGTGTTTTACCCTCTGTAGCCCAATGCACATGCACATTTTCTGGCAGGAGGGGGAAACCTAATGAAATAAAAAGGGTGGAAAACAGTCATCAGTATATGAAGATTGCATGTATTAATTCACAATATGGCAATTCAAAAAGAACTATAGCCAAAGTCGCTTTTGTTTGTGTGTGTTTGTGTGTGTGTACCTTGTTGGATTCGGTATCTGTGTCAGTCTGTATATAATACATATGAAATATCACAGTTCTTCTGAAATAAATAGCTATCCCTCTGTGGCCTTCAGACAAAGAGGAGAGGACCTGAAGAAAACATGGAAAAATGGGTAGGGAGGTTGAAAGTGAAGGAAATTCAATTAACTAAACAATAGATGCTGGAGTTTAGTGCCCACAGGACTTAAAATCTTTTGCTGAAACTCAAGATAACTATTTGAAAAGAGAACAGTGAGCAGAAATAGGGTTCAGTGTTCTTTTTTCACATCCAGTACTGAAGGAATATTACTTTTCAGAACCCCAATGGCAAACTGGATTTCACGATGTGTTTACACAACGCACTTTGTCTCTCTGTGTGCCAATGTAAAAAATGTCGGTGTCACATAATGCCCCAATTGTGTGAAAAATATTTATTCTAGATGTTTCAGTAACAAGTTCATATTTGTGTAGAGTATTTGCTATTTGTTTTTAAAATTATTTATGTGACCCTTGTAACTGCCCTGTAAATTTGGCCAGGCAGATATATTTTATTTCCATTTTAGAGGAGGAAACTGAGACTTATGACTACAGAGTTTGCTAATGACAAAATGGAACTAGAATCCAAATCTCCTGACCCAGTTCAACACTTTAGCTATTAATATCCCCAGAAGATACATACTACAGCATCTAGAAGAGTTATATAGATTCACTTGGACAACTGTCAAATTAGGAGCATAGAGACTTACTCACTTTATCAAATAGATAACAAAAATGTGTTTATGTATATGTATCCTCCCCAAAACAATAATCAATCCAAGACCATTACAAATGAGTCAGTGAGCTGAGGTACACCCAAGTGGGAAAGAAAAGAACTAACATTTTTTGGAGAATCTATTATGGACTGAGTTCAATAGTAGATGTGTCAAAGAGAGTGAGTAACTTGTTCTAATAGCTGGTTGAAGACAGATCTGTAACAAGGCCAATTTCACCACACCACATTCTCTCCAGTCTACTCACAATGGCTTGGGCAGAAAGTATTTACGCAACTTCTTGCCTATTACAGATAATTAATCTTTTATTCAGTTGGAAACAATCTGACCCTAGTCCAGGCTGATTTGGGGGATGAAGTTGAACATGGGTGTGAGTTACAGTTTGTATGGTCTTCTCACCGTATGACTTGACCAATATGCCAGGTTTTCTCGGTGTTATTTTCTTCCTGTAAAGTGAGTGATTTGAATGAGATTATTTACATTGTTTCTTCTAGCTCTAAAGTCACATCATATGACTTTATATAGTTCCTGGCCTGTTGTACACAGTGAAAGATGAGGCGTTAGGGAGGCATGTTTCTTCACAGCAGCTGATGTCATAATTAGGCTGGGATTAAAATGTTGACTGTAGACAAACCAAGTCAGCTAGTCAAAGCTTTATAAAGTTGCTAAACAGGTCACAAATATAACCTAGAAAATCATCATCTTTGATAAGCTTTCTTAAGTCGTGGTGAAGAATAAAGAACACTTGTTTCAAAATTGTCATTTATCTAGTTGTTTTTAAAATTGAAAATAATGCAGAATAAGGTCATTTACGTGCTGACTAATGCTGATTTGCTAATTTCTATAAACAAATAAACATTCACATAAGGACAACATGGCATATCACAATTGGACAATCAGTGCCAAATTGTGGAACCACAGATCAATAGAACAGGGAAGTCCAACAGAATAAAGACTTCAGTTACTCTATTTCGTTCCACCTCTATTTGAAAGAAAACAGACCTGATAGTCCAAGTTTCAAGATGACTTTTTATTTACACTACCTGAAACGAAATACTCATCAATTACTATCATAAATCTAAGAGAGAAAAAGGACATTGGGGCTTTTTATTGGGACTAATAAAGCTCAGTCTCTGAGGATGCAGAAATGAAGTACAAGGAGGTGAAGTGATGCTCACAATCATACAGAATTGGTCCCCAGAAAGAAACACCCCACTCCCCATCGCCAAATTCAAGCCCAGGGAATTTTTTTCACTGCACCGTGTGCATAGTTTCCTATATCAGGTTAACAGAAACTTACGATAATGACTCTCAAGATTTTTATGGTTCCCTCCCACACTGAACGAGTGTGGCCACCTGTTCTCATTGCTCAGTGAGACTCATGCATATAGGACACAAGCAGAGATTTCAAAAGTGCTTGTGCATAGGGACATTTCCGTTTTTTGTATTCTTGGAATCCTCTGGCATCATATGAATTAGCCAAAGCTAATCTGCTGACTGATAGAAAAATTGAGGCTGAGATGCCATTGTCACACCAGTTCATAAGCAGTCACCCCCAGAATCCTAGCTGACCCACAGATGGCCTACGATGCATGAGTCTAGCTGAGATTAACAGAATATGACTTGGCTTGTCCCTGCCCAACTGATCCATGCAATCATGAGCTAAATAAAGAGTTGTTATTTTAAGCCACTAGATTTTGTGGTGCTCTCTAAATTAATGCAAAATCTATGGATATAATCAGTGAATGGCACCATCCAACCAGTTGCCAAGCCAGACATCTTGACTTATTCTCCAGCATCAGTATCCTCCACATTAAACTATGCATACAGCCCTGCAATTCTGCCTCTTAAATGACTCATTCTGACTCATAAATGAACTACTCCTTTTCTCATAATTCCTCTCTCTCTATCCTAATCACAAAACACAATACAACAAGATATCTTTTCTAAAATATTATGTATTGGAATCAAAAGCTTACTTCCAGTTTTGATTTACATATAACCAGGAATATAAACATTAACTGGGTAAAATATACTTCTGCCTACCAGTTAGGACAACCATTGTATGCCCAGGACAGCAACAAAAAAATAAAACACTGTAATTGACCAATTTTGAACGTCTATCCCTAGATAGATGAAGAAAATCAATATGAGCTGCTCCTCCCTCTCAGACAAATTTCTGTGAAATAAGAGATACACTGAAGATGATAGATGCAGGCTACATGTATTGGCTTTGTGCTTGCTTGCAAAGGCTACTTATCTTGCCTTCACCTAAGTTTTCACAAAAGCTTTAAGGATTAGTGTTGTTTTGCAACAGAAATTTTACTCTCTGGAGATACTATGACAGAATCTTATGGTCTAGTCTCAAAGGATATTTGCATAGGATTAGATTTTATAATCTAAAAAAATAAAAACTACCCCATTTCTTCTAGCCTCCAGAACAAAGTTGTAAATGTGCAGTTTATGTGGATTTGAGAAAGCTGATCATCTGTTGGAAATATTTGCTCCTCACACACAGGGCCAAACTGTAGCTCAGATGTGTTGATTTCTTTGTCAGCAGCTGGAAGATGCTCTTTATTTTTCTCCCTTTTGTGGTTGAAATAGTTACGCTGATTTGATTGATTTAGGTTGGTGTGCATTCAGTTTTGGATTTCTCATTGCTAAACTTATTTTTCAGGAAAGCAATATTTCATTGCATGGAATCAAAGAAAATCCCCCCGAAAGTCATCAGTTTAATGAAGACTGATCATTCATTCTGATGAGTTTTCCTCTTTTTTCTCTCGGAATGAGGACAAATGTCATAGATCCATTATACATAGAGAAAGCCTAGGCTAAGGCAAAAGCAGAAATTAATTTAACCTCCTGCTCTAGCCCCCACTACCTACATCATTCAAACCAACAACAGCAACATAAAATTAATAGCTTGACACACATTTGTATTTAACCTTGAAATATGGTCTGGCAATTTAAACTCATTCAACACGCAAATTCAATCAGTATAAAGAATCCATTAGTGATTGAGACCAATTTATTAACCAAAGAAATGTAAATTCAGTGTAATTTCATCACACATGCTATAGTTATAACTCAGCTGAAGAGCATGAAAGGAATTGACAAAGAGGATGAAAATATTGAGGGGGTATTTATTCAAAGTAGTGACTAAAATATTAATTATCAACTTGTTTCCAATCACCAGTTATGTGTTCAGAAAAATTTCAGATAATTCACTAATACTACGTTGATAGATGCAAGGAAGAATTATACTGATTTACCTCCTATAATCTCATTTCCTTTTGTTAAAAGCTTACTATATTCTTCTACCATAATGAAAAGAAATGCAATCAATCAGATTTGAGATTCCTACTAAAGCCCTTTAATGAATCTGATTTTCAATATAATAAATTGATTATTTCTATGATAGAAGTCAGAACCTGAACCCTGAGATGTTTTGTTGAATTTTCCCACAAGATTTCAACTGTAATTGAGCTAACACATAACAAAACAAAAACATCTGTTTGGGGTTTGAAACAGGAGTTACTACGCATTCAATTAAATCATATATCTGATGTTTAATTTTCCTCCATAAAATCCTTTTCTAGATATCTTCCTCTGTTTAAACACCTCTAGTATCAGGAAATTTACCACTTTTAGAAGCAGTTTATTTTATTTTTGGCCAATTTTATCTTTTCTTTTTATCAAGTCGTGAAGTTATTTATATGCTCTCCCACTCGAAATCCCAACAGAGTTGGGGAGACTCTATAATTAAGCTGTAAATATCACAATTTTTGGATGAGAATATAGATTAAGTCATTATAGTAAGGGTCAAAGTTAATAAATACAGAGTAAGGTCTAGAATAGGGGTTGGCAACCTGTGGCCCATGAGCAGCCTGTTTTTATATGCCAAAGAATAGCTTTTGCATTTTTAAATTGTTGGAAAAAAATCAAAAGAAAATAACATGTCACAATACATGAAAGTTTATGGCATTTAAAATTCAGTATCCATAAATAAATCTTTATTGGAACCTAGCCTCATTCGTTTACATACTGCCTATGACTGCTATCACACTACGATGACCGATTTGAGTAGTTGTGGCAGATAAAGTCTAAAATATTTCATATCTAGATCTTTACAGAAAAAATTTGCTGATCCCTAGTCCAGAAAAATGTTGTCCAATAGAAACACAATATGAGGCAAATATGTGTCGTAAATTTTTCAGTAGCCACATAAAAAAACTGCAAAAAGAAATAGGTAAAATTAATTTTATTAATATATTTTAAGTCAAAATACCTCAAACATTATTATCTCAACATGTAAACAACATAAAAACTATAAATGCAATATGTTACGTTCTTGTTTTCACACTACATTTTCAAAATTAGTGTGTATTTTACATTTACAGCTCCTTTCAATTTAGACTAGCCATATTGCAAGACTCAATCACCTCCTATGGCTACCAGCTACCATCTTGAGCACTGCAGGTCTAGAGGATAGGTCTCCTCATGTTCAGTCAGATCTTCCGCTACTGAACAGAAAGTTAACATTTGATTGAGTTCATGTTTTCTTCCCTATTCTTTTTGATTCTCCCTTTCCCTGTGGGATGCCAGCCTGAGTCAAGGGTGGTTTGCTAGGATTAGAAACCTCAGTTATCAAGGAGCAGGAACCAGGCACTTCTTAGCATGGCTCTTGTTCATGGTAGTGGTGGCAAAATCCTGAATGTTCACTTGTTGATTTATACCCAAGAATTCTACCTAAATTCTGAACTGAATGCAGTAATTTAGGTGTTGTCTCTCCATTGTGGAGGAGGAAGAAATGTCATCATCTTTTGCTCCAGACATAATTTTGCTGTTAATGTAATCTAAGTTCAATTAGCTTTCTTGGCAGCTACATCTCACCATTGATTCTTATTATACCCATGGGAAAATATCACCTCTATATCTTTTTTTAAAGTGTTTCAATTAAAGCCAGATAAGCCTTTTTTTTTTTTAATGTAGGGCTTCTCCTTTCCTTTCTTACTTCCGTGTTGTGATTCAGAAGCTATGCTCACATGGGACACTGGCAGTTGACAACAAAGCTGTATTCTCCAGCCACAAAAAAATAATGTCAGTATTCCGATTTTGGAGGGGAGAAAAAGAGAAATTGATTGATAATATTGACTTAGGCTTATATTATTTTATATATATTTTTCTGAATTTCTATTGTTGTTAAACATTTAGATCATTAAAAGATAAAAGCGTAGCAAAAATTTATTACTAGAAAAGCTCAGAAAAAGTCACTCATGCTTACTTAGTTCAAGCAGTTTTATTTTTTGTGGCCTTGTGTTCACAGAGCTGTGATTTCATAATATTTTTAATTTGCACGGTAATGTCTTAATGTACTAAAATTGTTCCCAGATTTTAGATGGAATTAAACACATCAAAACATATGTCATTTAAAATTTTAATTTGGTTGTTTTAGATAATAACAGCACATTTCCGTGTGTTCCCGTAGCTGACCATTTTGAAGATCCACTGTTTTAGAATATATTTCATTCTTCTTTTTCAATATTACCTTATTCTCTCTTTCCGTACTGTTTTTACATCAAACCCAGAGTGCTGAATGGATAAGGTGGAATAAATCCTGAATATAGAAAGTATACAAATCAGTTCCTATTTCTCTCCATCTCAAGCCATAAGATAAAGCAAATGTTAACTGCTGCAGGTTCTAAGACAGAATCCTTTAAGATTATTATAATTATGGTTATAAAACAATAATTATATGTTACTTCTCAATAAATATTAAGTACTTTCATATTTCTCCAGTGAGACACAGATGGTCAGGAAATTCAGTGAAAATAAAAAGTTACAGTAATAATATAAAATAGTAGCTTATATTTTTATGTGTTTACTATATGATTCACACTGTGCAAAGATTTGATATACAATATCTCATTTAATCCTCACAACTCTATGAAATTTGTCCCAACATTGTTCCCATTTTATAAGTAAGGGGACAGATTTATTGAGGTTGAGTAAATTTCCCAAGTTTAAAAATATGTAAGACTACTGATTTTATCAAAGAATATACTTTGTTTTGGTTATCCATTGAGGAACCAATGGTCAACATCCTTATTTTTGCTATGATAGTCTATCTATTTTTAAACTATATTGTTGTGAAAATTCTAGTTTTCCTCCTAAATGTTTAACAACAACAATTTTTACATATAATGCTTATTTTTCGAAAATGTCATAATTTTGTCTTGAAAAAAAAATCTCTGCAAAACTAGAATACAAATGACAACAATGACACATAAAAAAACAGTATTGTAAAAAGTGCCATTTATCTGAGGAATAGAAATCACAAAAGGATGTCATACTCAGACTTGCGTAATTTATAAACAATAAATAAATTGCATTATTGATCACAGAATTATCATCTAACCTGTTGAACTTGCTTCTTTCCTGGTTTTCCATTTTTTTGGTGAATGGATCATCTTCCTCCCAGTTACATGGGCTCAAAATCTCATAATCGTTCACTTCTCTCCTGCCCGCATGGAATAATTTATCATCTCATTTAATTCTGGGTGAACAACAAATGCATCCCTCTTTTTCATTTTCACCTCCATCACCGTAATGCAGGCACTTGTTTTGTCTTTCCTATTACAACTTCCTGCAAGTCGAGGTCCTTGACTCGAGCCTCTTCCTTCTGATTCACTTTGGATATTTCTGCCAACCTACTTTTTCTGAGGCACAGATCTTAACAGTAGTTAAGAACATTTATCCTGGGGTCAAGTTACCAGGGTTCAAATTCTGTCTCCACCACTGACTCACTCTGATTCTGGTCCAGTCCCTGAAACTCTAGGCCTCAGTTTCTTACTCTATTATGGGAATAATAATGTTGTCTATGTCATTTGGTTGTTCCGAAGGCTAAATAAAATGAAATACACACAGCGCTTAAAATAGTGCCCAGCACAAAAATTATCAGCTGTTATTATTATATCCAGGGAAAAAGGCTTCAGTGGTTTTAAGTTTCTAAACATGGTATCAAGACCTTCTGTATCTATTTCCAATCCATTGTTGCAATCACATTTTCTCATGCTTCCAACTCAATTCAGTTCAACATCTATTTAGCCAGGGCCCAGCTATGCAGTGGAGAGGATTAAAAAACCAGACATAGTACTGACCTCGAAGGAGCTTGAAATTTGGTAAGACTACCAGAATCATCAATAAATAACCATGCAATAGCGCATCAAGTGCCATGCTGTGGCACACAGCAGGAAGTGACTGGTTCTTTTGAAAAGGTATATTTGGTTGATGCAGAGAAGTCTGCTTTGAGACGGCAATGTTTAGACTGGGCCTCCTCGTAAATGAGGATGACATCAGACCATTAAAGGCAAGGAGGAGAGGACACACAAAGCATTCACACACACTATCCTCAGCCATATAGGGCCATATTGTATACTTTCCCAAGTCTTCCCATCCTCAAGTCTTCTTCTATTCTCTCTGCTTAGAATCCCCACTTTTCCCTCATCTTCAAGACATACAAATCTTTTTCGTTTCCAAAGGCCCAATTAAAACACTATTTGCTCAATGAAGCCTTGATTTCACTAGCTGGAAATCCTTCTCATTTGTTATTTGCATGGATGTTAGCTAAATTTTTCTGTGGTGCTTCAGGTATTCTATCTTCATAGTTATTTATGTATCAAATATAAGCTTCATGAAATTAGGATCCATGTAAAATTTATTTTTGAACCTCCTGTAACACTTGGCCAATCTTTAGTAAAAATCCGGGAGATACTTGTGTGATTAAATGAACGTTGTTCTAAAGCCAGAAGGACTTGTGATGGAAAGGTGACTTGCTCAAGTCACTGACCCTGACTCTAGCTTCCCTGAGGACAGAAACTATGTTAGCCTGTTCATCACTATATTCTTGATATAATATGCCCAAATACTTTAGAATCAATATCAGATCACACCAGTGGCAGAAATATTGACCAAAATCCAGTCTTCGCAACTTCCAGGTCCCTATTTGCTCTGTTAAATTCTGAATTTTTGTATTTGAAATCTAAGAATTATACACACTTCTCACCATTCTGTGTTAATTTCTCTACTTTATGAATATTGGATCTAAATGTATTCATTCATTTGACTTTATAAAGATAATTGTATGCCAACATTTATATATAGCATGTGTCAATTTTTTTATGGCTAAAACATAATGAAAATGTATCTGTTTAAACATAGCCTTGTCCATTTAAAGTTTATGGAAATTCTAGACTTATGTGACTAGATGGATTCTTTTGAAATCATGTTGTAAAAGGAAGAAAGTATAGGCACTGGGGACCAGAGGATTGTCATTTAAATGAGTAACTTTTGCAAAGAAGGTCAGAATATGAGATTACAGATTTTGCTGAACATTATATTTGACTAAGGAAAAAAAAATGAACAAATCTCAGCAGTTTTGTTTATTTGACTACTAATTCCAAACCCACTTTCATTAGCTAGACTGCTGAAGGACCTAGCAGTTCAGGGATGGAATCTATTTCCAGTAGCTTACAGAGACAATAATAAGCCATCTTAAAGCCTGGGTTTATTAGAAATGACTGAAATGCATTATACGGCAGTGGTAGCTGTAACGGTTGGTTTACCAACCAGTGGGGTGGAATTAAAAATATGTTAAAATTTATACAAAAGAAAGCAAATTGTAGTGAGTCACTATTGGTTTTGACATAGTTAAATGAACTGTTATTTTGCTTTGTGTGACTAATAAAACAAGACCTGTAAAACAGAAGAAACATTCCCTTTTGGAACTTGAGCAATGTGAAAATCTATTATTAATGAAATGGATAGCTTCTTTCTTTATGCATGCGATTGGTGGTGTATTCATTAACGCAGACAAACACACACATACTGTTGGGAGAAGGAATCTTCTTTTAGTATGGATAGCAATATCACTGATTATTTTTATGATTAAAGTTTGACCAAGCAGAGCATAGAGAATTAGAAAGTGAAATGTAACCCCAAGGAGGAGGAGAATAAATAGCTACAGGATGTATCTATAAATTCGAATCGTACATCCTAGCATTAACTCCTGTCATTAATTTCAAGTCATTCCTTGAAACTTTTTTCATGATTTCAGACTCCTGGTCTTTCCATCCATGTATTCCATCTCTCTATCTACTCATACACGCAAAAATGTTTACCTAGGAGAGATGAGCAAGAAACATAAAATCACTGCTCTCATGCAGTTTGTGGCTTAACCATGGAGAATGTGATAAACAAATAATTTCATGAATGTATTATCACAAATGTTAAAAGGAATTCACCGAAAACGCACAGGATGCTATAAGCAGGGCCAGCTTCCCAGACACAGGATCTGGGGCAGTCTCAGGAGACCTCATGCTCAGAAAGGCTGCAGACTTGATTTAATGTTCTTCCTTTGCTGTCTTGAAATTCTTGAAAATGTTGTGTTTGAAATTGTGTGTTGCAATTAAGTTCAATAGTATAATGGACCATGCACATGAGCAGAAGACATGGTGCAATATGAGAGTTCACCATTCCTTGCTGCCCCATTCATATGCAGCACAGAATTCTGGTAGGCCTGTGACACGTGAAAGTTTAGTGATACTCAAAGGAGTATAAAATAAGTATGTTCCATCGAAGCAGGCATACCGACAGCTCCTAGAGGCAATACTTTCTGTTCTAACCAGAACTTTGAACACAGAAAGAGTCTAATGGCAAAGAGTCTAATGGCACTGAAAGAAACATGGATGGTCAAGAAAGCCTGTCATATCCTTTCTTACTCATGTTACTTCCCTGTATCAGCAAACCACCAATGCTGAAAATGATGGCTTTGAAGCAAGGGGAAGACAGAGTAACTCATAGTTTCTTTTCCCTTCAGTCCTTGTTTATCCATCAGTAAGCTGCGAATAGAAAGTGTTGGTAGAATGTGTACATATCAAGAATTGAAATAAAAATATCCAAATTAATTCTGTGCAAGATTCCCATTGTCCTGGTAAGAAGGAAATACATATACACGTATGATCTACAAAATAGGAATTGTGTAATATCTATTTTGACAAACGCATTAAACTCTATTTGCAATTAAAACTGGCATTGTGCACTATAAAGATGAATGTCAGAATATAATAATTTTAATTTGTATGCTATAATTTAATTTATAAAAATTAATGCTAATAATTTAAAATTTTAATTTTTCTTTACTTAGGACAACATTAAATAACAAAAACCATCATGACAAGTTGAGAGAGACGGAAGAAGAGAATACCTTTATGATCTAGCACCTTTAACAATGCTTTTGTTTTGTTTTTTGAATGAGAGGTTCCACATTTTCACTTTGTGCTGGAGTCCAAATTACGTAAATGGCCCTGGCTGTAAGAGTGTATAGGCAAGATGTAACTTAGCCTGGGAAGTTAGTGAAGGAGTTCTTGCCAAGTGATAATTAAACTGAGAGAAAAAGTGAGCAGGAGTGAGGCAGATAAAAAAGACAGTAGGAGACCTGGGAGGGATTGGAAGGACTAGATGTTCCAGGCAGAGGGTCAGATACAGAGACACTAAAGGAAGAAGGGGCAAAGAGTGTTTGTGGAGCTGAAATAAAGTCAGTGTGGTTGGAACTTAGTCAACAGGGAAGGGATTGCACGGAGCAGAGCTTACGTTTGCACAATGTCATATCTCGTGGAAGAGAAAAAAAGACAGGGCTGAAACAAGGACAACTGGAATACCCCAAATTGATTATAACAAAAGCCACCCTAGATCAAGTTATTATTAGTGTCTGCAATGCTGCCAAGTGACTTCTGACATTACCTTTTTGGTCCTCTAATAACAAAGCAAAGTGATACTGACTGGTTTCGTTGTTCAGACAAGGAAATGTGAGACTCATTTAGATAAAGAAAGTTGTTCTAGGTAATATAGCTAGTGAATGACATGGTCATAGATGAAACACCTTTTCTGAATATAAACTAGAATATAAGCCCCAGGAGAGAATGGGCCTGGCCTGTCTTTGTGCTCCTGTATTCTTAGAACATAGACCAACGGAGCCACAAAATAAGCACTCAGTATTTGTTAAATGAATGAATGAATCACTTGGATGAGTCTTATTTGGCAAACTCGTGTGTCTTCATGGCTTCAAATGGGTTTTGGAGTATCTGGATGGGATTTTGTGTACTTTGAGAACCAATAATGTTTCTTTACAAATGAACTATAAAAGGTGAAAAAGGAAAGCAGCATGGTTTGGTTGAAAGAGAAAAGACAGAGAGGCAGGGAATGGACTTTGCCTTTGTTAACTGTATGACCTTGGACAAGTCATTTCCCTTTAGTTCTTGGCTTTTCTGATGGAATAGAACAGGTAATGTGTGAAGTTCTTTCCAGTTATCACACAGCATGGCTTGATTATTCTGTGAGTTGTTTGGCAATAATAGAACTCAATGCATAAAGTTTCTCTTTTACAACAGAAAGGAAATATAAAATATGATAGATACAATTCTGAGGCACCAAATTCCTTAGACAAGCTCACTCCATTCATTCATTCATTCTTTTAGCAAACCTGTCTGAGGTTTGCTATGCCCACCATATGCCCACAAGAAGCCTCCTGCTGAAATGATGAAATGGACAATGATCTCCATTTCTGGAAGTAGGAAGATCTTGATGTGGTAAAACATGGGTTAGAGTTTATCTGCCACTTAAAGATGGTAAAAGCCGTCTATTTCCACTTTGAATCATGACTCAGGTATCAAGCAGAGCCAATGCTGCCGTGATATGGAATAATAATGCCAGCACCCTTCAGAATAAATTCCGATATGTGACTCATTTGACTACTTTTCCTCACTTTGACTTTCCCTTGGTGAAGGAGCAAAGGCAGACAGCTATAAAACTTCCTACACAAAACAAGGTCTGTGCCTTCCATCAATAAAATCAGTCCCATTGACACAGAGGTAAGCGTGTGACCAAGAGTAGCTGGGCAGGAATAATGATGGGCTCTGGCCTCACACAGGGCCCAGGAGGCAGGTCCCATGGAGACAAGACAGACACAGTGCTCCTACGCCAAGGTATGGCTTTCCTTGTAGAGCAGCAGCCACTTCTTATAGGAAGTGAGCACCATAAAAGAATGAAGAATGTGGCACCAGGTCCAGATGTTTGGGGAACTTTTAATAAGTCTAAAATTTGGGGAGGATAAGCAAGTGAAGAATGCAAGTTTTCCTTATGAACTGCTTATGAAGAGTCGAAAACATCAGAAGGATGCAAACAAATAAACAGTCAACACTAGCCAACACCTGGAGCAGTCGTGCAAATATTATGAATAGATTTATTTTAAAATTGAGGGATTGAATGAGTTAATTACAGTTAAAATGTAATCAAAGATTTTAAAGGCAAGGAGATTGTGGAGTCCATGAGAGTGTGTCTTACGGACCTCCAACTTCAGAGAGCTTAACTAAAGGGACCCAGCTGCTGCGTTCTGAAATCAATTGGCACATTTGTGTCAAGGCCATGCTTCAACACAAGCTGCATCCAGCCAATGATTGAGCACAGTGGGCTACTCTCTGTAAGATAAGAGACTGATAGCTGACTCTGTCCTAAGAACTCCTTGACAGCCTTACTGAATCTTCCCTAGTCTGCACGGTGACCTAGGATACCTCCACCCAACCCCCCTTACCTCTCTCTTTCACTTGGGATCAGAGGGGCCTCCTGGTCTGACAGTTTCCCCAGGCTTCCTCTCAATTCTGTCTCCATTTTCTTTCAAAGAACTTTTTTTAGAAAATCCAGTCTTGGTATCTGCTTCTTGGGAGACCTGGACCAACACAGAGATACATCTGGTGGGGAAACATGCTGAGCAAACCACTCCTTAGTCTCAATCTGGTGAATAAGTTACTGAGGAACACATTAGTTCAGCACTTATTAAACTGAAAGGAACATGAGCAAGCCAAAATATACTGAGTACTAATTATGTGTTAGGCACTGAACTAACTACTTCTCCTGCCTTCCGTCACTTAATCCTTTCAACAACCCCATGCAGTAGTTTCTTTGTAGATCAAACTGTGGCTTGCCAGCTCATCAGGGTTGGAGCCAGAATTCCAAGCCAGGTCTTTATTTTACTTTATTTGTTTAAAATTTAAATTTTATGTGTTGAACTACTCTATACTACAGCCTTGGCCAACAGTGTCCTTGATAGTTATTATATAGTAAGAAAACGTTAGTAATATGTCTGTAGAAGAAAAACATTCAAACCAACACCACTAACGGTCCCATCATTATCACCATCATCATCACCTTCATCTTCTTCATCATCATTGGTCACAACTTAAAAGAGATTTGCAGATATTGAGCATTTACATATGCATTCTACTATTTAGTTCTTACAATTTCCCAGTGAATTAGGCAGACTTTGGACATAAAGCTCAGAGATGTCTTTCCAACCTAATTCCAGCAATTTTTTCGCTGTATCAAGCCATCTCCTTCTCTATGCTACATCTTTGTCCAAAGTCAACTATAAATGTTGGAAATTTAATACTTTCTTAATATACCGGTTTTTACCTGCCAATAGGACACTTGAAAACTTGGTTTAATAGCTGGACTCAGTAGGACAACTCTGATGTCCTCATTCTAAAAACAGCTTTCTCTCCAGGACCAGGAGGATTGGGCAATTTGGGTGGTATTACAGGAAACCTTTTGCCTCTGGGTCAATGTCACTGGGCTCCAGACCAAGCCAGTAATGATCAAATGCCAGTCTGCTTGACAGCTGTCTGGTGTCTTTCGTGATAGGGCCTCCAGCCAGTCACTTGTGGGCAACCTTCCATGCTTCATTTGTTGCCTGCTGCCATTTGTAATGACAGGCACAGCAGAAAGGTTGGCAGTTCAAATAGGCATGGAGACCCTTGGTATCCATTATTCGAGATCAGCACTTAAACCTTAATTTAATAACAGCCCCCAAACCAGCAGCAATTCTTTTCCAAAAGAAGGGCCTTTCCTTGGCCCATCTGCCCCACTCATCACCCTACAACTTTCTCTTTTCCAAAAGTGAGATGAAAATTTACCTTTGAATTAAACACAAGGTCAGATAAAATAAGTCACTGTGAGCAGTCATTATATTTTCTGTCACTGGACCAATTAAGATTTCCAGCTGTCAGTTTCTGATGTTGCAGCTCCATAAAAAAACAACACTGAGATGCATTGATCTGTGTCAAAGCTGCTTCAGAGGGAAAATTGGACCAAAAATAATGATAATTGTCGTAGGATGTCACACCATTAAATGAAAACATAAAAAGCAAAATGCTGTGGAGAATCTGCAAAGTCATCTTTGTTGTCGAGGAGAGAACACGTTACACCAAAGCAAGCCCACTGTTTCAGTGACTATCCTAGCCATGTAGTGGGTACCCTCCCTAGTCTCTAAGGTAAATTCTGCCCAGTTAAGGCTAATTTAAATTCAATTGGATTTTCAAGCTAAACATATAAATCTAGAGAGAATCATTTGAATAAGAGAATCTTGCTGGAATCTCAAGATTTATGCAAAATACTTATTTTTTTATACTTTAAAAAAGTTCAGCCCACTGGATTCACATTACCAAAAACGTGAACTCCATCCAATCTTTGTATCATTGGAAACTAAAATTCTTTTTCTCCATCAACCTTGAGGGGCATATATATATATTTCGTTAACGGAGTTTAGTTGAAGAAGAGTACAGCATTTACTGGAAGTAAAATGGGAGTAAGTAAAAGAAGTTAAAAGTGAATATCATAATCATCATCATAAGAATAAGTGGAGTGTTCCAAGGACATGGAGGAGAAAGGGTGCTCCTTGCCCCCCAAATGACTGAAGGCACAAGGAACAGAGCTTAATGAGCAGAGGTAGATTGGTGTGATGTGACTGAACTCACCACAGGATGAAAGAATGGGATGTGACCCTATCATGATCTCATTATTTGAATATTTATTTCTTGGAAATAGCAGTTCATTATTTTACATTTCCCTGGGCCTGGAACAAAAACGCAAAATTTTGAAATAATTTTATACTCAAAGAACTGATTTTGTCTGAACACATTATCAGGTTCAAAGTTGGTCTCTTGTTAGAGGGTACAGCATATCCTTCCATGGGATACTGCCCTCCTTTACTAGTGACTTCAATTTGGTTGCTGTATAAAAATAATCATTTGGATAAGAGAATATTCCTAGAATTTTAAGATCTATGCAAAGTAGGTCATCTTTTTCTTATGCTTTAAAAAAAGTTCAGCCAATTAGATTCGTTTTACCAAAAATTCAAACTCCATTCAATCTTCGCAGGCTTGGAAACTAAAATTCTTTTTGCCCATCATTCTTGAGGGGAACTGAGGGATAATTCTGAATGTAGTGGATTTTACCCTCTGGAAAGTGATGAGGTATATTCTAGTAGTGAGTTAGTGCCACTTGACACAGGCTCACAAGATTCGAATATTAAACTTTTAAGAATTTTGTGAGTCAGTTATTGAACACTGCCATTACTAAAAATTTAATTATATGCATTTACAGTAAAGTAAATTATATTAAAAATAAACTAACATAAATTCAAAACTCATCACTTCCTAATGATTTTAACACTTTTTACTGTTATCTATGTGTATTAAATTATAATGTATGGCAGAAATACTATACAATGGTGTCCTAGGGCACATTTCTTCCCAGCTCTGTGTTCAGTGATGTCACCTTGGTAATTCTGTTTCACGTTTGTCTTCCTTGTTAACATAACTAAAATGTAACCAACATTCATGGTGGAACACACTCGTGCGCATTGCAAACAGATTGACTATGAATACAAGAGTTCAGTCAAAATCAATGAAAGCATTGTATGAGAATCAATTAGCTATTTGGAATAAATTGTATTGCATATTTTGCTAACAATTATAAATTCCATGCTACATATGCTTTACATCACTAAAATTTATAATAAACTCATGTATGTGTATGTTCATATTATGCATTTTTGTATATACATATTATATATATTTTTGTCTTTTAGTGGGGAGGTGAGCCAGTTGTCAAACATTTATCAGCGAACCCCTGGATAAAATAGACAAGGAAAGTAACGTCCGACTATGGAGGGTCTTGCAAATGGGGCAAAGTAAAATACATCGTTGCCTTACAGAGGAGTGGAAACCACCTTAATTAGTCTTCAAATAGATCCGTGAAATTTAAGTGGCCTTCACAAAATTCAGCACATCTGCTCTGAGAAATCTGGAAAATACATTTCATTGTTTCTTTCAAGGCTGGTACTTGAGTGAAGCACGAACTAACAAGGATCTTCTGATGAAGGTACAGCTTTAAATGGAACTTCAAAAGGAAGAGACGTCATATTTTCATGGGTTCTTTTCTTTATATTAAAGCACCTAAAATACTTTTAGCTTCCTGCAATTTGCCTCTTCTCCAAGAAGAAAAAAATAATAATTAAGCACGATCCACCTTCTAGTGAGTAACTACATTTTCAGAGTTGCGTGAAATAAGGGGTGTTTTGTGGCTCCTTTTTTTTACAGATTTCTTCTATGCAGTTTATTTTTTAAAGAAATAATATGAAGTGCTTTTCAAAGCACTTTAAATAGTTTTCAATCATCATCAAATAGATTTCAATGCACAAATATGTATGCACAGGAATTTACTGCGTCATTTGTGATTATGATAAAGTGGAAAGAACAACAAAAAAGGAAAGGCTGAATATCATACAGCAATCCACCCAAGCAATACCATGCAATCATTAGAGAGAATGAGGAAAATCTATATGCAACAACATGGAATAAGGTCAAGCAAATAAATGCAGCCCAGTCTGCATGGTTTGTATGCACTGTTTAAAAATGTATAAGTGTAGTATCTTTGATTAAGCATAGAAAAGTTTTTGGAGAATTAATTTTAAACTGTTAACACTGATAACCTCTGAGGATTGGGAAACTTAGGTTTGGGGCTTTTACATTTTATTTTATTCTTTTATATAGCGTGTGTGTGTTTTTTCAATGAGCAAGCGTTAATCTAATAATAACAAATGCCAAAAGAGTCATCTTAGAAAACAGATGTTCCAGGTAGGTTTTGGTCTTGCCTGCTTCTTGCAGGTGGAAGTGGAGAGGGAGGGATCATAGCATTGACAGTCCAAATGTTATCAAGGTAAATACTTGCCAAGGTGTGCAAAACCTCCGGCTCCTGCCAAGGTCATTATAACCCTCACAGTCAGAGGAAATATGAAGAAATCTCACCTATGTGCAAAAAAAAAAAAAATCATACGTAGTGGAGGTGTTAAATCATCTCAGTATTTAAGGTCCCAAGAGGTCTAGTGAAATCCAGTCAGTTCTCGTCCTTTTTCATGATGCTGTAACATCTGCACTAGACGCTGCTTCATGAAGCTAATGGCAGATAAATTAACACATAAAAGGTTCAGCCTCTATACGTGTTTAGCCAGCAGGGGAATTAGCACACTCCTCCAAAGACACACTGAGACAAGTAGAATGTGATGGGATATTTTTGATGACTGGAGGAAATTTTACACGTGTCCTTGTTCTTTATAGGAGTTCAACAGAATACAGTACAAACCTTTCTACCTGCCTCTCAGGATCTCAGCTCTTTCTGTGAATTCTACTCTCAATCTGAAACTCTCTAAACCTGAGTGAACCACTACTACACATTGTCGGTTCCACAGCTCAGACTACCTCTGGGTGAGAAGTTAGAATGGGAGTTGAAGGGAAGAGAGCAATAAATGGAGGGGCAAGCAAGAGTAGTGGAGAGGAAAATGAAACAAGGATGAAATAACTCAACCAGATCAGACAGAGGGACACTAATTATTTTGTCTCATGATGTACAACTCTGGACCTGATCTCTCTTTCACATCAGAAATATTGAAAACAAATCCAATTCATTATCATGTTAGCATATATGCAGATAATCAGCCATCTCGTGCAGCAAGTGTAACTCTACCTCCCCTACTCTTTCTGCTTAAAAATGGTAGGACATGCTGTTAAATCTTACTCATCCTTCCACTTGTTTATTCAGCCTTCTTTTAGCATGTACTGAGCACTAACTCTATGCCAGCTGCTATTTAATGCTGGTGGTAACAAGAATAAGTCAGATACATTCTCTGCAATTTGAGGCACCATTACTTCTGTGACCTCATGCAGAAATTGATCCCTTAGCAATATTTTTCTTAGCATGTGTCTTCTGAGTTATTGTATACTTTACTTATTTATTACATTTCTAATTTATTGTCTATTTCCTTGCTCTATGACAGGAGGTTCTTAGAAGGGACCTTATTGATTTTGCTGATTGATGTATCCTGAGTACTAAGAATAGTGCCTGCTACATAGCAGCTGTCCAAATAATATGTGTTGAGTGAATGAACATGACATACACAAGGAATGTTTTGGATTTCCTGCTTTTACATCTTAGTTTTTGAAAGAACTTCCTCTTGTTTCTGACCTCTACTAACCCAAATCACATTCCATTTCTAGTACCAGATTATGCTTCTTCTGATAAAGCTTTCTCCTTCTTCCAGATACTTGGGTCCAGTTCTTTTTGTCTACTGGGTCAGCTGCTTCCTACCAGAGTGTTTTCAAAACCTATGAAGAATTTACATTGACAATAGCCTTCTGCAACATTTAAGTGAAAACAGCAGTGTGCAGCACAAAGTGGTTAGGCATGAGACAGTTGGGGAACACATAGGTAAAATTTAGTATTCATAATAACATAGAGGGAAGGCCAGGGGCTTGGAAAATATCCAGAAAAACTGGAATGGTGAAAAAGAAAAGAAAAGAAACCTTCACTACTTTTTAAAGAAAAGTTGAATCACAAATTCTTAGACAAAATGACTTGTCTTAAACTTGCTTTACAGTAAAGTCTCTACTCTTCTCTCAAAGATTTTCTGATTTAAAAAAAAATCTAATAAATGTGTTATGATGAGTCAAACTTCACTGAGACATATTATGAGGCCTTGTGGGTCAGAAAGACTTTCATTCCCAAGAATTACTCCCTTCTGAAAAATAAATTCAAATCCATAGAGGTAAGTGTCCCATGAACACCAGCCCTGTGTGCCCCCAGGAATAGAGTATACAAAATCGCTTGAAAATTGGTGGTTTCTGAACTACTGTTATATTTCAGCCCAAAGGATGTTAATTGTTAGGCTTGGATTAGACAACATTGATTCCCTGAGCTAACACATAGGCCTTTTCTGATTATGGAAGGGTGGTGGTATTGGTGGTATTCACAGGTTGGCTTGGAAGGCTGAAAGAGTTTTCATAATTCTACTACAGAATTGTTATATGGCCTTGGCAAATAAATTATCCTTAATGAGTCTCGGTTTCCTCATCTATAAAATGAGTTAATTTGGAACAGCTGATCTTGAAGGTCTTTCTGACTTGTGATATAACATGATTGGACAAAATAATTGTGTGGTAAGATTTTCCATTCAATTGGAGGACAAGTATTTAATACAAAATAGCTACATCTATAAAAATGTTTTCTGGGAAATGCATTTATATTTGTTTTTTCTATTCTTTTTATTATTATTATTATTATTTTGAGGTCATGTTGGTTTATAACATTGTGTAATTTCAGGTGTACATTGTTATATACCAGTTTCTGTATAGGCTGCATCATGTTCACCACCAATAGTCTAGTCCATCACCATACATATGTGCCCCTTTATCTCTTTCACCCTCCCCCTGCACCCTTCCCCTCTGGTAACCGCTAATCTGTTCTCCTTATCCATGTTTTTATCTTCCACATATAAGTGAAATCATATGGTATTTCTCTTTCTCTGTCTGACTTATTTTGCTTAGCATAATACCCTCAAGTTCCATCCACTTTGTTGCAAATGGCATGATTTTGTCTTTTTTATGGCTGAGTACTATTCCGTTGCATTCATATTTCTTACTTGGAGAACTGGGAAATACATCTTCTACTTCTGTAGCTCTGGCAACATGAGCAGGAAGTTTCCCTTCTCCTAACTAACAAGTTACTTGAATAAAGTCATTCCACTGAATATGTCACAGGACCAGCACTCCTAGCTCTTAGCCTAGTTGTTTATTGTTAGTCATTATGTGCAGAGAGTGATTTTCAGTGGTCTTGGTGCAGTCAGTAGAGATTAAGTAGTAAGAAGGAAAAAAATCCATCTGAGAATGGAAGAAAAGGTAGTTAAGCTTAAATCAGTGTTAAGAGCTTTTATTGCTATAGATTATGAGGGGCTTGAAGTAAGGAGTAGGTGTCCTATGTGTAAGCTGCTTATCTTTAGTTCATTTAAATCTCTAATGAGTGGAAAGGACAGCCTCAACTGTGAAGGCTCTGACATTCTTTAGGTACTGTAGGTCAAACCACTGCAATTATGAGGATAGCCACACACCCCTTACAGGAGGTTTCCTTTTGGAAATGAGGTTGAAATTTCTCAGTGTGAGGCTGAATGTGCCTCCTCTGGCTTCCTAGTTGCTGAGACCACAGACATCTAAAGTTGAGAACTAAAGTTACTTCTGTTATGTGTATAACCCTCAAAGCATGAGGCCTTGAGAGGAAGTCTGTAACTTCACATCCAAGTGACCTTGAACAAGTGAATTCAACTATCTGAAACTCCATGAAATAAGAATGGTTAGAAACGAGTTTGGACGTAGTGAGTTTTAAGACCACTGCTCTCCCATTCTATGATTCTTGGCAACTTCACTTCTCTTAACATCACCTTCCTCCTGTGTATAATGAGTGATTTTTTTCAGTCGGTAGAAGGTTCTGAGAAGCACTAAGAAACCATGCCATCACCATCACTGGCCCAGTCACCATCTCATTTCAGGTTTGGCTGCTCTGCATCATGAACAGTGCGGGTGAGACCAAGCAGTCACCACCCCTCACTCCAGGGTCAGTCTCTGTCTTCAGTGCCCAGAAAGCACGTCTAGCACCAAGGGTAGCAGCACAGAGAATGATGGTCTAGGAGGCTCACAGTGGAAGGACCATGGCAGGGAGAAAATGTCATTGTAAGGATTTGGGGGCCAGTAAAATGGTTTGAACTGATATGATTTATTCATTGAGAATGATATCAAAGAAGATTTTTTGGAAACCAGACTGCCATAAAAGACTCCATTATATTATAGGACATGAAGACATTGTGTTGACAAAGAGAAGTGTGTGGATGCAGGCCCTAATTGGCTCCAGTGCCAGATAGTAACAATGCTGGAGACCTTAGACATTCTACACCTTATTTATGTCATAGGGCTAGTCTACACAATTGCCAGCAGAATTATGAGAAGATCAAGAGTGGAAAAAAGAAGGAGGACATGGAGAGTGCTCAGAAGGCCTTGGCTCCAAAAGTACAACATGCAGAGACTCAATGGGTTTTAATCATAGTTTTCCAACCCTTAGGCAGGCAATAGTGATGTATGACACTGGCAGTCAATGTTGTAGAAAGACAAAGTGGGCCAATGAGACTGAGCATGTATTGGATTATAGACTGAGGTTATACACGGGATGTACTGAAGTGAGGCGGGTAAGGAAATTCCAGGAAATGGAAGCCAACATAAAGTGTCATCTCAACATCAATGGCTCTATAACTCCAATATCCAGTCAGATATGCAAAAATCTTTAAACCGCATGATGGCATAGAACCAAAAATATGGAATATCCATCAGCTGAAGATATGCTCACTTGTGAGCTTGAACAGGGGGGGACTTTGTTAACCTTACTATTATCAAGGATAGCCATTTAATAAGAACAATGTGGAATTCCAGCAATAAGAACTGTAAAATAAATTTGAGCTAAAGACCTCAAAAGTTTCCTTTTTCTCCATTGACTGGATAATCATAACTATCTTCATTAACTAGCTGTATTATCTATATGGCATGGTTATGGATTGGATGATGTTTTTGTTTATATTAAAGTCATGTATCTTCAATAATGACAAGCATGATTTTTTTATTCAATACCCATTTAAAAGTTGTAAGGTAGTTTGACATCAGGTAAGTTGATATTTTTAAAAACTTATTTGGAATATAATTTTACAAATTTATTTTTTTCAAATAAAATAAGACGTGCAAGCAACTATTTAAAGGGGTCCTAAATAATTGTAAAAAATTGGGTGGTTTTATTTCAGGAAATTGAAGATTCCTTTTGTTCTTCCTAATTTTGCTTTTCTAGTTCATGAAAATGGTATTGAGAAATTAGAGACAATAATAATAACAAAATAATAGGTAATAATATTTATGTAGTTGTGGTGAACGCTTAAACCACTTTTACTTATTTAATACTTAGGTCCATGCTAAGAGGTTGTCACATTTATTTTCATTCACATTTGGATTGCTTTGACATTTATTTGCTTTAGAATAGGAACTCAGTCTAGCATTCATTGAGCTAAGGATTCGTGATGGATCTATGAACCTCTTTGAATCAGGTTCAAAGAATAGATAGATAGATAGATAGATAGATAAAGAAAGAAAGAAAGAAATGATAGATAGGTAATAGACAATGTGTGTGTGTGTGTGTGTGTGTGTGTGTGTTTGTAAGGGTATGTGAATTTCTAAAGATTAGGATATATTGTTTTCTTCAGATTCTTCAATACTCTATGACCCTTTCCTTTTACGAGGAAACAAGGTTTCCTTTATACAACATTTAAACAAGGTTTAAGAACCTCATTGAAACAGATATTTGGAACAGGTAATTTTGTCTGAATTTTAAAAGAGGTTGGCAAAAAGTTTGTGGAAGAAATGGGATGCATCATAGGAGATTTTAGCTAGCATTTATTGCATTTTTCAAAGAATGTTAAAACGTGTCCTTTGATTAGTGATGTGTGTAGATTTTTGAAGGGTATACCAACTTTCTCCTTTTGCTCTTTTTCTTCAGTGTTAAATATAATACATGAAATATGACCTAGACTATTAATCTAAACATTATTCTCATTAGTTTCAAAGCACAGTTATTGCTCCAAAGCATTTTTACAAATGGCACCCTGCTTCATCTTGGCTCTGCTTTCACATTCAAGACCAAACAAAGCTTCCCCCCTTCTCTTCGATGCTGAGCCAAAAAGCAGGGCTTGGTATCTCCAATTCCAGCTGTGCTTTTATTGTGCTTTACATCAATCAAAGCTTCAAAATGATTCCAGAAAGATTTTTCTCAGTTTTCACATCAGAGGGGTTTGCACAAAATCACTGTGCAGTAGGGGGGCACTGATAAGAAATCTCTGAAGGAAAGAAAGTGTACGGATAGGGAGGCTCTGGGACAGAAGGTTGGTGAAGGGTTATCAATGTCCTAGAAAAAGTTTTCTGATGGAAAAGCAGTATAATTTGAAGCAGAGTGAAAGAGTCATTTGCAATATCTACAAATTTTCAAGCAACACTATATGCTCCAATGGGCACAGTGGGGAGTGAGAAAGTCGAGATTTACATGGTCAGATGAATCCATTTGAACTCCTCTTGCATGGGTGCCATTGTCCTCCTGAAGGACTAGGGAGCCCTCTAGTTTTATGGAAATGGCAAAAGAGAGACTCTGACTACAACTGGCTGGTCAGCACTGGAATTACTTCCTACCTTTCTTCAGGGATATTTTTTAAATTGGAGCCCCAATTACTGCTTTTCTCATCTTCCACTAATACTCTCTTTCTCTCTCTCTCTCTTCCTCTCTCACTAATTTGTGATGTTCCCTTAAATAAATAACAATCAGGAATTCTCTACTAAAAGGTATTTTTGGGATTTCCAGCGCTGCCTTGCTAGGCAAATAGCCCCCAAGTATGCCTACGGTAGGATTCTTCCTGCTATACTTTTCTCCTTTTCTACCTCTACCACCTCCTATTTTTCTTCTCATTTTTTTACCTCCCCCTCTCCTTTTTCTTGACTTTGGTGTTAAAATCACACTAAACATTAAACACTTGGTAGAACATTTTATCATCTACCATATATTGAATCTCTACAATGTCCTAAGAACTGTATTAAATAGTTAATATGCATCCTCTCCTTCTCATAGCAATACCACCATCCGAACTATTATCCCCATTTTATAGATGAGGAAACTGAGTTTTGAGCATGTGATGGCCATTCTGAAATGTTACACAATTTTAATGATTGTAGAGCTTGGCCTGCAACTTAGGACCTTCCTATTCCAGAGGGCTGAGCTCATCCTCACTATGCTATGATAACTCAAAGTACTGAAGAGTGGCCAAAACAAACACCTGTAGACAAGATCCAAGGAATTTGGCCAAGATCATTAAAGGAAAAAGTCGCCTAACTTCTTAATTCTCACCCCACCCTCAACAAGATGGAGACCTCTGTACAAGTACTGGTTCTTCAAGCAACTCACTATAAAACTTCATGTTAGCAGTCAGACTTCTTTGAGTCTCTATATCAGCTGACACTTAGAATTTTCACTCTACCCAATAACGTTGATACCTTGTCAGGCTTGTCCCCTATTAACTCATCCACCAACACATGCCATTCAATTTCAGCCTCCTTGGCATGCCCCTTGTTTATCCTGCCCTAGAATACTCCCTTCATATTGATGCATCTGTCTTTTAAGATACAGGTGAATCTCCACCATCTCCTTGAAATACCCTCTGACTATTTCAGCCCACATAAATCTCTCCTCATATACTAACCACTCACAATACATACTGTTAGCAACACGTACCTGAGCACTTGATTCAATAAAAAATCTTCCTGGGCAAAGTCGTAAGTGTCTTGAGGAAAGCAGCCATTTTATATGCTTTAGTCTCTCCTTTTGGCTCTTAAGCATAGTGCTAAAACAACACACTGACAAGACTGGGACTTTCCATCTGAAATCTCTGTATAATTTTGGAAAAGGTGGGACTTGCAGAAAAGTGACAGGAACTGTCTAAGTGCTGAAACAGTCTTCATTATGGTTGCAGGGCATTCAGTATGAATTGGACTTCACCACACTCCATGTTTGCTTAGAACCCCTAAGAATCTAGCCCCTTCTTCCTGGCTGAACCCCTCAATCTTACTTTTCTTACTTGACTTTTTATACCCTGGTTGACTGAGCTGCTCACAAGACAAATGTACTCTCCATGTTTACTTTGTCAAAAAATCCCTTAACTGATGACCCCAAACAATGAGCAACCATAAAAAAGATTGCATTTCAAGGAGTTATTCTTTTCCTAAGAGATATACTTCTCTCAGACCAACAAAGGGGCCTACATTAGCACTGGATGTAGGATCAATAAGCTCATTTATTTTTCATCTTAAATGGATATAGTTTTTATTTTACATAATAAATAATAAGTGCTCCTTGAAGAAAACTTAAGATAGCACAATGAATAAAACAAAAGCCACAACCCAGAGGTAATTATTTAAATCACTTTACTACATATGTTTCCATACACACACTCACACTCACCAGACACCAAAATGAGACTATACTGTACATTTTTTTCTATGGCTTCCTTTTTCACTTACTATGTAAATAGCATAAAGTATAAAGTTAAGTATCATTCCATAATTGTTTTTAAAGGTTGAGTTGTGGATATAATCTCTTTGACATTATATTGTTTCTAAATGTTTTATATGATATATATTATACATAAAGTTTTAATATATTTTAAATAACACGGCAATGAACAACTTTGTTTAGGTGTCATACCTCAGAATTTGAGAACGCAGAAGTATTGTAAGTCGTGAATTGGTGATATCAGATATGGCATGGGGGTAAGAAGCTTGTTTGGAAGGAGAATAAAAGTGCTAAGGAGACTATTTCAGAGACTATAGCAACAATTCAGGTAAAAGACTATAAGGGTTCATAAATCTTAACTTCCTGACTTCCCACAAAATTGGGTGGGCTGGGAAGGGAGAGTTAGAGGAAGTTGAAAGATGGAAAAATCAGAAAGTCACTAGCTTTCATGATGAATCCATAGTGACAGGCTTCCTGGCCAAGGTTTGTCTCTCAGCAGCAGATACCCCATAGGAGAGGTCTGGAATGGCGAGAGAAGTGTGAGGCTACACACACACACACACACACACACACACACACACACACATTATATGTATAATTTAATGAAATATAAATTCATTAGATTCATAAAATTGCCAACAGAGGATGTACATAAAGAAGAGAAATGGCCTGAGGACCTAAGTAAAGACTGGGAAGATGAGAAGGCGGATAAGGGGAAATTAGTGAGTAGGAAGAACACTAGGAAAGTCAGGTGTCCTGAAAACTGGGAAAAGAAAGTACTTCAAAGTGGAAGGAATGACTGGCTTTGTCAAAACTGTATTTGGATCAGGGCATTTAAGGACTGAAGAAACTTGAATGAATGCTCAATTAAATTTCCAAAGTTTAAAAACCCTAATGGGGAGATCAATAGTGTTCAGGCTAAAGGGAAAATAGTGGTCTGAACAACTGTTTTTCATCTTTCTTTTTGTGTATCTATCTGGGAGTTTAGTTGGAAATTCAGCAAATCTATCAACTATGATATTATGATTATTTGTGTAGTCTCTCGGTACTCAGTATCGCCTAGGACTGTCATGGTCCCCCACCCATAAAATATTGATAATAATACTTGCCACTTAGGATTAGTTGACAGAATGTTGGCAACGCATGTAGGAGATGCCTAGATGAAATACTCTAGGCAGACATAATATGTTGTTATTATACTCAGCACCATTGGCTTTCCTATTAGGAAACTGCTTATTTCTCAGCTATCCTAGAGTTTGACAGGGGCTTCTGGAAGGGCAAGCTCTATTCTCTTGCTTTCTGGGAGAGTGTGACAACTGCTAACTTTGCCAATGAGGCAAAAATAGCTGAAGTCAGGGCATCTCTTCATTTCCTTGGAGGGCTCTAAGGTGGCAAGGCACACGACTGCTCAGCATCCAGTGAGCGGAGTCCTGATACCTGAATACAGTCCTCCTGAAGACTAAGAATCAGAAACAAGAACTCCAAGGGGATCTTGGAAGCAATGGTAGCCCATGATTTTCAACAGAAGCCTAAGGACCTAGTCAGCTGGGGAAAGAGTGACAGACCTGCGCTTATCTTTTCTGCTGCACCTGCAGGCTCCATGCACAACTTGTTCTTCAGCATTACCACTGAATATAATAGAGCTGTATGGCCAGCACTGTGTAACTAAAGAGAAAAATAAGCAAGCCATCAGAACAACTTTGACTAAAGTATTATATTTGGTTTAACTGTACCTTTTTAGGAAAAGACATGCTTTGGATTCCTAAGTCATAATTTGCTTGAATTTCAAGGATTTTGAGAGAGGAAAGAGAAAGAGACAGTGATAAATTAATAGAGATTTATTGGTTTGTTTAGAAATGTAACAATGTTAAAAACCATCTTAGAAGGCTTTTTAATTGACCACTAGCTATTTTTGCAATGTGCTGAAAACAAACAAACAAACAAACATACTTCCCTCCAAATCACAAGGCCATTTTCTACCACCTTACCTGCCAGATAAAGCTGAATGTCAGGGGAGATAAACATCCGGGTGGGAGTAAGATAAAAATATCTGGGATGCCACCACCATATGTTGCAACAAAATGGCCAGCCCCCTTCATCCAGGTTTTGTGTATGCTTTATATTAATGGACCCAGTCAGGGTAACCAGGCAGCCAAGTAGCAGCATATGCTGCTCAGACTGCAGCTGCCTGGATTCCATTTTCAGAGACAGTGCACGGGTAGACATCCCCCTTCTGTGCCCAACAACCTAAGCTGTGATCGCACCAGGCACTTGGTCAAACTCCTGGATGTTGAGACATTCTCTTTACCTGCTTAACAACTAGGAGCCTTTTGAATGGATATTGACGTTTTTTGAGAGAGTTCAGAAGAAAAGATGGGGAGGGATGACAGGAAGACTACACATATTGCTCCATCTGCATTGATTTATTACACATTCTGCAGTCCAAACTTTCCCATTGCTTACAGGATAAATTCCAAACCTTTCTAAGCGCCATGGTGAGGACGGTGGCTTCTACTTTGAATGAAATGGGCAGTGATTACAGGGTTCCAAGCAGAGGAGACAGGCTCTGACTTACCATCTACAAAGATCACCGTGGCTGCTCAGTGGAAAAATAGATTGTAGGAGCAGAAGTAGTGAGAAAAGTTACAAGGTATCACCAATTATAATATGCATATGCATCACAATTATGCAGTAGTGAACAGAACAGTTATCTTGATTCACACCATTTAGTGCAGGGGCACTGTGGGGGAATGAGGAAACTGCAAAGGGAGAGGAGGGGACAAAACATCCAGAGATCCATATACATACTTTGGCTTCACTTTGCTCATTTGTCCTTACCTCTTTCTGCTCCCCAGCATTAGTTACATTAGAGGAGTGTCCTCACTGCTCCCATTACACTTAATATGCCAAGCTCATCTCTACAACCAGAATCTGTTCCTCTTCTTCTTCCCATCTGAGAATCCTTTCCTCTGCTTAAGTAAACTCTATCCATCTTTAATTGTGTAGCTCAAGCTCTACTACCTAAAGAAAATTTTATCTCTCTATTCTGTCCTTGCAATATCTGTGGACTGTAATCACATTCACATCTTGTGTATTGGCCCCTCCAAAATAAATGGTTATTGTAGTCCAGGCTATATTGCCAACATGGACAAAAATGAGATAGCCTTATTTATTCAAGAGACTAAGCAATGACAATAATTAAGCATAAATGGAAAGCTTTGGGGAAGCTCTTGGGAGGGCTTTTCAAATAGCTTGAGGCATTCATTCATTCATTCATTCAACTTTTAATTAGAATGTGTGTAAGGACTCTAAGGATTTAAATGCACATGAAACATGGGTCCTGTCCAAAAGGAGTGTCAATCTCACGATGTAAGAACATGATCTGAGGAACAAAGATGAACTTCTTGGTTAGAGAGGAAGCAAGGTCTACTAGAGTATGCCCCAATCCAGGCACTCAGAGATGGCAAAAGTTAGCCAGATAGAATCTGTCAAAGTGACATCTCTCCTGCCCTTCTGTTACAGCCTATGTGTGCCCAGGAAGGAAAGCTCTAACTCAAATGCTCCATGGCTCTGTAGATCTATTACAGACTGAAGCATGTCTGAGACCAACCTTCAATGCTTGAATGGGAAGAGGCTGAGACAGTTTGCCAGGGGCAGCCCAAACTGGGACACACTAGCTGAGCTGGAGACATTGGCAGCAGGGACATCGGAGTGCTAGACCCCAAAGTGACGAAGAACAGCACTGTCAGTGACTGTTCTGCTGAGGGCTTCAGCTATGGCTGGAGTTTCCAGCTGAGGTTGTAGAGTTCTGGCTGCTCAACTCCAAAGGAAGTGCTTACTGATAGAAAGCCTCACTAAGAGGCTACTAGGGTTGTAAAGAAAGGGAAAAAAAATCAGACCTTTGAGGTTAGAGGAAATTTGGGATTGGCACTTCCAGAGGTCAGGGGAGGGCTGCCACTGTTACCCCAGGCCATTCAAGGATGAGTAGCTGCTATGGCTAGGAGGCTGTGTTATTCTTTTTTATTATCTATATAATAATATTATATATATAATATATATATATATATTATATTGGTTGGTTTAGCTTTTCTGATATTGTTTCTGATTTCTGAAAACCACAGCATGTCATTTTCTCCCAATTAACAATGGAAGCAAGAACGGGGAGTGGGTGTTTATTATGCACGGAGCTTTCTTTTTTTCCCACTAAATGAAGTGGCCCAAGACAAGGACCAGGTTAACTTCATAATTGTTTCACATACGTTGTAATCATAGATCTCAGTCCTCTGTGCCGTCTCCCTACAGTCTATTTTCCACAGAGAAGCCATGGTGGTCCTTGTAATATCTAAGTCAGTGCCTGTCTCTCCTCTGCTCAGATTACTCCAGTCACTTCCCATTTCCTTAAGAGTAGAAGGCAAAGCCCTTACAGTGGCCCTCAAGGGCCCATGCTCCCCAGGTTTCACTGCATATCCACCTCTGGCTCTCTCCTTTAGCTCACTCTGATCCTCCTAATGCCGTGGCCTGCCTGCCGTTTCTTGCATCTAAGCATAGCCCCACTTCAGCAACTTCAAACTTTTTGTTTTCTTTGCTTGATATGCTCTCCCTCAAGCAGTCCCCAAGGCTCACTCTCTCATCTTCCGCAAGCATTTTCTCAAATGTCACCTTCTCAGTCAGTCCTTCTTTAACCATCCTTAAAAAACAAAAACAACTGCAACCACCCCCCTCTCAAAACAACTTCTCCCAATTCTTTTCTCTCTTTTATTCTTCTACAAACTCCTACTCTATATTTTATTTGTGTATTGTGGTTGTCTGTATCCCTCCACTAGAACTGGACTCCTGGAGGGCAGGGACATTTGTCTTTTTAATTCACTGCTCTGTCCTCAATGTCTAGAACAAAACCTGGCTAATAATGGTCAGTCAGTAAATATATTGAATAAGGTAACAAACATCTTGTCTATCTGATCAGAGTCTCCCAATCTGGTAGGAAAACACTGTATAGATCTGGTTTGTCTTCTGTGTGCTCCACAGGCCTTCACACTGAGATGGATCGAGACCCGTCATGCGTGCAACTACTCCTTGCCTGACCAGGCAATATTCTTAAGTCATTGTTCTAACTACTCATAATTTATCAACTAAAAAAGAAGAATCTAACTTTTTCTTATTTTACTTTTGCCAAGGCCATATTAATAATCAAAGTAAATATTTACTTTTTAACAATTTTTATCCAATACTTTGGAAATCAAATTGGGATCAAAATGATCCTATTTCATCAAACCTACAGGGTTATGTTACGAGTCGCTACCTTTTTATTTATAGAACTCAAAGAGCCAGGGAACTGAAAACAATGAAGTGGTTAAGAAGCACAGAATGTGCTTGTTGTAGGACTCTCTAGTTCACTGGTTTCTGAATTTGTAAAATGAGCGAAGAGACTCAGATTTCAATGATACGTATTAAGTTCTCACTTGGAGTAATAAGGTCTGTTGCATGCATTATTCCATTTACCCTTACAGTACCTCTGTAAAGTAGCTACTATTAATAACATTTTAAAATGCAATAACAAATTTGGGAGAATCAGTCACAGCTAGTTATGAGGTAGAGCCTCGATCAGCAACCTACCAGACCAGGAAATATGCTCCCCATCCTCCCCCCAAACATGACCTGCTGCGTGTTATTTTAAATAAAGTTTTATTTGAACACAAACTCGCCCATTTGTTTATGTGTAACTGGTGGCTGCTCTAGCATTACAGTGACAGAATTGAATAGCTGCAGCAGAGACAATCTGCCCTGCAAAGCCAAAATTATTTACTGCAAGGCTTTTACAGGAAAAATTTTCCAAACTCTGTTCTAGACTGTAAGTTGCATGAGGACAGGGATGTGATCTATGTTCTCTGCTGCATCCACAGCACCTAGAACATTGCCTGGCATAGAATAGGTGCTGAGTAAAATTTTTCTTTTTTTTGATAAATAAATCACTGACTCTAGATCTCTGTGACTCAAAATCACAAAATCTTCACTTTAACCCTTTTTTTCCTTATATGTTCTTTTCTCCTAAATTCCAAACTGGTTTTCTCTGAAGATCTGCTTAAACAAAAATCCCACCATATTTAGAAGGAATTTACCACCAAATATGATTAAATTAGAATATGTGTATGAATACTCCATTTTCAACCTCAATCTTTGTAATGATTAACAAAAGGCAAGGGTAAGATTCCACCTTTGGTGAATTTCTGATACTCCCTCAAAACTTTGAAATTCTATTATGCTCTTGAAAAACAAGTTGAAAGACATGGAGGGATTTCCGTATAATTCTCTATTGGTAATGTCCTAATCCACCTGCTTCACTTTTCAAGTAATAGAAGGATTTTTCCATTGAACAGTATTATTTGTTCATACAGAGTAATAAAGATATTAATAAATGGTCATTATGTTGTAGCTCTTGCTGTGATCTGAAAATCCAGCTGTGTTCTCTCCACCTTCTTTATAGCTAAAAATAATAGATGCTGTACGACTCAGCCAAAAGTTCTGCTGATGATGCACTAGGCTGAAGGGAGTCTCTTCCTCTTGTGCACAGCTGCAATCTCTTAGTCACTACAATATTTTTTTAATTATTCTTTTTAAAATTTTGATTAGTGCAGCAAATAGATAAGATGGGTTTGCTCAGACTGGCTGTTTGAACAAGGTGATTTTTTGACTTCATAATCAAATTACTAAACTCACTATTTCTTAATATTTATTGGAATGGCCTGCCTTACAGGTGATGTCAAAGAAAGTCTCTGGGTTATATTTAATAATGCCTGAAAATTTCAAAGATGCTATAGTAGAAGCTGTTGTTTTCATTAGCCCAGTATACATCCATCCTTCTCCTGGAAACAGCCCCTGTGTTTTGACTGGGAAAGCACTCCTCCTCCAGTTTTACTCCAGGTCATTGTGCTGGGTTTGATGCCACAATAGGCTCCAGGAATTAGTCCCTCATCCAGCTGTCATCAATCACAGAACTGCATTCTTATAACTGCAGTGACTGTGTCAGTGATGAACGCATGACCCAGCTGGGACTATTCAGTGTCAAATCTTGGATATTTTCTCAGCTGCCACTCTTTGGGTTGCAAAGTTGTGACAATTCTGTAGCTGTTCACAGTCATTTTCCAAATTTCAGAGGAATTTAAAGCCCATTCAGAGAGGAATTGGTCCAAAAGATGAGGGAAGCAAAAGAATTATTTCTGGTAACCTCATTTGAGTTGCTAGAACTAAGGGCCTCAAGTTATATCCCTAGACTATTTATTTTTGTGACACAATAAATTCTCTCTTTTGCTTAAGGCAAGTTGAGCTGAGTTTCTACCATTTACAACCCAAAGAGCCTTTACTGATTTAGAAAACTGAGGATTTATCTTTCTGGAGAGTTCAAATGTGTAAAAGGGGCACCATTTAGAATTGAACCAGAACTAAATTTGGAGTCAGCAAACCTCAATTCAAAATTGTATCCTTTTGATTATCTGAGTCTTATTAAAGCCATCTGTGAGAAGACTATAATAACATCTGTGCACACCTATATTACAGGGTTGTTGTGAAGATCAAATGAGATAATGAATGTAAAAAATTGCCAGAAATTGAAAATGTTGCATAAAAGTAATGGTGGATCAATTTTCTTTAAAATCTACAGCAGCCCATTGTGTTTCATGAGGAAATGCGTTATCTAATACTCCTTTATTGGAAAAGTCATTACAAAAGCACAAAGTGCCTCATTATGAAGTTATTGAGTGTATTAATTTGCCTTCTGTCACAAGTTCTGAGGAAAGTTTTATGGCAATAGCACGAAAACATAGGAAAATATCAAATGTAGGATTCGGGTGAGAATATCATTTATTCATTCATTCAGAAAACATTTGTAAGCACCAACTACCAAGTCAGATACTAAAAAAGACCCCAGAGATTTAGACAGAAAAACACTCCAGGTGCCTTGGGGAGATAGACCAATAGTTGAAATGTGTTAAGATAAATGCTATGATAGAGATAAGAATAAAATACTACAGAAGCAGAGAGATGGAATCCACTATCAATGCTTAAAGGTACTGTGAAAAGTTTCAGTAAGAGGTTGACCTTTAAGCTCTGTCTCAAGGGATAAAATATAATGCTCCACTGAGACAGAGTTGAAGGATATTCTGCAAATTTTAGACCTAAAAGTGACTGTGGAGATCAAATAAGCTTTGAGCAACAGATATGATACTGAATTTCTACTGAGAACATTTATATTGCAATATCAATTCTGCTGATAACTCACTGTGTGACCTTACTAAGGTTTCCTCATTTCTCTGGTCTTACATCTCAATTTAGAAAGCGGGGGAGTTAGGTGACCATTAGTGTATGTTCCAACTCAAAGCCTATACTCTCTCTCTGAAACTCCACTTTATAGATGCAAAATTTTGAGATCTAAAAAAAGCAAGTAACTTGTCCAAAGAATGGATATGAATGTAGAAGACAAGAATGACTTCAGTCATAAACTCCAATATAATAATACTATATGTCTTCAAAGTTATTGCATTTGAAATGAATTTATTGTTACATATTTAATTTGTTCAGAGGTATTTTTGTGATTGGCAGCCTGGGACTCACAAGAAGGGCTGGCTCAGCCTAATAAGCAATCAGGCATCTGACTGGAGTCTGTACTTTGTGTATTTTTATAGATGGGAGAAAGGACAGAAATGGCCTACTGTACCAGGAAATTACACCTTTGTCTCCTGGCACCAAGGAATTTTCCCAGTAGTCAGTAAAGATCACGCAACTGTGGTGAGAAACCGGATATTAGCCTGAATCCATCCCTAAAATTCCCTGCGGTGGAGCCATGGTTACTGTTAGGAACGTAGACTTCATGTAAATTACTGTTCTTGGTAAGAAGTGTTGGACTTTCGAATAGACTAATTCTTTTGCCAATTTTGTTCTGTCTTGCAGAATGATGTCGCAGATGAAACTCATATTCTGGTTCCTCATATATCACCTGGGGAAATGTTCTCAAACTGGGTCTCGGCCCTTTCACAGTCAGATTCCACCCTGGATCAAAAACTCTCCAAATATTCATCTCCCCCAATGGCCAGTTGGCCAATCTCAGTAGAGTACCCTGAGGAGACAGACACATTTTTACATATCAGATCTTCATCATTCAATGGCAACTCACTAAATATTAATTAAATTGAAGTGTTACCATTTCACTCTTAATGAACCCCTATGGGATGTACATTGCTAAGGTAACAACAAAGAACAGAAAAATAAAAATTACGTTCTAGCACAGCATTTTGCCAACCATCTTTCCAGTGTGAGTCGCATTTTGAGAGAAAGTATATTCTATGCATCATTAACCACCCTTCACCATTACATGGTATATTGCTATTGCTCATTTTTTTTTTAAAAAAAAAGCATAATATACAAAAATCTAAAATTTTATATGTTATAGAATTTCTATTGCAAAACAGTCTAACAAAGATTTTCAGCCAAATTCCATTCAATACAACAAGTTGTGCTTAAAGCCTTACTGTGGGAAAATCATTTCAGGAGGTCTTACTGGGCATAAAAAGATGGGTAATATTAGCTAATATTTATGGAGTGTGCCAGGCACTGTTGAAACACTTTCCATTAATTAATCTATTTGTCCTTTCAATGCTATGAGGTAGACAGTAGCATTAACCTATTTTTACAAGTGAGAAAACTAAAGATCAAAAGAGTTACATAAATTCCTCATAGTACACAAGTAGTAAATGATACAGCCTGAAATGAACCGATACAGCCTGAAATGAACCTATGCAGCCTAATATCAGAGCCTGTTCTCCTAACCCCTGCCTTAACATTTTTAATTTTCGTGTTATAATGATTTTAGAATTATCAAGAATCAGGATCGCCTTACCTAATGATTCCTCAATAAAAATATTTTGATTAATAAGTGTGTTGAATATGACTGAATTGAAGTAGTTCTATCCAACCAATATCAGTTATATAGATGGTAACAATAAAACAAAACTAGAAAACATAAAGAGAAAAGACGACTTTATACTCTCTCTCATTTGCCTGGTTTTTTATTTGTTTGCATGTGTTAATGTTTGTTTTTAGATGGATTTATTTATCTGGATTAAATTGCCTGAGTTTAAAGGACCATTGCTAACATCCACTTAACTTTATATAGTATGGATCACTCAAGAAATCAGGGGTCCTATAGTTTGTTTGTCTGTATTTTTATCTTGCCATAAACAAAAGAATGTCACACATGGCTTCAGAAATACCCATTAAGTACTAAAGATGAGACTCAGGAAAATTGTGCTATTTGGAAAGTAAACAATCAAAGATGGAACATTAAATAATTTTTCCATATGAGCAAAGCTTTCTGCATACATGTGAAGGCTTTTGCATGGATTCCAACCCTGTCACAGGCAGAAAATGTGGATAGATCTTGCAGGTTTCACTGTATGAGCTTGTCTGCCAAAGATCCGCACCAGGGGCAAACACACTCTGGACACTCCTGCCACGCTGCTAATATCACAGTTCCATTAGACACTGCTTTACTGATTGGAATGCTTCTAGACAAATCCGCAAGAGACAGGAGATATTTTTCTTAAAGTTCCGGAAGCTTTTCATCTTATCTTCCATCTCACCTCTTAAGCATTCAGCTCTAATTATTCCAAATATTGGAGTGGTTCTTTTTGTTTATTAGGGTTTGGCTTTGAGTATAAAAAAAAACATTCTAACAAACAAACAAAAAAAACCCTAGGCCTTTTGGATTCCTAGGACAAGGCAGGTCCCTTTGAGAACAGAAATAAACAGGGAAATTCTTTCGTTTTAACTCCCGTTTACTCTCATGGAGTAAAAAATTCTTAAACATGGGTTTTTAGTGATTACTTAATCCAAGCCCTTTATTGAAAAGATAGAGAAAACTGAGGCCCCAAAAGTTAAGTTGTCCAGGGTCACTTGTTTAGTTAATGCAAGATTCAAGTTTTGACAACTAACTTCCCAGACAGTTGCTTAGACTTGCAATTGTGTCTCTGCCTGCATGAACATGTGCTCCACTCTAGGCATGGATGGGGAGTAACATCTTTAGCTAGTATAACTTTGATGCTTTTATTGTTCTTATAATGACATCCCTAGTGAAAAGGGAACAGCACTGTCTTCAAATTACACATTTGAGCAAAATAAATACAGTAGGTGCTCTTGAGAAGGGAAAGCAAAACAGCAATGAAGTTCAATGAAAGCTAATTATCTTGAGAAATATATTTTCATCTTAGGGGTAAGCTCTCAGAACTCACCCTGAGAGACATGAGGAGGGTGAAATTCAAGTTTAATCTCCACTTTGGCAGTGACTTTGGGTCTTCAATATACTCTGGTTAATTATCTTTAAGAGCATAAGTCTTTTTAGATTGAACGTTATTTTTCATATGTTTCACTGATTGCATTCTTCATTAGGAATAAAGTAACACCAACAATATATTGTTATTATAACAATCTTTCCTTATTGTATGTGTGCAGACAAAGTAGGACAAAGGTCATGGAGAAGATCCATTTAAAATATGTCCTTCTCTCCCCTAACTGTTCTTGTCTATATCTATGCTGGCTTACTTATTATATATGAATTCATGCTCAGTAGTGATGACAGACAAGTTATTGATATAAATGAACTTCCAGGCCATAGCTTTTGTGTATATGTGTCAGGCAGTTTGGTTATTAATTTGGATTCAATAAATAAACTATTTCTCTGTTTTTTCTAGAAGAAGAAAAATAAGTATATATAAAATGATATGTACAGATGGTCCTTGACTTACAATGGTTCGACTTATGATTTTTTGACTTTGTGATGGTGAGAAAATGATATGCATTCAGTAGAAACCACACTTGGAATTTTGAATTTTAATCTTTTCCCAGGCTAACGATGCACAATATGATCCTCTCTCCTGATGCTGGGCAGTGGCAGCGAACCACAGCTCCCGGTCAGCCTAGTGATCACGACGAGGGTGAACAATTGATACTCTTATAACCATTCTGTACCCATACAACCATTCTCTTTGTCACTTTCAGTACAGTATTCCATAAATTACATGAGATATTTGACACTTTATTATACAATGGGCTTTGTGTCAGATGACTTTGTCCAACCGTGGGCTAATGAAAGTAATATGAGCATGTTTAAGGTAGGCTAGGCTAAGCTATGATTTGGGTAGCTTATATGTATTAAATGTATTTTAAACTTAACAATATCTTCAACTTATGATGGGTTTATCAGGATGTAACCCCATAGAAATTCAAGGAAGATCTGTTCATATATGTGTGTTTGTGTATACATAGAATGTAATAGCTATAAAGATATAAATATTTATTAATACATTATTATTGACATAGATATAAATTTTAGTGATAGATACTGAGGAAACAAAGGTCCAGTGACCTTAAGTGATTTTTCCAAACTTCAAAACTGAGATAAGAGAACAGGTTTTCTCATGCATATGTAAATAAGAGTATACTGATATTTCCTTAGTGCTATAATCATTTAGCTGAGGCAGGCATGATGCCTGTCAGGAAGAGTTGCACATTATATAACTCAAAATATTATAGTTATAAGGCCTTAAAGCATACCTTAATATACTTAAGGATTGGAATCATGCAAAGTATGTTCTCCAGCCACAATAGAATTAAATTTGCAATCAACAACAGAAGGAAATTTGAGAATCTCACAAATACATAGAAATTAAACAACACACTCCCAAAGAAGCAATATGTCAAAGAAAAAACTCACAAGAAAATTAGAAAATACCTTGAGGTAAGTGAAAATAAAAATACAACATACCAAAGTAATGGGATGCAGGAAAAAGAGTGTTCAGAGAGAAGTTAGATACAAATGCCTTTATTTTAAAAAGTCTCAAATCAATAGCCTAACCTAATAAAGAAACTAGAAAAAGAAGAGCAAACTAAACTCAAAATAAGCAGAAGGAAGAATATAGTAACATTTGGAGCATAAATAAATAAAATTAATAGTGGAAAATAATAGAAAAAAATCTATGAATCAAAAGGCCGATTCTTTGTAAAGATCAACAAGATTGACAAATATTTAATAGATAACCAAGAAAAAAAGAGCGAAGACTCAAATTACTAAAATCAGGAATGAAAGAGGGACATCACCTCTAATCTTACAGAAATAATAAGGATTTTGAGGGAACACCATGAATAACCATATGCCCTTGAAATATATTACTCAGATAAAACTGACAAATTCATAAAAGACAAAAACTACTAGACTGACTAAAAAATAAGTAGAAAAACCTGAGTTTACCCATAACAATTAAAGAGATTGAGTGAATAATTTAAAAACTTCCCATGAAGAAAAGCCCAGGCCCATATGGCTGGGAAGTTCTATCAGACATTGAAAGAAAAATTAAGATCAACTTGATTAGTATGAAACTCTTCCAAAAAATACAAGGAAAGGGAATATTTCCCATCCCATTTTATTATCCCAATATTACCCTGATACCAGTACCTGGAAAAAAGATTCCAAGGAAAGAAGACTACAGATTAATATCCTTTATGCAAAAATATGAATAAAGATCTCAGCAAAATACTAGGAAACCATACCCAGAAACAAATACAAAAGTTTATACCTAGACATTACATAAAATGTGAAGAAAAGGAAAATCTATAGAGAAAAAAAGTAGATTTGTGGTTACCTAGGACTGGGTGTTTGGTGGGGAATAACTGCTAATTTTTACAACAATTCTTCTGTGGGTGATGAAAATGTTCAAAACTTAGATATAGGTGATGGCTGCACAGCTCTGTGAATATACTAAAACCACTGAATTGTACACTTTAAACGAGTGAATTTTAAGACAGATGAATTACATCTCAATAAAGAGGTTAAAAATATTATAGCTAAAAATAGCAAAGACCTCTAGTAGCACATTGAAGAATACTTCAATGAGCAGTGCTAGAAAGGGAGATCTATGAGATTTACTGAATCTTCTATCTTTAACATTTGATTTTCTTCTGACTTAATTGTTTTCTTCGGAAACAATTAAGTGTTTTACTAATATGATTTACTAATATGATACTAATACCTAGTGTTTTACTAATATGATTATGAAATAATGGTTTGATACCATTCTTTTTACTTAGACGAGTGGTTTGTCACCAACAGCTATAAGGTAATTGTAGTGTTCATATTTAACTCATCATAGTTAAAATACTGTTCTAGATAATACTTAGTGATACCCCTATAATCCTGTCAGTCTCACTCACTTGTGCCCTAGTGGAGGTACAGGTACTAAATGTAGGGAAAATATTTTTCTGTTTCTTTTAGCACTTCTACTTTTGCCTCTAGAGTAAGAAGATTCACCATCTTGGAAGTGTTGGGAAGAGATTTCTGCCCATATTTATAACTTACTTGCTTTACCCTATGAATAAATTAAAGAGTAATATAGCTGAAAGGCAACAATAGGAGAAATAACTTGTGTAATTCAACCTCTTTTTGGTTTTCTTTTTTGGGCTTGCCTGCCCTGACAGTTTGTACATTTTGTTTGGATTTTGACTAAATGTGGTAAACACACCTAGGTCAAGACTTAAGTTTGTCTTCTATATGAATATCTGAATACTCATCCCTCTCTAATCCTGCTATTGAAGCTTAATGTAATGAAGCAAATATTTCTCTTTTCCCTTTCCAGGTACATATCTAAATAGCAGACATCTCCTTGGGTGAGCTGGTCCAAGGACTAAGCTTGAGGTTCAGAGTGGGGTAGGAAGAAGTAAAGAAATCCATGTATTTATTCTCCAATATATCTTTATTAGTAGTAAAGCTGATATTTGATTCTTATTTCACATGTCAAATGGTTCCAAAATTGGAGGGGTAAAGTGTAATGTTATTCACTATACTCTTAAATGGGAACAGTGTGTCAGAAACAGTACAAAGCCTTGCATATATTGTGCATGGGAAGGTCATCTGTCATGTGCATCACAATAATGAAAAGAGAGCACAACTGGCTTCAACCCATTGTCCACACTTGTAGAAAAGTAGATTACCTCTACAATGACACCAGGTGCCAAGTTCATGCCCTAAAATACAACTTACCTGAACCACATGGCAAATATAATGCACCTGAAGCCCCCCTCCCACAATGGAATCACTCAGTGTCATTTGAACTTGATGGTTACTGCCTTTGTACAAAACGAGGTATTCACTGGTTCCAGATGGAAGCAGGCTGATGCACTGCTTCTGTGTCCGTCCTCACTCCTGTGTCCCTGCTCTCCAAGGGTAGACATCCATCTGTCCAGAATTATTTAACTAGAGTTCTGCCTGAAGGCAGGAAGCTGGGCAACATGACCGGACTTATGTAATACTTCCAAAGTGTACTTCCTCTCTATTTATTTCAGTGATAGGTTTGAGATTCTTTAAGAGAGGAAAGGAAGGTAAAATGGGAAGAGTCTGGGTTCTTATTTCCCATGTACTTAATATTCCATGCTTGAATTGTTCATCTGTCCTTATTCTCTTTTCCCTGAGTCCTAATTTCATTTTACACTCCTGTGACAGACAGAAAAGGGTCCATTCTATGACCTTTCCCCAGGCACATTCTTTGCAGACACTGTTGCCTCCAGAATTCATCAAAATCTTATATGAGGCTCTCCTTTAAATGTCCCTTTGCAACTCTTTGTATTGGTGACATTGGTACTCTTACCTCAGATCTGTAATTGAAATAAATAGTGCAGAACTGTATTCTGGGTATATTTTTTTCTTTCTATGCTGGCCAACTCATTTTATGTGCAAAATTTAAACTGCGTGGAGATGAATATTAATGGCCGTATTAGTATGTAAAGGTGGCATTGAGATTGATGCATGGTAAATGCTCCAACTAGAAAGTATGGAATTGACTATCTCTGAGAATTCCACATTCCCAATACTTAACTAGACACTCTTGAAACCTATATCTTTTGCTTTTATTCTACTGGCATATAACTTCCTCTCATTTGAGATGCTACCTGAGGAAAAATGCTTGCCCAGTTGCAGAAGAAGCCAATGCCTACCACCTATATTAATCAGCCTAGACCTTCCTTTTAAAGGCAAATATATCATCAAATAAGGAAATTTGAGAAAAAAACATTAACGCCAAAGAGAGCTCTCCAGATGAACAATCAGTCTTAACCCAGAAGGAAATTTAATTTAAATGAATATTATCTATAAGCATGTTGTAGCAACTTATTAAAAGCAACAATGTGATTTTAAAAAGTAGGAGATCCTGTGAATCCAAATTGTGATTATCAATAAAATTTGAATGAAATCCTGAACTTGATTACCTAACTGGAGATCCAAAAGCTAAAAATCAAGGAAACTTTCCAGTATATAGAGCAAAAAGAAAACAAAAATAGAAAACATGGAAGATATTAATTCAGAAGAAGTATAGATGTAGGGGCTCCAAAGGACATCTAAATAGAGTTTCACAATAAGAGAACAGGTAAAACAGAGAGAAATAAATAATAATAGAGAAAATTTCCTCTAGTTAAAGAAAGTCCCCTGTCTTCAGGATTGAAATATTCTCTCTAGTGTCCAACAGTATCAATCAAAGCAGATCTGTACTCAGACTTATGTTGAACAAATGTTAGTATTGCAAAAATATATTTTTTTAAGTTTTTAGAAAGAGTGTATGTGGGTCACAGAGGGAGAAGGAAAGGCCTTGTAAAAAACTGATTAATTTAAAACATTTTAATGAAACTATGGATGCTACAAGATAGCAATGCACTGTCTTCAAAGTTCAAAAAGTAATTTTGAATTTAAATCCCTAAATCTTGTCAAAATAAAGACTTTTTAAAAGTCAATGGCTCAGAATGTTTAGTTTTCATGTATCTTCCTGAAAAAGATGTTACTTGAACATATGCTGTACAAAAATTAAAAAAGGAATAAAAAACAGCACAATAAAATAAATTGCATGCTGAAAGAGTTGAAGCAGAAAACAATTGGTAAGATTATAAAAGAAAATTAGAGAGCTACAGAAAGATATCCTCCAGAAGAAAGTGCACCCCTTGCATAAATATGTAAGTAAGAGATGAAAGGGTTCTAACTATATCACGAAGTCACATATTTCTATTAAAAAGAAAAACTCCTACACTCACCTGAGTGTTGCCTGCGATTAGATTTAGGATCTCCTTCAGGGTAGGGCACTTTTCATCATTTATCATCGCATCCCAAGTGCCTGAACATTGGGCATATGTGAATGTCCCTTAGGCATTTCTCAGTTTAAGTTATCCAGATCAAATTTCCTCTCTCATGGCCATTCCCTTAGTGCATCATCACATCTGGCCTCGGACACTAAAAATGAGAGTTAACTTCGGTTTTTTTATTCTCTGCTACCAGAGAATCACCAAATTTTGTTATCTCTACCTCTTCAAGGAAATTTCAATCTATAGAGTATTTTATCTCCATTGTCCTAGCTTGGACACTAATTATTAACCAAAGGACTGTTCCAAGAGGATCTTAACTGGTCTCCCTTCCTGAAGGGTCTCTCCCTTTGATTAATTCCATCATTTACATGCAAAGATTTGGTATTGTGCAGCATGAAAGAGAAATAGAGAATTTTATACTTTGTCTTATTGTAGAAATCAGTATTTTTGTTGACGTCTCCATTCCCCTTTTCTTCTATAGCAATATAATTCACAAATTTTACCTAGTCATGTGGCTGAGTAGAGCAAAAATTACCTTTCCTTTTTGAAGGTAGATATAGCCATCTTTTGGCTAAAAGAATGTAAACAAAAGTGGTTTTGCAACTTCCAGGAAGTAATATTTAAAGGACAGGGAATGTCATTCTGCTTTACCCCTTTCTGAGAGGCTGGAAGGGAGACATCACTGGAATGGAAGTAACCATACAAGATAAGAAGTTGTAAGCCATATGTTGAGGAGGATGAAGTTGGATGTTTGATGAGGATAGAATCATCATTACTAGCCATGGACTGTCTATGTTTATGTGCAGAAGAAATAAACCACTATAATATTTAAACCATCATAAGTCTGGGTTTTCTATCACTCACATAAATATGTAATACAACCTAGTACACCTATTGAGTAATATTAGACCTTTTCAATGACCATCAAAGCTGTTCATAATATGTCTAAAACCTGCCTTCTAACATTGTGCCCTACTACTTTCTGCCATATAACACGCATTCTTGCCACTGCAACCATTCACCACTTCTTCTTCTCCTTTCCATCCTCCACAGAGGGTTCCTATTCCCTCTGCCATCTTCTTTTCTGCCTACTTCCTCTTCAAGTCTTTGGTTTACCTATCATGCTCAGGTCAGTATTCAATAGGTAAATTAAATAAAAACAAAATAGCTTTTCTGGTCCAAATTTGTTTTCTTCTATACACATCAATTTCAACTATCTTCCAAAATATTAAGAGATATAGAATTCCTAATCACTTTGAAAATAAAAAAAAATCCCATAAAATGTAAACCTCACTGAACTGTTACTATGTTCTAATATATTCACCATTACTTGTCTTCAAAGAATAAGAAATGAGAGGTGAATTTACTTGCATGTTTTTTGTTTGTGCATCTTATTACAATATCTCTTCCTGAGAGCAGTTATTGTTTATTAGTATGTTCTTTGGAAATTTAAAGGTAGGGAGATGAAAACAGCCTAGATACTCGGACACACACAAACATGCAGGTGCACAAAATACAAATGTCTTATACTCTTCATATTAATTGTCTCTAGATCTGGGAAAACCTGCCTTTGAATATTTTTTTGTGAACTTCCCCCTCCAAATACATAGACAAAATCACTGACTTCTGTTTTATGTGTTCTCTAATTCAGTGTTTTAATACTAACTTCCCGTTACTATTGAGTCCAAATTCAAAATTTGATGAATACATTCCAATTACATCCAATTTAGAAGACTTATGCAATTTATTTTACAGATCTATCACTTTCATTGGCACTCACTTGCGGCATCATTGTACTCCTCATCTGCTGAAGCAGTGATTGTCAGCATTTAGGAATCTGTCAGGCGGCTCAAGGGTGCCCATCTCAATCGGAGGGGGAAACATGACAAAAGGAAGCATTATGCTTCATTAAGTGATATTACAGACACCGCCGTGCTCTAATCTGTAATTGAAAATAATTTCAAAATCACATAAAGAATGGTCTCCTGTGAATTTTCTAACACCTTCAAATTCAGACCTAGTTTTAGACATTTAATGATTACATTATATAGTCAATCCATCGAAGTCAGAAAAGCTGCCTCTCTCTGTTCTTTGAGTTGGAGCAGATACAGCAGAGACAAAGCAGACTCATCATGAGGGAAGAAAGGTGGTGACTCACAAAGCTCTACTTGGGGGTGAGAATTGGGGCAGATTGTTGCTGCTGTAGACTGATGCCCACCACACAAAGCCTTCACAACCAGGTGTCCCTTTTGTTGGTGCTACAGAGCAGGGCCAGCCACCTGCATGCATGTTGATGACCCTTTCACCTCTTGAGCTGTTTGGGGCAGGTGAGAGTTGAATCATATCCCTCATGCAGCACGAAGTTTGCATTATTTCTGCAAAGGCTGTTGAGCATTGGAGATATAAACAAGAGACTTTCACTATCTCTGGCTTACAACCAAGTTTCCTGTTCCAAGTGCAACAATGAACTTTCATGGGAGGAAAAACCTAAGAAAAGAAAGCAGGAAGACAATTGCAGGAAGTCATTTCAACAGTTGGAATCGCTAGAGTGGTTTGCTCTTCCTTAAATATTTCAATCCTACTTTCCTCCTGGAAGTGGTTACTGGTCTCAGTGGGACAAACTGCAGCCACTTGAATTGAATTTCATCCAGTCTTATATTATTTGTGTAAATACTATACATCAGACACTCTGCTACATGTCAGCAGTATATGGTTTCTCTACCATAAAAGCTAACATGAGAAGGGAAGGGGGGAATAGAGGGAGGTTGGGGCAAAGAAATGCATATGCTTGAAATTAAAATTATCTCATGATACAGACAAGAATTAAAATAAACAGTAACAATACTGGAGAACGCATTATGCCCACGGGTAATAAAATGGAAGAGATGGAAAGAAAGGGATTTCTTAAGTAGTGAAATTTCTTAAGTAGTATCCAGAGGAAGAATATCTTCAATTGAGACAGAATTCTGGATGATTTGGAAGGACTTTCTTATATTATTATATCTCATGCATCAACTAAAGCTCAAAGAAAGTATGCATTCTTCAGTCCACAGTCACATCTCATTTTAAATGCATCTGCAATAAGCTGAGGTAAGCAACAATTAGTTCACTCAAATTTCATCACCTTTGAAGGATATAATAATATACAATTTCCAGACCTTTTCAATATACATATGCACTAGAAAAAAAATGCTGCTTCTAGGGCAGAAACTTTGTCATTTTCACTTGCTGTACCGCTAGGACCTCAAACACTGCAGGGCATATATTACAGGCTTGGTAGTGAATAAATGAGTGAATGAAAGGAGAAGCCCGTGCTACAGAAACAATTGTAATGAAGTACTGAAGCAACCAAATGTATTTCCTCAAAATATAAAAAGAATATTTGCAGTTCCAGTCTACCCACAGCAAACCCAAAGGCTACTTCCACTGCAAATATACTTATGGTAAACAGTTTACCAAAACAGTGATACTGGTACTAAATGCTCAATCCTAAACTTTTTTTTTTTCTATAGATGGAACTGATGGGCATAGATTCAAAACAAACAAACAGACTTCTTTGACAGGGAGTTTCTTGAGACCTCCCAGTGTTAACAAGTTTGTTCAAAGGCACACTACTTATGGTAAAGCCAGAAAGGGAACTCAGAACTTGTGAATCCCGGGGCTTTGATGGAGGATTATGGAAAGCAGGTGGCTTTAATTCAGACCAATCTGGAATTGAAAGCTGCCTCTGCCACTAATTAGTAAGATGTAGTCCAGCCTAGTCCTTTGCCCATTAGCCTAGCTTTGAATCTCAGCTTTTTCTCTTACTAACTGTGTGGCCTTGGGCAAGATATGTAACTTTCCAGAGCCTTGGTTTCCTCATCTGCAAAATGGAGACAATAAAAGAACCTACTTCAAAAAGTTGCTGTGAGGGTGAGGGGCCAGCCCGGTGGCATAATGGTTAAGTTCACTCACCCCTCTTCGGTGACCCAGGGTTTGCAAGTTCAGATCCTGGGCGTGGACATATGCATTGCTTATCAAGTCATGCTGTGGCGGCGTCCCATATAAAGTAGAGGAAGATGGGCATGGATGTTAGCCTAGGGCCAATCTTCCTCAGCAAAAAAGAGGAGGATTGGCAACAGACGTTAGCTCAGGGCTAGTCTTCCTCAAAAAAAAGAAAGAAAGAAAAAAGTTGCTGTGAAGATGACATGACTGAATGCAAGTAAAGTGCTTAGTACAGTGCCTGACATTTGGTTAGTGTTCAGCAAATGACTAGAATCAGTTCAGTGTACTTCTCAATGCTGTTTGGTGACTCAGTGAAATACAGTAGTCCCCCCTTATCTGCAGTTTCACTTTCCAAGGTTTCAGTTACCCATGGTCAATATCGGTCTGAAAATATTCGATGGAAAATTCCAGAAATAATTCACAAGTTTTAAGTCTCATGCCATTCTGAGTGGCATGAAGAAATCTCCCACCACCCTGCTCCATCTCCACCAGGACATGAGTCATTCCTTTGTCTGGCACATCCTCACTGTACAGGCTACCTGTCCCTTAGTCACTTAGTTGTCTCAGTTATCAGATTGACTGTCTGGGTATCGCAGTGCTTGTGTTCAAATAACCCTTATTTTACTTAATAATGTCCCCAAGGCACAAGGGTAGTGATGCTGGTAATTCAGATATGCCAAAGCGAAGCCAAAATGTGCTCCCTTTAAGTGAAAAGGTGAAAGTTCTCTACTTAATATGGAAAGAAAAAAAATCATATCCTGAGGTTGCTAAGGTCTATGGAAACTTTTATTTCAGTAGATTGTTTTAATTGTTCTATTTTAGTATTATCTATTGTTGTTAATCTCTTATTGTGCCTAATTTATAAATTAAATGTTATCATAGGTACGTATGCATAGGAAAAAACATAGTATATATAGAATTTGGTACTCTCTGAGGTTTCAGGCATCCACTGGGGGTCTTGGAAGGTACCCCTTGAGGATAAGGGAGGAAGACTGTAACCCTTAATTTGTACCCTTATCTCAGTGACTGTAATGAGCATATAATACGTTCTCCACTGTATACCCTCCCATTATGCTATAAAAATCTTCCTAAAAATTTCTGTTTGTAATTTTACATAAACCTTTTATTGGGTAGGGATAATTCTTTTAAAGAAAATAACAGGTGGGAAATAATCAATTAGAAAGGTATCTATGAAATAAAGTAAAAGTGAAGCCTAAAAATGGAGTTGGGTTTTATAAGCATAGATATTAACCTAAAAGATAGAGAGAGAGAGAAAAAAAAAAAAAGAGAGAAAGAACAAAGAAGGAAGAGCGACCAGGTAGTCCACTTGTTAGAGTGTGTCCTTTTTTCCACTTGTCCATAATGTCTCCGAACATTCTCTACTACTTTGACAGACAAAATAGTTTTCCTGAATAGAGAGTCTGCTATATTTTCAGTATGGTCTTTGTAAATGACCCAAACTGAAATCTTTTCAATATTGCACCTTATTGATGATACTAGTCTGTGAATTCCAATTATTAAATATTGACAATACTAATGGAGGGTAAAACCAAAAATCCTTTCCATTCACAACTTGAGAGTTTATTTAAAATCTTTCCAGAAATAATCATATCAAATACCCATGGCAAAGGAAGAGGGAGTGAGGCAAAGAACACTTTATGTGGTTTATATCTTTTTTATTTTTGGTGAGGAAGATTGGCCCTGAGCTAATATCTGTTGCCAATCTTCCTCTTTTTGCTTGAAGAAGATTGTCACTGAGCTAACATCTATGCCAATCTTCCACTTCTGTGTATGTGGGATGTTGCCACAGCATGGATTGATGAGTGGCATGGAGGTCTGTGCCTGGCATCTGAACCCACAAACCTGGGCCTCTAAATTGGAGCACATGAACTGCACCACCACGCCACCATCCTGGCCCCTGCTTATATCTTTTTTTCCCTGCCCCAAGCTCCAGTACACAGTTGTATATTCTAGTTGTAAGTCTTTCTAGTTCTTCTATGTGAGCCGCCGCCACATAGCATGTCAGGTCAGTCACATCGCAACTGACAGATGAATGGTGTAGGTCTGTGCCTAGGAACTAAACACGGACTGTCGAAGCAGAGCATGCAAAACTTTAGCCACTAGGCCACAAGGGCTGGCTCTACGTGGCTTATATCTTAATTATTTGGGGACAATTGAAAGCACAGATTTGCTTCTAAAGTTCAGAAACAGCAAATAGTCTAGGTGACTTAATGTTACCTAAATTAAATTTACATGTTTCAGATTCTTCATTCTTTTCCTTAAAAAGACTAAGGGTGTTAAAAATAACGTGAAGATCTGATAAAGATTAACTTTTAAATTCAACAAAATATTACTGAATATGAATTATAAGCCAAACATTCTGCTTTGTAAACATGTGGGAATAAGAACACAGATAATAGGATTTCAGTTTTCAAAAAGCTCATGTAGGGGGGCAGGAGGAGAAGGCACAAATACGCACAAAACAAAACTGTATTATCTAGTAATAGAAATTGGCTCAGTTAGGAGACTTTATTTTACTAATTATTAAAATAGAGATTTAAAAAGGACAGGGAGCAGAAAGAAGTATTATTGACTCATAAAACTATAAAATAGAAATGTAGAGTTGACTTCAGCTAGAGTTGATCCCCTGGAGCCAAGGAGCAGTTTCCTCTCTATTTAATGCTATCATTCTTATCACCAGAAGCTCCCAAGTTTTTACCCATCCAAAAGCCCTTTAAAGGTCAAAAAATGGCTGGAGAACCTGTGAGTCTCATATCATCCTTTTCCTAGATTATTTGTAAGATAAAGTGTCTCATACAGTCGTTATCAAACAAGACCTAAGATTTACTCTCCTACTGGCTGTAATTGGCCTTGTGCCTGTCACCGAACAAGTATCTGGCTAAAGGGATGAGACATGCTGATCAATCGTTAGAGCTTGGGTTGGCATAAATTCTCCCAAACTGCTTGGCTGACAATGAGGAAGAGGCATGTTCCTCCAGGGAGACAACAGTACTGGTGGCTAGCAAAAGGTGTGAATGTGTGTGTGTGTCAGTGGAGGAGACAGGTGTTTGGGAAGGATTTTGTGATGGCATTTGGATCCAAGGAAGGCAATTGACAAATGCTCACTATAGATATTGAGTTTGAGTTAAATTTGTAGCAAAAAGAGAAAGTGGCCTTCTCAATGAGGAGGTGAGACAAAATTTCAAGAAGTTGATTTTTGAGTAGTGTTACCAAAGGTGAGTAGGATCTCATAAATCATTATCAACTCAGGGCTGGGAATAAGTCAAAGTAAAGGAAAAATTTGTAGAACTCTGGCTACTTCTTTCAATTAGAGCCTTGCAAAATTTCCCTACATATGTGCTAGGAAAACCTAGCCCTTCAAAATGCTCAATGGACAAAGAGTTACTTGATCAAATGCATTAGAACCACTGTATGCTATATCTTCTTTTGGAGATTCATATTCAATTTATTTGAAGAGATTTTTATTTTGAATCTTATTCCTTACTTCCTCTCTCTTTCTCCCCCAAAACAAGTTTTGTTCATTGCAGCTAAACCACAATCCTTTCAAGTCACAGGCCTGGAAGTGTCATGTTTAATTTACCAAATGAATCATTTACATTTTCATAAATTGTGCTTTTGTTTGATGAGGCATGAATGTTTGACTTGATTCATATGAGTTTCAAATTTCTTCCAAGGAAAAGTTGCAGCCACACTGCCATCACTGAGGAGAGGAAGCTGTGCACCTTTGGGAGAGGAATTGCCAAATTCCTAGAACCCCTCAAGCTCCGCTTGGTGATTGCCTGTGGACTCTGACGCAGCTTTAGGGAGGCTGGGTAGGAGAGTGGAGAGCAGAAATGAGATACTTGTATAAGAGGCAAGAAGTATCAGAGTAAGTTGAGAAACCTTTTTTCCTCCTCTTCTGTTTTAGAACCTCTTCCTTCTCCTCATTCTCCTTTTAGCTTCATTTCTATGACTGATTTCTTCCTTTTAATCATCTTTATTATTCTGAACTAGACTGAACTGCCCTGTCAATTACTTAGGGGAATGTGCAGGGATAAAGATGATTTCATATGCATCTTTATCTCATTAGTACTAGTACAATATTATTAACAAGTGGAGGCTCATAGCATAGCTGTGTAAATATATTCAATGCAGGGGGAAGGAGAGGGAAGAATGGGCTTTTAGGACACTGGGAACCTAGGCACAGTAGCCTGGATACTGACTCCACTGTATTTCCCAGTGGAGAATGTGGTCTTACTACAGCTCAATGTGTTTCAAGAATCAAGAGAATTAGATGTTTGCAAACAATACTCTTAAACCAAAATGAATAGATTATTAGGGGAAAGTATACACAAATAGACAGTAGTATAATAAGAAGTTTAATATATTCAAAATTCTGGGAGGACCCCAACTGTGCCAAAATACCATCTCTTGGTGCAACATGCTCTGTGGAAAACATAGAGGCAACAGAAAGGCTAGGCCAAGTATGTTATATTACAATATAGATATATCTCCCCTAGTATATCACACCCATAATCATTGTGGGTTTTTTTTTTTTTTCAGTACATGACAGAGTTCTTGGGAAAGTCCCTGAAAGCTAAATATAAGGATGTGAGACTTTAGTGCTAAGCAAGCATCTGAGGGTACATTTGCACTAGAAGCATCTACAGATTCTAATAGCCTAGAGCCCAGGTTTAATGGGCATTGCAGTTGGGAGGAAATACAACTTCACTCTTGCATTTTGTAGCCACTTTGTGTACTAAATGCTTAGTATTTGGTTAAATAAGTTGGGAACTGTATCAGTCAGAGTTCTCCAGAGAAACAGGACCGATAGAACAGAATATCAATGTATATATATTTAAAGATGCAAAAAACTTTGAGGAAGTATTTTTAGGTAACTCTCAGCTCAGTTTGTCAGAGGCATTGTTTTTATAAAGGCCCATCATTTTCTAGGCTGTATTCTAACAAAGATTGGACTGAAAGAAGGCAGAATTTAAAAATAATAAATAACCAGGTTCAAATGTTTTCTCTCTGTCACATATTCTCCTTATCTATAAAGTGAGAATGATAATAGAATGTTAGGGATTCAGCCCCACAAAAAGCCCCAGAAATTTGGGAGAAAAGAGAGACCATAGATATTACGGCTTATTTAAACTCTTCTCATCTTAGACAAACATTCTACAAAATGTTTTCTAATTTATCCTGTCCTAGGGTCATCTTAATTGATATGCACCGGATGAATTCAGCAAACTTTATGCCACCATGGAATACATAGCACAAAAAATGGGTTGATGCTTTTTCATCTCTATCCTTTTAAATTCCAGCAATAACTCAGTTTGGTTCAGGTTCTAAGGCCACAGCAGTCTGATTTATCCAAGTCGAAAACTAACAGCCCATTCTGCTCACGCATTACTTTCATTTTCTCCAGCTTGTTCTATTAATTTTCTGGGATTCATTTATAAAAGGAGCAGTTGAACTGGATGCCATTGAAGGTCTCTTTTAGCTTTGATTCTAGAATTCTTAGTCATCATAAATGATACACTTTCAGTGGAAAGGAAGAATGTGCTTTCTGCTCTAAGACCGCCCTATTGAGTTTGGGAGGAGATGGGTGTTCAGAAAAAAATCAGGCTACTTAACACAGGACAGGTGCTTACCTTCCCATTCAGTAGTTACTTTCTCTCTGCAAGAAACTAATTAGCAGAGGGATGATCTGGCTTGGGTAGAAACTGTATGTTCTCAGCAGGAGTCTCTCCTTAACAGGGATACATCAGTGTGCTCTCTACCCATCTGCCTTTGTTTTCAAAATAATATATTTATTTTCATTGCTGTCCTCCTTTGCATCATATCCCTCTTAAGACAAGGTCCCCAATTATTTATTCCCTTGATTTTCTCTAAAATACGGTTTGATTTCCTTTCCCTCTTTCTTTTATATTGATTGACATTTGATTTTTTTGGTTTGCTTGTTCTAGCCTCCATGTGGTTTTGAAAATTTATAAAATGAATGCATCTTTGGGAAGCCTTTAGCAGCCACCTTTATAGCACAAACGCCGTGGAAAGAAGAGGAGTTTTGGAAACTATCTGGATACCTGGATTTTGGTCTCGATTTTCCACTGATTGCATGACTCACAACAAATTACTTTGTCTCACTGGTTCTCCTAGTCCTTGTTTAAAATATGGGGAGTCAAGGCCTTTGAGCTCTCAATTTCCTTTATTCTAGAAATTTGTAAATCTTTACATATCAGCCTTTTAAAAACAAGACAACAGGCCTAAAATGGAGTCACTTATGCTAAGCCCCACATCACCAAACAGACTTAATTACAATTTCAGCTCTCCCAGAAATGGAATCTCAAACCAGTCAATCAGGAATGGGCTGATCAGGACTAGTTAGGTAACCTGCCTAATAGACCCCTGCTGTCCCCCAAAGGAAAGTAACCTTGGAATAACCAACCTGCTTTTTTTGCCTAGTATAATTTCCATGTTCCTGCTCCCTTCTACTTACATGAGTCTTTCTTTTGTACAGCTCCTCAAGACTCCTTTCTCTCTGCTAGATTGGATGCTGCCTGATTCATGAATTGTTGAATACAGCCAATAAGATCTTTAAACTTTACTCAGTTGAATTATGTTTTAATGTCCTAAATAAAAATAGAAATCAAAAACTAATCCAAAGTAAACATTAATCTAGACTACAGGAGTATAGTTCTCTGAGAACGGATTTTTAAAGTCTTCGGATCAGGAAAGGAAAGTTATCCTCTGGACTCCGGCAAGAAACTTTTGCACTGCAAAAGGTACATATGCGGAGTGGCGTAGGAAGCCTCAACCCACGCTGTGGTTTCCTGGGGTCCTCTCTGCAATTGAGTTTGTATATTGAGACAGTTTTTTTAGGGTCAGGCTTCCTGAGAACAAGGCTGGAGAGATTACGGGTAAATAATGTTTATTTCCTCATTCGGGTTAATTTAGTAAAGATAATGTTTACTTTGGGGCCTAGAGGAATCTGACGAGACCCGACGCAAAATATTAAAGGAAAAGACCATCGGGACAAAAGAAAAAGGCTTCCCTGAACAAAGAACTAATTTAAATTGTTTTTCTGTTTCTTCTTCCTTTCTACTGTCAGATCGATGTGTATCAACGATGGGGTGGGAGTATTGGAGGGAACTGGTGTGATGAGGCTTTTGAAATATTAATGAAGCTTTGTGAGGGTATACTCCATTCTGTTCGTGCTGGTTACTTCAGACAAGTGGAATGGCATTACCCAGTAGAAAGGAGAAGGAAATGACAAAATTTTAAATGCTTTTCTTTATTTGTTTGTTTTATTACAAGGAATGATTATCTTAAATCCATATTTGTTTTTCTTAAAATTATATCATTTACCTATTGTTATATATTTTACATAATTGCACTTGGACCAGGATGCCCAAGGTTAGTGATTATAAGCATCCAATGACATAGTGGATATAAAGCATTTTGTAATTTTGTGTTATAAAAAAATGCAAAGGTTTATTGTTCCTAGAAGAGCTCGCTGAATAAATTGCATTGTAATCTTATCAGTTTAGTAATGCTATTCAGCTTAATTCCCAGAGCATGATATACCCCGATGTCTTTCATTCAACCATTCATTCATCTCTCCTTAAAATATATTTACTTATCTAACTAATCTTCAGAAGGGCCTGTTGTGTGCTGGCTTCTCTTTTAGGAATGCATTACACTATGACCAAGCCAGACAAGGTAGCTGTCCTCCTGAAACTCACATTCCAGTGGGAAGAGAGGACCAATATTCAGACAAGCAAAATAAAACAATCTGACAATTACAGGTTGTTGTGAGTGTTGTGAAGAATGGCAATATGATAGAGAGGGAGTAGGCCAAATTCAGATGGTGTATATATGTCAGGGAAAATCAAATTTATCTATGATAAAATGAAAGGAGTGAGTGGGATGAGGTTAAGCTGCCAGGTAACCAGTTTGTTCTTTCAAACATAGTGTCATGCTCAAATCACAGTACGACGTCATCCATGAATCCCTTGAAGGGTATGTTCATATGTAACTGAGGTTAACTTATCATTTTCTTTTTCAAGAAAGAAAACCCAAAGTTTGTTTTCTTGCAGGATTTTTATGAAAAATAACCAGTGGAGAGATTGAGGTAAGAGGTAACCATGCAGTTTCCTTTATTGGGAAGAAGACTGGTTTGTGATATCAGAGATCTGGCTTCAGGCCTGCTTCTTTCTTGTTGTGATCTTGGGAAACCTTACTTTCTGCATCTGTATAAAAATAGCATTTGAAAAGATGACCTCTATTTTTCCTTGCTTCTACTGGATGTATGAGTCTGGATATAGACAAATAGTCGTTCTGTTAAAATTGTTTTTCCTTGAATAGAGTTAATCCTATATCTAAAAAGCAATTAAATCCAAAGTAACTACAAGGATTAAATGAAACTCAAGGCCCATAAAGAGAACCACCATCAGTACAACAGAGACAAAAAGCTTTCTTTAAAATTGTTCACGTGTGAGGTTGCCTGATCTAGGGGAAGAACCAGGATAACTTGCATGTCAAATACATCTGAGTTAAAATCCTGGTATTGTCACTTACCACCTATATTATATGGTCCAAGTTTTTTCTTTTTATTAAAATCTACTTGGAGCCTCGGTTTTCTCATCTATGAAATAGATGCTATGAATAAATGAGATGGTGTTTTTACTATGCCCAGCACAAAAGAGACACTCAGTAAATGCTAACTGCAGGGATACCTTACTTACCAGCATGTGGAAGAGTAGTTATTTTCTAACACCTGTCAGTGAGGACAGTAGAGTGAATTCTCTTTTTCACTCTCATCCGTCAGGCCTAAATGTTCTTGCTTTTCTTTGAGTGGCATTCAACAAAATGCTTCTTTGTGTGCAACACAGTGTTCTTTCTATCTGTCACTAATATCTGATGTTCTGGCCAATGGTCATGAATATCATCAATTATTTGGTGATTTTCCAAAGACTAAGCAAACAAAACATTATTTTTGTGTTTAAAGTACATACTGGATGTTAGAATGTAATCTTATTACCACCAGAGCCTGTTGAGTGTCAGAAGGGTGAAAATCTTACCCTAAATTTAGAAACGGCTATCACTTGTACCACAAGGACAATTATAATAAATGCTCAACAGTGGCTAATAAGTAAACTCCTCTAAATTTCTGTTGAATATAAGTCATACAATTTTCACAGGGATTAATTTTTAAGTATCACATATGATACTGATTCACTTAATACTCTCATTTTCAGGAAACTTCTCCTGTGATAAATGAAGCAGACATGTTATACATTTTTAATATGCTTGCTTCTTTTTTTATGTTCCCTTATTTTTGGTAGATTTTCATTTCTTTGTTTGTTTGGTCTGTTTTATCTGCTTTGCTTATTTTGAAAAGTTAAGATATCAGATGAGCCCAAAACAGGAACAAAATATCAGGTCTTTAAAATTAAATGCTTAAAAGAGACAGCTAAATGGCTATCTGAGTGATTTGGCAAAGATGAATTTCTTCACCTATTACACAAGAATAATATTTTCTACCTGGTAGGAATGTTGTGAAAATGAAATGAAATAATTACATGAGAGTACTTATAGATTAGGAAGCACCATACAAATGAATGATTACTATTAAAAAAGATAATAAAATAACCCCCATCACTTGTACCATCTAACACTTGGTTCATTAGAGAAGTAAATGTCACTTGTTAGCTTGATGATGATCACAGAGAACTTTTAACTCAAGAATGGTCTTCTGTGGCTGGGATGTCCATCTTCTGTAACTGATGAAGTATATCCAGGAGTCCTCACATGAAGTAATAACAGCAAAAGAAGGACACCTGCCACTCAGGGAGATTGGCCAAAGAATCTTGGGTCAGTAATACACCCAAAACAATAGATAGCACGTTGGCACTACTAGATTAATTTTGTATTATAGTAGCAGGTAAATTTAATCCTTTAAAACAAATTCTAATGAGTTTTCAGATAGGGTGTAGGAAGTTGAATGAGACTGTTTCTTTTGCCCTAACAATCAGAAAAGGCCAATAAGCTAAAAAAAAAAAAAAGTCAATTATAGCTTCTAAAAACCCATCAGAGAGCTGAGGGCACTAAGTAAACTAAATTCCAGAGACAAGTTCTTCCTAGGAGGGAAAGACACATGTCTGATTTCATTCCTAATAATGGCAAAAAGAGGAGTAAATGTACTACGAATGGGGGTAAAGAGAAACAAGCCAAACTTTTAGTAAATTTTCAGTCTGTTGGGTTGGCACGATGTCTTACAATTAAAAGGACCTCCAGTCACCTGAACTTCTTTCCCCTGGATCCTTGGATGAGGATACATTGATAGCATATCTAAGGCTGAGCATGGGGAGATCCCCTCCAGTTGTGCTAGACCTTTATGTATCCGAGGTGGTGACTGAGGCTGGTGTTAGGGCATGAAAGCCAAGAGAAAATCCTGAGGAGCACATGGCATTATCTCATGCATGGCAGCAACTCATGGAAGCTGGAGGCAAAGCTGGAGGGAGGAGAGATCTCTTGAGGTGATGCAAGTTTGGGAGGGGATGAAGAGTAAAAAGAACTCCTTAGAGGTTGAAAAAAATCTGGTGACTGTAGTAAAGAGAAAAAAAGAGAGAATTCATCCATGGTTTAGAAACATGGTGTATAGGCCAAAAAAATCAAGAGCTCTCAAGTCTTGCTGCAAACAAGCAAGAAACTGTGAACCATGATTCAGAAAACAAAATCAATAGAAGCAACCACCATGAATAAAACAACCAATTTGCAGATGTGAGAAAAGAGCGCACATCAGAAACTCAAATACTCTGAATAAAAGTGGATAAAAACAAGGAGGATTGAAATACATGTCAACTGGTTGCAAGAATTAAAAAATGGAAGAAACAGGAAAAGTAATCTTTAAAATAAAAAAAAATGACTTAAAAGGAAGCCAAGGGAGACCATATTCCACAAAATGGGACATTGAATATAGAAATTAAAAGAACTCCAAATAAATCAAAGAAAAGAAATAGGTAAAAATGATACTTAAATGTAATTTACTATGGAAGATAGGCAATGAACATCCAATATTCACATTACATGATTCTTTGAAGACATAAAAAGTAACACTTAAACAGATCTAATATTTAAACCAATAATCCAAAAAACACTGCCTGAAATAAAGAAAACACACTTCACTGTCAAAAGAAAAGCAAATAGTCCTAAAATGTATAAAAAGATGCTAAACTTAACTCATAATAATAATATGTAAACTAAAACAGTACTGAAATATCATGCCACATCCATCAATTTGGCATAAATTTCTTTGGCAATTTTCTTTATTGCAGAGGCTGGAAAGAAACAGGTATTCTCATATATCTTTGGTGGAAGTAAAAAATGTGCAAGTCCAATGTTTGAAAAATTTTTCATATCTAATAAAATATTTTGTGCTTTGATCCACTAATCTCACTTCAAGGATTTTTTCCCTGAAGATACATATCCAGAAATATAAAATAATATATGCACAAGGTTATTTATTTCCACATTAATTGTAATAGTAGAATATTTAAAACAATCCGAACATCCAATGGTAGGGGACATAAAAACAATGGAATATTATGGCATCCTAAAAAATAAATACACAAATCAAATAAAACCAAATCAATGAAGGAAGTTTTTTTGAATACTGTTTTGAAGTGATTTCCAAGAGAAAGAATGCAAGATGAAGATCAATGTGTCCGGAGGTCCTTTTTTATATAAGAAGGGAATGGAAATAAGCACATACTAGGCAAGAAAGAACAAAGAAAATACAAATAAGAAAGTAATGATTATTAGTTACAGGATTTGGGTTGGTGGAAACTTGGAAGAAAAGGAATACAAAGAAAACTTTTCTGAAGATGCCTTTTTTAACTTTTTAAATGCTTTATATATCCACAAAATAAAATGAAAGTTAAAACGTACACAACTTTGACTTAGAAACAAACTGAATAATTCATCCTAACTGAAATCAAGTTTCTAATATACCAATTGAAAGAAAAGAATTAGTCCAAGTAACATAAATGTAGTTTTCTGTAGGACATAGCCAGTGGAACCAAAAAAGAAAAACACATAACAAAATTCACCTAGAAGGCATATTGTTAATCTACTATTGACTGTGAAATTAGAATTAATTTCTGAATCTCATGGAATAAAACAAGTAAGTAAATATTTAAATATTATTAGGAAAAAGGGTTTTGGTGTCAGAGAAAAGACATGCTAATTTCCTAGGACTATTTACTAGAAGAGTCTAGAAACAGTCACATCCCAGAAGACCGGGAGTCCAGATTGTGGCTAATTCCACGCAGGGAAATTACAAGGTGAACCTGGGACTTCTTGCTGGTCCTGGAATCAGGGAGGACTCAAAACCATGAGGGGGCATATGAGAAAGACTCAGAAGCCAGCTTAAAGGGGCACTCACTGGCCAAATATGGCATAATTTGAGTAAAGAAAGAAAAATGATGAGATTTGATTTTAAACCATTTAATAAATTTAAAAATAAGGTAATAATTAAAACAAAAGAGGAAAACACTCTCACACACACATTTTTTCCATCAGTGGAAGTGATTGGTATACAAATGCCTTACTATGAAAATTAGCAATAAGAGGGAAATAAACTTTACTCTTTTGTTTTTGGTGAGGAAGATTGTCCCTGAACTAACATCTGTGCCAATCTTCCTCTATTTTGTATGTGGGACGCCACCACAGCATGGCTTGATGAGCGGTGTGTAGGTCCCTGCCCAGGATGTGAACCCACAAACCCCAGGCCGTGGAAGCAGAGTGCATGAACTTAAACACCAGGCCACTGGGCTGGCACCCACTCTTTTGTTTATTCATTCATCCATTCATTCATTCATTCATTTATTTTGTGAGGAAGACTAGCCCTGAGCTAACATCTATTGTCAATCCTCCTCTTTTTTGCTGAGGAAGACTGGCCCTGGGCTAACATCCATGCCCATCTTCCTCTACGATATATGGGATGCAGCCACAGCATGGCTTCACAAGTGGTGTGTTTGCTTCAGAAACTGATGAATGCCAAAACCATTTGTCTCAGTGGTCTCATACTACAGAAGAATCATCCTAATGGTTGCTTGCTAATAGCCAAGAGAAAAACAAATCTCATTGAAGTGATCTGACAACCATACTTTCACAAAGTTGTCAGACTTAGAATCACTAATATTGATACAACCTGACAATATGTGCCTCCTGATATGATGTAGAATGAAATATACAGCACTATTTTTCAAGTCTTTTTTCTAAAAGACAAAAATCAAGCCTTTAGACCTAACTTACAGTTTACAATGTAAAGGAGATAGGAAAAAAAAAAAAAAAGAAAAGAAGTTATTGCACTCCACAAAGAAACAATCTGACAAAGCCAAAATATAAGACATTTTACAGGACTGGCCTAATTTCTTCAAAAAGTCAAAATCAGGGGGAAAACGAGGATTTGTTTATAGATTTTAAAAGAGCAAAAAAAAGTCCAACAAATATGATGCATAAACTTAACTTTGATCAGATCTCTGTTTTTAAAAAATATTGAGTAGGATTTTTTTTTGAGACAAAGGGGGAAATTTAAGCATTAGCACTATACTAGCTAATATTAAGAAATTATTGTTAATTTTCTTAGGTGTGATGATATTGAAGTGATATAGAAGAATACTCTTATTTTTAGAAGAAACTTATTGAAGTATTTAGAGGTAAACTATCATGACATATGCAACTTACTTTCAACTGGTTGAAAAGATTAGATAGATTAAATCGAAGAGTGATAGACATATGATCAATTGATAGAAGACAGATGAACAGAGTGGAAAAACAAATATGGCAAAACGTTAATTTTTTAATATAGTGGTGGGTATATAGATAATTATTACTACTCTTTTAATATCTTAAAAATTCTTTGAATGTTTATACATTTTCATAATAGAAGTTTTATTATGATCGCCTCTAATGTAAATAGCTCTAGAGGAGAAATTAAATCTTCTTTGGGTGATATTCATATTAGAATAGCTATATGCTTCATTTGCCATTGGTTAGCTGTCTAATCAACGTTCATTCTCTCCATCTTTTTGGTATCAAAAACTGGAAATCATTTCCCACTGAAAACCTCCTTTGCAAATACAGAAAGCCAGTAAGGGTAAGCAAAGTTATTTGGTGGAGTACCCCAGAAAGCCCTTTAATTCCTTGTGTTGTGACAACTGAAGCATAGACTCAATGGCTGAAAGGAGTTTTAGCTACCACATCGGTCCATGAGCTGACTGACATGCCAAAGATTGTAGAGTAAGAAGATAGAAGATGCCTGATTCTCTTATGTGTGTGGATTTTCTACTGTTAAGACTTATTTTAATGAGAGAAAAATGAAACTTTTGTGTTTAAGCCTATGTAATTATGAGGTTTCTATAATTTTCAGTTTAACCTAATCATAAAAAATACAACAATTATAAAGAATTTTCTTTTCCAGATGCTGGTTGTGGTTATGTGAGGAAAACTTTTATGGCTATCTGTTGTAGACTGGTTAATAGCCTTCAAATGATATCCATGGTCCATGTCCTAATCCCTGAAACCTGTGAGTGTTACCTTATATGGCAAAAAAGGACTTTGCAGATGTGATTAATTTAAGGATCTTGAAATGGGGAGAATATTCTGGATTATGCATATGAGCTTTAAATGAAATCACATGCATTCTTATCAGAGAGAGGCAGAGAGTGATTAGAGAGGGGGAGAGGGCAATGTGACCATGAAGACAGACATTGGAGTGATGCTGCCACTAGCCAAGGTGGCCTGAAGCCACCAGAAGCTGGAAGAAGCAAGGAAAGGATTTTCCCCAGAGACTCCAAGGGCCCACAGCCTGACCTGCTTCCATTTCAATCCAGTGAAATTTATAATGGTCTTCTGGCCTCCAGAACTGTGAGAGAATAAATTTCTCTTGTTTTAAGCCATGAGGTTTGTGGTAATTTGTTACAACAGCCACAAGAAACTTATACAACATCCATTTCCACGTGTAAAAAGCAATGTCAGTTTTATGCTTTGCATTTGTTTCACATTTACAGCATCCCAACTGGACTGTAGTGTTCTACAGGCTGCTTAGACATCCACATTAAGATCTAATTGAAGGCAAGTTCTAAAGCAGAATTGAAGAGTTCTACGTTTCCTAGTACACTAAACAACAACAACTAACATTCTCGGATTGCTTTCTCTGTGCTGGTGCTTGCTCATACAGTATCTCAACTAATCCGAACAACCAAATGAAGTGGAGATTTTGCTAGTTTCCTCCTTCAGGGTGGCAAAACAGTGGCTCACACAGTTTAGGGACCCATGGTCATAGTAGTGGCAGAGTCCATCTCAACACAAGAGCTGTCTACTCTATAGCCTATGCTTTGACGACTATGACTCACCATCTCTGAAAATAAAGATCTGACCTTGAAATTGAGTCTACTCTAGGATACCTGGGACATAGCAGTTATCTTCTTTTTCAAATTCATAGAATTCTATTTGTAATTTGGTACTATTAGCTGACTTACTTCTTGGTCACAAATTTTTACCAAGCACTACAGAATGATCAAATCTCAGCAGGTTAAAGACCTTATTAAAACATTAATTAGAGCGTCGTCTGGTAGAGGAAGACATCTTTGGTGCACTGTTAACAGCAGGGCTAGCTAGAATTTGACACCTGAACAGTTAGAGAGCAAAGAAATTCCAAAATGCATGCAAAATCCAATCTTTTATCTTGTAGGGAACTTTGGAGTGATTGTCAACTAGTGAAACACATTATAAAACCTACCTGCTCAATTGAGAGACATGAATTTTCATTAGGGAGGAAAACCTAGCAATATAATTCATTAAAAAATTACAGCAAGAATATATTTTAATGACCAACTTTTCTTTAACTCTGTTCATAAAAACTAAGCTGCATAGTTTTTTTGTTTTATTTATTTTCAAAATTTATTGACCCCCTGAATGCAATAATTTTCTATAAGAAAAAATAAATTCATCTTGATTTATGGAACAATTATAGATTTTAGTACTATTCATTTACTTATCAATTTATATGATACCTACCATTTTTATTAGTGCTTTGCATTTTGCTAAGTGTTCCCACAAATTATATCATCTTAAACTCAAACAACGTTGTAAGGTGTGTATATTATTACCAACACCCTTATTATCGGTGAATAAAGTGAATTTCAAGATGTTAAGTAGCTATCCACAGTCACATAGCAAGTAAATGTTAGTATGTCTCTTCAACTGAATTCTTTCAGATTTTAAGACTTCACAGAATTTTAGCTGCATCACACTGCCAGGGAGCTGTAAAAAATTCCCAGAGGTGGGAAAATATATTAACTAGAAAAGGACAAACAGAATTTGCATGTGTGTAAGCACTTGGCAGATGTAATTCCAATTCTTCTGGCTTAACTTGAGTCATTTAGAACTGCAAGGAGAAACAAAAAGGAAAATATCTGCCATGACCTTCCTGGCATCTTGTCCTTGTAACCCTGTAACTCTTACAGCAGAATCCACTAAATTTCTCTGGGCATTTGACCCTTACTCAGAGCATGAGACTCTGCATTCTCATGGGGGAAATACAGGAGTCTTTTGTCAGCAGTTTGTTTATAAAATAACAGTGAATCAACCTTGCCATCAGCTTTGCATAGACTATGGTATTCTGGTTCTCCAAGAATGGGTTCTTTCTTATTCAACAGTGATTTGGACCTTGTCTAGTATTTCAGATTTCTCCCAAAGTTGAACTTGTTAGCTTTGGCCCTCTGACTTCCAGTAACTGAATCTTCTCTTTCTGCTGCTGGCTTTTCCCAATGTTGCCTGTCTGCATTTCTAAATGACTGAATCCTAATGGATTCCTCTGGGTTATGGCTTGGACTTCTGTATTTTGGATTCATTCTGGACTTTTTGCTTCCTGCCTTTCCCTCGTTCTGTGTCTTGAATCTTTAACTGGAGCTTTCCATCTGCCTCCATCTTTCCACCTACTTGCCCATGTGCTCATCCTTGACTCACTCAACTTTCCATGGCTAAGTTAAATTCTATTTTCAGCTTTATCTGGTTTGAATGCTCTAATGGCTGCCCAGTGGTATTATGAAGGTTTCTCCTTTTATTTTTTTAGAAGAGTATGATGGTGTATGATATAATTTTGAACATTCTTATGGCTTGTAAAGCTTTCTTCTTTGCTGAAAAAAAAAAAGGAGCATGATACAATAGGTGACAGCATCAAAGGTTTGGGGCTCAGAAGGACACAGGTTAAATTCCTGGTCCTGCCATTTACTCGCTGTGTAACTGAGGAAGCCATTTGGAAATGGTCACTTTTTCCTAAGTTGGATTTATGCACTGCATTTACAATCACCTCATCCTGTCTATTTTTTCCTTAATTTCTGTCAAATCCAACTCCATTGATCCCATTTTACTCCACTGCTTTAGCCCAGGCCCCTGTAATTTTCCACCTTTATCATGTAGAAACTTCTAGTGGGCCTCCCTGCCTTGATTTTTCTCCTTTTATTTATTTATTTTTAATGATTTTTTTTTATTTTTTATGGGAAAGATTAGCCCTGAGCTAACATCTGTTGCCCATCTTCCTCTCTCCTTTTTTTCCCACCCTAAAGCCCCAGTACATAGTTGTATATTCTAATTGTAAGTCCTTCTAGTTCTTCTGTGTGAGCACCATCACAGCATGGCTACTGATAGACTAATGTTGTGGTTCTGAACCCGGGAACGGAACCCGGGCCAGCAAAGTGGAGTGCACCAAACTTTAACCATTAGGCCATCAGGGCTGGCTTGAGTTTTGCTCCTTTTAAAGTTCATTTTCTTCACTGCTTCTATGATCTCCCATGTTTTTACAAGTCCTTCTTTGCCTAGAATGCCCTTTTCTCTTCTGCTAAAAACTAACTCCTACTTGTTTTCCAAACTCAGTTTAGATATTACCACTTCTGGGAATCTTTAGACAACCCCCTCTACTATCCCCTCTCACTGCACACACACATACTCACGAATTCTCCGGGTTAGGTGGGGCTCTTATATGATCCCACATCACCCAGCAAAATACTTTTTTTTTTTTTTTTGCTGAGGAAGACTGGCCCTGGGCTAACATCGTGCCCATCTTCCTCTACTTTATATGGGACGCCGCCACAGCGTGGCTGACATGCAGTGCGTCGGCGGGCGCCCGGGATCCGAACCGGCGAACCCCGGGCTGCCAAGCGCGGACGAAACCGCTATGCCACCGGGCGGCCCCCTGCAAAATACTTTATATTAGTGTTTACCATGCAGAGTTGTTGTTGTTTATATATGAGTTTATCCTTGAAAGCAGAAACCCATTATTTATTTCTGTGTCTATAATTACTAGCACAATACCTGAAACTTATTAAGTACCCCAAAATTTTTGTTATACAAAGATCAAAGCTATCACTGCATCTCCCAGAGGCAATTGAGAACTCACAATAAATGGAACTCCGCTTTATTCTTCATTAACATGTGCTTTTTCTGTCATTCTCTTTTCTACCTCCAGCTATGAGAGTCTAATATATTAGCTTCCATTTGTTGTTTGATTATGTTTAGAGATGTATGTTAAGTCAGGCAAGTAAGATAATTTTATTGACTAGATTTTGTGATTTCTACTCTGACAAGTAGTGAATGAACTGGTCATCCATTCATCCATTTATTCATTCAATATACGTTTATTAAGCACTCACTGTGTGTCTGGACCTCTGTTTAGGAGCCATAGGTACCAAAAACAAAAGAAGAAAAATACAGGCCTTCAAGCTCATAGCCTAATAGAAATACGTTGTAAACATTCATTCTCCCTCCCCAGTTGCCTTATGGAGAAGGAATTCCTTTTCTTCATGTCATTTTTGTTTCAAACAGTGCCTGGTATATAATAGGTGTTCAATAAATGTGTTAAATAAAATTTATAAATATTTACATTTATATATACAAATATGTATACATATATACAAATATATAAACGCATAAATAAATAAAATGAATAAATAAAAATAAAATGTAGTAGTTTCTACATCAACTACTAAATCTCAGAAGTTGGAGATTATTCACAAAGTCATGGATTTTTTTCTCCTCTGCTTTTCCGCAGTACTTGGCCATGGTCATATTGATCTTTGAGTTATTATTAGATAAAGCATTCATCTGCCTTTTCACCACTCCTGCACTCAAAGACATCACCTCACATTAGTGGACATTGGACATGACACAGTGTCAAGCTGGGCATCTCTAATGAAATTCTGGATGTCTCTGGGATAACCTATAACTTGACCTTGCAGTGGGTGCATGCATGTTGCACATACCTCCTTTCGAAAATCCCCATCCGTAATTACCTAGCTAGTCAGATTGCTAGTACAAGAGAAGTTTAAAGAAAAAAAAATCTAAAGTCCTTTATTTTACAACTTTCCTTACATTCTTTATCCTCTGTTAAGCCCTGGGGCTGAGGAGTGAATTGTCCCTTAGCTCCTGACTGCAGCATCTGGGGAAAACACTTCTCCTTTTCCACTGGTGACAATACCAAAAGGAGTAATCCTAAGGATGGAACTCCTGAGCTGCCTCTATGTCTTCATTTCAAAGTCCCTAACTCAAGAATGCATTTTAATCTGGAAACATAATATATAATGCAATGGCTTTTCAGGATTATAAAATAATCTGGCTTAAAAAATGCAAAACAAATGTAGAAGGAGAATTTTTATTTTTTAGGAGAATACTCATGAATAGGATGGCTTTCTTGTTGATGCACAGACAGCCCCTGAGTGACTGCACAGACTATTTTGAAAATGGGAGAAATTGCACCTGGAAGTAGCACATAACCTTCTATTATTAAAATGTGGATTAGCCATGTTTATTAGTTTTCTGTTGCTGTGTAACAAACTCCCACAAATTTAGCAGCTTAGAACAACACATGTATTTTCTCACAGTTTCCACAGGTTGGGAATCTGGGCACAATCTACCTCAGTGCTTTGCTCAGGTTCTAACGAGGCTTCAATCAAGGGGTTGGCTAGGGCTGCAATCTCTTTCAATGCTCAAGGTCCTCTTCCAACCTCACTGTTGACAGAATTCGTTTCTCGTGGTTGTAGGAGTGAGATTCTTGGCTCCTAGAGTCTCCCTGTGATTTCCTGACATAACACCCTCTCCACAACATGGCTATTTGCTTCTTCAAGACTAACAAGAGCATATCTGCTGCTGCTTCTTCTCTCTTACCTCTAGACCATCCTTTAAAGGGCTCACCCAATTAGGGAAGATCTGGCTAGCCTGTGCATCCTTTGAATAACTCAAAGTCAACTGATTAGGGACCTTAATTACGTGTGAACAATCCCCTCACCTTTGCTATGTAGTGTATCCTGTCATGAGTATACCTCATTATATTCACAGACCCACTGACCCTGAAAGGGAGGGGTTTATAAGGAGGAGTACACAAGGGGGAAGGAATCTTAGAGGCTGTCTTAGAATTCTTCCTACCACAACATATTACACAATAATTCAGAGGGCTTGGTTCAATGCTACCCAAAGCAAATAGATTTATATTTTAGATTGACACAACTCATTGAGCTTAAAGACTATGGTGTCTTGCACATGAACTTAGTTTTTCTAGAGACCTTCTTTAAAGAGATGGCACTAGAGAATTCAGATACAAAATTTAAGAGATTAGGAAGCAACTTATTACACACATAATTGAAAATGTTTACAAAACAGGCAAGACCATAGTTTTATTTTATTGGTTTGAAAGATTTGTTGAATTGAATTGTATTTTCATTTACACATTCATTGCTCTACTACTGTGTTAGAACAATGTGTTAAAATTATTTGAATCATATTTCTAGAACCTTTTATTACTTTAATGATTGGTTAATGGTTAAGATTCATTTACAGTAGATTTTACAGATGTAAAAATTATGACTATGAAGGACCATTTTCTGTCAGCTGCCATAATTAATATGCTTTATTTACTTTCCATTTTATTTTTAAGAAGTTGTGGAGAAAGTGTTTTATTTCAAAGTTGATTTGATTATATGTTTTGAATTTTCTTTGATATCTTTTGAAATCTTTCCTAGTAACTAAGCCACCTTACAAGTTATTGTCTGTCCTTTAGTAAATGATTGTTATCTTTTCCTTCTGCACCTCAGATATTAACTAGGTTGGTTTCAAACAAGTTATCCTTTTCCTCCCACAATGACATTATCTCTCTTCCCAGACATCCTTCTATGTAGTAGAGTTATGTCACTGAAACCTAGTTTTTAGCTATATTCCTCACAAAAACAATATGCCATGAAATATCCAGATGGATATACAAAAGCAAAGCATCAATAGCTTTGACCTATGCCTCCCCTGTAAGAGTATTCTTTCTCTCTGTCTGAAGTGATTTATTCAGTGATGGGGAAATGGCCCAAGGTAGGCTATAAGAATCATCATAGAGGCTTTTTCTAGAAATACTGGAGGGTTTTTCTTTCTGCTGAGTTGCTGAGATGTTAGACTATCACCTATAACTGCCGACAGCCACCTTTGCAACTTTTGTATGTGAAGAAAGCCCACTTGAGAATAAAGCCAATGTAGAGGAAAACAGTAGCAAGACATAGATACAGATATAGATATAACATATATTTCTATATAAATGAAATTGAAAATATAGATATAAAGATAGATAGATGGATAGATAGATAGATAAGAGAGATATAATTAGATAGCTAGATCTGTGTATACTTATAAACATCACATAAGAAAAAGCAATTATGACATTAGTTTTGAGCCTCTAGATTCAGCCATATCCTATTCTCAACTATATCTATGTAATTTGAAGATATACAAGCCAATAAAAACCTTTTGTTTAAACTAGTTTGGATTCCATTTCTGATACTTATAACCAAAAAAAAAAAAAAAAAAAAAACCCTCAACCAATACAACAATCACACCATCTATTGGTCATTAGAACACAAAACTCTAATAAAATAGGAAAAGGAATAAAAAAGAACAACTGAGATGATTTTTAAAGCAATTAGGGATTTGCTCATGAAGATGGTTGGGAGCTTTTCAGACTAAATGGATAAAGGTCAAGAAGCAAGGACAATGTGACTAATGTGTACTCATATTTGTTCAAGTTGTTCAGATAAGTTCTATAATGCTGGAATATGGAGAAATTCTTAGAAGCTTGATTATGAAATATTAAAAGAAATAAAAAGAACTATCTCACCCAAGTAGTGAATTACAAATAGGCATTATAATGTGCTACACTGTGATAGCATAAATAAATTCTAAGCCTAATTCTCAGCAATACCAACTAAAGTTATTAAGTGTATTTAAACTGAGTGCTGTAATACCAATTGGAAAGACCAAATTATTCTGGGTGCTGACTTTCTTCTCTGAGCCTCATTAAATTTACTCTTCACCCTTCCCCATCCTACTCTATATCCTGGGAGGCTTACCTTGGTTTTTCTATACTTGCTTTTCTTCCTTTCTGGCTACATTTTAGGTTCAGGCAATGGACTGTCCTGGAAGGAAGTTACTGAGGTAGTAGGAGGATGACATTGGGGAATTAATTCACTCTGTCCTTGTTAAGTCATATGGCTTGTATTCATCTAATGAAGGCCAAGGCTTCTATCAGGCAGCCCACTCCACACAGCTACTGTTCCACTAACCACTCCTTCCACTTATCCTTGCTGGCAGGCCTAGAGTGATAAGGGTTCCCCCAATATTGGGCCTCTTGGAAACTTCTTAATTTCTCTAACCTTGCTTAAATCACTTGGGTTGAGTGTGCCATCTGCTTTCTCACAGTACTCAAGTTATTTTTATTTGTCCTTTATAATACCTCCTGTAATTTCCAAATATTCTACAAGGTACATGCATTGCTTTTAAAATCAGAAAACAACAAATAATTTTTGAAGTACATTTTTTAGAAAATGCCAGGTGAATATCTCCAGAAACTTGCAATTCAAGATATAGAATAGTGATGATGTCTGAGGTAAAGAGTTACTATGTGTTGACATTTTATACCAGGTACCACATTAGGGGATTTGCATAAATTATCTAATTTATGCAAAGTTAGCTTTCATCTTATTTTACATGTGACATAATTGAAACTTTGGTCATACATCTACCAAACAAAAGCAGCAACTCAAGATTGTATCACATACATAGATATAATCAGCTGGTAAATAATATGCATTGGTAAAGAGGATAATAAATTCATGATATATGAGGTAAGGAGCTCTGCTTTTCTGGGATAATAAGCACTATTTCTTCCACTTTTAAAATAGTAGTTAAAAGCCACTGTGGAAAACAGTATGGAGATTATTCAAAAAAATAAGAATAGAATTACCATATGACCCAGCTATTCCACTTCTGAATATTCATCCAAGGAACATGAAAACACTAATTTGAAAAGATATCTGCACCCCTATGTTCATCGCAGCATTATTCACAATAGCCAAGACTTGGAAACAACCTAAGTGCCCATCAGTGGATGAATGGGTAAAGAAGATGTGGTATATATATAATGGAATACTACTCCACCATGAAAAAGATGAAATCTTGCCATTTGTGACAACATGGATGGACCTTGAGGTTATTACGTTAAGCAAAATAAGTCAGACAGAGAAAGCCAAATACCATATGATTTCACTTATATGTGGAAGATAAAAAATGACAACAACAAACAAACACATGGACACTGAGAATAGACTGGTGATTACAAGAGGAAGGGGGGACGGGGGGAGAGTAAGAGGGGTAAATGGCACATGTGTACAGTGATGGATGGCAATTGGACTTTGGGTGATGAACACAATGTAGTCTACACAGGAATCAAAATATAACAATATGCCCCTGAAATTTACATAATGTTATAAACCAATGTTACCTCAATATAAAAAAATATATGTTGTGAAAAGCCTAAAATAAATAAATACAATAGTGACAAGTTGCTGAGCAGGTACTGCACATCTTTTGGATTGGATACCACAGTGTACAGCAAACCACTGTATGAAGTAGTTTAGAGCTATAAATAAGTACAAGGACTTTGCAATCAGACTCCTTGTGTTTGAATCTCAATTCTATTGCTTGAACATTATTCTAAACCTTGTTAAACCTCAATTTTCCATCTGCAAATTAGAGAAAATGGTAGTATCTCTCTCATAGGATCTCTGGGATTAAATAAAATATATACATAAAGCTCAGCACAAGGCCTAGGAGAAAGTGAATTAATATTATTAATATAATAAATGGCTTAGAAAATTATTATTAACAGTAGTGCTTTCTTAATAATGGAATTCCTACTTGTTGTACTGTATATATAATTTGAATCAGTAATGTGCACTTTACATCAAAGCTTAATGGAGATTTCAAAGTTCAGGTTAAATGTGCTTCGACAAGAATCTATAGCACTTTTTTTGTGGGAGAAGCAAGAAAGATCAAAATGGATAGATGAAAAACAGTTATAAAATTTGTTTGTTTGTTTGTTTCATCGTGACCAAATATCTTGCCTGCATCCCCATATCTTTGAAAAATGCCAGAGAGGTCAGTAATTGAAAAACTTATCATACCCAAACAAATACACTTAATAGAATAGCACACCAGTGTCTCAGGAGTGACACTTATGTAATTCCCTAGATCAAATATGCTAAAACTATGGAAGGTTGAAAGAAATTGCGCTGAGTTAAAATATTACATGCTAAATTCTTTCAATAAGAGAATGCTCAAAACTTAGAAAGATGCCTTCAAAACAAGTGTGGGAAGGAGAGGATGACCTTGAAAATCCTGACAGATCCTTAACAATGACAGCATATAGGACCATATGTAGTCAGGAAGCTTCTTCCTGTCATCTACTCATTGTTGTTGCCAGGCAGTGCTTGATTTTATAAATTGGGTAAAATAATATTCCAGATTCTATGTTGGAATGGAATTTGATTTCCACTAATGATGAATGCATTGCACTGGAAAACACATAACTTGGAACACAGTTTGTATAAAATTTCTCAATATATACATCTTAAATAACTGCAAGCATGGGATGCAGGAAAGAAGGAAGAAAAATATGACTCCATTTTTACCTTCTTGACCTACATGAACTATTTCAGATTTGGTCATGCAGTTCTACGGAAATGGATATAATCTGGTCCTATGAGTTGTCTTTGGTCTGATCACAAACTTACGTAAATAATCACATGAAGAGATATGATATCATTTTAACACTTCACATAGATTGTGGCCAAACCTCTTTCATGTTCTTGATTGTTCTCCCCAGATACCCAAATTCACCATTCTTCTTAAGACTCAGAGGAAAAATGTGGCAGAAAGAAACAAAAGGATCTCAATTTATGGTTGTCAGTCATTTTTCTGCCTCTATATACACCTGAGGGATGTGAGAAACATTCATCAGTGACAGGGGGAATGACTGAAGTGGGTCACTTTGGGGGAGGGGGAAGCATATCTAGAATCTCTGAGATAGTGTGTTAACGTGTGTGATGGCTTGTGTTCTTATTAATCCAATCACACTCTGCCTCAAGGTGAGAAATTGTGATTGAGCGTAAGATCATATGTATTCATCTTCTGTCTGTTTTGAATTCAACAGAAGAATTTTCTTTTGTTTTGAATTTGAATCAATAGAAGTTTCCTAAAGGTGAGACTTCTGACTAATTCCAAAATAACCTATATAAATTCTCTGGAAATTGATGGCTATTGTCCTGGAGACAGGAGTGCTAACCAATTTGAGTTTATCTTGGCATCCTCTCATGGCTTTTAGAAACCATAATTCTCCTCAATACCCAACTGCTGTTCAGGTCTTGCTCTTGAACCACTGATTTGAAAGTGAGAGCAAGGGGAGGAGGATGGAGAGGACGAGAAGAGAAGTGTGGTTAAGCAACATTGTTCTAAATTGTCAAAGCTGATGCACTATTCCCCTTAAGGAGAAAGAAACATATCAATGAAAAATTTAACAAGTAATCTTCAATGATATTTTAATATGACTCCAAGGCATATTTACCTCTTAAGGGTGAAGGGAAGGGGAGATTCTTGACAAATGCAAAATCTTATAAATGAAGTTCACGGTCTGCCCAGTAGCGTAGCAGTTGAGTTTGTGTGCTATGCTGATCCCGGGCGAGGAAAGACGCACTGCTTGTCAGCCATGCTGTGGCGGCATCCCATATAAAGTAGAGGAAGATGGGCACAGACGTCAGCCCAGGGCCAATCTACCTCAGCAGAAAGAGGAGGATTCGCAATGGAGGTTAGCTCAGGGCTGGTCTTCCTCACACACACACACAAAATGAAGCTCAAAATGGTGTAGCTGGAAAATAAATGGCACCCTTGATTTTGTGGGAACGAAGGTCCTATTCTGTGCTAGAAGACATTACATCTTTATGGCAAACCCTACTGCTGGACTCTCTAGGTGGATTGCATGGCTGGACCTCATCCAGACTTGTTTTGTGCCCTTAGCCACCTGGGATTACCAAACCAGAAATCATCAGATATCACAAATAGTCTTTATTGGTTTCCCCGCCACCCCCGTACCACTCCTGGAGTGTTTGAGAAATGAAGATCAAAGAATTAGATTTTAGGCATAAAGCCACAGGACAATCATTTTTCAAGGAGTAGAGTGAAGATTTCAATTCTTAGGAAAACTAAATATTAAACCTTTAAAAAATCCTCTAAATATAAAATTTTCTTTTATAGACATTATTTCTGGCTTTTCATTTTATAGTGTAAGAAAATGTACCTATAATAAAAGTGTATTAGCCTTTTAGTATTTCTCCAAATTTCATTTAAAATTAACTGACAAAACAAAATATAAACTTTGTTTAAATGATTAATTCTTTTTTTCAGCAAGACTAAGTGTGTGCAATTATTTGAGTGGTTATGGAGACCACCCATTAAAGAGTTCAAAATCAAGGCATTTTGGCTGTTCTACCTTGTACCACGAGTCAGAATGATTGGGTTCTGGCCTTGGAGTTTACCTCTAAATAATGCCTGGAATTAGGTAAGTAAGCTAACCTCTCTCATCCACAAACTTGGAACTCATACTGCAAGGGAATTGGACTGGATGAATTCTAGGATAGCTTCCAAATGTATCACCAAAATTAAAATTATCTTTTTGTCCACCCTTTACTCCCACACTACTTCCACTGCCCATGAGTGCTACAAAAAAAAAAGAGTGTACTATTTGCATTTTTGAGTAATATTTTGTATTAGATCGAGTTATTCATTTTACAAATTATTTCATTATATTTTTCTTCATTACATATTGAAAATCAGTATGATAAGAAGGAAAACATTTAGTTCTTAGCATCAGCAAACCTTGATAAAAAATCCTATCACTTCCTAGGTTTATGGCCTTGGAAGATAAAATTAACATATTTGGCCCTCGGTTTTCTCATAAAACAATGGTGATAATTGCTACTCAACAACATTGTGGTAAGAATTGACTCTGAATCAATTCAAAATGCTTACCATGAAACAGGTGTTGCAGAAATGATGGTGATATTAAAAACAATGATGATGATGTCTTAGTATAATTAATTCCCTCAGGACTGTTTATAATGTGATGCTATTCACATGAAATTCATGTATACAAGATGACTTTAGAACATATCTACCGGGGAAAGTGAGGTTTACTGGAAAAATAGCCTTTGGAACTCTATGACTGGGGATAAGACCAATCACCCTTTGAGTGTGTTTAAACAACTGTTGATACTTGGAGGTGATAGAAGGTTAGAATTCTTCCTTCCTCTCTGTCCATGTGGTGAATTTTAATTCTACATTATTCATTTTAGGATAGGTGAAGCTCTTGTGACTAGGGATTTAGAAATTGTCACCTGCCTCAAAAGAGATAACAAATATGAGGCACAAGTGGAGGAACTATTTTAAGTGGGCTCGGCAGGGGAGCTTCCCTGCTTGAGGGAGGAGGGGAGGATGAGATGTCAGCCTTGGCGGAGACTGTACATTTGATGCCAAAATTGACAGTACTTAGGTGAACAGCATGTCCTGGATCTGCTGTCTAAAGGAATAACCTGTCAAATCCCTAGACTGAATTTCTACAACCTCCATCTGGCCACCAGGAAAACATACTGACAGAATCAGAAAATGCATCTGCATTTTGAAGCATTCTGCTCAGCAGGTGTCATATGACTAGAGGGAACCAGCGCATCATACATCTGATTTCTACAGTAAGGCTTCCAATTTAAGTGGCCATGTAATTGACCACTGGAAAGAATGAATCCCCCACAGTCTATAACTCCTTCTAGGAAGGAAATAAACTATAAACTTGCTTGTGGAAGTGATTGCTTCCACATCATCGATATCACCAAAGAATCACAAAGATGTTCTCAATTTCTACCTAATATAATGATGATGATTGAGTTAATTATATAGATATAATCAAGCATGTTGGGAGGACACTGAAGGACCTATCTGAATGATGGCCAAGGAAATGCATGGAAGGTGAATTGAGTGGATACATTGAGAGGACAGGCCCTAGGACAACAACAGGGTCGGTCTCTGAAACTTGTGGGAGTGTGCTTGATGAAAAAATAACTACTTCCAATGGAGAGAAAGTGAAGCAGCACAGTGAGATCCAGGCCAGGTATAATAGGTGGAAATCAGAGAGAAGGGAGCATTGGTTGTTCCATAGTGGGCCCATGCCCACTTTCCCACAGATTATTATAAGATTCTGGGAATCGGGTGGAAATTCCTATCGTAAAGAGTGATTCTAACAAAAGAGCAGTGTCCATAGTGGGAAAGGCAGTGAGTTCTGGAGTCGGAGACAACTGGTGTGTGATTCATTAGGTATGTCACTGTGGGTTACTAACCTGTCTGATTCGCAACTTATCAGCTGTATGGATCACAATGCCAACTTCATAAGAATGTTGGAAGGATTAAATAAGCTAAAGTATCTAGAATATATAACCCAGAGTGTGATAGATATTTTCCATTGTTTAACAAAGAACATTTATGATAATTTACATATATGCATGCATCCCTGGACATATGTAGCTCTACTTTATGACTGTGTTGTGAATGGTCTGTGACGTCTTTCACTCCTTAGTCATGGCTTGGTTTGCTTCTCTGTCTGGTTAGGGGGCTATCCTCTCCTTCATCTAAAACAAAGGTAAACGATCCTTACTTACAAACAAAAAAATGTGACTTTCCTGACGGAAGATGTTCTTCCTAGGGAAAATTGTCACTGAAAACATTCTCCCTGACGTCAGCAAAGTAAGTATTAAGAGAGATCAGAACATTACCTACAACTTGGACAGCTTCAGACATATCAGGGGTATCACAGCGATGACCTGAGAGTTGAGGAGGGAGGAACTTAGCACCAGGTGAGGTATGTTTTATTCATGATCTCTAATACTTGAGGCAAACTTAAGATGTGTGAAATGTAGCACAAAAATGCTAATGCAATTCTCACTGTTACTCTACTACGAAGATATAGCTTAGATGCAAATGTAGGTCTGTTTGACGCAATATCCATGCTTTCCCAACACCATGCTGACTCAACCTCTCCCCTTTCTCCCTCTGCACACACTGTTTCTCTGCCTGATTTTTCCTACCTTGGCAAACTTCTACTTCTGTCAAGATACATAAAAACATTACCTCAGTGAAGCCTTCCCACAAACCTCTGGACAGAACTAACTGCTTCTTCAATTTCAAAGCACCTTTTCTTAAACTTATATTAAAGCATCTAACACAGCTCTATCCTCAGTGCCTAGAACAATGCCTAGCACATAATATATGGTCAATAAATATTGGTTGAATAAATGAATTACATTTTAATGATTTATATACAGCCTCTCTATCTATAGACAGCGAACTCCTTAAAAATAGCATATAAGCAATTTGCTAAAAATGCTGAACGTGGTTACTGTGAAATACTGAAAATTTTAGTATATTTCCTATGCACATTATCAGTTATTAAAAAGCCCCATGCAACCAAATCTCAAAACTTCAATCTTTTATTCAGTTTAAAGCTTCTCCACTTCCTGTCACAATCCTTAGCAAGATGTAGACCTCAAAGACTGAAGGGGATAAATGAGCATGTTCTATAACTATTCTCTTCCATGAATCACCATTTTTCCATACTCTCACGTTTCTAATTCTGTCCAGTTGAGAGTTGGGCTCAGTGGGGAGTGAGAATTAGAGGAGAAGGGGTTAAAATGCCTTATGTCATGGGTGCAGTTGCAGTCTGGATTTAATGCCCTCAAAAAAGTGGATCTTCAGATACTGGCTTTTTCTCTCACAAGAAACTTTGTGGGCTCTTTCGTGCTATTGAGTGGATGTCTTAGTCAGTACAGGCTGCTATAACAAAGTACCATAGAATGGAGGGTTTAAACAACAGATATTTATTTTTCACATTTCTGGATGCTAGGAAGACTAAGATTAAGGAGCCAGCAGATTCAGTGTCTGGTGCGAGCCTACTTCCTTGTTCATACATGGCCATCTTCTCACTATGTCCTAACATGGTAGAAAGAGAGTGAGAATACTCTTCAAGGTCCCTTTTATAAGGACACTGATCCCATTCATGTGGGCTCTACCCTCATGATCTAACTACTCCCAAAGGCCCCACCTCTTAATATCATCACATTGGGAGTTAGGTTTTCAACATATGGATTTCGTGGGGCACAAATATTCAGTTCATTGTATTGGATATTTTTTGCAACATTCCGTGATTTGGTACCCTCTCTGGCTCACCACCTGTCAATTCACTTTTCAGAGATTGTCTGGAAGTAAACTCTGACCTCTTGTGGAGAAGAGGAGACATGCACAGCCCTCCAATAACCCTCTCCAAAGAAATTTGTCATTATTAATCTTCTTCCTCATCTATATGTCTATTTAAATGATGAAAATGGGGGACAAACACTTATCTATTATTCTTGGCCACAATTCCAAGATTTAAAACCTCCCATTAAGCATCAACAGCTTTTTTTCCTGGCTGTTTTAACTTTTACCATCTGGCATGTTGTAAAATACCCTATAAATATTAAATGAATGATTAATAAATGGATAAATCTATAAATGGATGGGAGAATTGCTACTTGAAAGAATATACCCTTTATGAGCTTGAAGAAATACTCATATTCTGTATATAGCCCCTTCTGAAAGAGAGTCACTCGGAGGTGAAGCATGTAGTGGGGGTAAGTTTGATGCCATTGAGGAGACTATTAATGAGGAGAGATTCGTAATTATCTACCTTCATTTCCCATGCATACAAGCATGGATGAATAAAATATTTTGAGGGTCTGCTTTCCAAGTGGTCAGAATCCAAGAATACAGAACTCAGATCTCAGTCTAATAACTTTAATCTATACATGAGATTCTTAACTGAATGGAGGGAAGGCTCAAGACTCAAGAGTGGAGATTAGGAGGAAATGACCTTGAAGAAGGAAGATATTTTGCCAGGACTCCAGAATATTTCAAGACTCAAGAGTGGAGATTAGGAGGAAATGACCTTGAAGAAGGAAGATATTTTGCCAGGACTCCAGAATATTTCAGCCACATTATGGGTTGAAATAACTATTTTGGCCTAGAATTAATATTAAACTATAATTTCATACTCTTTTTTATTTGCTACTTGTTTGTTGAACTGACCAAATTATATTGCTATCAAAACATTTCTCATTGCGGTCTTATGTTTTATTCAGAGGACGTAAACATCCCCTTTCTCTGGACAAATGCATGACAAGGGCCATGACTTTTCTGGCTCCCTTTTAGATAATAGCAGTCCTAGGATCACTTTAAGTAACACAATGTTAGCATTTTCTTCTCAAAATGTTAATCAAAACTTCACATTTGAATTAGCATAAAATTTCTTTTTTTCTTCCATAGCCTGGGCCACTTTGGGCTCCAGTACTGCAGTGGGGGAGGGAAAATGTATTTTTTCTCTTGTGCTCTCTTACCTCTTCCTCCACTTTCTAACTGCTGATTTCATTGGAACAGGTCAAATTTGGGTACTGGGAGGATTGGGCAGAGGAAGGGAAACAGACAAGGAGATATTGGTCAGTTCTTATTCGACTGGTGGCTTCTAGTTCTTTTGTGAGGCAGATGGTTAAAGCCCGGACCCTGGGTGAGCCTAGCTTTGTTTTCTCTGATGCAGAGGGTTCCATTGGCTTCTTGAGCTTGACTGTTGACTCCCTACCTCCTGCAGATGCCTTTTCCTGAATAGTTGCAACTCTATTCAGACACCTTGTGGTTTTTTTCTCCACCCCTTGCCCTCCAGTAATAGACCTCCAACTTCTTTCTGCTCAGGTCTCAGGACTCAGAGAGTCCTATTGGACAAGGTCCAAGACAACCTCTTGTTGGGTTGTGGCCCACTACAAACACCCTCAAATACCCATGCCCCATAAACTCTGGGAACAAACACCTCCCTCAATGGGGAGCATGCTCATGTTCCCGCCTCCAAATAAGAGCCTTTCTTTTGCCATCAAGAGTTCCCAGGTAGGAATCAAACCCCAACCCAGAGCTGACTTTCCCTCTCCCAGGTGTAAGTCAGGCATCGGCCCCCAAACACAGGAAGCATGTTTCATATTGTCTGGGTGATCCTTTTGAAACCCACTTTTTACCAGATTTAGAGAGAGAAAGAGCCAGCCTTTATTCCCCTCTCAAAGAGGAAGTGGAACTCAAAGCCCGACAACAGCTCCCTTCACAGAAATCTCATTTTCAAACTCCCCTTTTCTTCACATTTGGCCCCTTCCTATTATAAGGTATCTGGTTGGAAGACTCCAAGAGGCCTGAAACTGGCTTTCCCTTGATAATTTACACGTGGAAATTTGGCCTTGGAGTTTTGCATCTACTCTATCTTGGAGTTTTCCTGGAACCCTCATTTTTAACATACTGTTATAAAGTGAATAGATGCATTCAAGGTTCAAACCACAGATTCAGATTGAAGTTTCAGAACTTAAACTATATGTAAATTAGAAACGTTCTGTCTTTGGAAAGGTAACCATACATTTACTATTTCTCCATTTTTACTTGCATTTAGTGGCTCCAATATTTTTTTTAACTGGGCTTAATAATGCCAGTTAATTCAGTTAATTCGAGTTAATTCGACTTGTAATGATGAGATGAAGTGAAAGGCATTCCATGCTATGATTCCCAGATTTCTCTGTGTAAGTTATTTGCATTTCCAGTTTCTTTGAGAATTCAAGAGCCAGCAGATCGTGAGCAGCTGTGTGGCTTTTCATCTGAGCAAAAATCTTAAACGAGTGAATGAAAATTTGTCTTTTTACTCCCTCCATACAGTTTCAGTAAACTGAATTAGCCTATTTCGTTACATGAAAATTCCCTCTGATGAGTGAAATAGCTACTAATGAATAAAACTGTCAACAATTAGATAAAGCAAGTTGCTAAAATTCTAAACTATTTATCTGCTTCAACAGCCAATGGGAACGTGGCCAAAGGAAATAGTATCTGCTCTCTTCCTCTACTGTCCCAAGGTTTAGTTGTGAAAATCTTCATCAAACTGCCATTTTTTATTCTCACTTGAAAAAATAATTCTAATATTTATATGGAAGAATAATGTAAGAATAGCCATGAAAGAAAGAAGAAAATAAATTGTATGGAATTAGCCCTACCAGATATAAAGAATCTCAGAATATTATAGTGATTAAAACAGAACAGCAGTGGCACAGAAGTAAACCAACAGATAAATGGACATTTAAAAAGTCCAAGACCATTTAAATTCATTAAAATTTATGTGGTAAAGATGCCATTTCAAACCAATGAAAATCTAATGAATTATATAGGGTTATTTAAAGAATAAAGTTAGAACAACTAGCTATTAATTTGAAGAAGTATACACAAACACGCACACATATATTTAAAACATAGGGGATGGATGTACCTAAATATATATCCTTAGTGTTTTGCTTGACAATAAACACTAGTTAAATCAGACATAAAGCCAAAAATGAAAATAAGAAAATTTACTAGAATAGTACACGAATAAAAAATGTTAAAAATATTGGAATAGGAATTGCCTTTAGAGGCAGGACAGAAAAATCAAAAACCTTTAAAAACAAAAAAGATAAATAAGTCTACATAAAAATACTAAAATTTCTCAACAGCAAGAATTATATAAATGGAAAAAAAGTAAAGACAGTAATTGGGAAACATGTATAATATACGATCAGACAAAGCACCTATTTTAGATGTGTACAAAGAAAGCTTACAAATCAGGAAGAAACGCCTAAAAACAAAATAGAAAACAAGGCAATGGGTATAAAAAGGCAGTTTTCTAAAAATAAAATCCACATAACTCTTAATATATAAAAGGATGATCAACCTCATGTTAATTAAAATAGTCAGTTTTTTTTTTTTCGTCACTGAGATGAGCAAAAATAAAAACTAATGAATATATTCAGTGTGGGTTAGAGTATGAGGATAGACCCTCTAATATGCTATTGATGGATATATTAGAAATATATTTTTGAACAGCAATATGGTAATGCCTATCAAAATTGTAAATGTGAATCACCTTTGACTCAGTTTTGCAGTTTAAGCTTTTTTAATGATCCACTTTTAGCATTTTATTCTAGAAATATATTGGTATATAAAGATTTTTACTTTAATATTGCCAATAACTATAGTGGGGAAAAATTTAAATGTTCATCAATAATGGGCCAGATTTAAATTTTTACATCCCTCCAAAGAAATACTCTGAAGCAACATGGAATACTGTACAATAACAAATGACAAAAGCATGTAACAGGGGCTGGCTTCCTGGCCTAGTGGTTAAGTTCAAATGCCACATGCTCTGCTTTGGCAGCCTGAGTTTGGTTCCTGGGTCCGGACCTACACCACTTGTTGGTGGCCACACTGTGGTGGCGATCCACATACAAAACAGAAGAAGATTGGCACAAATGTTAGCTCAGGGCGAATCTTCCTTAATAAAAATGAAAAAAGGGGGCATGTAACAGAATAGCAGGTATAGAATGGGCCCAATTGTGTAAAAATGTATGCTTAGAAAATACCAAAGGGTTAACACCATACTGCTAATGGTGGCTTTTTCTGGAGACGGAGTTAGAGCAAAAGGAGGGGCGATGGCTTACTTTTATTTCGTGCATTTCTGTAGTTTATTTTTTGCCATAAGAATCTGTCACTGTTATAATAACAATCAAATAAAACACAAAGAAACAGAGTCAGATAGAAGGCTTGGCAAAAACAATGCTTAGATTTAAGTAGAGCATAGCATTTATAATATAGTCCTGTGTGATGCTATAATTGAAATTATGGAAGTATATCCAAAAAATCTTAGCCTGAGAAGAAATAAACTGCCTAGTCAGCAGTTAGCTCATCTACTTGCCAGGCCAGGATGAAATAATACCTTGTCACCTTTATCCAAACAGGATTAGTCCTAGGGAACAAATTCCTTCTTTCTTATCAACTCTGAGAATGGCAGGTCTTAGTGAAGAAATTCACCCTAATTTTGTAATTAGGAAGTCTGTGTGTGAATACTTGTAGAACTAATTGTTATGCTTTGTGACTTACTTTAACAATTATTGGTTCCACTATTTGTCTTCCTAGGCTTCTGGGGATATTATGTGAAATAATAAATGTGAAAATGTTGTCAAAGGGTACGTACGAGGTAATTATTATTGTTCAAGTGTTGGCTTAAGGCACAAAAACATCACCATAAGTAATAACCATGAGTTTTTAAAATTGTAGCTATTAAATTAAAATAAGGATATATTGCTTGTGGCCTCTCAACTGACAAAGCTTTAAAAAAGAAAAACTTGATAAATTCAGTATTGTGAAGGAGTAAAAACTGGTTGTCTCTCTGGAAGGCAACTTGGAAATATATGTTAACATGTCTTAAAATAAACAGATCCATTGAACCAGTAATTCCTTTTCTAAGAATATATCTCAAGGAAATAATGTATAAGTGTTTCATCCCAGCATAATTATAAGGTAGCAAGAAATTATAAATAATATAATAGGCAACAATAGGAGACTGGTTAAATAATTATGGTATTACATGTACTCATTAAAAAAAATCCGTAGGAAATTAGAAAATGTACCTGAAATATTATTAAATAAAGATTAAACACTGTATGTGTAGTGTTATTCACTTTGCTAAAAATTTTGCTTTAAAGATAAATAACGAGGTTGAAATGGGTAAAATAACTTATCCATATTAAAAATGCCATTAAAGTGGATCTAGTTGACTTCCAAACAAACACACATGCACGCACACAACAAAGTATCTACAATAAGAGCATTTAACTCCACATTTACTATGTGACAGGAAATTTTTATACCACGTCTAAGTAAATCCAATAAAAATCCTGTATATTTGACTACATGATTTTAGAGATGAATAAATTGAGGTTCAAGGAGGCTAAGTATCTTACTCCCAGCCAAACACAATAAAAACAAAACAAAAGTGACCTTGTGAGTCTCTTCTTGGTAGAAAATCCCTCTATCTAGGCTTAGAGTTTTGATATGTGATTGGATACCCCAGCTGAGCCTGAACAGAGACTTCCAATATGACTGCCTGGAATCTGGTGACCTGCTCACCCATCCGGTCGCCTGAGTTAATAGACAAGGGTAAAACATTGTGGGACTTTGAGGAGGGTATTTTCACAGGGGTAGTAAACAGAAATTCTAGAGAGATGGGGAAATGGAGACAACAATATAAAATCTGAACTCAGGATGGCCCTTGAATGGCAAGAGGCAAACTAAAGAAAGAAAGGTTTCGATATTGGACAAAATTTCCAGAAAAATTAAAGAAGCTAATGGGTTTGGTGGAAAAACAGCAAAAACAACAACAACTGTTTCTCAACCCCAAGCTTTCTCAGAAAAATATTCTCAAAGTAAGAAATGGCTTCAGGGCAAGGAAGAAATCTGGGGTAGAGCGGTAATATGCTCTAATAATTATTAATAAATAATAATAATGGTGTACCACTTAACCAATATCTGTTAAATAGTAAAGGTTCTAAGAATACTAAGGGCATCTTGCCACAGCAATCTCACATGGGAAGCAATGTATAGTATATTTTATCTAATAGAAAGAATTACAATTTAATACACTGGAAGCCCACAAAGGATTTAAAAGAATTATATCATTTTATGTCACAAGTGACAGAAACAGTGCAAAATGAAAAGATGCTTAGGACACCCAAATTACATGGTCAGTATGTGAGCTCTAAAAACTGTTCAGCTACAAGCATGGGTTACTTTTTATGGAACAGGAAGGGTGGTCCACAAGGAGAAACCAGGAACTTAAAGAGTGGAGGCATGAGCTGCAAAAGATCATTCATAGGAAGGGAATGGACCCTAACTGAGGAACTGAAATTACTGTGAACCTGTGACTGCTGTAGGCCTCTAGTTTGTACTATGGGGGGAGGGACACTGTCCCCATTTCTGCACAGAACACATCATGAATCTGATGCAGTGAGGACTGAAAGCAGCACAATGCTTGCTGGGTGTCTTGTGTGCTTCACATAGCTGGGAACCCCGGGAGAAGGAATCTTGGATAGAACAGCATTCTCTCCAAAGACCAGAAAGTGAAGCACCTGCAGAAAGCATCACACCCTTGGTAAGTGACAGGTAGGGCAAGGAAGCAAGACTGGAGAGTAGTCCAAAGGACTTGCTTGTGTGCACGTGTGGAAAACCCTCTGCAGACTCCCAGAAATATTGAGAAGAAGGGCTGTATTTTGAAGGTGGTGAGGCTTTGTCATCAGAAATTTTGGCACTAAATAAAATTTGATATTACATATTTTATTTTTTGTGGGGAAGATCAGCCCTGAGCTAACATCCATCGCCAATCCTCCCCTTTTTGCTGAGGAAGACTGGCCCTGGGCTAACATCCGTGCCCATCTTCCTCTACTTTATATGGGATGCCACCACGGCATGGCTGACAGGTAGTGCGTCGGCAGGTGCCCGGGATCCGAACTCGCGAACCCTGGACTGCCAAGTGCAAACTAAACCGCTGTGCCACCGGGCGGCCCCCTGATATTACATCTTAAAGTGACTTGTTTAGTATGTACAGCCTCGTGAGGCAAGAGTTAATTTAGATTAAATGTGTTTTCATATTTACCATACAAGCATAATTTTGCAATTGATGAGCATGGAGGGTCCAGAAGAGAAGAAAATCCTTATAGGTCTGACCCTGAAAACTTTTCCTACATCCTGAGTAGCTAGAATCCAATCATGAGAAAACTAGATTAATCTATGAATTCTGCAATTTTTATTATGCCTCTGTCTCAGTTATCTATTGGTGTGTAACAAGCAACAACACTTAGCAGACTAAAACAATAAGCAATGTACTGTATTTCACAGTTCTGTAGGTCATTTGGGTACAGATAGGCAGTTCTTTCTCTGGTCCCACTGGAGTATCTTAGGTAGAAGTAATCAGATGGTGGGTGAGGCCAAAGCCAACTGGAAGCTTGACTAAGACACAAAAGTGAAAGCCACTAGACCACCTTAAGGATTAGTCCCAGCACTGGTATAATGTCATTTCATACACATTCTATTGATAAAATGAGTCACAGGGCTAGCTCAGATTCGACGTGGGAGGGGACCAGCCAAGGGCAGGAATCCAGGAGACGAGGTTCTTTGTGAGTCAGCCTTGGAGATCAGCTACCCCATGACAGTGGCTGCTGTTTGTCAGGCATGGTGCTAGGGCAAGGCACACAATAGTGAGTCAACCCACATGAGTTTGCATCCTTCAAGGAGCCTGTAGTCTGGGGGGAGAAAAACACCAATCAAGAAAAATTCCACTATAACAATTGCTCCAGAAGTGAAGAATTGTTGTTCTCAGATAGATGTTGATGCTAATCAAGGTCAAAAAAGGTTTCTTGGGGAAATAAGGCTAGAGCTGATGAGAAGGGTAGATAACAATAAGCCACATGACTAGGGAATGGAACAAGCATTCCAGCAAGAGGAAATAGCACCAATAAAAGCCGTAATAAGTACCAGATACTGAAAAAAGGAGAGTGAAGTTAGAGCTGAAAAATTGTGTAGGGCAGCTCGATTTAAGAGCCGGCTGGAGAGGGAGCTAGGACCCTTACTCATTCTTCCTTTTAAAGCAAAGGGAAGCTATTGAAAGGTTTCAGAAGTAGGAAGTGACCACATCAGTCTTGTATTTTGAAAAGACCCCTCTGGCTGCAAGGTGGAGAGTGGATTAAAGGGCACGCATCGGAGATGACTGTATACCACCTCGGAGGATATTGCAACCCTCCAGGTGAGAGGTGAGCTTCTCTCTCTATCTTATATATCTTAGGAGTGCTGGATTCATGACTGACAGGCCCTCGCAGAATTGCTTTCATTTCTTTTCTAATCAGTTTTCAGGCTTCCATTTTCTTTTTCTTACTCAGACAAAAGCAATTCTGGATCAAACAAAACTCACAGGAAAGAGTGATCGAAACCAATCAAATGAAGTAAAGAATATCTTACAAAGCAGACAACACAGGGAGCCAAAGTCAACTCCCCTTAAACTCTCAATTCTTTAAGAGTCCTCACTTCTACTATGAATCCTCTTGGAATCTCCAGTAAAGCAAACAGCGATGCCTTAATTTGCCTTTTCTTTGTTTCTTCAAACTCAAGTCCTAAACATTCTTATCAATTTACTTACTTGTCAAATAGAAGTGTTTCTCGACGCAAAGAATGACACAGACATGAGTTCAAATTCTTGCTTGGTTGGGTGAACTTACATAAGTTCATGAACCTCTCTGAATGTCAATATTTTGATCTAATAACAAAATAAAGAGCTTAATAGTATACGTCCTGTAAGTTGCAACAAGTCAATGAGATAATGCATGCAAAGGGCTTAGCCTAGTACAGTACATCCTAGTGGTTACAAGACATACTTTGGAGCCAAATCAATCTTTGGCTGAATTCCCGGCTCTGCCATTTATTAGCTATATGGCCTTGAGCAAGTTATTTGCTGTACTGAAGCATCAATTTTTTCTTATTTGTAAAATGCATATAAATATAATATCACTTTATGGTGTTTTTTTATGAGGATTACTTGACAAAGCCATAGAAAGTACGTAATAGCGTAACTGGCATATAGTCAATATTTAATAACTGGTAACTGCTATTATTATAAAAATGATTATCTCTTAATAAATTTAATTCAATTCTTCTTCCCTCCTTCACCAAGACTTTTTTTCCCATACATTGTCTTCTCATAATTGCCAGTAACCTCTCCTAGATACTGTGCATTCTCTTTTCTCTTCCTCCCTTCCTCTCTCCTTCCTTCCCTCCCTCCCTCCTTCTTTCCCTCTCTCAAAATTTGCACAACAAAAACAGTAAAATAATAGAAGCAATCAAAACACCTACAAATTCAGAAAGTTAATTTCAGAAAAGTTTTGTTGAAACCTAGGGAAAGAAGTCACGAGTTAAAAATTTATCCAAGTAATTTAATTCTTAATATAGGACTGGAGTTTTATAAGTCCCCCTACCTCATCTATTCTCAGTGGACATACCAAAAACTTGGTACTAAAATATCCACACACTTTCTTCCATAAATAGCTTGCAGAGTGCCTATCAACCATGAGATGGATATGATTTAAATTTTTATGGAGTTAATAACACCTTTATATTTACTCTAAGTTCAGATATTGTTATTTTATATTCTAAAAACAAAACTCCTTTCATTTCTATATGGTACTTTGGTTTAGCGTCTAAGTCCTATAGTGAAGAGAACTGTCGTGTGAAATTTAATTAACATGTAAGAATAAACCAAGTCTCCCGTTACCTTTCCCTTGTATCAGGAATAGAAAAGACACTGCAATACCAAGCATATTTTTCTTTAGTTATGAAAGAACAGCTGTTTTTGAAATACAGCTGCCAGAAGGAAACCCTCAGAGAACTTTAATTTACTGTTAGAATTGGTAGAAACTGTAAGAAAATGATCAAAATATTTTAACTGCATAGTCAGGAAAAAATAACTTTCCTTACTATACATGAATGGTAATTATATCGTCGAACCTTACTATGGAAACTTGTTAGCTCAAGTTTTGAGATGACGTAATACTCATGTGTCCATGTCAAAGATTTTTATCCCACGGAGCATGGTGATATGACAAGTCTCTTGGATAATGTTTGACTTCATGAAATGGGCTTGTTCTTTTCACTCTTATTTGTGCAGTTCTAATTTCGTTCAGTTCTGTTTATATTTATACCAGATGTAAAACTTAATGGGCTAAAATACAAAATAATCTACCTATGATGTTTTTCAGGGATAAAATAACTCATATTTTGTGAAACAATATTTTCAGACACAGCAGTTTCCAACAATTATTGGCAAACAGCTGTTCTTTTATCCCTCTTAAATGTTGTCAGCCATATTTGGAGTGAACCAATTAGGCCTCGTGAAGTTCTACAGCCAAGGAAAGGCCTTTAGTGTGTGTGATATTTAAATGATGTAATTTCATGATTAAGTACAATGTTAAATTTTTGTAGCTCTGTCCATATGATTACAACTCCTTTTACTTATGATGGTGCACATGAAACAATACCTCATTAACTCAGGTCCTCTTCATTCAGAATGTGTGATAATTAAAGGGAAGAGAGGCTTGATATTATATGCACAGTTACATGTAAAGAAATCTTTTACTGAGCAAAGGAGATGGAGAAATTTTTCCTTTAAAAAAATATTTGAGAAACCAAATTATTCATAACACTATAGCAGCATTTACTTGCAGGATTATCTTAATTAATAATATTAGATGTCACTGTGATGGATAATGTTCCATGCATTTCATTTAATCATATTTAACCTTATGAGGTAGGGATAATTAATTTTAGCTTATTAATTAAGAAATTCTTACAATTTCCACCAGTTCTAAGGACTAAGGACTTATCTCAGGTCATTCTGCTAAGTCAGGAAAGAGCCTTATTCCAGCTAGCTCCCAAGTGCATTATTTTCCATCTATTCTACCAGGTCTCCCGTTTAAAAATGAGATTGCTAAACTAGTTAAATATAGGATTTTAAACAGGACAATGAATGCCTCTACTTAGCATTGTTAGACATTTAAAAATAGCCCATACATTTGATGAGTTTATATCCACTTCCTCTCTTTCTTAGTAAGTTCTAAAGAAGGAGATGGTAGCATTTGTCATAACTAGTATTGAAGAGTTGAAAGAAAACCAGGTACATGGCTGGGGAATATTCTCTTTTTACTTCTTCCTGAATAATTTTGCATGAAATCAACAAGGCCCCATGCAAGAAGTGAAGCAGAGGTATTCAGACAAGGACATAAGTATCTCTGAGAATCCAACCCAATTTCCCTTCTGCATAAAATTACCTCTAAAATGAAGTTAAAAATAAATTCCTAATGCAAAGAAACGGTTGGAGTTGGCATAGGACCTTTGAGCCACATTTTTTTTTGTTGTTGTTGGTGAGGAAGACCGGCCCTGAGCTAACATCCATTGCCAATCCTCCTCTTTTTGCTGAGGAAGACTGGCCCTGGGCTAACATCCGTGCCCATCTTCCTCCACTTTATATGGGACGCCACCACGGCATGGCTGACAGGCAGTGCGTCGGCGGGCGACCGGGATCCGAACCAGCGAACCCCGGGCTGCCAAGCTCGGACTAAACCGCTGCGCCACCGGGCCCGCCCCTGAGCCACATTTTGATTACCCCTCAGCACTATGTGAAGTGTATCTTGCTTCTAAATCACAGGGGGATTTGTCAAAAAGCGCCAAGCAGATACTCTGCACTATATATTGAAAGACTACACTGCCCAGAGCACTGTATTGAGCAGGACATTGTCCCTTAAATAGGCTAGAATGAAAGACTGGTTAATGGCCGCACATCACTGACCAGTAAGAACGTGGCTGCATAATGGTCAGTTCCCGGCATCTGTTCACACTGGCTCTGGCTGATGATGAGCAAGATTGAAATCTTAAATTTAATGAAATAATGTATTACTTCTGGAAATTCTAGGATGCCTTTCTCCAAAACACAAATTTTGAGAGTTGTGGACCTGCATAACCGACCAGGAGAAAAATACAACGTGGTAAAGTATATGTGAAATAATTGAAATACAAAGTGATAGCACCAAACTATAACCTCATTTAACTTAGATTCATTGCAGTGTCAAAGAGATCAGGACCAAAAAAGAGGTCAAACTGACAACGTTTCCAGTGTTCTATTTGACAATGTCTACTCTAGAAGGTACTGATCCAGGGAAACAGACTGTCAAAAAGGAAAGAGAGATGATATCAAATTTCTAACATTTGAAGAAACAAAGACAAGGGGACAATGGGAATTTCACAAGCTTGTATTACACATCTGGGAAGGCAGAGGTGGGTAAGCTCCTCTTCAAACTTTTCTGCAACTGGGTGTTTCAGGAATAACTCCCACTTTCTAGAAGACCCAATCAGACCACACTGACATGGCATTATGAGGGTTCCATTCATTTTTATACATAAGTTCTACCTACAAGGGAAGCCTAAAAAAGTAGAAATTCTTGGGACTGTGGAGTCAGACAGATTTTACATTGAATCTAAAGTGGTTTTACTAATTTATGACCTCTAGACATAGACGGCATTGAAATGTAATATTCTTTACCTTTTGGAGGACACGATGATTCCTTCTTAGAGGAGCTATTGCTAGGATTCGGTGTTATATGTATGGTGCACCTATGACATAAAGTGTTTAGGAGATGATGGCCCTCTTCCTCTCTCCTTGTACCCTTCTTCTAATTAATATATTTATTTTGTAGTAGCACTAGATTCTTTGCCTTATTATTGGTTGTTTTTCTTGTGCATTCAGTGCATGTTGAAGATACACCTTCAAGCTAGGCATAGGGGTGATTGGCATTTTTGTAAAATTCATTGCTATTAGTATAATTTACTGTTTAAAACCAGAAATATTCAAGCCAAATCCACTGTTTATATAAAGACACATATGCATACACAGGAGCAACAAGGAGACAACAAGCATTAACAAACCTGTGACCATTTGTAGAATGCAGAAGAAATAAATTTTCCCCCATTTGGAGAATAATGAAACTCTGGGTCACTATTGGAGCTGAAAGGGCAATCAACGTCCAAAACTGATCACACTAGCTCTGATAAAAAGCAACTCAGAAAGGAAAAATTGACAAAATATCTGCAGAGCTTGCACTTCTGATATAATTTAATTTAGAAAGAAGGGTCCATGAGACACGAAGCATTATAAGATAATAGTAAAGATGATGAATCATTTAATAATCCTTATTGAAGTGCAAGAGATAAAGAAGACTCAGCTTGGAGGCTGGGTGTATAGCAATCAACTCTTCTTTGAATATTATGATGTTTTGAATAGTTGATGTTCATGTTATTTCATTCACTCATTCATTTCATTTATTCATTCATTCATTTGTTCATTCATCAAGTAATCATTGAGGATATATTATGTGACAAATACTGGTACATAGAGAATGAAAGGACATATATGGTCATTGTCCTCATGAGATGCACAGTATAGTAAAAGAAATAGAAAATTATGAGGTAAACTTATACATGAATGGGACATTTTTTTCCCATTGTGGTAAGCATTTGCAGGAAATAAACAAGGTGATGAGTTAGCGAATAATTCAGGGACATCATTTAGGTTGGAGTAGGCAAATAAGGCCTCTTCTGAAAACCTGCATCTGTACTGATTACTGAGGGAGTCAAAAGAACAAGTCATGCAAATCTATAGAAGTGAGGATTTCACCCAGACGGAAGAGGAAGTGTCAGATTTGGCAAGTTAGGAAAACATCCCAGAACAGAATGGTTTGAGATTTGTGAGCAAGGTGGAGAATTCCATGAAATTAATTTGGAGAGGTGGGCATCTCCCTCATATCATCCTGACTGTTAAAAAATGACTGACAGTGGAATGGGATGTGTAGAAACAGGGAGTTCCGTAGGAAACTTTTGGAAATGTCCAAGTGAGAGATTGTAGTGATATGAACTAGGAGAGTGAGAGCGGAGATGTATTTTAGTGTAGAATAAAATTTTATTTGCAGAACAAAGAGGATTTAGTGATTCAGAGACAGAGAAATCAAAGATGCTGCCTTTGTTTCTAAGTTGAATAATTAGAAGGATGAAGTTGCATTTGCTTAAATGTTAATGACCAGTGGAGGAATAATCCAGCAGGGTAGGAATGACTTAAGTGCTCCTTTTGGACATCTCTGGTTTGACAGATATATCATACCACCAAAATGGGCTTCCCCAAACAGTACATTTCTTTTCATGGCGATGGAGGATATAACCAGCTGTGTTGTTTTACAGTGCTCCTTTTGGAAAAATGCTGCACATTGAGGAAATAGTTTGGATTTTTGAAAGATTTTGTCTGAAACCTTGGGGCATAGACCATCTAATTGGGAGAATGCCAACGAAACTCCTAATTTGGTTTATGAGGTAAAGTTCTTCATAAACCAAATCAGGTAACCAGACTCAGACATATGTATTTGCCTAGAGTTCAGGGAAGTCTTATAATGAAGCCAGTCACCATTAATACTGGAAAACATTAGAAGCAGCTGCAAAATGTTGGGGAAAAAATCATTAGAAAAAAATTCAATACCTAGGATTGAATCCAAGTACTTTCACTTATAAGACCCATAACTCCTCAATCTTGGTTTCTTTACCTGTAAAATAGACATAAATTCCTACTTCATTAGGTTGTTTTAAAGATTAAATGAGATAATGATGCACAAGTATGTAAAAATGCTAACAAACTATAGACATACTTAAGATAAGCCATCGGAACAGTGCTCTGAGTTGTATCAAATCTGTGTCCCTAAGGAGAAAAAGCCTGTTACTGTATTATCTTATTACTTCATTTTGCCAACATGATCTTAATTCATAGTTTCAAAGGAAATATTACAGACCACAAGGGTTTTTTTTTTCATTTTGAACTATGTTTATTTCAAATGTCTGATAAGTTGATAATTATCCCACATTATTAGGCACTCTGTATTTCACCCAACCTTTCCTAGTTTTGTGATTTATTGAAATGAGTGGACTTCTGAAGGGAATTTCATTTGAACTATTTCCACAGAAAACTAAATTCTTAGGGTGAGCTTTGGGGCGTGGAGAAGAAAATGATGGAATGTGCAGACACAAAGCATTTCTCCAGCAGAGGTGCCTTCAGTACTTTGATACGAACTCATGATAATATCATCATAGCGTGGTAAGCAGATGATAAACATTACCAACAAAAACAAAAACAAAGCAACCAGCGGTCTATATACCTGACATATGACATCCAGGAGCAGGACAGTTAGCATGCTCAAGAATCCTGCATTTCAACGCCGAGAAGCTGGGTTATTCCAAGGAAAAAGAGAACAGTGTGGTGGCACCCACAGTGAAATTGAAGTGCTTATTGTTTTATCCAAAATTAATTGAGACTATTTTCATTTAGTATAAGCTAAGCCTGGATAAATAACCAGTTAGTACGCTCAAGCAAGATGTTGGCAAAGGTGAGTATTAGCTGGATTCTTCTAAAGCTCCACAAATTGTCTTATTTCATAGGTCCAAATTTTGAATTGCAGGCAGGTACTATCTCTTCCAAACTGATGTTCTTTTATTCAGGTGGGCGGATAGCAAATGGTGTCTACAAAGTAAAGATTCCTTTCTTATTGACTACTGAATGACAGAGAGGGTGAGGGAAGTAAGGAAGAAAGAAAGGAAGATATAAGGAACATTTCATCAGGAAAATTCCCCATCTGTTTGATGTAGAAACAGGTGATAGAGGCTGGGTTTTTCAGTTCCTCTCATGTTCTTTACCTGCTGAGAGTGGTTTAAACCATGTGGTCCACATTCAAGCCTTCCCTTACTCCACCCACCCAATATTGTTCTCCCGACCCTAAAGTTATTCATACTGCCTAGAGAAAAAAAACTCTAAACATTGATATTTCTCTTAAAAATGGTTATCAACAATACTTAGAGTTAGAATGCTGTTGGAGGTCATCGAGAGGACATGACCACCAATTGACCCATGAGCTGGACCTGTGCAGTTGGAGGCTCCTCACCCCCTCCCCTGTCCTTGGAATGTACCTTCTGCCCATCCTTCCCACAGTGGAAGCCATTTTCTAGGATGCAGCCTTGAGACATTCAGGTGTTGTTGAGACCATTTGGACTGTATGGTGACTGAAGCCAGGTAAGGCCTCTACGTAAACTTTAAGATTCTGGTGGCGGCGTGCGGAAATCTACTCATCTTGCGGCTGCCTAAGAGAAGCCTCATATGGAAGTTTCCTTGCTTATGAAAACTGCCACCTACCAATCCAGAGTGTTCTGCCACTTTCTTTGGTCTCTCCTTGCCCTCTGTGTAAGAGGGCCAGTTTGTGAACCAACAAATGCAATAGTATGTTTTATGGTAGAATTCTCCTTCTGATGAGATATTCAGAAGTATTAATGACATTTATGATTTTAGACAAAACAATATGAATTAATGTTACTCCATATCAGTTTGCAAAGTTGAAGTCCAGCATACCTCAAATAAAGAGAAAGAGCATTTAAATGAATCACCAACCCTACGCATTATAGTGATGTGCAAATTCTCAAGAAGTGGTATAATTGAACTCCTGTAACCTAAGCCTGACTCTGAATATTGGCTCCGGGCTCTCCTGTTGCTCTCCACTCTGTCCATAAGTGCATTTATCAGTTGTCATCAATGTAATACCAATGTTGTATGGATGCCTTCCAAATTTACATCTAGTCCTGACCTTTCTCCAGACTCAAATATCCAAATGTCTAATATAATCTTCACATGAATGTTCCACAGATCTCTCAGATTTATCAAGTCTGAACATGTCTTTCAAATTTTCACCAAAACATACTCCTGCCCCTCCCCCACGTCCAATCAACTTTATCTCAATAAACTGCACGATCATATACCCAGTTTCTCAAAACAGAGTCCATCTTTGTTTGTTCTTTTGCTCTCCTTCATCTAATATATTAGCAAACTCTATTAATTATACTAGTCCCCACCCCCCAGAAGTATCTCAAATTCTATCTTTTCTCTCCATCTCCACTAATATCCCTCTGGTCTGAGACATATAACCTCTTCCATGGAATACTGTGGATATCTCTTAACTATTTGCTCTATCGGACTCTTACTTTCCTTTCATGTATTTAACACAGAAGGCAGCTAAAGCCCTTTTTTCTCAACATATATTGTATCTCATCACTCCCTTGCTTCTATGCCTATCCATTTTTCTCATAATAACATCCAAGCACTTATGGCCTGGGTGGCCCTACAAGAACTACCCCTGCACTGTTCAGTACAGTGGTCACTAGCCACATCAGACTGTTTAACTTCGTAATTCATTTGAGATTTTATTTTATCTCAAATGAATTAAAAATTCATGAAGAAAAAATTCATTTCTTCAGTTTTTCCAGCCACATTTCAATCACTCAGTAGCTCCAAGCGGCTAGTGGCCTCCACCAGAGCAGAAAGTCCTGTTGGAAAAGTTGATACTAGTTGCTGTCCAGTGACTCAAACTCATCCCATGCCATTCTTACCTGGCTCACCACTTCCTAGACACATTGCTCTTCAGATTTCTGACCATGCCAAGGTCTTTCTCACTTCAGAGCCTTTACACAGGTTTTCTTCCATGCATGGGATTTTCTTCTCTCTATTCAATGTATGCATAGTTCATCTTCATCATTTAGATTTTAGCTTAAAATCTACCTTCATAGAGAAGACTTCCTTGACTACCCTATACAAAGGAGGTCTCCCTTTGTTGATATCCAGGTTAGCTCCTCATTTATTACTTAGATTGCTGTCATTACAATGTGAAAAATAATTTGCATACTTGTTCTCTTTGTCCTGTATGTCTTCTTCGTGAGAATAGAAGCTTTAGGAAATCAGATTTTATGCTTATCTTGTTCACCACTGCATACCCACAGTCTAGCACAGTTCCTGACACGTAGGAGGAGCTCAATAAATATCTACTGATGGAATGAAAGGAGGGCAAGAATTTAGCCATTCAAGGTGGATTCACATAGCCCTAACTTTAATACATACTCACAAGTTAACACAAATTTGTTCAATTAAATCATATGTTTCATGTCCCATGCCTGTCACTCACATGCATGTTACTAGTATATGTTCATAAAGTAAACATTCCCCAAATTAACCCCTACAGAAATACAGCTTTATAGTAAATATTGTTTTCCTTATAACTGGTTTGCTATTTTTTCTTTGAAAATACTTAACTAAGGAAATGATGCCATAGTCTCTCTCACTTTTTTATTGTGGGTAAATATACATAATGTGAAATTTATCATTTAAACCATTTTCAAGTGTACAGTTATGTGGCATTATATGCATTCGCATTGTTGTGCAACCATCACCACCATCCATCTCCAGAATTTTTTGTGTTCCCCAACTGAAACTCTGTACCCATTAAACACTAGCTCCCCATTGTCTCTTCCCCCAGCCCTTGTTAATCAACATTCTACTTTCTTTCTCTATTAATTTTACTACATAGGAACCTCATATAAGAGGAATCACACAATATTTTCCTTTTATGACTGGCTTATTTCACTTAGAATAACATCTTCAAAATTCATCCATGTTGTAGCATGTGTCAGAATTTCCTTACTTTTTGAGGCTGAATGATCATCCATTGTATGCGTATACCACATTGTTTATCCTTTCATCTGTCGATGGAACACTTGTGTTGCTTCCACTTTTGGGCTGTTGTGAATAATGCTGCTATGAACATGGGTATACAAGTATCTCTTTGAAACCCTGCTTTCAATTCTTTTGGTTACATACACAGAAGTGGAATTGCTGGACCATATGTTAATTCTATTTTTAATATTTTGAGGAATCTCCATACAGTTTTTCATAGTGGCTGTCCCATTTTGCATTCCTACCAGCAACGTACAAGGGTTCCAATTTCTTCACATCCTCATCAATATTGTTATTTTCCATTTTTTTAAATAATAGCCATCCTAATGGATGTAAATTGGTATTTCAATGTAGTTTTCATTTGCATTTTCCGAATGACTAATGGTGTTGAGCAACTTTTTGTGTGTTTGTCATTTGTATAACTCCTTTAGAGAAATGTCTCTTCAGGTTCTTTGCCCATTTTTTTTTTTATCAAGTTATTTGTTTGTTGTTGTTGTTGAATTCCAGGAATTCTTTATATGTTCTGGGTATCAATGTCTTATCAGATATATGATTTGAAAATATCTCCCCCATGCTGTAACCTCAGTGTTTTATAACAGCTTTTAATATATGTTGATAGTTGTGGTGTAGGTAAAAAAACTATTAAGTATATTGCTATTCATCTATACTTGGATTTCCTTGAGAAGATGTATATTTTACTCCCTAGATAAGAAGAGTGTTTTTTTCTAAAATCTTTATTGTTTTGACTTTCATAATTAGATCTAAACTACATCTGGAATTGATTTTTTTTCTGTAAGGCATATAGTACAGTTCAAGAAACTCTTCCATAAAGATGTGCAATTTATTAAAAGACCATGCCTTCCCCTATAACAATGAAACACTCCTTTTGTTATGAATCAAACACTGCCTGGAACAAAGTTGAAACTCATTCATTAATTCATTTAAAATATCTTTATTTGGACCCTACTACGGGCCAGGTGCTTTGCTAGGCCCTGCAGATAGTAAGTAGGCAAAAAGAAACAGATGTGGTCCTGCTCTTATAGAGTTTACACAGGCATAAATCAAATAATTACATAGACAACCATAAACACTCAACTAGGATAAATAATATGAGAAATGGTTAGCTACTTTCTAGTAGATTAAATAGGGAGACTGTAAGTAGGTAGGTAGAGGAAGGCATCCGTGAGGAAATAAAATTGAGATGAGATGTGAAGAATGCATAGCGATTAGTTGTGTGAAGAGGCAAATGCAACAGAAAAGCACTGCAAGAAGAGGGATGGTTGAAGACAAAGAGTCTGCAGAAGGAGGAAAACGAGGGAATGATAAAAGTTCAGTGTACATCGAACAGAGAGGGAAATTAAGATCAAGAATGGTAGGACAGCAACAAACCCACAATACTATTTTTAAAAATAGCATTAAAAAGCTAATACCTAGGAATAAATTTAATGGAAGATGTGAAAAACGTCTACACTGAAAACTCAAAACAATGATTGAGATAAGGTAAACCTAAATGGATGGAGGGATCTTTTTTTTTTTTTATGTATTGGAAGATTCGGTATTGTGGAATATAAATTCTCTTCAGAGGGTTTATAGAGTCAATAATTCCCAAACAAAATTTTAGCAATTCATTTTGTTATTGACAAGCTGGTTCTAAAATGCCAGTGGAAATGTAAATAGCCAGACAATCATAAAGAAGAACGGACTGTTGGCGCTATTTTGCAAGTTATCAAGATTGATTATAAAGCTATAGAAATTAACACAAGGTGATATTGGTGGAGGTATAGATCATTAGACCAATGGATCAATGAGTCCAGAACAAACTTGCATAAAAACAATCACTTGATTCATAACAAAAGGAGTGTTTCATTGTTATAGGGGAAGGCATGGTCTTTTAATAAATTGCACATCTTTATGGAAGAGTTTCTTGAACTGTACTATATGCCTTACAGAAAAAAAATCAATTCCAGATGTAGTTTAGATCTAATTATGAAAGTCAAAACAATAAAGATTTTAGAAAAAAGCATAGACTATTACTTTATTTGGTGTAGGTAAAGATTTATTAGATAGGACACAGAAAAGACTTTCCATAAAAAAATGATAAATTAGAATACCTTAAAAAATGTTATTCATCAAAATGACACCATAAAGAGAGTGAAGAGGAAAGGCACAGACTCGGAAAAAATACTTGCAATATGTATTTTCAACAAAGAACTCACAGCCAGAAAATGTGAATAAAAAAGTAACAACCTTCAAATTCATTTGATATTGCCAACAATACAATAGAAAAAATGAGCAGCAAGCTTGGACAGCCATTATGTAAAGAGGATATCCAAACACCAATAAACAAATGAATGGCACTCAACTTCATTAATCACAAGGAAAATACAAATTAAAGCCCAATTTGATATGAGTGCATAGCTACTATTAAAATGAAAAGAACAGAAAATACCAAGTGTTGGGACACTGAAACTCTGATCCAGTTTTGCTGGGAGTGTAAATTGGTATATGCATTTTGGAAAATGTCAGAAATATCTACTGCAGCAGAACATATCCATGCCCTATATCTAGATATAAACCCCACAGAATAGCATAGGTATATTCCTCAAAAGACAAGTACAAGAATCCTTATAGCAGCATTATTTGTAATAGTTAAAAACTGCAAACAACCCGAATTTTCATCAACAGTAGAGAGGATTTAAAAAGTCTAGTGTATTTGTACAATGAATTCTATACAGCCACAGTATTAATGGCATGTTAGTATACACAACAATGCATGTTCTTGGCAGAAGAATAAAATAAATCAAGGGAACAGAAGAATTAGTACAGAAATAAACCCACACATGCATATTCAGCTTATGTATGACAAAAGGGATATTTCGGTGCAGTGGGAACAACTTAATTTTGAACAAAAGAAGCCAGATTTACAAACTACATACTGTACATTTCCACTCATATAAAGTTGAAAAACAGGCAAAACTGATGTGTGGTGGTGAAAGTCAAGATAGTGGTCACCCTTGTCGGGTAGTGACCAAAGGAAGCAGAAGGACACTTCTGGGTCCAGGAAATGTTTCGTTTCTTGATTCTGGAAGCTGGTTCCATGGGCACATTAACTTCATGAAAATTCATCAAGCTACACACCTAAGTTTTGTGCACGTTTCTGTAACACATTACACTTTAATAAAATGTTTACTTAAAAATTAAAGAAAGGTATAAGTTGACATTGAAAGCAGAGGCAGACAAAGCACATCTCAAGAACTATGATATCATTATCTTTATTCTAAGAAATAGAGGAAATAGTTGATGGGTTTTAATTAGGGGTATTGGTATGATCAGATGGCCGTGATGGGAGAAATGGAAAAATATGGACAGAATAGGGATACTTGGTGGGTTATATCAACAGGATTTGCTAACGGACTCCATATTGGGGGAGGCAAGGGGACAGTTCTCAGGATCCCCAGTCTTAGGCTTGCACACATAGATGGGTGGCAGTACCATATTCTTTGAATTCAAATTCTGAGTTCCAAGTTTCCTGGAAGGAAAATTATGAGTTGGCCTTTGAAAAAAATTAAATATGAAGTGCCATTGAACCACCTAAATGAATGATGAGTAGATAGTTGCATATAGAGGTCTACAGCAGAAAGAGAAGTCAGTGCTAGAAATATATATTCACAAGTTGTCTGTCTATGGATAGAGATCAAATTGCATAGGGAGAATATCAATAACATGAGAAAAGTAGAAGGCTTAAGACTGAGGCTTGAGGAACATCAACAGTGAATGGCAGGGTAGTGAGAGATGAGCAAGAACATAAGACAGGAGTGGTCAGACAGGTAGAAAAAAACTAGGAGACAGGTGGATCATAGAAGGCAACAGAAAGAATTAAGAAAAATGGAAAGCCAGCAGTGTTGACTGCTGTCGAGAGGTCAAATAAAAAGGAACTGAGAATATGCATTTATTCAGCAGAATAAATAATTATTGAAATAATAAATACATGAATGAAGTTAGATTTTCTGTGCAGTTAACAGTGTATAAGAAAATGCTTTGTTTGGAAAATACTGTATTGAACTGGGTGAAAGTAAACAATACATCATTCACAGAGTTGAGAATGGATCCAACCATGAATTTCTCAACCATGAAGAACACTTGGGCAGCCGAATAATCTTGACCAAAAAGACTCATTATGCCGTATATAATTCACTTCGGTCTGGCTTAAGGATGCGGTAGAGAAGAGAAGGTAGTGAATAAGAAAAGTTGTAAAGGTAGTTAGGATTCGTATCATGAAGAGTCTGGAATAGTGTGGTTAAGCACTCGATTTGACAAGAAGGGATTTTGAGATAGGAATGACATGATTGGGCTTGTGTTCTTATGATGATGATAATTATTAATTAATATTGTAGAACATTTGCTATGAGCTATGCGTTGTGTTAACTTTTTTATGTGCATTTTCTTACTTAATTCTCCAAGAACCCCAAGAACTGTGAACCCCTATGATCCTATTTTCTAAATAAAAATCCAGAGGCTTTTATAGGATCTGCCAAAGTTCACAGAGCTAGTATGTATTCAACCAAGCCCTGCTGACTCTCATCTTGTTATTCACCAGTATATTATATTTGCCATAACATTTTGGATGGATTTACAAAATTTGTAACCTCTACAGGGGCCAGAGAGGTGATAAAATGAGTGAAACAGTTCACATGGAAAATAATAGGGAATGGTGGAGTTTGTGGCAAACTCTAGCTAACTGCAAGGTGCATTCAACTTCAAAAAGCCTTCAAATTTTTTGGGGGGGGAGTTGAATCTACGGACCATGAATTGGCCTTGGACAAAGGCTGATTAGGTAAGATTAGAGCCTGGGGGTAAGAAGATCAATTACAAGATAACTGCAAGTTAAGAAGAATGAGGACATGAGATTTGAGACCAACGTGGATGCAGTGGGATATAAGAAGTATAACTCAGAGATACAAGAAGACCCTGGTGTTGTGCAAGGAGTCTAAAGTGAAAGGCAGGAGTAAACTCTACTGCTAAAATTTCAACACTCTGTGACTAGAATGGAGGTAGAAATAGAACATAGAAGGGAAGGGGAAGGAGGGATGGATGAATGGAGATGGTAAATATAGACAGGGGACCACTGAATTTCAAGTATTGGCTGGTCTCACCTTGGAGCTATTTTTCAAGGACTTGAAAATAAGAGACCAAAATAACAAAGTTTGCATTTAAACTATGACGATTTTATTGATTCATACAAAGCTATTATAGGATAATTACGACATTCTCTATGTCAGAAAACCCTCATTTGGCTTACCTATCTAGGAGGAGTCATTTACATATCTCGAATTTGAGGACTTAAGAACTTCACTCCCAAACTACCAGGAGCTTCCAACTAGTTCATGTGGGTCTTTTGCAGCAAAATCAATACAACAGGATTATGTTCCTCAGTGTCTCTTTTCTCTGGGCAAGACTAGGTCCCTTTGGTTCTCTTCCTCAGTTGGTCTCTGACTGAAAGCAGGGAGAATTGCCTCCAAAGATTAATTCTTGATCGTCCTCCAGGAGCTGGACAAGATTTCAGGTTTTTTTTCTTTCCCAACTCTTTGTCCTGCCCTCCAGCTCCTACTTCAGGAGGTAGATTTGCTCAGGTTTATAGCTGTCATTTTCTTTCACAGAGGGGTATAGGGTTCACACTCTCTTTTAAGAGACACATGGAGAAGCTAACTCAATATTAATCACATGCGAGCATTTGGGATACAGGACAGGATACTCCAATCATAATCATGGAACCTCACCTTTCAGGAGACTCTTGCTGGGAGGGCGCATGCATGGAGGAGCTAGGAAGCTTGAGTGAATCCTGGCTCCTCATCTTTAGCCATGTGGTCATGGACACAAGACTCTGCCTCTCTGAGACTGTCCCCTCAACGGCAAAACGAGGGTGATGATCACACCTGCTTCTAAAGTTGACTTTAGTGTCAAGTGAGTATGCACATGTAGAGAGTGCCTGGCACAGTGCAGTGATTCACTAATTGTTCACATCACTTAAGGCACGTGTGCTAATGATTTAGGAGTATTGGTTATGAACTTGGATTAGATGAAAATCGTGGCTCAATCATTCATGATATAGGTAAATTAAGGAAGTGTCTTAGCTGAGTCTCAGTTTCCCCATCTGTCAAATGGGCATAACAATGTCTATGGCTCAGAATGGTTGAGACAGTGAAGTAGGATGACTCTCAGCACACTGCCTGGTATATATGGCGTGTCCAATAAAAGCAATTATTATTAGTATTTTTTAATGTTTTAAATTATTTTATTGAGGTCACATTGGTTTATTGGTTTTTTGCTGCTGTTGTAATTGTAATTGCCAAATTATCATTATTTCACTCTGCTATGTTTTTATCCAGCTTATTAACCTAATGGCTTATAATTATATTTACCTAAAACATTACCAGTGTCAGGTGATTTTATTTAAGTCAAAGCGTGAAGGTTAAGAGCATAGATTCTGAAGTCACAGTGCAGAGTTAGAATCCTAGTTCCCCACTTTTTAGTTATGTGGCTTCATCTCGACAGTTAACTTTCTAAGTAGTTAAATTCTAGGATATTATGGGGATAAAATGTAATAATGGACAGACACATATAATCCTGTGCTTGACACGTAGTAAGCTCTCAATAAATGATAGCTACTATTGACGTTCTCCTCAGTTTTAGAGCAAATTGTCAGTTACTATTTGAAATTCAAGCAATCGGAGAGGATGGCGCTGATGAGTTATGAAGGAGGATGGTGTTTAGCTACAGTTAAATATCATCACAAAAGCCTTAGGAGGAGTAAAAACAGAGAGGAGACAGCATTCTCTCAGGGCAAATACTGTATTCTCTAATGTCAGAGTGCCCTGTGCTTTCAGTGCCTAAGCATACATCCCATGCAAAATGTCATTTCAGTAAAAGTGTGGGGTAATTCTACAAAGCAATCAAAAGGACACACGCTGCAGGAAAAAATATATCCTAGAAAAGTTCAGGAAATTAGGTTTGTGGGTGGCAGTGTAGTATGGGACTAAATTTATTTATGTCTGGAGTTACAGTCAACTTCATCGGATAATTGATTTCCAAAGAACTGATTTTTTTATGCAAAAAAAAAAGTTAGAAGAGAAAGAAAAAAAGGATAGACTTGGAAAACAGGTTCTGCTTGGATAAACAAGGAATTCAAAATGAAGCTTAATGAAACTAACATTAGGTCTGCAATTTTTACCTGGAGAAATATTGATGGGAAAAAAATGAACATGAAAAACTGGAGTGCGGTAGGCCAGAGAGATTTACCAACTACAGTGGCCACCTTGATCCCTGGCTGGAATCATATTATTCATGAAGGGTGTCCTTGATACATCTTGTTTTATAAATCTTGCCTTCAAGACGACCATGTGAGATAAAGACCTCACAGCAATGCTATGGAGGCTGCCACTTTAAAATATCACAACATCAAGCAAAAGAAAATTTTGATCAGGCAATGTTTGATTTGATTATATTTTCCTGTTCTTCAGGAAAGCTACCTTTCTGAATATGGTATTGTACAAAGATTGCATGGAAGTTCAACAAAGTGATGAAAGCAGTAGTAGTATCTACATCACCCAGGGAATTAATTAACCCTAATGCAAGGTACTATTTAAAAAGTAATAACACCAATGTAATGACCTTGTCCATAGGATGCCAACATATTTATCTGAAAAAAAATTTTAACAAATCATTTGTTGTTGAGTGACCTGCTTTAGATTTGTACTGGATTGACTTTGGGTTTAAATCAGACTGAACTAATTTGCTGTTACATTTGATGTTGATGTCATTCATTTGATCAGCCATGTGAATAAGCGGACACAGAAGTCTACAAAGTACACGTGACAAGGCAAGATATATCTTACCAAGTGAATTGAAGTGATTGGAAACTTTCATATACATTGAGGCAATATTATGTAGATCACAAAGAAACCATGGCACCTAACCTACCATACTTTTGTCAGAAGAATGTTTTGCACAACCTGTGCCTTTGATCAAGCTACTACAGTCATGTGCCCCATAATGTCTTTGCAGTCAACAATGGACCTATGTACAATAGCGGTCCCATAAGATTTGTACCATATAGTCTCGGTGTGTAGTAGGCTATACCATCTAGGTTTGTGTAAGTGCACTCTATGATGTTCGCACAACAATAAAATTGACTAAAGACACATTTCTCAGAATGTAGCCCAGTCATTAAGCAACAGATGACTGTACTCTGATGAAAACTCTCTGGTCACTTTGCTTTTCACTTAAATATCAAAACCCTTATAATGTCTCATAAGGCCCTATATGATCTGCCTGCCACTATTTCTCAATCTAATCTATTAGTTCTCAATATGATGTTCCACTCACCCACCCTGCATCATCTAGGAACTTGTTAGAAGTTCCGTGCTCAGGCTGCTCTCCAGACCTCATGAATCAAACACTTTGGGCATGGGGCCCAGGAGTCTGTACGTTTACAAGCCCTCCAGGTGCATCTGATGTATGATCAAGTCTGAGAGCCTCTGTGTTAACCCATCTGCTATTACTTAACCCCTCATTCCCTCAACTGTGGCCACATCAGTTCCTAGTTTACATAATAGCTTTCCTTTTACATAGTAGCTTTCCAAGCCTTCCCACTTGCATTTGCTAGTCTCTTTTCCTGGAATGCTCTTTCCTCAAATCTCTGCAAGGCTTTCCTGCTCTCCTCTTTTAGGTAAACCTGAGGTCATCTCCTCCAGACCTTCCCTGACCACCTTAACTAGTACTGCTAACCCTCTCCACCCTCTGGCACTTCATATTCCTCTTTCCTACTTTAATTTTCTCCACAGCAATTATCACCCAGCATACTACATATTCTACTGCTTCTGTTTTCATTGTTAGATACCTCTTCTAGAATGTTAGCTTCCTGGGGCAGGAATTTTGATCTGTTTTGTTCACTGCTTAAACACCAGCATCTAGAACAGTGACTGTCACGTAGTAGGTGCTTAAGAAATATGTGTTTAATATATGAATGAATACCATGAAGTTACGAGCTGCAAATATTGGCCATGGGTGGACACATGGAAGTAAAGAAATTTATGACCTTTACTAACAGAGTGGACACATCTTTTAATTTTCAAAATGGCTGTCTGTTTTGCAAAAGGCTAGGATGTTTCCTTTGAGGTTCTGTCTCTCTGATGAAAGTGAGACTGTAGTAGATTCATCTATTGGTGACAGCCATACTCTATTCCCAGTGCCTGTAAATGCCACCTCATTCAATCTTCACAGCAACCACATGTCATAGGTCTTATCTTTATCCCCATTGTAAAGAAAATGAGAGGATAGGTATTCTTGTCTAGAATGCTGTTGAGGCAGGATTTGGACTCCAGCAGTCTGAATCCAGAGACCACGATCGTTACCCCTTCACAATTCTGTATCCCAAATTACATGGGAGTTGTAGGAGATAGTTTTAGCTAAATGAGAGTCAGGTGAAGTTCCAAACAGGGTAACTTAGAGAGGCATTTTCACAAAGATTGTGTAAGCTCACAAACTCACATTAATTTAAATCACCCACTTGTATATGAAAGGATTTTGACCTGCAACTCCACTCAGTTCCCCCAAAACACATCTTAGAATGTAACATTTTTAATAGGCCATGGCAGACCCCCTCAGTTCCTAATGCTAAATCTCAAAACTCCCATGTTAGGTAGATCAGTTCTTTGGGAAAGAAGAAACAAATGAAAGCTATTATATAATAGCTATAGGACCATTCCAACCATCTTTCCTTCAAGAGTTTGGGTGGAGATTGGAAAGCTAGAAAATTGGAAGATTTCTCATTCTTGCATGATCATAGCCCCTTATTACTCAATAGCAGCACAGGCATCACCTGGGAGCCTGTTAGAAATGCAGAATCTCAGGCCTCAACCCAGACTCACGGAATCAGAATCTGTATTTTGACAAGACCGCCAGGTGTTGTAGCCTAGCCTACAAACCTACAAGCTTACAGCTTGAGAAGCATGGCTGTCACCCACTAGTTCTCAAACTTGGCTATATGTACATCGGAATCATTCAGGAATTTGTAAAACCTGAGTCCAGAGACTCTGATTTAATTGACTTGGGATGCAGACGGGACATTTTTTAAGGTTTTCCATGTGATTCCAATGTGCAACCAACGCTGAGAACTGCTGTTCTCATCACTCTGGGTGTATCTTTAAGCAGCAGCATCTGTTATTTTAATTCTTTAGTCCTTCCACAATGACTTAGTCCCTTGCCCAAGAGATGTATAAGCTTTTGCCAACTAAATTGTAATAGAGTTATTCTTTCCAAGGGTTATATTGAGAAACAGGATACTGCTAATGTGACACAAATTAACCAGAGCTTTCAGCCGTGAGTCATTTATCAGGACCCACAGATGCTTTTGCACACTGCCGTCTTCTCAGTGTCGACTTGCAAACCAAAGCAAATTATCCCTCTCATGTGCTTCACCATCTTAATGATGAGTTTGTCTACTGTTGCTTGGACATGGAAAGAGCTCTTCAATGTTTAATCCTCTCTGTTGACTTCAACCCAAATGCTTATAACAGTAACTATTTTTGTGTTCTTTTTATCTGCTAGAATCCTAAAGGGCATGGATTGTCTCAATTATCTCTGTGACCTTAGAACCTAGCATAGCCTCTGTTTAATAAGTGTTGGTTAAGTAAGTTTCTCTGCCCATACTTCTGTTTGTAAAAATCCCCATGCCTATTCTAGCATCATATTCCACATGTGTGCTCAATTTGAATATACAAAAGAAGTACAAAAAAAGGGATGAGGAAGATTGCAAAGATCCAATTTATTAAATGTTTATTGCATATATAACTACCTGCAAAAACACCACTGGTCACTTTACACAGAATATCCAGTGCCCTTTTATTGGCTTACAATGACATGGAGAACATGTAAACATACTTGAAAAAAAAAATCTGTCATATAATGTAGCTGATGATGAAGGCTTATGATAAATGGCCACATCAAATACTAAGTGAATCTCATGGAAAAGTAGATGAATTCAGGCTAGTGACTGGCCTAATTTTATTTCAAATTTTTTCCTGAAAGATAGGAGATAGCAAATGAATAATCAATTATGAAAAATAATATAATATGCAGTGATAGCATTATGGTACAGCAGTAAACTAAAAGTGTAATGTTATTTTTCTCATCCTGTAGTTTTAGGCCTACAACAGATAACCCAGCTCAGTTTGCTGTGAAAATGCACCTTCAAACTCTCCCAGTTAGAAAGTTTTACTTCCTGACTCTCCTTACTCATCGAGGCTCATTGAGACTTTGCAGTAGATATAATGGAAAGTGCTTTTCAGCACCAACTCCACTATTCACTGCTTTGAACACCACAATAAATAGAAAGGACAAGAATTGAAAGTCTTTCTTTTCCCTCTTAGCTTTTTCTAAGTGCTGAACTGAATAGGTGTCAACTTTCTGTTGTAGCCCTGGCAGTTCTTACTTTCAAAAGAACAATCAGAAGGAAACCCTTTCAGGAAATTGATCTGCCAAAGTTTGAAATGCTTAAAAATAATCTGTCAGTTCTGTCTGTTTCCCCCTACACAACCTGTCAGCCTCACCTCTGGCTTCTTATTCTCCAAACCCTAACAGCCAGGCATTCTTTTTCAAAAGGCTTCTCTGAAGCTTCTTCTTTGTCAGGAGTATTGTAGACCCTGACCAAATATTTTATAAATTGGAGGGAGACCTGAATGGGAATAAAAGCCGACCAGTGCTCCCTGCTGCCCTGACACCTCCACCTATGGAGCTCTGAAATTTGGGTTAGGAAACAGGATTTCTTCCAAATTCAGTTTGATAATTTCCACCCTCACTATTTAGAAAAATAAAAAATATATATAGTATATAGCTATATCTGTATCTATATCTATTTCTTGTTCACCCAGCACCTTAGATTTGAGCTTCTTTTATTGGGGTTTCTAGCAGAAATAGGCTCAAATATTATCAGTTTTTCCCCCTAGAACTTGTCCTTCCCAAAGAATTTGTCTTCTATAATAAAGCCCGTAGTCTCCAATAGATGGGGGTTTGTGTTCAAGTAAATCAAGTTGTCATTTCGCGAAATTGTTCCCAATATTAGTGTCCTCATCAAAACACCTATAGGTAAGAGCTGGAAATCAACAATATTATTACAGGTTTCAACTAAGAAACACATTTCTGAAGGGATCCTTCACCCATCTAGGAGAAATAAGACACACACAAAATTTTAAAGTGGCAATAATTATTAGTCTTACAGAATGTCAGTAATTTATAATCTAAGGTTAGCTGGTGGGTTGATATTTTGTCTGTTTTAAATATGTGGGCCCTTTCATAAAAGGTGATAGAAACCATCTTTTCTATAATTTCAGAATGGGAGGGATGAGCAAGTCTAATTTAAGAAATTCAAAACTCACAATCATCTTTAATGGAACAATGGTCTTGCCTATGGCCTGAGTTAGAACTGTCTCTCTTCATCATAGCCCCAATGTTTCGTCGGGAGAAAGGTCTGGATACCTGCATCCTCAGCCTGTATTACAGCATATACTCTGTCGTCTTTGGTTAATTCCCCATTATTTATTTTATATAATATATAAATATATTTGCATAAATATATTATACTATATTTATATATATATGTAATAATTTATCCTATTTATTCCCTCCATTAAATTGCATATTTCTTAAATGGCAGACCATGACTCACTCAATCATCTGTATATCTATCACATTACGCAGCCTGGATGTTTTGCTTATAATAACTTATTTGGAAATGTCAGTTAAATATATAAAAGCCAAGAATGCTATGGATAAGAAAGTGAACACTAATTTGCTCTGACATCACTTCCCTCCTTCCATAAACAGAGCCACTGAAACCTAAATCTTCTACCCAGTGTTTTGTGGTTATTGATCTTTGACTCTCCTTTTTCTGCTATACCTAAAGAATCACCAAATAACACTGACTCCACCTTTCTTTCTTCTTTCTTCCATCCCACATGTCTTTATATGACTGACCTATCTCTGTGGGGTGAGAGTCAGAGATCAAATTCTACATTTTGTTCTTGCAAAAATGTTGTGGTTGTGGACAAATCATTTGGTCTCCACACTACAAAATGTTTTTTTCAATCTCCATTTGAAAACTTCTGTTAGGTAAAGTTCTCAAAGCTCTGGCCCTGCCCCCTCATGGATCTAAAGATATTCCCTCTTACTATGATTTATATTTTTAGATAGTGAGTTTATCTTTCATTGCTTTTTATCTACAGACATTCTTTACAATCTCAGATTGTAGGTTCTCCATTTGTTTCCAACAGAGGTAATAACCATTGGGACCACTTTTTGTAATAATTACTTAGCTTGGAAGTTAACCAAGAGCAGGCTCTATGTTAGCAGGAGAATCTCTGTCTCCTTCTCCCTCTCCCTCTCTTTCTCTTCCTGGAGCACAGATTAAGACAGACAAACTTCTGGCTAGTTGGTGGATTTATTCTCACCCATCCCTTTGAGGGTCTGGTTTAATGCAGATGTCTCAGGTCCACATTCTAAATGTATAGTCCAAGGCCTAGTCTCCAGACCCCACACAGCTATTTAAACTCGGTTTTTCTCTCTCTCCAATAGAGCAGTACAAGTGATAGCTCATATTTTCCACTCATATTTTATTGCCTCTTTGTTCTTTGGTTTTTGATAATTTTCTTTACATATGTACAATCTAAGATACACATTTAAACTGATAGTTACATTTTGTATATTTGTTGTTTTTATTTTATGTAATTTACTTCATTTTTTTCAGCCTACATGTTTCCCGGTTGCTGTAAATGGAATCTTCTGATAGCTTCTGAAGTAATGTGCTACTTTATTTTCTCTTATTTTAGGATATCTGGCATACCATGGTCACCATAAGATCTGAAAATATTATCTTAATCTCTTCTGTGATCTCCAGGATAAAATCAAAACTTCTAGGCCAGTCATGCAGGACTCTCTACAAATCTTGCCCCATCCTTTCCTGTCAATCATACCTTCTCAGTCCTCTGCACAGAACTGAGCCTTCCCACTGCCGATCCATTGTGGATACTCCTGGGCATGTCCCAAATCACCGGCATGTGACCCTCCCTCCGTTCAAACCTACCCTTCTTTCAGGGGTCAATTCAGGCTGTGTTTTCTTTGAGAAGCTTCCCTGATTACTCAGACACCCAGAGATCTTTCCTCGTCCTTGTGAACTCACTGTCTTCTCTCAACCATGTGCCCTATGCAAAGGCTTGCAACCTCTAATTTATATTGGAACAGACGGGTGACATGAGAGAGTGATGTGGACTTGGTATAAGGGGTCAAAAGTGAAACTACAATGATAAATGGTAATTGACATCTGGCCACAGTGCAAGGGAGATATTTGAGGGAGCGGCAAAATGGGCAGTGTAACAAAACTGTAAAGAGAGCAGCTACTACTGAGTGTCCTCTCATCATTCCCATCCAGAATGACCATGCGGTGTTGTTAGAACTTCCAATTTTTGAGGAATGCCAGGGGTCTGGACTTTTAGGCATAATTTAGTAATTCTTATTTTTTTCAACTTTATTGAAGTATAACTGACAAACAAAATTGTAAGATACTTAAAGTGTACATCACAGTGATTTGATATATGTGTACATTGTGAAAAGATTCCTCCCATCTAGTTAATTAACACATCTATCACCTCATATATTTATTTATTGTTTTTTGATCACAATATTTAAGTTTTACTCTCTTAGCCAATTTCAGTTATACAGTACAGTGTTATCAACTATAGTCCTCATGTTATATATTAGATCCTCAGACTTTATTCATCTTATAGCTGAAAGTTACTACCTTTTTACCAACTTCTCCTTATTTCCCCACCCCCAGCCTCTGGCAACCATTTTTCTAATGTTCTTCTTCTTCTTTTTTTCTTTTTTTTTGGCTGAGGAAGATTCGCCCTGAGCTAACATCTGTTGCAAATCTTCCTCTATTTTGTGTGTGGGCTGCCGCCACAGCATAGCCATCTACCAGTGGTGTAGGTCTGTGCCTGGGAATTGAACCCAGGCCGCCAAAGTGGAGCATACCAAACTTAACCACTAGGTCACCAGGGCTGGCCCTGTTTCAAAGTCTAGTGATTTTTAATGTTACCAACTCATTTCACAACTTAAAAACAAAAATACTGTGAGGGCCAATGCTGCAAGGGCCAAAGTAGCCAGATGGCAGCCTCTGGCTTAGAGTGCCTCGTGCATGGAACTCTACTTTATACCTCTGTTATGCCAGACTGTACACTGGCCAAAACAGTTCACTCTTTGAAGGCCATTGTCTCTCTTATAATTCTCATGTTTTCTATTCACAAAAGATATCCTTGCACACAGATCTTCAGAAACTATTCATTGAATTCAAATAAATTATCACTAGTTTCTAATATTCACCAAGCCTCAGTGAAGAGGGATGGGTAGAGAGTCTCCTGAAAAGGCAGTTTGATGGCAAAAAAGAGTAAAAGTGATTTGCTTAATTTCTTTAATGAGAAAAATAATATAGACTTTCCTAAGGCAGACCATGCTCTTATTAGATAAGTCAAGGTGATAGCAGCTGTAAACAATTGAAAAGAGTAGAAGAATGAATTAGACTTTTTAAGGTTTAAGACGGGTATGGTCTTGGGTTTGAAGACAAAGCTATGACTCCCCCGTAAGTCATTTTAAAAGGAGTCTTATCAGCAGTGATCTTTCTGAAGACTATGCATTTTGTACTAAAATCTGTGGGTGTATTTCCTATAGAAAGTGGGAAGATAAGTGTCTAGAGTCCTTGATTTATTTTCTTGTCCTTCCGCCTTCCATAACCATGTATCACTGACAGTCAGAGGAGAGTCTTCTGAGGAAGAAATGTTCCCAGCATCTTTACATAGAGAGGTGATAAAGGAAGTCCTTGTAGCGTACTAGCGTCGAGTTTATGTCCTTTTCTTAAGCGAAATTGGCCATGCTATCTTTCCTGAAAAAGTTTAGAAAATGTCTGTAGTTCCATACTAGACTAAATTAGATGACACTGTATTTACAATTTCCTATAGTAATTACTCTTCTGTGTTCTACCAACCAGAGGACACTTATCCAGAAGAAAAAAGAGTGGGATTTGAGATCTTTAATAATTCAGCAATCAGGGTTTTTTTGCATTATTGCAAATGGGGGGAGATCCGGGTCACATGAGGCTAAGACAATTGGGATCTAAGAGTAGCTGTTCATTTTTAAGAAGTGGACTCCAAGATGGTTGAAATTTGGATGATTCCCTTCTCATTTTTTGCTATTCTCCTCTCCCTTCAAGACACATGCTTGAAAATGACTGATCACACACAGGTTCTTCACAAATCCTCTGCACATGCTTCATTGATTGCAAAACTCCACATGTGTGAAAAGCAACGATCCCTCACAAATTTCAAAATATACATTGTTACTTTCCAAACAATTAGGCTACAATGAAATATACTTGATGTTATATGTCTTTGGGGAATCAAATTATTTCATTGTCACATTAAGTGATATAAATTCTCTTATTGCCATAGCATCACCAAATAATGCCACTAGAAGAGAATCCATCAGTTCGTTACTGAGACATGTTGTTTTCTTGTTGGAGTATGGATAGACTAGAGTTTTAAGATATGATCACATGTCCATATACGAGTTTGTGTGTGTGTGTCGTAAATCTCAATCTATTTGGAAAGATCACTTTTCCTTTTTTTATTCTTTCCCTTTTTAAAAAACATATTTGATTTGTTTTTAACTTTCAGTGCATCATCCTGCTTAATAATTGATTTGTCAAATATAGTTTATCACCTAATGTTAATTGCACTTTGAGGCCCATCCATACTCATCTCTCTGAAAACTTCTATTGTTTTGTAGGCAAAAAACACATGGCTTCAGAACATATCTAGGAGTCTTCCTTATGCCTAGAATTGCAAGATCACCTCAATGGCCTGAAAGAGTTGTACCTCCCGAAAGTGAGATTGCCAGACTTCCACATTCTGGAAAACCTCTTCTTGAAAAGTTAAAAAAAGAAATCAGAAAAATTTCTTGAACCATGCAAAGTAAATGGAAGATTTACTTTGCATGATTTAGACTTTTTTTTAAATTGAGGTCACATTGGTTATAACATTATATAAATTTCAGGTGTTCATATCATATTCCAACTTCTGTATAGACTACAATGTGTTCACCACCAAATGTCTAGTTTCTATACATCACCGTACATATGTGCTCCTTTATCTCTTTCACCCTCCCTTTCCCCCTTTCCCTCTGGTAACCACCAATCTGTTCCAATATCTATGTATTTGTTTAGTTATCTTCCACATATGAGTGAAGTCATACGGGAATGTAAATTGGTACAGCTACTATGGAAAAAATATGGAAATTTCTCAAAGAATTAAAAATAGAAATACCATATGATCCACCTATTCCACTTCTGGGTATTTATCCAAAGAACATGAAAACACGAATTTGAAAAAATATATATTCACCCCTATGTTCATTGCAGTGTTATTCACAATAGCCAAGATTTGGAAGCAACCTAAGTGCCATCAATGGATGAATACATAAAGAAGATGTGGTATATATTTACAGTGGAATACTACTCAGCCATAATAAAGATGAAATCATGCCATTTGCAACAACATGGATGGACCTTGAGGGTATTATGCTAAGCAAAATAAGTCAGATGTATGATTTCTGAATAAGAATCATACAGAAATAAGTCTGTATGATTTCTGTTTCTTTCTATAAAGGGTTAGTACATGGTCAGAATCCAAAAACTATCAAACATTTGTCAGTTCACTCTCTAACCTCATCTGTTGACTTTTCTTTCCTGCACCAACATATCTTCCATCAGCCGTTTTGGGCCATTCCTTGGACGTGCTGTGTTTAATGATATTTCATGCCATTTGCTCTGCTTAGAATGCTCTTTCCCTTCTTTCTAACTTTTAATTTCCTTCTTGCCTCCAAGACCCAGCTCAAAGAGCACCTCCTCTCTGAAGGCTTCCATTGTTTTGCAAGCAGAGAAAGGCAATTTCTTTCCTGTATTTTCACAGCACTCTATAGAAAAATTATTACAATAATGATCTTAGCATATTTTAATTATGTATTTGTGTATTTGCTCCTCCTTCCCCCAACTAGACCACTAGTTCTTTAATTACAGGGCTTGACATAATAACATGTACCAGATAAATGCCTGCTAAAAGATGGTGGAAATAAATAACTGAATAAATTAATTAAAATAATGAAGAAAAAGCCAACTGTTCCTCCATTATTTTCAAGCATTTCTTTATCATCCTATAAAAATTGTATTTTTATTGCATATCCACTGAATGTGTTTAAAATACAAAAGATTTTTCATATTCAAAACCTAATAGTATGGGGAATAAAAGGAAAAAAAATTAATAGCTGGAGGGCAAAGTATGGGTTAAAGGAACAGATTTTGCAGTTCAGGCAAGGCAAACATATTTTAACCTCCTTTTCCAGAAATGCTAGCAGCAGAATGACCCCCATTGCTGTGTTAGAACAGCCAGAGACACATACTAGGTATAAACAAGGATATACAGGAAAAAACAGTAGTTCCCCTTGTACCTTAACCTCCAAAAGCCATTTTTCATTGCCTGCTAATAAAGTGAGAGACACTTTTCTGTAAATGGCAGTTTAGAATCTCTATGTAGAGCCTTGGTCAACATAATTATGTCAAAATATTTCAGGGTTCATGCACGTGCTTGCTGGGTGAAGCTGTGTTGAGAACTTTGGCAGTCATTAAAGAAATAGAGCGACTAGTTATATTCATCTTTACAGGCACATTGGAAAATGGCACACTACCAACAGAGACCATGATTGTTAATAGGCCTGGCATGTTCCACATTAATAGCGCTCTTGAAATTGTCAACAGGTTAGAAATGTGATGGCAAATGTATGAGGAAGAAATAAGCATGCATTTTATCCATGCATGTCTGTCTTCCTTCCTTCCTCCCTTCCTCCCTCCCTCCCTCTCTCTTTCTTTCTTTCCTTCATTCTTTCTTTCCATCCTTCCTTCAGTCCTTCCTCCCTCCCTTCCATCCTTCCTTCTTTTTGTTTCTTCTTTCTTTCGTTCTTCCTTTGTCTTTCCTTCTTTCTCACAGAGATCACACAGTGGTAGAGGAAATTATGAATGACACGAGGACAAGAGTCATGATGTTGATGATATTAATAATAACAATAATGATCTCACTGAATCTCTACCAGATATTATGCTAGCTACTTTACATTTTTTCCACCTTATATCTGTGTTATATTGGGCAAATTACATATCCTCTGGAAGCCAGTTTTCTCATCTGCAAAATAGGGTCTTGACAGAATGAGTTTCACACGGTTGTGATGACATGTAACACAGTGCTTTGTACACCGGAGGTACTCCATAGATATTAGCTCTTATCAATATCATTGTCACTGATCCCCCATTGTGCAGATGAGAAAACTGAGCCTTAGAGAACTTAACTAACATGTTCACAGTCACTCAATCTGTAGAAATAAATAGTTGCAATGCATACACGGGGCTAAAGAAATGACAAATTTATAGCACCAATAACCAGAATAGAAGAAACAGAACCAACATTGAATTCTGTCCAAGTAACTTAATTTAATCTTCATCCGTACATCTGGAGAGGATATTACTAGTTCCGTTTTACAGATGGAAAAAAACAGGTTTAGAAATTCTAAGATTTGACCAACATCACAGACTTAGTAAGTGGCTGAGTTGCATTTAATAGACTTACAAGCCCAAGCTCTTTCTGGCACATCATGCAGTCTGCACCAGGAAATGGCAATAGTTTCAATCTACACCTAGCCTTGGCAGTACTTGAGTCTATTACAGATAAATGGCATTGAAATAATGGATTTTTGCACAGCCTTCCTTGTAAATTAGCTTCCAGTCTTAATATAGTGTTCCTGAAGTTGATTTTTTTGCTAAACGTTGCTTTATTACAGCAACACTATGTGTGGATTTAGTCCTTCCTGAAATGTCTTTTCCCCAGAGGCATATCAGCCAACAATAACAGTGGCTATATTCAGCTGAGAGCACCAGATAACTGATTTATTTTGTCACTGGCACCTTTATGAGCTTCATTTGCTGGGGGAGAGCTGGAAAAAAATCCTGCCTTTCATTTGTTTCTAAAATCATGGCACTGAAAGTCTAAAGTACTAAATGTGATCTTGAAGCCAAATTCCAGGTGGAGAAATATAATTATTTTAATGAGTCCTATTGCTAAGTAAATCTAGCATGGTGTTCAAGGCTTACATTCCCCAAGTGAATGCAGGGGAGCTGAGAAATGCCCTGGTGTCACTTCACCACCACCTGATGTCCGACCTCCTAAATTCTCTTGCCTTGATGCTACCTAAATGGGTGTTTCCAGTATTAAAACCCCTGCAGTAGCTTTAAAAAATAGGGTAAAACATATAATGGCCTGAAATCCCTGTTGCCTCTGCTTTTCCAACTGAGAATTGTACCTGAATAATACAGTGAACTTAAACATGCTGTGGGACGTACACTGCTCTTTAGTAATGGGCTGTTCAATTGAAATTTTACAGGTAAGTTGGGTGCTCTCACTTAGTCAGATACTAAAAGGGAAGATGGTGGGGTTCAATACTTCAGTTCCCAGAAGGCAGGCACCACAATATGATCTTCTTTGCATCTCATTCAGCAAACATTTATTGAGCATCTTCTACGTGCCAGACACAGTTCTAGTGAGTGAAAGACAGGAGTGAACAAAAAAACCCAAAACACTCCTATGCCCACGGGGCTTTTCGTTGAGTGGAATGAGTCAGACAATAAACAAGGTCAATTAGTGAAATAAATAGTATGTCAATGGTAGTAAGTGCTCTTGATTAAATCAAAACAAAGAAGAGGGGGAGGGAGCACCTGTGGGTCTGGGAACAGAGGTGCATTTTTAAATCAGGTGGCCAGAGAGAGATTCATTGAAGAGTACAGTCCTCAAAAAAGTGAAGGAGTCATGCAGACTATTATGAGTTGAATTATGTTCCTTCAAAAAGGGTATGTTGGTGTCCTAACTCCCAGTACCTCAGAATGTGACCTTCTTTGGAGATAGACTCTTTCTAGAGGTAATCAATTTAACACGAGGTCTTTAGTGTGGGCCCTGATCCAGTATGACTGTTGTCCTTATAAAAAGAGGAAATTTGGACACAGAGACAGACATAGAGGGAAGAGAATGTAAAGAGACACAGGAGAAGATAGCTATCTATAAACCAGATAGAGAGGCTTGGAACAGATCTTTCCCTCACAGCAGTCAGAAGGAATCAACTCTGCTGACACCTTGATTTCAGACTTCTAGCCCTCAGAACTGTTGAGTAAGTCATTTCTGTTGTTTAAGGCAGCCAGTAAGGGTACTTTGTCATGGCAGCCCTACCAAACTAACACAGGGGCAAAGAGAACTACTGGGAACTACTGGGAGAACTACTGGGAGGGAGTATTCCTGACATGTTCAAGAAAGAGCAAGTTGGCCATGATTGGTGGAGAAGACAATATTTAGGGTAACAATTTATTATAGCGCATCATGGCAAACAAAGTACTTTCATGCTAGTTTTGCATTTGCATTTTACCACAACTTTATGTAATAAATGAGATGAATGAGGATAGGCTGTATGTGTGTGTGAGTGTGTGTATCCTCTGACCTCAAAAGTTGCTGAATCCCAGAGAGTCAAATTTCCTCTTCAACATCACAAAGCTGGCCATTGACAGGAAGGATTCCTTAAGCCAACAATATCTGACTCCAAATCAAGAGTTCCTTCTATACATCATGTAGATTGAGTGAATATCTATTTCTTAAGCCATGTTTGTCCTAATCAAAGCAACTCTTTCCTTCCCTCATTATCTATCATTAGACAGGATGTAGCATTCATGACATAATTAAGGGAGCATACAGTTTGATTAACACAGTCTGCCTGAAACAATATTTTAAGATCGCCCTGGCTAGTCTCACATCAACTGCAATATCATCTTGATTGGAGTTGAGACAACCACCTCTGCTCTTTCCTCCATGCCTTGCACACACACAGAGAATAGGTCCTGTAATAAATTAGCTGGGTTATATGTGGAAAGGGACAGCAATGACATCTTATCTGGGGGTCTAACCACAGGACTTAAAAAAATGACTTACACGGAGCTAATGGACAGATTGGTGTTCAGGTACATGTGTAAGAAAAACTAACTTTACATTCCGGAAGCAGAGTTAATCAATAATTAACCATGTTTAGGAAATAAAATGCCCATACTCCCACTTCTAGAAGAATTGGTAAGCTAATCAGTTTCCCCATATGATAATCACTTCTTTGTAACTAGTAGTGTATGACACCCTAATGACTTCATGGAGATACCATCACCTGGTAAATTAAATACCAGGGATTAAGTGAACTAAATATTGAGAGGAGAGAAGTGAAAATACATGGGGAAAAAGCATTTAAATGCTGTTGAATCTATTGCATCGCATAATTGTAGGCTATAATTTCACTAGGTAATACATAAATGCTAACGACATTGAAGCAAATTACATCAGAGTCTAAACTTTCATTATTGTTGAAATATATATTATATAAAAATGTTAACTGACAAAATTAAACAGACATGCTGTTTATTTGATAATAACAATGGAATGGCCATGTTTTAAACCTAATTATCTTCTCCTCATGTCTCCCAAGACACCTAGAACTTTACTTGAATAATAATAATGACATGCCTCTAAAGCTAATAGATTACAGATATCAAGGGACCTGATGTGGAAATTATGCAGCGAGAGGTCAACAAGCGTACTCACTATAAATTAGTTAATATGCATTATTAAATAATATTAATCAGATAATTTAATAATGATACCAAGGCAGAATTTTAGTGCTTAGCCCTTGATCCCAAGTCTGCCTCTCTCCTAAAAGCAATCCTTTTCTCTTTTTTGATTTGTAGGCCTATCCAGATCTCATCTCAAAAACATCCCTTCTAAGAACGTTTCATCTCTGCTGTGGACACAGAGACCAACACTGATGTAACTAAAGGTTATTTATGTTTCCATACTTTAGAGTCAGTCTCATAAGGATCTTTCCTAAGAAAAGGACACAAAAAGTCTACGTATTGCAAACACATCCCAACAAAAGACTCTTTAATATCCTGCCAGCCTCCAGCCTAATTGACAGTCTTATTTTCATAAGTGGAGAAGCAGGAAGTACAGAGAGAGAGATGGGTGAATATTAATTGATGTTCATAAACCTAAACAATGTCATTTGCATCCGTCAATCCAGCTTCTCAACCAGCAAGTATTATTTACAGTATATTACGATCCAGTGGTAACGTATAGAATGCCATTTGGGCAGAGGTTCACCGGCATTGCCCTTGATTTATCTGTATGATAAGGACCACCGTGGGGTTATGCACACTACACAGCTTGCAGCTGAGGGAAAATTTTGGGTGGAAAAGAAGACAGATCTATAAGAGTTCTAACATGCTCCCATATGTGGTTGAAGTTGGGCAAAATCTGCTTCAGTGAATATTTATTTACAAAGAAGTATAACTCCCATGTTAGAGTGTGTGGACTGATGGAGTCTGTCAACTAGGTGTAACTCGAAGAAAGCAAGAAGAAATAAACTTTCACTTCTGTCCTGGATTTTTGAATGGTCAGTTGCATGCCTTATAAGGAGGATTATAGAAATGTCAACACCTCTTTCTAGCCAGGTTGTCTTCTTCTCCAATCTATCTCAGCCTTTGAATTCCTATATTCATGTCATACCCATGTTACATCATTAAGTTCTCTCTTAGTTCAGGCTGCTATAACAACAATACTATAGATTGAGTGGCTTAAACAATAGAAATTTCTTTTCTGAAGGTTGGGAAATCCAAGATCAAGTTGCCAGATGATTTGGTTCCTAGTGGTGGCCCTTTTCAGTCTGCAGAAGGATGCCTTCTTGCTGCAACCTCATATGTCTGAGAGAAAGAACTTCTCTCTCATGTTTTTGCCTTGTAAGGGCACTAATCCCATTCATGGGGGCTCTATCCTTATGACCCAATTGTCTTCCAATGGCCCCACCTCCAAATATCATCCTATTGGGGATTAAGGCTTCAACATAAGAATTTGTGGTGGATACAAACATTCATTCCAAAGCAAGGTCCTTATGAAAACCCAGTGTATTACTTGGTCCTAAAACTTGTTTCACTAGATCTATGGTAGAATGGCTAAAAGAGGAGTTCAGGAGTCAAAAGATGCACACACAGGCATGTCTCTATCACAAACAGAATTTTGAATTTGAGCAAGACAATTTTCCTCCCTCCACTTCATCTGCTCATCTATAAAATGATGATAAGGGGCATATATTATATAAGCTGTTGTTTTCACATTAAAATCAGTATAAACTTGGACCCACCTTCATGATTAGAAAAACATATTGTTTAAATAATACACTTTTCTAATCATTCTAAAAATATTAATCTATAAGATCACGCCTCTGATTAAAGCCTGTATGCCTCATCGAATCCCGATGTACAGCCAACAAACCTCCTGAGACTTAATAATCTTTCAGTCTTGAAAAATAAAAATAAGAAAAAATAAAATGTCATTTCAGATTTTGATGAAGATTCTTTTAATGTGCATATCTGTATATAAAAATACTTGGAAGCAGTGAAAATGTATGTATCAATAATAATTTTTTAGAGGGATACATTAAAAATCTTTATATTCAAATGCTATTTTATATAACCTCACGTGCAGGAGAACTTGAGATGACACAATTTTTAATTGAAACACAGACTCTGACCGAATCTTTTTCTCTATCGTCACTGTCATAAAAACTATATTGCTTATAAAAATGTCAGTAAGCACGATAATTTCTATAGTGGCAGAGCGAATCCTGTGCAAACAACTAGGAATGGATCCAGAGATTTATAAATAACATCTCATATGATACAAAGGACCTAAACACTTCAAATGTAAAGGAACAATACATTTCAGGAACCTTTCAATTAACCTTTAAATATATGGAATTATGGTTTTCATTATCTTTCATATGGTTTTATTGTTTGGTACAACAAAATCTTCTCCAACTGGCATATACAAATTTCACTGTTAAATTTGCTATTCGATCAATAATCAGATAATTCTCATAATAACATATGTTTGAAAAGTATAATGTGAAATAGGAATCTCCTACCCTACTAGGGAGAGTGTAGTTTGGTAAACTTTACTGAAAATAATTTGATATTAGGTATCAAGTTCTAAAATGAGTGCATACTTTTTGACCCAATAAATCTAATTCTAGAAGTTTACACTAAAAATTTTTCCATAAAAGATGTGCACAAAATATTTATTATGTCAACCAGTTAACAGAAACATCTGGGCCCTTTCTAGACATACTTTCAAAGTGCTGAAGAAAAGCTATCTCTTTCAGGTGCCTATGCTGCAACCCCCAAAATGAATTTTGCATTTACCATCTAGTGGTGTGCAGGAGCCAGCTCAAACCTGCTCAAGAAAGACAGAGTTTCAGGAATTTTGTGAGCTGATTGTCTAAATAAAGCTTTTAATAAAAATAAAATTATATAAATGCCCAATTTAATAGTTTACATTAAAATACTTAAAACTCGTCGCTTACGGTTTATTTTATTACATTTTACTATTCTCTATGGTCTTGAGGTTCTTTATACCTATTATGCTTGCACAATGGGAATATTATATAATGTAATGCCACTTACTGTACCTCTCATTGCAAATCCACGTTCAGTGATATCACACTGGTAGCTTGAAATTGCCCATGATAGGAGTATTTACACTACAGACATCATCAAATGCTACAAGTCAGGGCTTTACTTCTTGTTTTGTTGATTGTCTAAACAAATGTTTCTCAACTTTTTTGTTTTATTATCATCACCTTTACCTTTACCTTTCAGATATTTTTGTCCTAATTGTCTTCACACATGAAATATTTAAACCACAGATATATCACTGTTTATGTATTGTATGTATATCTATGCTTTACACCTAAAAAGAATAACATTTTTTGCCCCATCCAAGAGCCAGTTTTTTCCCCCTGAGGTCACATCAACCCCTTTGAAAATGTCTGGTCTCAACTTAAAAAGTGATGAAAAAAATGTTAATACTGCAGATTAAACTTAAGTGCCTCATGTCTGCAGATATTATATTGAGGAGAGCACAACAAATTAAGAAACACTCTTCCAATATTTGAACACTATTATCCAATTCAACCAACTGACTTAGTTCATTTACAAACTGGTGAAGTTTCAATATGTGTTTTTTGTTTCCCTTCTGTCTTATATGTTAATGTAAATGCAAATATCAATCAGTATTCATATTGGAAATACACTAATTTGTCAATTGCAACCATATGTTGGCTACAGATGCAAGACTTCAGAAAAATGAACAAAGGTGTTCTGTAAGAATCAATTGGCTGTATGGAATTTACAATAAAGAATATTTTTTATTTTATTATTACTTGTAAATTGAGCATTACATATCCTTTATAACAGTAAGATTTATGAAAAAATGTATATATGTATACATATGCACACATTTTGTCCCCCGAGAGCACACCACTGTATATAACCTACATTTAAAATCAAACCAACACAAATATCTGCAACAAATTGGTGAAAACTTTCACAAAATATTCATACATATTCACAAGTATACACAAAGACATTCACTTTTCTATCTCCTTCTCCCAATCACACAAAAACTTTTAATGTGATATCGCAATGGTGTAAGTGTGTGACATAGGCACCCCTACGGAGAATGGAAGGGCCAATCTGGGGAGAGAAGGAAAAAGAGTGGAGAGGAAAAGGGATAAAGAGAGTCTAATTTTTTTTAAAAAGGTGGGGGAGGTGAAGAGAAAAGGTAAAGAGCTCAAGGCACCCCAAGGTTGTTTGGGGAGAAGGGATTGTACATTTCCAGAGATGGGGAGACCAACATGCAGTGCAACCACCAAAGAATAAAAGTTGCAAATAAGAATGAAAAGAAAAAAAAAAAAACAAGAAAATAAAAATAGCAGCAGAAGAACATATCCCACCTTTGTCCGTCCCAAATCTGTTAATTATCTACATTCGAATCCGGAAAGATGGCTCTCTCCTGTAAGGGGAGAGACAATTGTCAGCTTGCCTGGGAGTCGATGTTGGTTTTGTCTTATTTTAAACTTGATCATTTAATTCTGTGTCAGTGGTGCTGGCAAGATGTATACTTGGGATGAAACCACTCCCTGAAATGTTCTTACTGATATTTTCAGGAATTACATAACCCAATTCAAACATAATGTCATTGCAATTATTCTTCTGAATCAGGAAAAATATATATCCCTCCAATTTGCATGAACGTACATGTTATGAACCTTTCTTACTAGCACTCAGGTGCAGACATTTTTGGGAAGAATCAAGGAGCTTTTAGAAGATATTTTGCAAACTTTCAAGAAGGAATGGGGCATTGTTCTCTTCTACTGAAAATTGAGGAAATCATGAGTAATATTTCATTGGTTTCTGGCAATTAAATGTAAATTCTTGGAAAAACAATACAATAATCAGGAATCACATTTAATATATCTAGATCTTGAAATTCCTTTATTTAAAATGTTCTTTCTTTCTTTTGTTTTAATTATATAAGGACCAAGAAGGGTAAAACACATACTTTGACCCAGTCAAAAAAATGAGAGTAATAAATTCCTATTTCTCTCTTTTTAGCCCTCCACTCCCCATTTTCCAGGTAGAATTTCATCCCTGACTTATCATCTAATTCCAATACTTCTACAGAAAACAATAAGACAGAGAACTAACAGTTAAAAGAGGCAAATTCCAAGAGCGACATATGTTAATCATAGCAAGAAATAATGTTCTTTCACTTAAGCAATACACCATGCCTTGCTGACGTGTATATCCTATAGGGATCTCTAATCGAAACATTTAATTTATAGAAAACAGATGGCTCTGGCTTTCCTACCAACTTCTGTTTGTTATGATAAATCTGAAGCCATAGATATTTCCCTTAGCGAGCATGAAAAACCAGGGAAAGGATGTAGAAAGAGAAAGAGTTTGCTCTAGGAATAAATCCTGAGACATTATCATTCACTGGTGTAAAAAGTCTGATCCACAGCCTCAGAAAGATTACCAGTTGTTTGCCCCAAATGGCATAAATCACGTGTGAAAGTGGGTTTTGTACATGTCTCAATAAACTCTACAGTCCAACCAGTCCTCCGTTTCTGTGCCGGCTGCTGACTGTAAATCATCGCCCTCCATGTAGCTGTACTTTGTGGATGAACCGCCAAGCAGTTCCAGCTGTCTTCAGGGCTGTAACATTTGCCCTAAGGAGTTGGCGGTGTGGCCACAGCCAAGGAAAAATCAGGATAAAATAATTCGCAGAATGGAGATGATATTCACCTCCACAGTTCAAGTCAATGGCTAATTGCAATAGGCAAAAGATCAAAAATAAAAAACGCTACAATAGGGGCTGTCCTGGTGGCATAGTAATTAATTCACATGCTCTGCTTTGGTAGCCCGGGGTTCGCAGGTTCAGATCTCGGGCACGGACCTACCCACCGCTCATCAAGCCATGTGTGGGAGGTGTTACACATATAAAGTAGAGGAAGATGGGCACAGATGTTAGCCCAGGGCCAATCTTCCTCACCACCCCCCCAAAAAGCTACAATAATCCTAACAATTTCAAGACATGTTCCACTTTTGTGAAACACTTTCATGTGCTAAGATGATTAAAAGAACTTCAGAGACAAACAGATCAGGGTTGGAAGCCTGTTTCTGCCACATCTTATTAGCTGTACGTATAATTTGAAGCATCACAAATTACTAATTTCCCTGAGTCTCAGTTTTCTCCTCCATAAAATGAAGCAAAACAAAACAAAATTAAAAACAAAGACAAAGCAATAAAGAAGAACCATGTACTTATCTGAGAGTTAGCTGAAAGGATGCATGTAAGCCATTAGCACTTATTAAGATTGGAATAAAACTGAGCCTATTTTTTAGTTCCATCTTTATAACAAAAATTGTGCGTTACTGTTATGTCACTTTTTACATGAGAACCGATTGCAAGAATAATAGTTAGACTGAGGTTTAAGCCAAAGAATAACGCAGGAAAGTACTGACAAAAGAACAGGGACTTTAGGAGCAGATCTGATTATGAAACTTTGTTCCACCCAATCATTCTATTCTGACCAGGTCACTTAGTCTATTTAAATTCCTCATTTGCAAACTGCAAATAAGGACGACAACCTTGAAGTGGTAGAGTGAATATTTTGCACATTTGTGTAAAAAGCACACAAACACAATATCTGGCACACAGGATTATTACTTGCAAAAAAAGTGTCATTGAACTGGAAAATTTATCCTTGGGGTTGGGAAACAAGGCAATTCCTAACAACAACTTTATACTGGCTTACATTTTTATTATACTTTATCATTTCAAGAATCATCCACCTCTGCTTTCAGGCAGAGCAGGCATTATGCCCGTTCTCAAGATAAGGAAAGTGACATTTTCGTAATCTTGGAAGCAGAATACGTGTGTGTGTGCACACACGCGCATGCATATGTGTATGTTTGTAAGAAAAATAAAAGTCATGTTAATGGAATGATTATATTTTAATGGAGTGAGAAAATCTCTAAAAATGACTGATATTATTAAAAATGAAGAATGCTGAGAAGTGAAAAATATTTTGAATCCTGTGAACCTTCATTGTCACTGCTATTTCACTTCCACATATTTATGATTGAGTCACTATTGCTTGATGAGCCATTTTGTCCTATGTGGCACTATTGAAGAGATTAATGAGTCAGGAGACCTGGTGAGTTAAATTAACATTTTTAAAGTTAAAATTTATCCCGATTAATAGTAATTAAACCCACCAAATATGCTAGGGCGACAACACCAAGATTAATCCTGTCCCACTGTAAAAGTAATTCACTTTGTACACTTGAATTACCCATAAAAAAGTTCTCTGTCTTTGAACACGAACTACTGTAATTGTTGAACACTCCAATTATTGCTCAGAAATACAAATTTAAAGATTCAAACAAAATGGAATGCTGAATGAAAAGCATATAACTTATTGGGAGTCAGAATTAAAATGAATCTACTGAATAAGTAAGAACTCATATTTGAGACAATAACAATTTTTTAAAATATTCACGACTTTTAATTTACTGTTTTGGAGACTAGATAATTGGAAAGATCTTATTTACTGTCCAATCATTGCAGGAGTCAGAGTTCCAATATGCACAATAATTCTGAAAACTGCATTTGCCTCATTTAGACTTTGTCTTGTTTTATGACTATATCAGCACTAACCACACTCTGCCCTTAAAGTATCCAAACAGTACTTTCAACGTCCTTTATTTTTTTCTCCTAGAAGGAAAATATTTTGAGGTGGAGAAGAATCAGCTCATTAAGGAAAACTTCTACTATCTCCCTAAGCATCTTTCTGTTTCTTGGTTCTCTCACTTAGATTAATTCTGTCATCACAATACCACTACTGCCTGCAAATGTATTCTGTCCACCCTTAACGTTCTCATTTTGACCAACTGTGTCCATTAAGGTAGACCTTTGCTTCCTCCTAGCTTAGACCTCCTAGCATGGATTTTAAAATGGATTGGGGAGGAGGAAGAAATAAATAAATATATGAAAATCATCAAAACATCTTGTGCTTATGCCTGGATTACTTACTTCAGAGTTCATGGCTGCCTCAACAGAGAAATTGTCTTCTGGAAAACTTCACACCTTCTTAGAGCAAAAGCAAAGAATGAGTCAGATTTCCTCAACTGAGTCCCTTTTATGGTCTTCCTTCCAAATCCCATAGCCTGTCTGAAGAGCTCTGTTCTGGAAATATTCCAGGTAGCTAGTTCTGAGAATATTCTCATTTCCAGGTGTCCATCACCATTTACCTATAGGAGACAATCCTAACCTCAGAGCAAGTCTGCATTAAGTAAATCCATAGAGCAAATGAATACATAGAGAAAATATCAAGTCTTACAAACAGATTCACACATGTACAGCATCAGACATTGTTACCCTCACACCCACCACAACCAAGGAAGAGTTCCAAAACCAATTAAGTACTTGTTGGTTTCCTAGAATGGCATCATGCCAAGAATTAATTAGAAAGATCCATTAATCTAACCAGTGATACATGTGGGTGTGAGTGTGGGTGTGTCCGTAATAAAACTTTACTTTCCCATACTTTTCCCATTTCATTTGCATGATAATATTTGGAGTAGAAATGCAGTAGGAAAACTTACTAATAGAAATTAGATTTTATTTGAATAGGGAGAAAATAGGAAGAGGGGTTATTCTGAGAAAAGGGAAAGAGATTTAGAGTCAGAAGAACTGTGTCTGAGCTCTGGCTCCACCATTTATTCTGTATGTGATTATATATGACACCATACATTTTGAAAGCTCAAAGATGGGATTGTTTTAGTCCGAATCAATGTCCATCAATCAAATGCTCTCCTTTAGAAGCAGTGAAGGAGTGAGAGTTTTGAAGTCACAAATAATCTGCATTCATCAACTATGTACCCTTGTTCAAGCCACTTAATTCTCTAAGCCTCAGTTACCTTACCTATTAAGGGGGGAAATGAAACATACCACTTCAGGGAGTTACTAAGAACAGAATGAGATTAGGTACATAAAATTGTTTTCAAGGAATGCAAGATCAATAAATATCCATTGCTTTTTCTTTTTCTTTTCTGAATATAACATATTAGCATATTTAGATGATTAGCATATTTAGATGATTATTACAAAAACTGGTATCGATTAAACTACAGAAAATGAGGAAAAGGGTCTGTGTTTCTTCTGTATTTCCCAATTGTCTTAACACAACGCTGAACACACACCAGGTGCGTATACAGGCAAGTATATGTGTCTGGGGGTCTTCTTCATATCCAAGCCCTGCTCTCACCTGCCTGAGTCACCTTTGACAAATCACTTAACCTCTCTGCACGTGTGTGGAGTGAGGGTTTGAACTGCATGATCTCTGAGGCTTCTTCCAGTAATATCTTCTCATCATCTGGTATCTATTTGCTCACTGATAGATTATCTTCATCCTTTGTTCTGAGTTAATGTTGCTTTTTAATGTACCGATAAACCGAAAGAAGGAGGTTAGATAAACATACCATTATGTTGGGAATAAAAGCATCCCCACACAAATGATTTACTAAAGCATTGGCCAAAACTGAGTAGTAGTTGTTTGGTGGCCATTAGTTGGGATTTTCTTCATATAATCTTTAATGGAGCTGAAATTGACAAATAGTCGTAATTTGTTACTCCATAATAGAGTACAGGAAGAAATTCTTTCTAGGCCTGAGAAAGCAGACATGTTTACAACAGATATAGTTATTAGATATTATATTGAAATTATCTAATAAACTGAGAGGAAGTAACACACAGGCAGTCAAGAGGGGCCCATAGTTGATTTATATGTCTTCTGCCAGTGTTAGAGGTATAGTGATTTCCAAATAGTAAACATTTTCATCTAAAAAGGTAAAAATATCAAACTTTAAAAATGAAATCTCTAAGGGAAAGTATACATGTTCCATAATAAATGTTAGAACCTCTAATTGTATGTTTATCTAATTATCTACTTGACACAACTAGATTTCCTAAATGTTCACAAAATAAAATGCAATTGTAAAGTTTTTTAGATTTTTTTTGAAGGACACTAATATTATCCCCAATTTAAAATACAAAATGAATTAGACTGGAGTCAAGAGAAGTTTGATGCAGGGGTGGGGGGATAAATGACATTTTTTGCAACCTGCTATATGCCAGTCATCATGCTGTGTAATTTTACATACTTCATATGAAATCGTTACAAACTATGAAGCAGGTAATATTGTCTTTATACTATACTTGAGAAAACAGACCCCCCACAAATATCAAGTAACTTGTGCTGATCACAGATCTAGTGAAAGTAAACTGGGACAGAAACTCATATCTACCTTATTCTAGACCAGAGCTGGTGCTTCTTTTTTCCTGTTTTATCAAACTACGTGGGAGTGCACCACTCAGACATCTCCACAAAAGAAAACCTGCCTCCAGCTGCTGCCCCTTCAGATCAGCTGCAGAGCTCACCCTGAGGTTCTCCCAGGGCTGCGCCATGCCCATGACTGAGCAAAGTGGGGGTAACAGAGGTGAAAAATTCCTGCCCAGCTTGCCCCTCCTCAAAAGAGCCATTTTTGCTCCAGACCTCCCCATCTGTTTAGTTCAGACTTTCTTAGTGTAGTATTCCATCTGAGCCTCTTTCTACTCAACCATCATTCCTCCCCATGCTCTTTTCAGAGATATCAGACTCACTTTGTGGTCAGAAGACTCTCTATACCTACTCCTGTTCCCTCTCCCCTTAATTATCCACAGGCATTTCCACCAAATAATATCTTACACATCTAATTCCCCTTTGGTCTCAGCTTCTTAGAGGACCCAAACTGACACTGCTGGTGCAGAGAGTGGTCTGAGAAAGCAGGCAGAATGATGTGGTTTTGAGACTCTATCACTCCCTTCCCAGCTGGCAGGAAGGGCCTCATATGGTGTGGAATATGGGACAAGAAGAGTCCCTGGCCCAAACTTAAGAACTCATTCCTGAAGATTGCACTAGTGGGACCCTGGGAAGCGGCCTGGTAGAGGCAGACGCCCTTGCCAGTGAGACGATTCAGGCATTGGAAAAGTGTGGGAGTAACAACATCTATACAGATGGGAGAGTGGGCTGATTACTATCAAATTATATTGGCTCCAGGCCGAGGGATAATGAGAAACTGAGGGTGGTTAAGAAACAATTGAAAGCTAAGCATGAGGGCAAGAGGGCCCCTCTGGTAGCATACAAAGAGGCCCTTACGTTGTGCAGTGGAAGAGCAGACACAGTTGATAGCAAATACAGGCATTAATAATTGGAGGTCCAGAGCTCCCAAGATAAATAACTGCTCAGACCCGGCAGATCTGTTGCGCTAAGGCCCCAGTACTGATTTGGAAAGCCTTGAACTCTGAAACATGGAATGGCATCATCTGGAGAGGAAGTTCTTGAGGGATTTGGCTTTGCAGAGTCCCTTGAACCATCTGAGCTTGAAAACATGGCCCACCCCTCTCCATTAGGACTTCTCTTAATGGCTTCCCCTGTGCAGGAAGATGCTGCAGAGCCCTCTGCCTCATCAAGGCAATAGATGCTGCTTTCAGGAGCTGCTGCTGCTTCATCTCCTGTCCACCAGGACAATGACTAGGGTTACATTTCAGTGTAAATTTGTTGGGGATGTGCTGGGCCCATTAACTAAGAAAAGAGATTGCACTCCAAAGAAGCTGCAGGAATCAGCTAATACATACTGACAAGAGCCAGAGAAGAATCCCTGGGATTGGATTTTGAGGGTGATTGATCAAACAGGGCCAGAATAATGTATGACTGAATTTGTAGATTTGAGAGCTCTTCTTTAGGACGTAAGATTTAATGCCCTGGTAAGGACCCTGGGTAACGGGCAAATTCACTTCTAGGATGGCCCTTAGAAGCCTGGAAAAAAACAATGGCCAATGTCGAGTGAAGTTTGAGTGCCTGAATTGCCTTGTAAGACAGAAAGGGAATGAGTCAAAAGACTTGTGACGGTGGGCAGGTGGGAATGGATATATTTTATGAGTCCAGAACTCCTACCAGAGGGTTCTTTTCTTCTATGAACAAGCTCAGAGGACACATAAATCACCCAGGCCATTATAAATGCACTTATGGCAGGAATATCCAAATCACTGGAAGTTCAGTGGTGGCTTTCCTCTGCAGGTCAGAGCTCATGGTAGAAAAGGTGGACACAGGACTGGGCTTATTGATAGCCACCAGAGTGATGGGGCTGCACCAACTTCCAAGTATATCAATCCAAATTGTATACTCTTGGACCTGGGAAATGACTGAATGATTCTGTGGCCCCATTTACCACCACTCCCATGACCTACTGGGGGACTTTGTGCTCTGTCCCCTTCCCATCCTCTCAATGTTAGGCTCTTCTGAGTTAGAAGTTATGTTCCCTAAGGGGGAATATTCTTTCCATGGGCCAAATCAAGGTCCCATTGAACTACAAACTCCCACCGGGGTACTTGGACTCATTGTGTAGTCAAGAAGACCAGTCACCATTTTTGGTGGGCAGGGGTAATTAGTAGGGCTTCTGTTAGAAAATGCAGTCATGGAGGAATGCGTGTGGAACCTGAGTGACCTACTGGGTGCCTCTGGTTATTTCTTGCCCAGCTTTAACTATAAGTGAACACGTGCAACAAATGTACCTGAGATAAGTATAAATTCTAGGATCTTAGACCACTCGGGGATAAGGGTTTGGGTCACACCACCAAGTAAGTCACCAAGACCTGCTGAGGTGATAGCCGAGGGTGAAGAGGGTTTAAAATGGATAGCGCAGGAGGGAAATAAGAACACAGTTGCTTCCCTGAGACTACATTGCAGTCAAGTGGAGTTTATTCCACTTTCTTCCCTCTTCAAAGTTTCCTTTCAGGGGAAGCCCACAGCAACCACGGAGGAGTTGCTCTCCTAAAGTGGGTGGAGAAGTTGATCTGTACAGCACAAGGGATAGACTATGGCCGCCTTGGGAGCGCGCCACTCAGATCTCCCTTCATGAAAAAAACTGCTGTGAGTCATCAGTAGCTACTTGACAGCCTCCAGGGCCACAGTTTCAGGATTCACTGCAGATTTCACATGAAAGTAGTACTCTTCCAAGGCTTCTGTCACTCAATGACTGAAGTTGGAGCGGGTACTAGAGCTGGTCATTCCTGCCCAACATGGTTCCTCTTAATGGGAGGTCTTTCTTCTGGGGCTACCCAATGGCCTGACAGACATTCTCACAGTGCTACTACAGTTGGGGCTCTTCCAATCCAAACCCCCTTCTTTGCTTCACTTATTTCACAGATGTCAGATTGGTGGTCCAAAGTCTCCCTGCCTCTTCTTGCTCCCTCTCTTCATTCTCCTTCAAAGGTGTTTCTCTCTGATAAACTTCTTATAAATCTAATTTTGTCTTGATATTCATTTCTTGGATTTCCCAAACAGATATACCATCTTAAGAAGAAAAATTTCTCGAGTCCCATAAATATCTGGCTTGTATGGAAAGCCTTTGCTTTTTAGGTAAACCATTTGAACACATTGGAAAAAGAAAAGACAATTCCTATAAATTGGGAAACTGTGAATTCTCTAGTTATTCAGGAAACTGTTAGTATTTTAGATGTGCCAATGAAACTTCATATATCCTAAAATTCATGATAGAAACATCTGTAAAGATTCTCAGTTTATTCTACTAAGATTCATATTTCCATTAATATTATGTGTTTCTTCTGTGTACATTATCTTCATAAATTAACTTCCTTTTCAACTGTCCCTAAAGTTTTCTCTTTCACTTATGTCACATTTTTTCCTCCATATTTTTTTACCACTTCACTCGAAAAACTGGGGAAGTGAAATTAAGTAGAACAAAGCCATATTTGAGGCCTGCATGTTGGATATTCAACTGGTTTTGCTCATTGTTTAAGTAATGCTTAAGCACACCACCCTTACAGATCACATAATTCATATTAGGTCTTCATCGAAACTGTGAGGACTTTTAGGGTTGCTCCCAAAGCATCAAAACTTTTTAATGTTCATACCTGAATACTAAGTTTCTACTGTGTCAGATTAAGAGAGAAATTATCTACCTATCATGATTAGGTGGATGAGGCCCCACAATCTTTGTATTTGCACAATGACAGAGGGTGATCGATCTATAACAAATTATAGACTCATTACTAGAAGTTGGATTGATCTGAGACTAGAAAAGTTTCCCTAATTTACCTTTCAACAGGTCATATATTCAAATATGTTGAGTAAGAAGGTGTGTTCTTTGGGCAGTGATGGGACAGTCCAAGGAAAGTATGGGTCTATTTCTTGGTATATCTTGTTTTCTCTCTTTCACTGCTAATGAACTCAAGCAGCAATATCATTTTTTTCCTAAGGAAGGTGTAGGTTAATGCTAGTGTTATTGCTGAAAGCATTTTTAAATATTAGAATTAAGTTCAGCCATAGTTTGCGTAATAGTCTCAGATGCATGGAACACCTCATGCAAGGGAACCTAATTTCTTTAAATAAAGAAGAAATCAAAATAGAAGCATAAATTACAATGTGTCAGGCAGTGTTGTATCTATAATTAGCCCAAGTATTAAACGTCTCTCTTAAGATAAAAACACACAGATTCTTAAGTCATTTAAACTAACCATCTGTTTGCTTTGTACTTATTATAGTTCTCTAGATTTTGTGCAATTAGTGCTATTGGTTTTACCTTTCAGAGGATTTATATTACTTTTGACTACAAGGTAAAAAATAACTCAATTAAGAAGCATCTACTGAGTATGTATTATGTGCACTGTATTAACTAAGTATAGTAGATTTAAAATGGGGTTAATTTTGTCCTAATTTTGAAGTCCTTAAACCTTCTAGGATAGCAAAGATGTCAAAGCTTTGGAATAATGCAAAAATGGCTAACTTTCTGTGCAGGCTTTTTAAAAACTTGGTAATCATTCTTTTTTTATAACAACTTAAAAGAATTTCTAAATGGATATGGAAAGAAAGAGAGGCAAAGAATTGCAGATGAAAAGCCAGCAAGCCAGGCAAAGCTTACTGAATGCCTATTATCCACCAGGCATTGAACTATGTGTTTTCACCAACGTTATCTCCTTTAATCCTTCCAACAGCAGTTTGATATAATTATAATTGCTCCATTTTATAGCTATGGACACTTGGATTTAGCAAGGTTAAATGACTTGGGCAAAGGGCTGATAAGTGGCCCAAATGGGATTCAGGTGTTTCAGATATTGAAGTCTATTCTTTTTCCATAAACCAAGATAAGCTACATGACTTCTTATAATGCTATCCAGTTCCAAGATTCTATAATGAAGTTTGACATACAGTTACTGGTCTAGAAAAACGATGTAGCATCATTTAACAGCAGTAAGAACACTGGGTTAATGGTCTTTCTGCTGGGACTCAGATAAGACATACGATTTGTCCTCTACTCTATCCCTGCCAGACTATTACTCTGGCAGGTGGTAGTCTCTCTGTAATGTCATTTGAATGAATAAGTCCCAGAACTTCATTTGCTCTGTGCTTTTATTCATGCTGGTACCCTTTCTCTCATGTTTATATTCTTGTGCAATCCCCCTTCACCTTAAGGTTATAGTCTTCGAAGTCTGGTTCAAATAATATCTTTTTAATGAAGACATTTGGAAGTCCCTAGTCAGAATAATCCATTCTTTCTCTTTGGTTTATTACTGTGCAAGGCAACTTCTTAGACGGTTCCCAATAAACCCCTTATTACAAATATAATATGAACATATATATGACTATATATATGTAAATATACACATGTGTATATACACAAATAAACATATTCACATATATCCATACATATATAACAGTACCAGAAAAACATGTACCAAAATAGTATGTCTGAGTGACGTCATTATATATGAATTATTTTTTCTATGCATTTCTGTAGTTCTCAAATTTTTGGATTGAATACACATCACTTTTATATTGGGGAAAAATCAATACTTGCAAATCAAAATTAGATGAGACCAGTCTCAGCAAGGCCTGCGGTTCTGTGGGTGGAAGACCTAACCATGCGCCACACAAAGTCTGTTTGGCATGGAAGACTTTCACCATGCTGGGTGGCCCAAGGACTGCCAGGTAGAGTGATGCTGTTCCTGCCTATAGGACAGGTACCCTCTAGTGACAGGCTGATGGCACTTTCAGACTAGGTAAAGTGGTTTTATGTGTCCCTCCAACTTGAGTGGTTTTCTCTTGTATCCCTATAACTTGTAATGCCACCATCAATTTATGGAATGAAGAAAGTCCTCAAAAAGTATGTCTGTTTTAGGGGCCACCCGGTGGCGCAGCGGTTTAGTCCGCGCTTGGCAGCCCGGGGTTCGCGAGTTCGGATCCCGGGCGCCCGCCGACGCACTGCCTGTCAGCCATGCTGTGGCGGCGTCCCATATAAAGTGGAGGAAGATGGGCACGATGTTAGCTCAGGGCCAGTCTTCCTCAGCAAAAAGGGGAGGATTGGCAACAGATGTTAGCTCAGGGCTTGTCTTCCCCACAAAAAAAAAAAAAAAAAAAAAAAAAGTATGTCTGTTTTGGGGGAAATTATACATCCATTTAGGATGCAGAGGTGCCTCTAATTCTACTATGGTGACTCAATATACATTATATATTTATTTAGCTTTCCAACCTCATCCCTCTGGGATCTGATCTCTTTCTTTATAACATCTGCTCTAAAGACTGGTGCAAAACAATATATCTTGGAACTATTATAATAAATTCTGATGTTCAGTATGTAAACAGTGTCTCCAATGTTTCCTCTTTTGCATCTAAAGAGCTTCATGAATATATAACTAGATTAGAATAAAATTGCATTAATGGTAGTAATATAGGATATTTAATTATGGCTTCTATAGACAGCATACATGGGATTTGTTCTGGATCGTTAGGGCTGAATTTCCTTACATGGACATATCCATTCATTTAATGAATATTCTGGGAATGAGAACCATGTGCAGGGCACTACTCTGAACACCAGACGCACTTCAGTGAAGAAGGTGATGTCCCTGCCAGCATGGAGCTCACATTCTGATAAAAGAAGACAGACAGTAATCATTGAGCCAAAAATATCACATGAGCTAGAAATGGGTGTTTTGTAGAAAGAAAATAGGGAATCAAGGTAAAGAGGACTCAACAATGGGCAGTACATCAGCTGGTTGGAGTATATTGGTTGGAGAAGGTCTCTTTGCAAAGATGTGGAGGTGAGAACTGAATAATTTGGAGGAAACAGTTGATGACAAGATCTCAGAGAAGGCATTGCAGGCAGAAAAAAACAGTGTATGAAACAATCCTAAATAAAGAATGACTTTGAGGTATCTGAAGGGTTGAAATAAGGCTCTTGTAGCTGAGCTTAGTGGCGACGTCATGAGTTGCCAGAAATGAGGTCAGAGGGTGACAGGGCCCCGTTTATATAGATGACCATAGAGACCACAATGAGATGCTTGGATGTTGTCTTAATAGCAAGAGGGATTCATGGAGTCAGGGGGAGATTAAAGAAGAGAGTATAATGGCCTTACTTGGGCTTTTGGAAGATCATCCCAGCTATTGTGCAGAAAAAAGGCTGCAGGAGGATGAGAATGGAAATAAGGCATCCAGTCAGGAAACTCTTATGTTTCAATTACAGAATGTTTGTGCTACATTGAATTACATATGTTTGAGTTACAAAAGTAAAAACTAAAATGCATACTGATGTTCATTGCCCACAAATGTTAGTGGTTTTTTTTTAATTTTTAGTTATATTTCTTGTGTTCATATTGTGACTTTCACTGTTGACTAATATTGTTTACAGAAATGTTCATCTACAGAATGAACAGAACATAGAACAGAATTCCCAGGATGAATAGCACTGTAAAAAATAAAACAATTCCCGCCAATATATAGCTGAACAAACTGAGGACAGATAACTCAACTGACTTAGTCAAGGGCACCTTCTAGAACCAGTTACAGTGAGAGATGCGACTAGAACACAGGGCTCCTGACTCCCAGCATGATTATCTCTCCGTATATTGTCCTGTTTCATCTGTAATTAGAAATGGCTCAGAGGCTCTTTCCAAATAAAACAATATCTGGTCCTAACCTTTCCATCTTATTATATTTCCATCTGCTCTTCCTGACAATTCTAGATCTTTAAACACTTCCTGTGGCTTAGAACATCTTCCCAGATTGAGGACTTCCAGTTTCTTTGACAACTATTTCTTATTAAGAGTGAGAGCTAGGCAAATTCAGAAGCCCAATTTTAAGGAAAAAAGGGGAGTCTAGCAGGTTTTCAAATCACTTGGCAAACACAAGCTTTCTCTAGAGCAGTGGCACATATGTGCTCTTTGAAAAGATGAATTTTCCCCAGGTACAACTGGTTACTTCACCAAAGAGTAGACTCCTTTTAACCTCTACTCAGTGGAACCCTAACTCCCTCCCCAAGGAATCTCACCAGACAGTCTCCTTGTTCCTCTCTTAGTCTCCTCAACTCTGTATTTCCCTCCTCAACAAAGGACTATCATGTCCTGAGTTATAGGAAGTATACCTGAATCAATATAAGGCAGGCACGAGCAGCAGCAGTTACGTTCCCATGGGAAATATAAACATTTTTTCAAAGGTACTAATTGAAAGGTGACAGAATTAATCCCTGCTCATCCAGATGAACACTGAGAGAGAAAGTAACAGCAGATAACTCAGTATGTCATCAGGCATCAGAGGGATCTAATGAAGAGTTTTGTTATGTCCCAGAGGTGAAAGGACTCATCCATGAGTATATGTGTTTAGAAATCCAAGAAGATGGCTGGACCAACAATATCTATAGAACAGGAGAGGAGTTCAATTATTGGCTGGAGTTTAAAGCTAAATACAACATCTTTGGAGAAGACTGGAAAGGGAAAGACAGACCTAGATAATAATATGATGGTTTGGGGAATGAGACAAAAGCTTGGCTATTTAAATTGGAATGTCAATCTAAAATATCAAAGTCAATCTAAATGTCAACCTAAAATCTAAAACTCAATCCCTTTCATATAGAGTTAGGAATGGTCCTAGAATTGGGGTCAGAATGGTTGAGATGGGAGTGATACAGAGTGGGGAAATCTGAGAGGTCTAGACTTTAACATAGAAGTTTGATCACATTTCAAAAAACACACTCTAGATGCAATTACTAGTTGCCATTTTAATGGTATTTTATATTGACTGGTATTTTATAACAACTGAGATGACTATCGAAAGCGAAATGGTTATAAATCATTTTTGCAAATGGATAACTGCCCCTATCCCAATCTATCCACATTAATTTTGTCTTCTACAAAACTATGTTCACTAAAATCCAGTCTTCAATTAGAGAAGATTCATTAAATTAGATTTGGGTTTATTTGTTAGGCTAATTAAGGCAAAATAAAATAATAGTCTCAAAGGTGACTCTTAGAGCCTTGATCCTTGGGACTGAGGATTCAGAAGAATAGCACTCTACTAATTTTTAGTTCTCAGGCTGAGCAAGTTACTTAACTATACCCAGGTTTCATTGGTTCATCTTTAAGATATGATAGAGAATGGCACGATTTCAAGAGTTCTCCGCAATGATGTTCTGTATATCTATGAACCTACCAAGACAGAATCCACTGGTGTTTTCTAGATCATGAGGGTATTCTTTAATGTTCTCTGTCTTCTTTTAAGTGATTTAGCTTCATCTGTTTCTCCTTTATAGCCCCTCTGAACATAGTAAATTAATTTCCATTCTCTACACCTTCCAGGAACATCTATGCCTCCAGGACTTCATATATGCTGTTCCTTTTGCCTGACAAATCTGTCCTCACTCTATCAGTCTTAGATAATACCTGTTTCTTCTTTCAGACACAGCTCCAGCTTTGACTCCATATGAAAACATTTTCAGACATTTCTTCTACCCAGGGTTGAGTTCAATGTCCCTTTCTGATTTCTCCCAAATTCTAAGTCTCCCATGTGGTCGTAAGTTCCATAAACAATTGCTTTTGTTATCAATTTACCCAACACACTAGAAGCACCTAGCACAGGCCATGACATATGAAAGGTTGGCAATAAATATTTCCTGAATGAGTTAACTAATGGTTTGACAGAAGACTACTTGCTACACACTAGTTAAGACTTGAGTAAGATACACACTCTAAAGTCTCAGTTTTCTCTTTGTATAATGGAACTATACGGTCATCGGGATGGTGCAAGAATTAACTGTGACAATGGATGTAAACCATTTAGCACAAAGTTGGCACATTGTATATGCTGAACGAAGAGTGGGTGCTGCTATTGGTTAGGTTTTTGAATGTTCCTATCTGAATTTATGAGATTTTGCTACTATGTTAAAGTAACTCAGTAATTTACTGACACAGCAGTGTGTACAGTTGAAAAGTGAGAGTATGTGTGAGAAACTATGTGTTATATAAAACATAAAGTAGTTTTTTTGTACTTGAACTATGTTGGAAAAAAATCACTCTCCCCAGAGAAGTGTAGTTCAACCGATTCCTCTGTACCTGTGTCAAGGTGACGATTCCATCCATCTTTATCCTTCCTAGGAAGAGACTTTTTATTTCCTTTCAGTGAAGGAGACAACCCAACAGCTGACCCAGTCTCCCTCTGACTGCAATTTGGAGCTGTTAGCCAGCCAGGATAATGGAGTTAGGGTCCAAAAGAGAACAAGATGGACTTTGAAACCTTGACATAAAAATCTGGATAATAGGTGCTCATGTATCCTAAGTTTATTTGATTGTTGTGCTGCTCAGAGAGCCAATGTTTCTAAATAGATCTAGAGGTGATCTGATCTGAGGGAAGGCAGCAGGCAGCCGTCCTGTGAGATTTGCAGAGCCTGGAACAATACTCTAAAAGCAAACTCAAACACTATATAGGTAAATATTTTAAAATTATAAATCAAGCTAACCAACTATGAAATAAAATGTGTTCAAGCCTCCTATCTCTACAAATCACAGTTCATACTAATTTAAAAGGTTTAAATTTACATTCTTGAAACCTTGGAAATCAGGGCAGGAACTCGGGGTAGGGGAGAGTTGAGCAGCTCCAATGTCTGGCTTCACTCTTCCCTTTCTTTTCACTCTAAGCTCTTTGAGGAGCGCACCACCAGGAGACGTGTGCCCAGGCAGGCAGACATGCCAGCTCACTTATTCCAGTTCCTTCCACATCCTTCTCCCCAGGCTCCTACAAACAGCTGCTCTTGGCCATCCTGACAATGGAGGTGCACACACAGTGGTGAAGACACCTATGCATGCCCCGGAAGGGTGTATATCATCTCCAGGGTCCCTGGTAGCTGGAGTGTTGTCTAGAAATGGGGCATGATCTCTGTGTGGGCACATCCTTTTGGCTGAAAGACTCCTCACCCCATGGACTAAAGCATGGTCAAAGAGGGCCAGAGCAGTCTCCTCTAAAGTATGAGCCCATGGCAGGAGCCCCTCCTTCCATATTTCAGGGCAATACAGTCTGCACTTTTCAGCACAGGTTATGAAAGAATGAAAGCAGACACAATACAGTTTAAGAAAAATCTCAGTTTTCTAGCCCACAGGTGCAAATGTGAGTGAGAGAGAAAGAAAATAGGATGATCAACCCTCCAGATTTTCACCAGTTGAGAGGTTTCCTGGAAATAAGAACTTTCATTGCTAAAACTAGCAAAGTCCTAGGCAAGCTGGGATGCACCCCTCACTCTACTTTTACAATTGCGGGGCCCCAAAGTTATCATAATAGAAAATTTTAGGCAGTGGAAAGGGCATATAACTAGATATAGAAATATTTGATTTGTATTCTGAAGTTTACTACTAATTAGCTGGTGAATTTAAGCCTCTCTAGCTTGGTTTCAGCTACAAAATGAAGAATCTAGTGCGCTGCAAGATCTAAGATTTCATATTCAATAAATGTATTGACCGTCCTTATTTAGAAGACAGAATTTTTTTCATCAATGGCAAACAATCATAATCATAAGAATGATGTATTTCTAGGAATAAACAAATATTTGTAAGCTATACCAGTCTCACAAATAGTAGACGGAAAAACCTTCACACAGCAGTGGGTTGGATAATGTACATGGACAGACTGCAACATGTGGCTGCATTTCCCCCAATCTAATTTAATGGGTGCATTTTTCTGCTTCTAATATTAAATCCTGATACATCACATACAAAATAACTTAACAGTGAGGACAGACCGCAGCTTCCCTGGCCACATCCTTATTTTCTTTTATTTTCTCCCAACTTATCTTTATTTTCCTGCTTCCAAGCAGTACAGCAAATCATCATGGGAATATGACCCTGGAAGTTTGTCTGTTGTTTTAATTTTATAAAGGAAAAAATTAAGTCAAGATAAAGTTCTTTAATAGGGGGATGGAGAAGGATAAAAGACCTCTACAGATGAGCAAATGCTCATCTGGGCTGAAGCTTCTTGATGAGTCAAACCTGAGGATAACAGGTTTTAGCATCTTACATTTTATTCTTAAATCATGGAACCAAGCTGATGGATGGGTCTAGTATGTGATGTTTCCAATCAGGACCTTCAGTCATTGTGTAACTTTTATGACTGAAGTGTGTGCTTCTAGACCAGTCCTTTTTTCTAATTTTGGTCTGGACCCTTGGCCCCTAGTACTGCACTTTCTTTGCTGTTAAGCTTGTATCCCTTAATGACCATACAAGACTTCAAGGCTGCTTAGGGACGCTAAGTAATTGTTCCCTGGAAGTGCCATCAAGCATCGCATCCACATCCTCGGAGGTTCCCAAAGGGAGCTTTTATGACAGCTCAACTTTCTAAAGAAGAAAGGCCCAAGCAGCTTTAAAGTACATCTGTCTATTCGTGACAACTCAGCCACCATCGCCAATCCTCAGCCTGACTTATTTCTTCCCCTCCTTTGGTAGAATTCTTGTTCCCTTCACAATCTCCTTACTGCACTTAGCATATAACCTTATTAGGGAAATAATCATATTGTGGTATGATTATTGGTTTCTCTGTTAATCTCTTTTGTTAGGAGAAGATACGCTTCTCTAGAGTAGAGGCCATATCTTTGTGGGTTTAGTTCCATGTTTGATATCTCATAGATGCTCATTAAATATTTGTGAAATCAATGAATGAGTGAAAAAATGAATGACTAGAATTGAGTCTTTGAGGCTATCATCATGGTAAATTAGCTCCATTTTTATTGATTTGGTGATTTCAGCACAGGAGATCTTTCATGCCAGATTGAATTCTGTAATGTAAACTTGAATGGATTTAGCCTGTCGTCCTTAAAGTAGTGAGCTATGACAGGACATCAGAGACAGAGGAACACGGATGAGTTTGTATCACAGTGTGGCCCAGAGCTGCACTTGTGACTCAGAGAGACAGGTATTTAGATTTTTAGAATGAGGGTTATCCAAAGCTAACAATCTCAACCTGAAACTGTTAAGGCCAACTCCTACTTGGCCTAATGAAAAAGAAAGGCTATGGAAAAACCAACCTCTCCACGACTGTCCTGCAAGAACCTCTGTACCGCTCCACAACATCACAGTGCAGATCAGAGGGAAGCGCTCTATTATTAGACTGATCATATGGTTTATACTGCAAACAGAGGAAATTTTGAAAGGGAAACGGTCACTATTAACAATTATGCCAGGATAACAGGAAATCAGGACCTTCCCAGGAAAACCTGGACACATGGTTCCCCTATAACCTGTTACAGCTCTTCATCCTAGCCCAGTGGTTTGGTACCAGTGCGGGAGGGGGAGAGTGGAGGAAGAGAGGTGATTTTGCCCCTCAGGAGACATTGGCTATATTTAGAGACATTTTTGGTTGTCATAGCTGGGGGGCGGTGCTACTGATATCAAGTTAGTAAAGACCAGGGAAGCTGCTAATCATATGACGCACAGCCCCCCAGAAAAAAAGAAATTATCTGGCTCAAAATGGCAGTTTGAGAAACCCTGTTGTACATCCTCTAAAACCCTCTAAAATGTTTAAACTGCACAATATTGTATTTTCCTGCTTCCTAGCTGAGGATTTGGCTTTCTGAAATTTTTTCTCTCAACCCATTGCTCTGTCCCATGTCTGATCTTGCTTCCAAAATATGGTTCTTGTAAGTAGGTAAGATCTAAAACAGATAAAACCTTACATATACGTGGCAAAGTATTTTTGATCAGGAAATACACTTGGGGAATGGGAATTCTTTTAAAATGTCAGCTATATTCTAAAATTCTAGATCTCCTCACTTTAACTAAATCCAACTTCAGGTATTTATTGTCCATCTATTGAAGATGCTTTCATAAGGGATAATCCTGTCAATAATAATTTTTTAGTCATAAAATGACTTACTCTTCTACCCAAACACCATAAACACACACACACACACACACACACACACACACACACACACATACTCACACACACCCCCAAATACATACCAAGAGAATGGAAAAGAGTAGAAATAAAATCCCATTTGTGGTGGAGTGATTAACCAGGACACACCACCACTAAAGAGCCTCTCAACTCTTGTATTTTTAAAGAGGACCCTTGAGGGGTGGGAGCCATTTTAGTAGTATGCACAGCAGCACAGGTCCAAACTTTCTACAGATACTTTACAAATATTAGAAACTAGTCAATCAACTCTATAAGGAGCAATTTTAATTAGAGCAAAAATATTTGTCTGTTCTGTCCATTGCTGAATAACCAGCACCGAGAAGGGAGCCTCGCCCTTGGCAGGCACATGACACGTATTTGTTAGTGTTGTTCTTGTTTACCCCAAGCCTATTGGACAAAAAGTTTCTCTTCACAGAAATCCCTAAAAAAATGAGACACTTTGAAATCACTGTCTTGGGTAGGCTAGAAAAGATAAGGTAAGAGAAAATACAGTAGTATTGTAGGCAAGCATTACAATTAGGTTTATGGAAATATCTAGAACTTAAATAGCAACAACCTTTGGTGGTCTGTCTATATTTCTCTTTTTTTAAACAGTTTTGCTAAGGCACAATTACATACCATAAAATTTACCCTTTGCAAATGTAAAAATCCTATGATTTTTAGTAAATGTCTAAGGTTGTGCTGTCATCAACACCATTCAGTTTTCAAACATTTCCATCACTTCAAAATGTTGTCTTGTGTCTCTTTCTAGTTAATCTCTGCTCACTCCTCTCAGCTGTTGTCTATATGTCTTATGTATCTGGCCAAGCTGAATCAACAAGCCAACAAGGAGTGACCCTCCAAAGAAAAGAGTCTCCCAAAAGAAAAAGATAGCAGTGTAGAGCACTCCCTTCTGTTGTTTTTGCTTTCTGCCCCAAGTTTGTGTCAGTCACAGTAACTCACCTGGCACTGGCAGACATAGGGTTGAGGAAAGGGTGTAGAGAGAGTTGACGCCATGCCTGAGACTAAGGGAAAGGGAAGAGACAGAGCTGCTTAGTTCAAATGTGATTTTCTGATGCGTGTGACCGCATGCATGTGTTTCAAGATGAAAGGATGTAAGAAAAAAAATGGTACTGGCCTTAAGGGGAAATGGAATCCTAAGACTGAGAGTACATTGTGGTTGTTAGTGCTATGGAGTCAATTCCAACTTGTAGTGACCCTGTGGACAGCAGAACAGAATCCTGTCTGGTCTTTTTCTGCCATCCTCTCACCTTATGGAGCTATATCAGGAAATTTTCCACTGCTATTCATAGGGTTTCCATGGCCAGATTTTTGGAAGTAGTCCTTCTTCCTAGTCTGTCTTAGTCTGGAAGCTCCACTGAAAACTGTCCACCATGGGTGAGTTTTCAGCATCACAGCAACACGCAGCCACCACAGTATGACAACTGACAGATGGGTGGTGTGGCTCCCTGACTGGGAAATAAACCTGGGCTGCAGCGGTGAGAGGGCTGAATCTTAACCACTAGACCCCCAACACTGGCATGAGACTGTATGAAGATAACAATGCTTGAGGAACTGATAATAAAGCATTCTCAAGTTTATATCTAATCAATTTTCAAATCTTTTCCATTTTGCTTTCTAAATATCCTTTCAATCCATCAATTTTCCTCCAGCTTCACTTCTTCTCCCTCCATCCAGGGAACCAACATCTCTAGTCAGGATTATTGCCACAGTCTCTTAATCCAGTTGACCAAACCCTAGGATTGCTCCTGGCCACTTAGCTCTTTACACAGAGAGTAAATAATAGTGAGTAATATTTCTGTAACTCATATTTAGCCATGTCACTCTCCTTAAAGCAAGTCACTGTCCTCTCGTCATCCCATTGGCCTAAGTGTATTGATCTTGTCCCTGCTGATGATCATGTCCTCACCCCTTGCTATTCTCTATTCTTATTAACCCCTCTATATTGAAGTATTTTATTTCCTAATATACAAGTTGCACTTTGCTTCTCGTTTTATACTTTCTGAAAATCAAGGTGTTTACCATGACTCTATAGTAGTTCCCTCCCCTTGAATCTGATATTGAATGGATGGTGTACTGATAATGAATTAAAATTGAGGAAATACAATATTTTCTATCTTCACCATGTACCATGATTTTTCTTATTTCCATTTCTTTCCAATTGCTCTTCTCCCTGCCAAAAACACTTCCCATAGCCCGTTTCCACTGTTACTCATTTTCACTTTTCAGGATTCAGTCTAATTGGTAACTCTAATTGAAGAGGACTTTCCCGATGTAATCAAAAGTTAGGTCAGGTAGATTTCCCGGGTTTTATTCTCTTCCCTTTTGTGTATCCAGCTTCAGTCCCAAACTGACTCAGCAAATGACCGAGACACATAAGTGAGGAAAATTAAGAACTAAGTTAGTCTCAGTCCAATTTACTGACTCACAGAACCATGAGCTAAATAAACGTTTATTATTTTAAGCCAGCAGGTTTGAGGCAATTTGTTAAGCAGTAGAAGCTAACTGATACAGCTCGTGGATGAGAGGCTCCAGATTACCTGATAGAACTCTTTGTCTTGGGTGCTGGATTAGGACCCAGCGTCAGCTGGAGTTCAATATCCTCCCCCCAAAGACAATTGGCAGAAACTATTAGAACAGAGAATTGCATCAACAGATAGATAGACATTATATGTATACACATAATTTTAAAGATGATAGATAACTGTTAATAGTTATAAAAGGGGAAAATTCCATGTTTTAATCAAGGGGTGCTTACTACATTTAATATCTTAGTGGAACATAATTGCAATCCCAATGAAATTATATTTATTATCAAAGTCAGAGAATGAATAATTGAAAGGACTAAGGCAAAAATAGGACTAAGAATAGTGCTCTCTGCACAGTACCTATGTTTGCTCACGTCATCTTCTCAATTGATAGTATCTTTGGAAAGATGGAGCTTCCTCAGAAGCCTATTAGTTACAAGCAGAGATACTCTTTCCTACAATAGACAAGAAAAGAAAGGTCTGTTCTCAGAGAAAGACAATACTGTCTGATCTCGCTTACATGGGGAGTCTAAAAAAGCCAAACTCATAGAAATAGAGAGTAGAATGGTGATTATCAGGGGCTGGGGCTGGGGGAAGTGGGAAGATGCTGGTCAAATGGTACAAACTACCAGGTACAAGACAAGTTCTGGGGATCAAAGGTACTGCATGGTGATTACAGTTAATAATACTCTATTAGATTCTTGACAGTTGATAGAGAGTAGATCTTAAATGTTCTCATCACAAATAAGAAATGATAATTATGTGATGTGATGGAGTTATTACCTAATGCTTTGGTGGTAATCATTTTGCAACATATGTGTATCAAATCAACTCGTTGTACACCTTAAAATTACACAATCTAATATGTCAATTATCTCTCAATAAAGCTGGAAGAAAATAAAGGCCTGCTAATGGCCAACTCTTCTAAGCAGAAAACTGTACTATTTTCTGGCATTGGAGTTTCCAGCAGATAGGTGAATAGAAACTGCACATCTGATTTAACATTCTGACCCAAGTCGACCTTTTTTTTCCCTAAGGAGAAGTGAAATAATAATTATGTAAATATTTATATAATAATAATTTAAATAATAATTATCTAAGTGTTCTTCGGATCATGGTCAAACCTCAGAACAGCAAATTACAAAACCTCGGTAGAAATTTAGCAATATATCTGAGCTAGGAGCAATGTTTTCTTTATTCATGAATATGATTCCTAACAATTTCCGGCATTTTTTAATTAAGCGAGAACACTCAAAGTGTTACCTAAATTTAGTATCACCACTTTCACATTACTGCTTTTACGTTTTTTGAAGGACAAAGAAGGGGTAGGAAAAAACTGTATCAAATCCTCGCAATCCTCTGAATTTTCCAGCTGTCTTTGAGAACAAAATATACATGTTCCTTTCCTGAATGTATGTCTGAAGTTTCCCATTCTCAAAATAAATCAGCAAAAATCTTTATCCTCTCCATTTTGTAAGTCTCCATAACCCCAAATAAATAAATAAATATGCCAACCTTCTTCCTAGAATAACTCGGCGACATGTTTCATCTTTACAATGAAATGCAGATGTAGATTCCCCATTAAAAGGCAAATCCTCAATTTTCCAATCCTGAATAGCTCAGTACTTCAAAAAGAATTACTGCTGATGAAATGTATGGCATTGATAAGAGTCCAATTCAAAATTCTTAACTTGGATAAGCAGGAGTTTCATTTGATGAAGAATTGGATAAATGGGCATTCACTTTAAGTCCTCTCCCTATATTTTGTTTTGAAGTAGTTAAACAAGTTTTGATAGCTACCTTGGACTCGATAATACTGCTTCTTTTTGTTAAATGAACTATTTCAGATGTATTATTGCCACTTAAATATGACCTTGTACTCCCAGATCCTGTTGCAGTGAATAATTGTGCAAGCAAGCAATATTGATATTTTTCTAAATTCTTTCCCTCCTTCATACATCAAGCCTGGTCTTTTTGTTTTCAGTCCTTTGAATCTCTTTCTCTTTCTCTTCTCTGAAACCATTATCTTTGGGGCATGGCAATGTGCTTAGTAAATCTAAACTAGGTAATTACACTAACAGAGAATTGTCCCATCAAATGTCAGTGTGTTCAACTAAACAAGCTGCAGTTAAAACTATAATTCAGTGCAAATTCTGTAGTAATTTATTTTCTGTAAAACTGGAGTTTCCTTCTGTAAAATCGATGGTTAAAATTCTTTCAGGGCATTGAACCACACTGTTTTGTTAGAAATGTTTCTAACAATATTGGTGATTTTCATTAACACAATTGGCTTCAAAGACTAGCCATCAGCTGAGTTGACTCTCTGTATTTGAAACCTGGCTGATGTTCTCAGCAGAGTTGGAACTCATTCTCTTGTTTGTTTGTTTTGATTTGCTATGTTTTGTTTAGTTAACAGTAACTTATGTGAGTTCTGTTTTATTTTTGTTTTCTAAGAATGGTATGTTGCCTTGCCACTTCCCAATAAAATCATCTGCAGAAGTGTTAAATATCAAAGGAAGAATAAAATTATAGATGTGAAAAATTGAAGTTTCCTGAAATTTTATATATAGTCAGGAATGCCAAGAAAACAAACCTAGTTATCCCACAATGGGGAAAGCCTTAGAAAAATCAGGATCTATCTATCCTATGTTTTATTATATAGTCATAAAAAAAAAAAGATAAAGACTACAAAACTAGATAGAAAAAATATATAGACAATGTTAAGTTTAAAAAGAGGGGCGTGTATACTAGTATTTTTACAGTGTAACTGTATTACTGCTGATCCTGACATATTGAAAGGGAATACATAAAATAATAATATTTTGTAAAATGTTTTATAATTCTGTTCCACTTTCAAACTGTATGTCTTGGGCTCACCATTTCCTTGACTGACATATCCGCTCCTTGTTTTCCTTGTCGAAAATTCGTACTTACCCCAAGTCAGGATCATCTCTTTTTCCTATCCCACTGACTAATTCCTGCTGTGTCCTTGCCTCTTGCACATTCACTTGGTGTTCAACAGTCCTCCCTCCTGCTTCCCTAGCACTCTGTACTTAGCTTTCTCCCCAGTCTCATCATATTACGTCTTTGTAGTATATTTATTTCGTTTTCTCATTTAACTGTGAATACATTGAACTCAAGGTCAAACTTCAGTCCCACTTTTTCTTTAGTAAGTAGGTCCTCAGTGATGCTTCATAAATTAATATGCAATCAGAATAAATACACAGAATGAAATGTATGCCTTTTAAGGCAAGAAGAACAACTTAGACACGTGGCATGAAAATCTGCTCACTAGGATTATGGGTGAAGACGCGACTGGGGGCCCATGCTAAAATTAGCAACAAAACAAAACTTCTAAAGTCTCTCCAATTTGCCAAAGTTGCAAAAATATCAGGGATGGAAGAAACCACGATTTAAAGTGATTTTTATCACTTAATGAACACCTGGTTTGAACCACTCTTCAGAGTGCTTAGTGCACAGCTTCACATGGAGCAGGGTTTCTCCAGCTTAGCATGGCAGTATGGGAATTTTGGACCTGTTCACTCTTTTTGGAGGTGGCAGTCTTGTGCATTGTAGGACGTTTGGTAGCATCACTGACCGCTACTCACTAGAAGCCAGTAGAACATACCAGTAAGTGGTGACAATCAAAAATGTCTCCAGATATTACCAAATATATTCCAGAGGGCAAATTTGTTGCCATTTGGGAATCATTGGCGTGCAGGGCTACTATTTTCATGGTTGCATTTTTTCCCCATTTCAGGTAGAAATCTTGAGCGCACTGTCTCAGGAGGAGGATGAAAGCAAGGTGAAAAATTAGAAACACTTTCTAGTTTTCCTTGCTTTTGTTTCCCAAAGCTTAGGTCCCAGAATAAAGAAAGAATGTGTCATTAGAAAGGAATTACAGCATCCGGAAGCAAGAGAGAGAGAATCCAGAGCATGGTGATAAGGTGTTAGGCAAACACATGAAGGAAGAAAGATTAGCCTTCAGTGAAAAAGAGATTCCTGTGGGCTGAAGGGACGTGACAGATGGTGGATGGGAGCAGAAAGGTTTCTGGGTTGTAGAGCAGGGGGATCCTGTGTCCTGGAACTGCCATGTAGTGCAGGCAAGACCTCAGAACACAATGGATATAGAATGGGCCTAGCAGATAGGATTATACGACCCTAGCAAATAGATTTTTAACAAATAAATGCATATCACAGAAACGACAGAGAGCCGGATTTTGAAGAGATGTAGTATGGCTTGAGAATATGAGCATTTCAGCAGATTCCTCTATGTCCGAAAATTGGAGGATTCAATATCTCCTTATGCCCACCCTATATCATCATGGCACCTTGTAAAATGTTAGCACGGCGGCTCACCCGTGTTGGGAAGGAAACACAAGGCAGACTAAGATTAAATTAGACACCCAGCAGCAAAATACAGTTTCCAGTAAGAAACGAACATGGAAAAAATATCTCTGCATAGGGTCTTAACGACGCTGTGTTTGTTGACTGAGGTTTGAATTTATAATCCCTTAGCTCACTTATGCTCCACCTTTCAAGATTTGTTTTATTGTGCCCAGTTTAAAGAGAAGTAAATTGAGTCTCAGCAAGTTTAAATGACTTTTTCAAGGTCATCAGCTTTCATCTAAATGACAAATTGTGTGCCTACCTGTGGCAGGCACTTTGTTGGATGGGAGTACAATGATGAGTCAATACAGACATAGAGCTGGCCCTGTGGAGCAATTAAATATTCACGCAATTAACTGTAAGTGGCAGCTGGCAAAGTAGCCCATGCTGGGGAATTTGATCTAGTGCGGGAGGGGAGAGAAGGTTTTCCCTTGGAAGGATAAATTGGAGTTACCCAGGGCAGTGGTTCTCAAATTTTGTACACATCAGAATCACCTGGAGGGATGGCTAAAACAGATGGCTCAGCCTCATTCTCAGAGTTTCTAATGGACAGGTCTGGGGCAAACCTGAGACTTTGCAAAATTAACAAATTTCCATTTGATAAGGGGCTGCTGATGCTGCTGGTCTGGGAACCACACTTTGGGAACCGCTGAACCAAAGCAAACCATGTAGGCAAAGGTCCTGTGGGAGAAGGAATCAAGGCCATTCTATGCTCTTTGCATACCATACCAGAAAGCCCTGACTTTTTACATGTGAAAAACCCGTACACGAAGTTTCAGTGACTTGCTTTAATAACTCCTAGTAAATGACACATGGGGGACCAACACCCAGGTCTGGTAACTTCCAGCCAGGCAATCTCTTTCCTCCCAGTGGGTCAGGCCACGCTGCCATCTCCCGCTCTGGGACATAAGGATTGCTTCCATGGCTTTGATCCAGAGAAAGGCAAACAGCAGCCCTGCCACCTAGAATGAGAGAGCCAGCTCTGCCTGGCGTATCTTGTCTTTCGTTGAGAGAATGCTGACTATTTTAAGCAACGCTTCAGGACATTCTTCCTTTTTTTTTGAGATGGAGGACTTAATCTTACCGAAAACACATTCTTTCTCTCAAGAGTGCCCTTGAACTAATACAGCAGAAACTCTGACTCCAGTGGGGTTTTCTGTTATGCCTTTGAAGAGGGTGAATTTACTAATCAATACAAATTACAATTTCTCAACTGGCAACTCTGCCAGCCAAACACAGCTTCTGCTGCTTTATTATTAACAGCCTGAACCTGGAGGACAGGAGTGGAGAGAAACCACAGGTTGAGATGCTATGCAAATACACCAACAAAGGAAGAGATTGTTTTAGAGGAACTTAATGTAGGAATAATTATACAAACAGGAATAAAATGCACATTCTTAAAATCTACCTTGGCTTACACAGTTTTAGAGAGAGCTTTAGGGTTTGGACTAATAACCTCTCACAGAAGATAAAAATTTTCTTCTCTCTCTCTCTCTGTCCCTTACACACTCTCTACATGCACACACACACACACACACACACAATTTGTATATATAGGACACACAGTTGTCAGTTATAAGGACATATACATCTATACACACATATATGTATCAATGTGTGTATATGCATAAATATATTTATGTATATAAAATAAACAAGGGAGAAATAGAGAAGAACGGATATAGAGATATGAAAAGATATCATGAAAATTATGCTATCCTGAGAGTTTAGTTTCCAGCTCTCGCATTGAGTGTAACTCTGGATGAAACAATTAACCTATTTTACTCTTCAGTTTCCCCATCTGCAAAATGAGAGAGTTGGACATGATACTTGAAGACTTTTCCAGACAGATATTTCCTGTATACAGGGGACTGACAAATTGCTTAGGGATATATTTCATCTTCTAAAATTTCTTCCCCCTGCATATGAAGACTAAAAACTCTTCTTTGTTCGCGTTTTTTAAAAACCCATGCCTCCTTTTAATTCAAATGGAAGCCTCACAATATCCTTTAGAGTTATTTAAAACTTAAAAATTATTTAAATGTGATTGAAATAAATCAAAGAAAATATAATTTTAGAAGAAAAATCTATTTTGAAATATGTAGATTATATTCCTTGCAATTACATAAATCGGTAATGATGTGGAGCATGCTTTCTCACTAAAGCTTTTGCAGCTCAAATATGATAGTATCTAGGTTACTTTCAACATCATAACTCTTGACCTGCTTTGTTTTCCAGCAAAGCCTGTCAACTCTCCTCGACCCTCCCTCACCCCATGAGCCCCTCTGGCCCTGCATTCTCCGTAGTAGACTATACCATTTTTCATTTAAATGTTGGCTCTTTAATGGCCGGGAAAGATAGAAGGAGCTAATATTTATTGACCCCTTGGTACATGCCCAGCCCTATATTATGTTGGGTTCTTTATGTACATCATCTTAGATAATCTTCAGGACTTCCATACAAGGGAGGTAGAACAAATACCCTCCTTCTATAGATGAGGAAACTAGAGCTCAGAGATGCTGGAAACCACCCCCCAGGGTGTATCGAGTATTTGCAAAGCTTTAATTTGATTCAGCTTTCTCTGACTGGGGACCTGTGCTATTTCTACTGCTCCACACACTCCTCCTAATTAGTAGTCAAGAGGAAGGGCAGAAAATGAATGGTTATTGCTGACCTACTAGGTAGCTGAGTATATGCAAACATTTTACATGTTTCATTTTATTTAATTCTCAAAATGCAAAGTGGAAAGTAATCCCCATTTCTTAAGATAAAAAGAGGTGAAGTATCTTGGCTGAGATAACATGCCCAGTATTTAACAAAACTGGGATGTGAACCTAGGCTGTCCAAACTGTGACTGACATCTCTGATTCAGAACAGCTTATGGGGTCTCTAGTCATCTAAATATGTATTGAGCAATTATCATAATAATGTATAATATCTTTCTCATTTGCTAATATTAGTTCATATTTTATAGGCATATTGTGAAATAAAAAATAAGCAAAAATAAAGAGAATCCTTTGTAACTGAGCTTCCCAGAAAATATATAGTTTTAATAACCACATATATACAAGACAGACATATATAACAAAAAAGATGATAAAAATTTAGTTTTATTTTAACTATTCTTTTACAGAGTGAATTGTAATGGTTGCATAGTTTTATATCTTATGGGTTTATCAGAATTTATTAATTTCTCTTTAATTATCCATGCATAATTTATTTTCATTTTTCCCTATGACAACAGTGATGAATTACACTCTAGGCTACACAGAACTTTACTGATAGTGTTTGGCAAGGAGAGGAGTATGTGTTTATTAAGCCAAATCAAGAATAAAATGTTACAAATTCAGAAACATTAGGTATGATTTTAGAAATCCGTCAATAGATGGTGATAACTAAGCATTTGAGTGTTAGGGACATACCCAGTTGTTGGAGAGACTGGCTTGACATAATATGAAAATATTATTAAAATGTTGAATAGTTAAACAGAGATTTTCCAACACTTCGAGGAGAGAGTCTGCCATAAGAATTACACCACAGCAGAGAAGTGCAAGCCCCCTGGCTAGTCCAATATTCCAAATCATGGCAGTGTTCCTCATCTGAACCAACATCTTTCGGCCCCAGAGTGTTTGCATTTCTCTTCCTCCTCCTTCTCTTCTTATCCATCTCTTCTTCCTCCAACTTGTTCTCCTTTAACCACAGAAACAGTCATTGGTGCATGATCTATGTGATACTTTAACAATAAAGGAGGCCAACATGTTTTTAAATATTAAGATATCAGGGTTTTTTATCACTCTGATTTTCCTTTTTATCTCCCCCCATTCAAAGAGCTGCCTCTGTACTTCACTGCCTCCGAGGAGGTACATAGGAACAGAAAGCAGAAATATCCTATGTCAGTCTTTCTGACTTTTTTTCCCCAAAAACCCGAGAACTTAGAGGGATATTGAGGGCTTTTGGGAGAAAAAGAAATGTTTCTTGGTAGAAGCAGAGTACTCTGTAAGAAGCTGAAGGAAGGAGAATATAGCTACGGGGCAGTGCCTGAACAACTCAGATCCTTTACAGCAACACCAAGAGCTAACAGGATATTTGCAGGGTCCATACAACCACAGACATGAGATGCCTATCCTCACCAAAGCGTCCTGTCTTCCCAGGGGATCACGGAAATTGTACAGAGCCACCAAACCTGAAAGGATCATGGATATACAGAAAAGACAAGTCTCAGGATTATGAGTAGATAAACAATGACAGCCAAGGGGAGGTGGACAATATCTTGTCATGGCATAAAACCCCAGAACCCATGGGAAAAAACCTAGGGAGTGGCTCCTAAAAATGTGCAAGTTCAATTTACCTACCATTCCTGCCACATGGAATTCAAAACTCGGTTATTGATTTAAAAGTACAGAAATCTGATTGTTCATATTCTTGACAAATAGAAATATGATATACCCCTGACAAATAGAAATATGATGCTTACAAAAATATAGAAACGTGATATTGCTTACTGAATTGTGGATTAAGATTTATGCTGCTACATATATTCACAGGAAAACCATCAGCTCGGGAATCACATTCATTTCTATTCTGCCTACATTTAGACAAGTTCTATGATTGGCCCAGGGTGTTAACAGGGTAATTAGCTCTTGGTAATAGACTTTTCTTCCTCTCAGCACTCTATGTACTTGAATTCACTGAATATCTCCAATTATCTGCACTGTATCAGTCAAGGAAGTAAGCTTCAGACAGGTGAGTTGACCTGTCCAAGATCACACAGTTCAGCAGTAGTGCCTGGATATCCACCCAGATCTGACTGTACTCTAAATCCCTTGTTCCATCTTTCCACTTCAACTCCAGAGTACCCAAGACCTATATCCTGGGAGTTTTGTCCCAATGTTACTTCACAGTTCACAGCTGTTACTTCACAATAATCCCTATTGTCCCACCATCCATCCACCCTATTTTAGCACTCGGCATTTTTTAAGCCACAGATATCAAATCTGCATAAAATATAGTCACATGTAGCAGAAGTGATTTGAGGAACAGCTGACAGGAAGGAAGAAATCCACTGCCACAGGTTCAAGTATTCAAGTCCTATCCACTAAAAGAACATGCTAGAAAAGGACGAGTACCAGAGGGGGAAGGGAAGTTAGTAAAGAGGGCTTCCAGAAAGTTGGGTCAGGCAAATTCAATCACTCTGCCTCTTTCCCTGGCTGACTGCACTTGTACACATTGACTTAGTAGTCAGTCCCATAATAATACAGTAATGAAAAGGGATTGCAGTCAATGAGTGCCCAATAACAGGAAAAAAATTGGCCAATGGTTTGCATAATATTTTTGTCCCTGAAAGGGCTTTATTACCATCAAGCCTATAAGCAAGCATGAAGTCCACATGACTGCTGTGAGGTTTGATCAATTAAAGTTTAAAAGCCTTTTTTATTTGCTTGGATGCATGGTTCAGAGTGCAATCCATTATCATTTGTCACTTACAGGTGCTTTTTCAAAATTTCCCTCTGAAGTAGCAGATGAACTATTCCTTAGAGAAAACAGGCCACAGAAGACTTTTGAAAGTCTAGTTATTTTTAGTGATGTTGAGTGAATATCTCTTGCTGAAACGAAGAAAAGCATTGCTTTTACTCTCTTCCCATGATCCGCAAAAGAAATAAAAAGACTTCTAAAGCACCTCTGCTTATCCGGCTTTCTTCTACTCAATCACATTAAGGTTTAAATCAAACAAGAAGAAACTTAAAGATGTTTTTGTCCCCTGAAAAAAAAAGGGGGCCATGTTTATAAGAAAAGTATTTTCATTTTATCAACTGCCACTTTGAAAAAAAATCATCCCACTTTGGGTAGACATGCCACACATCAGTCTGTTACCCAGACAATGCCAAAGCATTTAGCACACTGCCTAGTAAGCACTCAAAACTTGTTGGCTATTAAATGCCAGGTGAGAAAGTAAGGGTCAAATAAGCTGTGTTATTACTACAAAGGTCAGTCTGGAATGTTCTGTGCTATATTCACAGTTAGTCCAAATCTCCCATCTCTTTCAACATGTATTTTATGAAGCTTACCTGGATTAATCTCACACTCCAAGATCTGTGCTTTCTTTTAAGGCCTTGATTATACATTGATTTGTCTTTTCTTTTTTTTTACACTAGCTTCTTTAGTTAATTGGTTCTTTTAAATTATTTTATTGAGCTCATATTGGCTTATAACACTGTGTAAATTGCAGGTGTACATTATTATATATTAGTTTCTGTATAGACTGCATCCTTTTCACCACCAATAGTGTGGTTTGTATCTGTCACCATACATATGTGTCCCTTTACTCCTTTCACCCTCCCCCAACCCTCTTCCTCTCTGGTAACCACCCATCTGTTCTCCTTATCTATGTGTTTGTTTATTTATCTTCCACATATGAGTGAAATCATATGGTGTTTGTCTTTCTGTGTCTGACTTATTTTTCTTAGCATAATACCCTCAAGGTTCTTCCATGTTGTCTCAAAAGGCATGATTTTGTCTTTTTTCTGGTTGAGTAGTATTCTGTTGTATATATACACCACATCTTCTTTATCCATTCATCCATTGTTGGGCACATGGGTTGCTTCCATGTGTTGGCTATTGTGAATAATGCTGCAATGAACATAGGAGTGCATAAATCATTTTCAAATATTGATTTTATGTTCTTTGGATAAATACCCAGTAGTGGAGTAGCTGGATCAAATGGTATTTCTATTTTTAATTTTTTGAGAAATCTCCATACTATCTTCCATAGTTGCTGCACCAGTTTGCATTTCCACCAGCAGTGTATGAGGGTTCCCTTTTCTGCACATCCCCTCCAACACTTGTTATTTCTTGTCTTGTTATATTTAATTGTTTTTAATTATGTGTAAATCTTATCTCTATTAGATGCACGTCTTCTCTTGTAACTCTATTTTGGCTTTGCCTAGGGGAAGTTACTAAGCTATGGGTTCTGATACCAAGGAAAGATGGAAACAATGAAATGGCTGCAGAATCATTCCTCTACAATCCACTTTGCTGCAGACTTGTGGGGCTGGGATGCAGGGGAGAGAATGATTATAAAAGGAAAACATGGGAGGTGCGCTCCCCCTCAGAAATCTAAGCAAGATCGTGCTAGGGAGAAAGCTCAATGAAGATGGTGAAGTTTGCTTAACATTGGATCTTCTCCAGGCTTTGGAATAAAATTCAAACCTCTTAAGTGGCACATGAATGGGCTTCTGCCTCCATTTCTGACCTCATCTACTTACTGACTTTGCTCCCTTACTATTGTTTAATGGCAGTACTGGCTTTCTTTCTTTTTCAGTTTCTTGAAACTTCAGTACTTAAGACATTTGCCTGAAACACTTTCCCTCCCCCACCCCATGTCTTCACATAGATGGCTCTCAAATTTCAGTAAATGTCCCCTCAGAGGCCTTCCTAAGTACTTTATTTCTCAACTTCCATCTTGTTACTCTTCATCAAAGTACCCTGTCTCACTTTTTTGACCATGTTTTTGCCTCTCTGAAATTACCCTGCACTACTTATTACTTGGCATAGTGCTCATGGTGTGCTTTCTCCACTAGAATGAATGTTGGATGAGACAGACACTATGTCTGTCTTTCACAAAGCTATATCATTAGTGCCTAGAATGAGATCTGGCATATAGTTGGTACCCAATAAATACTTGTTGGAAGGATGAATAAATGAATAGAGGAATTCAGATATAAGAGGTCTTTTAGATATCCACAAGAACAAGCTGAGTTTATCAGGATACAGAAGCAGATGGGGATTTAAGGCAGAAATATAAATAAGGGGAAATTTTGCCTGGTGTGGCCTAGGTCACATACTCTTTGGATTTCAAGGCGACAATGTTAGGTGATTAACTGGAGTACAGGTCCAACAGAGAAGAGGCCAGGGAATTTCGAGTCCTAGAATTTCCTAGAGGTGTAGTCTTGGTGACCAGTGAAAAATGGTGGGGTCAGTGTGTTCTCACCCAGTACAGGAATGAACACTGATACTCAATAGTTGATCTCATAAGCCCTATTTCTGCATCTAGTTTGCTGTTTAGGACAGAATCAGCCTGGAGGAAATCTGAAGGTTCAAGATTACTGGAGGATTTGAACTCAGCTTAGGGACTTCACAGCCACTAAATGACCACCAACATTGATAATTTTTCTTGGCTACTTACTACGTCCCAGGCACTATGCTGAGCCATTTAGAACCCTTATCTTGTTTGACCCTCATAAGACCTCAGTGTATAGGTATTAATTTTGCTCCCTTTAACAAAAGAGTTTACTGAGGCTTACAGAGATTAAGTCAGTTGCCCAAGGTCATACAGGAAATTATAATATACATTAAACTCAATACCAGGTTGGCTTCACTCCAAGTCCAAACTCAAAACCACTACATTACTATGTGTTTCTCAGTAGACACTGCTGACATTTCCGCAAGCAATTATTTGTTTAGCAGGATGATCCCTCACATAGCATCTCTGGCTCTCTGCTCTAAGTGCTTGTGATAACCCAGTACCACTGCCCCCCTTCTGATGAGCAACATTGTGTTAGTAAACCGAAAAGGACCCATGGAGAGATGTCTCCACTAACAATCTTCCAGATAGTTCAAACTTCCCAAATCAGAGATGATCAATCTCTTTGTATTCCCCAGGCCACATTGGACCAGAGAGACTTTACTAGAATTTTGGTAATCTAGATTTCTCACAAATAAATAAGAAATTTGGATAGAGCAAATTCAATGCATGGCATGGTACATTCAATGCATGGCACTTTCATGTTTGATTTGATTATATTCTCAGGAGCAAATCATCAAAAATTTAGATCATACTATTGGCAATATCATATATTCCCTACATCATAATGTAGGGAATCATATGCAAAGGTCATGGAAGTGTCAAGATTAAAATTAGTTATTGTCTTATATAGAAATGCAACTTAGATTTTTACTCCCGTGACCTAAAATTTTTACAACTATTGATTGGACTCTGATTCCACATCAGTTCCTCTCCAACCCAGCCTCTGCACTGTTATAGATGAATCTTTCTAAAATACTGCTTTCATGATGGTATACCCTACTCCAAAACATGCAATGGTGTCCCACTAATTAAACCCTTCATGTTTTCCCTTTCCTGGCTTCAAGTTCTTCCACAATCGAGATTTTAATGTACTAGCCTTATCTTCCATTTCTCTCCAAGTGTCATTAATTCCTGTCATTCTAGTCCCTTATACTATTCCCTGATGCCTCTTAATTTTCACCTTCAGACATTTACTCTTTTCATTTCTCCTGCCAAGAATTCCCTTCCTACTGCTTCCTGCTTATCCAAGTGCTATCAGTCCTTCACCAGCCAGGCCAAATATTTCCTCCTTCATGGCCATGTGAACCTAAAGCCATTTCGTCTTCCTCTTAAGGTCCAGAGATCATTTTCCCCCATCAGTAAGTCTCCAACCTGGTTGGCTATCAGAATTATCGGTGGATATTTTTGAGAAAACAATTTCTATGTCTGCAACTCCATAGGTTCTGATTCAATATAACTGGAGTAGGGCCCATGAATCTTTATTAAAACAAAAAAATATATATGGCTAAATGATTTCTGATGATCAACCAGGTTCAGAAATCACTCAACTGGCACATCTAATTATTTTGCCTTAATGGCTTCATTTTCATTTTATCACATTATCACCATCATTATCATCATCATCAATTTGTCATTTTATTATCACTAAAATTTCCTTGATGAGTGGATCTGTGTCGAATCCATCAAGGTCCTAATTTACAGAAGGCACTTAAATATTTTCTGATGAATGTGTTATGAATTATGTGATAACATCCATTTGATAATTATATTGACATTTTTCTTATGGTCAGAGAATACATACATGATAATATATCTTATTCTAATAAATAAAAATTCCACTTTATTGTACTGTGGCTAATTCTAGATTGGAATATAAAATTGTACAGTTAACATGCCTCTCTCTTACTTCAAGAAAGGTAAGAATATCTACTAAGTGAAATAACTTTCAGGAACTTTTAACAGCGCTTTATTCTTGTATCCTGCTGGTCTCACAAAATAATTTAACAGGTACAAATATTGTTGGCTCCTCCTTGATAAACTCATTTGGAATCCCAGTTGGAGATGTGTATTCTATATAGCTTTGATGCAGGTGAAAAGCCACGTGTGCAAATTGTGTTCATGAGAAAAGAACGAATGTGAAAATGAGTGCTAGTCTTCCAAAGTTTGGATATTTTTAGTCAAGTAATAAATGCACTGATGGTAACCATGAGAGTAAAACAAAAAAGGTCTGAATAAAGGACAAAAAATTAGCATAAGACAGGGAAACAGATTGGAAAGAGATGAGAGGAAAAAAAAAGAAGGGAAAATGAGAAGAACTGGAGAAAGGAAAGTAAAAAACGATGAAGGAATGTTGAGTTAAAAGGAAAGAGAAAAAGAAGCCATCAAGGGTCTTCATGGGCAACGTACATTCACACGGTGAGGACTGAATCTTATAACAATTACAGTTTATTCCAACTCAGGGGTCTTTCAGTAAAATAATGTAAAATAGCAGATATAGTATTGGGTCCTGGAAGGCATCCTGTAAGGCAGGAGTTTGAATCTTACTTTCATTAGCTTCACCATGCATTTGCTTCTGATCATGATCTTGACGTTATTTTGGGCATGGGCCCTAGAAGTTCCTGAATCTGCCTTTGTTGAGTTACCCTCCACACTGTGCCTTCCCAGGAAGAGATACTCGCACAGAGAATAAGGATAGAGGCAAGTCTTAAAAGGTCAAAGACAAAAGACAATCAAGTATCTCTTTGTTATTGGGAGATCTTGTACCTGAGACAACAAAACCACTCTAAGTGAGAAATGGAAAACCTGCACAAGGCCAGGAAATAGAAGGGAGAGGGAATGAGTCCAAGGACAATTTCTAACAATGTAGATGTAGTCATCTGAACACTACATATGTTGTTATGGTAACGTCAAGCCACTGAGGCATAATCCTGCCTCCAAAAACCACACCAGCAATGCCTTTTGATAATTACCAAAGGAATTATCATTTCAAGATTGATGTGTGAGTTGAAGTGGGCTCGTGAGCACCTGCCAAAGCAGGCAAGAAAAGAACTACTTACTGCCAAGACTTGCTTCCTGTGCTTTAGTCACATCTTATGACTGTTTTGGCTCCTGTCCTAATATTCAAGTGAGTTTAATTCCCAGCAACACTACATATAAGGTGTGCAGACACAAACTTGGAATGCTAATATAGAAAATCCAATACAGATCTTAAAAGAGTTGATGGAAAAAGCAAAGCTCGTGTACAGAGCAGACGGTGGCTAAATGTCAGCATAGACTTGAGAGCGGAAATGGATTGTGTACAGAGATTCGGGGCAACCCCAATTCTCTAGAATATGGCAAAAAAATTAGAAAAATCTTCTGTATGGCATAAATGGCCTTCTCTGAGTTTATTCACTTTACAACACAGAAGAGGCCCTCAAGCCCTCATCTAGAGCCAATTTGTTTGTAATTTAGACACACATTTCAGTCAAGCGATTATCAGCTTCCCAAGCTACAGCAGGTCAGAGTAAACTGGATGATGAAGTGGAAAAGGGCTGCTCTAAGAAAACAAACAATAAAATCACATAAATACTCTGAAAGTTTAGCAGAATAATTCAAAATGTAAGATGTCTGGGCCTAATTTCCAAAGGTGCTAAAAGTTCTACATATCTCTTGGCTAAAAGCTCTTTGAATAATCTATCAGCTATTGACCTTGGGTCACCACAAAGTGCAGCCTACCTATGCAGGTTTGTATGTTACAGCTCAATAACAAATACAAACACACATAGACAGAAAGTGAGAGAAAGAAACACTTATCCAAGCATGAAGAATCAATCTGAGGTTTAAATTTACATATTAAAGAAATCACCAAAATATTTAACAAAAATTATCTTGAAAAGATAAATGTTCTCTAAAATTTCGTTATTTAAAGAAGTTTTCAATATGATAGATTCCCAAAGTATAATCATTTTCTCCTGTTATCTTCTCCTTTCTGGAACTGATAGGTATTCTCCCTTAAGCAAGGAAGCAAAAGATTTATACACTGAAAAATACAAAATGTTACTGAAAGAAATTAAAGAAGACACAAATAAGTGGAAAGGCATCCCATGATTACGGTATGGAAATTCAGTACTGTCAAAATGTTCATACTAAAGCAACCTACAGATTCAATGCAATCTCTATCAAAATCTCAGTGGCATTTTTCACTGAAAGAGAAAAACATTACAAAACTCATGTGGAATAATAAGGACCCTCAATAACCAAAACAAACTTGAGAAAGAAAACAAAGAGATACCACATACTTCCTGACTTCAAAACATATTACAAAGCTACAGTAATCAAAACAGTCTAGTAGTGGCATAAAGACAGACATGCAGACCAGTGGAACAGAATAGAGAGCCCAGAAATAAACCCAAGTGTAAACGTTCAAATGATCTTTGACAAAAGCACCAAAGCTACACAACAGGGAAAAGATAGTCTCTTCCATAAATGATGTTGGGAACAGTGGATATCAACATTTAAAAAAAGGCAAGTAGAGCCTTATCTTATACCATACACAAAAATCAATTCAAAATGGATTAAAGAGTTAAACGTGAGACCTGGAACTATCAAACTCCTAGAAGAAAACATAGAAGGAAAGCTTCATGACGTTGGCAATGATTTGTTGAATATGACTCCAAAAGCAAGGGCAACAAAAGCAAAAATGGACAAGTGGGGCTACCTCAAACTAAAAACTTCCGCACAGCAAATGAAACAATCAACAGAGCGAAAAGGCAGTCTGTGGAATGGGAGAAGATATTTGCAAACATGTATCTGGTAAAGGCTTAAAATTCAAATATGTAAGGAAATCCTACAACTCAATAACAAAAAACCCCACAAATAATCCAATTAAAATGGGCCAAGGACTTGAGTATATATTTTTCAAAACAAGATATACCAATGGCAAACAAGTATAGACAAAGATACTCAACATCATTAATCATCAGGGAAATGCAAATCAAAACCACTATGAGATATTATCTCATACGCATTAGGATAGAATTCGTGTGGGTGAGGATGCGGAAAAATAGGAACCCTTGTGCAATCCTGGTGTAAATGTAAAATGGTGCAGCTGCTACGGAGAACAGTATGGAGGTTCCTCAAAAAATTAAAAATAGAACTACTACCATATGACCCAGCAATCTCATTTCTGGGTATTTATGTGAAAGAATTGAAATCAGATCTCAAAGAGATAATTGTACTTCCATGCTCACTGCAGCATAATTCACTGTTGTGAATCTGTTCCAAGACATGGAAACAGCCTGAATGTCCACTGGCAGATGAACAGATTAAAAAACGTGGTACGTACATACAATGGAATATTATTCAATCTTTAAAAAGCAGGAGATTTTGTCATACGCTACAACAGATGAACCTTGAGAACATTATGCTGAGTGAAACAAGCTAGCTGCAGAAGGACAAAATGCATGATTCCACTGATAGGCGGTATCTAGAGAAGTCAAACGCATAGAAGCAGAAAGTAGAATGGTGGTTGCCAGGGCCTGGGGGAAGGGGGAAATGGGAGTTTTTCAATGGGCGTAGAGTTTTAGTCATGCAAGATGAAACAGTTCTAGAGATCTGCTGTACGATAATGTGCATATACTTAACAAAGCTGCACTGTACACTTAAAAATTTGTTAAGAGGTTAGCTTTCATGTTATGTGATTTTTATCACAATTTAAAAAATAAAATGAATTGAAATATACACTAGAAAATAAAATTCAATATATACATAGTCAAAGAAAAGAATGTAAATAAAAAAACATGAAACATGAGTATTGTTTTCAGGATCGGTATATGTATTTTAAAAATCCGTATGCATGTATGCGTACACACACACACATTTTTTTAGCCTTTTTTACCACCTTGCTGCACTTTTTTGGACATATTCCAATCTATTTTCTTAAAATACAGGATCCAGATTCAGCACAAAATTTGATAGTATCTCACCAGTGCAGAGAACTTTCTGGTTCTAGACACTGCACATCTTTTAACACTGCCCAATCAATTTCTATTTAATATATATTATAAGTATATGTATTTCCATAAACTCGCAGTGGATCAATTAGTGTGTGTTCATATTAAGTTTGTGGTCCATCAACTTGAGCTCCATTTCCAATCCCTTTGTAAAGTAAAGCTGGTATAAATGGCTTCTGATCACTAGCTTCATAAATACCGGGCTAGAAACTTGCCTCCATATCTCCATCCCAAGTTATTTCGGCATCACAGCAATATTTACTGGATGACCCTAATCTACATTTGATTAAAGTAAACAAACCCCAACAGAGGTTAGTCTTCCTTTCTCAGCTGAATGAAGTGTTTTCACAGCATTAAATAGATCTACTAAGTTAGAAAGGTGAGGGCATTTTAATTTCTATGACTGACAGAACCTGTTAAAATTGGCTTTCATTGGCAGTTTTCAAAAACCACATTAAAAATTTCAAATAACCACCCACTATACTGGAAAAAAACACATTCTCTTTAAATCTAGGAATTTGAAATCCTCTATTCCAATGGGTCTCAGGGGCGTTTTGGATATTTGTGCGAGCATTTTTGGGTTGTCACAACGAATGGTATATAGGTGTTCTACCAGAAACTCAAACAAGTGAAGAAAAATCTGCACATAATTATCTAAGCCTGAAGTCTAATTCTGTTTGCCATACAAATTAAAATATTTTTGCAAGCTTTAAATATGCATGGACTTTAGAAGGAATAAATCTATCACGTAAATAAAGGGAACACTGTATTCAGTTTTGTTCAGATCTTTACCAAGAGTTGGTCATCATTTCAGAAATTTGTACCCCAGATGGCCACTCCATTCATGATCTTTTTAAGTCACCAATACCATGGACTTGAATTTGCAGCTGTCTTATTCTCAGAAACTTTATATCAAGGTGGAGACATCTGACACTTCTATTATGATTTTTAGTGCGGAAGAGTCTAGCTATTTACATACCAACACACATTTTAAAAAACTGCTTTCCTTTATTTCTCCTTTTATCACAGTTAGGTGGTTATACTGATGACTAATTATTAGTGCTATATGTGTGTGGTAGATAATATTAAATATGCATTTCATTTTAAGACAGCAAAGGGGGTGGTTTGTAGACTAGTTGTTATATAATGGGGGTCTTAGGCCTCAAGGGTCCCATAGGTCTAAAGTCTTCACTGTCCCATGGCTGTCCTTAGCTCTGGAATTTATTCAAAGTTACTCTAGCATCCTAGTCAAGGAACTTATCATCAGTTCAACATTGCTTCTGGCTCCAGTGTAAGTTTTCACCTAAGTTGAATTAAATGAATCTGGGCCATTTTTTTGAACCCAGTCCTTCTAGCTCAAATAGCAATTCTTATAATTATATTCTTTTTTGGTATTCCAAAACTTTTTTCTGGGGGTCCTGCTTGGTGTCTGCCATTCCAATCCTCTCCTTCCTCTTAATCTGATGCCCAGTACTATGGAGAAAGAATTCCTTATATGATCTATTTGCCTGAAAATTATCCTTGAATATTTTCTAATTCTGATTCTTTATTACTGAGTAGCATGGGCATATGATCATATTTGCCTAGGACAGACTGGTATACAGCTTTCATAGTTAATTCCACACCTGTAATATTTTAGCATTCTTCTTTCACAGTCATAAGGGTACAAATCTGAAAGACAAATGTTAGTGTCATCCCTCTTGTTGAGAAACAATTAAGTGAAGTGCGTGACTTACTGAAGACTCAAGAGACCTTTGGCACTGAAGAGTCTGACTCTATTTTTGATGTTTGACTGCTGACCGCTTCCAAAATCCCACCCTTTCCTCTTCCCCTCTTGCCTCACATCTGAACACGTCAATAAGAAAGCCCATGAGCTCTCTGTTTGGCACCAGCAGGAAGTTCTAGCCACATGTACTGGGTTGAATAGTGTCTCCCGAAAATTCATGTCCATCTGGAACCTCAGGATATGACTGTATTTTGAAATAGGGTCTTTGCAAATGTAATTAGCTAACTTAAAATGAGGTCATGCCAAATTAGTGTGGGCCCTTTATCCACTATGCCTGGTGTCTATATAAGAAGAGAGGATGACACACAGATTCATGCAGGGAAGAAAGCCATATGATGATGGGGGCAGAGATTGGAGAGAGGCAGCTACTAGACTAGTAATATCAAGAATTTCTAGCAACCACCAGAATCTAGGAGTGAGGCATGGAACAGATTTTCTCTCAGAGCCTCCACAATGAACTAACCCTACTGCCACTGACATCACAGAAGTGATTTCAAACTTCTAGTCTCAAGAATTGTGAGAGGAAAAAGTTTTTGGTGTTTGTCACCCGGTTGGTGATAATTTGTTGCAACAACCCTAAAAAACTACAATACCATGAAAGCTTTTGTCCATGCGTGGAAAAACTTACCCTGGGCTCATCACCTAACCACAATAAAATCCAAAGCCAGAGAGAGCCTTCATTTTTCTCTCAAGCCATTTTTTAATTTGCTTGACAGCTTGTTCTGCTAGCCTCAGAAAGTCTCATTATGTGAGTAATAAATCTCTTCATACCCTCTTGGTGTTTGTGTGGCATCATCAGCCTCACCATCTAAACCAATTATGGGTTGGGGGTCCATGCTGCTTCCATTGAGATGACTACATTACCTGTCGTCTGACTATATAAATTTTAGGGAAGCTGGTAGCGTTTGGGGACTTCAGCTGTTTGTTTTTTTTTTTTTTTTTTCATTTACAAATGGGTAAGTCAGACAATAATTAGGGTCACCAAATGCAAGAACTGAGTGTCATCACTCCCCACTCCCAGGTCCATGGTCAATAACTCTGTGACATCACTGCACTTTTTCCAACTAAGCCTGGATGGAGCCTCATTTTCCTTCTCAACTGAATAGTCTAGGAAATTATCCCCAGTAACTCTTCTATCCCTAGAAGTCTATGAAAAGTATGGATGCCCATCACTAGTAGTTTGCCACTGAATGTCTGGCTACCATTTTCTTTAGTTTTGGTAGATTTTTTTACCCAAATCCTATAGCTATATTCTTACCTTCCCTACTGCTGCTTCTTTAGTGTTGATGATCTGGTCCACAACACAGTCCTTCTCAGTATTTACTTTTGCCTCCAGGTTGACCTACAGTTCTCAGGATAGAAGATTTCACCATTCTGTGATACATCAGTAACTCTTATTTTAACCTGGCTTGTTGTAGGGTGAAGCACTAGTGGATGTACAGGAAGTGTCAAGACATGCTTATTCAATTCTTCAAACAGTGCACAATGTTGGTGGATACTATTCCTTGCAGATGATTTACATTTTATGCAAAAATGGACTGTTATGAGTGCCTTAGCCAACAAACGTAAAAGTTCATTACATATGTAGCACCTTCCGATGTGAAAAATTGAAGTGGAGAGGAAACATACATGAAATGAAAAGAAAGAGTCAAGCGAGAGCTGAGCTGACTCTGTTTTTGCAACGTGCCCTCCGTGGCTGAGCTGTAGATCTGGCCTTCTGACTCCTGCATTCAGAGATAATTCAGAGATAATGAGAGGAGTTTCTCTGTGTGACCTCCTCTGTGCCTCCCATCCCATTTTATGTGCTAGTAAAACTAACAGAAATTAACCAGTTCTAAGGGACTACACTAAATAAATAATTAGAGCCTGGTGTAGTCAACCAAAAAGATCTACGAGGCAAGGAGTCATGGGTTCTCCTTCGGTTTTCTCCTGCTCAACAACCTTAGGCCAGTCACTAGACCTCTCTGGGTCAAAAGTTGCTCCTCTCTGACAGGTAGACTAGAAAGGGCTTGAAGACGCTTTACAGTTTCCTGAATTTCTTTAATTTAACTGGTGTGATATTAGGATCATTGAGGGATAGTATGCAATAAAAATAAACCTTCCCTTCAAACCAGACCTTCATTGTTGAACATGTAATACTACGTTAGAGTTACAATTAAAAAGTCAAAGTATGAATAAGTTTTCACAATTTTACACTAGACTGAAAGGAATTCAGTCTTGCAGCAGCCCTGTTCATGCTGCTACTTATTTTATATTCAGTTAACAATGAGTATTTAAGAGACAGTGATTTTGTCATTCTCTATTATGCTCTGATCATTTAGGAAACATCTTTGCAGTCATTAAAGTTTGCATATGAGGATCCTAACGTTGCATATCTTTCTCTTTTTTTTTTTTTTGTTAGGGAGAGTATAACGATATCTGAGACTTTGCACTATAAAATGTGGGATGACATAAGCAACAATATTTATCTGTAATTTGCAACTGCTTTTCACAGAATCCATAGTCTAGAAGGAAATTTATGCTTCATTGTTTCATGTGCTCTACAGGTTTGGTTTTTTTCTATGAGAAAGTGACATCTGGAGAGTGTATATACTGCTGAATTTAATCAAGTAAACTGAAGCCATAATTCTCACATTTTTCTTCTCTCTTCTCTTCTGACCTTTTCAAATCTATTATGAATCAGAACAACATCCTCTTAGGCAGTCAGCTCTCTTTGATTTCTGCATCCAGTTGGGAACCCAATGCAGCCAGAGTGAGCTGGGTAATACGCAGATCTGATCATTTATTCTATTTAAATTCCTTTAACAGTTCTTTTCATTCTGAAGATAATGGGGACACTTTTTAGCAAGACATAAAATCTATTTGTATCTAACCCTGGCCTACAGCTATAAGCTTATCCTTATCAATCACCAGCCCTTGCACCAGCAATACCAACTACTGCTAGTTGCCTAGACATACCATGCAGCTTCATACTCTATGACTTTGCACCTGCTGTTCATTCAGTGTTAAGACAAAGTGGTTTTTTTTTCCTGTTGCCCATTTATCACCAATCAAAATCCTGTTCTGTTATGAAAATCTGTTATAAAATCTTAAGGGCCCATTGCTTTCAACCACTTCTGTATCCTGAGACACTTTTATTAATTTTTGTTTCATATCGAATATAATTGTGACTGTATCTGTTTGCATGTTATATACCAAAGTACAAGCTACATGAGGGATGGAGCCTTGTCTTACTCTTCTACTATCCCCAGTTCCTTGCTCAATGTCTGGCACATGGAATGTGCTCAGTTAAATTAGTTGAATGGATCTAAAATAATAATCATCAGCATTTCCTGAGTGCTTAATATCTCACTATTCTCCTTTCTGAGAGATTTTCACATATTACCGCAATTAACATGCATAAAAGCTTTATAGATAGGTATTCTGTTTATTTTTATTATTCAGAAAATTATTCTGAGACACAGAAGTAAAAACTTTGCCCTAGGCCACACAGCTGGGATAGAGAGCTGGGATGTGCTTTCAGGCAGTCTAGTCCAAGAGCTCTCAGAGACCCTGAAGCTAGGACGTGTAGGAAACTTGATCCAAGTCCATTCTCACATTTAATGACAAAGTAACTAAAATGAATCTCTCATGGTTTCCAATCCAGTGGTCTTTCTACTTTGTCATAATACAAATTTCAACATCTTCTTAATCATACACTAAACAAATACCTTATGATTTTAAGCACCTTGTCATCCATACACAACTTTGAATTGCATTTTTATGTTTTCAACTCTAAATGTATACTATAAAATCAACTCTTTCAATTAGGAAGTTTTATTGGATCATAGTTACATATAGGCAACTAAAAAGACTTTATGGTCCATAACAACAGTGCATGTGAGGGTAAGGTCTAGGAATGGGCTTTTACGGAAAGGATTCTATATAGAATCACAAGAGCAGACATAACACCTGTTCCTGTGAATTCAGGCTTCTGTCTTCTGCCCCACAATATATTCCATGCCTAGAACAATTAGACTTGTCTCTTGGCCATGAAAGAAGACAGACTGAGAAAGATAAGTGAGGAGGCAAGCCATATATCAGCTTTGTGTTTCTAGAAAGTTTCTGAGCATAGAGCCAATATTGGTTATCTCCACTGTAATTCATTTTTCAAATCCTAAAATCATGCTTCAGAGAATAATCTGAATGAATTAATCCAGCCTCATATTATTTAAACTTCTTGCTAACAGAGGCAATATACAGAGTGGAGAAGGGCATTGGGTTTGAGCCCCAGTTCCACTGCTTTTTAAAGATGAGACTTTGGGTGATGTATTCAGCTTCCCTACTGTTCTCTTATTTGTAACATGGGATAATGCAATATCTATATCACAGAGCACTTGTAATGTGCTTAGCTAATAAATAATTTTATTATAGCTAATAAAATCCTAGAGTGGCTGTTATTAGCAATTATTTTAATAATCAGGTAACAATAATAACAAACTCCCTTTGGGGAAGATCTGCCAGTTAAAACTCACATTAAAAAAAGTCCATCCACACACCCACCATTTATGATTCTCTTTATTCAATTTTCAACCATGACAGGATGATTGTAAATTTGTTGGAGGGTACTTTATGGACATTTACTTATACATGTATTTTATGGTTTCAAGTTCCAGCTGCAGGAGCTTTATATTCTGTATCAGGATTTGCCAAGATCAGCCAGTATCTGGTTGGGTAGCTAACAAAAGCCAATCTCTGTCTCCTAATTAGTAAAATGAATTGGAAACGATGACCACTAAGTTACTTTTAGCTGGTAGAATGACTTGATATGCCCATGTTCTCATTGTGTGTGTATTGGGAGAGTCACATAAACTCATTTTGTGTCAGTTTACTCATCCGTCAAGTGATAACAACAGTTGTGTCTACCTCAAGGAGTTGTTGTAAGAATTTTAAAAAAGAAAAAGAATTGACTGAGTTAATACATGTGAAATGCTTAGCATGGGAACTGGATTACAGAAAGTCATCAATAAGCAGTAGTCATGTCATGCACAAGAAATACTTCTTGAAAATTTTTAACAAAAGTTTGTCCCCTTTGAAGGAATATAGGATGCATTTGGGTAATATCTATACCAGGCTGCCAGTTATATCCATTTAATCAAACCAAATCATTTTGGACAAACAATTTTATTGCATTGACTCAATTAACAAGCTGTTTTAGCATCATGGAAATGAGCTTTCCCAAACTGTCTTCTAAAGAGCACAGATTCTGTCTGATGTTAAGAGCAACAACACCAACAAAAAAACAGATAAACTATCAAAGATTCCATTGTCAAATGTACTGGAGATACTTTCATACTGTGTGGTCTATTGGGGATCCAGAGATGTTTTGCAGTTAAAAATAATTGTAGGGGCTGGCCCCGTGGCAGAGTGGTTAAGTTTGGCATGCTTCACTTCAGTGGCACAGGTTTGTGGGTTCAGATCCCAGGTGCGGACCTACACCACTCATCAGCCATGCTGTCGCAGCAACCCACGTATAAAGTAGAGGAAGATTGGCACAGATGTTAGCTCAAGGCTAATCTTCCTCAGGAAAAAAAAAATTGTAGATATTATTTAACTAACAAGTTGTAACATTTCTTTGACCTCAAAAACCTTCTTGTAAGAAGGCATCTATTTACATTTCATAGAAAAAGAATTACAGGGAAAGACAAGTTCAGCAAATGCTGAGTATATAAACCTTTGGCTCTATTTTAACTTCAAATGATCTTCTTGAGGCTGTTTCAGAAATCAGAAATGTCTTTGACCTAATTTTCTTTGCTTAATAACCTGGCCATGAAAACAAATTTCTGAGTTTACACTCCTTTTCTTGCCAGTTACTTAGATTCTAAGAGAAGTTTGGAATGGCTAAAGTAACTCCTATGATCCATAAAGTAATATTATTTTGGGGTTTACCATCTTTAGCTGCAGTGGTTCCAAGCCCCAAAGCTTTGATTCTAACTAAAAATAATTAATTTTTTCTGCTAATTGGAAGTTATGTGAATGCTTCACATACTCAAGCAAATCTACTGAGGTCTGAGCCTGTGCTGACAATGTCCTGGCTTCTGAATAATTTCCAGGACTTGCAAGTAATAAACCTTTGTTTTCAAAGTTTCCTGATGGTTATTGCTGAGGACGTCTTGTCTTCATAATAGGAAGCACAAGGCCCGGTCCAGCCACAACACTGGTTACCTTTTGGTTGATACTGGCACACAAAGCACCCGCCCTTGAATAAAGAGTTCAAAGAATGTTCTGTGATCATGGAAGTTTCAAACTCGTATTCCGCAACCACTGTAAGATCTATGTGACCTCGGGTTACTTTAGTGATGTAGAGAGGGTTATAAAACTTGGTTAAGAAAAATCGCTTTAGTGAATATGTTTGAATTAGACTCCGGTTCTCTTGCTTCTCCCATCACTGATTCCGACTAGATGAAAAACTGTATGAGGGAAGAAGACAGTAATTTTTTGATAGTTTGTAGCAGCCTGTGGTCAAAGCAAACTTCCCAGATTTGGTAATGAACTATATTCCCAGAATCCCGCCCCCCCAAAATAGTCTTGGTTACTTCAGCATTAGTTCAGTCATACAAAATCAGTCTTGATGTATCCCAAATGGTTTTTCATTTGACAACTTCTGAGTCTTTAGTTTGGTTCTCTAATGATTTGCCAAGATTCACAAACACCAACTCCGTGCCAAAAAGTGAGGCTGATTGCTTTGGTCAGACTCAAAGATCCCTGCCTACTGGAGAATAAATTTGATTGGTTGTCTTATTCTAGGATCATCTAGCTATGCAGGGTTTTGGACTCTCTTGGGTATAGTGCAACCTGTCCTCCTGAGAAATGGAAGCATAATTGACAAAGCACTGAAATGAAGTCATAAGACCTGAATTAGCTTTAATATCTACAAACAATATGGCTGGGTAAATCACCACCACATTTGAATTTAGGTCTTTTAAGTTCAAGTCCAGTGTATGTCTATTCTAATACAAGCCTTTTAAGGCCATAAATTACTGTCAAATCTGACAAATTTCTGAGGCCATAGTGAACTGAAAGGAATGGATAATAATATTTAGTCAGTATTCACCAGTGTCCACACATTGCAATAAGCAACTCAGATCATGTAATATTCAGAATAATACTATGATGTTGATGTTATTGTCCTTTTCCCAGATAAGCAAAGCATTTATAGTAAGGTACTAAGGTCACATGGCTAATAATTGGCATAGCTGAGACTTTAATGGAGATATATCTATCTCTACAGCCCATGCTCTTAACCATTATATTATATCCAATTCTTATTATAATAACTCTTGCAAAGTTTTGCTGTAGTATGGTCTTTCAAAGTACTCCATAACAGTTTGAGCCACTGTATACCATAAAATTTACTGTCAGAAAGTTTCTCGTTTTTTCCTGATTTTCTCATCCATATTATTTCAAATAGTTAAAGTGGCTGAGCAAGAGTGACTTGCTACTGTGTGTAATTAAATCCAGCCATCTCTACCTTTGAAAATTATCCAAAATATGACCACTCTCACTGCATCCACTGTAACCAACCTTATCCAAACCTCATCATCTTCCTTATGTGGATTATTTCAATATTCCCCTAAGTAGTCTTCCTGATTCTTCTTCATGTCCCCTTCCCAGTCTTGTCTCAAAAGAACAGCCAAAGTAACCCTATTAAATCATAAGTTGGATTATTTCTGTCCTCTGCTCAAAATTATCCAATGATTTTATTTTTCATTGAGAATAAAAGTAAGTCCTTTTCAGTGGAGGACAAGACCCTACTTGGTCTCCTCTTCATTCTATCCTTTGCCACTCAACCTTCTCTCTGAACTCATCTTCTGATACACTCTTCTTTGCTCACTCTGCTTCAAACTCAGTAGCCCTCTTCAGTTCCTCAAAATTGTCACTCCCTCTGCCAGAATGCTCATTTTGCAGATATCCTCATGGCTTGTTTCCTCCCTTTCTCTTCTCTTTAATCCAATGCCATCTTCTCAGTAACACCTTTTCAGGCCATTCTACCTAGAATTGCAACCCCAATACACTTCCTACCTTCCTTTCCTGCTTTATTTTTTTTTTAATTTAGAACTTAGTTCCATCAAAATATCATGTGTTTCTTTGATTTATCTTATTTATTTATTTCTTGACCTACTCAAAGATAAGCTCCATGAGGACTTTTGTTGACTGTTGTATCCCCAGTACTTATAACTATGCTTGACATATCATAGGCTTTCAATAAACATTTGATGAATGAATGCATGCATGGTGGAATGAATGGACGTCTCCTTTTTGCCTAGTGCTGTGCAATTCCTTTATGAGATTTCCCAGTCCCTGCACCAGGTGCCAAATACTATGTAAGAATGACACTCTAAGACTTGGGCACCATTAACATCTGGCTCCTAAAACGTTTGCCCAGTTCTCATTAAACTCCACACATAATCCTGGTATCCGCCATCCAGATCCACATACAGTAATTCCTTTTCTTGTTTCTAGCTTAGTTGTGCCAGAATCATTCCATTTAAATGATGGCAATGTGGGGTCACTTTCCACCTAAAGCCTTCTCAGGAGAATATTCCTTCTACCATAATCCAGCCCAGGTAAACTCCATCTAAGCACCACGTCAGCATGAGGGATACATCCCTCCAATTTGCATAAGATAAACCATATATATTTTCTTCTTCTTCATGTAACAAGAATGCTTATTCCCCCTTTCTCAATTCTGTGTCTTCCCTGCTTTCCTTTAAGTCTCCTGGGTCTGAAACCACCTTCTGTGTCTTAATCATTTATCTCCAGTGTAATTCAGGGATTCCCTTTAAAAAAAAAAAAAAACTATCAGCTCTACTGTCGTCTTTTGCCATGTTCTAGAATGGGTCTGCAAATTGCTGAACAAATGTAGACATCACTCTCTAGGGTTACATTTTAACAAAAAAGGAATTCCTATAATAACACAGAAGGACAAGCAGCAAATATTTCCCTTCAGAAACAAGCTGAGTTTCCCTTATGAGAGAGAGAGAGTCATCATTAATTAAATGAGGCAGATGAAATAGCTTGATATTAAAACAGAGATTATGATTTTCAAAATTGAAAACTATGGGAGTCCACAGTTGAATGTCTTCAGCATGCATTTATCAAGCATGTGAAAATGAGTGTCTGACTTTGGAATGAAGTGAGTCTTAAGTACGTCTTATTTTGTAAAATATAATTTTTAAAGGATTTTGTACTTGGAGAATAAAATTCTGGCTAAGCTGCTCAAGGGAAAAAATACACTGAGCTGCATTTGCTTGAAGAAGAAGCTGCACTCTGATACTAAGACCTCCTTCCAGATGGCTCATGAAGAAGCCTTCCCCTTGGTGTTTACCATTGATTAGAGTCAGCCTGTGATTGCCCCCCTAGGGAGAACATATAGTCAAAAGAGTTCAGTTTCTTCTCTTTCTTCGTTCTTCCATTTGAGTGCTTAGAAGCTAAGAAACTCAAACATTTCTCTAAATGCAAGCTCCTTTTGGGAATTTCATCCCTATAGTTAATTATTCCTCCTATAGAAAGGTTTCGGTTCTATTTCATGTCACAGAAGTAACATTGGACATAGAGTCATGTACTTTTGTAATGATGTCACCAATTGGTCGATAGGAACTATTTGGTGCCCTACGGCATCTTAATCTTCTTACATATAAAATAGAAGTTCCAGGCCAGGCTGATGGCCTAGATGTTAAAGTTCAGCATGCTTCACTTTAGCAGCCCAGGTTCAGTTCATGGGTGTGGACCACACCACTCATCTTTCAGTGGCCATGATGTGGTGGTGGCTCACAGAGAAGAACCAGGAAAACTTACAACTATGTACTGGGGCTTTGGGGGATAAAAGGAAGAAAAAAGAAAGAAGATTGGCAACAGATGTTAGCTTAAGGTGAATCTTCCCCTGCAAATAAGGAAAAAAAGAGATTAAAAAATAATAAAATAGAAGTTCCTAAACCACCCAGGATGATTTGAGTTTTGAATCTGCTAATGGACTTAAGGCACTTGAAAATTATAAAGCTTTCTAGCAAATACAAGATTTTATAAGTGATATACTTATTTTCAAACTTGGGATAGTTTTACAGTGATGTAAAAGTCGCCATATAAGATTAGAAAAGATCATAGGATGTAGAGTCCAAAGACCAGAGGTCAAGTCCTCACTCAGCCTCTTTTAGAGTATAAGACTCATGGAGAAATTATTTAATCATAGCTGTTTTTTCTTATATATAATTTAGGGGCATTGTTACTACCTAACACATAGTGATATTGCTTCAGTATTTGTAAATGTGCTGTGTAAATTATCAAGGACTGAGTTCACATATTTTCAGCAATAAATTGTAGATCTAACTAAAAAACAGCAGGAAATAGATTTGACAATTTCAGAAGTCTTTGCAAGACCAATGTATTTTTACAGCTATTTTCCAGCTTTCTAGTAAGGAAAAAAATTCTAGCTCTAATCAGAAATTAGTGGATCCTTGGAAGAGTTTGAGAAGATTCCATTGACTCTGATGGAGTTTGAAAATTTGAGTCTTAAGTTAATTTAAGTCTTAGGTTAATTTTCTTATACTTCAGTGTGTTTATATGAAGTAGAAAAACATGTATTTCCTCTCTTGCAAATATGAAATTCCACTTTTATTTCACTTGCTATCTAAATATACTTTGGCCTGTTGTGGTAAAAAAATTTGAGATCTCATCTTTGGACCAACTTATATCCTTTAGGATGTTATAATTAAACCATCTTTGTCCTTTGTCATTAACTTTAGAAAATAAAAATACCAAAAGTTGATTCTTATAAGACAGTGTGATAATCAGTTCTGGTGAGTCTGCTGATAATAACTGTCAGTCATTCAAATAATGTTACTGACAGTTGACCATTCACCCTTCTGAGAACAAATTGCTTTTGGTAGCTATTCTCTCTTCTCACAAATATTATCTTAAAATAGCTACTTTGTAAGCATCCCAACCAAATGTTTTCTAGAAAGAGATTCTGATACCCTTGACCAAACATCCCATAACTGCCCAGGCTGTATTTTTCATATAATGTGGCATTTACAATCTAGGCACCTTTCCACATACCCTACCTAATTCTAAGCCTACTTTCTCCAAACTAAGGCATATTTCTGTCTATTGAAGTAACTTTCATAAAAAGGAAGAGAATGCTAGGCACCCAAGGACATGTGCTCCAGGAAATATACTTTCTGGTGACAAGAATGGATTCACTCAAAGTCACGTACACTTACTTGTTAAGCCCGTTACCTGTGTCACTATGGCTTTGATCAAAATTGTTGAGTAGGGGCATTTGAAAGAGTACAGATTTCTCAACCACGTGCAAGTGGAGTGATATTGATCTCTTTGACCCTTTCCATGTCAGTCTGAATTATGTACTGCTCACAGCAGTTTAGATTATAGAGTTTAAGAGTATGATACCATTTGCCTTTAATTCTATTTTATACAAACATACTTATCTTTCTATATATAGAGAGAGTCTATATTGCAATCCACAGAAATATGTAGATAGATTCAGTAGTCCCCCTTTATCCACAGGGGATATATTTCAAGACCCCGAGTGGATGCCTGAAATGGCAAATAGTACCAAACACTATATATACTACGTTTTTTTCCTATTCGTAGCTATAATAAAGTTTAATTTATAAATTAGGCATACTAACAGATTAACAACATTAACTAATAATAATAGAACAATTATAACAATATACTGTAATAAAAGTTGCCATAGATCTTAGCAACCTAGCATATGATTTTTTTTTCTTTTCTTACTAAGTTGAGAACTTTCACATTTTCACTTAAAGGACACATTTTATGGCTGCTCTTTGGTATATCTGAATTGCCAGCATCCCTACTCTTGTGCACTGGGCCATTATTAAGTAAAATAAAGGATATTTGAACACAAGCACATCACTACCATGACAATAGATCTAAAATCCCAGACCGCAATTAAAAGACAAGTGGGTGGGTAGCATATAGAGCATGGATATGCTGGACAAAAGGATGATTTACATCCTGGCGGGACAGAGTGGGATGGTGCAAGATTTTATCACACTACTCAGAACTGCATGCAATTTAAAACTTATGAACTGTTCATTTCTGGAATTTTTCACTTAATATTTTTGGACTTCAGTTGACTGAGGGTAACCGTAACTGTGGAAAGCAAAACGCAAAAAGGGGGAACTACTGTATAGATACAGAGCATATTTAAAAATTTAGTTGATATATTTGATGGGATTATATCAGATATCAAATTAAGTCTTCTCTCAAAAATGTTTCCTCAATACTGAAATCACCAATCTCTCTCATGTATCATTTTGAAGCAAGGTTTTATTGTACTTTTTTTTTTACCTCTGGTTGTAGACTTTGTGAATTTTATGCTGTATTCTTGTCATGAAAGTTCTTACATTTGGACAAATTCAAAACCATATTTAAGAAAATCTCCTGCATATTTTTCAAAAAAGGACAAGTACAGGAATCACATTGGGAAAAAAGCTCACTAAGATCAGATACGATGTGGAGATCCAGAACTTTAATACAGTCCCTTGATTTTATGGCCTGTTCTTTTCATAGGTTACCACTACTACCATTCTGCCACTAGCTGATGTTCATTGTGAACTTGTTATGCAGCCAGCATTGAGCTAAATGTTTCATACGGGTACTTATATGATCAGAACAATGCTATAAGAAGTA